>CM034156.1:396238489-397665978 GCA_019776745.2 Taxus chinensis | reverse complement strand
CACTGTGGATCTTGATGGATGTTGAGCACCTAGAAAAACCTGAAACAAGGTGGAAAGAGTGAGATGTTAAACAACCTGCAAAACCTGAAACAAGTATATCAAGTTTTTTTCGTGTCAGAACATGAAAAATTCCTGCCTCATGATTACTTAGGAATTTTTAGAATCATTTTTAAATCTACATGTTATAACTTATGAAAAATAAGTAAATAGCCTAGGGCTAAATTTCAAAACAAGAACCCTCATGGGAAAAATACAAGAAATAAGGAAAATAACCCAAAACCCTAAAATAATAATGAAGAAGGAAAAGAAAAGGAAACCCCAAGAAAACACTTCACAAATAAACCAAAAAGCTTCTAAAAATAAAGAAGAGAAGAATACCTTCAACTAGCTTGAAAAACGATCAAAAACGGCTGGCAAAATTGATCAAGAAGGTCATTCAGGTTTAGAGGTAGAAGAAGCATCAATGAAAATCCAATGCAGAAAAAAATGAATGGTAACAAATGACGTGTAAAAGCTGACTATTTATAATAACATAACATTAATTAAACCTCATTTGATGTGTGTGCCAACTACCAAACAAATAGACATTAATGACATGTCATCATGCTTGGAGCATTCAAAAACCGGATACAAAGGATTTGATTCAATTCAGGTTTCAGGTTTTGGGAAACAAGTGACATAAAATATGTATTGGGAAAACCATGTTCCAATGCTTGGAATTTCTAAAAACCCAACACAATGCTTAGGCAATTGGGTTTCGGGTTTCAGGGAACATGAGGCATAAAACATGCATTGGGAAAAGCATGTTCTGATTCTTGGAAGTTTTAAAAACCTGACACAATGCTTAGGTAATTGGGTTTTAGGTTTTAGGGAACATGAGACATGTAACATGCAAGAAACATGTTTTCATGCAATGAAAACTTGAAAACCCAAAAATCTCTTTCAAAGAAATTTTTTAGGAGATTTGTCCAAAAATTTCCTATGTTTATCTCATTTTTAGTTGGAATCACTAAAACAAGATAGCAACTGGCTCTAGTTGGGAATTTCTTTGAGACATCAAAGGAAGATAACTCATGTATCAAAAATATTTATCCATTGGGCTACAAAGTTAGAAGAAGAAAAACTGAAAACAAACAAATGAACAAAGCAAACACACAATAGAAAATAAATTATAATACAGTGCAAGAGGGCATCTTTCGTTACTGATGTAACAACTTCAGATGTTGACAATGTAAAGGTAGATGGAGAAAATCTCCATCAAGATATGTTAGATAGAAGCTATTTTCACCATTCAGCTGATGGATTTTGACAGGACCTTTCCATAAAGAATCGAACTTGCCATGCATTCCTTTCTGTTCCCTTCTCTTATCCCAGAGAAGTACTAGATCTCCAATTTGACAATCATGTTGCTTGGATTTCTTGTCAAATATCCTTTTGAATTTTCTTTGATGATCTGTAATGTGATCTACCACCTTCCTCTATTCTTCTTCTAGTCTGGCTAGGTACATTATCCTTTTCTCCCTTAATTGCTTTAGCCAACCGTAAGGCTGGAAATTCTACAGAGATAAGAATCTTAGCATCAATCCCATACAACACCTGGAATGGGGACATTCCAATATCTCTCTTAGGAATAATCTGATCTACCTGTAATGCATCATATAATGATTTGTGCCATGTCCTTTGATTCTCATCAACCATCTTTCTGATTATGGTCACCAGGTTTGTGTTGCTTGATTTAGCATGACCATTTCCTTGAGGGTAATAATTAGATGAATGAGCCAACATAATCCCAAATCCATCGAAAAATTATGTCAACTCATGTGATGAGAAATTGGAATCATTTTCAGCAATGATCTTATGAGGCACACCGAATCTAACAATTATATTCTCCTTGAGAATGTTGCACATAGCTTCGGAGGTGGCCTACTTGATTGGCACAAATTTCACCCACTTGGTGAAATATTCTGTGGCAGTTAGCACATAATTATGACTGATATTGGAGGTAGGATTTAGTACTCCAATGAATTCAATTCCCCATTGGTGAAAAGGTTATTCAATTATCATAGGCTTCAAGGGAAGAGTTGTCAACTTACGAAGGCCAACAAAATGTTGACAAGCTTCACACTTAGCCACCCATTCTATTGAATCTCAAAAGAGATTAGGCCAATAGTACCTGGTCCATAAGATCTTGTAAGCCATCATGGAGGAAGAGAAATTTCCTCCACATGCTAGATTATGGAAGGATTCTAGCAACCTCGCATGCTGAGACTTGTCGACACAACGTAGGAATACACCATCAATACCCTTCTTGGATATACCATTATCCCATAGAATGTATCTTGCGGACCTTAATTTAACTATCCTCTTTTTGTTTTGGCTTAAATGTGGGGGAAATTCACCATAAGTTAAAAAGAAATAAATATCTTTATACCATTCATCGGTTGTGCTTACAAAAAGAACCATGGGCAATTCTAAAGAAGTACCTTCAGTTTCTTCACATTTTGTCTCAGAACTATTTTTTGTGATCAATTATCACAAGCCTCTTCCTCATACCAACTTGGTAGGTCTAATGTCCAAGTCATATTCTTAGACTTTGGCTATCCAGTTACCCCATTGACTACCCAAATCTTGTTCAGTCAAAATGGATTTAATTTTAGTATCAAGAACAAGAACGAGAGTGTGAGAACTCAACACATAACACCTTAAATGCTTCACTACTCTCACCACTACATAAGCATGCTTTTCAATCTATGACATATTCAATTTATGTTCCTTTAGTGGACAGCTCATGAAGGTAATAGGAGCTTCAATTCCTTCTCCGTTCTCCTACATTAGGATGGCTAATACTGTATGTGTGGAAGTGTAGATATACATGATGAACTCCTTCTTCAAGTCTGGGCATACCAGAATAGGAGCATAAGAAATTTCTCTTTTAAATTCTTTAGAAGAAATATTCCCTTCAGTGATCCATCAAAATGGATTCTTACCTTTCATCATCCCAAGGATATCCTTGGTTTTATCAGAAAATTTAGGTATGAATCTTCTTAGGAAATTGACCTTTCCAAAAAAGGAATGCACCCCAGTTTTTCTTGTAGGTAGGGTAAGGTTTGGATGGCCTTCACCCATTCTAGGTTGATCTTGGTTCCTTATTTAGTCATAATATGACCCAACAAATTCAATTCTATTACTCCAAACATGGATGTTTTAGGATTTAATGAAATCCCATGATGCCTGCATCTTAAGAGTACCTAATACAAGTGATGATAATGATCACTTCACTTCTTAGAGAAGACCGTAAAGTCATCAAAATATACAACTATGACTTTTCCCATGAAATATTTGAAATATAAGTCCATAGCTCTTTGAAACGTGGCTCCGGCGTTAATCAAACCAAAAAGAATCCTCGTGTAAGAAAAGGTCTCCCATAGGGAGGTGAATGTTATTTTATGTTGATCCTCAGTAGCTACCTCAACCTGATTATACCCTGAAAATCCGTCAAGCATGGATAACATTTATGATCCAGTGACAATTTGTAATACTTGGTCCATGATAGGAAATGGGTAATTATCTTTTAATGAAGACTGATTAAGGTTCATGAAGTCAACAAAAATCTAAATCTCCCCATTCTTCTTCCTAATGAGAACGATGTTAGCAACCTAGGTAGAATGATGGATAGGGAAGATAATCCTTACGTCTAACATCTTTTGAATTTTTGCAAGGATAGTCCCTGAGATCTTTGGGTTGTAATCCCTTTGCTTCTGGCTATATGGTTGGACATTAGACTTCAAAGGGATGCTATGTTGCACATCCTTGGGCTTGAAAGACTTTAGATCCGCATAGGACCATGCCAAGACATCCATATATCTCTTTAGGAGTGAAGTGAATCTTCCTTTCTCCTCAGGAGAACAAAATTTTTTGATGTTTACCATCCGTGGTTGGTCAAAATATCCTAGATTAACTTGATATACCTCTGACAAGGAAGTGCCTTCATCTTACCTTTTATCCTGGATAAAGTGTTCAAGCTTATCAAATAGACCTTCCAGAGAAACCAATCCATTTGGAATATTATTGCCTTTGAGCTAGATGAATTCACCATCAATCTCTTGATATGAATTCGAGATGGACTCATAGAAATCTAATTCCGATCCTTCAAAATAAATCTCGCTAAAATTATCAGCTTTCTCAAGAAAAGACAATACCTATTGATCATCATTGAACACTTGCCAATGTGTTGAATTATCTAGAACACTCGAACGATACACAATTTCAATGGTATACGTATCTTGTTTGAACTTTGGGTGAGGAAGGAGAAGAGATGCAGACACAACTAAAGAATAAGCTTTATTGTTGTAATCTCTCAAAACTACATTAATGGAAAAAGCATCAAAGCATTCTATGTTCTCCCACACCTTGTTCTTGTAATGCATTAGGCGATCATTTTTTACCTAATAGATCCCCCTTACTTGATTTAAAATCAACTCAGCATCTCCCTGCACTTTGAGATTTCAAATTCCCTTTTTCCTTGCAATTTCTAATCCTAATAACAAATCTTCGTATTTGGCCATGTTATTAGTATTGTCAAACTGCAGCTTGAAGGTGAAGGGAAAGATCTTGAAATCTAGAGATATAAGAACCACACCAGCACCCGACCTAGTAGTTGAATAGCTCCCATAAAATTCAAGTGTCCAAATAGCATTAGGATCTTCTTCCTTGATATCTGTAGAAGGAACCTCAGATGTCATGAAATAATTTCCCAAGCCTACATCTTCGAAGAGAATTTGAGCTTTGGGGTGGTCTGATTTAGTGACCAAGTACTTTGCTTATGCTTCAAGGTGGAGGGCACAAGGAACTTCATTCACTATAATTTTAGCTTTGGTCTAGTCCATGTTGATTTCTCCTCTGACATCCTTGTAAAAACCTCTTCCTAAGAGAATACCATAAGCAGCTAGGATATTAACAACCAGGATAGTCATTTTTACTCTCTTTTCTAGGAATGCGAAAAATGTAAATTGTGCATCCTTGATTTGGCCAATCAAGGGGACTTGCTTGGTTTCCATGGAGTAACAACACCCATAATATTTAGTTAAGGTAAGTCTAAGGTAATGGGATACTTTTACGGGCATCACGTTATCAAAGGCTCCTGAGTCAATTATGTAATTGTTGAGTTTAAATACGTTTATAAGTAAGGACAAATAAAACGGTTCAATCTTTCCCAAAGAAGCAACGAAGATCATATTATTCTAAGGTAAAGTTTGAGTGGGGCTAGGAAAAAGGTCTTATGAAGATGAAGGGATAACATCCTTTCTTCTAATGAATTTGGCAAGTTTCTCTAATTGCTTAGGATTTGACTGAAGGTACTCAGCTTCTGACATTTGGATCTTCATTTTATTTACATGATAAATAATATTGAAAGTGGTATATGAAGGAATGATGGTGGGCTCGGTTCTGGTTACATTGGTCTAAGCCCAGGTACTGGTCTTGGGGGCTAAAGAAAGAGAGTTAGAAGAATAAGTTACCTTTTTTATTATCTCATTTTCAGTTTGCGCTGAGATATGAGTCTCTTTTAGCCATAACCATAAGAGCTTCTTTACCCTTCTTCTTAGTACCTTCAACCAGATTTCTGAGGTTCTGAGATTGAGCCCAAGTGAAGACTACAAATGACTAACCATCATGTTTGCATTGTTCTTCCTCGTATTCCAAGTACCCAATGTTGGATTCACTGACTGAATCATCAAAAGACTCATCAACATATCCTGAAGCTTCAAAATCTTTGTGAGAATCTTGATCTTTTGGTTCTTCATATTCATCAACTATTTCCACTATTATGGTGGCAGGAGGAGCTTCAATGGCTAGCCTTGTTGGATCAGTAGTCAACCGGTTCCTATCTCTTACATGAGTTCCATTGGTATTGTTGAAATTCTGTCTAGGAATATCCCAATAAGGAATGTTGGTTGCTTGTTGAGACATTTTGTTCTTCAAAGTGATCAAGTTGTTCACCATCTTCTGGATTATAGGATTAGTAGTAATTTGAGAAGAACTCTAATTTTTAGGTTTATATGACTCTCTTCTAATCCTTCATGCCAGGATGAGATCAACTTCTATTTCAGTGGTTATAGCTTGAGCAATAGCCAAATCAGGGATAACATACCTTCTTAATAAAAATATCACATTAGGTGGCTAAGCGTTGATGAAGAAACACTTTTTATTTTCAAGAGTGGGAACGGCTAGTGCTGGAATCTTCTTAATCAACTTGTTGAATTTTACCACAAATTCCTGCATGGGTTCATGAGAATCCTTCTTCATATGTGTAAGTTATGCTAACAATTCATGAGAATCTTTAGATAGTTTGAACCTTGCTTCAAATATAGATCTCATGGTAGCCCAATTGGTAATGCATGCATTTGGAAGATGGTAGAACCATTCTACTGCCACACCATGCAATTTTTCAATGAGGAGTCAAACAAAGACATCTTCATGAGCCACCCCAAGGACACCACATGCTACAAAGAATGAGGCAATGTGTTCATCAGGGTGTTGCTTCCCATCACCATTGAATTTGGGAATATTCTTACGAGATCCATGTGGTAGTTCATGCAACGATGGAGTTAGGGAAAGAGGACCAATAACCGCACCCCAAGGCACAGGTTGTGCTACCATCCTTCTGAATGAAGTGTGCATAGGAATCTAAGTATATAAAAAGAATAATGCTTAGAAGGTTGTGGATGCTTCTTGTTCTTGAGGAACCTGAGTTCTTCAGCTAGGTGAAGAACTTCTTTCTCAACTAGATATAACACTGTTAGGGGAAAGTATGAAATTGTGTTTTTAAAGCAGATCAAAGAATGAATCAGTTTCACCCATGGCTTGGCTTGACCGAGTGAAGATTTTTCTTGCCATATTGAACCAGAAAATAGATCTACTAAAAATAGGGCAAATACAGAGTCGCCAAACACCAATAGGATAAGCTTAGTATTATCAATCTGTACTCCCCAGTGGATTCACCAAAAAATGTTGGTTGGATATTTTTTCAAGCCAAAATATGAGGTTCAACCATAGTATATGGGATCAAATCCCTCCTCAAAGATAGGTGAGGCAGCCTATTTATTAATGATCTAAAACACAACAGAAATAATATGTATAATATTCACACTATCCTAACCATTGGGGTTGGGATACAATCCCGAAATCCATATCAACACAAGATGAAGATGTTACAGTTTTAGGAATAGAATGGATTAGAAAGGAAACTATTATAGATGAAACAGAGTGGAAAGGGAATGAGAGGAACGTATTTTCTTTCAAGAAAACATAGATCAAGAAATACTTCTATGAGTTTTAGATAATGGTTGTAATATTGAAATGATTAAAATAATCAAGAACACTAAACAAATAATAGCTTAAGATCTTGGACGTAAGAACAATCTCTCAAGATAGATGAATCCCACAACACAAAGTTTGTAAAATAACACCTGTTTCTATTCCTCAAATGTTTAAAAAGAAATTACAAAGTTTTTCTTCTTCTTCACAATAGCTCTTAATATTCTAAAAATCTCTTCCTCCTTTGGAATGCACAAGCATCTCTTATTTATAATAGAAAGAATAGAGAGAAAATAGGATAAATCATAGAAAATAGTCATTTTAACAAGAATCCTATTTTCTTGATTCTCACATAGGAGAACAAGTCAAAATTTGCTTCCTATGTGATGAAATGAAAATGAAAAAGACATGTCAATCTCTGGATGGAAATGGCATGTAACATTATGCGTATTCTATTTCATCATCCTTGTCTTCCTCCATCGAAGCATTCTTGTCTTGAAATTCCTAGAATTTATAGATTATTTCCTCCATCTTAGCTTCATCTGGTGCACTAGAATAATCACTTAGAACCTCACAAGTTTGCTGAGCATCACTTGCATTGCCAAGAAGTTTCTTCAATCTCTTGTTGAGTTTCCTTATTGATTCCAAAACATTCTCAATCCTTATGAACTTATCAATGGTTGTTAGATTGAAGATGGAATTTGGTTCATCCTGGATTAATTCCTATATTTTTTTATAGAAGTCATCAGCAGGTAGGATATTCGAGCTTTCATCCAACACCTTGGCGAAAATCCTGGACAGCTCTTTTTCTATGTCATTGGTGGCATCAACAAATTGATCTATGGATTCCCTCAACTTGCTGCAAGTTTCACTGAGAATATTTATTCTGAATCTGATGGCTTTGATTAGCTAGAAATGCTTATCCCCATGTGGAATGATTCTTTCTTCCATCAAGATATGGGATGGAACCTATTTTAGTGCATTGAGAGCCTTAAAAGCTAACTCAAGGTTCCCAAATTCCTGTGAAAATTCATCATCCATTTTATCACCATCTTTCTTTATTTCCTCCATAGATTTATAAACCTCCACTGTGTCATCAATGATCTCTCTTCCTTGTAGGAGTAGCCTCTTAATCCATTCATCAACCGTTCTCCCCTTCTTGTTGATATTTTCAATCATAGGTACCGATGAGAAATCAAACCTGATAGGAGTAGGGATAGAAAATGATGGTATTAACTAAGAAGGATTTGAGAGCTTGAGTAGTACCTCCATCAACTATTGAACTTTCTCCTTAACCTCATCTCTACTCACCTTCATTTCCTTCAGCTTCTGGAACATCACGTTCATGGCATCCTGCACATCCTATTGTGCTCCTTCTATTGTTACCTTTCCCAAATCAACCCTTGTGATCTGATAATCAGTGGCCATTATATCCTCCCTTTTTTTTCCTTGGGAGTGGCAATCTCTGCAAACTTATGCCCTGAGGCATCCACTAAAACCCTCAAAACTATTTTGGGTTTCTTGGTAGATTTGGCGGGAGATACCTTGAGGGAACTGAAGACAAAGGATGGTAGAGGAATTACCTCCTTCCTTTTCCTTGGGGTATGATCAACTAACCATTGAGGTATAATGGAAGAAGTTGATCCTATCAGAGGTGTTATGCTTACATCTGCAGGTGGAGGAAGGTTTGCTTATGAAGTAGTGATGACTACAAGTGTGGTGACTGTGGGGATAGACTCAATGAATGAAGGTGTAGAAGGAGAAGGCATATCTATGGCTATATTAAGCCCAGTAGAGAGAGGTGATAGGTTGAAGAAGATGCTAACCATGGTTGATGAAAGTGGTGAAGAAATATGAGGTGTGGAAGATTGGGAGGGAGGAGGTAAATATTCTGAAGTCAAAGCTTGGGAAGTAAGAGAAAGACTTACTTATGATGAGCAATCAAAAAAAGGAGAAATGAGAGGTTGACCAACCTTTTCTTCTGAAGGAATTTTTCCTTGTTCTGGTGGATGAGGTGAATGCAATATCTTAACTATTTATGAAGGAGTGGCAGAGGATGTGGCTCCTAGCTTTTCTCCTTTTTTGACAAACTAAAATTTTATCTACCTCTTGGGAGGGATTTTATCCTCTTCCCTCTCTCCCTTAGAGGGTCTCGCCTATAAAGTTGCTATCTTTGAAAATTTCTTTTCCTAATAACTCATTCCCTAAGAAATGAGCCATGCCTTGGTACATAAAATAATCTAAGCAGCTCTTTCTTTGATAGAATATTTTTCACAAACAAACCAATCAACGGATGGGAATCTATGTTAGTCTCTATTTGATTATTTGTACCTAGTGTCTAGGAAACTTTCATTATCCATGGTGCCTTCGGGGATATAAGATAGATCTAACATCTGAATTTCTTCAAGCATTAGTTTACTTTTGTCTTTTCTTAAGATGGAAACTTCATCCCAAAGATCAACCCAGATTTCTTCCATATTGGGCACATGTAGATACAAGGTTCCATATGAATTAAGAACTCCTTGTATGTCAAACCCCTCCCTGAGCTTTATATGTTTCTTTAATTTTTCTTGAAGCTCATGCACCACATTATTAGCCTTAACCACTATATAGCATGTATACCTTTCAATGGAAACAGGGAAGGAGACGATGGCTTTGTGCCTACTTTGTTTGAATTTTGAAAATATAACAATTTTCTGACTAACTCCATGAGGATTAGTTAGTCACCTGGGAACTTGGGAAAATGGAAATGGTTACCATGGAACCTTACCACTTGAAGATAAGTAAAATTATTGAATTGTAAGAAGATGCAACCCCATTTTGACACTTTGGCCCATGCTTTATCACAAACCATTCTTTTCCGCAGATCAGGAACCAACCTGCAAATGTTTTCATAGAAGAAGGCATCATTCACTCTTCTATATTTGTATTCAGACCCTTTTATTGTCATATGAGGGAAGTACTGATATATGTGTTTCGTTTCTCAGTTTCCCTTTGCATCTAGTCCTGGGTAACTTCTCATGCCTACTAGTGCCTAGGGGACATATGAAAACATATAGAAATTTCCGATAGACAAGACTATTTTCATTTGGGAATCTATCTCGTCACTTATTAGGCTACCCCAATCAATCCCTTGGTCATTCTTCTTTATGATGACCATGAACTGGTATATCCACCCTTAGAATTCTTTTGATTCTGGGAGTCTAAATAATTGACGCAGCAGGGTGATGATATCATTGACTTCAAGAAAAAAATCACTTCTAGGGACCAACTTGGGAAACCTAGAAATGATTGGCTTAGCCTAGATCAAGAACTTCTTGTTTACATGTTTGATGCAGTCTTCCTGATCTTTTTCCCAGGCCTTCTATGTTGATTTAAGGTCTAAATCAGCATGCTCCACAAAGTCAACCAACCTTACGAGTTGATCAAAGTAACCTCTGTCCAACTTTACTATAGACTCTTCTGCTTGATTTGTTACTATTTGGGAGGCTGAGTCATAGTTGGAAGCACATCCCAGGATGATTTCAGGGCATTGGGATGATATTGGAAAACTTGTTGCATGAGGGAGACCGCTACCTGCTATCGACTTCATCCAGGAATTCTAAGAAGAATCCTTAATTCTCTTCCAGAAATCCTCCATATCTATGTTGTCGAGCTCTATGTCCTGAATGTCTTAATTGTAACTTATGTAAGAAGAATAATCCATCTTCTAATACTTATAGTTCATATTTCCTGACTTATCCTTAGATTGACCGAGGTCCGACATGAGTCTCGAAGAAGAAATGCCTTGATGATTTCTAGAAGAACAATCAAGCTTGAAAGTTTGTTGGAGCAGTGCATAGACCCGCCACACTGTTTGGATTTGGAAATTTGCAAAAAAACCTTCAGAAACCTAACACAATGGAGTGTATGTTGGAAGTTAGGACATGCTGAGTATCAATGAAAACTTGACACATTGCAGAAGTGTGGAAGTTTTGAACAAGTAGGAAAACCTGACACACACGGTGAAGCCTAGAGGATGTCAAGCAGGTAGAAATACCTAACACACTGTGGATCTTGATGGATGTCGAGCACCTGGAAAAACCCAAAATAAGGTAGAAAGAGGGAGATTTTAAACATCCTACAAAACCCAAAACAAGTATATCAGGTTTTTTCACGTTAGAACATGAAAAATTCCCGCCCCATGATTACTTAGGAATTTTTAGAATCAATTTGAAAGCTAAAAGTTACAACTTATGAAAAATAAGTAAATAACCTAGGGGTAAATTTTAAACAAGAACCCTCATGGCAAAAGGACAAGAAACAAAAAAAACAACCCAAAACCCTAAAACAATAATGAAGAAGGAAAAGAAAAGGAAACCTCAAGGAAACACTTCACAAATAACCCAAAAATATTCTAAAATGAAAGAAGAGAAGAATACCTTCAAATAGCTTGAAAAATGATCAAAAATGGCTATCAAAATTAATCGAGAAGGTCGTTCGGGTTTGGAGGTAGAAGAAGCATCAACGAAAATCCAACATGGCAAAAACAAATGGTAATAAATGACATGGAAAAATTAACTATTTATAATAACCTAACATTAATTACACGTCATTTGACACATGTGCCAATTGCCAAACAACTAGACTTTAATGACATGTCATCATGCTTGGAGCATCTGAAAAATTTATATAAAGGATTTGATTCAATTTAGGTTTCAGGTTTTGGGAAACAAGTGACATAAAACATGCATTGGGTAAAGCATGTTCCGATGCTTGGAAGTTCTTAAAATCCAACAAAATGCTTAGGCAATCAGGTTTTGGGTTTTGGGGAACATGAGGCATAAAACATGCATTGGGCAAAGCATATTCCAATGCTTGGAAGTTCTGAAAACCCGACACAATGCTTAGGAAATCAGGTTTTGGGTTTCGGGGAACATGAGACATGTAACATGTAAGAAACATGTTTTCATGCAATGAAAGCCTGAAAACCTAAAAATCTCTTTCAAAGGTAATTTTTAATAGATTTTTCCAAAATTTTCCTATGGTTATCTCATTTTTAGCTGGAATCACTACAATGAGATAACATCACGTTGAGCCCGAGTGGCTGTTTTAAGCATATTGATTTCGAATATCAGTGGTGGGTAGGAATGGTATGATGTTTGGGGTGATGATGGTTGAGCTGGTAATGGTGTAGGTGGGGTAATAATGGGCATAGGAGGAGATACATCTGTGTCTAACAAATCATGCTTAGTGAAGAGTTGTAGAAGGAGTGTTTTAAGAGCCTTGTAATCCTCCACATTATGCCCTCGTGCACGATGGTAGGCACAGATCTGGGCATCATCATACCATTTTGGTTTTGGTTTGAGTGGGTTGTAGGGTCGGATGGGCTATAAGGTGATGTGGGAAAAGGTGAGTAGGCTAGCAAGGACAGTCACATAGGATCCTGCCATTGGGTTGCATGGTGAAGCGGGTATGGTTTTGGATCAAGGACTCGGTAGTGACATAGAGGTGGGTGTCATGGGTCGCAGTGTGGGGAAGGTCTGGGTAGTTTTGGTACATTTAGGTTTAGGCTAGGGTGTGGGATTCACCTTGTTAGGTAAGGGTGCAGTGGATGATTTGGTTTTGGGTTTAGGTGTCGCTCTGGTAGGTGGGGTGGTCAGAAATGTAGAATAATGGTGTGCTGAAGAGGTTTTTTTTTAGGGCAAGAAAGGATGAGTTACCCAAGGTGAGAGGAGTGACAGTTTTTTAGTAGGGGTGATAGGCGGTAGTAGTGGTAGGTGTTGTGTAATAGGTAAAGGAAACTTTGTGGGGTTGGGTAGAAAGAGGAGGCGGTGGTATATGGAGTGGTTGTCAAGTTTTGGCTATACTGTGTACAGTCGATTTTATGGTCAGAGTCGATAGGTGTGAGCCCAAGAAGGATGGTAGTGGTGAAGGTGATAAAGAGGTAGTGGGTGATGCCAGTATCGATGTCTAGAGTGGTTGGTGTTTCAGTTTTGGTACGGGTGTATTTTTAGTGAAGGGATGAGAAGGCATAGTCAAATCAAGCTTGATTTTTGGATGGGTGAGGCTCGACGTAGGTTGTACCCCCAGGATACAAGTGATGGTGGATATTGATGAGGGGTTGGGGAGTGATGATGTAGATGATGAAGATATGTGTGTGGTTAGAGGTAATGTGGGAGGTGGTGCCATTTTCTTTGTGGGTGGGATAGGTGTAGATGTTACCACTACTATAGGGAAAATAGTGGGTGAGTTATTGGGTAAGGTCTGCATCTTTGTGGAGATGGAGATTTTAAGGCATTCCCAAAGTAATGAATGATCAACATACTCTGGAGGGTCCCTCAAATGGGGTGATGAAGAGAAAAAGGGAATGAGGGTGGATTTGGTAGTAATCCCTATAAATGGAATAGATATTTGGGAAATAGGGGAACCCTCTAAATCAGATTCTGTAGGAAGGAGAGATGAGAAATTATTTAGTGTTGTATGGCCTAGTAGCGGGTCGATTGTTCTTAGAACGAGATTTTCTTTATGGGGAAGTGTGGGTAAGGTAGATGAAGAAGGATCTTCCTTGAAGTGTGTTGAGGTGGGAGAAGAGGTAGGTACTTCTGACTCCTCGATGAGTATGGTAGTAGGAGTTGATGGAAATTCGTCATGTATGAGAGTAGGAGAATCAATGACATGGTCAACTATGATGTCCGAAGAAGATGAATTTGTTTATATTGGATTAAATTTTTCTAGTAATGGGGAAGATGGTGACAATGCTGGTGGGGGCAAAGATTTTTGTTGAAGGAGTTCTTCTATAGGTGTGGTTGGGGGGTATAGTGCGAGTGGTATGGGTAGGACATCGAAGATGGCATGTACCTCCTGAATGTTGTCACTGTCAATGGAAAAATGGTTGTGTCAGGTGGGGGTGTATGATTAGGAAATGGTTTTTAGAAGATGTGGAGGTTTTTGTTTGCAGGTGCTTTGGGGTTGTCTAGAACGAGATCTCCTCTATCTAACATTTCTTGGACAATGGTCTTGCAGGTGATGCAGTTGTTGGTGTTGTGCCCTCAGGTATGATGGTAGTCGAATATTTCATTTTCTCTATACCATGAGGGTATCGGGTAAACAAGATCAAATCTAGGGTATGGTTTTATAGCCAGGAAAGTGATAGCCCCTACGTTCAGGAGTTTTTTCAGAATAACAGGGTATGGTTAAGCAATGGGGGTATATTACTTTTGTTCATTTTTGAAAATGAATGTTTACACTAGCGAAATATTAGGTGGAGGTTTTGGTAGGTTAGATGGGTGAGGTTGTCCAGCCTTCAGGACCACCGCATGAGCAGAGCCTTTGACCCTAAGAGGGTTAAGAGGAGAAGCTAGTGGTGTTTTGGTAGTGGAAGAGGGTTCTTGTGGTTTAAAAGGAGTGCCTTTGTTGCACAATTGAATCATTTTCTCTTCGATGGCTCAGATTTAGAGATTTTGAGCCATGGTAAATGCCTCGTCAAATGTATGAAACATTTATATTTGTAAGGTAGATGAGATATGGCGAGTATAAGCTCAGGTAAACAAATCTATAAGTTTGGTCTATGGTAAGGGGAATGTGATTTGATTGATCATGCCATGCCAGCGAGAAACAAATTCTATGATTGACTCATCCTTGTATTGACGTGTGGTATGCAGGTCAGTCATGGTGACATTCTTGGCTACATTGATGAAGAAGTGATCCAACAAGGCTTGGTCCACTTGGTTGAAAGAGAAGATAGAGTGCTTAAGTATGACACTATACCAATCAAGAGCTGGTCCATTAAGGGACATGGGAAACGTTCACAATAGCAGAGCATCATCATGTGCAATGAGGTAGCACATGTGTCTAACAGACCTTAGGTGTTGTTGTAGGTCTTCTTCACTGTGGAACCGGTTAAATTTTTGAATTTACCAATCTGGGGGGTATGGATGGATAGGAAAGGAGAAATGAATGGGCTCGTTACAAATATCCTCGTAGGTCAAAGATGTGTGCAAACTGGAAAGAGATGTCTCCAGTGTGTGTAATTTATCAATCATCATTTTGATCAGGTCGGGGGTCAGTTGTGATGAAGGTTGACTTGTAAGAGGGGGAGGAAGGTAAGAAGAATATGTTGTTGAAGGCATCACGTTGTGTGAAGAATCCTCATATGATAATTGTGGAGGTATGTGCGAGGAGAAGGATGAGGGAGGGTAATGTGTTGAATATGAGGTAGAGGCCATGGGTGGAGGTTAAAAGTGGGTGTATAGAGGAGGAGTCAGGGTAACCACCCTAGTAACAATAGGAGGAAGTGATTGGGGGATAGACAACACTAAATTCTGGAGAGGGGTATAGTTTTCTGAGACTAGAAGTGGTTGAGACCGAACAGGTACATAGGTACTAGTCAGCTTGGGGCTACTTAGACTAATGGCCATGGATGTGGGCATGATAGGTGCCACGAAGGGTGAAGATGTTGAAGGTGTGGAAAATGTCATATAGGGGGTGGATATCATCATGGTAGGGTTGAGATGTGACACCACAGGTGGTAAGGTTGACATAGATAGAGCCAAGCTAAATGTAGTCAACATAGAGGTAGGTACAAGAGCAGGAGGGATGGACACAGGCATACCATAGATAAATTGGCCCGAGGAATCCCGAGTGGAAGCATGGGCTAGATAATGTTGTAAAGTAGCTGGGTTCTAGTCCTAGAATCGTGTGAAATTTGCGTCGCCCATACTAACAGTAGTAGGGAAACTGGGGTCCATAGGGGAAGATATTGAAGGGGGTGACAGACTAGGTGGAAAAGGTTGAAGGCTAGCATGGAACATAAGTGCATTGGCTTGGTTACGTGTCAGCACCATGTGAAAGGGGTGTATATCAGGTAGTATTGTACTCTGTAGATGACACAGAAAGCAACAGGGGTAAAAATAATGGGTATTTGTAGGTAGATGGGGTAAATGTGCTAGTTAAGAACCAACACAGGATAACTGATGCCAGCTAGGGGTGACCAGTTCCAGTTATGCTTAACCACTGCCAGTTAGTGAGAGATAAAGAGGGGTTTCTCAAACTGAAGCAATAGAATGATGATGACCAGGTGGGACAGTTTTCAAGAAAACTTTGTGGCAGATTGTATAAAATATCTCAAGAATTAATACAACAAAGAAATTGAAAGAGGGGTCCCTTGGGCAAGTTATCCCTAAGGAATAGAGACTGGTGCTGGTATGGTAGGACCGATACCAGTGAGGAGTAAACCGATGCCAGTTACTATGAAATTGAAACAATAATAAAGAAAAGGTGATTGAGAGTTAATATTAGATATGGAATCAAACATAGAATTCTGAGAATGATGAAAAATAGGGTCCGGACACACTCAGATGAAGCTGGAATACACCAACTATGATGAGGAGCATGCTAGGGAAAATAAGAAGATGAAGAATGTGACCTCTCACCTCAAAATGCAAGCCAAGAAGAAACACTAAGAAAAATATGGTCCTAAGAGTGCTTTTTCTATTATGTTTGTTCATCTTATGCTATTAAGGACTGAATCATGAACTTTAGAATATAATTTTTAGTTAGTATGGCTTCCTACGAAGAAGGAGAGGTTTCAAGTATGTTATGGTAGGAGCGGGCCTTCCTCTAAAGTATGACTTGATAGAAGCAACAAGATGGGGAGTACCTTCCAATCCTCTGATCAGTGTGATCATTGACAGGTGTTCCCAAGAAAGATGTTGTTTAAGAATGATGTGTTTTTTTGGAATTTTTGTGTAGTTTGGTAATACATAGAGAGAGAAGATGTGCTTTCTATTATTTATTCATCAACCATTAGCTGGGCATGAATTCCAGCATATAGGTTGCCCTCGATTAATGTGAGCTAAATGCATAAAAGCATAATGAAATGAAGTTGATTTTTAAACCCAAATTGAAATATTAGATTCGATGGCACAACAAATATGAACAGGAGAAGGGATTCTCTTTTACTAATGTGATACTAATGAAAGGAAAGAAGTGTTCATTTTAAAGCACCAAAAGACTATTTCTTTTAGATAATATAAGAGGAGAAGATTCCAGGGGAGAAACTTTAATGTGAGGAACTTTTAGAAAGGAAACAAACATACAAATTTTTCCTAGGAATGAAGAAATTCAAGGAACCCCAGATGGGTCCCACCAGACATGCCAAAATGTTTCGATCCTTTTTACGTACAATCAAAGATTGAAACAAATAAAGGTGTAGGGGGTTTTACCTGTTGTTTGATTGATGGGTGGAATACATGCTTGTTGACTTTCGACCTCGATTGATCGTGTGAACTCCTTTTTGGCTGGGAAGGAGTACCCTGAAATAAGAAAATAGGACCACAAGAGAGAGTTAAATAGTATATGCAGTGGCCTTCCTAGCGTATGCTAGATCCAGGAAGTGTGATACTCCCTTGAGGGCTGTCAAACCACTATTTTATAGATCAATACTAAATGAATAAAGCATGTAAATAAATGGTATCTATCTCTTGCATTCTAATTTGGGTGCCTTAGGTTGTTATTAGCATCAATTCAATTAAATATTAAACTATGTGGGTAAAGAGGTGGTTTGGGTCAAGTTCTGGGTAGGTTGGGTAATCTACAAGTCACAGACAGGGTCTAGTTGGGGTTGGGTAGGGTATTGTAGGTGGTTTGGGTAAATGGTGATTTTTTGGTATGGTCTGTGTTAAAATACACAGAGACTGACGCCAATCAGGTATGACCAATGATGGTTAAGATAGACCGATGTCAGTCACTATAGAAGTGACATGGGGTCATAACAGAGGTGTTTTGGGTCCTCTCAAGTGGGTACAGAGGGTTGGAAGTGGTGCTGGTGGGATGAGGATAAATGGTAGGTTTAGGATGGGTATTGGGGTGCTTGTGAGTGGTTTGGGTGTGTTTAGATAGGAGGTAACAAGTTGACAGATGGTAGGGTGACCGATGATGGTCATTGTAAACCGGTTACGGTCACTAATTTTGGGTCAAATTTTGGAAACAGGGATTTTGAGTACCTTCTGTGATTGGCCATAGGGTTGATAGGGAATGGAATGGGGTGAGAGAGGGTCCTGGGTGTAGATGTGGGTTAGATAAGTGAGATTGAAATGATAGGAGGGAAATAGAGAAGCATAAGTATCGAAAACACCCATGAGAGTTCTACTTGGATTCCAATGCTTGCAGAATCATGAGCAAGTGGAGAGGAGAGATGGTGAGTGTTGGTGACAGTGGTTTATTAGAGATATATTACTGGAGATCAGTTTGGTTCAGGTTCTTCCAATGGTTGGTCTCTCAAATATCCTTGTGAGTGCATACATAATTGGTTCTAGCCTAGAGTTCTACAAGCTTTGTTGATTCAATCAATTGCTTATGCCAATTTCAAGCTCTAGACAACAAATGACGAATGTAGTCCCACCCAATAATCTCCCGAAAATGCCAATGATGATCCAACCCTTTGGAAAGAGTCAGGACTGGATATTTGCAGGTGATCAGCATCGGTCCCACCTAACTGACACCGGTCAAACTGTAACTGACACTAATTATGTCGGGGGGATTTTTTTTTTGAAAAGTGGGAAATATGCCTTCACCACTTGATTTTTGAGTGGCAGAGAACATGCATCCTTTTCCCTTAGAATGCATAATAGGAAAAAGAGTGGTCCTATGAGTGGAGTAACCACTATTAGGGATTTCTAGAAGGGTATGGGCAAGGTATGTACAAGGTAGGGAGTGGAATGGTGAGGTGGAGGTGTAAGTGGTGTAGTGGAAGGGTGAGGTGGAGGGGCAAGTGGGGTAGTGAGGTGGCCAGGCCAGTGGCATTGTGAGGTGGCCTTAGTGAGTGGGTAAAGGGAGAATTTAATTAATTGAAGTTAATTAAATCCTTGGGTGTGTGAATGAGAGTTATTGTGATGGCCAAAAGGGGTTATGAGTGATTGAATTAAGGTTAAATCAATCGTCCATGTAGAATGTGGTTATTAGGTTATTTCGAAGGAAGATGATGAAAGGTGACGTGTTTTTGGTGTCTACACCTCCCTTATGTTGACATGCTTCCTCTAGGCATACCAGTATACAAGACTATTGAAGAGGCCTAGAAGGGCCCTAGATGAGATCTTAGATGGACAGTGGTTACCCCAAGTGTGCCCATTTTATTTAGGCATGAGGTCCATTCCTAAAGTGAAGCTGGTGCTCCTTGATCACCTTTACTCTAGATTTTGGCTTCTCCCACTCACAACAGAGAGGAGGATGAACCTGTTGATGTAGACTCTAAATCCAAGGATCAAACAAGAGATGGGACTGAGGAGGAGTTAGTTTGAGAGGATATGGAGGGAGAAGGGTTAGTGGTGAGTTTTGTGAGGTATCCCACATAGAGGAGGAGGATAGAGATCATGAGTGGCATGGGAGGAGAAATTTGTGGAGAGAGAGATCTTGGTCTTGGAGGGATCACTTGCTTGAGATGGTGTGGGAGATAATGAGTCCATGATGGGACATTGTCCCACCTCTAGTTTTGGGGAGGCCCCGCATTCACTAGAAGTATCCTCAACAGCTACTTACCCTACTTGGATGCCTGGAGATCCAAGTACGTTAATACTCATCCCTTGAATTTGTTAGTTAGAAATGTTAGTTGGTATTTCCCTTTGGTTTGTTCTTGTAATTTTATAACTCATCGTTTCTTCTTCTTTTCTTACTTGCAGTGACTACACAGGAGTGGCATGAGCTTATTAGATGGGTGTGCATAGAAACCTTATTGATCCCCTTGGGGAAGACACAAGCTGAGTTGAATGTTGATCCAGGCCAGCCTCTAGTAGTCATCAGACACACTGATGTGTTTGCATCTGTATGAATGATAGTGGAGGTAGTGACCTCCCTTCATACCTAGGTGGTTGGGTATGAGACTTCCAAGTAACTAATGAGGTATAGGCACTCTCATAGCAATACCATGGCCAGCAGATTCCACCATGAGCACTCAAACCATTCGTTTTATTCCCATCATCATCATATCTATAACAAGATTCCTAGACGTAGTCGTGCACCATCTGAGGCATCCCACAAGGATTGACAGGCCATTGGGCATTTTTTTTCTTTGTTGCAATTTTTTCGAGTGTTATACGATTTTTTTATATTTTAGTCTCATTGAGAGAAATTTGACCACACCTAGCCCAGGATGGCATTGTATACAAACTTGACTCATTATGATATATTAAAACTCTTCTTTTTGGGTCAATAATTCTTTGTATCTGAATTGACTTCTTTTTAGTTCATCTCACATGTGTACTCTAGATGTTTAGAATTTCCACTTTTCTATGATTTTTAGAATGTATTCACTGGATGTGAATGATAACAGAATGATTTATTTTTGTATTTTATAATTTTGATATATGATAATGCAACATAATGTGAACTTTAGTTTATTTAAACAATCTTTGGTACTTTGTATTGTTTAGGGAAAATTTAGTGATATAGTGACATGATAAGTGAATGAAGTCTCCTCACTCCTAACCCCATATAACTAGTAAGATGATAGGGCTCAACACCAAGAGTTAGAAAGGACACAAGTTATCAAGATTTGTTAGATGGTAATGATGAGAGAAAGACAAGAATTTGACATAACCAAATTTTGACACTACAACCTCACTCTACTCAAGCTACTTCATAGTTTAGAATGTGAATTTCTTTCTAGTTTATCTAGAATTAGATCCATAGATGGCAACATGGTTGAAAAAATCTGGTTTTGAGGTTTTAAGCTCTTTTGGAATTTTGGACATCTAAGTTGCTTTGTTTTGATTTATTATTTCACAATATTTGAATGAACGGTTTCTAACTTTCAATATTTTCAAAGAGATCCCATACACCTTGCCCCATGCTACCAGTAGGAAGTATGGGCTTGTCACCATAGACAAGGCATAGGTGAGTAAGGACATTTCTCTCCTTTCCCAACCCTACATCACTAGTAAGAGACAAAGGCTCAACATTGACAGTTGGTAGGGAAAAGAAATGTGTAAAATAAAAAAATTCTATGGATTTGTATTTGACTTATTCATTTAGGAAAAAAAATTAGAATGTTCTTATTTCCAAAGAGATGTGTATGGGATAGATGTGACACCATGAAGCTTCTAGAACATACTATTGGAAAATGCACCTAATCTAGAAAGAGACTATAAGCATAACCAAGTATGCAGGCCTTGGTATGGTTGCCACCAAAGCTTTGTCTTATCTTGTTTGGATTGATCAAATGATTCAGAAATAATTGATGATACCATGAATATTTGTAGAGATATGATTTAAATTTTTGGCCAACGTTTTTAAAAGTTGTTAGGAGTTTCTATAAGAATAAGTCCCTTGATAAAAAAATTTATAGAATGAACTAACAGATGAAAATGCAATGCAGATATAACAATGTACATATGAAAATGCTAATTGATCTTGTGTAATACCTATTCAGGTGAAGATAATGCACATATTCACTAAACTCTTCACCCTCTAGTGTACACAAATGAAGTGCCCCTTTTTTTTAGTCTTATATCACTCGATATGGACCCAACCTCCTGGATTTGAATTTCATTCCTTCCCTAGTATTTTTTTCTATTCAGTTGTCAAGTC
The DNA here is from genome assembly GCA_019776745.2 of Taxus chinensis. Lineage (NCBI taxonomy): Eukaryota > Viridiplantae > Streptophyta > Pinopsida > Cupressales > Taxaceae > Taxus > Taxus chinensis. The sequence continues at coordinate 397,644,102 of CM034156.1, read as the reverse complement.
TTAGAATAAAATATCCCTCATATATTTCATGCTCGTAGACCTTCCTGTTGTGTTGTCAAACCATCTAGTAAGCATAAATGTTATTTCATTGTACAATGTTGATTCTATCATCATAAAAAATTTCTAACTGAGAGACTTGTGCCTCTCGATAGCCTTCTTCTCTCAGAATTCCTTGGAACGAGATACAGAGACTACATATTTCTAATTCAAGTGGTAAAACCACTTCTGCATAAAATACCAAAGAAAAGGGGGTTTCCCCCATTGGTTTTCTTAATGATGTTTGATAGGCCCACAAGGATGGAAAAATATTTAAATGACAGCCTCATTATTCTCCTTGATGGTCTTAAGGAGAATAGATTTCAATGTATTATTTGTAGCATAATCCTATCCATTGACCTCAAGGTAATAGAGAGAAGTCACGTGCTGACTTATTTTGATTTTTTCACATAGTTCATGTACCTCATCATTTTTGAAATATGTGTCATTATCCAAGATGATGACTTGTGGGACCTCGTACCTACAAATGATTTTTTTCAAAATGAACTTTGTGATTATAGATCTAGGCATGGTGGTAAAAGACATGGCTTCTACCTAGTTAGTAAAGTATTTTTTGGCTATGATTATGAAATTATGACCATCTGTTAATGAGGGGGAGAACTTCCCTATCAAATCTAGGCCCCACGTGGAAAAGGGCCATGGTGTTGCAATTAAATACAGAGCCTGTGTTGGTATTTGGATCTCATGGGAGAACTCTTTACATTTATGTCATTTGCACACAAACTCTACTGTGTTGTGTTCTAGTGTGGGCTAGAAATATCCCATCCAATGTATCTTCCAAGAAATGGTTTGGCCACCAAAGTGACCTCCACATACTTTGCTATGTGATTCATAGAGAATGTTTTCAAATTCTTCTTCATCAAAACATCTTAAAAAAATTCCATCGAAGGCTCTACGATAGAGCACTTATTCTAAGATGACATACTTAGTAGTTATAATATGAAACCATCTTCTTTGTTGTGAGGTTGCCCCTTATGGATATGTAAGGTCCAATATGAAGTTAACGATGTTAGTTTACCATGGACACAGAAATGGGAGGCTTAGTTTTAGAAAAATACACACATACATCGGGGAAGTCTAAATCTACTAGATCACTTCCATCCAATGGGTTATCAGCCAACTAGTCCATAATGATTTGTCCTTTGACATATTTTTCATTAAAAATTTCAACTCAAACTCACCCATCAAAGTTATGAAGCATCCAACTTTCTTAAATAAGGACCCTTTTGTGAGAAAAGTCTGCATGTGATGTGTTTTAACAATAATCCTTGTTTCTTGGTTTAACATGTAATGTCTTAGGCGTTTTATCATGAAAACTATAACAATACATTCCTTCTCTACTTGTGTGTAACATGTATCATAATCAAACAACATATGAGTTATGAAATATACCACACATTCTCATTTATCATCATCTTCTTGAGCCAATATGTAGGATAATGAGACATTCGTAGCTCATGAATATCGGATCAAGTGGTGATTTGACATAGGTGGGATAAGTGTGGGAGGAGATAACAAGAACCATTTAACTAAATCAAATGCCTCATTGCATTCTTCCATCTAATCAATGAAGAAATGCTTTTTCAATAAATTGTTGATTGGGTAAATAACAAAGGTCAAATCGGGGATGAACCTTTGGATTGCGCTGAGTTTCCTAAGGAAATATTTGATGCTAGAATCATCAAATGGTGGAGTGATTTCTAGCACAGCTTGGATTTTGGCTGGGTCTACATCAATCCCTCATAAATATATGATGTATCCCAAAACGTTGCCTCCCATTACACCAAACACACATTTTTCTTGATTCAATGTGACACCATATTAAATTAAATGAGAAAGGATGATACAAAGTACCTTTAGGTGATCACAACATTTTCTTGCCTTATCCAGAAGGTCACCTATGTAGGATTCCAAAATCTTATGTATAAGATCATGAAATATATAAGTCAGCACCTATTAGTACGTGGCACCAGTGTTCTTAATCTCATACGACATGACAATGTTGGCAATATATTATGTAGCATATCTTCTATATAATTAGATTTTGTAGATTAGATAATATCGCATTCTTATCGGATTAGTTCTAACCCCCTCCTACTATTATGGGTAATATTGTTAAGCCTCTCAGCTATATAATATGTCACGTGCTTCTTATTTTATATAAATAAAATAAGAGATATCAAATGTCTATACCATCTCCATTATTTTCTCCCCACAATTTGGTATCAGAGCACAAGGATAAAAAAAACTGGCTCAGTTGCGTTGTCATGGTTTATGTGAAAACACCTCTCCTCTGAGTCCTTAGATTTGGTCTTCAAATCTTGGGTTTTATTGTTTTTGGTCGTGCTCATTTGGGTTTTCTCACGCATGGTTCATGGTGACCCGTGTGTATCTAGACAACTCATGCATTAATCTAGGTTTCAATTCACAACTCACCCCATCGTTCATACATTGGTCATTTGTTGGTTGGCCTTGATCTTAAATTGATTGTCACTTGGTCTATGAAGTATTTTTACATTAGAATCTCGTTCTACACTTATTTTTGACATTTTCACTCATTTATTTGGCTCATGCATTACCCAATTCACCGAGTTTGGATGCCTTGAATTTGAATCAAACTACTATTTGGTTTTTAGCTTGCATGCTATTTCTTCATTGTGCCTACATTTAGTCTACACAACACAAGTTTTACCTTTTCACGATCATTTTGTGCATTGATACAATGATTGGATCATTAGGCTTGCACTCCTTCCAGCTAGTGCTCTTTTCTCCTATACATCGTAATTACATTACCTAGGATCTTGTTTTCTACACACTCAGCCTTGCACTATTTTACGTGACACTTTTTCTCTCCCCACTGCCATCTCTGGTTGACGTGGGATCTCATTTCCTCCTTGGCACACACTCTACCTAGACGTTGGAAGGAGATTAGAAGCTGCATGGTGGAGATTAAAATGACCAGTCTAAGTGACTTGCCTACGAAAAGGAGACTTGCACAAAAAAAATATATATTCAGCCATGTGCAAATATTTCTTGATATAGATCCAAAGAAGCCAACGCCATCATTCCATATAAGGAAGAGGAATTTCTTGTAATAACTTGGAACTTGATACGTGCAGGCTGGTATAGTATTAAAAAAAATATCTTCAAGATAAAAAGATTTCACAACCAAAAACGTGTCCATTCATTGTTGTGTGAATACCATTCATGCCTGAGAAAAGAGTTAGATCGGCATAAGGAGAGGAGAATTTGGCTTCGTGAATCCTGAAAGTCAAAAATCATAAAAAAATGTTCCATTTGTTGCTTGGAGATGAATACTCTACCAATTCAATGTGGATTATCTTGAATCCATGTTGAATGAAGAGCATGAATGACATGATTAAGACTGTTGAAAGCTATAACATCAACTCACAAGTCGAAGAACACCATCCTGAAGCCCCTGTAAGCTCTGGGTTATACTTTGAATTTCTCAATGAGCTATGCAATATTGGTAACCTTGTCTTCAATGAAATGGTTCACAAAGGATTCTTGGATTATTTCCTATTCGGCATCAGCTTACAAGAAAAGTGAGTTCTAAAGGAATTATAAGCCAGATGTGACACCAAAAGTGAAGATAAAGAAGAACACCCCCCAAAGCATCAGTGTCTCTCAAAAAATGAATATTGAGAGCATCTACGAGTTAGTACTTCTCATTAGTGAGTAACATTGTAAGATTTCTTGTAATCAATAAATAAATAAATAAATTTTTTTGTACAATGTCCACACAAAATCTTCTAATCTCAAATGCTAAGTTACTTAAAGGACCGAATTATGCGACCTAGAAAAAAAATGCATACAATCCTTCATTTTGAGGGATTATGGAGCATTGTCACAGGGTCTGCACAAGTTCCAACAAACCCTGATGATCTCATTAAATATGATATCACAGGTGCGAATTCACTAATGATTATAAGGTTGAGTATCACTGATGATGTGTAACCACATGTTTGGGATGTATAGAAACCAAAGGAGGCATGGGACAAGCTTGCTACTATCTTTGAGGTGAAGAATAAGACTAAGGTTCTCCATCTTTAGTCAAAATTACATACCCTATCTATGGGGTCTGATGAGAACGTTGAGGAGTTCTTACGTTGAGTGGCTGAGATGTGAATGGAGTTAATAGCTCTTAGTGAGAAGGTAGAAGATACAATTCTGGTTCTAATCACCTTGAGGTCACTCCCTTCTCAGTTCTGATTTTTTCGTTATGACACTAAATGTATCTAATAGGGTAGTGACATTCGAAGAAATATTAAACTTATTGCATCAAGAATTCAGTCCCAGATGAGGCCTAGGACAAATCCCTTTTCACAAGGCCCTAATGTGGCTAGAAGAATTCAAAAGGTCCCCAATTGAAACAATCACAAGTAGATCAAAATCAAAATCTGCAAGATCAAAATTCCAAGTGATGGTGTCAAATTTTCAAAACCAATACTCATGGCATTGATCATTGTTGGTACAATGGATTGAAAAAGGGGTCTTCGAGTCAAACAAGCACATAAGCGCACATTGATTTTCAAACTTCCAAATGATGTCCCCACTAGAGAAAGTAGAAGGGACATCTCACAGCCCAACAAGATGATGAATATGATGAAGAGACATCAAAAGGAGCCAATTTTGGTAAGAACCTTGTACTCATCTTACAAAATTCTCAACCGACAAAGAAAGTATGGTTGATAGAGTTCAGTGCAAGTAAGCATGTGTTAGGTGACAAGAAACTATTTGGTTCACTAAATGAACAACCCATTAGAGATCGATTTTGGATAGCAGATGACAAAGAATATGTTACAGAAGGAATAGGAAATGTCATCAATCCTCTCAGACCATGAAAATGTACACTTACAAAGGTATTGTATGTTCCTGGCTTGACTAACAACCTCTTGTCAGTGATTTATCTCTTGAATCATCAGCTAAAGGTATAATTTCTTGTCCAAAAAGTAATTAAATCATGCTTAATCTCTAAACAAGGTACGATTATTGCTAGATAATTTCTAAAAGATAATTTATTTACTTTAGATACTATTTCATCTTCTACAATAGCTTTATCTATCTCAACAGTTCAATCTACATCCCTTTGAAATTTTTGATATGGTCACTTGTTAGTTAGTTCATTGCATCAAATGAGTTCAAAAGAAATGGTCCATGGACTACCCAAATTTTCTAGTTCCTTACCTATTTTCCTTGGCTATCTTGTAGGAAAACAAGATAGGGATCCTTTTCAAGTAAGCACCTTCCATGCTAAGAAGCGTCTAGAGGTAGTTCATACCAATCTGAATGGCCCCGTGTCTACTTCATTTTTAGGATACAATTACTTCCAATTGTTCATGTATTACCACTCTCGCAAGATGTGGGTTTTTTTCCTGAATAAGAAAAGTGAGGGTCTTTAAAATTTCCATAATTTCTATCATTGTGTTGTGAAAGAGACCGGGTAAACACTTCTTCTACTTCACTCAAATCGAGGGGGCAAATTCACATCAATGAAGTTCTTGGCCTTTTTGAACCAACAAGGTATTAAGAAGAACCTAACTACTCCCTACATACCCCAACAAAATGGAATTGTTGAGAATCACAATTGCATAGTGATGGAGATGGCTCATTGCATGCTAACAACAACAAAACTAAAGAAAATCTATTGGGATGAAGTAGTACAGAAAGCTATATATCTTATCAATAGGGAAACGATAAAGATTCTACAAAATAAAATGCCAGAAAAGGTATGGATTGGTAGAAATCCATCAATTTCTCATTTATGAGTATTTGGTTACACAATATACATGCATGTCCCTACTCAAAAGAGAAATAAGGTTGAGCAAAGGATGTTCCCATGCATCCTACTTAGCTATAACACTACCTCAAAGGCTCACCGACTCATGGATCCTCAGACAAAGAAAATATTCGAGAGTAAGCACATGGTTTGTGATGATTCATCCTTTGACTTAGTAGTGACAATAATATAATTGTTACCAACCACCTCTCACTGACTAGTCTTCGAATCAGATGATCAGCTTGAGGAGACTACTCAAAGAAACAATTTGCTGCTATGAGAGCTATTTGTTGATCTTGGAGAACTAGAGAATGTGACTCCACATCAACCCACACAAAAATGACATATTTATTCTCAAAATTAGCCAAGTTGTCATCCAAAGTGGGTACAAAGCACCATCAAGGACTCACATTTACATCAACTCCCCGATACATCAATTGGAGTCAAAACAAGGATTCAAACAAGAAATGAGGTAAAATTTACACTCATGATTTCATTGATTAATATCTCTAAGCTTGATAATTTTCATGAAGCACTTAGTCAACCTTAGTGAAAGGAAGCCATGGATATATAAATTGACTCAGTCAAGAAAAATCAGACATGGGAACTTGTAAATCTTCCTATAGGAAAGAAACCCATAGGCTGCAAATGGGTTTTCAATAAAAAAAAGAAGGTAGATGGATCCATCGACAAAAAAAAACATGGCTTGTAGAAAAAGGACATTCTCATAAGTCATAGAATATGAAGAAAATTTTTCACCCAATGCAAAGATCAAGACCATCAAAGTAGTTTGTGTAGTTGCAGCACAAAAATGATGGAGAATTTAACAAATGGACATCAAGAGTTCTTTCCTAAATGATGATCTGAAAGAAGAAGCGTACATGACCCAAACTGAAGGATTTTTTGAAGAAGATCATCCTAAGAAGGTATAGCATCTCATCAAATCGCTATATGGACTAAAACAAGCTCAAAAGCCATGGTATATCAAGATCAACGATTACATTTTGCATCATGTGTTCACTTGTAGCCACTCAAATTATAATATATATATATAAAGAAGGTAGGAAAAGAAAATTTCATTCTTGTTGTATATGTGGATGCTCTTGTGATCACTGGAAGTTCAGAAGATAAAGTTGATATTGTTAAGAATTATCTCAAAAGAACCTTTGACATGATAGATTTTGGGCTACTACATTACTATCTTGGCTTGGAGATATGGAAAAAGGAGCATCACATTTTTGTCTCCCACATAAAGTACACCAAGACAATCCTAAAAAAATAAAAAATGTCAGACTACAAACCTATATCCACTCTAATGGATAAAGGCTTACAACTTTGAAGATTCGAGGACTCACCTCAAGTAGATTCTACTTTCTATAGACAATTTGTTGGAGGGCCCATCTATTTGACATATACAAGACTAGATCTATGATATGTTGTCAACTATCTTTCTAGGTTCATGCAAGAGTTGAAGAAATGTCACTGGACTAAAACTAAACATGTTTTGAGATATGTCCATGGAACAAGTGATTCTGGTATGGAATATAAGAAGAATGATCAATTCTTCTTAGAGGGATACGTTGACTTGGACCACACTGGATCTATTGATGATATAAAGTCACCCACAAGATACATTTTTCATCTTGGATATGGACCTATCTCATGGATAAACAAGAAGCATAATATTCTTTCTATCTCATCCACAGAGGTAGAATATCATGTTGCACGAGGATCTATGTGTGAAGTGATATGGTTACGTCACATTTTCGATGACCTAGGAATTCCTAAAAAATAGTCACGTATTCTCTATTGCAATAATCTTAGTGTGTTGAAGCTCGTGCATAATACAATTTTTCATGAATGAAAAAAGCATATTGAGATTGACTTTCATTTCATTTGAGAGCACATCTTGGACCATCACATTCGAATCTAGTACTATCCTACAGAAGAACAAGTTGCTGACATCCTCACAAAATATCTCATATAAGTGAAATTTGAACTTTTCAGGGGTCATATTTGCAAGAATAATGTAATCAGGGGGGAATGTTGGCATAATATTACGTATTATATCTTCTATATAATTAGATTGTGTAGATTATATAATATCACATTCTTCTAGGATAAGTTGTAACTCCCTCCTACTATTATGGGGAATATTGTTAAGACACTCAGCTATATAATATGTCTCGTGATTATCATTTTATATAAATAAAATAAGATATATTAAATATATATTTCCTCTCCATTATTTTCACCCCATAAACAACATAATAGTAGGTTCCCCAAGGATTTATGAATGTATTTTATGCCTAATCCTCCTCAAAGATTCTGATTTGATTATACCCAAAAAATCCATCCATGAGAGAAAAAAACTCAAAACTAGTTATTGCGTTAATAATAACATCAATGGATGGTAATGGGAAATAATCTTTGGGAAAAGCCTTCTTGATATCCTGAAATTCTATGTAAATGTGGATATTTCCATTATTTTTTATAACAAGGATTATATTAGATACCTATTATGAGTAATCAATCACCTTGATGAACCCTACCTACAAGATTTTCATCACTTCTTCCTTTACCATGAGGGCCACCTTTGGGTTCATGGGTCTTGAATTTTAATTGATTGGATTAGAATCTAGCTTGGTGAAGAGGTTGTGAACTAAAATGTATGGTGCAATTCTTGTCATCTCCTTGTAGCTAAACGTGAAATATTTTTTTTTCTCTTTCAGGATACATTTATGTATTTCAACCTCCTCAAGAGTTAGAGAGGATCCTAGCTTTAAAAATTTTGGTTCCTCCTTTGTCTCGATGTTTATATCAATTATTCCCTTAATTAATTATGTGTTTCCTTCCTCAAACTCAGATGGGGCTGGAGGTAACTCTAAATCCCCCTCTTTTCCTACCACATAAATTTCGAGCTCTTCCCTACAGGAAGATTCTATCATGAGATTTCCAAAATAGGAAGAAGAATGTCGGATTAGGGAAATATCAACCTCATGATGAGTAAGATGCAATTCCAAAAAAGTGTTTAAATATCCCAAAGTTTCTTTATCACTGTCAACCTGATTTGAGATGACATGCTCGCTCTTGGTTTCTATATATGTCAACATTCAAGTTATCGGTGTTTTAAGAACCAAAGATTTGGCACGAATCGAGACTGTGAAGTTTGTATCTTCCAACTCGCCACTTGGAGTTAAGTAGGAGGTAGAAGTTGCTATGGATTTTTCTAGGAAGTTCTGTTCTCATGGAATTGCTTCAATCGATATGAATTCAAACCCCTTTGTTAGATTTAGCACCATTTTTTTGTAGAGTTGTAGATGCTCATATCTAGTCTCATATACCTATGATATTTGATTCACCACCAATTGTGAGTTTCCTAACACCCTAATATTAAGAACACCCATTATTTTGGATACAATGAGACCAAGTAGGAGATATTCATATTCTTCCCCATTATTTGAACATTCAAAGTGCAACTTAAAGGTGAAAGGTAGAATCCTTACCTCTGAGGTAAGGATCACACTTTCCTGGGCACCAAAATTACATTTGGCTCCATCAAAATGGAGTGTTTCACCATTTTCTTTACTTTTTTGAAATGATGAAACAAATAAAGGTTAGGGTCAAGGAGGAATACCTATTAAATGTTGGTCACTTGATGGTTGTTGTGTGCATTCTGAATTCTTGATTTACAGCTGAATGTGAGAGCTTCCTTTTTGCCAGGAGGAGCTACCTGTAATAGAAAACAAGACCATAAGATGATAGTTAAATGATATATGACAGTGGAATGCCTAGCATATGCTAGTTCTAGGACGTGTGATACTTCTTAGATGGCCGTCAATCCACTGTTTAAAAAAATTTAATGCCAGAAACAAATAAATTCCTACTGTAGTTGATATGATTTAGGTATCTCATTTAAATACAATAAGTAGATCCAATCACAACAAGCTAGGCTATAGTTGGATCTGAGAGGTGAGGTGTCTATCAAGGTACTGGGACTAGTCAGGGTCTGATTTTGGGTTATTTAGATCAATTGGTGGTATGATTGTTGGGTCTGTTCTTGGTCAAGGTATAAAACATAGAGACTGATGTCGTTTTGGTATAACCAATGACAATTTAAGGAAGACTAACAATAGTCATGAGTAACTGGTGTTGGTATAGTCGGGTGATAGTAATTCAATAAAACCTTTTTGTAGAGTATGTGTGAGGTTAGATAGAGTTCAAGGAGGGGGTGACAAGGTCTATGGGAATAATGAGAACACTCAGAGAGGTGGAATGGCTAGGATAGGTGATCAGACAAGCGGGTGGGTGAGAATTTTGGGTTTGTCAGGAAGAAGGCTATGGAGAAATGGGAATGTTAATAGGATAATGGTAACAAAAATGATAACAACTCTATGAATAAAATAGGAAAGGAAATGATTAATGATAAATGCTTACCAATATTATAGGTCTAATGGTTGGGTGGTGGTGATGATCAAATGATGGAATGGAGCTTGGTGCATTAGTGATGCTTCCTGGATTGTTACTGTGAGTGCCAATGCTTCTAGATATATCCTGGTACTAGCTATGGTTGTTTAGCTGTATGAAAAGACTCTAGTTATGCTTGCATGTAGCTCTGTTCACATCTTATTTGATCTCAAAATGTGCCAGCCCAAAAAAAAGGTTATTTGTGTGAATAAATGGTAACCGAAGATGGTTCTAGGTTGACCGGTGTCAGTTTAGAGGTGACCGTTGTCGATTAAGGTAAGATTCCCTAGGTGTACTAAAATGGGAAGATCTTCCTGATTTCTTCAACCCAGTTAGTTTATTTTTGCATATTATAATGGAAACTTCCCTTATAATGAGTGAGAATGTGGTTAGAGATATTTTAGGGTTAGACCAAATCTTAGTTGATTAAGGCAAGTAAGACTTAGTTATTATTGGTTATGGAAACATGCCAAGAATAGGTCTAGGGTTAGGTAGCTGGATGAGGTGGCTAGGTGAGGTGGTGGGGTAGAAATTAAGGTAATTAGATATCAAATATTATGAGGATATATATTAATTTAATTAAATTAATGGTGATGTGGGGTGAAAGGGGCCATGATTAGATGAGTATGCCTGAGTTATTTGATAATGGACCAAGGGGAGTTTCAACCAATTTTGGTGTCTAAATTTTGTGAGTTTTTGTTGCGTAGCTTGTATTGGTAAGCGATGATGACAAAAATAAGATGTGGTTGCCCCATGTGTGGGTGAAGGTGATCCCCCTCATACTAGGAATGGATGAGGTAGAAGATAGAATCGATGAGTGGTTTGATAAAAGGTGGATGTGATGAAGAGGAAGGTGGACACTAGGGATAATTAGGTAAAGGTCCAATTGGGTAATCCAGGTAGTTGACCAGGGTCAAAGGTAGTAATAGTCACATGTACGCACACGTATAAAATACAACACAGTACCAGGTTGAAAAGCATGTAAAATCTACATTATCTAAGGTTGATAGGTTTATCCAAACAAGGTTAAGGTTATTCCGGTATCCAAGGTATAGGATATGGTGCAGAAGGAATTCACAGGTCAAGTGCAAGAATGTTTAGGTATGTTCCGGTACACCAAAGGTTTGGTCAAGATAAACGGTCATGGTAAGAGATAAGGTAGGGTCATTAGGTCAAACAACATGAGTAACAGTGTCGTAAGGTATAGCGAGCACATGAGTTCACATGTCACTAACAATGTTCCAGGTCGAAGTAGCTAGGCCATGACACAGGTAGGGCCAAGGTATGGGTAAAATAACAAGTCCCTAAGCATAATTAAAGACATGTATATGTAAGGTAGGCTTGGAGGTAGGTTTCAATAAGGGTGGGTAAGGTCAAACGGTGGTTAGGTTGGTTAATTTGGGCCAGAAATGAGGAAAGGGTAGTTGGCAAGAGAATGACAGGTAACTGATGGTGTATGGAACTATTGACTGTCTAGGTAAAATGACCACGGTTTTCTCAGGCACACGACTGAGGTTGGTCTGCCTATAACTAACCATGGTGTTCTAGGGCACATGAATGATGTCAATTTAGGTATAACCAACATCGGTCAGGTCGACATGGGTATATAAAAATGAAAAATCCATATAATATAGATTCATTTGTACATTTTGGATTTTGTGAAAATGACAAAGCGTTGAACGAGTCATGCTTTATCGAGAGGAAAGGACATGAGATGATATCCTACTAAGGTAGAGAGATCCGGTTGGTTAGAGGAGCCAGGTGGATGTATCCACGAGCATGGGGGGATAGATTGTGATTGGGTGGAGGTCACGAGGATTGGATTTAGTGATTGAACATGGTAGAGGTGGATGAGGGATCAAGTGGACCACTAGTGCAGTGGCCCTATGTGCCACCACAAAGATGACAATGTAATGAGGTAAGAGTCAATCCCTTGCCTTTTTTTTGAGGTAGATTGGGTATATAGGTCAGGTAAGGAAAATAGGTTTTGGGGGGAAAAGGGGATTTTGAATTTAGGAAGGAAAATTGGGTAAAATAGGAATGGGGAGAGGTGTGGTTAGGTGAATGAGGGGAGGGGAGGAGTTGAGGGTATAATTAGGTACGAATGGGTGGGTAGAAAGGTAGAAGAAGGGATTTTTTTGGAAGAAAGGGGTTTTGGGTGTCATGGATTTCTGCGTGACAATGACTGGCGTCGGCCAATGGGTGGCCGATGTCGGTGGTGTAGAGCTGATATTGGTCATAGATAAGGTGACCAATGCTAGTGTGGGAGAGACCATGGTTGGTTAGGGGTAGCCGATACCAGTCATCATGTGGAGAAAAAGGGTTTAAAAGAGTCCCAGGGTGGGTGGGTGAGGTAGATATTGGGAAAAGAAGATGTTGTTGATGAAAAATATAGGATGGGTAAGAGGTTGAAATAGGTATGGTTTGAGTGATAGTGGGTGAGGGTTGTGGTGGGTAGATAGTATATGTGATAAGAAGGTAAGTTATGGGGGGGGGAAAGAGGGAGGGTAATAGATGTAGGTGAGGTGTCGAGAATGATTGTGGGTATGATCAAGGTGTATTAATGTGATGTGTTATTGGATGCAGGTGAGAGATCAGCTGTAGATGCTAGATAGGGTGCCGCCCCTACTCATGATGGTTCAAGGAGGTGTGACAGTTGAGGATTGGTGGCATGTTGTAGAGGTTAGCTTGATTGGGTTTAGATGCTACTGGCATGTAGTCTAACAGTTGAGTTTTATGGTCACCCTCATCAACAGATGGAATTTGGTGACCAACACATTCCATCTACCGATGGGTGAGATCATGGTCACCTTGGAGGATGTGTATAGTATCTTACGGTTGCCCATAGAGCAGACACATGTATATTTGATCTCCTTAGAGGAATTTAAGGAGATGATGCTGACATTCTTTGATGAGGGGTATACATAGTTAAGGTTACATAATGCCATCCTAAGTTGTGGAGAGATGTACCAGGCCTGTCTAGAGGATACTAGGCTTATTGTGTTGTTGATGGAGGTGATCTACTATTTTGCACTGCCAGATGTAGAGTGTGGGAGATTACCATGATCATTGATGGGGGTTTTTCATGATATGGTGATAGACCAGACCCATTTTGCATGGGCACCAACATTGTTGGTACAGTTATATATGGAGTTATGGGTGTATGGGTGGCTATGAAGGTTTAGCTTATGTTGCACATTCCCACTTCATTATTGGGCATATGAACACATTATGTGTGTGTGCTTAGTTGGTATACCACGAGTTGATGCATTCAAGCCAGGTTTGGTTTGGGTGGGTTACAGGTGATGGGTGCCTATTATTAGAGAGTGTCAAATGACTAGGGTGACTCATGATGTCACCTACTATAGGCATTTATTGAAGGGGTATTATGGCGTGGACATCATTTGGAGATCGTATGTGGGTTTTCCCTTATACATATAGATGTCCATTGAGTTAGATGGATTACAACTTCTTAGATGGATAGAGGCGCGACATGTAGGAGAGCATGAGATGATACCCATGGATAGGGTTAGATAACAATTTGTGCTGCTATAGTATATACCGCCACCTTTCATATAGTATAGGAGGGATGACGTGGAGAGGCCTCTACCTCTACCATAGCCGATAGTTCTGATAGGGCAGGGGGATCAGGTGAGATACCAGTGGATTGATGATTTTGGGGTTACAGATAAATATAGATAGTGGTGGGCTACACATTTATGAACAGTACTACCAAGGCCATGGCAGCAAGATTTATCCACCATCATAGTTCCGAGGGATGCCCTACAGGGGTAGGTGGTGACCCTGATTACATAGTTGGGTATAGTGTAGGGGCAGCTGGTAGGATCAGAGGCGTAAGTTGTTATTTTGTAGGCACAGGTAGCATAGGGAAAGCTATCCACATAGGGTGGAGATGGAGATGGGGTATAGGTGGCCACTCTACAGGTGTAGATTATAAGTTTACAGGGCCAGCTAGCCACTTCACAGGCACAAGTTGTGGCCCTTCAGGCCTAGATATAGGCAAGAGTAGGATAGGATCCCTCAAGATAGGTATAGGAAAAAGGATAGGGTTCCTCTTGATAGGTACCAATGGGACAGGGTCCCAAGACATAGGTACAACATTCAAGGATGATGACACCACTATAGATAATGCTGATAGGCCAGTTGAGAGATTCCGTAGGTGAGGTCTAGTATTATCAGAATATTTTAATGGGTGTAGGGATATATTTTCTATCCTATGGGTAATATAGAGCATAGAAGGCCTCAAGTGAGAGGACAAAGTCACACACCCATAGTGTGGAGAGCACAGGGGGCCGTCGAGCCTTGAGACAGGGTCAAGGTGAGGCCACTAGTTCATGGAGGCTAGCTCTAGGTGAGGTACCAATAGAGATCCAACTAGGACTGATGATGGGTGGTGAGATTCTTCCTTGAGGTCATACAAGGGAAGAGGAGGACGAGGAGACAGGTGACACAGATATGGAGGATATCCAACTAGGTGATATATGATAGCCATATGTACCTCTTATTTTGTATAGTTATTTATTTTTCACATAAACCAGCTTGCGCGCTAAAGATAGTGAGGATGTACATGAGATTTTTGAGATTTTGATGATATACCGGCTTGTGTGCCGAAGATGGTGAGGATGTATCTGAGTGATTTGAGATGATTGTGACTATTATTGGGATATATATTCACGTGTATTTTTATACATACTTTTCAATTTATAGATGATGGATTTTATAGTATGAATGGTGTACATGTTTTAATTTTCATTGTTATATATATAGGTGGAAATCGGGTGGATTAGGTATGCTAGAGTCAAGGTCATGTAGGCATTGTGGAGTTAGGTTGGTTTAGGCATGATGGAATCAGGTCATAGGCATGGATTGAGTCAGGTTTACTTAGGCATGGATTAAGTCAGGTCATAGGCAGGGATTGAGTCAGGTTGACTTAGGCATGGATGGAGTCAGGTCATAGTCATGGATTGAGTTAGGTCATAGGCATGGATGGAGTCAGGTTGACTTAGGCATGGATGGATTCAGGTCATATACATGGATTGAGTTAGGTCATAGGCATGGATGGATTCAGGTTGACTTAGGTATGGCTGAGTTTGGTTGGTTTAGGCATGATTTAGATAGGTTGGTTTAGGTATGGTTGAGTTTCCAATTCCTTAATTTGTGCAATTAATGATGATGTGGATTGTATTAAGATGTTTTGTAGGAAAATTTATTATACTGGTAAAGAAATGGTAGACAAGATGAATTGAATGGATGAGTGATGATGGTAAAGATATTAAGCAATTGTTGTTTGTTTGGTTTAATTTCTAGTTATTGATATGAAAAGGAAACTAACTAGGGTATAATGTGACTAGGAAAGGGGTAGAGGGAATTGGTTATGGTAGAGAGTGGCCGAGGTATCCTCTAAGGGCCCCATGCCCTCAAAGTGCTACCTACATAGTCCTGGTGAAAAGGGATGTCAGGTCGATGTATTTCTCGCATAAGCTAGGGAGGATTAGGGTGAAATAGAAGAATGGGTTGATAGACCTGTTTTACATGGGTGATGTAGGTCATAGGCATGATTAATTTTAGGTTGTAGGCATGGTCGAGTGTTTTTACAATACATGTGTCGAGGATCTAGTCCTGTATAGGATAATCAATAAGTAATGAAGAAGGAGAATGGTAAGAGGTGGTAAAAGAGTTGCTTAATTTATAAGAACCCTATTGATTCTTTCATACCCAAGATGGGCTTATGAACATAAGACCCTAGAGGCCTTACATAATGGACTATTTTAAGGGTGAAGAAAAGTCACATGATCATGAAATATCGCGTTTGGGGAAAGTCCCTTGAGTAACGAGGAATTTAGGTGAAAAATTAAAGGAGGTGAGAATGAGAGGTTGAGTGTAACTTAGTGTACGACAACATGTATTTCAAAACAAGAAACCTAGAATCCAAAATAGGCAAGTCAATGATTTTTTTTTTCATATTTTTCTTTATTTGTTTGTTTTGAATAGATTGGTTGATGTGGGAAGTCTATATGGAATGAATATATTATCTCCTTAAGGTCTTCGTGAAGCTGATTGATGCGGGATGCTTCTAAATATTTAATATATTTTTGTAATGACCGTATATAGCTGTCCTTTGAGGGAGTAGTCTATTGATAGTGGTATAATATAAAGAAGAGATGTCCCTTTTGAGGGAGTCATATTTTTCTGGAAGTTTGACTCAAGGAGTTGTATCCCTTTTTGTTTTTAGACATTTAAGTCATGGACAAGACTATAGACGATGATTAGGTTCTTGGGTTAGAAGACAAGATCATAGTACGCAAATATTAATTGTGAAAAGATGTGGTTTCGAGTGATGAATGACCATGGGATTCCATCATGAAGAAGATGAAAATTATCCATGAGAATCATGCTATGAGCAGAGCCATGGTACTCATATTGAAGACAAGGCTACAAGGTGACGGGTAATCACATGATTCTTGTTTAGTAATGGATCCTCAAAATGGGTAATTATGGAAGGTGAACAATGCTCAAGGGATGAGTGATCAATTGATAAAAAGCAATATGGGACTTAATATCAATAATAAAATGGTCAAATATGCAAGGCACTAAGGGGCTCAGGTTCAAGTTTACCTTCGAGTGAAGACAAATGATAAGCACCTAATTCATAGGCATGGGTGATGATATAGGGTCTAAGCCAATTAGGAGCAAATTTTCCCTATTTAATTTTCTCCTCTTTGGTTACATGTTGATTTTCCTTCAGGACGAGGTCACCAACTTGAAAGGTTCATTCGTGAACATGTTTTTCATAGGCACGTTTGATACATTTTTTGTAGATTTTCATATGGTCAAGAGCGTTGAGAGGAAGTTCATTTAATAATTAAAGTTATGCTAAACGATCCTATAGAAATTAATTGTTGTTGAGAATGTCTTGGAGTGAGATGTAGAGGGATGGAATCTAGACTTCAAGAGGTAAGACAACCTCAGTACTGTAGACTAGAGAAAAGGGGGTAGTAGCAGTTGAAGTGTGAATACTAGTGCAATAAGCCCACAAAGCAAAAGGAATGTGCATATGCCAATCCTTCCTAGTATCGTTGACTACCTTCATAAGAATTTTTTTCAAGGTTTTATTGGTTGATTCAGATTGATCATTGGTTTGCAGGTAATAAGGTGATAATAAACTGAGTTGGACGTCAAAAGCATCACACATTTTGCATAGGGATTTGTTTTTGAATTGTTTTCCATTATCCGTGGTAATGCGGTGAGGGACACCAAAGTGATAGATGATGTGATGGTTGATGAATTCACATATTTTCTTGTATTTGGTGGAAATGAGGGGAATTAATTCTACCCATTTAGTGTAATATTCAGTAACAGTTATGATCCATTGGTAGTGTTTTGGAGAATGGGGGTTGATCTCACTAACAAGATCCAAACCCCATTGAGAAAAAGGCTAAAGGTCTCACGCAACTTATAAGGCATGACTAGGGGTGTGATGGAGATTAGTATGTTGCTGACATTTTACATAACATTTGACATAATCACAACAATCATGGTTTAGGGTTGGACAGTAATACCCTAGGAAAAGAATGCATTTTGTGATAGCCAAACCCCTAAAATAACCTCCATAAATTCCATCATGAACTTCCTTAGTGGTGTAGGGAATTTAAGAACTTGTACGGAAATGCAAGAGAATGTTGTTGAAACTACATTTGTACAGAAGACCACCCATGACGAAATAATGGGAAACACTTTTAAGAAAGGCACGTTGTCCATTACGAGTGAGATCGATGGGTAAAATGCAAAGGGAAATATAGTCAACATATTGCTTATACCAAAGCTCATGTGGGTCAAGGGAATAGGTTCTGATGGAGTATACCTCACAAGGTAAATAAGATGGTGATTGTAGCCTTTGTATAGTGAAAAATATTTTAGAGTCAGTGGGCGAAGTGGGTACCTGAGAAGCCAAGCATGCCATGGTATCTGTAAATTTATTGGTAGAATGTGGGGTGGTTTGAAGTGCATAATGGTCAAAGGTGGTAAAAAGTATGTCCATGTGATGATTATACTTTTGAAGTATCTCATTATGACACTATTATATACCATTGACTTGGTTTATGACCAATTGAGAATCACCAGGGATGTTGATTGACTTAACATCTAAGGCATAAACATATTGGGGACCCAATATGAGTGATTCATATTCAGCAATATTGTTTATACAATTAAAATTGAGTTTAAAAGATAAAGGAATAGGCTCACCATCAAGCAAAATGAGGATAACACTAGCCCCACCGCCACGCTGACACTTGGAGCCATCGAAGAAGAGTATCATTTGGTAAGCGGGTTTGTCTAGGGAAAGGGTAGTAATAGACTCGTCTAGAAATTTGAAGTTAGAGGGTTGATCCCTGGAAATAGGTGGGTCAGCCAATTGGTTGATGATATTTTGGCCCTTGATGGACTTTTGATGGATAAATTCAAGGTTGAGGTCGGCCAAAAGCATAATATAGTGTGTGGCATGTTGATTTTTATAAGGTTTGGCATACATGTAGTGTAATGGGTCAGTATTAATAATGATGAAGGTTTTTTGAATGAATAGGTAATGGTAGAGTTTGTTGGCAATGAAAACTAAGGCTACGCAAAGTTTTTCAGCATGGGTATATCTATTTTTGTAGTCAAGAAGGTTACAACTTATGTAATAAACTGCTTGCTCTCGATGTTGGTCATTGTGATGAGTGAGCATGACACCTAGAGAATGGTCCGTGGCAGAAATATATAGGTATAAGGGTTGGTTGTCCTTAGGAGGGATGAGCATTGGTGGCTGAAGGAGGTATTTTTTCAAGGCTTTGAAGGATTTATGGCATTCATTATCCCATTTGAATGAAACTTATTTCTTGAGAAGATGATGGAATGGTTAACAGCGGTCCGAAAGCTAGGAGATAAAATGACAAATTGATTGTAACTTTCCTTGTAGAATGCAAAGTTGGTGGAGATTACTGGGTGGTGAAATTTCAAGGATAGCCTTGACTTTAGTAGGATTAAATTCTATGCCACGTAAAGAAATGATGAAACCTAGGATTTTCCCGGAAAGTATCGTAAAGGCACACTTTTTTGGTTGCAGACAAACACAATATTTGATGAGGTGGTCAAAGATGACTTTAAGAACATACAGGTGTTCAATTCGATGCTTGGATTTTGTAAGCAGATCATCTACATAATATTCCAATATGTGATGTATGATTTCATGGAAGATGTAAGTTGTGGCCCGCTCATATGTAGCATCAGTATTTTTGAGGCCAAAGGGTATGACTCGATAGTAGAAAGTCCCCCAAGGGGTGATGAAGGTAGTCTTGTGTTGATCCCTAAGAAATAGTAATATTTGATTATATCCCGAGAAACCATCCATGAGAGATAACATTTCATGGCCAACAGTGAGATCAACTAGTTGGTCAATGCCTGGTAGTGGGAAATCATCTTTGGGACAAGCAAGGTTGAGGTCATGGAACTCCATGCAAATGTGAAGTCCCCTTGTCACTTTTGTGACAAGAATGATGTTATAAATCCATTGGTGATGATCGATGGGTAGGATGAAGGAAACTGAGAGAAGGCGTTGAAGTTATTCTTTGACTAGAAGAGAAATGCGAGGATGCATTTTGCACATCTTTTGTTTGATGGGTTTGGCATCAGGAACGGTTACTATATTATGAACCATGATGTTTGGGTTGATACTAGGCATATTGGTGTAGGACCAAGCAAAGGCGTTGCTATGGTCCTGAAGGAAAAGGTGAAGGCTTCTTGTTCAGTAGTGTCTAAGGATTGGTTGATCTTTAGAATGTGTGGGTTGTCCTGAGTATTAATGTTGATTTCGATGGTTGATTTGTTCAACATGGTTTACGTCTCAAAGGGTAATGACTGGTGAATATAACATTCTTCTGCACCAAGGTAGGTGAGGATGGACTCATCATCCTGACATTGAATGACGTTAATTAAAGGCATATCATCATCGATCATGTCAGGATACAGTAATGGGAGAGAAGAGGGTGCCTTGCCATCGCATTGATAGGTCAGTAGTCCCAGGGAAATGTTTTTTATGAAGAAAAATAATTTTAGGAGGTATAAATTCAGGATCTATGGACTCCGTGGGTGAGGATGGTAATGTGGGTGAATGAGAGGGGGAAGATTTCTCATCCTAGATAAGGTTGATGTGAACTTTCTTTGAGGATCAAGCGTCAAAACAAATGCCACTACAGTCATTGTATTTACGAGAGGTATAGGAGATGACAGTGTGGCAACCTTGTTGATAAAAATTGAAGCCAAATCCTTTCCATGTGCAGTGGTGAAGGAAAGTGTGAGAGAAATGGTGGTTAGTGAGGGAGTGTAGGTTGGATGAAAATGGTTGGGTTTGGGATGGAGGTTTGGGTTTATAGGTGGTCATATAAAGTCCCCCATAGGTTAGGTTTGTGCGAAGGTGGGGAGGTCCATAAGGGAAAATTTCATCGATGTGAATGTCATAACTGGGGTGTTCACACAGATTCTCGTACTCTTGTAGGGTGATGAAGGTATCGATATTGTACAGGCAGTATTCCCCCAAAATGAGGCATTGAAAAACTCCTTCTAAGGAATCAGTAGTTGGTATGTGGGTAGTGTGTATAGATGGCTTGCTAGATGAAGGGGAAACAAGGGTGCTAGTCGTAGAGGCTACAACTACATTAGGGATAGCGAGGTTAGATGTAGCAGAAGTAGTAGAAATTTTTGTGGATGGGCTCATGGGTGAAAGTGAAGTGGTTGTGGTGGCAAATGCCTTGACTAGTATAAGCACATCATTGGGTCGATATATCATGTTACAGGTCTTAAAAGGTGAGGGGTTAGAAGGGATGATGTAATTATGTCCCTCATGTTCAAATTTGAGGCATTGATGTAAATTCGAAGGGACACAACCCATAACATGGATCCAAGGTCGACCGAGTAGAAAGTTATATTGGAACTCCCCTTCTAAGACATAGAAAATTTCCGGGATGGTGCGGGGACCTGTGTGGACATGGAGAACAATGGTACCTAGTGTAGAGGTCATGGAATTATTAAAATAACACAACATAACAGGGTTACCATGCATGTAATTGGTAGGTATTTTCATTTGGTCATATGCATGGGAGGAGATGATGTTAATACTAGGACCACCATCGATCATAACACATCGTATGTGTATATTATCGATAAATATGGATATGAAAAGAGTGGGGTCAAGGTCATTGGACTAGAAGGGATCGATCTCTTCATTAGAAAAGCTGAGGGTTGTCACTTGGCGAGTGGGTGGAGGTGTAGAGGAAGGAAAAGACCTAGTGAGAGAGGCTACGTGGTGAGGGGTAATGATGGAGACCACAAGTGTGGGGTCATCTGGTAAGACTTCGATAGATTGAAGGACATCCATGAGGGCTTGACGATGTGACTTTGAGGTCTGGATGAGGTCATATAAAGAAATTTTGATGGGGGGTTAGTGTAGTTGTTTTAGCATTGTGTGATGTTTGACCCCGTCATAAATAGGATATGCAGGACCTCGAATGATGACTTTGGGTGTGGGTGTAGATGGTATATTGGGTACAGGGTTGGTTGATGGGCTACTTTATTTCTCCTTTCCCTTGTCTTTCTAAGCACAGGTGGTAATGTTGATCATGTTAATCTGAGGGGAGGTGGATGAAGAGGGTGTGTCATGGAAGGTATAGTGGCAAGAGGGACAAAAACCTAGTGGTGGATACGACCCTTGTAAGATGAGTAGGGTGGATTGGAATTTGGGTGGTGGTTTTTCCAACTCTCTTATGTGAAGCATGTTAATTTCAAATCTCAGGGATGGATCAAAGACATGTGGGGGTGGAGATTTTGGTCACTGAGAAGAAAATGAGGGAAGATCTATAGAAATTGGTGAAGGAAAAACAGGGTCCTCATTAAGAAGATCATCATCGTCAAATTTTTCTTCAGCAGGATATAATTGGACAAGACTAGTTTTTAAAGTTTTATAGTTCTCTACATTGTGTCTTGGCACACGATGGTAGGCACAATTTTTGGTTTTGTCAAAACCTTTTGGTTTTGATTTGAGTGGGTTATAAGGTCTAAGAGGTGGTAATGGGATGACAAAAGTTTCGAGGAGATTGGTTAGGATTTTTGAGTAGGACCTTACTAATGGATCATAATGGGAGGTGAATGTAGGAAGAGTATTTACAATAGGGGGAGTAGGTTGGGATACTATTTTGTTGTGTGGTGTCGTCTTAGGTGTTGGTTATATCTACTTGGGTAAGGGCATGGTAGATGAATTGGAAATGGAAGGTTTGGTTTGTTTAACTACCTTATTGGAGGGTAGAGGATTGTTAGCTTTAGGTTACATCTTTTTGGGTAAAGATGAGATGGGAATACGAGATGTGGAGGGAAAATTAGATGGTGGAAAATGGCGGGTTACCCATGGGGTTAATCAAAGTACTGTTGAGGTAGGGCCGAAGGCTTGAGTGCAAGAGAAGGAAGTGTCATGGGTAGTGAAGAACTTATTGAGGGTGTTGGATGTATGGGTGGTGATAAGGTTACGAGTGAGGGTAGAGGTTGTGCAGGTCACTTGGGTATATTAGAGGTCTGCAGTGGGAAAATGGGTTGTTGTTTCCTTTTTTACCGGTGGATGGGGGTTTCTTGGCCAGGGTCAAGGGGTGAGGTCCTAGGATGGATGGAAGGGGTGAAGGTGATAAGGGTGTTGTAGGTGAGGTTGGGTTATGAGATTTAGGAGATTGGATCTTTGTTTTAGGTGTTGGTTTAAGTTTGGTATTAGTTTGGGAAGATTTAGCTAAATATAATTTGATGGGTGGGTGAGTAAGGCTAGCTCTTGGTATGACCCGTAATGTAGTGATAGGTTTAGGTAAGGGAGTTGATATAGGCATGGGTTTAGGTGTAGATGTATGTTGGGATATGGGTAGAGGTGTGAGTTGGGCCATGAGTGGTGCTGTGGAAGGTATTGTAATAGGTGTGGTTGTGTTTGTTTTGTTCACTCAAAACAATTTTGGATAGATAGTGGAGGTATCAAGGAGTGACAGTTGCATTTGTGTTAAAATAGGAAGTAGAAGACATCCCCAAAGTAAGGCTCTATCAACATAGTCTAGGTGATTAGATAAGCATGAGAATTGTACTGTTATAAGTAGGTCCGACATAGATCGAGTGGAAATCCCCTTAAAATGTGTTTGAGATACAAAGAAATGGCTATCCTCAAACACTGTGGGTAAGAGATTCAAAAGCATATTAGTGGGATCTTGAAGGTATGATGGTGAATGGTAATCTACATAGGGTGGTAATTTTATAGTATCCTCCATGCATAGAGGGGAGGATAGGATGACCAAAGTGGACTCTCCTTGTGTTGGTGTAGGCAGTGGACCTGTATGTTCTATGAGTAGGAGAGGTGCCGCTGACAACTAATCAGAATTTTGAGGGGTCAAAGGTGGCATGCTAATTATAGGCTCTTCCATGGGTGAAGGGGAACATGAATGGGGTTCCTATGTGGGTAGAGGAGTAGATGAAATAAATTATGGTATAGGTAGGGAGTGTGGGCTAAGATTTCATCCATGGAAGGCACATGAGACAATTGAGTAGCAACTGGCATGTCATCAAAAATAGCGTGAACCTCATAGACATTTCCATTATTGTTTAAGTTATCACCAGCTTGGTTGGAAGATGAGGCATGATTAGGGAATGGTTTCTTGAAGATATGTAGGTTTTGGTTAGTAGGTGTGTTTGGGATATCTAAGACTAGATCTCCATTTTCTAACATTTCTTGGACAATATTGTTGAAGGTGATGTAGTTATTGTCACTATGACCTTTGACATGATTATAGTTGCAAAATTCATGTTCCTTATACCACGTAGGTATGGGTCACTCAGGATCGAAACCAGTATGTAGTTTTATAGGTGGAAGGGTAATGACACCAGCCTTAACAAGCTTTTCCAAAATGGCAGAATAAGATTCTAATAGGGAAGTGTACTATCATTATTCTCATTTGAACTGGAAAGCTTAGACACGAGAGAGATTAGAAGGGCATTTTGTTGGGTTACACTGATGAGGAGGACTGGCTTTGAGAACTATGGCATTGGAAGACCCTTTGGGTTTTGAATAGTTGTTTTTGGGTTTCAAAGACAAAGAATCATCATTTGATTTGAATGCATATTCTTGTTACGAAGTTGAATATTCTTTTCTTTGATAGCAAAAATTTCCAATTTCTATACCATGGTGAATACTTTGTCGAAAATACAAAAATTTTGTACCTACAGGGTTGGTGAGATGTGTCTAGCACATTCTCGAGTAAATAGTTATATAAACTTAGTTTGAGGTAATTGGAATGTGAGATGGCTAGTGAGGCTGTGCTAGTGAGTGAAAAATTTAGCGATAGACTCATCATCATATTGTCATGTGGAATAAAGATCAGTCATGGTAACCTTCTTAACAATTTTGATGGATAAATGATCTAGGAAGGCTTGGTCTATTTGATTAAATGAGTAAATAGAGTGTCTTGGTAATCTACTGTACTAGTCCAATGTAGGTCCTGTCAAGGACATTGGGAAAGTCCTCAAAAGTAAAGCATCATCATGGGTAATCAAGTAATACCCATGTTTAAAGGACCA
Organism: Taxus chinensis; assembly: GCA_019776745.2. Lineage (NCBI taxonomy): Eukaryota > Viridiplantae > Streptophyta > Pinopsida > Cupressales > Taxaceae > Taxus > Taxus chinensis. The sequence goes on along the minus strand of CM034156.1, from coordinate 397,619,132 downwards.
CAAATGTTGTTGCAGATCTTCTTTGTTGTTGAAGTGGTTGAAATTTGGAATTTCCCAATGTACGTGGTATGGTCAAATAGAAATAGATGAGTGAATAGGCTCATTACAAATTTCATCATAGGTGAGGAAATTACGTGAGCCGAAAACTGATGCTTCGAATGTCTGCATATTTTCCATCATCAACTTGATGAGGTCATTGGTAGGTTGTGATGGAGGAAAACCTCCTGTGGCATAAGGGGGTGAATATTGAACCTGATAGGGAGGTTGAGAATAATGAACCGACATAGAAGGAACATATGTAGAATGGGTGACAGATGAGATAGGGGTTATTGATAGTAGGTGTATGTAGGTGGGATGGTTTTCATGACTCTGGTAGCGATTGGGGGTAGTGTTTGTGGGATGGAGAGGATGATATTTTAGAATGGAGTAGGGGTCACCAACACCATGGGTGGTTGTGTTGCAATGGGTATTTGTTAGATGATGAGTGTGGATTGTGCTATGGTTTGGGTGGTCAATGAGGGGATAACAGATGTACGATAGGTGTGAGTGATACTACAGACACAACGATCATGGTGGGTATGGGTCATGGCTGTGAAACTACCGGGGGTGAAGTAGGTGAGGGTAACACAACATTATTAGGGGCTGATGCAATAGTAGGAATACGGGTAGGAGAGATGGAAATAGGCATGCCGTATATCAACTGAATTGAGGAGTCTCATGTGGAAGAGTGGAAAAGGTAGAACTGTAAGTCCATGGGATTCTAGTTAAGGAGTCTTGAAAACTCTTTATCACCTGCAACAATAGTGGTAGGTAAGGTTGGATCCATGGGTGACAGGATGTAAGGTGGTGAGGGACTAGGTGGGAGTGGTTGATGACTAGCGTGGAATATGAGGGCATTAGTCTGGATGAGATTCAGCACCATGTGAATAAGTGCTGACCTCATAAGATTGTATTCCATAGATGACATAGAAAATAGTAGAAACAAAGAATAGTGGGGTCCGGGAGGAGAATTTGGTCAGTGTCTATATTTTTAAAATCAAACACATGCAACCGACAACGGTCAGGTTGACCAATGACAGTTGAGGGAAAAATGATGACGGTCAAGCTGATCAGTGATGATTGAGGGAACACTGATGATGGTATCTGACACTGATACTGGTTACTATGGAAGAAACCAGTCGCAAAGAATGAAACAAGAATGTTGGATGTTTACTTGTGAAAACTATGTATGACAGTACGTATCAACAGGGGAGGAATATGATGAGTCCCCGAGGGCCATAAATAGAATAGAAATAGTGATGAAGGTTATTCAAGGTAAATTAAATAGAAATCTAGAAGTTGACACTGGTTAGGGATTAACCGATGATGGTTAGATGTGAACCGGAGATGGTCGCTGGACCGACGTCGGTGACTATGAAATTAGAATGAAATGAAGAAAATTAGTTTTGTGAATTAAATTAAGTGAAGTATCAAACTTAAAAACCAGAGAATGAGAAGATGAGGCCCTGACACACTCAGAAAAATTCAGAATTCTCTAACTATAATGTTGGAGTGTGCAAGGAAGAAGAAAAATGGAGATTCATAGTCCCACACCTCAAAACACAAGCCAAAAAGAACTCTAAGAAAAAGCATGATCCTAACAATGATTTTCTTATGTTTATTTAGCTTATGCTATTTAGGATTGACTAAGTGTATTTAGAACAAAAATTTTGATTAGGAAGGCATCCTACAAAGAAGGATATCTAAAAGGAGAGGTTTCAGGTATGTTACGGTGGGGGCGGGCCATCCTCTGAGATGATGATTTGACAGAGGCAATGAGCTGGGGAGTACCTACCAACTAGATCATGTGATCACTGACAGATGTTCCCAGGTAATATGTTGTTTAAGAAAGATGTGTATATTTTGATTTTATGCAAGTTTGGTAAGACACAAAGAGAGAAAAATGTTCTTTCTACGATTCTTTGTATCAACCATCAGCTAGGCATGACTTCAAGCATATAGGTTTCCCTCAGTTTTAATGTGAGATAATAATGCAATAAATCAGAATGCAATGCAAGTGTTTTAAACCCAAATAAAAGTGTTATATTCGATGTAGCAAGAGATGAATAGGAAGAGTGATGCTTTTTCGCTAATGCAATGAAAAAAGGAAGGAATATGTGTTCTTTTAAAAGCACCAAAAATACAATTGTTTTTAGACAATAGAAAGAAGGAGAATGATTCCAAAGAAGAAAATTAATGTGGAATATTTTCGAAGGGAAACAAACACATGAATTTCACCTAGGAGTGAATAAATGAAAACAAACCCCCTGATGGGTCCCACCAGGTGTGCCAAAATGTTTCACCGTTTTTTGTACCTTTTCGAAATGATGAAATGAATAAGGGTAAGGGCCAAGGAGGAATACCAGTTAAATGTTGGTCAATTGATGGTTTTTTTGCATGTTCTGAATTCTTGATCCATAGTTGAATTTGAGAGTTTCCTTTTGGCTAGGACAAACTACATGTAATAGAAAACATGACCATGAGATGATAGTAAAATTATATATGACAGTGGACTGCCTAACATATGATAGTTCCAGGAAGTGTGACACTTCCTAGATGGCTGTCAATCCACTGTTTAAAAAAAATTAATGTGAGAAAATAATAAAGTCCTACTGTATTTGATATGATTTAGGTATCTCATCCAAATACAATAAGAAGATCCAATCACAACAGGCTACTCTATAGTTGGATCTAAGAGGTGAGGTGTCTGTCAAGGTACTGGGACTGGTCAGGGTATGATTCTAGGTTATTTCGATCAACTGATGGGATGATTATTGGGTCTATTCTTGGTCAAGATATATAACATAGAAACTGATGTCAGTCTGGTGTAACCAACGACGGTTAAGGGGAGACTGATGACGGTCATGAGTAGCCTATTTCAGTATAGTTGGGTGATAGTAATTCAATAAAACAATGTTGTAGAGTCTGGGTGAGGTTAGATAGAGCTAAAGGAGGGGATGGAAAGGTTTATGGGAATACTGAGAACACTCAAAGAGGTGGAATGGCTAGGATAGGTGATCTGACAAGTGGGTGGGTGATATATTTGGGTTTGTCATGAAGAAGGCTATGGAGAAATGGAAAAGTTAATAGGAGAATGGTAACAGAAATGATAACAACTCTATGAACAAAATAGGAATGAAAATGATTAATGATAAAAGATTACCAATATTACAGTTCCAATGGCTGGGTGGTGGTGACGATCGGTTGATGGAATGGAGATTGGTACAGTAGTGACACTTCCTGGAGTGTTATCATGAGTGCCAATGCTTTTAGATTTGTCCTAGTGCTGGATATGGGTGTCTAGGTGCATGAAAAGACTTTGGTTCTTCTTGCATGTAACTCTCTTCTTGTCCTTCTTGCTCTAAAATGTGTCATCCCAAAAATAAGGTTGTTTGGGTGAATAAATTGTAACTGATGATGGTTCCAGGTTGACCAACATTAGTTTAGGGGTGACCGACATCGATTAAGGAAGGATTCCTGAGGTTTACTAAAATGGGAAGATCTTCCTAATTTCTTCAACACGGTTAGTATATTTTCGTGGATTAGAATGGAAAATTCTCTTTTAAAGAGCGAGAATGTGGTTAGAGATATTTTAGTGATTGATTTTAGGGTTATACCAAATCTTAGCTCATTAAGGCAAGTAATACTTAATTATTATTATTTATGGAAACATGCCAAGAATAGGTCTAGGGTGAGGTGGCTGGATGAGATGGCTAGGTGAGGTGGTGGGGTAGAAATTAAGGTAATTGGATATTAAATATTGTGAGGATATATATTAATTAAATTAAATTAATGGTGATGTGGGATGAAAGGGGCCATGATTAGATGAGTATGCTTGAGCTAGTTATTTGACAAGGGACCAAGGGGAGTGTGACCCAATTTTGGTGTCTACATAGAGATTCCAACAATTACTTATAAAAATTGGTGTTAGATCATCCTTTCTATCTTCTTCCTTTACATCAGTACTTCAACCATATAGACTTCATCTACTATAAGATAACCAAGTCCTAGGGTATGATCCATACCCATGGAATTGAATGGAAGGAAAATAGGTAAATCCTTCTCCAATAGCTCGATAATATTTTTTATGGTTCCTAATGACATTGTCTCCATGATGAAGGATTCATTCTTAACTTCCGGAATGCCTTTGATCAAGCCCGTGACTTCTAATTCCCTTGTAGGAACCATATTTTCATCTAGCACTAAGATTATGAATTTATTTAACTAATTTTTCTGAATATCAAACTTAGAGTGGACAACTAACCTCTTCTTTTAGTTAGCCAAATGTATGTCAAAGGGTTTTGGATCAGCCTATGCTACAAAGACTTTCCCTAAATGTAAGAATCTGACTTCCTCAAATAAAATGTAGGGAATTACCTTCATGCGATGAATCCAAGGATGACCAAGGATCATATTATAGTTGGTTTCCTGATCTATAATATACAAATTGGTTAGAACCATCTTAGGTTAGAGAGTGACTAGAATAACTATAGTCTTGATCGACATCAGTTTGAGGCTATCGTATCCTCTCAGCGTGTTTCGTGTTGAAAAGAAATTGGTACCTCAATAATATAACTTTTAAAGTAAAGAGAAGGGGACTATGTTAATTGTTTCCCCATCATCGATCATTGCACATTTTACATAGTTGTAAAAATACACTTGTAAAAACAAATTCAGATCACCCCTATGAGCTATTTCAGCATCTGTGGGCATCTTGCTAATGTTAAATACAAATCCAACATCTCTTTTAGGTTCCCCTTAAGGATAGACATCAAAATATATGTGGTTTTTCTATGCTTATGGAGGAGGGGTGATGTTAATCAAATGGCCAAGACCAAGTGCTTATAATAGAGCGGCTCTATGAGTAGGGAAATTCTTTAACAAATCCAAGAAGGAAATATACGAGACATTCTTGGTTAGATCACTGATCAAGTCATAATATCCTATTGGCTTGCCTAGTGTATCATGAGTGTCATCTGATATATTCAGGTATATCAGGATAGTCTATGAATAATAATACTTGGTTCTAGTGGCAGTGTTAATCTGAGGTTCAGTGTCCAACTCTACCAATCCCACAATTTTTGTTTGTGGGAAGCCATCCAAAGGAGGTACCACATGTGGGTTTGATGAATTTAAGGCTTCACAATCATGGGTACCTATTATAATTCCTTTGTTTGATCTTTTGGGATATATTCTACCATCCGTTTGGTTCATGGGGAGAGGATCATTAAAGATTCCAAGTGGCGTGTTCTGCGGGGACACTGGTTCCATGTAGGTGTTCTGAGTTGGTGTTGTTGGGTTTTCAAAAAACATGTCAACAAATAGTTATCTTTGATCCTCTGGAAAATGTTTTAGAAACTTGTTTCAATCATGTCACGTTGTTTTTTCATGCCCATGAACCCTATGGAAACCAAAATATAAGTTGGGATCATAATCCTAAGGCCTTTGATTTACACCTTGTTGCAGTCCAAAGTTAGGATTATTGTTCAGTTACTGATTATTATAGATAAAATTTTGGAAGCTGTACATATCCCTCTATGGTGATTTTGAGTACAAGTGTACGCAAGGGGGTTTAACACCTTGATATGGAACTGAAGGCACAAAGCCAGGGAACATTGCACTTCCATTTGGTATGGCATTTTAGAACGCACTTTCAGTTGATGCTTGTTGTAGATATCCATATGTGGCATGAGGGGGCATACACAAGGTTCTCATCCCAATCATAAAATATATAAGGTTTGGATCACTTGTATAAACTCGAGGACTCTAAAAAATGGTTACTTGTCCATAATTCTACGGATAGTGAGAAGTTTTTACTTTCCCTGCGTATGAACTTTGAGCATTATAAGCAAGCTCTAACTCTTTGACCTTATCAACTACTGCTGAGATGACATCACCCATTGATGGGATGGTGTTTTTCCTAGGTGTTTTTTTTTTAACTTTTGGAGGTTGTTAGGGAGTATGGTATCCTTCTATGAATTGTTCACTATGCTGCCACCCGTCATTAGCATTTTTTTCCATTTTTGGAGGGGTAGTGTTATTGTTTTGAAGGAGGACATCACCATGTCCTTAAAACCTATCAAAATCTAAGTTCATTTTCTAGAAGCATTGTTCACTCTTAGCAAATCTTGATAATTCCTCTTCATCTAGATGTGGGAGCTTGTCTAATTTTATGCTAACGAGTTGTCAAAACAATACCCGAGGACATGAAATTTATTCCACAATGAAAGTCATGTTGTTTGAGCTTGATTGTTCATGAGGATATGTATACATGATTTGGTCAAGCTCCTCAATACATATAGAGGAACCAACATTGGTTCCCTGAAGAAGAGAATTTTGATTATTTGAGAGGTTATCTGCCCATGTTGAGAGTGAAGGTGTCTATTGTGGTACACGTGTTTGACAATTGTACATGTCGTAACCAAGGATGGGTTGACTGTACTTGTCATATCTCGACATATTCATGGGTATAAGAATACCCATAGAATAAATTATGTAAAAAGAAATTTGAAACTCTTAGAGACTAGCTCTTCACGTTGGGTTCACCAATTTGTACAGATGAAAATTGACATGCAACTTTTAACCGCACTCAACCCCTTAAGGTCATGCTGGAGTAGCTGATGTTGAAGATGTGTGGCTAACTATAGGAGGATAAGTGACTAATATATGGTAGTTTAATCTCCTGGCAGCTGAATTGGTAAAGGGGGGATTTAGAGGCTATAAATGGGTAACATAAATTCCTTATGGATTTTTTTCCTAACTTGGATATATGTGTTGATATAGTTTGAAGTTTCCAAATTAACTAAGCCAAAAATAACAATCTATGTTACTGCTGAAAGGAAACTAGTCTTAAAAAATCAAAATACTGAAATATTACAATCACAAACAACAATTTGCTTCTATTCTAAATAATTAAAAAATTTCTACACTAAAACTAAACAAGTGAGATAAACCAGTGTGGTTATTCACATGTGCTGAGTGTATTGAAACTGAAATAAATTAAAACAAGAACTTTTTCCAAATGATATATGATATGTAGACAACCTCCTACGGATATTCTCTCCTTCAAATCCAAAGGGATGGGAAGAAGAGGATCTGTCACTGGGAGATGCTATTAATGATTTAAAACCTCTTGGAAATTAACTAATTACTTTCTAATGAAAGAATATTGGTTTTCTACTCTATTTGATATGATATAACATAAATTAATTGCAATGAAGGAAATCAAACAACAACTCCAACATAGAATTCACATAACAGAGGTAAATCCAGCTGTGTAGTAATTTCCCCCCTCAATTTATCCTTTATTTCTCTCTTTACATATGAGTCCAAGGAATTGGGAATGTAAATGCAACAAACAAGAGAATGCGCTTAAAAAATGGTAGCTTGAGAAAAAATCTAGTTGTAACTCAAATAGAAGAGAGATAACGCAAGTGAACATATCTTTGCAATGTAATTCCTAGTAGGATTATTACAACAATACTATGTAATATACATAAAATTCTCAGGACTTTTTCTTGAACACAAACATGAAATATATAAGAATTGGGGCTGGGATGTGCCTTAATACACAAGACAAGAAGAGGCAGTTCTAATTAACTAAATCACATGAAAAACTAGAAGAGGGAAAGAGAAAAAGGTAATCAATACTATTTTTAGACAAACCAATTCTCAAATGCATCCTACAAGTGAAGTTAAATGAATCATCGCATGTTAGAAACATGCATGAAGGAATCTGGAAAAATCACTTAGGAAGGACACCCTACCTGGGCGGCAGTTTCAAAACCACTACCTAGGAAGAATGGAAGTCCTAGCACTAAAGGAAAAAACATGCATAGAATGGAGGGGGAAGCTGGAAAAACTATGGAAAATCTAAGTAAGGACATCTAGGCTATAAATATACACTGCATATGGTTTTACAAGCTCAAACATCTTATGAAGGGCATGAATCATCATTGGGGACTTTTGTAACCATTTTCTAACAATCTAGTGCATGTGATTTTGGGTGTGTATAGGTATCTTACTAATGCTTTGGGACTCTAGGTCCCTCCACTTATGTGGTGTATCTCTACTTTATTTTGAAAGAAAAAAAATGGAAAAAAATTTTTGGCCAAGAGTTCAGGGATCCAACATGCACACTAAAATGTACTCACGGTAATTACTTGTGATGAATTGCAATGGAAGAATTTGCTAAATGATGGGGAAAAGGAGTGAGAAGTTATGAAAGGGGGATAATATTGACAAGTAGAAAATAAGATTCTTGCCAAAGTTAGCCAAAAGTTTCACATTCACAACTTATAGGAAAGAAACAATAATTCTTTAAACATCAACAATGAGAGGAAACCATGCACACAAAGTTACACACATTCATGCATCATCAAAATAATAAATTTCTTCCTTTATTGACATCTTCATAAGTTGTTCAATGCTATAGAATAGAGGAAGGTAGATAGGGAAAATGGAAGAATGATATCTATTTTTCCTTGCTCATATAAATCTCTCTCTTGAGTGTACAAAATTGACAACCCCTAAGAAAGAGTGTGTCATTACATTGTAAATAACTTGAGGAGAATTTTCACCTACCCCCTATTGGTATCCAAAATGATTCTCTTTTACAAGATGAGAAACATCACAGATTTAACAAGAAGCCTAAAGACACATAAATCATCATGTATATCATTTTTTAGATGAGGAGGTGATTCAGATGACTCTTTGTCGCTCAGATGTTGGATAAATGGATAACACCTTGTTGTTGTGAGGATGTACAACAGGGAAATTGACAATTTTTTAGCACGACAACTATACCCCTATGCCAAAATTTTCATGTTTTATCATTCCTAAGAAACCCCAAATCTGTTCATTCAGTCTAAATGAATTCCCAACCAATGTCATGATATTATCCTAGGTGATTTAGGAAATTCCATTCATTCCCCCTAGGTGATTTTAGGAGTTCATTAAAAATGTTATCTTTTGGTAGTATATGGAAGGGTTATTGTTGGCCTTCCTGGGATTGGATCAACCCCCTGGAGCAGAGAAGAAGGGAAAAATTCAACATGGAGGTGAATGGAAGACCTTATAACATCATGGTAATGATTTTGGAAGGATTTGGGAAGTTCTAAAAGACTTGGAGTAGTCTGAGTGAAAACAGGGCTCATAAGCCTAGGCAGTACATAGGGCTAAAACAACTATTGGGCTTCAAATGAAGATTCTGGGAACTCTGGATGGATTTAGAAGTGAAAAAAAACATCTTCAGAAATAGGATTCCAATACCTACATGATGCTGAAATAATATTTTTCACAACACCTTGGCGCATATGATTGGAAGATAGTTTTTCTCAGGTACAAATGGAGTCCCAGATAAAAAATACAATTTTTTATGGACCATATGATCAAATAAATACATGAGACCCACATTATTGGATTAAAAATTCCATTTCCAGTTAGGATAATATAAAATTTTACCAAGAAATTCCACCAGAAGCTCAAGTTATCTACATTCCAAGTTACCCTCTCAAAGGCAGTTCAAGACTTAGTCATTTTTTTGAGAGGACACATGTCAGCACCAGGAGCCTGGCAGGATTTCATGTCCCCCACGTCCCTGAGGTCAGGTAAATCACCACTTGTAAAATGCACCCAGCCCTCATGTGACCCTTGGGACCCTCATATGACCTCCAGACCTGGCAGTTTAGCCCTCAAGTGCTTATTTGGAGCATGCATTCCCTGCCATCGGATCGGTCGCCACGTGTCAGCTCCAGGACCAATGTGGAATTTTATGTACATTATTCACCTGAGATGGAGGACATAAGGCCTAGGAAAATGTGCCCAGCCCCTATGGGGAGTCTTTTGGACACCCATGTGACCTCATTTCAGCTCCCAGTGCTTTAAAGAAATTTTTTCCTCCTTCATCCCCTGCCATTGGATCTAGTGCCACACGTTGCCATCTTGCTCATTATGGAAGTTTATGTCCCTCATGTCCCCGAGGTTAGGAACATCAAGCTTTGAAAAATGTGCCATAACCCTAATTATGCATATCTTTTTAAAATCTCCCAAGTGTCACTTTCTTCATTTCTAACTTCTAAACATTTTTGTGCACTCCATTCCTCCATTTCTTCCTCTGCAACATTCTACCGTCACTCCACCATTGAAAATGCTTAGGACAGCTCGACCCAAGCACTGAAAAAAACTCCCCATGGTGATTTTTAGGTCTCAGTAGGATCTTTCATCAAAACAAGGAGAAATGAAGAGCAAGAAGGAGAGAACAGTGAAAATCCCCATAGCCTAAAAACGAAGATCTAAAGAAATGTTGCAAACTGATGCATGAAACAAAAAACCATTTGCTTCTACTCATTCCTCTATCCATGACCATTAGAAATACACCTTCAAACTCCCCCCTCATGTGACAGAGCAGCCATAATGAAGAAATCTCATTTCTGGCTCAACAAAGAAAGAAGAAAGATTTCCCGTCAAACTAGTTGCCGGATTGAAGTAAGATCACACGTGAAGCACTAGAACACAAAACCCACATCAAAAATATAAATTTTTTATAAATGGAAGAGAAAACTAGACCTGCAATTTTCAAGTCCATTAATGGCTGTCGTACCTAGAAGCACTACTAGGTCTAAAAATTAAAACTTTAAAATCTCTTGGATTATTAAGCAGGCGGGCCTGACATTTCAAAGGGAGGATATTGGACAAAAACCCATATCAAAAAAAATTGTTCCATGTCAATCTAACTCCCAGAGGAAAACTTTCTAAAAATAGCAGGTCTACTACATAGGAACTGCTATTTTGGGAAAGTCATCGATAAAAGAACATGCGAAGAAGATGAAGACATTAGAGGTAAACTATGACTAAAAATTCACCAGAACAGACATTGTTGGCAATTACTAAAAATAGTAAGTGGCCTCTTGAGCACATACTAAAAATAGAAATTTGATCCAGAAGAAATGAGGAACACGGGGATAAAGAGGAAAACTAAGCCGCAACATCTAGTTGAAGATCGAGGAATTTCTTTCCCACACTTACTAAAAATAGTAAGTTTCTTTTTTGAAGGGAGATATGAAGATGAAATGGATGGGTCAGAAACTATCACAACCCTTTGCCTATGAGTATGATGTGGAAGATAGAAATGTCTTTTACATGGACCTGAATGACCTTAAAATTTAAACTTCAAATGAGAAAATTCCTTAAATTTGAATAGCTATATAAGCCACATGTCTACAAAACATGGTTATTCCAGGAAATCCTCCTGTCAAAATACCCAAATTTCTCTTCCACATCCAAGAAGATATTACTTCCGATTTGAGAGAAGCTATTTGGCATAACAAACAAAGTGCCAACCACTACTTCATTGCCACGAGAATCCTCGACCTTGAAGAAGAACGCATTGCTGAATTAGAGAGGCAAAGACAAATTCCAGCACCACAAAGGTGAGCATAGATTTCCAAGCTGGCAGTTAGAAGGTACACCTGGAAACAGAGGCAAGGAGGATAAACCAACCCCATTTTCAAAGAACTTCAAAGAATACAAGAGCTTCTTCGAATTCAAAGGCCTCCCCTTCATCAAGCAACCAGTCTTGTTGAGAACCTGAGTGCTGCTAATCCTTTGGATGGTGAATTTCCATACGTCAATGAGAACCTAGAAAATTTCACTGACATAGAAACTGAAGAACAAGTTAGAGAAAGAGAAGCAAGAGTAGAAGAGGAAATAAGGGCTCAACTTGATGAAATCAAAAGACTTCAAGCTGAGGTAGATGAAAGAGAAGTAGCAGAAACCGCAAGTGAACAAGGAGTATATGACTCATGATCTAATATTCGAGCCACTTCAAGAGGTCCCACATGTTGTTGATTATAAATCTCCTCTCATTTAGGATTTTTCCTCCTCCATCAGGACAAAGAATGGTTGATGCACCCATCATTGAGTCTAAAACTGACGAGATGTTTCCGTGGATGCGGGAAATGATCATCCTTGACACTCGCACGGTGCAACAAGTAGCAGCTTCCGATATATCAGCAATTGTCACATGATGGCAAGGAATAAAGAATACAAAGATAATATCGAGGGACTAGAGGAGAAAGTGCAAACTCTTTCATCTTATGTGCAACACTTAGTGGAACCAAGCACTATAACACTTCCTATTGAGAAAGTGGTACCCATTAGCAGCTTCGATTTGGAATCCATCAGAAGAATGCACGAGTTCACGATGTAGGGCTGAGAAAATAAGGAATGGATTGATTCAATCTCTGAAAAAGGGAAGTCAGCACTTCAAGAAGCAGTCAAGCTCTTTGCATACATGTGCGCCAACGCCAACAGAACACAAGCACTCAAAAAAGAAGTGGAGAACAGTCAGAGAATGGAGCCAGTCCATTGCAATAACTCTTCCTTCATCATAATTCTTCTTCTTCTTCTTCTTCTTCTTCCTCTTCTTTCTCTCTCTCTTGAATGTTATATTTTTGCATTGAGGGTAGCACCTTTTAATATGACTTAAGTGACTTTAGAAATATATTGTAAATTAAGTCACCTTGCTATTATAAGAGGGACTTAAATATTTGAAGTGGAATACAAATAGTCTTAAGTCATATGAAGGTATTCAAAAGGTCATGAGGTAGATGAAGATTCATATTCTATTCCATAAACTGTAAAGCCATTCCCATTTCAAAGGGTTGGCGATTTATCTTGTAGACTCAAGAGTGCATTCTACCTTGAGAGAAAGAAAAGGAGATAGCCATTTTCTTCTACTCTCTTCCCCTCTCAAATTTCTTCCATTCCTACACTATGTACAACTTTTGTTCAAGCAGCAATACAAGAAGAAGGAGTTTCTAGCTTCCTTTTACCAAGGGATTTCATGACACTTTGTTCTCATCAAATTCTATTTGGTCTTGTTATCATTTATAGGGTTGTTTCTTCTCATAAATGCATGTGATGAAGTTTCTAACTAGTGTGTGTGCAGGTATTTGATTTTCTACCTACAACATTAGTTCTCCTACCTCCATTCTCACTCCCTTTCCCACTTCTAGAAAAATTCATCTCTTGCAGGTATATGCAAGCATTTTCCGCAGGGTTAGTGGAGTGCCCCTGTTGGTTCCTTGGTCGAAAGTCCACCATAGAAATTCACCTTTTCATGCACATGCACATACGACAGCTGCACCAGTTAAGCAGGGGGACTTAGATTCCTAGAGCATTGGTAAGAAATCCACAAGTTTCTCCATCTGACAAATTTTCTCACCAACACACCTTCAAAAGGATTTTATCTATCCTCACTACTTTAGGTTGTGCCTTTCAACTAGGGTAAGAGGACCCATTTTGTAACCTCTATTGATGAAGCAGAATGAACATATCCTTATTTGCACAAATTTGAAAGGAAAACTTGAGAAAATATGATCAATGCACCATAATGTAACTCTCACGAGTTTTCACTTCTAAAGAACAGTGATATTTTCTAAAAAAGGTTAAGGTTAATAAAGACATTATGGAAGCTTGATTGATTCTGCATATTTTGGCAGTAGAATTTATTCATTTGTGGACATACAGGGAAAACATGGGTAGTTCAGGTAGGATTCATTTTTTTAAATAATTTTTGGTGGGAGATTAAGCAGGATAAACTTGAATTTTCTAGATCTTTAATAACCGTCACAATAATTGGAAAACTAAATGACAAAATTCTTCAGAATAACTAAAATATTCCTTTAACCAAAAGGTGTGCAGTAATGGAGGGCCATATTTGCACGGTTTCACACAATCTCCATGAATTTAACACGAAAGCTCGAGCTAAACACTCAATTAAACATTAAAGACCCTTGGTTTCTCATGTCTAAGATACACTCAAAGGCTTACAGAAAATCTGTATCAACAAAACGATAGTAAAGTGATTTGAAATTGTTTATCTCATTACAGGATGAAGGCTCTTCTCATAATTAAATTACATATGCCAGTAAACTATCATAGGGATGAGATCCTATGTGATTTGGAGGGAATTTAGTAGAAGATTCCAATAGGAACAAGAAATACTATTTGTAGACATTCTGAAATAAAGAAGACACAAATTTTCCCAAGATTAACACAGATTAATTTGAAGTTGATTAGATTCATCAGTAGGGGAAGGTTTCTTGAACAATCTCAAAGCTTGTCAATGGCTGTACACTTGTAACCAACTTGACATGATCAAATCTAAAACATAAGATATTAACATGTTTCTTAGATGGTATCTCAGGAAGATGGGCTTTCTCAAATTTTCTCATAAGAATTCAATCCCCGACCATTTGCATGACTAACTTATGCCCTTTATAGCATTCATTTACATTAAATATTCCCCGCAAAACAAAGAATATTCGAGATACCTTTGTTTGTTACATATTTGATCATGATTTCTAGAAAGTGATGTTTAATAGATTTAGAACAAAAATTTTCTAGGTGTTCAAAAGGTGAATCATTTTAGATATTTCCATCATTGTTTTAACTGGGGCATCCCGTCATCTCCTTTGGCAACATGTTTTTCATCCTTTCCACCTATAGCTTCCTTCTCCTCATTCTTTCCTTTACTGGATCTGGCAGTTCATTTTCTGTAGGTTCTTGAGAAACTCTGTTTCAAAATATCAACTCTTGTACTTCCTCATATTCACAAATTCGAGCTCCAAAACACTTCAATTACACTTTACTGATAGGTACGAAAAGAAATAATTCAGATTCACCATTAAAGATGATGTGTATTTACATCCCCTGAAGTCATGGAACATTAATGGTAGAAAAACTAGATGCATCGTGCCATAACCATTTATTCTGCCCTTTCACAACCTTAAAATTAGAGAATTCCACATGGAAGATTAGCTCCAAAACGGGCTTGGGGGTGCCTTTTGCATTTTATGACTTTTGGAGGAAAGGCACAATTTTCACATTTTGTCGCGCCCCTCCACCTTTGAAATACCGGCTCGACACATGGTTTAATCTGGGGCTTTGGTGGAGTCGTGGTTCATTTATGCAATTTTTACCCTTTTTAACAAAAAGGAAAACTTTCCAATTTTCCTCCGACGATCCGCTTCCCACTTTTATCTTTTGATGTGGGCCCCAGTGGAGTTTTTGGCTTATTTCATGACTTTTCTCCCTCATACAAAGAGGAAAAAAACTTTAAAATGTTCCTCCGACCCGCTTGTAACTTTAAAAACTTCCACGTGTCCATCTTCGGGGTCAAAGTAAGAATTTTCCCTTGCCACTTCATATTTATTGATTAACCAATTAGATGCTATCAGGGCTGTAGGACCAATTTGGTATTTTTTACAAATGTGACCAAAGTGGAAAATTTCACCAAAAAGACCCACTAGGCCACAACCAATTAAAAATGAACATGTATACACCTTCAGGGAAAAAAAGAGAAATTCACACCGCCTTTATAAATTTGACCAGCCAATCAGAAATCAACAGGGTTGCGGGGCCAAATTGATCTTTTTGAAAACATAAAAAAAGTTACAAGTTATAAAATAGACCTGATGTGCCTCATCCAATCAAAAGAGACAATGTAGTTGAAGATGCTGAGATATAGTTTGACAGGGAAAACATGCCCATCAAACCGTAAAATGTAGGAAATCACCATTTGGACCCTAAATTGAATTTTTCTTCAAGGAAAAATAATTTGCAAATAATTCATGTCTCAACAACAATCCACAACCATAGAGAAGGATTTACAATAACACATTGGTAAAGATAAAACTTGTAGGCATCCATTCAGGGAGATAGAAAATACAACGAACAAGGAAGATTGAGAATTTTTTAGAACAAACGAGGCAAAATGAAATTGAACACCAAAATCAGATCCGACTCGGGGATGGGAACTCCCTATGAGTGCCGCAAGAAAAATAGAGCAAACCATGTGCCAAAATTCCATTGGGAAACGAATTCAAGAATAAGCTTGCATAGAAGGAAGACAATAACCAAATCCTCCAAGATGAGCTGAGAAACTGATAGAAATTAGTCACCAGGGACCATGAAACACCAAAACAGAAAAACATGAAAGAAAAACAAAAACAAAAGACTATACACTATGCAATGGTGTGCATGCCCTGATTCTGAGAAAACAATCAAGGAAGATTTTTGAGTGCCTTCGATTCTAGATATGACCATGCTAAGAAGTTCTGATACATCTTTAACAACTGGTCATATGATTGTTTCTCTTCTTCATCCAAGTTGCTATTTGACCACATTTTTTAGGCTTATCCTTTGTGCCTATGTCAAGTGTTTTAACATCTCTCGAGGCTGCATCAAACATCAAAGTATCAGGAAAATCAACTTGCTCAGGATATCTACATTGATCAATTTCATACTCCTTGAAAACAACATAGCTCACAGAGTTATCAACATCAATGTCTGTGTGTAATACTTCATAAGAATCATTATTGCGGTCCTCAATGAGACATAACATTTTATTTTCACCAGGTAACTTTTGGTTTAGCCTGATGCCCTACCCCTTTGACAACTTTTCTCCTTGTATTATATTATTTTTCATGGCCAACTACTGCATTCATTAACAATTTTCTGTCCTCTTATGAAGGAATTCCTCCATCCTACTTCTTAATCATTAACGCCCTTAAGCACTCAAAATCATTATTAGGAAACTCAAAATCTTGTACTGTATCAATCTCAAAACCATTAATAGAAGGAAGAGGCAATACCCGGTGAATGTAATCCTATAAGTTTTCAACAATTTTGGCACTCATCAGTGCAGTTGAGGTTTCTCCCTATTGTGAATTTGTAGATAAATCCATCGTGCATGCATCATCATCTATCTCGCCATCATTAGATTCTTCCTCAACTCCATTTTCAAAAACACATGGAGAATGTGGAAAGAAACAACTATCACACCACTTAATCTCATGAGCTTCTTCAACAACAAAAACTCTGGATGCTAAAGGATCAGGGACAAATCTATTTTTGTAGGATTGGGGTTGTCTATTTCTTGATCCCATAGGCCCTTTAACCTTGTCATATAATCTATGAGCACCTCTAGGATGATTGGAAAACCTTTCTTAACCTTGTCACTTTTGTTGACCCTGGGAACCTTGTCCAATCCCCTTCTCTGCTCTAGCCAGTTTATAGGATATTTCCTTAACATCTCTGACCAAAGTTTTTACAACCTCCTCCAGATCCATAGCTTTACTTGACTGTGGCTTCTATGGATTGATCAGCTTGATACCTTCCCCCTTAGGAAGCTTAACAACTTCTTTGATGTTATTTTCAATATACAAAGCCATGGTGAAGGCCTGCCTCAAAGTTCACGGGTTTTTGTCCCTTAAATCATATGCAACCTTTTTGTCAAAAACATCAGAATACTTTATCAAACAAGAAACATCACTTGGCCTCAAGATTAAAGGTAGCCTATTCAAGGTCTTATTGAACCAAGTATTGAAGTCACATATATATTCATTAGGATTCTTCTTAATACTTTCAAATTCAAATAAAAGAAACCTAGGATCTGTTTTATCTCCAAACTACAATCTAAAATCATTCTTCATTTTTTTCCATGAATCAATGGAGTTGTCTGGAAAAAATTTATACTAGTCTCATACATCCTCCTCTAGAGTATGAATAAAAAATTATATGTACACATCCTCAAATTCGATCTCAAATTCTTCCATCATATTGACACAAATCTTTAAGTGTTGATCACCAGTAATAGCATTATTTCCTTGAAATTTAGATAGTCTATTTCTAACATCTTGTGGCACTACATTTGGATATCCAGCCATACCTCTAAAATATATAGGACCAAAAGTATTGACAAAAAATGGAGGTCTAGTTGGAGGTTAGGCCATATTGCCTTGAGGGGGTGATCTTATAAGAGAAACAAAATGATGAGGGACAAGATTTCTTTGGAACACATGAGTATAATTTTCAAAATGAATGTTCTCTAAAAACTATGTTTCTTGGAAGATCCTATCATCTTTGGAAAACACAGGGATAGAATGAGATATAAAAATTTTAAATACAAATGAAGGCCCCTCTCTAGATAGAGAATTTTTATCTACAAAAAAACTACCTGATTCAGAAGCACTTGAGGAAGTATGGAAATCTTCAATGTCAAGATGATTAGTTTCCACAATATTTAACTCTTTTCTTGATTTCTGATCTCCAACAACTTTCCAATTCTTCTTCCTTTAAAATTTTTCTTTCCCAATTCTGGAAACAACCTTATAGTGCGGTCTTTAACAAAGAAACATCTTCTTCCTTTCATCTTTACAAATATTAGTGATAAATTTCAATTGACAAAGGTTAAGACACTGACATTTATAAAAAATTAATTCAACATGGAGTCGTTACTAAGGATTTTCACCTTAGTTGTGAAAATTCACTAAAATTGATCTATAAAATGTCTATCAGCACTAAATTCATGTAAAGCTTCATAGATCTGAACTTTCTTTACCCATATTTAACATTGATTATGTAAACTTAGTGCAAAAACCAATAGAAACTAAAAATATTACACACATAACTTGCAACTTACACAAATCTTACAAATATCAACAAAGGATGATGTTTAAACAACATATTTTAACTTAGATCATGTAAGAAACATCACCAGTGTCAGTATGTGTACACCTTTATTAAAATAGTCCCCAGAAATTTTGTTAATCTTTGGTGTTGTTGACGGTCCAAATGGATATGAACTGGCAAAAAATCAACAAATCATCCCTGACAATGGCACCAATCTAGTGTTTGTATCCAAATTGATTCTCCTTTGCAATATGATAAGCATCATAGATTTAACTAGAAGCCTATGGACAAATAAATCATCAGGTATGTCATTTTATAGCCTGGGAGGTAATTCAACTAGCTCTTTGTCACTCAGATGTTGGAGAAATGGATAACACCTTCAAAAGGATTTTATCTATCCTCACTAATTTAGGTTATGCCTTTCAAATAGGGTGAGAGGACCCATTTTGTAACTTCTGTTGGTGAAGGAGAATGAAGATATCCTTCTTTGCACAAATTTGAAAGGAAACCTTGAGAAAATATGATCAATGCACTACAATTTAACTCTCACGAGTTGTCACTTCTAAAGAATGGTGATATTTTCTAAACAAGGTTAAGGTTATTAAAGAAATTATGGAATCATGATTGCTTCTACATATTTCAGTAGTAGAATTTATTCATTTGTGGACATACAGGTAAAATAGGGGTAGTTCAGGTAGGATTCATTTTTTTTGAATACTTTCTAGTGGGAGATTAAGTAGGATAAAATTGATTTTTCTAGATCTTTGAGAACCTTCACAATAGTTAGAAAACTAAATGACAGAATGCTTCAGAATAGATAAAATATTCCTTTAACCAGAAGGTGTGCATTAATGGAGCCCCAAATTTACATTGTTTCAAACAATCTCCAAGAATTTAACAAGAAGGGTCAAGCTAAAGACTCAATTAAACATTAAAGATCCCTAGTTCCTCACACCTAAGACACACTCAAAGGCTTACAGACAATATTTATCAATAAAATTAGATTAAAGTGATTTGAAATTGTTTATCTCATTACAGGATGAAGGCTCTTCTCGTAATGAAATTACAAATACCAGTAAAATATCACAGGGACAAGATCTTGTGTGATTCAGAGGCATTTTAAGAAAATATTGCAATAGGTACAAGAAATGCTATTTGTAAACATGATGAAATAAAGCAAACACAAATTTTTCCCAAGATTAACATAGATTAATTAAAAGTTGGTTAGATTCATCAACAAGGGAAGGTTTCTTGAAAAATCTCAAAGCTTGTCAATGGTTGTACACTTGTAACCAAATTGACATGTGTTGGGCCCCCGATATAGCTTACAAATCTTAAAGGCATGTAGGTGCATAAGGCCGGTGGAAGCTTGCAAGTGAAGGAAAGCAAGGTAGAATTTAAAAGGCTTCTTAGAGAACCAAGGACGTGCACGCTGTGTGAAGAACAACTCGGGACTTAACCATTTTTGGCCTTTTAGATAGAACACATGAAGAATGTGTTCCGTTTGGATAGGGTTCCAGCCTAGCGACAGGGTGTCTTGGAAGGAATATGCCTTGCGATAGGAAGATCTAAAAAGCTAATTATGACATGGAGAGGCATGCGCCTGAGGAAACCCACACCTTGACACTTGGGGCCATATATAAGGCTGCAGAGGAGTTTGATAGAGCTCAGATGCCTATTTATACATGTGCCCTTGGCAAATAACAGAGACACAAGTAAGATAGCAAAGCTCTGCAGAATTACCATAACAACTATTGGATAATTGGGTAGATGATTCTAGGAAGGATGTAATGGGGAAATGAGGAATGAAAATTTTATTTTGTAAGCATATATATATGGATCCAGATATGGCACATGACTGTGGTCCACCTCTCTGTGATGTTTTGGAGTAATACTATGAATGAATGTGATAAGGTTACCATTATGTTTATGTTAAGATATCCTTCCTGTATTATTTGCATGTTTCCACTATGCTTTTGATCTTGTATAATCACGAACTTCACTTGAATGTTAGTCTAATTATAGATTTACAACTTCCTGGTTCTAGTTAATTTTGTTGCATGCTTTGTTACTATTATGACTGAAGGGGTGTAGAAGTCGTCCTGAGCTATATAGCTTCTTCATGTCTATTAAATCACTAAGTTAGAATCATGAATTATTCCTTTCACAGAACTCACATAAAAGAGAGACTCGAATCCCTCTCACGTGCCTTGGCTAAGCACCCAGTGCCCACTGGGTGATAGGACGACGTGCATGAGGTTCCCTTGTTATTATTGGGGTGTAAAAATGACTACATCTTGGTTTCGTTGCTGGGAACTCTTTTCGGAGTTGTAGTAGAACATGGCATACATCATGATCTATGCAAAAAGTGATGGTAGAGTGCTTAACACTTGAAGGTTGTGAAGATTGGTTTAAAAGCATGGAGGATGAATTCACTCAGATATTCAATACTAGACCTGGGTTTAACACACGAAGATGAGTGGAGGACACTCTTTATCATGAGTTATACGAAACCTTCTTCTGTTGTTTCCCAGTAGAGTTATTTGAATGGCTCTTGGCTTATACATCTAGATTGGGGTGGTATTATAAGTCACACCCTTGGACCCAAGAAACATATAAGAACTTGCAAGATCCTGATCTAACATGGACCCGTGCTATAGATCATTGGTGGAAGGGATTATTAAATAGCTACACTATGGAATATGCCATTTCCATGTATTCCTGTCCAGAAGTTGCTGATTTTGAGTTCTTGCAAGAGCCCATAGGATCAAAACTGCGTGTTATTCCCCTGGCAATCAAAATCTTGATGGTAACCATAGGTTTAGAGGCATTTCCTATGGTCATATAAACCACTCTGAGCTCTTGGAAAGGAATCTAGGTTGGCGATAGATGACTGATATAACAACTAAAAAGGAAAGGGACGATAGATAGCTCAAGTATAACGAAGCATGTGAAAGGGAGATCAATAGAAAGCATGGGATTACAAGGGGGTTATGGAGCCAAACATGGTGGAAAGGAGTTGAGGTTCACACATAGGATGTGGAACCTGAAGAGTCTATGATACCCCATCTTGGTAAGCATGGAAGAGGAAACCTTACGACTTCTGATGAGATTCTATCGTGTAGAGAAAGAAGAGTCGTTGGCCCAAATCTAACCCCGCCTAGCGACCAAACCTTGGTGATTGGTTTGTTTGAACAAGGGAAAAATATATTTGATCTATTTGATATCAGTAGAAGCAACCAATCGGCACCCAAAAGGTAAACCTTCTTGTTTGGGACTTTATGGCTTCAAACACTATTCCAGTATTTGGTGGAATGTTTGGACAAGGTACATACCCAGCTAGTTTTGGAAGCATGTTAGGAAGTGGTGGAGGAAATACGACTGGGAGTGGCACTAGTTCAAAAGCTTTCAACACACAATTTAGTGGGACAACAAGAGTGTTCGGCACAACAAACACGGGCCCTGTACTTAACACAAGAGGATCTGGAGGTGGAATTGGTGGAGCTAGTGGCTTAGGATGTAGTGGGTCTGGTAGAGGACGAAACACTAGAGGGAACCAAGGGACTAGATCAGGAAAGAAAGGACCTTAGCCACCTCCTCAAGTATTTTTTGAGATGTATCTACACTTACCAGATTACAATGGGATAGAAGATGCCACAGAGCATGTGCATAAGTGTGAGTTGTTATGGCACGCGAAGGGGATCACGACCTAGGATCAAAAGACAAGTCAATTTGTGATGACCTTGAAAGGATGCATGCATAGTTGGTATAGAAATTATGACCCTCATTAGACTGTTTTGGATTATACCTTTATAAAAAATGTGTTCTTAGTGAAATTCCACATACCTGAGTTTGAACAGAAGAGCATTATCTCTCTCAAAGAAATCCAGCAGGCAATGGTAGAGAGCGTGTAGGAATATGATGCATGATTTAAAACTCTATTGTCTAAACTATCTTATGATATCCACCCTTCACAACATGCTCAGTGGTTTTTTGGAGGGTTTATCACACCCTTTAGGAGGACTTTATCTTAGAAAATGTTCACGGACCCACGCGAAGCGTTGGAAGCTGCTTTGCATACTGAGGGCGTTGGTAGTGTTAACACTAGTGTTAGCCCATTTCTAGAGGCTCAGATCATTGCCATGACTAAGCAATTAGAGAAATTATCTACCAACACAGTTCTAGAGACTCACGGTGGGATGTGGTGCATGGATTGTAATGTAGAAGGGAACACAAAGGATAATGGTGTGATATGTACCTAGAAGGCGGTGTGCACCGTAGCAGTAAACTGTGAAATATGTCACAAGGACCATGATGCAAGTAGGTGCCCCTTGTTGCAGTGCGATCTACAAAAATGTGTCTTGTTACTGCAATATATGTACCTCAACCACACATAACACCAAGGATTGTAGATTGATTGACTAGATTTAAGAGGTAATTGATCTTGGTGTGTGCTAGATTGGCATTGCCAGTAGTTTCAAAGGAGATGAACGTCGATATGAAGAGAAAAAAGATGGAGATGCATGTGGAAAAGGGTTTCATCGAGGATTTTGGGGTTGTGGTAACTACAGAGAAAGAAGTGAGTTCCTGTGTGGGACATGTTTTAATTTTGGAGCCATAGATCATTATAAGCGCGAATGTCTAGATCTTCTACAATGCTCATGATGTGGAAAAAAACATAAGTACGAAGAGTGCCCAGAGTTATACGAATATATGAGTCAGTAGTACTAGAAGGATAAGGGTGTTGCCATGGTGAGTATTAAGAAGGATGACGTGTAATGGATCCTGCAAGTAATATGTGAATCAGAACTAGAGCCTGTTATGGTAACAACAAGGGTGGAGTCCGTGTGTGCAAGGGAAGCACCTAGGTAGAGACCTCTGGTTTCAAGGGAAGAAGTAACACATGGGAAGTATCCAAATCCGGCTCATCAGAAAGAAGTCTACCAGGAAACCATGGACATAATTCAAAGTTTACAAGGGGAGATCCAATGCTTAAAAGAGAAAACTAAAAAATATGAGCAAAGAAGACTAGTATAAGCACCAAAGGATGACTTGGATGAGGTTAAGGAGGTGTGTAAACTGCTGAGGCAAGAGAATGTTATTCCCCTGCTAGGAGCATGGTTGAGAGAAAAGGTGTCATGCTCTGGGGAAGAATGCGAAAGGTAGATTCTGCATGTAAACCTCCCACCTCACAACCTTGAGTACGACAAAGAGATTACCTTGAACATAGTAGTGGATGGATAGTTTCTTAGAAAAATCCTCATTGACATAGGTATGGAGGTTAATGTTCTCACTTTGGATTCCTAGCATCAAATGGGAAGACCTTCATTGCAGCCATCTTCAAATGTGTTGTATATGGAAAATAAGACAAAGGCAATGCCCATAGGTGTCTTGAAGGATGTGGCCATTACCATCCAGGGGAATAAGTTCATTGGGGATTTGAAGTCTTGGTGCTTTCAAAGGTAGATAATTTCCCAGCTTTACTTGGGCACCCGTGGTGCTATAAGAATAATGTAGATCTCTGGTTTAACAAGGGGTACATAAGCTTTGAAAATAAGGAAGAGAGGGTGATTATACCACTTGCTGATGGAAATTTCACACCCTCTACTAAACCCCTTGGAGAAGAGGTCCTTGAAAAAATATATTTCTGCTTCATACGAGATCCAGAGACCATCTACCCTACAGAAGGAGTCATCCAATTTGATGATGCTCAAACTGTCAGTGATACTACTAGTATAACATGCAATAATTAGGTGCATGGGAATTATGAATTGATTGGGTGACATCTGAAAGGATCGGTGACCAAGGTAACCTTGGTGCATACATTTCGGGGCCTGGGAGGAAAGGAAATAACCAAGTATTCTGGAGATGCATACCCTAAGGTCTTTTTCAGAGAAATGGAATCTCACTGGAAGGAGGATGAGCGATAAGGTATGCTAAGTTATGTTTTGATAGACATAGCAGCAAGGTGGTGGGCCGTGCATAGTGAAAACTTGTTGGTATGGTGTGAAGTTAGAATTGTGCTCACTTTCTGATTCTCGAAGAACAACATACCCACTACTATCAAGGATTGTAATGGCAATGGACCCACCTCTTCCCACATCCAGGCATGTGAGAGGGTCTAGGGAGAAGGCGCAAAAGCTTTACCACCCTCCCTTTGGGTGTAAAAGTTGTATTCAACATTACAAGGTTTCGCGCGCACTTGGTACATCCATTCTAAAACTCACTGCCAGACAAGAAATTAGCAGGAGTTAGTAGCTGACCTGGTTCACACATTCGAGTACCGAAGTTCCAAGCAACCAGTTGATGAGGCATTGTAGACTATCAAATGCCTCACTCTGGGGGATTACACCATGGCAGAAGATAGATTAGTAAACTTACTTGGTGGACCTATCTTGGAAGCATAGTTTGAAGAGGAGGAACTAGAAGACCTACAATTTGAGTGCGCGTGTGCTGAAAAGGAGAAAGGAAAGATGGTATACGTTATTGATGGAGAGGAGATGAAAATCCTGAATGTCGATCATTTAGTTGGAGCACACGATGTAGTTGATTGTGTGGATGCATGTGCGTATGCATACCATGGACCACTCAAAACTGAGAAAGTTAACATTTGCTCAGAGTAGGAGCCCAAGGAAGCTATCATTGGGAACTACTGGTCGGAAAAGGAAGTATCAAATATCATCAATCTCTTGTGTGAATTTGAGTATTTATTCTCACATGGATACCATGAGTTAAAAGGTGTTCACCATTCATTGGGGGAAATGTGGATAAAGTTGAAATATGGTGTGCACCCGGTAAGGAAGAGGCCTTAAAGGATGAATCCCAACATGCGCGTAAGGGTTAAAGAAGAGCTCAACAAAATGATAGCATCTGGTATCATGGAGGCTGTGGAGGAATCATAATGGATAAGTCCAATGGTGATCAACATAAAGAAGGATGGGTGGATTAGGATATGCATGGATTATAGGGAATTGAACACTATTTGTATCATAGATCCTTTTCCCACCCCCTTCACTAAAGAGATTTTAGAGGGAGTTACTGGGCGCGAGGTCTATTCCTTTACAGATGGATTCTCGAGATATTACCAAGTAAGGATTACCAAGGAAGACCAAGATAAGACAACTTTTTCCACTGAGTGTGGAAGTTTTGCATAGACGGTCATGCCCTTTGGATTGAGGAATGTTCTCACTGTATTTTTGTGCATAGTGGTACAAGAATTTTAGAACTTCATGCACAAATTCCTTCAGGTGTATTTGGATGATTGGATAGTGTATGAGTTGGTCAAGGACCATTGTGATAACTTGATATTGATGTTCAAAAGAAGTCGACAGTTGATGATTTCCCTCAACATCAAGAAATGTATTTTTGCAAATCCTTTTGGAATGTTGTTGGGGCATATCATATGCAAAGAGGGCTACTGGTGGATCCTTTGAAAGTTGTGGTTATTGTGGGGTTAGGGGAGCCTACCAGCCAAAGTGCCATGCATGGATTTCTTGGACACACTAGGTACTACAGAAAGTTCATTAAGGGATACGCCAAGATCTCCACGCCTTTCGAAATATTTATTTGACACAAGAGTTCCTTTCAGTGGGGAGAGGTGCAGCAGAGGGCATTTGACACTCTAAAAGAAAGGCTTATCACCACACCTATTTTATGATTCCCATCCTAGGATAAACCTTTCCATGTCCATGTGGATGCCTCTGGTGCAACAATGGGAGCCATTCTTGTTCAACTAGGAGAGGGGATTGTTTATCATCCCTTGTGTTTTGAAAGTAGGAAGTTGACACAAGTAGAAGAAAACTATACAACGACCGAGCATGAGGCATTGTAAATGATCTACGCACTCCACAAATTTAAACAATATCTGTTGGCAACTCCCTTCATATTGTACACTGACCATATGGCCTTGAAGTATCTAGTAAACAAAGCAGTGTTATAAGGGCGCATATGCCATTGGGTACTTTTATTTTAGGAATTTGAATTCAAAGTGGTGGTAAAACTAGGAAAGAAAAATTGTGGGCTGGATCATTTATCAAGGATAGATTTAGGAGAGGATGCATAAAGTATCGAGGAAACCATGCAAGACGTGCAACTATTCAGGTTGCGGTATGTGCCCTCGGAGTTAGAAGACATTGTTATTTTTCTCAAAGAAGGTGTGGTGCCTAAAGGGATGAATGCACTGGAAAGAAAAATTTTATCCATACATGCCATGCCTTTCATGTTGATTAATGGGGATTTGTATAAAATGGGCCGCGATGATTTTTTGTGCCGGTGTGTATTAGAACATGAATGCGTGGCCATAATAGAAGAAGCTCATGGTGGGATTGCTGGAGGACACTATGCGGGGAATTCAATAGCACACAAGATCCTAGCCGCCGGACTATGGTGGGAGACAATTCACTAGGATTGCATTGAGTTTTGCAAGGCCGGTGACAACTGCCTACACCTTGGTAAACCTAGAAGAAGGGATGAGATGCCCTTACGCCACATCACCAGTACGAAACCTTATGAAAAATGGGCATTAGATTTTTTCATACCAGTCTCACCAGCTGCGTGAAGGACTAACTCGTGGTATATTATTACCTGTACCGATTATCTGACAAGGTGGGCAGAAGCCGCACCTACTAAGGATTTCACTGTAGCCACGGTTGCTAGATTTTTTGTGGGAAAACATTATCAGCAGGTATAGGTGTCTATTAAGTTTAACAAGTTATAGGGGAAATCACTTCTTAAATGAAACCATAAGGATTCTATTGGTAGAATTCATGGTAGCCCATCATAAGATTACCCCTTATCACCCTCATGCAAATGGGACTATAGACGCATTTAATAAAATCCTTAGTCACACATTGACTAAGATATGTGATGTGGGTAGGCAGGATTGGGATGACAAGGTATCAAAAATTCTTTGGGAATACTAAACAATGTATGAAAGGTTGAACAAGGCCACACCATTTCAAATGGTGTTCGGTACGGAGGTTATTTTACCAGCTAAATTTATGCTACCATCGCTGCGTATAGCGTGCGCAGGAGGGTTAGACAATGAGCAAGTGATGGAAGAAAGAGTTGATGAATTTATAAAGTTGGATGAAAGGCGCTCACTGGAAAGATGGAGCCAAACAACTGAAAAAGATAAGAAAAAGGCATGGCATGATTGCCACATTAAGAAAAAATAGTTTGAGGTTGGCCAGATGGTATTGCTATATGATTCAAAATTTCTATGACATCCTGGAAAGTTGAAGGTGCATTGGCTGGGTCCTTATGTAATTTCATACATCCTTGATTCAGGTGCATGTCAATTACAAGTGCTAGATGGAACAAAATTACCTGGACACTTCAATGGGAGTAGGCTGAAGCCCTACTATAAATAATGCTTCTTGGTGTTTGTAAATAAGGCAATTTTCCCAGTTAGCTTAGAATTTCTTTTTATGCTTTTCCTTTCTTGTATTTCCCTTTCACGTTGTTGTTTGTTTTTTCACCTTAGGTACCGGTAACCTTATTAATTTTTGACTTATGAATGCACAGAGTATCGCACCTCATTTTAGATTGGGGTGAGGTGATAAAGAGAGGCATGAAGTTATTATGTAGGAGGATTGGGTTGGTAGACCATTTGAATTGGCCCTGTTGAAAAAATGCATTAGGAGAAAAGAAGGCAGAGGGATGGCAAGATAAGGTTACATTGGAAATCCACGTACAAAGGAGAAAAAGTGCAAAAACACGAGGTAGGTGAAAACAAGAATCATAAGGATAGAAGAGGTGCCTTTGGTAGTGGTAACATGCATGCAAGAGTCTTCTTTCAAGATGGATTATTTGCATGCCAGAAGGTTGGAAACAATTTTCACGCAAGGATTTGGCACATAAGGAAAAGCACTGAAGTCAGGTTTGTTTGAAAATGCCACATTAAACATAGCCATACGGTGGTAGCTAGCCTAGCTTTAAATGCATAAAAGTAGGAAAAGATATAAATACAAGAGTGAGCATTTCATTATTTTACTTTGTGAAAACAAGAAGACCAATTTTCCTTCAAGATCTATGGTTTCAAAGACTTAATCATGCAAAGTAAAATCCTAAAAAATTAAGCACAACCGGTCCGTTAGATCTACAAACCAGTGCAGAAGTGATTCATGGGTTTGAGGAATGTTGTGAAGAAGTGTCGTGATCGAAGGAGAAAATTATAATATTAGGGTTTGTGTTTTAGGGCACGGGGCATGTGGGGAAAATGTTCAAACAAAATCACAAGTTAACCTGGGAATGAAAGAAAGGGGTAAAATGACGGCCACAAAACCAGTTGATAAACCTGTAGTACAATCCAAGAGGGGAAATGGTAAGGGAAAAGGAAAGAAGAAAGAAGAAGAAATCCCCTTAGATACCAATGAAGAATGGTACTCAGAAATGAAATACCTAGATGGGGTTTTGCTAGCGCAAGATTGGGAGTCCCACATCAGAAAGATGCCCGTGATTGACTACAATCACTGATCAAGAAAAATTACAAAGGAAATGGCACTGGTGCTAGTGCACCCTAAAAATAAACAAACACCTGACGGGATGCCAATCTACAGTGATGTAGTCAAGGTGAAAACTTAGAAGGCAGGGCTTCTCTAGCTTTACAAGTTACCATATTTTGGGAAGCCTGAGCACTTGTACCAGTGGCTGATGACATGCGTGCACGAAGACTTCTTCTACTTTGTAGAGTGCAAAATGTGCATAAATTCCCAGTTAATTTCACACTTTATAGGCCTTAACTACGTAGGGGACGTGCTTCTAAATGACCTCCTAGATGAGGAGGCAATTAAAGAAACCATTACATCCCAAGAATATAAGAAGGGATTAAGGTACTATGATGTCACAGATATCAGTGACCTAGTGAAGAAGATGGCTGCACACCTTGTTTCCAAATTGAATGGACAAGAGAGGTGGACCTAGGTGAGCAAGCCTTGGATGAATGTCTGCAGGAAGGTCACAGAAGGCACCGTGTACAACATCTCCCAGTACATAGCAGATGAGATCATAAGCAGTATGGAGAAGGGAGGAAAGATATTATTTTGGAACATCCTATTAACAATTGTGTTCTCAGAAGTCAGGGTGCCAAATGCATCTAAAAAGTTCATATGGGAGTACCCTGATGAAGACCCTTCACCTACGAAGAGGTTCTAGAAGTATATATGTGAATCAATGACAGGGGTGCACAAGGCGCACTTGGATAAATGGTATACACACCTCAGGAACACATTCGGGGCTGAATGGTGGATCCCAAAACAACTCCTTGTGGTAACTGAAGGAGAAGCAGAGTTCACGGTATACCAGCACTTCTACATTGGTAGATTCATCTTGGTGGATGGTAGTTGGAGTCATTGGTGCAAACTCCCCTTCTCATTTACTACCAAATTTTTCTAGGCGGGAGTGAACAGGTACAAGGAGTCAAAGAAATTAAATCTGGAGTTGTCCACCCTTGACAGTGAACACATGGAAATGAGAAAGAAGTTGGTCTACCTAGGGAAGCATGTATACTTTGAAAGATATGTATCGCAAGATGTGCACATTGTAAGGCCCATGACCTTACCTATTACTAAGAGTGATGTTGCCAGGATCTACCTTCGCATAAGGCCCAAGTTTGAAAAGGGCACGTACATGGAGAATGAGATATCCATCCCAGACAAACCTATTGGTAGAAAGAATCCTGCCAAAGTGTAAGAAGAGAGAAGAGAAAGAGGAACAGAGGGAAGTGGGGGACCAAGATGTAGGTACCGTGGGGCCAAGCACCAACGTCTAGAAGAAGAATAGGATGGTAGTTAGGGAGAAGACCCCGGAACCAGTAAAGCCACCATCTCCTGAGGATCCCTTGGATGAAGAGAAGACCACATTTCTTGAGCTTGAGTCTTCAGCAGAAGAATAAGAAGAGAAGGTAGAGAAGACCGAAGGCACAAGTTCCTTTTTAGGAAAGAATAATGTTGGCAAAGGAGAAGAGCTGGAGGTAACCCAAGGGAGGATAAGTATAGATGACTCAAGGGAGGGAGGAGAGGAAGTCATTGATGCATTCATCTTTACATGGAGGAAGAGTTCCCAGGGAGAGGAGGACTCAAAGAGTGAAGAAAGGAGTGAAGGGGCAAGCACCAAGGAATAAGAAATGCCCAAGCTCACGCAGGAGAAGATAGATGAAAAATCAACAAGGGAGGCAGAAAAGATGATTGATGCCTTGGTTGATGAGGAGTTAGGGCATAGCATGGAGCTCGTGCTCTGTGAGTTCAATAAAGAACAAAGGGAGAAGAGTGGAAGTATCACAAAAGGCCAAACTCTTTCAGTGACTATCCCAAAGGGCATGCACATGGGAAGTAAATGCACG
The DNA here is from genome assembly GCA_019776745.2 of Taxus chinensis. Classification (NCBI taxonomy): domain Eukaryota; kingdom Viridiplantae; phylum Streptophyta; class Pinopsida; order Cupressales; family Taxaceae; genus Taxus; species Taxus chinensis. The sequence continues at coordinate 397,588,276 of CM034156.1, read as the reverse complement.
AAGAAAGGAAGATTGGAGATGGGGTATGATACTGACCCTAACAAAGTTTTGCACACGTGCTTCCAGAGTACCGTGCCCACCAAGGAGCTCACTGCCATGGAGTCATTTTATCCTGAGGGTGGATACCCACACACGAGGAAAATGTTATCATGGGAAACCGACTCCCACATTGATGAACCTGAATTTGATGTTAACCAAGAGGCAATACTAGAGATCTCCGAGACAAAGGGGACCAACCCCCTCATAAATTCACAACACTTGTCATATGAGAAAGTTTGTAATGTGCTCAACAAGGTCTCCATGGAGGTAGAGGCAAGGCTCTTTTGCAGAAATGACAATATTAAAGCCTTAGAGGACATGTTGGAAAAGAGGAAGGAAGAAGTAGTTAAGTTGACAAAGGAACTCAGCCTTGAAAATTTGATCAGTGCTCAACTACAACGGGAGTTACAAGAGGAGAAAGCTAAAGTGCATGAAGTCTCCAAGAAGGTGGAGCTCATCTCCCAGGCTATTATCATGAAGCACCCAGACCTTAACCCTCCCGCGTAAAATTATGGTTCCTTCCTGGAATGCCTTGAGGACATGACTCAGATCCTCACCATGGGAAGGAAGCATTTGGCCTTGGAGTCGGCAGAGGATATAGCTACACATTTGGAGAAGGAGGATAAGCTGAAGGTAATCACACTCATAGCTGAATACAATAAGGTCCTGGCTGATGTAATAGTAGCTACATAAACCACATGGGTCACCTATGAACACTGTACAGATCAAGACAAGGTGAAAGGCATGCTACTTACAGATAATGAGGCCAAGCTAAAAGACTTCAGGGAGAAGAACAAAGGCAATAGAGTAGAATGAGAAAAGATTTTAGCTGAGATAGAAATAAGATCTGAAGCTATTGAGGCCCTTTATGTCTTAATCAAAACATGGCTTAAAGAACTCTATAAGACCATTACAAGGAAGATTGATGCTTTGGAGGATCTTGCGAAGGAACTGGAAACCGTGGTCATCACCACAAAGGGAAAAGGGTTAATGTTCAATGAGGTGAGTGCATTGGTTGGAAACCTTTACAAAAGGGTGTAGGATGTGGTTAGTGCATGGGATACGCAGGAGGCTGACCTGCGGCAGAAGTTTACCCTTCTGCTTCTTTAGGCAATTTTTCCTTCTATTTTTTCTCTTCCTCTCCCCCCATTCTTTATTATTTCCTTCCATTCTTTTCCAAGGTAGGACCTTGCATTTTTGTACTGCATTCTTTAAAAAGGTTCCCAAGGGCAGATAATAGGTGAAGTGTGAGGTAATGTTGGGCCCAAGATATAGCTTCCAATCTTAAAGGCATGTAGGCACACACAACCAGAGGAAGAGCGCAAGTGAAGGAGCACAAGGAAGAATTAAAAAGGATTCTTAGAGAACCAAGGACGTGCACGCCATGTGAAGAACAATTCAAGAATTAGCCATTTTCAGCCTTTTGGATAGAACACATGAAGAATGTGTTCCATTTGGATAAGGTTCTAGCCTGGTGACAGGGTGTCCTGGAAAAAATATACCTTGCGATAGGAAGATCTAAAAAGCTAATCATGACATGGAGAGGCATGCCCCTGGGGTGACCCACACCTTGACACTTCGGGCCAGATCTGATGCTACAGAGGAGTTTGTTAGAGCTCAGATGCCTATTTATATGCATGCACTTGGAAAAGAACAGAGACACAAGTAAGATATCGAAGCTCTGCAGAGTTACCGCAAGAACTATGGGATAATTGAGTAGATGATTCTAGGAAGGATGTAATGGGGAAATGGGGAATGTAAATTTTATTTTGTAGGCATACATGTATGGATCCAGATATGGCGCATGAATGTGGTCCGTCTCTCTGTGATGTTTTGGAGTAATATTATGAATGAATGTGATAAGGTTACCACTATGTTTATGTTAAGATCTCCTTCCTGTATTATCTGCATGTTCCCACTATGATTTTTATCTTTTATAATCATGAACTTCACTTGAATGTTAGTCTAATTATGGATCTACAACTTCCTGGTTCTAGTTAATTATGTTGCATGCTTTGTTACTCTTATGACTGAAGGGGTGTAGAAGCCATCCTGAGTTGTATAACTTCTTCATGTTTATTAAATCACTAAGTCAAAATCATGAATTATGCCTTCCACTAAACTCACATAAAAGAGAGAATTGACTCCCTCTTGCATGCCTTGGGTGAGCGCCCATCACCCGCTCGGTGATAGGCCGGCACACATGAGATTCCCTTGTTCTTAGTGGGGTACAAAAATTACTACAACATTATCAAATCTAAAACATAAGAGATTAAAAGGTTTCTCATATGGTCTCTCAAGAAGATGGGCTTTCTCAAAATTTCTCGTAAGAATTCAACCCCCGACAATTTACATGACTAACTCATGCACTTTATAGTACTCATTTACATTAAATATTCCCTTTCAAACAAAGAATATTCGAGGAACCTTTGTTTGTTACATATTTGATCATGTTTTTCAGAAAGTGATGTTTAACATATTTACAACAAAAAGTTTCTAGGTGTTCAAAAGGTGAATCATTTCAGATATTTCCATCATTATTTTAACTGGGGCATCCAGTCATCTCCTCTGGCAACACATTTTTCATGCTTTTCAGCTATAGATTCTTTCTCCTCATTCTTTCCTCTTTAATTTTCTCTACTAGATCTGGCAATTCATTTTCTACAAGTGCCCGAGTAACTCTGTTTCAAAATATCAACTCTTGCACTTCCTCGGATTCACAAATTTGACCTCCATAGCACTTCAATTGCACTTTTCTAATAGGAATGACAACAAATCATTAAGATTATCCATGAAATATGATGTGTATTTTCATCCCCTGAAGTTATGGAATGCTAATGGTGGAAAAACCAGATACATCACACCATAACCGTTGATTCTTCCCTTTCATAACCTTAAATTAGAGTCATCCACGTTGAAGATTAGAGCCGAAATGGGCATGAGGTTTCCTTTTACATTTTATGAATTTTGGAGAAAATGTGTAATTTTCACATTTTACCCCACCCCTCCCACCTTCAAAATACGCGCTCGACATGTAGCTTAATCTGGGCCTTTGGTGGATTTGTGGCTCATTTATGCAATTTTTACCCTTTTTAACAAAAAGGAAAACTTTCCAATTTTCCTTCGGTAACCCGCTTCCCACTTTTATCTTTTGATGTGGGCCCCAGTGGAGTTGTGGGTTATTTCATGACTTTTCTCCCTTGTACAAAGAGGAGAAAAACTTCAAAATGTTCTGCCGACCCTCTTGTAACTTGGAAAACTTCCATGTGTCCATATTCAGGGTCAAAGTAAGAATTTTTCCCTGCCACTTCATATTTATTGATTAACCAATTAGATGATATTGGGGCTGCAGGGCCAATTTGGTATTTTTAACAAATTTGACCAAAGTGGAAAATTTCACCAAAAAGACCCACCGGGCCACAACCAATTAAAAATGAACACGTAAACACCTTTGGGGAAAAAAGAGAAATTAGCTCCACCTTTATAAATTTGACCAGTCAATCAGAACTCAATGGCGCCGCGGTGCCAAATTGATATTTTTGCAAAAATAGCAAAAAGTTACAAGTTATAAAATAGACGCAAGGTGCTTCATCCAATCAAAAGATACCATGTAGCTAAAGATGCTGAGATATAATTTGATGGGGAAAACACACCCGTCAAACCATAAAATGCAGGGAAATCACCATTTGTGCCCAGAATTGATTTTTTCTTCAAGAAAAAATAATTTGCAAATAATTCATGGCTCGATAGAAATCCATTACCATAGAGAAGGATTTACAATAACACCCTGGTAAAGATAAAACTTGTATGCATCCATTCGGGGAGATAGAAAATAAGACGAACCAGGAAGATTGGGAAATTTTTAGAACAAATGGGGTGAGATGAAATTGAGCACCAATACCCCCCACATGACCTTTCATTTTTCAACAAAACATATAACTCTTGAAATTATTAGGAATGAAATTAATTTCCCCTTTATATTAATCAAGGGTAACTTATTACAATATTTTCTAAAGCCACATTTAAATGAATATGACAAACATCATAATTTCTCACAACGAAGAATTAGAAAGTGGGTAGAGAAGAGGAGGAAGATTGAGGAAGGAGGGGGGAAGAATAAATTCTCCCAAGGATGAAAATATCTTTGTCATTGATGAAGAATTTGTTGTTGATGATGATGCACAAACACCTTGGACCGCAAAATGAGTGCTTAGAAACATTTTTCAACGCTTCCCAATATGAGCTCAGGTTGTACATGGAAAATTATCTTAATTGATACTTTATTAAATGACCTCTTTAGCTCATTTATGTCACCGTGACTGGCTCATTTTGACTCACCCAACTCCCCGAGTAATGAAGATGGATCTACCAACTGTGTCTTGTGATGTAGTGCCTTCCTTCTTAATATAATTGAAATCAAGATGATGCTTCCAGGACCATGGTAAAGTTTTCATTCCACTTTTTTAGCCATGAGGTCATCTTACTATCCCATAGAGAGTACAAAATGTAGAAATATGAGTGAAAATAGGGTCATTTGTAACTTTTTCACTTCAAGCTGAAACTTTATATTTTTAGAATATGAGGCCATGATCGGCTATTTTAGGACATATCACCTGTTTTGCTCCAATTTAACCTTATAAACATCCTAAAACATTTCATACTCTTCCATTACTAATGCATTGTTATTTTTATCACATTTCTATTTTTATCAGGTTATTTTTTAGGGAGATTCTATTTTGGGAAAATCATTGTTTTTCATCTATTTACCATTTTATAGCTTTTTTATTGTCCTGAGTGATCCAAACTTGTAATTCAGAAGAATTAATAATTTTTCATGAGGAATATCATAGGATGTTCTATTTTTAGTAAATATAAAATAATTGTTTGGTTTGTGACAGGAATGATATTTTTGGGTTCGTCTCTTCATCATGATTTCATGCTCTAATTTAACTGTTGTTTGCTCACTGAAAATCTTATAAATAAAAAACATTTTTTTTCCTGGTGAGATCTCTAAGCACAAAACTATAATGGAATAAATTAATGTAGTCACAAATTTTTTTTATAGGTTCTTTTTTCATCTATGATAACAATGAAACAAACTCCATTGGTATAGGTTTTTCTCCAGGAGTTTGTGTGGAAAATGTTAGCTTCACCCGCTGTCCAGGTCAATGGGAAATTGAGGAAGAGGAAGCTAGGGAGAAAATTTTGATTTTTCTTCCATTAATAATCTAAGTAATCTTTGCATTTTTTTTTTTCATCTTGAATTTTCTTGAGAGGAATAGACATGGCCAAAATTTTAAGAGTGTTCAATTTACGACTCATGAGTTATGAAGATTTCTTCATTTTTTTTGTCAAGGATTCTTCTAGAAAAAAATGGCCATGGTGATAGATGAAATAGTGAGGTTTAGGTGTGATAGTAGAAATTAATCATGAGGAAAAACCTGGAATGAAAAATAGAGGTGGTGGAAGAAATTTTAATGGAAGCGAATGAATATTTCTGGTAATAGGGTTTCACAGGTGCACGGGGAAAAATAGTGAAAACAACTAGAAATTATAAAAACTTAATTTTTATCTTCAACATGATTATGGGTGAAATTTTTTTCCCAACCAACACAAAAATTTTGGATGGTTGGTGTGATTTTTTTTCCCCTTTTCCCATTAGTCCACATGTCATTTCATGATTTGTCAAGGTGGAAGAGAGGGGGCTTAGAATAAGACTCTGTAGCAAATTTTGGGGTCATGTGGGTGACAAAGAGTTAAAATGGGAGTGGGGAACATTTTCTTTTCCCAACCATACAAAATTTTTGGGATGTTTTGTGCACAAAATTATTCCCCTCTCTTATTGGTCCAAATGGCACTTTGTGGTTGGATGAGGTTGGGGGCTAGAAAATAGTGCACGGGGACTTAACTACACAATTTGGGCTCCAAGAATGTCATATCATTCTCCAAGAGATTAACTAGGAGGTTGGGGAAGTTTTGCATCCCAAAATGTTTGGAAAATTGGTGGATGAAAGTGTGCCACCAACCAGGCTTGACACATGTCCACCCCTAAAATTGACTAACTCCTTTATTCTTACCTTGGGGAGCAACATGATGAAGGCATAACTTGAGCTCTGGATGACTTCTCTCTCACTTATTTCTATGAAATTTATTTTAAAATTATTTTTTAGCACAATTATGTGGGTATCATACCTTAATTTTTCCTAAAACCACCTGAAAAAGAGGATTTTACTTCGGGATCAAACGTTATACATGCCAAAAATAGGTTTTGGGAAGAAATTTCAAACTCTTATGAAAAATGTGATACCTCCATCCTCTAGAGATCTAAATTATCTTTCCAAATATATTTATTTTGGCCTCCAAGTTTTCATGGAGCTCTGGGAATAACTTCTCAAAGCCTAAGGGATATTCTAGCACTGAACACTGCTTCACCCTACATGACTTTATTTTGCTGAAACTGATCCAAAAGATCTAAAAATTCCCAAATTATTTCAAAACCAGTTACATACCATTATTATTTCTTTGATACACCTTCTTGATGGGTTTGGGTCTTTCATTTCGATCTAGGGGGTGTACCAGCCTTAGGAAGACTAGAGAATAGCCTTTTCTTAAGCTTCTCAGAGAACTTGTGTTGGAGAATCTTGTCTTGAAAGTGATTGAATGGACTTAATATCCCTAAAAAACCTATTAATATGATGATAAAACACATGGGACTACTCAGAATGATGGGATAGGACTGATACAAGGTTTATAATGATTTGGAGGAAGGCTTGGGATTAGCTTTAATAAAAACACTTTCATAGTAGGGTATGGTTGTCATGCTTTCAGGTGCTAATTTTTCCCTTGCAAAAACTCATGAAAAGAGTTGGATCTGACTTGTGAAAAGGTTGTGGATTGAACATAGTGAGAACATGAAATGAGAACTCTAGAATATCAATACATAACATTGACTAGTGCCTTATCCATTAGGCTTTAAGAACACTCAACTTGTAAGAGACAGATAGAAAGGAGGAACACACATACACACACACAACTAAGGGAAACACACCACACCGAAAAGGAAAAAAAAAAACACAATAGGGAAAGGGAGAACAAACCTTAATCTCTTATAGAGAAATGTGGGGGACAACCCATTTTCACTATTTATATAATTTCATATATTGCCCACTGTGAGGAAAATCCAAGTATGTACCATCTAGATATGAGATATAGAAAGAATTTTCACCACATGCTTATCAAATTAGGAATGGAATAAGCCAAAAAGAATCAAACTTCCTATGGCTTCCTTATGGATCTCTCCTTTTGTCCCATAAGAGGATGAGGTCTCCAAGCTGAAATTCCCTTGCCTTAGCTTCCTTTTCAAATAACGTTTTCACCTTGAGTTGATGTTCTGTGATATGATCCACCACTTTGAACCTATCTTTGTCGAGTTTATAAAGGAACAATATTTTCTTATTAAGGAAATCATGATACTGAGAATCGTCCAAGGCCTTGGCTAATTTGAGTGCAGGAAGCTTAATAGTGACTAAGATTTTTGCATTGATTCCATAGATCAATTGAAATGCAGACAAGCCAGTTTCCTTCTTGGTAGTAATCATGTCCACCCATAGTGCATGATAGATTTTATTGTGCTGATTTTTTATATTTTCATTGAACAACTTGTGGATGATGGTGAAAATATTTTTGTTAATGGATTCCTCTTGATCATTCCCTTGTGGGTAATAGACCGATGAGTAAGAAAGTGATATTCCATATCTATAACACAACTCTGTGAACTCTATGGAGGAGAAGTAGTTATAATTCTCTTCCAAAATCTTGTGAGGGATTCTGAAACATATAATGATATTCTCCTTAATGAAATTACACACTATTTTAGAATTATTTTGTTTGGCCAAACTTGCTTCTACCAACTTTGTGAAGTAATTTTTACCCATGAGAACATAGCAGTGTACCCTACACTTGAGTGAGGGTTGAGAACTTCAATGAAATCCAAACCCCACCATTTGAATGGTTATTAAATTACCATGGTCCAAATAGGAAGTGTAATGAGTTGAGGTCTCCCAATAACTTGTTAGTAAAATTCACACCTAGATACCCAATCTCGAGCATCCACGAACAAGGTAGGCCAATAGTACCTACCACAAAGGATATTTTTGGTGGTCACCATTGCTGAGAAATTACCACCACACACATAATCATGATAAGATATGCAAATCTTTTCTTGTTGTTCTTTATCTACACACATTAGGAAAAATCGTCTAGCCCTCTCCTGTACAATACATGGTCCCAGATTACATACTTAACTGACTTCAACTTTACAGTTCTTCTTTATTTGTAATCAATATGAGTTGGATACTCACCAAAAGTCACAAAGAAAGTGATGTAGCCATACCATTTATTGGTGGTGCTCACGAAAATAAATTGAGGTATATCTTTTCTTACACACTCAATACACAAGAACTCCTTTATCTCATTTTGAGCCTTGAAGGCCTCATCTTCATCTATCATCCTACATAAACCATTGTCTCAAACCAGATTTGAAGGTTATATATCTAGATCATACTCTTTGATTCTTTCCACCTACTTTCCTCTTTTGAACCCAAGATCTTGTTGAGTCAATATTGACTTTGTTTTTTCACCTGGAATCATCGCCATAATGAGGAAATTGATCATGTAAAGCCTTAAGTTATTTACTTCTTTCACTAGGGCATATATATGTTTTTCCATTTGTTTAAACTTCATCTAATGATTCTTCAATGGGAAACTCATATAGGAAATGGGTTCCTCAATTCCTTCTTCATTCTTCTAAACTAGGATGAAAGAGAGTGTATTTTCATAAGCGTAACCATACAAGATGAAATATTTATCAAAATTAGGATATACTAGAGTTGGATCTTTGGCTATGGATTGTTTGATTTCCTTGAACATTACTTTTCTATTATCATTCCATTTGAATCGTTCATGTGGATTCATCATTCTAGTGAGGTTTTTGGTTTACTCCGTAAAGTCTTAGATAAAAGGTTTAAGGAAGTTGAGTTTTCTAAAGAAAGAGTGCACTCCTTTCTTTATTTTTGTCAAAGATAATGCTTGAATGACTATTATCCTTTTGAGATCAATTCTAACTCCCTCCTTGTTCACAATGTGTCCAATGATTTTTCCTTCAGTTACTTCGAAAATGCACTTTTTTGGATTGAAAGATATATCATGCTTTATAACTTTATAAGAACTTTCTCCAAATATGCAAGGTGATCTCTTCACTTTTTTTAGAAAACCGTGAGGTCATCGATGCAGATAAAAATGCAATGATTCATATCCTCTTATTCTAAATCCATTTATCTTTGAAATGATTCTCTGGTATTCATGAGACCAACTTGCATCATGTAGTAGGTGATATTACCCCATGGAGTGTTTAAAGTTGTCTTGGATAAGTATTCTCCATATACTTCAAATTGGTTGTATCAACAAAAACCATCAAGCAATGAGAGAATTTCTGAGCTGGTGACTTACTGTAAGATATGTTCCATAATGGGAAACATATAGTTATCCTTCAATGAGGCTTTATTCAAATATTAGAAGTCCACACATATTATTATCTATCACTTTTCTTTTGCACCGAAACAATGTTTTCTACCCATGTTGAATGGTGGATAGGGAAGATGATTCTAACATTCAACATATTCAAAACCTCCTCTTTGATCATTTTTACAATTTTTTGATTATAAAGCTTTTTCATTTTCCTAAAAGGTTTAGCTTCAAGATTTAGAGGGATTGAGTGGTTCATCTCCTTTGAATGGAATGCCTTTAGTTCATCATATGAATAAATAAGAACATAAGAATACTTTCTCAGCAATGAAACAATTCTCTTTTTCTCCTCAAATGAACAACACTTGTCAATGTTAACCATCCTAGGATTCTCATCGGTACAAATTTTATCCTTGTAAAAATTAGTGGGGCACCATGAAGAATATTCATATTTTTATTTGACAAACATATCATGATTATAAAACAAATATTCTAGGGACACAAGACCTCTTGGGATCTTGTTTCCCTTAAGCCTAATGACACCTTCAAAATCAACCTCATCAATGCCTTATTTTTTTTATCTGCAATGGACTCCAAATTTTGGTTATCACTTCACTCAAATAATATATTGCTGAAATTATATTTTTTCTATAGGAAAGTGAGAAGTTGATTGTCGTCATTGAAAACTTTTCAATGATTCTCATTGTCTAGTACACTTATCCTGAATACTATCTCAACAATAATTTTTTTCTTGTCAAAGGATGGATGAGGAGTCATCAAGGAATCCTAGACCATGAGGTAAAAACCATTTTTTTTAGATCAAAAGGGATGGATTGAATTGAGAAAACATCGAAATATTTAATGCAATCCCACACCCGATTTTTGTAATGTATGAGTCTTGTATTTTTCACTTGGTATTGATCTCTTACTTGTTTCAAAATTACTTCAGCATCACCAAGGATATTGAGTTTATTTATTCTAATAAACTCAGCAACATCCATCCCAAGAAGGAGAGCCTCATATTTTGTGGTGTTGTTTGTATTATCAAACTTAAATTTGTAAGAAAAATGGTATAGCTCACCTGAAGGAGATGTGAACACAATGCCTTCCCTAGATCCCACATTGGAGTAGTTCTCGTCAAATTCCATTATCCATAGGATACCCTCCTCATCCTTAGTGATAAGAGGTAGATTCTCATCATTTTCTAATGTGAAAAAATAGTTGTTGAGTACATTTTCTTGAAACAAGATATCAGCCCTAGGATCTTCAGACTTTTGGAAATGATATTTCATTTTCCGCATTGGAAAAAATTTCTTCATTTCACCCCTTGCCGAAATGGTTACAAAGGAATAATCCATCCAAATATAACCACCCAAATTCCTACAAAAAATCCTTCTCAGAAACATACCAAATGATGTAGGGATATCCTCCACTAGGATAGTAAGAAAAACTTTCTTGTCTGGGTAATTTACTAGAGCTACCTGGGCATCCTTGATTATGGCTACCTGGCTACCAATGATACCTACTTTAATTACATGGAGTAGCATGAGCCTATTTACTAGATAAAGGTGAGAAATAAGGCATTAGAAATCTTAATGGGAATCACATTATCAAAGGCACTTGAGTCTATTATGAAATTATTAAGTTAGTACCCTTTAATCAAGAGAGATAGGTAGAAAGGTTCTAATTTTCTAATTTTTAATGCACTTAATGCAAGCATATTTTATGAATTTTGAGTTGATGGTTTTGTTAGAATTGTTTTGGAATTTCATTTACATGTTTATACTTTAGGTTACCACCCTTAATGTAGTTGACTAGCCTTTCAAACTTATCAAGGTGTGTTTTTGGGAATTCAACTTTAGAAATCTGTTTGATTTATTCACATGTTCAACGATATCAAAAGATGTTGAAGTAGATAGAATTTTTTTTATAGGATCAACAATTGAGGTGATGCTACTTTAGAAGCTTGGGAAGTTTTGGTGGATGGAGTATCAAGTTAAGGAGTACATGACTTCGCTTTAGATTTGGTGGAATAGTTTTTGGGATTAATTTTTGATGTAGAATTAGATTTAGAATTAAGAGAGGGACTAGTGGACTTACTTAGTACAATATCTTGCTTCTTACTTCCCAATAATTTTAGTTTATCTTTTGTAGATTCCATTGAGAGTGGGAGATGAGATCATCTCTTGATTATCTTGTTCTGAGGATTTTTCTCTTGAATCTAATATTTCTTCTTCATCTTCTCAGCAAGTGTAGAGGAGTATGCTCCCTCATGGGATCAAGTAAACACTACGTATGAGAATATTCATCATCATCATTGTCGTCCCCTAATTCATACTCAAAAAATGTAACCTATGTATTATTCTCAATATATTCAATCTTGAGAATGTTCCCATCTTCAACTTCCTCTTTGGTTTTTTTGACCTCTTCTTCTTCTTCTTCCTGTGCCTCATAGGCTGCATTTAATGGTAGTTCCTCATGTGCAATCTTGCATGAAATTGGCATAATCCTTGGTCTTTTTGGAAAATTACTCTTCTTCTTTTGATCATCCCTCAAATTTCTTTTTTTGAAGTTATTCTTAAGTGTAATCATATCGTTTCCCAATTTCTGGAGCAGAGGATATATGGGAGTAGAACTAAATATTTGATCCTTTTGTTTAACAATTGTATTTTTGAATTTTCTAGATAGAATTAGATTGTCTTCTATTTTTCTAGCATAATATTTTTCTTCTTTCAAAGTTCTTTGATGAAACCTCATAAGAATGAATCCAAATTTTGGTATCTAGGAACTTATGAAAAAAAACTTAAAATTATTATCTGAGGGCATGTCATCAACATAAATCCTCTTGAGCACTCTGTTGTATTTTTTTATGAAATCCCTCATGCCTTCATTAGGGTCCTTCTTCATTTGCAATTTTTATTCCAAGAGGTCTTGGAAGTCCTTAGTAAAATTGAATCTATCTTCAAAGCATTTTTTTATGTCATCCCAACAAGTGATAAAACCTTCTTGTAGAAGGTAGAACCATTCACCTCCTTTATCTTGTAATAACTTCATGAAAAATATAATAGATATGTATTGGTATTCAACACCCAACAAACCACATGCGGTGATGAAAGAAACTACATGTTCTTCTAGGAGATGTGAAACATCTCCTTTTAACTTTGGAAAAAATTTCCTTGATCGTCATGATAATTCATGGAAAGGTTTTGGAAATGCAAGTGGGTTAGTGTTCTTGCCCCATTGTACTATCGCTTGAGGTCCATTTTTGTCTACCATTAAATCATCGTCTTCTTCTTCGACCCTTATTATAGTTGTATCTCAAGTTCCATCTCTTGCTTCTACTCTTTCTCAAACTCTTTATATTTATTCAATTTCATCCCTTAATTCAGCTTTAGCTCTTGCTTCAGCTTATGTGCTTGCTTGAGCTTCTTCTTTAGTTTATATGTCGATGAAGTATTCAATGTTTTAGTTTATATTTGGAAACTCAATGTCCAATGGATTACAAACACTTGGAATACTGGTGATGGAATTTAAAGATGAAGGGGAGGCCTTAAATTTATTATTAGTTCCTACCTTCGCTGAACTTCTTCAAAAATTGGGATGAAATTTCCTCCTTGTATGTGTGACCGCATATAATTTATATTCACTAGCTTTGAGATTTAGGCTCTTCTTTGCTTGACTTGTTCTTTTCTTTCTCTTCCTAAATCTGCAGCATGGTTTTCTTCCAAATCCAAAACTCTTGTGCTATAAAGTATTGTATAAATATTTTTCTATTGTGCCAGATTGACTCCCTCAAGTTGGATGTGATATCTTATTGAATGTGGAATAGATTTTTGGGTCTTTCGATAGGAGGGTTACCCAATATAGCCATTAGTTAGAGACATAAGACTTGGAGACTTTAGAAATTAAAGAATTTTTTTTTTTGGACTTTTATGGTCATATGTCGGGTGTAGATTGCTACCAAGTCTTCCCCATGGTGGGTGCCAAAAAATGTTAGGGAGAAAAATTTTGTAGTATACAAATTGATGGGTATTTTTCCAAATCACAAATTGATGGATATCTTTCCAAATATCTACAAATTTAGGTCCCTCTACTTGTGTGGTGAAACTCCAATTTATTGTGAATGAAATAAAATGGAAATTTTTTATTGGCTAAGAGGATGGAGACCTAACAAGAACACTATGTTGTACCTATTGAAAATTCTTTCAATTAATTGCAAGGGAATACTTTTTTGAATAATGGGGGAAAGGGAGTGGTAATTTAGGAAAGGGGATATTATCTTTGCAAGTATAAAATAAGATTTTTTCCAAAGTTAACAAGAAATTTTGCATTCACAACTTATAGGAAAGAGACAAGAATGTTTAGAACATCAACGATGATAGGAAACCATGCACACAAAAAGGCACATATTCAAGCATTATGAAAAGAATAAAATACTTTCTTTATTGACATCTTCACAAGTTGTGCAATACTAGAAAATATAAGAAAGTAGATAGGGAGAATGGAAGAATGTTATTTCTTTTTCCTTACTCAAATAGATCTCTTTCTTGACTTCACAAAATTGACAACCCCTAAGAAAGAGTGTGTGATTACATTATATAGAACTTGAGGAGACTCTTCACCTTAACCCCACATGAGATTTTGTTTGTCTTCACAACATGTGACTCTTAACATTCTTAGGAATTAAATTATGTTCCCTTTTATATTAATCAAGGAAAACGTATTACAATGTTTTCTAAAGCCACATTTAAATGAATAGGAGGAATGCTTTGATTTATCACAACAAAGAATTAGAAAGGGGGTAGAGAAGAGGATGAAGAATGAGGAAGGAGGGGGAAATAATAAATTCACCCAAGGATGTAGATATATTTTTCATTGATTACAAACTTTTTGATGATGATGATACATGGACACCCTGGACTGCAAAATGAGTGTTTAGATTATTTTTTTCAAGGCCTCCCAATTTGAGCTCAGGATGAACATGGGAAATGCTCACAATGATCCTCCTTGATAATTTATTTAAGAACATCTTTATCTCATTGACCTCACCTTGAAAAAATCACTTTTACTCAATCATCTACCTACTCCACCCTGTCATGGTCTTCCTTGCTTTTGGATACAATTGAAATCAAAATTATGCTTTAAGGACCCTGGTGAATTTTTCATTCCTCTGTTTTAGCCACGAGGTCATCTTACTGTCCTATGAAGATTTGAAAAAGTAGAAATATTAGTTAAAATAGGGTCATTTCTAACTTCCTACACTTAATTTTGAAGCTTTCAATTTTTAGAATGTGAGGCCATGACCTTCTATTTTGATACACATCACGTGTTTTGCTCCAATTTCACCATCGAAACCACCTGAAACATTCCATCCTTTTTTATTACTGATCCATTACTATTTTTAGTACATTTATATTTTTAGCAGGTTGCTTTTTTGGGGCCTTCTATTTTGGGAAAAATGTTGTTTTCTATGTACTTACCCATTTACACCTTTTTTTATTTTCCTGAGTGACCCAAACTTGCAATACATAGGAATTTTTTTTGCATGTACATGAGCATAGGAAATTCCATTTTTACTAAGTGGAAACAATTACTTAATTTTTTGATGGGAATGATATTTTTGGGTTTTTCTCTTCTTTGCGATTTTGTGCTATGAATTTCACTATGTTTTACTCACTGGAAAGCTCAATAATACAAAAAGAAATGTTTTCCCAGTGAGAGCTTCAATAATGGAGATACTGTGGCATTGATTAATGAGGTCAACAAGATTTTAGATAGGTTATTTTTCCACCTCAAATTTTAATGAAACAAACTCCATTGGAATATGTTTTTCTCGTGGAGTTTGTGTGCAAAATTTTAGCTTCACCTATTGTCCAGGTCAATGGGAAATTGAGAATGAGGAAGTTAGGGCACAAATTTTTATTTTTGTTCCATTAATAATATTGAGAATATTTATTTTTCTATTTTTTTCATCTTGAATGCATTTGGGAGGAAGATATGTGCTGAAAATTTCAAGAGAATTCGATTTACGGCTCATGAGTTATGACAAAAATTTCGTTTCTTAATCAAGGAAGTTTCTAGAAAAAAATGACCAAGGTGATGGTTGAAAAATGAGGTTTTTGTGTAATAGAATAAATGGAGGATGTGTAATATAAATTTAATCAAAATTTGAGGTGGTGGAAGTAATTTTAATGGAAGAGAATGAATATTTCTGGCAGCAGGGTTTCACGGGTGCACAGGGAAGAAAGAACTAGAAATTGTAACAACTTAGTTTTTTCGTCAACTTGAGCACGAGGAAAATTTTATGTCCCAACCATCCCAAAAAAAATTATGGTTGGTGAAAAAAAAATTTGCCCTTTTACCATTGGTCCATGTGTCATTTTGTGATTTATTGAGGAGAAAGAGAGGGGGGCTAGAAAAAGACTCCTTAGCAACTTTTGGGGTCACATGGGTGACCAAGATATAAAATGGGATGGGGGAATATTTTCATGTTCCAAATATTTAGGAGGGTTAGTGAACACATTTTATCCCTTCTCTGATTGGTCCACATGGTGTTGTATGGTTGGATTAAGTTGAGGGCTAAAAAACAATACACGGGGTCTTAACTCGGCTATTTGGGCTCCAAAAAGGTCATATCATGGTCCAAGAGCTTATCTGGGAGGCTGGGGAATTTTTTCATCCCAATCATCCCAAAAATTTTGGATTGTTGGTGCAAAAAATTTCATGACCACCCAGGATTGACACGTGTCCCACCTAAAATTGACTAACTCCTTGATTTTTTCCTTATGGAGCAACTTGATGAAGGCGTAACTTGAGCTCCCAGATGACTTTTCACACACTTTGCATAATTTTTTAGGTATCATACATTTATTCTACTTGAAACCTCCTTGAAAATAGGATTTTTCTTTGGGCTCAAAGGTTATGCATGCTGAAAACCAGTTGTGCGCTGAAATTTCTGATTCTTGTGAAAAATGTGATACCACCATCCTCTAGATATCTGGATTATATTTTTAAATATAGTATTTTGGCTTTCAACTCTTCACGAATATCTCATAATCACTTCTCAAATATCATGGGTTGTTTTTGTAGTGTACACTTCTTCACCCTCCAAGACCTACTTTTGTTGAAACTAATTCAAAACCTTTGAAACTTCCCATATTGTTCCAAAACCCTTTGCACAACATAATTAACTCTCTGATACACCTCCTTGATGAGTTTTAATTTTTTTCCTCTTCCAGGGGTGTGACAACCTCTTGAAGACCAAAGAATATCCTTTTCTTAATCTTCTTGGAGGGCTTGTCTTGGAGAATCTTGTCTTGAAAGTGCTTGAATGGACTAGATATTCGTAAATAACCTTTGAAAATGATGAAAAAACTCATTGGAATATTTATAAGGATGGGATAAGACTGATACTGGGTTGAGAACGATGGAAGTGGGCTCAGGATGACCTTTAAGAAAAATAATTCACAATATGGTATGGTTTTCGTGCTTTTAGGTTCTAATATTTCCCTTGCAAAAACTCATGATAGCAGTACGTAAGGGTGCCCATAACCAAAATAAATTTATTTTTCAGGAATTCTATCTTGCAATAATTTTTTATAGGGTTTTTATCAAAGCTATACAAGTATTCTGAAGGAGATCAAAGAAGACTAATAGAGAGAAACACTCATTTTCATGCATGTGAAACACATAGAAAGTTGCACAACTAGAGTCAAAGTAGTTCCAAGATCAGACAAAAGGGTCAAGCCCATTTAGATGGTTTGACCAGGTAAAATATCATTTTCCAATTTCAGCAATGACATAAATTCAGTCTTAGACCATCTCGTTCCTACATTTAGATTAGTTAGGATCTCCCAGATCCTCATAGAATTAGCTAAGTGCAGTCCCTATTTTGTAATATCATAGTTCCTAGATCAATAGTTACTTTGTAAATTGTTATTATGATTTGGGAAATTAATGTTGGAAGTTAACGTTCTAAGAACAGCCTCCTATTGCATTATTTCATCCGTTTATATATGTTAATTAGAAACACATCTAATATCTTAAATTGGAATGAAATAGGAAAACCACTTAAATGTTAAATCAATATGAAATATTAGCTATTACAAATATGTGTATTTAAACATTTTTTTTGGAGATACTCCATACTTGAGTTATAGTAGCACATCGATAATATTATTATTTTGTGGTTTTTTTGTAACCATGTGGTTTATTATGTTTTTACCTTTCATACCAACAACTAATCTATCGCTTGTATATTAGGCTCATCCATATACTAATTGCACAGGGTGTGTGGTGAAAATTTATAACTTGGTAACACTAGCATTGGATAGGAAACATTCATGTCTTAATTTAATAGATTTAAATATCCTCCTCATTTTTTATAATCAGGTATTACAAAAAAATTGATTACAATAAGAAATAATAATAATTTTTTGAAATAATCCCAACTCGGACTATAATTTGTTCATAGTTTATCTAGGTTATTTGTTTGTAATCTATTTTGTCTTGTGTCCCATATCATCGTCCTAATACTTCTCTTATCCATTAGAAAATACCATTTTATAAATGTTTTACCTTTCAAACAAACATGTATTCCACCACTTTGATTCCATATTTATACACATTCCTTTTTTTTAAGCTATTACAAAGGTGTACATCATTATTTGAAGATTCAGATATTGCATGTACATGTAGTAAATATTTTTTTTAGTTGTGTACTATTTTAAAATAAATAAAAATGATAAAAGGTCATAAGTATCAAGGAAAGGAGATCAAAGTTTATGTGTTCATTAATAATAGAAGAACACATTTTATATGTTGTATGTTAGAGACAAATGAATAAAATTAGGAAATATAAAGGAAAAGAGAACACATTTTATATATTATTTGATAACATGAGATCAAAATTTTAATTATGTTCTATTAATTTCTAAGATAAATCTTGGTTCTACCAAAAAATACAAACACATCAACATAATTAAACCTATGAGAAATACAAACGCATAATAAACTATAAACAACATAGATCTCTTTGCCATATAAAGGAAATATGAATTTCCACAAAAAGTATGGCCAAATTGTAAATGTCTTATCAAAGAAAAAGTCTTTTTATAGGCATTGGAAGTTGCATCTATTGACCCAAAACTTCAACAGTTTCTTATGTGCTCCCTAAGATCTCCACCACCTAATACTTGCACATAAAAAGAGAAAAAATATCTCCACCACATGATCCCTCTGCAATAGTGTAAACTTCAAATGGAAATATTAAATGAATCCTTGTACACTTCATATGACAAATCGTTTTTTATAAAAGTACATTTCACATGCCAAAAAAAAGTGAACCATAGTACAATTCACGTGTCAAAAAATTGAATCAAATGACAATCCAATTCCAGAAAATAATGACACATAGTACACTTCATATGTAAAAACATTAGTGGATCTAATATGTACCTCACCCATTAATATATTTTAAAGGGTTTTCATACTCGAAATCATTATGAAATGGGAAATGTAGGGAAATTCAAACATATTTTTTACCTAAAAAAATAAAGGGATCAAATCAAAACATTCCATGACTACAACCTCTATTATAAATTTATTCTAAATATATGCTACTAATTCCTTATAGAGAAGGGAATGTAGGTGAATAATATGTTTGGAAATTAACTAGTACATATACAATATTTGAAAAACCATTGGTATATCAACCAAATAATAGGTATTAAACCCTTGTTTATGATTGATTTTATGGTGACGGAGGATATCAAATTCAAATTTACTACTTATTTTCAATTTCTTTCTATTTTCTTTGTTTTGTATTCCTTTACTAGAAATTTATTCAATCCAACTGTAAATTTATTTTTTGAATTTTCAGTGGTGTTGTTTATTGAACATATCTACATTGAATATACATTAAACATATTATTTAATCTAGTTTTTAGAATGACTATCATTTTGGTTTATTATAGCCAAGTTATAATGTCATTTCAAGTTAGTGAAACCTAAGCCATCCAATTGTTTTATTCAATTTAATTTGAATGAATTTATATGGTATCTTGTTTCAAATTTTTGTAGTAGCAATAAATAAGTAAATTAGGGGAACTAAGGTGTTATAAATAATACTTCATAAAATCACACATAATAACATAATTCGGTACTATATTACACATATTACATTGTATGTTTTTCTTTCCCTTGGATTTTCCCCCAAAATAAATTATTTCTTTTTATATTACACACAATATTATTTCCTCTTTATCATAAGTATAATGTAGCTAACACTATTTCTAAAAATGTAATTTGGTCAAAAAATAGTAATCTAGTCACCATCCCTACAAGATAGCTTTAATATGTTTTCTTTTTTCCTAGCAAGTATCCATTAGGATGTTATACAAAGACCCATTCAATTTGAACATTAATATAACTAGAAATTTAATCACAAAAGTTGAAGAAGTTAGATGAAGTGATAAAATATGGGGCCTCAATAATAGTGGTGAAGGGGGTATTATTAATAATTTTGTTTCTAAATATGATTAATATCGTAAAAACTATAATGTAGCTGACATTTTTTTGAAAATATAATAAAAATGCCATGAATAATATTAAGTTGACCTTTATTTTCTCATTTCTCGGGGCATAACAATAGTGTACATTAGCTTATAATTTGAATTATTTATCCATCATTTGTTCTCTTACATGCATCCTCACTTGGGGAACCGTATTCAAACTTATCATATAACTATAAAATTTAGGTAGTACAATAGGATAACAAATAAATATTGATGCATTTGTCAAACATTTCTTGTTTGAATGTATTTATTTTATTTCTTTCTTTTTTATTTTCTCACATTGCATTTCATTGTAATTATATTTAAGTCAATCTTGTAGCATATTAATAGCATTGGTATTATAGTATTTCATATCATTATATGTAGTGTTGTCTGCTAATATAAAATAAGAGGCATCTTGATCCATAAAAATGTGTGAGCTATAACATTTTTTTCCCGTTCATAACCCTGCTCATCACATCTATCCATTCTACGTCATCATCTATCTAATTTATTATTCTAAATAATTTTTCCTCTTACTAATCCCATTTATTTCTTCTACCCTAATGAGACATGGTGGATAGGAGGTTAGATCAATCACATAAATGTAAAATTTGATAACATATATATAAAAAAATTAAAAAATCAACACATCAAATTAGATAGAATACATCAAGGAGATAAAATACACAAAAATAACATAATTACCCAACAAATCATCATACCGTCATCACATCTAATCTAATTTTGCATCTATACATAATCACCCATCCATGATCAAAATAAAATTCTATACAAATGTCATGATCCCAAGATACAAAAACTCAAAAGAAACACATGAAAAAAAATTGTGTCAAATATATATAGGTATCAAATATAATCGATTTTAATAAAATGATATCATAACCATGTGCTATATATATCATGATAGTAAAAAAAATCATGATTCTTGCCATATTCATCTCTCTGGGTGACTCTCTACTAGTGTTGGACTACATGGTGTATGACAAGTAAAAATGTGTTTAGACACCGTGTACTCTTATCATCCATTCATCTAGAGTATCGAGGAAACAAGTAAGGGAAACAACAAGAATGACACACAATGGATAGAATTAAAGGGGGTATATGGATTGTTAAGATCACATTCCCTAAGGGAAGTAAACCTTACACTAAGACAACCTAAGGTTTCTAGGGTCCTAGGTCGATGAAGAGGAAGGAACCATATGGAGGTTTCAAACTTATGGGGGATAGTAATGAACAAAATAAGCATGAAAATTTTATGGTAATTGAATTAAAGCATGTAACATGAAATAAAGAGTTGAAATACAATATGCTAACCTAGCATGTATATAAAACAATAAGCTAACATAGAGTAAATAGAAAATGTAGGAGAATAATCTATATAAAACAACAAGTTTGGGTAGATCACTTACCTCTTTGGGGAAGTTGTTTGATGCATCTATATCCCAAAGGACCACACACTAGGAAATAAGAGATTTTAGGTTAAGAAGGGGAAACAATCCCATCCTAGCTCACTATACATGACCCAAAAGTGCAAGAAATCCAATCCAAGAAAGAATCATCTCCAAGTCAATATTCAAGATGTGTTAAGCAGATGGAAGTGGAATACTTAGAAGAAGGCACACATAAGGTTCACATGAGTCAACAAGGAATAGTCAAAGGAGTGGAAGGATAGGGGAGAACATGTGCACGCAATATAAGGGAAGATTTGGGACTTAGCCATTTTCACGTGTATGGGCTATGTTTGGAGATAGCGTGCTAAGAAAATAAACTGGGTAAAGACTTGTGTGACATGCATCAGATGTTTTTGGAGGAGCAGATATGAAGTGCTTTGCATGGGTGTGAACTAAGAATAGATTTTTTACTACTAGTTAACTAAAAGAGGTCTATTGTTAGCGCACTTGTATGTGTGGCTATGATTATAAAGACACATGGTTATTTTCAGCATGCGACCTATTTTCCAGTAGAGCTATACAAGTGGCTGATTGCTTATACGTCAAAATGGAATTGGAGGTAACGCACACTTGCTTGGACGTGGGAAGTGTTTTAGGCCCTCTATGATGCTGATTTGATTTCGACACGTGTTATGGATACTTAGTTTCATGGTGTTCGTAACAACTATATTCTAGAGTACTCAATTTCAACTTATTATTTCCTAGAGGTAGTAGAATTCCAATTTTTGTGATATCCCAGGGGAACTTACTTGAAATGCATTCCATTAGAAATAAAAATGTTTGATGGTAACCCTAAACTTGGAGAGAAAATAGATGGCTAACTAAACCCCACCACGTGCAAGGGTAGGAGAAGGTTTGGTGAAAGATGACACAACTAGCGGTAGAAAGGAAGAGAGAATAAAGGTGGCTTAATTATAATGAGGCACATGAGAGGGAGGTAGAGAAGTAGTAGGATGTTGCAGAGTAAATGAAATTGAGGAGAGAGATGGCTTGTGAAGGATTTGGAGATCATGCAGAAGGTGTTAAGCTGGAGCAATAGAAACTACCCCATTTGTGAAAGCATGATAGGGAACCCTCCTTGGCCTCACATGGAAGTGCACTAGTAGAGATGACCTGGGTAGTGGGCGTGCATTTGAGTCTACCTGGAAACCTTTCCCTTGCACTTGGTTTTCTATTATCTAATACGAAAAATAGTCAGCAAGCTAATTTAGGTAGTGGGAGAGGAGTCAGTAATATAGCAATCCCATTGATGGCAACACAAATGTATTCGTTGTTGTTTAGAGGTAACTTCTTTAGATGTATCCTCCATGTAGAATTACAGAACATAGATTTTGGACACTCTTTTGGGAGTAGTAACACTTCACAGAATATACGGGTGTAGTTTAGTAGTACTGTGGGGAAATAGGGAAGTACATCTTGTAGTGTGACTTTAGCTACAAGTTCAACATCAAGAGGTGAATCTAGTCCTAGTTCTTGTAGATCTGATGGTTCTGGAGATAGAGAAAACATAGGAGGTTATTGATTAGGTGGACAAGGTCCGCACCAACCTCACAATATTTACATGGATATGTATCTTAATATTCTAGAGTATAGGGGCATAAAGGATGTTGCTGAACACATGCACATGTGTGAAATATTGTGCCGCATAAAGGGAATCATGACTTTTGAGTGTAGGGCCAGTCAATTTACCACTACATTACAAGGACGTGCACATAACTGGTACAATTATTTTTACCTTAATCAGACTTACGTAGACTATGTAGCTTTAAAATATGCTTTCCTTAATAAGTTTCACATCCCAGAGTTCGAGTAGAATATTATAAGCATGCTCAAGGATACTAAGAAAGGAACTACTGAGAGTGTTAGAGAGTATAACACTCATTTCAAAATAATGTTATGTAAGCTTTATCATGATATTATGTAAGATAACATGCACAATGGTTCATTGGAGGTCTTATTACACCTTTTATAAGGGAACTATCACATAATATATACACTAACCCATGTGAAGCACTTGAAGTATCTTTATGCACTGAGGTAGTCAGGAGTATAGACACTGGGATGAGCTATGGTGAAACTGTTGGAGAAGCTATCGGAAAATTTAGCACATGAGATGTGCACAAGGATTTGGTGTAAAGATTGTGAATTGGAAGGTCACACAAAGGATAGTTGTTCCCTTAGATCAGTACGCTCATTGCTATTAGACTGTGAGATATGCCATTTAAACCATGATGTTAGCCATTGCCCATTATTACAACGTGCAATAAGGAATAATGCTTCTTGTTATTGTAAAATTTTTAGGTCCATGACTCATGACATGGAATATTTCCAGCTGATTGGTTAGATCCATGATGTTATAGATATCAATGTATGACAGATAGGAGTATTAGATAACTCTAAAGGGAAGAATGAGAATTAGGATCAGAATCATAAGAAGCGTGTTATGATCATAATGAAGAGTGTTTTGAAGGAGGTCATTGCAGAGGTCAAGGATACCATGGTGGATTTAGAGGATGAGGATGTGGTGGTAGATGAGGTGATTTTCCTCATGGAACATGTTATATATGCGGATCTATTGACCAATACAGGTGCGAATGTACTCAGAATATTACATGTTATTTCTGTGGAAAGAATCATAGTTGGAATGTGTGGACTTATATGAGCATCTTAGTAAGCAACATAAAAAAGAAAACAAAGGCAAAGGGATGGTTCAGATACAACGTGTTGTGTTAAAGAATTGGATGCCCAATTTGGAACTAGAATCTAAAGCATTGTAGGTAAGGATCACTGCTCGTGCTGAAGTGACACATGCCAAAGAAATATTATAGCAGAAGCCTACCATCACTAAGGAGGATTTTATACATGCACGGGACCAAAATCCTATCCATCGGAAGGAGGTTTATCAAGAGACCATGGAGGTAATCAAAAATCTTCAAGGTGAAATACAATATTTAAAGGAGAAGTCACTGAAAATGGAGCAAAATAAAGCATCAGAAATGGTCCAATCTGATATGGATGACTTGAAATAAGTGTGCAAGATGTTGCGCTAGGAGAATATCTTTCCAATGTTAGGGAATTGGTTAAAGGGAAACACTCCATGCATAAGTATTGAAACTAGACGGAAGATCCTACATGCAAATATTCCACCTCATAGCTTAGATTATGACAAGGAAATCACTCTTAATGTTGTTATGGATGGGTGTATTTTGAGTAATTTATTGATTAATATAGGAATGGAAGTCAATGTTTTTAATTTAGATGCATGGGTACAAATGGGGAGACCCCCATTGCATCCATCTTTGAATGTATTGTCCATGGCTAACCGGACTAAGGCCACTACAATCAGAGTTTTAAAAGATGCGTCCATTACCATAAAGGGAGCCAAGTTCACTAGATATTTTGATGTTTTAGCGCTGACAAAGATAGATAGCTTCCTAGCTCTACTGGGGAAGCCTTGGTGCTATGAAAATAATGTTGATCTTTAGTTCAACAAGGGTTATATCAGCTTTGAAAACAAGAAGGAAAGAGTTATTATCCCTTTAACAGATGGAAAATATGAGCCCTATCTTAATCCCTTGAGTGATTAAGACCTAAATATAATTTATGTACGTGTCATTTAAGACCCAGAGGTACTTGAGCCATTTAAGGAAGGAATCCTCTAGTGGAAGGATGCACAGTCTATTAACGATAATATGAGTGTTGCTTGTGATAATTGGGCTCATAGTACTTATGAGTTAGTATGACGTGAAGTAAAAATCACATTTGTGTGGGAAAAAAAACATCGTTGTATCAGGAGAATAGGTAACAACTCAGTACCTTGTTACACTAGAGGAGATCCTACAGTATTTTTGTGTGCCATAAAGGAACAATGGATAGAATAGTTGGAGAGACAGAATATGCTAGCATATACCCTACATGGGATAGGATCACATTGGTGGGTGGCTCATAAGAATAATCTTGTAGGTTGGAATGAAATTAGGATTTCCCTTGCTATTAGGTTCTTCAAGAGCAATGCACCTACTCAAATATGCACTTATCATGGTAATAAAATTGTTCAACACCACATTAGTAGTGTGAGAGACTTTGGAAAGAAGGAAAAGAAGCTTTACCATCTTCGCTTTGGGCACAAAAATTTTATTCTACTTTACAAGGTTACATGCATGCTTGGTATGTATATGCGGAACTCCATAGAGAGACTAGAATTTGGCAGGATTCAATTGTAAGAATGACCCAAACATTTGAATTATTCTCTACTAAACCTCTAGTAGAAGAGGCATTAAAGGTTATCAAGCACTTAACTATGGGGGATAGTGCCAAGGTAGAGGAAATCATTCAAGAGTTATTTGATGAAGGAGAATCAGGAGCACATTTTACTGAAGAAAAAAAGATAGATGCCACACTATTTAAGCACACTTTCCTTGAGAAAGAAAAGGGAAAAATGGTTTACTTAGTGGATGATGAAGAAGTAGAAAATATGAATGTAGAACATTCAAAAAATAGGCATGAGGTGTTAGACAGTGTAAATAAGACCACACATGCCTATCATGAACCTATGAAGATAAAGAAAGTGAATATTGTATCAGATGCTAAGTCTAAGAAGGCCATAATTGGAGACTATTGGTCTGAATCTAAAGTGGCAAAAATCATTGAGTTATTATGGGATTATCAGGAATTATCTCCTTGAAGGCGCCATGAACTTAAAAGCGTGTATGAATCATTAAGAGAGATGAATATAAAACTTAAGGAGGGTGCACACCCGATCAGAAAGAGACCCTACAGAATGAACCCCAACTTGCGTGAGAAGTTCAAAGAAGAGATTGAAAAAATGTTGAAGGCTGAAATCATTTTTGCTCTTATTTTGTGTTTATGTTATTATCTTCATTCTGTAACGGATTAGTCTCTTATGGTGATTTGTATCAATTATATAATGGTCTGATTAGTTTCTGTATTTACTATTAGGGAGTTGAATGCTATCAATGTGTCACTAATCCCTTTCCTACACCATGTTTACAGAGGAAATAATCAAGAAAACGTTGGAGGGTGTAAAAGAAATTCATTTACAGATGATAGTCCAATCGGATACTTGATGACTTAAAATAGGCATTGCCTAGGATGTTGATGCCTGGAGAATACTAATTCCATTACTGGGGAATTGGATAAAGGGGAACACTTTTCCTATACTGTAATGCCTATTGATAATGGAATATAGATCCTCCATGCCATATCTTCCCCCTCATAGCTTGTTCACGTATGACAAGGATATTTTATTCACAACTTCTTGAATGTTTATTTATATGAATGGATGGATTTATGAGCAATATATTGATTGATCATTTTGCACAAAAGTAAATGTGCTTACTGTTAGATACATGGGTAAAGAATGGAGTAGACCTCCATTGCAGCCATCCTCTAAATGTGTATTGTTCTATGGGATAATTGGAATACTGTTAGGCCACATCAAATCTGTAAGGAAGGTTTTAAAAGATGCATCCATTACTATAAAAGGTTGACCAAGTTCACTAGGGACCTTGAGGTCTTATTACTTACCAGTCAAAGTAGACATGCTTCCCAGCTCTACTTGGGTGACCCTTGGTGTTATGAAAATAATGTTGATATAAGGGGTATGCAATAAGGGGTAGATGCACCTTTAGAGGAGTTACTAAGAAGGAAAGATTTATTATTCCTTTATTAGATGGAGAACCATAATAGCACACTTATGTTTGAGACCATTGAAGTGAGGAAGACCTGAATACCGCGCCTATTTATGTACACTTTCATTTGTGGGACCTACCATTTCATGTACATGTGGATGCCATCTAAGGAAGGAATCCATCTAGTGGGAGTGATGGCTCATAATGGAGAAGGTATTAGTAGATCATCCTATCAAGTATTTCTTGTAGACAAGTTAATCACATGGAAATCTATAAGTTATGGTTGGAAAAGTGCAAAGATTTTTCAATGAATTGCATTTGCTACGGAGGAGTTCAAATAGTACCTCATTAGTATTAGGAGTTGTATAGGTAAACAAATTTGCACATGGCCTTGAAGTATACTAGAGAAGGATACGCATTTTATAGGGGTATTCATGTGCACCATGGAGGAGCAGTGGATTCAAATCAATTTGATTTCATAGTTGAGGTAAAACTATGTTAGTGTAATTTCAAACCTGACCATTTAGACAACATACGCATTGGTGAGATGAAGTTCACAGGGATAATCTCATAGATACCATGCCTGAATGCATAGTCAAATATTTCTCTAACCATTGGTTCATTAGAATTATAGGAGCAATGTTGCCTTTCTACAAATATGCATGGATAGTCATTGCAATAAACTTGTCCAACACCCACATTCAGTAGTGTGAGAGAACTCTAGTTATACGCATGACAGCAGAAATGCTGATTACCGGTGACCTGTACAATTTGGGTTGGGACAAACTTTATTCCACTTTGCAAGGTACTGCATACATGCACTTACTATGTTATCATGCAGGAAGCTACATAGTGGTATTGCAGGTAGAAATTAGAAAGACTGATGCCACTTGCAAGTAATGAACCATACTCATTGAGTACTTCTGGTACTAAACCATCCAGTAAAGATTGCAAGGCATATTGCAAGGTTATGTGATCACTATGAATGCCTATGGGAGAGTAGGTGCAATGAATGAATAAATTCATCTCAAGAGTTATTACTAGATGCAGGACCATTTGAGATAATGGAGCTATACATTTTGTATGGACCTAGATGATCACAAATACCAAACGTGCATTTACTGGGTCACACTATATCTTTAAAAATTGGAAAGGAACAATGGTCTACATATGGTGGCATTAGAAGCAAGAAGTAGAAATGATTTGGACAACGAGCTACATTCAAAAAGGGTTCTATGTGTGAAAATGTTATTACAATGTGGATAAGAATGTGTGCGCCTATCAGTTTGAACCTATGAAGATAAAGCAAGTGGACATTGGAACGGATGTTGAACCTAAATGAGGCATTCATAATTGGGGATTATTGGATGAAGTCATGATTGCTGACACCATAGGACTACACCATATCATCCTGAAGAAAATGTGTGATTGTCCAGGACTTATTCCCTAAGGGATACCATAAGTTAAAGTGGGCTATATGTTGACATCAATTAGGTGATATTGCATATTAAGATAAAGGAAGATAGCGCACCTGTATTAGGAAGAGACCATACAGGATGAACCCGAACATGCGTGTAAGCATTTAAAGAAGGCAACACATTGACAAAATGCTGAAAAATGGCATCAAAATAAGCCCCTCATGAAGAATCATAATGGGTTAGCCTTGTTAGTACCCAGATTTAATATTCTTCACATTTCACTCTGAGTAGCATAAGAGATCATGGCATTTTACAAGACACTCAAAGGACTGATAAATTATTTATATTTGTCATTTTGTAGCCAGGGAAGTAATGTGATCTGACTTGTTAGCACTCATAGGCTTATGAAGAGAGTGGGTAGCACCTTGAATAACGATTTTGATCTAATCCTCACTATTTTAGGTTGTGTCTTTAAACCAGGGTAAGAGAACCTATATTGTAGCCCTCTGTTTTGTGAAGGAGGTGGAGATATCCTTATACTTGTGCATATATGTATGGAGATGGCCTTGGGAAAACATGATCAATTTTCCATTATTTCAAATCTCAATTTCACAAGTTGTCACTACTAAATGATGGAAATTCTTTCAATGACAAGGCAAGAGGCTACTAGAGACATGGTATGATCTTCATTTTCTTTTTGCATTTTTGTAAATGAATTGTTATTCTTTTTTTGACACACAATGACAATGCAGGGGTAGTATGGGGTAGGATTGGTTATTCTGAATGAATTTTTGGCTGGGAGATTTTAGACAAGACTAACTAGAATTTACCAAATTCTTTTAGGACCTCTGTACAATAAATTTGTAACACCTAAACAATAGAATGCTTCAAATGGGTTAAGGTACTCCTTCAACCCAGGATATGTGCACAAAATGGAGGCCCATATCTACACCCTTCCACACAATATTTGACAACCTACCAAAAAATCTTGAAGCAGATGAACCAACAAAGTATCTAGAAATCTGTATTTTATCATGACCTGAGGTGCACCCAAAGTTTTACAAACAATCTTTAGATATCAAGGAAGGTAAAGTGATTTTGAATCTTGTTTATCTCTTTATTAGATTAAATATTGTTCTATATGTGAGACTGCAGATGCCACTAAACTAACAACAAGAAATGAAGACCATGTATGATCAAGAGAGATTTTAAACACAAGACTGCAACAGGAGCAAGAAACACAAATTGAAAACATTCTGAAACATAAGTGCATGCAAATTTTGCCAAAAGACAACACAAAATAATCCACAAATGACCAAATTTATTAAGCAGATGGAATGTTATAGGAACAATCTCAGAGCTTGTTGATGGATTTACTAGCTTAAACCAACTCAACATGATACAAATATGATGCAAAAAGGAATTAGAAATGGTTCTCAGGTGGTTTCTCAGAGAAATGGGATTCTTCCCAGATTTTCCTCGTGAATTTATGAAGTTTCTCCAACCTTTTACATGTCTCAAATTCATGCATTATATAAATTTTTATTTACATTTGATCCTTCTTTTATCAAACCTTCCCTCCAAAAGTGGAATATTCCCAGCATCAATGCTTTGTTACAAAATTCCAACATGGATTCACAGATAGGGACATTTAACAAATTTGTAAAAAGAGTTACTAGGTGTTCTCTCAAAATGGCAAATCATTACAAAAATCCTTCATCATTATCCATTCTGGAGGCACATTTTTCATTCTCCAAGCATGCAGACCCCTTTCATTTCATCATTTCATCCTTATCATTCCAATATTTGACTTATGCAACTTCTATAATTTGATATTTTATGTTCTTACACATGGCCTAAGTAAAAAATTCATTTCAAAAACACCTCAAATCTGCAAATTAAATCTTCTAAAACCACTTGCTATTGATCTTTGTAGGGTATAAAGGAAACGGATTCACCACAAAAAATCGATGAAAAATGATGCAAAATTTGCATCTCCAAGATTCCTGGAGCAAAAATGGGGGGCCAAACTAATTAAAATGTACAGTTACCCTTGATCTGCTCATTCTCCCTTCAATTTGGGCCCTCTACGTGTCAAAATATGATTGCAAATGGAATTCGGGCTCACTTTTTGACTTTTTAACATTTTTGGAAAAATTTAAAAAAATTGACGTATTTTCTCCGCCACTCCATGCCTTTAAAATTTGGTGATGACACATGGCATATGGTGGGTCCCATTGGGACCATGGCTCAATTCTGCACATTTCTGACCTTTTTTTGGAATTTGTAAAATATTCCAACTTTTTTATCCCCGTGGGCCTGCACCTTCGCCTCTGTCCTTGACATGTGTCAACCTCTCTATCGCTTAAAAATTGAGTGGAAACACTCTGATTTCATGTTTTAACTCCTTTTTTTCACCAAGGGAAAATTTTCAACTTTTCCTCCATGGGCCCTCATACTCCGATCCCGTCCCTCACCATGTGTCCTGTTCTGATTCATGTCATTGTGAACCACATGCTTCAAATGTTCCATTCTAAGTCTTTTTTACCAAAAAGAGAAAAAATCCCCTTTTGCCTCCAGTCGGCCTGCCGACCTGCTCTGTGCTCTGATGCTACCAAGTGTCCTTTCCTTACTGGTTTCATTCAGACCCATGACCTTTGATTCTTTTCTCTGCCACATGTCTCCCTCTGCTTAGCAAAAGTGGAGCCATATTTCCCCTTTTCTTCTCTAGCCTGCACTTCCTTCTACGCCCCGCCACACTGCCACATGTCCACTGGCAGCCCGCTAACCTGCTCTTTGCTCTGATGTTGCCATGTGTCCTCTCCTAACTAGATATGGAACTTAGGCATTTTATTTGTACTTTAACTCATGTTCCTAAATTCCTTAAGGCACTAAAAGTTCCCTACCCACCTTCCATTCTACCCTAGCATAAGAACATGACACGTTTCCTCCTGCAAAGTTGCGGGGGTAATTTTGAATTTTTTTCCCAAAGCTAAAAATGGTAAGTTTTGCAAAGAAACCCCACCGATCCTTGTCCAACAAGAAGTGGCCATGTAGGAGACATCGCTTGAGATTAATTTTGATGGTCAAATGACACTTGTACGACCATAAAAAACATAGAAATTGCTAAGGACGCCTTAGGACATTCAATTTGAATCTTGACGTGGAAAATGACGCCCAGTTTGACTGGTCAAAAACATATGAGAAATGCATGTGATGCCTTAGAATTTGCAATTTTTCGACCATGAATGGGAAGGTTTTTGAATCAAAGCCAAATGAGTCATGATTCCAAGAATTTTTTGATCACGGGGATAAATTTTCAAAGCTCCACAGGCATGGAAAAAAAATGGAAAAAACGACAGAGGCTCGTGGATTTGGAAATTTAAGGCCTAAAAAAGAGCCTGCATGTATTTTTCTTTCAATTCAGGGGAAAATAATAAGTTTATGAGCCATTTAAAGTAATCAATCTAGATCGGTAAACTTGCATACCACAAAAATTGAAGAAAAATGTTTTTTGAGCATGTAGAACAAAGGGGAAATATGGGAAAATAAAGGAGGATCAAAATGGACACCAACATTGGATCTTGATTGGGGATGGGCAATCCCAGTGAGTGCCACAAGAACAATAAGTAGACCAAGTGCTAAAATAATCCATTGGGAAAAGGATTCATGAGCTAAAATCACCAAAAACCAGCTGGAAACTTGACAAAAATGGCTGTCACACATCAAGGCAAACCAGAAACCAGCAAAACACCAAAAATAGAGAAAAAGCCAAACACTATACACTGTACAAGTTGTGCATACCTCAAATTTGGGGATTAATCCAAGAAATGCTTTAGATGCCTTCCATTAACAAGTAGTTCAAGCAATTCCCCATCTAAATCTTTGAGAAAAAAGGTATTCTCACTAATTTTGATATCAATGGAGTAAGGGCTCATCCATAATGCATCAATTTTTCCGTGTTTGCCTCTATCTTCATTTATGCTATCCCACAAAAAAACCAAATCTCCAATATTGAAGGCCCTAGGAGTGACCTTCTTGTCAAAAAATATTTTCAATTTCTCTCTAAATCTAATATGCCTCTGGTGGGATGCTCTTCTCTCTTCATCTAGCTCCACAATCTGATTAATCCTTGCTTCATATGGACTGACCTCTTGATCCTCAAGTTGAAAAAACTGAAATGAGATTAATTTCATATGTAAGGGTAGCAGATCTTGAGTTTCATACACCAATTCAAATGGGTTCTTACCGGTAGCTCTCTTGGAAATGATTCTATCAGCCCAAATTACAAATTTCAGTTGTTCACCCCATTTTATCTTGTTCAACTCCAAGGTCCTCCTAATGATCTTTAACAAATTCTTATTGTTGGACTCAACTTTTCTATTTCCTTAGGGATTATAGTTTGAAGAATAAGTTAGATTGGTTCCATACTCCTTGCACATTTCCATCAAAGGATTATCTCTAAAACACGTGGCATTATCAGAAACAATCTTGACTGGCACACCAAATCTGCATAAGATATTATTCAACAAGAAGCACATAACAATTTGGTGTGTTGCTTTCTTTGTGGGGATTTCCTCTACCCACTTGGTGAAGTAATATGTGGCTACAAGGATCCACTTATGTCCAGCACTAGAAGGGTCTGAAATCTCACCAATGACGTCCATCCCCCACTGTTTGAAAGGAGCTTCAATTGACACAGGCTGTAATGGGAGGGAGCCTGAATCTTTCATTCTTCCAGAGAAATGTTGGTAGCTTTCACAATTTTCTAATCAGCATGGCTGCATCTTTGAAAAGAGCAGGCCATCAATAACTAGCTCTTAAAACCTTGTGTGTTATAACCCTTCCAGAAAATTGTCCTCCACAAACTCCCCCATGGAAATCAGTAATCACTTTGGGAGCTTCATCTTCAGTAAAACACTTCAAGAGGACACCTTCAGGGTTCTTCCAAGCCAGTCCAAAGTCAGTGATGATGTATTTTTGAGAAGTCAGCTTGAGGGCTCTTTTATTATTTTTATATAAATGATCAGGACAACATAGGTGTCTGAGGTAAAATATTATATCCTTTTACCATTCAGAACTTACTAATTTTCCAAGAACATATTCCCTTTTTTCCTCTACTTCATTCAATTCCACAGTCTGCAAGTTGCTCTCAGCCATGAGCTTAGCAGGACCCAAACCTCTTACCAACTTTGTGGTTTGGATGTCCATATCATAATCCTATAGTTTTTTCACCCATCTACATCTTTTACTTGAGATATCCATCTCTGATAATATATATTTTCTCATGATGTGGGGAATATAAACAACAACTTTTGAACTTAAAATATAAGGCCTGAAAACCTTTGTTACTTTCACCAAGGAAAATGATTGTTTTTCGATGATTGTATATTTTAACTCGACAACTTCTAAATCCTTGATAAAGAAGGCAATAGGCCTCTCAGCCCCATCTTCATCCTTTTGGAGCAAAACAGATGCAATAGTATTTTTAGAGGCAAAGGAGAAGATTTGGAAAGGCTTCTTGTAATTTAGAGCTACCAAGACAGGTGCATGTTTAAGTGCTTCCTTGATTCCTTCAAAAGCCTTAATAGTAGCCTCCTCCCATTGATAACTTGATCTTTCTTTAACATGCATGTGATAGGAAGATTCGACTCAGCAAAATTAGACACAAACCTTCTAATGAAATTGATCTACCCAAAGAAGGATTGGATGCCCTTCTTTGTTCTTGGAATTGGAACCTTGTTGATTGCTTCTACTCTCTCAGGGTCAATCATGACACCAGTCTTTGAAACAATATGACCAAGTAGCATTTCCTTTTGCACCCCAAAATGACACTTCTTTGGATTGAGAGAAATTCCAAATTCTCTACATCTGATCAACATTCTTTCCAAGTGCTACAAGTGATCTTTTCTGCTCCTTGAAAACACAGTCACATCATCCTGATAAACTACAATGAAGTCATTTATGTAACTAGAAAAAGCAACATCCATTGCTCTTTGGAAAGTAGCTCCAGCATTCATGAGACCAAAATACATTCTCACATAAACATATGTTCCCCAAGGAGTGGTAAAGGTAGTTTTAAATCTTTCTGACTCCTTGAAAACAACCTGATTGTAGCCAGAGAAACCATCCAAGGTGGAAAACAATTCATATCTCAGTCACTAACTGCAGCATGTTTTCCATGTTTAGGAAAAGGATAATTTTCTTTCAATGAATCTCTATTCATATTTCTAAAGTCTACAAAAAGTCTGATATCTCCATTTTTCTTTCTGACTGGCACAAGGTTTTCAACCCAAGATGAATATCTTGTGGACTGAATGATCCCTCCCTCCTTCAGTTTCTTAAATTCATCTTGCATTTTCATGGAGAAGATTGGATTAATTCACCTTTGCTTCTATTTGAATGGTTTGGAACCTTTGTCAAGAGGGATCTCATGTTGTAATAAGTCTTCTCTATATGCTTTCAGCTAAGAATATGACCAAGCAAGACAGTCTTGATATTGTTTCAACAAATGGAGGTAGGACTATATTTCTTCCTTGTTTAAACCACTCCCTAACCAAATATTTCTTGGTTTTTCCTTTTTTCCCAAGTTATTCTCTTCCACATCCCTTTAGGTAAACATGTTTCTATTGATGATGTAATTAGCATTGTCAAAATTGGACTCAAGTGCAACAAGACCTCTAGGAATGGTGTTAGTTTTCAATTGGATAATATCATTTCCAAAAAAAGTCTCTCTTCCTTTAGTCACACATACCATTGGTTCCCAATCAATATTATGATCTACAAACTCACCTTGATTTTGTAAGAACCTTTACACTTGAGCATCATCATGGTGAAACACTTGCCACTGCTTGATGTTGTCAGGGACAACTGGCCTAGTTAACACTTCCACATATACTCACAATAAGGTGAAATGGTGCTAATCTCACAAATCTTGACCCCAACACTGCCCAACTTGTTCAGTAGCATCATTCAAAATTTTGTCATGGTGAACAATATTGAAGGGATCAAACATCTCAATTAGATGCCTAACTGCATGCTTATACTATTTCATCCACTGATTTTTTGTAGCATATATTTTTCTTGTTTGTTTGGCAACTAGCTCTGAATATCCCTTTTCCATGATGTCCTTGACACCATACTTCCATGTAATTCTCATACCCAACAACAAGGATTCATACTCAACAATGTTGTTAGTACATTCAAAATTAATCTTGAAATAAATAACAAACTCTTCCAAGCTATGAGAAATCAGAATTATACCAGCACCATTTTCAAATTTGGAGCAAGGTCCAAAATAGCAAGGTCTAAGGATAACTCACCTATTCAAGGAACTTTGAATGATCCATCTTGTGTGCAATTTACCATCATCAAACCCAATAAAATTATCAATCATCAACATCAATAAATAATACCTCATAGGAAGCATTGTTTGGGTCCTCAATTAGATGCAACATGTTATTTTCTCCATAGAGCTTGATAAGGAGTGCCTGTCAATGGGAATAGTAGAAAAAAAACATAAACATATTTGGACACTCCCTCAAACACTTGTAGCCCACTTTCTTGACAATAACCAAGCCCCATTTGGACATGGATCCAATCAAATAATGCACAACGATCCAATTAAAAATTCCTCCTAGGATAACATGCAAGTTGCACCACCAAACCCTTCAGACAAGGAACAACTACCGCACTTCTCTATGAGTCCATGGTAGTGCACTTTCCATAGGTATGAGTTGTCACTTTAATATCCAACTCATTCATAGACTTCTAGAGGCATGCCATTGCATGATGCAGATGGAATCAAACATACAATTGTGAAGTAGCCTACCCTTTATGATCAAAGTTGTGAAGAATGGATCAACATTCAATTAGGAATCAACCAAGGATGTCCACCCAAGTATAGGACTCAGGTGTTTCAGCCAATATTGCTCTACTACTGGTGGTGTTTCAAGGTCCCAAATAATCTGAGGAGGAGTTTATAACAACATTTACATTTCTACTTGGTAACAATACTCTTCTCCTCCTTCAATCCCAAGTACTCAAATGTTCTCTTCTTATGCTTAGGAATCTCTAAGAAACTCAATTTTGGAACACAATCACTTTGATTTGGCTCAATACTTGGGCTATGTCATAGGGAACACTCTTTGGCTAAAAAAATATTGGAATGTAGACAATAAAATTCATTAGATGGTAAGGACATTCTTGTCCAGCTTGGGCATGAGGCAGGAATGTAATTTTTTCTTACCACTAGGAAAGCCTAATGCCCAAGTGAGACACTAGCACCCATTGGCCTTGGGTAATATTGTTCAAGGGTGCTTCTAGTCTTAAATTGATTTTAGGCCCAATTCTTATTTTGAACATAATTTCTTAGATTTTATAGTCCCTGATTTGAGCTATGTATCAACATGTCATCAACAATTGTGAATCTACCTCCAAGAGGTGAAATAGTCACCTGATACTTCTTAATCCACTTAAAGGGTGCATTAGATGGAAAGATCTAGGTGAGTGTAGGCCCAATTTACAAAAAGTTGAAATACATGTGCACATCTAAAATGTATCCCCTGTGAGGGGAATAGAAATAAGCATGGTAATAACGCTTGATGCATATCCAAATAATTTACAGGGAAAATATTACCCAGTAGATGTTGATTCATAACATAATGAAATAGAAGACAAGTCCAACATGTAAATATATCATTACGAAAGACACCGTGAGTATATAACTTCAATCTTGCATGGTCCACTTCGCATGGAGGATGGGGTAAGAAAAAGCCTATCACACCAATACAATATCAAAACTAAATCAACAGTAGGGCATAGCCCATAAAAAATGACAATCAAGTAACAAAATTCCTTCAATGACAAGAGGGTATCTATAAATCAGAGAACCCGATCGAAAGTAGGCCTCTATACAAATACTACACATTGAAGCACCTATTAGTATGTTAGAAATATGTCATAGTTTTGCCACAATGTATAACCTTGTGAAATCTTTCTCAATGAAATTAGTAGATATTGCAACTGAAAGAATTTGAATATTGAAAATACATGAAATTTTTCATAACCTCCCCAAATCAACTTCGGTGGGACTAGCTATGGTCCAATCCCAAACTTCATACATCATATAGAAACTTGTAAGTGATTTCCCAATTTCCCTGATAAATTACCAATTTGAAGTGTCATGATGAAAAATGATTAAGAATACTATGATTCATTGCTCTCTTAGGTAATAGGCTGACATCTAATCAAATGCATCTACATATTTGATGAGTAGAACAAGACTTGTAAGAGATCAATATTTTTAGGAAGCCTCAACATAGTATGTGTATATGCCTAAGTTTCCACTCATCAACTATTCATACCTGCTACTAAAAATATTCTCTTTTTCAGATAAGAGAAATCTATGGATCCTCTAATGTCACCAGAAGGTAACCTAAATGTAGTCTTCATCTCAGTCCAAGAATGGGGTATGAATATTCACAAAGTCATTGTACCAATCCCTTAGATACTCTTCTAGTACAAAAAGAGATTTCTTGACCACAAGGTGTTCCTAGATTTCAGTTATCCTTGTCCATTTATGTCTAACATACACATTGCAGATGCACAAGATCACCAATTTTGCATTGTAACTGTATGGCACCTTGTTCATCCATTTTCTGAATCTTGTGGGACATTCATTTGGGTAACTTTATATGACCAGATGTCCCTAGCTAAAGTCTATAGGACTCATGGGTGTTTTCAACTAATGGAGGTCTACTTTCCCTAGCTGAGCCATCATTTGCAGGTGATGGTGATCTATAGGGTCACCACACCAAGACATTATGAAGGAAGTCCAAAATCTTAGGAATTCAAGATGTTTTCATCAAGATTCTCTTCTTAATCAAACTTCACATTTTCTCATTTTTCCCTTGGTTCAAATTTCACTTGAGGTGGATTGGATTGGACACTCTTCAAGTTAGCAGAAGGATTTCTTCACTAGTGGAACGTCATCTATAGTGATTATAGGAGATGAATGGTTGAATCAGAATTCACTCCACCCAGAGTGATTTATTCTCTCTCAATGTGTTGAATCTCTCGAGAGATAGATGCATCAACGACCACCCCAGGGTGTTTTAGGTTCTCTTGAGGCCCATCTCCTTTAACAACTTTGCTACATAGATTAGTTCATTTACTTTCCCCATTACTACTATGTTAGATTAAAATTATATGAACATAAATGTTAGGGATATCCATATACTCTCTTATATGATTAGATCTCTTATCTTTCCTTTCAAAGTCATATTTTGGTTTCATTATAGCTTATTATAGATTTTATACTGCTTGATTTATCTCTCGGAAGAAATACTTTATATCTCCCCCATTTGACTGTATATCCTAGAAGGGTAATCTCCTTACACTTATCTTGAGTGTGGGCTTTACAAAACCTAGGTTGACCTAGTGTAGGGATTACTACCCATCATGAATATATGACCTTCAGCACCATCATCAGAGCCCCTATTAAATCAACCCACTACATGTTGGTACATGTGTGTCATGGAGGATTTCTTACCTCAATACACTTGTAGAACATAATCACATATGAGTTTAACTCCATTCAGACACATTCTTGGCCTGTTAGTGGACATTTATGGTGAACACTCTTCCTTCACATGAGCTCTAAAGGATGTCATAATAAATAGAACCTCATTAAAATCATTTCCATCTATCAAAATTCCCTCTGATTCCAAACCACCAAATGATTAGAAAAAACTGTCAAAAACCTGTGCTCTTACAGACACTTGTCAAGTCTGCCCAGGGGTGATCCTATTCTCAGCTCTTACCAACATTTATTTTCAGATTCCATTGACATCCCCTTTGCAATATTTATTGCATAAAAATCCTTTCTATTTCTATGAACCCTTGCTAGTCTTGATGCCATTCAGGCCCCTGTGCAAATTTACAACATTTCATAGGGAAGATTTTGTTTGGAACACATATTTTGAAAACCCTATTTTTAACTTCAGTACTATAAAAAATGTCACCCATATTGGTAGAGTTGATCTATTTTTTAATAGGTGGCATACCATTATAGGACATCTCATCATTTTGATCAATATAAGGACTCATCAGGAAATCATTACTAACATTTATTCCTTCCTTTGATTAATCCTTCCATTATATAAGATCGTTATGAGAGGTATCAATCATTTACAAATATCTCGCTCTAATAATCTCAAATATAGACATCATAGAAATCTCCATGAACAATATTGTGGGCACCATAGAGCCTTCATATGACCATAACCTCCTTTCAGATTAACAATACATCAATATGGATTATCAGGTAAGATCCTATAGGCATACCATATTCCCATAGGGATCCTCTTCTATGTAAGCCAATGAAAATCCTCTAATATACTCACCTTTGCATGATACCTCCCAAGACCCACCAATGGTGGAGTCTAAGATTCCCATAATGGAGCCTTCACCCGTTAGTGTCAAAGGTGGCACCAAGAAAATATTTTGCACTTATTATCATAAGATGGCTCTAGGGACTAGCATTTAAATCCACCATTAAGTTTGGATATGTCTTCCATTACACCACTACCATGTGTTGATCATCTAAATGGAGGTCTATTCAAAGCTTTATTGGAAATTTTTAAATGGGATAAACTCCCTTACATGTGACACAAGCTAATTTTTATGGAAATCATATGTACCTCATAATGTTTCATTTAGACGTTCCTTCTTCAAGGTAGCCGATATGCTTTGAGGATCATCCTAGTGAATTGCCCCCAAGGATCCTACTATATTCCCAAATCCACTTAGTTCATCACATAGATATTACATGATCATCTAGTTGTAAAAACCACACCTGGGTTTCTTAGCTTTAGGATTTTTTGGAGGATGACATGGTTATCAATGAAGAGTGATTATCCTCATGAAAACAATCCACCTCTTCTCATTCATTGGTGTTATCATCTATGATGCATAAGTGCATAGATTCCTTGTAGATGAGGGATCGAAGATTAACTTGGCTTCTAACTCTATCCCTTGAATCTTGAAATATCTTTCATACTCTGGGTCAATAATCTTGAAGACCATATCTTCATCCTTAAATTATTGCATGAGCTTTGAACACAAAATAAATGAAGAAACCCATAGGATACATCTAGTCAATACCCAATCAGCATGGATTTGACACTAAAATG
This sequence comes from Taxus chinensis, assembly GCA_019776745.2. Lineage (NCBI taxonomy): Eukaryota > Viridiplantae > Streptophyta > Pinopsida > Cupressales > Taxaceae > Taxus > Taxus chinensis. The sequence goes on along the minus strand of CM034156.1, from coordinate 397,547,424 downwards.
GTCCATCACCAATCTCAGTGGTGCTAGATGCATCCTAAAATCTTTGTCATAACCTACCTATTGGGTCGACCATGGACACATCGTGTGCAATACAGTCATATCATCTAGGTACCTTATGTATTAAATTCATCCATAACAACTAACATTTTCAACATGATGTTGATCTCATTAAATAGGATATCCTGATATTATTTCAAGTGAAGTCAAAACCTTTCCTTCACCTTGCAAACTACTCCTAAGTATCAGAATGATGTATTCCATACCCGTAGTTCTTTGATCTTAGGTCTGAAATCCAAGTTATATTAGCATATTTTGATCCATAAGGATCTAAATATCTCAACACTACTTTGTTATAACAACCAGTTTTAGAAGGAAAAATGGTAGCAAAAACAAAGTGTATGCTGATGGGATAAATTTACAGATGACCACCCCTGAATCATGTAGAGAGGCAGTAGCGTAACTGCCACTGCACAAAATGGTGGTTATGTAACCACCACAATGGTTGTGTAATTCCTTGGTCTGTAGACACTAATGGTCCTATTGTTGGTACCCAAATTTTTTCTCCTTTTCAGTCTAAGCAGCATCAAAGATATGACATGAATCTTGAAGACAGATAGATCATGATGTATGTCATTTTGCTAACCAAGGATGTGATCTAACTGAGCACTCAAATTCATGGAGAGATGGACAACACTCAAATAAGACTTGATCATGTCCTAACTATTTTAGGTTAGGCCTTTCAACCAAGGTAAGAGAACCTATTTTGTAACCCTAAAATGGTGAAGGATATGAAGATATCCCTCAATTTGTGTAAAAAGTATGAAAAGGGCCTTAGGAAAATATGATCAACACTCCAAATCTGACTTTCACAAGATGTCACTTCCAAATTATGGAGATACTTTCAATGCAAGGAAAGGGTTACTGAAGACATTTTGAAATCCTGATATATTTTGCATACTTTAGCAAATGGATTTTAATCTTCTATAGATATACAGGTCAAAGCATAGGGGTAAAACAGGGTGGGATAAGTTGTTTAGAATGATTTTTTGGTTGGATATTTTAGACAAGACAAACTTGAATTATGCTAGATTCTTTGATAACCTCTACAACAAAAATTGTAACAACTAAACAGATAAAATGCTTCAAAATAGTCAGGATGTTCTTTCAACCAGAAGATGATACACTAAATGGAGGCCTAGGTTTGCACTCTTCCACACAATCTTTGAGAACCTGCAACACAAAATATTGAAGTAGATAAGGACTCAATTAAAGTATCTAAAATCTCTGATCAAATCACGCCTAAGGTACCCCCAAAGGATTAAAAGTACATATCTATCAATTCAAATGAAGGTGAAGTGATTTTAAACTACTTATTTATCTCTTTATCAGATGAAATCTCTTCTGAAAAATGAAATTACAAATGCCACTAAACTATCAATAAGGAATGATATCTATGTGATTCATAGAGATATTTCAAACACAAGATTGCAACAAGAACAAGGAAAACTAAATTGCAGACATTCTGAAACATGAGTGTATACAGACATCATATTGCCCAAGAGATAACATAGATTAATGATCAAATGTTTGTTAGATTCATCACCAAGGGAGATGTTTCAAGAACAATCTCAGAGCTGTGTGATTACTATACACTTGAAGCCAACTCAACATGAATGAAGATCTAATGCACAGAAGGACATTAGACTAATAGTTGTTTGGAGGGTTTCTCAAAAGATGAGCTTCTTCTCAAAATTTTCTCATGAAATTTTCAATTTCCCAACCTTTTACATGATCAAAAAACATGCATTATATAACATTCTATTACATTTGATCCTTCTTTCCTCAAGAAAAGAATATCCATAAGTGGAATCTTAGTTTGTTACAAATTCACTCATGACTTTTTAAAAGTGACACTTAACCAATTTTGTGAGGAGATGTCAGGTATGTAAATAAGAAAATTATTGCAAATATTCATCATTCCTTGTCATGGGAGCATGAAATTTTCCTTTGGCACCTGTAGCATCTTCCTCTTCCATCATTTCACCTTTACACTTTCCAAATTTTCCTTTGCAACTTTTGGATCTGGTATTTCATGTTTCTGCTAGAGCCTGAACAAAATTTCATTTCAAAAGTACCCCAGATCTGCAAATTGAATTTTCAAATTGATTCCATTGATCATTGAAGGCAAAAATGACATGAATTCACCTAAAAAATGGTGAAAATTGATGCAAAAAAACATCTCCAAGCTTCCTGGAGCTCAAATGGCGGCCAAACTAAAAAATGAATAGTAACCATCAATTTTCCTTTCTCGCTTCAATCTGAGCCCTCCACATGTCACAATGTGATTGGAAATGGGCTTGGGATAACTTTTTGATATTTTAACACTTTTGGAAAAATGTAAAATTTTGACATTTTTCTCTGCCCCTACGCCCTTTGAAAACAAGCTTGACACATGTCCCAATGTGGGTCCTAGCGGAATCGCATCTTGATTCTACACATTTCCACTTTTTATGGAAAAAGGAAAATTTTCCAAAATATCCCCACATCTCCACCTCATGAAAATTGTCCTAACACATGTCCCAAAGTGGGCCCCATTCGAATCGTAGATAAATTCTACACATTTCCACCTTTTTTGGAAAAAAGAAAAATTTTCCAAATTATCTCCACGGGCCCACACCTCTGATTTTGTCCCAGACACGTGTTGGTCACTAATTGATTGGCTGTAGGATTATGTTCCACCTTTTGATTTCTTACCTTTATAGGACAAAGCTAAATTTCCCAAAAATACCCTACGCTCCAAAATCCCTTCTTTTGATATGAGCCATACACGTGGCTCAATCATGACCATTGATGGAGTTGCAACCTGATTTTGTAATTTTAACCCTTTATGCAAAAATGGGAACAAATCTCAAGTTTCCCCTGAGGCCCGAAGTTCCGCCTCTGACCCTTCCACGTGTATCTCTGTGATTCGCTACTGGGTTTCGGCTCATTCCTGCATTTTCATATCTTTTTCCAAAAAAAAAGACAAAAAATCTCTAAGTCTTCTGCCAGCCTCCATTCCCACCTTTGATGTAAATGTGACACATGTCCACCTATGATTTGCAGAGGGCCTACACTCTGAAGCCGCCATGTGTTCCATTCTGATTCGTTGCGGGTCCTAGGCATTTTCTTTGCACTTTAACTCTTTTTCCAAAATCCCTTAAGGCATAAAAAGACCTGCCTGTCCACCTTCACTCTGCTTGTGACACGTTTACCTCCTCCAAGACCTATGGAGCTGCGGTGCAATTTGCACTTTTTTCCAAAAACACAAAAGCATTAAGTTTTTAGAAATGACCTGTCGATCCTTGTCCAATTAGAACAAGCCACGTAGGAGAATATTTTTAAGCTCAAATTTCATGGGCAAAGGACACCTGTATGACCGTCAAACAAAGCAATAATTACTAGTGATGCCCTAGAATTCATTTTTTTACTAAGGACGACAAATTTCTTGAAATTGAACCAACTAAAACATGTTTTCAAAGCATTTTTTATCATGGAATTGGATTTTCAAAGGCATACAAGTGCAAATTGATCAATTTTAAACTTCCGCAATCGGTCAAAAAGGAAAAAATGGCAGAGCCCACAGATTTTGGAAAAATTAGGGCATAAAAGAGGGCACACATGCTGATTTCATTCAAATTGGGACAAAACAACAATTTTATGAGCATTTCAAAGCATTCAAATGGAAGGAAAAGTTGCAGACCACCAATTTCGAGAGAAAAATGTTTCAGAGCACAAAAAATGAAGGAAAAATTTAGGGCAAAATGGTAGAGGATCAAAATGGGCACCAACATTACCTTCTTTACATATTGCGCACACTAGAGGTCTAGCTAATGAGAAAGCATTAGAAGAACGAATTGAAAAATTCATTAATTTGTATAAGCGATGAGAAATAACACACTAGAGTCAGAAGCAAGAAAAATCTAGGCAAAAAGCATGACATGATAGGCACATTAAGGACAAGAAGCTCGAGATTGGACAGATGGTGCTTCTCTATGATTCTAAGTTTTTGTGCCATCTAAGAAAACTCAAAGTACATTGGTTAGGACCATATGTTGTCACTCAAATACTTTAAATAGGAGCTTGTCAATTAGAAATGCTTGATGGAATACGGTTACCCGGTTACTTCAACGAAAGTAGGCTGAAGCCCTACTATAAATAAATCTTCTTGGTGTTTGTAATACGAAAATATATCCGTTTAGATTAGGTTTTCAATTATGTATTCCCTTAATGTAGCGTGATATGTTTTAGATTATTCCCTATGAAATTTTTTGTTTCAATTTGTAGCCACATTGTGTTCACTTGGGACCATCTTTCTTGATCATTTAATTTTGTGACTAGATGTGCAGCTACCTGTACCACCAGATACTTCTTCAGTTTATCTATATCCATTCCTCATGGACCTTTTGTGAATCCTAACTCCTTTCATATCTCCAAGATGGATGCTTTATCTATTAAGTTACTATTTGGATTAGGATTTGTGTGGACTACAAGGAGATGAATGCTACATGTGTGACTTATCCCTATACTATACCATTCAATGAGTACATACTAGAGTAAGTTGCAGGGTGTGAAATATATTCGTTTACAGATGGATTCTATGGTTATCATCAGGTTAGGATTTCCTAGGAGGATCAGGAAAAGACTAGTTTTAATATTGAATGGGGCACCTTTGCCTATACTATGATGCATTTTGGTCTGAAAAATGTGGCTATTGTATTTTCACACATAGTTGTTCAGGCGTTCAAATATTTTATTCACAACTTCTTGTAGGTTTATTTAGATGATTGGACAGTGTATGGGATTGTTAAGGATCATTTTGACAACTTCCACTTAATGTTTAAAAGATGTAGATAGTTGAGTATTTCTTTTAACATAAAAAAATGTGTATTTGCTACACCATTTGGAATATTGTTAGGACACATCATCTGTAAGGAAGGTTTATTGGTTGATCCAACCAAGTTTGCAGTCATTATTGGAATGAAAGAGCCTACCAGTCAAAGTGAGGTGTTTGGATTCTTTGGTCACACTAGGTATTATAGAAAATTAATAAAGGGGTATGCTAAGGTTTTTACACCTTTAGAGGAGTTACTAAAAGGAAAAGGGATGTTTTACTCACGAGAACCGCAACATCATGCATTTGAGACATTGAAGGAGACACTTACTACATCACCTATTATACACTTTCCTTTATGGGACCTACCATTTCATGTACATGTGGATGCATCTGGCATGGCCATTGGCGAGGTGTTGGCTCAACTTGGAGAAGGTATTATAGATCATTCTATTTGTTTTGCTAGTAGAAAGTTGACTCCTGCAGATCAGAATTATACAACTATAGAGCGATTGTCAATTATTTATGCACTACATAAGTTCAGATAGTACCTACTAGCAACACCATTTTTATTTTATACACATCACATGGCCTTGAAGTATTTCATAAAAAAATCCATTTTATAGGGGTACATATGCAAATTGGTACTCTTATTCCAAGAATTTGATTTCATAGTTGTGGTAAAACTAGGGAAAAGTATTTTCAGACCAAACCATTTATCCAGGATATAGTCAAGAGAAGAAGCACAAGTAATTGAATATACCATTCCTGATGCATCGTTATACAGGTTATAACGTGTGTCATTGGAATTATAGGACATTTTTTTTCTTTCTATGAATAGGTATGGCAATAGAAGGAATGAAATCCTTAGATAAGAAACAACTTTCTATCCATGTGGCACCCTTTATGTTGATTAGGTGTGACCTATACAAGTGGGGCTGGGATGAAGTATTGCACCTCTATGTACTAGAACATGAGTGCAAAGATATCATGGAGGAGGATCACAGTGGTATTGCAGGTGGGAACTATGTAGATGATGCCACTATGCATAAGATTCTACTCATTGGATTATGGTGAGAGACCATGTTTAAAGATTGCAAGGCATATTGCAAGGCTTGTGATCACTATCAATGCCTTGGGAAACTAGGTTACAGAGAAAAAATTCCTCTAAGACCTATTAATAATGCAGAACCATTTGAGAAATGGGTTATAGATTTTGTGGGACCTATTTCACCAGCCACGTGTAGGACTCGATCCCGCTATAGACTCCAAAATTGGGTCACACTCCCCTTGGTCTCTCAAAAAATAACCAACATGAATACATTCACCTAACCATTGCCCCTTTCACCCCAATCTAATATTAATTAAATTAAATTAATTCATGATCTCATAATACCTATTATTTAAATATCCTAACTGGATAATGCCCACACCATCCACCTTACCTATACACCTCACCTAGCCACATCACCCTAGATCCTATTCTTATTATGTTGCATAACTAACTAAGACCTACCTAAACCCTAAAAATAAAATCCTACATTACTCTAACCACATTCTCTCCCATTAGAAAGGAAGCTTCCATTCTAATCTGGGGAGCAAAGGAACGAGAGCCTAGGAAATCAAGTTGATCTGCCCAGTTTAGTAAACCTACGGAATCCCTCCCTAACCAACAACAGTTACCCTAAACCACCACTGGTCAACCTAGAACCACCGTTGGTTACCATTTAATCCCCAAAACAACCTAATTTTTAGGTTCACACATATTCTGAGAGCAAGAGACAAAACCAGAGCTGAATGTAAGAAGAACCAATATTCATTCACACACTAGAGCATCCACAACCAACACCAGAAGCAACTATAGATCCATTTGCATTCATGGAAACATTAGGGGAAGCATGAGCACCACACCAAGTTCCTTCAATTTGATCACTGGCCATTGCCAACCAGACATCAAGCTCATATAACAGTAAGTGTCTTGTTAACCAACACTTGTTTATTGTCATTTTTGTAGGATATTTTACTTCTGTTATTAGTTTCTACTCCCATTCTCATTCACCCACCATTTACCTCCATGAAAAATTGACCATTCCTTCACCCACACCATTGAATCTCCCATACCTGATTTCTAGAGATCCTTAAGCGTCCCTAAGACCTATATAGACCTTTCCATTTCCATTTAGCTTTGAATATGCCCTCACATCAAGTTTTTATTGAGTTTCCTGTACCACGACCATACCGACGCCAGTTACCCACAACCATCACTAGTTAACATAAACCGACACCAGTCATACTAGACTGATGTCAGTCTCTGTGTTTTTACCCTCAGACTAATAATAGAGCTTAAAACCTCCATCAAATACCCAAAACATCCCAGAACTAGACCTTGACCAATACCGGTACCCTCATAGAAATCTTGACCTTCAGATTCACTCATAGCTTAGCCTCTTGTGAACAAATTTTCTTATTGTAGTCAAATGAGATACCTAAATCATTTTAAATACATTAGGATTTCTTTTATTGTTAGCATTAAGTTGTTTTAAATAGTGGATTGACAGTCATCTAGGGAGTATCACACTTCTTGAATATAGCATATGCTAAGAAGTCCACTGCATATATTGTTTAACTTTTATTTGGTGGTCTTGTTTTCCATATCAAGTAGTTCCTCCAAGAAAAAAGGAAGATCTCACGATCATCTGTGGATCAAGAAGTCATACGTACATAACAACCTACAACCAGCATTTTAACAAGTATTCCTCCTAGCCCTTTACCCTTATCTATTTCGGTAACATTTAAAGAAACAATCTAGAATCAGGTGAAACATTTTGGCATGCCCGGTGGGACCCATTCAGGGTTCTTTGAACTTATTCATTTCTAGGTGAAAATTTGCATGTTTGTTTCCTTTCTAAAAGGTTCTCACATTAAAATTTCTCCACTGGAATCTTCTTTTCTTCTATTTTATAAAAGCAATCATATTTTGGTGCTTTAAAAAAAATTTCTTCCCTTTCATTAGTATCGAATTAGTGTAAGAGAATCCCTTCTCCCATTCATATTTTTGTGTCATAAAATCCAATATTTCAATTTTGGTTTAAAAATCAACTTCATTTCATTCTATTTTTCTACATTAGATCACATTAATTGAGGGTAACCTATACGATGGAAGTCATTCCCACCTGATGGTTGACAAATGAATCATAAAAAGTACACACACACTCTCTCTCTCTCTCCGAGTCTTACCAAATTACACAAATTAAAAAATATACACATTCTTAAACAACATCTTTCCTGGGAACACCTTTTAATGATCGTACTAATAAGAGAATTGAAAGGAACTCCCTAGCTCCCTGCTTCTATCAAGTCATAATTTAGAGGAAGGCCCACCCCTGCCATAACATACATGAAACCTCTCCTTGTAGATCTCCTTCTTCATAGGAATCCATCCTCACCAAAAAATTTATTCTAAGTTCATGAGTCAGTCCTTAAATAACATAAGATGAACAAACATAATAGAAAAAGAACTCTTAGGATCATATTTTTCTTAGTGTTTCTTCTTGGATTGTGTTTTGAGGTGAGAGGACACATTCTTCATTTTTTTATTTCCTCTTGCATGCTCCTAATCATATTTGGTGTATTCCAACTTCATCTAAGTGTGCCTGGACCCTATTTTCATCATTCTCAGAATTTTGGGTTTGATTCCATATCTAATTTTAACTCACAACCACATTTTCTTCATTGTTGTTTTAATTTCACAGTAATTGGTGTCGATCCAATGACCATCGTTAGTTACCCCCTGACCATCATCAGTTTTACCCAACTGGCATCAATTTTCTGTTCTTTTAGTTAACCTGCCCAAAAGGACACCTACTTCACCTTCTTTATTGTTCAGATTCTTTGTCACTCTCATCATATTCACTATCTTCGTAAATTCCATCAACATCTTATCTACTTATCAGATTGTCATCCTTTTGACTTGTTTTGACAAACTCTCCATTTTACATAGTGACCAACCATGGTTACCTATGACTAGCATCAGTTTACCCTAACCGGTAACGATTAGCCTGTTCAAAATTCCATATGACATTTTATAACTAATCCACCTACCACTATATGTTTCTCCCATCTCTGTTGTATTTATGTGTCATTTATAGAAAGTAGTCCTACCACGTTAGTACTTGTTCACGTGGTGCTGACACGTAGCCAAGAAAACACCCTCATATTCCATGCTAGTTATCAACCAATCCCACCTAGTCCTTCACCACCTTCTATTTTATCACCCATGGATCCTACCCAACCTATTAATATTGCCACACGGGATGAGGAGTTCACACGACTCCTTGACCAGAACCATGTTGCCTTACATTTCTATCTTTCACACTTGTCCACACGAGATGCCTCAAGTCAGTTGATATACAACATGCCCGTATCTATCCCCCCGATGCTTGTTCCTACTTCTACATCAGCCCCATATGGCTCCACGCTACTCACACCTACCTTACCCCTAGTTGTTTCATATCTAGGCCCCATACCTACTATGATCGGTGCATCCACCACATTTTTTGCACCTGCCACATCCACAATACCTTCACCAACCACCCAGAACATAACCTCATCCACATCTATTATCTCACATATACCCATAGCCACATAACCACCCCCAATGTCAGTGACCCCTACCCCTTTTCAAAACATTGTCCTTTCTATTAGGCAATCCTTAGCCCCCATTTCTACTAGGGTCACCATGACCCTTCTACCTACATATACGTATTATCAGCAGCCTCCCGTTTCATCCATCATTCATTCTAGATAAATACCCCCTATCTCACTCCATCCTCCTCAGTCTACCTATATGGCAGCGCCATATACTAGAATGCCACCTCCATCATATTCCCAACACCAACCCTCTTACGCTACAAGAGGCACCCATCCATCACAACCTACTAATGACCTAATCAAGTTAATGATGGACAAGACATAGACATTAGAGGCATCAACTTTTGGCTCCTGCAACACTCTCACCTATGATGAAATTTGTAATCATCCTATCCACCCATCCATTCCTATTCATCCATATCCCATGCATTGTGAAATGCCTAATTTTAACCACTTCAACTATAAATAATACCCACAAAAACACTTGAGGTCATTCAAAAATGGGTGTTATCTGATTGCCCATGATGACGCATTGCTCTTGAGGACATTTCCCATGTCTCTGACTGGGCCAACATTAGATTGGTATAGTGGGTTGCCTAGAAATTCTATCTTCTCATTTAATTAGGTAGCCCAAGCCTTCTTAGATCACTTCTCCATTAATGTTGTTAAGAATTTTACCATGACTGACCTCTTCTCTATGCGTCAATATGATGACGAATCTATTGTAGATTTTTTTGCTCGTTGGCATAGCCTGATCAATCAACTCACATTCCAACTACCACAAACCAAACTCATAGATCTCTCCACGTGGGTTTGTGCTAGACATATCTTACCAACCTTATAGGTGCATACCTTCCAAACCTTTGATGAGACATTTACCATGGCACAAAAGCTAGAAATTTGGGCCATCGAAGATAAGAAAATCCAACTACGCAATAAGAACGTGGCATTTAAATCAAATGATACCTCTTCTTCTTTGAAACCACAAAACAATTATTAAAAGGCCAAGGGAACCACTAATGCAGTGGTACTCAAAGCCGGCCCAGCTCATCCATCAAATTAGGCTAACCTCTAATATAATCTCTCACCTGTTCATACTTTTCAATTTAGATGGGAATAATGGAAATACACACCAATTGGGGAGCCCTATTTTTGTGTCTTAGAAAATCTCATTAAAGCTAGGGCCATCACCCTTCCTCCCATAAAACCAAATAGTGGTTTTGATCCTACTCTCCCCACACCCACGTGGTACAAAGAGCATGACTTCTGTAACTATCATTGGGTAAAATGTCATAGTGACAGTAATTGCATTACTTTCAAAAACATTGTCCAAGAAATGCTTGAGAAAGGTGAGTTAACCTTGGATAATCCTAATGCACTTGCCAATCAAAACCTACACATCTTTAAGAAACCATTTCCTAATCATGACCCTTCTTCTGATCAAACTGGAGAGACATCAACTCATGTTAGCCATACCCACGAGGTCCATGCTATTTTTAGTGACTCATCAGTTGCTTCCCAATTGCCTCATATTCCTTCCATAGAGGAAATATTATCTCAAATTCCTCCACCTACACATGAACCAACTTCACCTATTCCTCCACCCACAGAGGAACATCCTTACACTCTCCTCCCTCACCTATGAAGGAGCCTTCTATTTACATGGAGACCATTTCACATTTGGCTTCTCCACCTAGAGAACCGTCACCCGATGTACCTCTCCGACCCATAGAAGACACTTGTTTATCTCCTCCACCCATAGAGGAGTACCCATCATCTCCTCCACCTATCAAAGATCTAGTAGAATTTTTTTTTCCTTTAGGTGACCATTCTCCATCATCTACCCAAGATCCTATGGAACAACTTTCGGCTCTCTTAACCATAGAGGCTGAAGCTAGTGAATTCCCTATTTCTAAGACACATTTTACAGGAATCTCTATTGGATCCACATTGACCTCACCTACTACAGTGGCATTCTCATGCTTAGCTGACTGCATGGACTATGTGGATAGAGCATTACTTTTGGGGCATCTTCTACTTCCTGTCTCAACACAAATGTAGATTTCACTCGCTAACACTTCCACTATCTATCCAAAAATATCTTGGCTTGTCAAACAAAACACACCCACAACCATTACAAATCCTCCCATGATACTAATCACTCAACATGATTCTAGATCCAAACCTACACCTACATCATCTTCCTTGCCTAAACCTATTACTACCTTAGGGTTCATCCCAATGGATAGCCTTACTCATCCACCCATCAAATTAGAATTATCTACATCCTCCAAAGACAACACCAAGCTTAATCTGGCACCCAAATAGAAGAACCAATCCCATAGATCTCATAATCCAATCTCACTAATCACACCTTCTTTACCTTCACCCCTTCCTTCCATCTTAGGACCTTTTCCTTCTAGACTAGTTAAAAAACCTCCACCCACCGATAAACTAAAACCATAGTAGCCCATTCCTTTCTCATAGAAATATAACATACGCAAGCACCCGACATGAATCCTGCCCACACCTACAACATCTTTACCACCCATACCTCCAATACCATCGATGACTTCTTCACTACCCATGAAACTTTAGTCTATTTCCCTCACACCTCCTCCATGATCCACATCATCTACCTTCATAACACCTCAATTATCCCTGTGGTTAACTCACCCTCTTCCACCATCTGATTTTCCCTCTAGATCTGATGCACCTATATCACCTTTACCTAAGAAGGTGCAACCTAAAGACAAAAATATGCTACCCCCCAATAAGGTAGTCAAAACCAACCACACACTCTCTGGCCAGTTCATCTACCATACCCTTACCTAAGACAACACCAGCACCTAAAACCATAGCTCAACCCACACCCCCTCTTACAAAGACCATTCCTATGCAATCAACCAAACATACGCCCAAACCCACTTTTAATTCCCATTGTGATCCACTAGTGGGATCCTATGCCAAAATCTTAACCAACCTCCTTGAAACTTTCATCATTACATTATCGCCTCTTAGAACTTATGAACCCTCAAACCCAAACCAAAGGGGTTTGACGACACCAAAATTTGTGCCTACCATCATGTGTCAGGGCACGATGTGGAGGACTATAAGGATTTGAAAACCATTCTTATCCAATTATGTCCTCTGAAAGAAAATTTTGACAATGATGACCTTCTTGATAAGGACCCCATTACACCAACACCCATTCCCACAGTTATTCCCTCATTACCTACACAGTGACCAAGACCTCCACCCCCATAACTCTTAGAACCACCCCCAAGATTTGAAATTAACATGGTTCACATCAGAGAACTCACCAAACCTCCACCCAAATGTTGGTGTGCTCAAATCATCTCACAAGGCTCCTTCCCGCCACTTGATCCTTTCCCTTCATGTCGCTATACCTTTCATGGCTCACCTACTACACCTACCTTCCCGCCTTAGATCAACATGATCCACATTGTTACCCATGCCCAGAATGATAAAGGTAAGGGAAAGGTAACTGACCCACCAACCAACCCTATACCCAACATACCATCTGTACCCACACCTAAAATCACTATTCGTGACCCCACATATCCCATTTCTAATGGGGTTACACATCACTTGATGCTCAAACAATTACACCAATCTTCCCTCAAAATGTCCCTATATAACCTCATCTAAACCTCGTAATACCATTGTCAAGCCCTCATGGAGGTCCTTCAATCCATTGAAGTCTTACCCAATGATCCTACACCTATAGCCTCCATTATTACACCCCATCATGTAGCCTCTCTAACCAAATTATCACCTTCTTCTACACCTCCACCTACTCACCAAGTGGCCACCCTCAACTTCTCAGATGAAGAGATCACACCACATCAAACTGATGACCTAGATCCATCTCTCTTCATCTATGTCCACATCAATGATATATGTGTATGAAATGTTATGATTGATGGGGGGGATAGCATTAATATCATCTCCTCCCATGCATTTGACCAAATGTGCATACCTACAAATTGCATGTATAATCATCCTATCATGTTGCGCTCATTGAATGACGCTATCAACTCTACACTTGGCACCATCATCCTCCATGTTCCTGTGGGTCCCCACACTATTCCAGATCTATTTTATGTCTTGGAGGGGGAATTTCAATATATCATGTTTCTTAGTAGACCCTGGATTCATCTCATGGGTTGTGTTCCTTCCACTTTGCATCATTGTGTAAATTTTGAGCATGAAAGACACACCTATACCAGTCTAGCCAACCCATCACCTTTCAAAACTTGCAAAATTCTTTACCAACCCAATAACATGCTTATACCCATTAAAGCATCTATTTCCATGACCACCACCTCTTCACCTACACCTCCCCTCATCAGTGCCACCGCTATATCAACTGCACCTACATCCTCCATTCCTACCACTGCCACAACCTAGACGGCCAAACCATCGACCTCCTAATCAGTTGGCTTCACCTCTGAGTTAACCTATAACATGTCATCTATCCCAGCTACCCACATATCAATCACTGATCCCTTGGAAGGCAATTTTCAATGCCTCACTCTAGGGGAGCATTGCCTATATAGTGTCAACACATTCCTTACTCCACAAGAGTATGGAAGTCTTCACCAAAAACCTCACCATGATCACCGTATAGGAGAGTTCCTCCATTATGGTCCTCCCCACCTTTATACCAATATCACTTATAGCGAACTTGATACTACCACTTATACACCTGAACCAACGTCACAAACCCTCCCATTTTCCACTAACCTCCAGTCCCTCACCAATCACTATTTCACCCACACCTTCCTGCACTGATGTGCATGGAAGGGTTTGGTTTTGGATTTTACGAGAAAGGACGTCATACTATTATTACATGTACTACCCACAAACATAATGACCATAGTGGTATCAGTTGCTGAACCACCTACCAAGAAGGCCCACATTGAAATTGTTGAGGACATCAGCCATTCTCCATCGTAATCACCCACTCCACCTTCTTCACCACCTTCACTGGTAGAGTCAATGGATCTAGAATCCATTCCTCCTATTTTTTTTTTTCATAAACACCATTTCCTTGGGGCCTCTAACTTATCAATGTGAGGGCGAGGCTCCCTCCTCTCTTCTCTTCCTATACCCTGAAATGATCGATGACGATACACCTTTGATTAACATCATTCAATGTCAGGATGATGAATCTATACTCACCTACCTTGGTGCCAAAGACTCATATATTCACCAGTCATTACCATCTGAGATGTAAACCATGTTGAATGAATTAAATATCAAGATCAAAATTCATACTCAAGATGACCCACACATTCTAAAGATCGGTCAATCTTTAGATATTGCTGAACAAGAAGGCATCACTTATTTTTTCAAAAACCATAACCAAACTTTCACTTGGTCTTATGCTGACATTGACCCCACCATAGTGGTCCATAATATTGTAACCATTCCCGATGCCAAACCCATAAAACAAAAGTTGAGGAAAATGCACCCTCACATTTCTCTTCTGGTTAAAGAATAAATTTATCACTTCCTTTCAATTTCCTTGATCTTACCCATTGATTATGCTCGATGGATTTCTAACATTTTTCTTATCACTAAGGTGACAAGGGTACTTCACATTTGCATAGATTTTCGTGACCTCAACCTAGCTTGTCCAAAAGATGACTTTCCTCTACCTAGTATTGACCAACTGGTTGACCTTACCAGTGGTCACAAGATGATACCACACATGGATGGTTTCTCGGTTTATATCTAAATCTTTCTTTCCCTAGAGAATAAAAAAAAATACATTCATCACCCCTTATGGGACCTTCTGCTATAGAGTCATGCCTTTTGGCCTTAAAAATGCTGGTGCCACATATCAATGGGCTATGACTGACATCTTCCATGAAATCATGCATCATATATTGGAATATTATGTGGATGATCTCCTTGCTAAGTCCAAACACTACTCTGAGAATGTTTCCATCCTAAAAACCATCTTTAATAGCCTCATTAAGTATTGTGTTCACCTTCAGCCCAAGAAATGTGTCTTCGTGGTTCTCTCAGGAAAACTCCTAGGATTTATCATCTCCTTATGTGGTATAGAGGTTGAACCTACTAAATTCAAGGCCATTCTTGAAATGCCTCCACCCACTAATCTTAGGTAGATCCATAGCCTACAAGGTAAGTTGCAGTCTATTCATCGTTTCATTTTGCAGTTTTCTGGTCGGTGTCAACCATTTCATCATCTTCTCAAGAAGGATGTTTCCTATAAATGGGATAATCACTACCAAACATATTTTGAGGCCCTGAAACAATACCTTCTCCAACAACCCGTACTTATTCCACCTAAGGACGATCAACCCTTCTACCTATACATCTCAGTGACTGATCACTCCTAAAGGGATATGCTCACTCATCACGATGAACAACAAAGAGAGAAAGTGGTTTATTACATAAGCCACACTCTTTTAGACTATGAAACCTAATACACCCATGCCAAAAAAAATTTCTTAGCCTTATTTTTTGTCGTCACAAAACTCTGCCATTACCTACTTAAGCACAAAACCTATGGTGTGACCAACACTGACCCCTTACACTTCATGTATGCTAAACCTTACCAAAATCAACATGCCGCAGCTGGCTTATACTTCTGGCTGACCTCAACCTTGAATTCATCCATAAAAAGTCCATCAAGGGCCAAGCTATCTCTTACCAATTGGTTAATGCACCTATTTCCAGGGACCAACCCTCTAACTTTGACTTTCTAGATGAGTCAATTGGTACCCTTTCCCTTGATGAACCTACTTACCAAATGACACTCTTCTTCAATGGTTCTAAGTGTCAGTGTGGGGGTGGGGCTAGTGTTATCCTCATTCCATTTGATGGTGAATCCATGACTTAATCTTTCAAACTTGATTATGATTGTACAAATAATATTGTTGAATACCAAGCACTCGTATTAGGTCTCCAAGCTTCCTATGCCTTAGATGTTAAGTCAATCAACATCTTTGGTGATTCTTAATTGGTCGTAAAATAATTCAATGGTGTATACTAATGTCATAATGATATAATTAAAAATTATAAACATCATGTGGACATAATTTTGATCACCTTTGACTTTTATGATATTTGGACCGTCCTGTGTTTAACCAAAAAATTTACAGATACCATGGCCTACTTGGCCTCTTAAATCCCCACTTCACCTATTGATTCTAAAATCTTTGTCACCATACAAAGACTCCAACCACCCTCCTATTTAACTCATGAAGTTCACTCCATCAGAATCACTCCTCCCAACCCAAGTGACCTTTGGTATAAACAATACTTAGAATATGTTTCCCTCTCCATCTTGCCTCCCGACCTCACCCATAATGGACAACGTGCATTTCTTAGGTAGGTCTCTCATTACGTCATCATGGGTGGCCTCCTCTATAAGCATGGATTTTATAGTATTATATTATAGTGCCTTACGAGTTCTGAAATTATTTATACCATTAAGGAAGTTCATGATGGCATTGGTGGAGGTCACTTCAATGGCCTTGCTATTGCTAAATGTATTCTTCACCTAGGATATTACTGGCTGACCCCCAACCATGATTGTTACAATTACATTAAGCATTGTGTAAAATTCCAACAACATGCCAACCTTCATCATACACCCAATCATGCCTTACAGGTCATTCGTGACCTTTGGCATTTCTCTCAATGGGGTTTGGATCTTGTCGAAGAAATCAATCCCCATTCTTCCCAGCAACATCAATGGATCATCACCGCTATTGAATACTACACAAAATGGGTTGAAGCCATACCTCTCATCTCTACGAAAGCTAAGCAAATATGTGAGTTCATCAATCATCACATCATTTATCACTTTGGTATCCCATACCGCCTCATCACTGATAACGGAAAACAATTCAAACATAAAACCTTATGAAAACTTTGCGACACCTTCAGCATTCAACTAATTTTCTTGTCACCTTATTACCCATAGACCAATGGCTAGGCTTAATCCACTAATAAAACCTTGAAAAAAATTCTCATGAAAGTAGTTAATGATACTGGGAGGGACTGGCATACAATAATCCTTTTGCCTTATGGGCATACCGCACTAGTATCCACACTTCCACTACTACCACATCTTTTTCTTTGGTCTATGGTATAGAGCCTTTTCTTCCTCTCAAAGTCCATATTCCCTCACTTCACATTTCTCTCCATGACATGCTCAATGATGATGAATTTTGTCAAGACCGTTCAGCACAACTTGAGTTATAAGATGAATGTTGTCTTAGTGCTCTTGACAACCTTCAATTTTACCAAAAGCGTATCAAATGTGCCTATGACAAACATGTCCATAAATGAACCTTCCAAGTCAGTGACCTTGTCCTGAAAGAAAATTAACATGTAACCGAATCATAGAATAGAAAATGGGGTAAATTTTCTCCTAGTTGGCATGGACCATACATCTTGACTCATACTTATGGATCAGGTGCTTATTTTTTATCTTCACTAGACGGTAAACCCAAACCTGAGCCCCTCAATACCTTACATCTTCAACCATTCTACTATTGAATTTTAGTCCTACCTCAACTTTTTCCTCTTTCCATGATCATCCCTTAAGTGATATCCACTTCCTATGCCATCCCCGATGATTAAACAAGAATCATGTGCATACCCGTCACTCTTTTATCTTTTCCTAAATATGTGTACCACGACGCTGCACATGGCATGATACTCAAGGATAATTCTCATCTGATTTTAGATGAGATCACAATTCTTCACAGTTGTCTTTTCCATGACTTAAAATACATCACATGGGATCCAACTCCTTGAGTCAAACTTCCAATAAAATATGACTCACTCAAAAGGACATATTTCTCTCTACATCACTGTTATAAATAGACTGCTCCCTCGAAGGACATCTATGTAAAGCTATTTCAAAAAAAAAATAGAGAGAAAATAATATGAAGCTTCTTGGATTGATCAGCTTCGAGAAGACCTCAAGGTTTTAATTTCTTCATCCCACATAGACTTCCCACATCGATCAGTCTATCTCAAATACAGGTCAAACAGAAAATATTTTCATCATGGACTTGCCCATCGTGTGCTTGGATCTCTGGCCAAAAGGTGTGCTACCAAATACTGTATAAAATAACCACTTTTCACCCTCTCACCATTCACATTTTCATTTCCTACCATTTTAAGGGACCTATTAGAACCATGACATTTGGTGATCATGTAACTACTCTTCACCTTTAGAATAATCAATCATGCAATGTCTTTAAGATCTTACGTTCATCATCCTATCCAAGGTATGACCTACTTGTTATGATCCTTACCAATTAGGTGGCTTCATTGCCTCCTATCATCTTTTAAATTTCTTAATTACGTATTGATTACCTTATACAGGACTTGGTTCTCACCGCTTATCTTTGGGTACTTTTCCTCTTTCACCACAATTAACTCAAAATCACCCATACCAATATCCCAACAATTTACCCATACTTAAAAGACCTAGACTCAATCATGCCTATAACCTACAACCCACACTCATACCTATTCACATTCTTCCCTAACTTATGGGATAACTACATCGGATAAAGGTCCCTTTCACTGGGACTATGTAAGCAACACTCTAAGGGCATAGGGCCCTTAGAGATTATCTCAGACCCTCTCTACTCTAACCAATTCCCCTTTCCTTTTCCTATATCACATTCTACCCTAGTTAGTTTCCTTCTTTTATAAAAACTTGGAAATTAAACCAAACACACAACAAATTGTTGTACACTTTTATCATTACCATTCATACATTCATTATGTCCACCATTTATTTACCATTATCATGTATGTTAATATAAAACACCTCAAACATGACCCATATCGTCATTAATTGCACAAATTAATGAATTACCCACTTAACCCATTTCAACTCAACCATCTATAAACAAACCTAACTCAATCCATACATATGACCTGACTGACTCCTTGTCTAAACGACAACCTAACTCCACTAAACCACAACCTGACTCAATCCATGCCTAAACCACAACCTAACTCCACCATGCCTATAACCTGACTCAATCCTTGCTTAAACCACAACCTTACTCCATCATGCCTATGACTTGACTCTATCCATGCCTATGACCTGACTCCATCATTCCAAACACACCTATCATGATTCCATCTACACATAACAATCAAATTATATCTACATAGATACATTAGGCCAAAATCACCATCATCTCTATAAATAAAAACATCCAAACATGTGTATCCATATACATAAATCTCAAATATCTTTGGCATGCAGGTCGGTGTATATAACAAAATCTCTAAAAAATCTCATATACAACCTCACCATCTTTAGCACGTAGGATGGTATATGATAAAAAATATATAAAACCATCGTATACATCCTCACTCTCTTCGGCACGTAGGATGGTATATATAAAAAATGACTAAAATACATAAAAATGGAGAGTTGTGCATTAGACATCATCCTATCGGATATCCTCCATATCAATCTCTCATGTCTCCTCCTCGTCTCCTGTTTGGTGGCCTGATAACATCTCACCACCCATCATAGGTCATAGAAGGGCCCCTGTGGATACATCACCTAGAGCTGGCCTCTATAAACTGGTGGCCTCACCCTGATCCTATCTCAGAACTCGAGGGCCCCCTGTGCTCTCCATGTTGTGGGTACAGGATCTAGTCCTCTCACTCAAGGCTTGTTGTGCCCTGTACTCTCCATAGGATAGAAAATCTATCCCCACTACCATCAAATAATCCTATTAATATCTAGCCTCACCTAAGGCATCATGTAACCTTAATATGGGTACTATCTATGGTGGCCCCATTAGCCTCTGATCCTGTACTTGTCCTGTGGGACCATGTCCCACCCCTTCATGTGAACTGGGACCTTGCCCTAGTTCTTGTGGAGGTGTCATTGGCCTCACACTCTGTGCTTGTACCTAAGCCTGTAGTGCATAAATATACACCTATGTAGTGGCTAGTTATTCCTAGAAACCTATAACCTATGCCTATAGGGCAGCCACCTGCTCATCATCTCCATCTTCATCTCCACCCTAGGCCATCTGGGCTTGTAAACTAGCCACATGTGTATGCAATGTGGCCACCTCCACCTCTGACCCTACCAACTATCCTTGTACCATCCCCAACTATGTAATCAGGATTGTCACTTGCCCTTGTAGGGCATATCTTTGCATAGTGATGGTGGCTAAATCTAGATGCCCCGTCCTGGGAGGTACTGCTCGTAAATGAGATACCCACCATCTGTACCTATTCGTCACCCCATAATCATCAATACAATGGTCTATAACCTGATCCTCCTACCTAGTAGGTATTTTCGACTGTAGTAGCGATAGTGGTCTCTCCACATCATCTCTCTAGTACTGTGGAAAAGGTGGTGGTATATCCTGCAGTAACCAAAACTGCCATCTGAGTCTTTCTACTGGGATCATCTTGTGCTCCCTGACACAATGCCTTTCAATCCACCTGAGTATCTACAGGCCATCTAGCTCATCAGCCATCTATCTATATGAGGGATAGCCCACATACGGTCTCTAAATAATGTCCACGCTGGACAATCCCTCTAGTAACTTCCTACAATAGGCCACTGTTGTATATATCTTCCCCCAGGTAGATATAGATAGGCAGAAGATTATAGAAATCAAAGAAGCTCAAATACCTGACATTTATCACAGTGGCGCACAGAAATGAGTGTCGATAGGGTAAAGGATGCACCCTTGGCACACGGAAATGGTGCATGACAATGAGTGTTGACACTAAAATGTATGCGCCAAGGCACAGGAAAGTGGCGCACAGAAATGGATGTCGATAGGGTAAAGGATGCGCCCTTGGCGCACGGAAATGGCGCATGACACCGAGTTTCAATAGGGAAAAATTTGTGCCTTGGCACACGTAAGAGGATGTTGACACACACACGGATGCACCTATGGCACACCTTCAGGAGGCGCAACATTTTGAGCGCTGACAGGAAGCAGACCCTGGCGCAGATATTCAGACGGCCATAACTTTTGACTGGGAGCTTGGATTCTTGAAAGGTTGGACTTTTTGGAAAGCTTACGAGGTCATCTATCCAACTACAACTAGATATATTTAATTGGGTGAGAAAAAATTCTTAAAAATTCAAAATACAGTTCACCACTTTTGGGTTCGCTGGGGTTCTCACCTACCATCATAATGAGATAGTTAAGTGCATTCTGGAGGTGGTTGGGGCAGATTTCGAATTCCTCTCTTCTCCCTCTCTTTTTCCTTATATAAATTGTAAGGAGGGGCTTCTTTCTAAAGGTTGGACATTCTTGTTTTTCCCCTCCCTTCTTCTCTTTTGCAGGTAAACTTGTGGAGTTCAAACCTCCCATTTGAAACTGTAATGCAACTTTTCCTCTTGGCATTTTGCAGTGTGTTGTATCAATATTTGGAGAAAATTAATGCATTCCTGTGGATGATTCTCAACCCTCTCTATGTTCATTTGCATCCTCCTAATCTTTCACTATGAATCTGGTTATCTGTGCATGATCTTTCATTACGTTTTTTATGGTTTGTGTTTATTGGCAACACAGGTGTTCTTCATTCCTCGGTGCATCACCTTTGTAGTTTACGTTTTATTTTATGCATTTTCTTACCCTGTCTCCTTGGCAAGTTAGATTAGGTTTTTTTAGTAAACCCTCTGCATTTTCTACGTGTGCATCTAAACAGAGGAATAGGAACCGGCCTTCATCCGGAGAGCTTTTCCGATTTCGCAAGGTCCCACACTTGGAAAAAGCTCCATGTTATGCAATCACATTGAGAGTCTCAACCCATTGAGTTGCAGAGACATTCAGGGGTGCTGCGATTCAACATCAACAGTTTTGGCACGCCCGCTAGGACCAAGAGGTCATTCTACAAGATTTGAAGGGATTTTCAAGAAATTCAGACTTAAAAATTGTAGGTTTTACAGTTTCAATTTTTTCACCTTCCAGGCTGAACTTTGAAATCAATTTTCAAGGGCTTAACTTGCTCAAAACAAGTCAAAATTTCACTAGTTGATAGATCGTGGGATAATATTCAAAAGCGTATTCTTAGATTTTTGAGATTTTGACTTTCAAAATTTCATGGTTTTTTTATTTTCGGATTTCAGGTTTTTGGAAGTCTGGCATTTTTGGGTTTTTAGGACTGTCATTCCAAATCAAATTCCAAACTCTAAAATATAAAAAATACAAGTCTTTCAAAATTCTATTTTTAAATATTGTCAGGTTTGGTGTGTAACTTGGCAGAATCTAGCCTCTTGAGGCTCTAGCCTTTCTAACACATCTGGCGACTCCGAAGGGGATAGAATTCAATGGTGTAGCAGCACAAGTTGCCCAGGCACATGAGAAGAATTCGAACCAGGTCTAATACTCGAGAAGAGGGGCTATTTGTCCACTTGCAAATTTCACCAAGCAGAGTAAGGAGAGGAAGAAGACCACAAAGATCACCATCTCCACCTACCAAGACTCTATCTACACCTCCACCTGGTAGACCTTTTTCTCTCATTGACTAGGGTTCTTAGGCCAATCATAATGGCACATCTACCACCGAATCCCTTTGTCAATTTCACGGGAAGTAGTCCACTTGCCCTAAATGCTCAGAATCAAATTCCAGTTGCAGCACTAAAGAATATACCCTATTTTATAGGAGAAAATCATACTACTCCTATTGATCACATCCAGGATATTGCTAATGCATGTGCAATTCACGAAATAAATGAAATGGATGTTGCAGTCAAGTTGTTAGCTTCATCTTTCAGAGGTAAGGCCTTACAATGGTTTAGGAGCCTAGCAGCAGGGTCTATTACGAATTGGAACCAACTTTGTTTAGCTCTTTGCAACCAATTTGGGGAGAGGGCAGACAATTTGTCTTTATTGGAACAACTGACAACAATCAAAAGGGATCCTAATGAACAAATGACGGATTTCAACTTCAGATTCCAATGGACATGGGACAGGATTCCAATAGCTGGAGACCAACCGCCAAAGGAGCATTCCTTTATTTCTTAAAGGCTATAAATTCAGACATAGCCATGATGATCCAATCAATGGGAGAAACAACGCTGCCAGGGGCCTACGACACAGCTATCAGAGTAGAGAAATATTTGATGTAAGCTGGCAAGCTTGCACCAAGGCCACCAATGCCTCTCTATCTAGATATGGGAAATCCTACAACCAGTCAAGCACCAGAGTTGAATCCCATTCCAACTCCTACAAATCAAAGCAATAATGAGGCGTCGACTTCTTCAAATACTTCAAAGGAATTCCAGGAGTTCATGAAACAACTGCAGAACCTTGGAAATGAGCTAGTGACTATCAAAAGACAACAAGCTCAAAGTGCTAGACTGTATCAGCCTCAAGCACAGTACCAAGCTAGGCCCCCATACCAACAAAATAGAACACCACCTCAGGCTGCAAATCAAAACCAAAACTAAGGACAACCTCAAGCTGCCAGGCCATTTCGACCGTATGATCCAAATGCAACGACGTCCTCAAGAGCTTTGGTCCTGACACAAAATAACATGGCACAGGAGTATGACTGGTGTTACCCTTGTAATCTACCTCACAATCAGTCAGCATGTTTCAATGGTGCACTAAATCAGGCCTTGATGATGCAAACCATTGGTGTTCCTCAAGAACCAAGCCTGGAGGAGAATCAACAGAAAGAAATGCAACAAGAAGGACCTCCAACAGAAACCACATTGGCCAATTGGCAAACGGAAGAATTCTGTGGAGTTAACCAATAGCCTTTTCAAGGCGTGGCTACCAACACATGGTCAAAGAAGAGAAATATAGGAGAGGGACAACCGTGTAATCCAGTTGTTTCTCAGTCCACTCCTACACAACAAGGGGTCAGTAGACCAAATGCAGCTCCAAATGTGCAAAATCAACCTAAGGTACCTGTTGTAGCAACACATGCACCTGTTCAAGCTCCAGAAAAGGTTGCACTAAGTAAGGGACCAAAAAAGGGCAATTCATCCCCTTTCAACATCATCGATCAAATGAAGAAGACACATGTGAACATTTCCATGTGGGAATCACTTGCGATCCCAGGGCAACTAGATTTATTGCAAGCTGCATTGGCTAATTGGTCTGCCACAAATGTATCAAACCAGGAACATGAGAAAGTTCTCACTAATGCAGTGCAACATGATGGGGGCCAGACAAGGAAGAATTTGAAGCCTCCACCATTCTATGTGTCATTGGTTGTTGGAAACCACTTGGTACACAACTGCATGATAGATTCAGGAGCAAGTAGTTCAGTGATGCCAAAGCAAATAGCGGATCAACTGGGTTTGAAATATGAGCCAGTGCTGAAAGGAGTAGTACAGCTAGATGGAACGGTAGTAGGAACTATTGGAGTCATCAAGGGGTTAAGCCTAACACTACATTCCTGTCCTAATGTTATAGTTCTGCAAGATGTGTCTGTGATTGACCTTCCGCCACTCTTTGCATTGTGTCTATCAAGAGACTTCACTATAAAAATCAGTGGATATCTATCTGCAGATTGGTCACACATGATTTTTAGGACAAGCTATGGAGCCAAAGAAACAATCAGGTTAGAACCAATTGCCAATTTCCATATTGAGCCTCATGTACCAAATCCTATCAATGCAAATTGCTCAGATTTTGATCAGGAGGAGTGTTCAAGTGATCTAGAAATAGGTACTAAGGTCGAGGGAATTCCTGATTTAACTTTGGATGAATGGGAAAACAAGAGTCATGAATTTGACCCATACAAGGAAATTGAAGAATCTGAATTGGGCGTGTATTGTATACACAGAAAATTCACCGATTCCCGACATCATTCAGCCTGAACAAAAGGATGAAAACAAAGTTTGGAAATTATTTTTCGATGGTTCGAGAAGCAGACAAGGTGTTGGAGGTGGTGCAATGTTGATTTCACCACAAGACATCAAATATTTTTTAGCTTTTCATTTCTAGTTTTCCTGTTCAAACAACACGGTTGAATACGAAGCATTGATTCATGGAATTCATTGGGCCAGGAAAAGGGGCATAAAGAACTTACAGGTGTTTGGAGATAGCGAGCTAATCGTCAACCAAGTTAGGGGACAACATGCTACAAATAATGACTTGCTAAACAGCTACAAGAATAGGGTATGGGACCTCATTGAGGATTTCGAAGCTTTCAACATTGTGTCCATACCCAAGAAGAAAAATGAAGTTGCAGATAGGCTCGCAGCAGTTGGAGCAACATCTGATGTGGTTGACAACATCAGAAGGGGGAAAAAATAGCCACATATCCATGTGATTGTGAGGCCAGCAGTTCCAGATAATAACACAAGCTGGAAGGTGTTTGAGAACGATCAACAGATCATCAATTTCTTACAAGAAGAGGTTGAATTCTCAGCTAGGAATCAGGACAGATTAGAGCAGCAGTATGGGCATCAAGTAGTGCAGCTGCAGACAAACAAGCTTCCTAAGGGTTTAGTAACATTGGAGTCTATCTTCAACCCTAACGACCAGTTCCGTAAGAAAAAGGCTAACATACAGGCCAAGAGAGAAGATTCAGAGCCAATTCCGGTTAGGGAAGGAAAAACACTTCAAATTGGTAAAGTGGCCACTGAGTAGGAGAAATCAGATTTCATACAGCTTTGCCAAGAATTTCCAGATGTCTTCACTTGGAGCTATGAAGACTTAAGAGGA
Organism: Taxus chinensis; assembly: GCA_019776745.2. NCBI lineage: Eukaryota > Viridiplantae > Streptophyta > Pinopsida > Cupressales > Taxaceae > Taxus > Taxus chinensis. The sequence goes on along the minus strand of CM034156.1, from coordinate 397,521,192 downwards.
TTCGATCCAAATTTGGCACAACATACCATAGAATTGGATCCAGATGCTAAACCCATCAGGTAGAAGCAGAGACCAGTCAACCCTCACATTGAACCTCTAATGAAGAAAAATATAAATAAGCTAATAGAGGCAAGCATTATTTTCCCGATCAAGCCCTCAAGTTAGGTTGCAAACTTGGTTCCAGTCAGGAAGAAGAGTGTAGAAATCAGGTTGTGTGTGGATTTTCAAGACCTAAACAGGGCATCTCTCAAAGACCATTACCCGCTTCCTTCAATGGAACAAATATTGCAAGTAGTATCCAGTTCAGAGAGATTCTCTCTCCTCGATGGCTACTCAGGGTATAATCAAGTAATGGTGAAGGAAGATGACCAATTCAAGACGGATTTCACCACCAAATGGGGGACCTATGCCTACAAAAAAATGCCATTTGGGCTATCAAATGCTGGAGCCACCTTCCAAAGGGCAATGGATATGGCATTCAAGGGGTTGATCAATAAAATAGTTCTAATATAACTTGACGACATCACTGTATTCTCAAAAAATGTAACGGATCACCTCCGTCATTTGAGGCAAGTATTTCAGAGGTGTAGAAGATTTGGGGTATCATTGAATCCCAAAAAATGCATATTTTTGGCTCACGAGGGAAAACTTCTAGGCCATATTGTTTCAAAGGAAGGGTTGACGATTGACCCAGAAAGAGTTGAAGCAATTGGAGCGTTGCCATTGCCAAGTCACAAGAAGGCTCTTCAAAGCTTCTTGGGAAGGATCGATTTTGTCCATAGATTTGTTCCAAATTTTGCTACTCTTGTGAAGCCAATAACGCTGATGTTAAAGAAGAGTATGGCATTTAAGTGGACATCTGAAGGCAAGGAAAGTTTTGAGGTAATAAAAGAGGCTATATCTCAAGCTCCAAATCTCGTCAATCCAGACTTCTCCAAAGACTTCGTGTTATATGCCTTTGGTGGTGGGGACACGATTTCTGCAATCTTGGTACAACAAAACAAAGGAGGATTAGAACAACCAGTTGCTTTCTTCAGTCAAGGCTTGGAGGAATATGAAACTAGGTACTCTTTCATTGAAAAGCATGTCCTTGCAGTAATCAGGAGCTTAAAGAAATTCAAGTACCTAGTCTCAAACAACAAGATCCAATTATTGGTCTCTCATGCAGGAGTCAGGGACTTCCTTTTAAACAAGGATCTGAATGAGAAACGTGCAAGATGGATAACTCGTGTCATGGAATATGACATCAAGATCAAGGTCACCAAACTAGTACGTGGGAAGGGACTATGTGAGCAGCTAGCCTTGAGTCAACAAGTTGAAGCAGGTGATGAAAAAGAGATTGCCTTGGTACTACAAGATGATCAAGAACAAGAAAATGATGATGTGCCTACTCCTTGTTGGACTTAGAATGTGATACACTTCCTACAGACAGGCCTATGCCCCCCAGAAATGAGCAAAGCAAAGAGGAGATACTTCAGATTACAAGCCATTCCATATGTGCTTTTTGATGGTGTTTTGTTTAAGAAAGACATCAATGGAGTTCTATTGAGGTGCACTGGGACAAATCAAATTAAAAGGGTGTTATGAGATTTTCATGATAGAGATTCTGGAGGACATTTCACCCCATGAGTAACAGCTCTCAAGATAATGAAGGCAGGGTATTGATGGCCGACAGTCTTCAGTGACTGCTATACATGGATAAGAAAGTGCAAGAAATGTGCACTCTTCACAGGAAAAGAAAGACTAGCAGCACTTCCATTGCACCCAATTCTGGTTGACCAACCATTTATGCAATGGGGATTGGACTTTTTCAGGGTCATCAATCCAAACTCAAGCCAAGGCCACAAGTGGATTCTCATGGCAATGGACTATTTCACCAAGTGGACCGAAGCAGCAACGCTCAAAGAAGCAAATGAGTCTAACATTCTAGACTTTTATGAAGGAATAGTGACCAGGTTCGGTGTGCCGACCACTATCATATCAGACAATGCATTGGCATTTATAGGTTCCAAGATTACAGAATGGGATGTTAAGAATGGAATCTATTTGAGCACCTCTTTAAATTATTACCCGCAGGGTAATGGACAGGCAGAGTCCACGAACAAAAATTTGCTAAGAATCATCAGGAGGACTCTAGATGAAAACCAAAGAACATGGCATACCAAGCTAAAATCAGCATTATGGGCTAACAGAATAACACCAAAGAGGTCTACAGGTAATTCCCCTTACAAGTTGGTTTATGGAAAAGAGGCAATATTGCCTATATCATTAGAACTACTTGCATTAGAGTTCATGAAGCAGTTTGAGTTGGCTGAGTTTGAACCAATGGAGGCCAGGTATGCAGAGTTGATCGAATTGGAAGAAATTAGAGAACATGCAGTTCAAATAATTGAGAAAGATCAGGCCTTAGTAAAAAGATGGTTTGATAAGAAAGCAAGAGCAAGGACCTTCCAGGAAGGGGACCTAGTTCTAAAATGGGATGCAGATCGGGAAAAACCAGGAAGGCATCCCAAGTTTGATGCCATTTGGAGTGGCCCCTACATGGTCACGGGATGTAAAAGTACTAATGCCTTCCAATTGTCTACTTTGGATGGAGGAGAACTCCTGATTCTGGTTAATGGAATCTATCTTAAACATTGCTACTAAAAGGAAAAGGTTTACCCTTGTAAATATTAGCCTAGATTTCAATTCCTCTAAGTGCGTAAGCACATTGTCTTGTTGTAGTTAGGTTTTTGTTTCCCTAAGTTCTCCAGCACAAGTTTTTGTTTCTCTCAGGTCATTTTCTACAGTTCAGCATGCTCTCGAAGAAGGAGTTGCAATATCAGGTTCGGGATCAGATATCAGGTTGGTTTCAAGTTATTACTTATGACTCCATGCCCAATGGATTGCTAAAAGGCCACTGATCTTCTACCTAGTAAGCAAGTAATCCCATTGAGTCACCAAATTGTTGTATATATCTTCCCCTAGGTAGATATAGACAGGAAGAATATTATAGAAATCAAAGAAGCTCAAATCCCTGACATTTATCACGTAGGAAAGTGGCGCACAGTGGCACACGGAAATGAGTGTCGACAGGGTAAAGGATGTGCCCTTGGCACACGGAAATCGCGCATGACAATGAGTGTTGACACTAAAATGTATGTGCTAAGGCACAGGAAAGTGGCGCATAGAAATGGATGTCGAAAAGGTAAAGGATGCATCCTTGGCACATGGAAATGGCACATGACAATGAGTTTTGACACTAAAATGTATGCGCCAAGGCACAGGAAAGTGGCGCACAGAAATGGATGTCGACAGGGTAAAGGATGTGCCCTTGGCGCACGGAAATGGTGCATGACACAGAGTGTCAACAGGTAAAAATTAATGCCTTGGCGCATGTAAGAGGATGTCAACACACACACAGATGTGCCTATGGTGCACCTTCAGGAGGTGCAACATTTTGAGCGTTGACAGGAAGCAGACCCTGGCGCAGATATTCAGATGGCCATAACTTTTGACTAGGAGCTCGGATTCATGCAAGGTTGGAATTTTCAGAAAGCTTAAGAGGTCCTCTGTCCAACTACAACTGGATATCTTTAATTGGGTGAGAAAAAATGGAATTCTTAAAAATGCAAAATAAAGTTCGCCACTTTTGGGTTCGCTGAGGTTCTCACCTACCATCATAATGAGATAGTTAAGTGGATTCTGGAGGTGGTTGGGGCAGATTTCGAATTCCTCTCTTCTCCCTCTCTTTTTCCTTCTATAAATTGTAAGGAGGGGCTTCTTTCTAAAGGTTGGACATTTTTGTTTTGCCACTCCCTTCTTCTCTTTGGTAGGTAAACTTGTGGAGTTCAAACCTCCCATTTGAAACTATAATGTAACTTTGCCTCTTATCATTTTGCAGTGTGTTGTATCAATATTTGGAGCAAATTAATGCATGCCTATGGATGATTCTCAACCCTCTCTATGTTCATTTGCATCCTCCTAATCTTTCACTGTGAATCTGGTTATCTGTGCATGATCTTGCATTGCGTTTTTTATGGTTTGTGTTTATTGGCAAAACAGGTGTTCTTCATTCCTCGGTGCATCACCTTTGTAGTTTAGGTTTTATTTTATGCATTTTCTTACCCTGTCTCCTTGGAAAGTTAGATTAGGTTTTTTTAGTAAACCCTCTGCATTTTCTACGTGTGCATCTGAACAGAGGAATAGGAACCGGCCTTCATCCAGAGAGCTTTTCCGATTTCGCAAGGTCCCACACTTGGGAAAAGCTCCATGTTATGCAATCGCACTGAGAGTCTCAACCCATCAAGTTACAGAGACATTCAAGGGTGCTGCGATTCGACATCAACAACCACATAATGTCTAACCCTGCCTATTTGATGCTCTCCTATCACAGGCATCCATCACCTATACCCCACCCAAACAAAACTAGGCTCAAATACATCTTCCTGAGGAATACCAATTAGATGAATGCAAACAATGTGATTGTAGGCCCAACAGTGAAGAATAAACATGCAACACAGATTGACCCTGCGAAGCTGCCCATATTCCCATAGCTCTCTATATATATGCACTAGGAATGTTGGCACCCATGCAAAGCAGGTCCTATCCATAATCATGTCATGTAGTACCCCCATCAGTGATCATGGGAATCTCCCACCCTCTGCATCCGGCAGTACAAAATAGTAGACTTCCTCCATCAATAATACGACTAGCCTCGTATCCTCTAGATAGGCTAGGTACATCTCTCCATAGCTTAGGTTGGCACTGTGGAATGTCAGCTCTTCCAGTCCCTCACAAAATACCATCAACATCAACTCCTTAGATGCCTCTGAGGAGATCAATCATACCTGGGTCCCTAATATAGGTAATCGTAATATCCTATACACATACTCTAGGGTGATGGTCATCTCCCCCATTGGTAGGTGGAACATGTTTGTCACAGGATCCCATATATTGATGATAGTGACCATCAGACTTGGCTGCCATACTGCATGCCGGTATCATTTCACCCCACTTAAGCCAACTTTTGTGACATGCCTCCACTCCTCGATTGTCACTGCCCTACTAACTGTCACGAGCAGGGGAGGCACCCTATCTCACATCCTCAACCGATCTCTCACTTGCATCCAAAAAAACAACCACATTTTTAAAACACGATTATATCTACATTCACCCATACCCATACCCATTACCTTACCTATTTTACTTTGTTACTTACCCGTTTAACCCATGACCTACCCCCTACCCCAACCCAACCCTACCCTACCTACCTACCCAACCAAACCCTAACCAATTGACCTACCTACCCTAAACCTACCCAACCCAATATCACGTTACCTATTTTACACACACCTCGACCCCTCACCTACTTCCATTTTGACCCACTCCCCGACCTTACCTATTTTCCCACACATCTATACATTTTTCCATAACAACTCAACCCTTGTCTATTTCCCTTTTTAGGGAAACTATTTTTCTACCTTCTGACCAGTGTCAGTCCTCACCAACTGACCACGGTCTACCCATAACCAGCATCTGTCACCTCATCTGTGATTGATTCTAGTTATACCCCACCGACACTGGCCAATATTTTACCGATGTTGGTCACTGTTGTGGTGACAACACGCAACACCATGCCCTATTTCTACCCAAATTTCACATTTCTCCTCAGTCCCCACCCCAATCCCTACATAAAACCCCTTCCCACCCCTCATTTGACTAATTTAACCCTCCCCCATGCCTCTTTTACCCACTATCTTCATTGAATTCAAATTTTATTTTCCCCCCCAAAACCTAAATAAATCTAATAAACAAAAAAAGAGTAGGATTGACCCTTACCTCATCATCCTACCGTCGTCATGGTGGCACATCAAGCCACTACACCGGTGGTCCACCTGACACCTCTCCTATCTCTTCCATCGCCCAATACAACATCTCACCTCTAATCAATCAAATCACTCCATCCGCTCTTGTGGACCTTCCTATCCACTGCCACTCACCCGCTGCATTGCTCACCAACTCAACTCTCCATTCTACATGAACAATTTCCACTATTCTCTCTCTCACTTTTTATTTTCCACAATTCGGTACAAGACAAATGATTTGAAAAATATGATGATTTTTCTTTTTATAACCTACCTGTCTTGACCAATGATGGTTTTACCTTGACCGACATCGGTCCTATCTCCTAGCTTATTGTGGTCAGTCCATCGTGACCGACATCAGTTCCTTTAGACCATCATCGGTTTACCTACTTAGTCTTTCTCCTACCCCCTAGCCCCAATTTTTGAGCTGAATCCTTTTTACCTCACCCACACTTCAGTGGGACACTTCACTTTATCTTCTTGACCTTATCATTTACCCCCTCACCTTATCCTCATTAGAGGACTCGTTATTTTACCCATACCTTGGCCCTACCTGTGCTGTGACCTATTTTCTTGGACTTGGAACATCGCTAGTGGCCTATGACCTCATGTGCTTGCTATACCTTGTGGCATTGTTACTCATGTTGATGAACATACTGACCTTACCTTGCCTTTTTCTGTGACCATTTATCCTGACCCAACCTTTGGTGTACCGAAACATACCTAAACATTCTTGCACCTGACCTGTGTCATGTTTCCTGACCATATCCTGTACGTTGGATACCGGAATCACCTCAACCTTGTTTGGATAAACCTAGTGACCTTTGACAATGTAGAGTTTTCCTGCTCTTCAACCTGGTACCATGTTGCAATTTATACATGTGCGTGCATTTGACTATTACTACCTTTGACCCTGACCCATTACCTAGATTATCCATGTAGACCTTTACCCCTCTTTACCCACATTGCTCAGCTTTCTCTTCATCACATTCACATTTTATCAAACCACTCACTGATTCTACCTTCTACCTCATCAATTCCTAGTTTGAGGGGGATCACCTTCACCCACACATGGGGCAACCACATCTTATTTCTGTCAGTGTTGCTTACCAATACAAGCTATGCAACAAAAAGGGGTAAAATCTAGACACCAAAATTGGGTCACACTCCCCTTGGTCTCTTAACAAATAACCAACTTGAATACATGCACCTAACCATGGCCCCTTTAACCCCAATCTAATATTAATTTAATTAAATTAATTCATGATCTCATAATACCTATTATTTAAATATCCTAATTAGATAATGCCCACACCATTCACCTTACCTATACCCTAAAAATCAAAGCCTACATTCCCTCTAACCACATTCCCACCCATCAGAAAGGAAGCTTCCATTCTAATATGTAGAGCAAATGAATGACAACCCAAGAAATCAAGTGGATCTACCCAGTTTAGTAAACCTATGGAATCCCACCCTAACTGACGTCGGTTACCCTAAACCACCATCGGTCAACTCAGAACCATTGTCAATTACAATTTAATTCCTATAATAACTTAATTTTGAGGTTGGCACATATTTTGAGAGCAAGAGACAAAACAAGAGCTGCATGCAAGCATAACTAGTATTCCTACACGCACCAAAGCATCCACAACCAACACCATAATCAACCATAGAGCCATTTGTATTCATGGAAACATCTAGGGAAGCACCAACACCACACCAACTTCCTTCCATTTGATCACCCGCCATTTCCAACCATACATCAAGCTCATACAATAGTAAGTGACTTGTTAACCAGCACTTGTCTATTGTCATTTTAGTAGGCTCTTTTACTTGTGTTATTAGTTTCTACTCCCATTCCCATTCCCCCACCATTTACCTCCATGCAAACTTGACCATTCCTTCACCCACACCATTGAATCACCCATACCAAGTTTCTAGGGATCCTTGAGCATCCCTAAGACCTATACAGACCTTGTCATGGCCCTTTCCATTTCCATTTCACTTTGAATCTACCCTCACATCAAGTTTTTATTGAGTTTCTTATACCCCGACCATAGCAATGCTAGTTACCTACAACCATCACTAGTTAACATAAACTAACACCAGTCATACCAGAATGACGACAGTCTCTGTGTTTTTACCCTCAGACCAAGAACAAATCTTAAAACCTCCATCAAATACCTAAAACATCCCAGAACTAGACCTTGACCAATACCAGTACCCTGACAGAGATCTTGACCTTCATATTCACTCATAGCTTAGCCTGTTGTGAATGAATTTTCTTATTGTAGTCAAATGAGATACCTAAATCATTTTAAATACAATAGGATTTCCTTTATTATTAGCATTAAGTTGTTTTAAACAATGGATTGAAAGTCTTCTAGGGAGTATCACACTTCTCGGATCTAGCATACACTAGGCAGTCCACTGCATATACTATTTAAATTTTATTTGGTGGTCTTGTTTTCCATTTCAAGTAGTTCCTCCAAGAAAAAAGGAAGCTCTCACGATAAACTATGGATCAAGAAGTCATACGCATGCAACAACCTACAACCAACATTTAAACAGGTATTACTCCTATCCCTTCACCCTTATTTGTTTCATCAACATTCAAACAAACAATCTAGAATCATGTGAAACACACACCATATCATTACTTACACAGACTATCTGATAAGGTGGGCAGAAGCAATGCTTACAAAGGATTGTACAACTACTAAAATATCTAATTTTATATGGGAAAATTATTATTACAAGGTATGGATGCGCTTTGCATTTAACTAGTGATAGGGCACACATTTTCCTAATGAGACAATCAGAATTTTATTGGATGAATTCATGATTGCACACCATAAAACTACACCATATCTTCCTCAGAAATAATGGGACTACTGAGGCTTTCAACAAAAATTTGAGCTAGATGCTGATCAAAATTTGTGATGTTGGAAGAAAGGATTGGAATGATAAATTTTCTAGAGTACTTTGGGCATATAGAACAACATACAAGTAGTTAAACAAGGAAACACATTTTCAATTGGTGTTTGGTGCAGAAACAATTCTTCATGTGGAATTCATGTTACCTTATTTATGTATTACAAATTCTAGAGGTATAACTGATGAGAAATCATTAGAAGAATGAATTGACAAATCGATTAAGTTGTATGAGCAATGAGCAATAGAACACTAGAGTCAAAAGAAAGAAAAAGCTAGGTAGAAAGCATTACATGATGGGCACATTAGGGACAAGAAGCTCAAGATCAGACAAATGGTGCTTCTCTATGATTCTAATTTTCTAATCCATCTAGGAAAAACTCAAAGTACATTGGTTAGGACCATGTGTTGTCACTCACATACTTTAAACAAGATCTTGTCAACTAGAAACGCTTGATGGAATATGTTTACCTGGTTACTTCAACGGGAGTAGGCTGATGACCGACTATAAATAAGTCTTCTTGGTGTTTGTAATAAGGAAGTATTTCCATTTAGATTATTTTTTCAATTATTTATTCCCGTAATGTATTTCTTTCTTCATCATTATGCTTTGTCAATTTAGTTGGTGTTTTGTGAAATAAGTGTGTTTTTACGCCATAAGCTAATTAGCATTTATAGGATTTTTATGCATAGAGGACTACACATACCATTTGTGTGGGTTGGTTATTGAGAAATGGGTAAACATAAAGGAACAAACTACTATAGGTGCTATTCAAATCTTGAAGAGTTGGTGAACAAAATATTTATTTCAAATGAGGACCATGGATGAAGATAGGTGAAGAAACAATATAACATGAGGTAAGTGGTGGCCATGGAGACTACTAGGAGAATGCATAATGATGATGTACTTAGGCACATGGAAGCGTGCTAAAGATAATCTTGTATCTAGAATGTAGGAAGGCATGCTAAAATGTTATAGCTAAGGTGTGAAGATGTACCACAAGGAAAATTTGTGAAAGGTTGAATTAATGAAGAATGTTGGTAGGTGGAGTAATAATTGCACCAAATTTTTGAAAATATATATAAGGGAGGGATAGGAGTTCACTCTTACTATTGTAAATCACAAAAATTTGAAAGAGCTAATTATGACCGAGATGAGCGAAGAGTATCGAGGTGTGAAGAGTGTGAAACTAGACATGAGGAGAATATTCCTATGCAGGAGAAGCTTACATCCCCATAGGTGAAGGGTTTGAGCAAAGTAGAGCATTCAAAATATCTAGAGCACATGATTTCAACTTGGGCACATAGATTCGAGCTAGGGTTTGAGGTTACATGTTGCAGAATAAAGAAGGCAAGCATTAGAGGAGAGAATGTTGTGATTATAGATGGTACTAAAGAAATCACCTATCGTAAGAGTAAAAGGGAATAAGAAGGTGGAAGCAGAGGTTGAAATTGATCCTGAGATCACTTTTTCAAAAATGTAGTACCCAGAAGGTGTGATAGTGGGACAAGAATGGAATTCCCACATTTAAAAATGTAATATTAGTGTTAAAAACCACCACACTTCAAAGAACAAAAAGGAATTTTACTCACTATTGAATACAAATACAAACAAGTGCACAATAGAAGATATGTTGGTATATAATGATGCAGGAGAGAAGCTACTAAAGTAGATTGGATTTTATCATTTGTATGAGCTCCCATACTTCGGAAAATATGAACCTTTGTACCAGTGGTTGATGAGGATGGTACATGCATATTTCTTCTATTTTTCCATACATAGGGTAAGGATTACAATCACTCTTATTTCCACTATAATAGGACTGAGGGGCATAGGATTGCACCTGAACAGTGACTTAACAGATAAATCAGCCATCTTGGAGATGTGGAAGGAGTTAGGATACAAAAAAGGTCCACGTAGAATGGATATAGATAAATTGAATAAGTATCCAATGGTACAGGGAACTGCACATCTAGTTACAAAATTAAATGATCAAGAAATATGGTCCCAAGTGAACACAATGTGGTTACATATTGCAAGGAAAATTTCACACAGAACAATCTAAAACATAGCATGCTACATTGTGGACATAATCATCAAGGAAATGTGCACATGTGAGAAAATATGTTTCGGCACTTTCCTATTGTCCTTAGTATTTTTGGATATCAAAGTTCCTGATGGGCCAAAGAACAAGATCTATGAGTATGCTATGCAGAATAAATCTCTGGCGAAAAGATTTGAGAAATACTTATGTGAAGGGTCAATGAGTGATCCATTCAAGAATAGGGCAGAGATGTGGTATGACAAGATCTGCATGGTATTTTAAGAGGAGCGGCGTATCCCCAAGGATTTACCTTCGGTGGTGGGAAAGGATTTCCATTTCATAGTGTATCTATATTTTTGCATTGTATAGTTTGTGATGAAGGATGGTACTTGGAGCCCCTGGTGTAATCTGGCATATGCCTTCACAACACATTACATCCAGGAAGCATCCCATTGGATCAACAATGTGCGATGCCTAAATTTTGTTGTAGACAAGGTATATTGTGACTAACTCACATTACGTAAGAATTATTTCTATCCAGGGTAGACCACCTACATAGATAAGATGATTTTAGATGTGATAACATGAATCCCGTGAGTTTGGTGATTGGAGATAGTGGGGACGCGCTTATCTACATTTATCTCAAGCCCAAGTTGGAAGGAAATAAATATATGGAGAATGAGTTTGTGCTTGCAAGACTTCCTAAGGGAAAGCATATAGTAGAGAATGTACTATCTCTAAAGCCCACTAAAACTAGGGAAGTAGATGATGAGGAGGAAGAGCATGAAGAAAGTGGTGGCTTGGTGCATAGAGCATGAAGGAAACCCTCGGACAAGGTATAATTTGAGCATGCAAGTACTCCACCCTAGACATAAGATGAAGGGGATGAAGAATTGGAGGTAGGAGTAGACCCTAAGGAATGCTGGTTTAAGAAGGATTTCACAAGAACAAAGACTCAATGATACTCCCCAGTCAGTGTAGATATTGTTGTGACTCTCTCCATATAAGGAGAAAATTGAAGCTAGATGAGGAGGTAGAAGAGTTTGAGGAGAGCGCGCCCAGATGTCCTACACCACTAGAGGATGTGGAAGATCCAAAATATGAAGAAATGAAAGATGGAGATGTGAATAATGAAGGAGAAGGGGTAAAGGAAGGATAGAAAGAGTATGATATTACTTAGGAAACTGAAGATATAGCTTCAAATCTTGGCGTGCCAGTTCCTAAGGGGCCAAGAAGTAAAAGGAAAAGTGGAAATTTTATTGTTCCATCTTTGGGCTATGTTGAGGACACAAGTAAAATTTTCCGCACCCATTTTCAAAGCATTATGAGTCCTAAGAGTTATATGGATGGGAGTTGATGGATGAGGAAATTTCAACCATGTGCACAAGAAAGTATTTATCTTGGTCTATGCACACACACATGGACAAGCCAGACTTCGACATATGCGAATAATCATGTGTGTCAAGAAGGTTAAAGAAGGAACCTTAGGCTAGACATATAACTTTGAAACCCATTATTATGTCTGATGAGCAGGTAAACAATACCTTTCTAAAGGTATCTATAGAGGTGGCACGGAGGAACATATACAAATATGCCACTATCAAGGTATTGAGAGAAGAGATCAAGGCCAAGGATGCTGAGATTGCATGCTTGAAACAAGAAAAGGACCTGGATTAGAAAAATAATGGGGTTCCTATTGTCATGGAAGAGGAGATCGGGGATCATGTCCTCTAAGAAAGACCACACTTATATCCTAAGGGACCTAAAAATTTCCCTTTATCTATGCACTATTTGTGCACATTAGTGGATTTGGTTCTTGAAGAGGGACTACTTTGGATGCCAGTGCCAAAAGACCCAAAGAAGGAAGCAAAGAGGAAAAAGGTTGTAGTATTGCAAAAATTTTCACCATAAGAGGAATTACTTCAAACTCTTTGGGAGGAGGTGAAGAAAGAGGATCAAGAATTGAATATTTGTATAGTTCTGGAGGTAGTCATCAAAATAAGGTCAATGGTAGAGGACAATTAATACTTAAAATAAAAGAAATATGAAACTTTGGGGCACGTGGAGATACTAGCAGTGGTGAAGCAAAAGCATGAGGCCCTTATAGTGGCCCAGGAACCCCATAAGAATAGGTTAGATGAACTAGGAAAAATTATAGTGTAGAAGATGGATCTGCTGGAAGGGAAAATGTATACAATGGCTAACATTATGTTAGTATTACAAAATGATAAGGGATAAATTGCATAGGATGAATTAGAGTCCATTATAGTGAATATTACAAAAAAGTCAAAGGTTGCACTAAGTGAGTGGTAGAGATTAGAGGCACCAATAAAAGAATAATATCTAGAACTGATTCTTCCAGTTGAAGAATAGGGTGATGTAGAGTAAATCCTTATTATTTATATAGAAATTATTTTACATTCTTTCTATTAGTTTATTCTTTATTTTTTGAGGAATAGCCATTGCAAGGGTGACAATACAGTTTAGTGTGGGGTAATGTTGAGTGGATGAAATTAGAATACTTATCAGAAGGCACATAGAAGGTTTGCATGAGTGAAGAAGGAGCAGTCAAAGGCATGGAAAGATAAGGGAGAACATGCGTGCAAAATATAAGGTTGAATTTGGGACTTATCGATTTTAACATGTACGGGCTATTTTGGAGATAGTGTGTCAAGCACAAAAACTGTGTAAAGACTTTTGCAAAACACATCAGCTATTTTTGGAGGAGCAGCTATGAAGATATTTTCATGGGTACAAGCTAAGAATAGATTTGTTACTTCCAGTTAACTGGAAGAGGTCTATTGTTAGCACACTTGCATGTGTGGATGTGATTGTAATGGTGCATGGTTATTTTCAACATGCGACCTATTTTTGGAATTATGAAAGTGGTGAAGGGAAATTATCCACCCTTATAAATATGTAATTATCTACATATTATAGGGTGACTATGTGAGAACAAAATTACTATGAAGTTATGTTGCCAGATCTAATGCACGCATAAGATATGGTATTATCTATTAAAATGAGCTTCTCTGTATTTACAATGTTTAATATAATGTAGTGTATTAGCTGAATCAGAGTATTAATCCTAATTATAATTGGTCCTTGCATGGTTGATTTCATTATGGATATTGTTTAAATATATTATTATTTAGATCTAGATTTGAACATGCACTGTAGGATGATATATTAATTATGGATATGAATTCATTAAGTCTTCATCATGCTAACATCTTGCAATAGTAACCCTAAAGAGGGGCTTGGTACCTTTCCACGCTTTGGGTGAGTGTTCAGTCTAGGCTGAGTGATGTACCAATGCACTTGGGATTTTACTAGTAAATTCTAGACTATATCAAGATGCAATACATCTAAGAGTTAAGTGAGAAGATATAAGTTGGCGCAAGATAAAAAATCTAATGGTGAGATCCTTTTTGTAATTATGATTTTATTTTTGGATGTGAAAATGACAGTTGGGGTCTTTATACCGACGCCATCAGCGACGGGTGAAGGCATCGGCTAGGAGTTTTAATTTTCACCAATGTAATCTCCTACACGTGATGGTATCAGATAGGGAGGGAAATGTAAAGGTGTGTGTGTGTGAAGTTTCATAAAAATAAATAATAATTATATGTCAAATAAATGAGGTCATAAACAAGCAATATTTCAGAAGAATGAGAAGGAATAAAATAAGATAAAAGAAAAATTAATACCTAAATAGGAAAAAAATATTTTCTCTCTACATGTATCATCCCTAACCCAATGGTTATGTGAATAACCATACCCTTATCCTAGAACAAGCTCCTTAAGGAACCCATTCCCACAAGTAGATGCATTAGCGACCTCTAACTTGAAAAGAGAGTTATTAGTAATATGTATGAAAATAGGAAGCCTAAACAATTAGGTGTGTACATATGCCCCCACCATGGATTACCATAGTTTGCAATAGTGACGCATGGGGTATGTTGGTACCTAGATTTAATATCCTTCAAAGGTTGAGAAACATCATGGATTCGACGAGACACTTAGAGGAAGATAGATGATTACTTATGTTGTTTTATAGCCAGGGAAGCAATATATCTAACTTTTTAGCACTTAGGATTTGAAGAATTGGTAGCACCTTAAAAGGATGTGATCTTATCCTAACTATTTTAGGTTGTGCCTCTCAACCAAGGTAAGAGAACCTATTTTTTTACCTCTGTTATTGAAGAATGCTGGAAAATCCTTCTTTTGCACAAATTTTATAGAGAGGGCCTTGGGAAAATATGATCAACACACCAAATGTGACTCTCATAAGTTTTCACTTCCAGATTATGGACATATTTTCAATAAAAGGCAAAGATTACTAAAGACATTAAGAAATCCTGATTTTTCTACATATTTTTGCAAGTAAATTTTGTTCCTTTGTTGATACATAGGGAAAAAGGGGTAGTTCAGTGTGGTTCAATGGTTTTTAAATTATTTTTGTAGGAGATGAAGCATGATAAAGTTGATTATACCGGATCTTTGGAGGGAATTCACAATAATGAACAACTTCACAATAGAAATCTTTAGAATAGTCAATACACTCCTTCAACTAGAACATGTACTTCAACAGAGGCCTAGATTAGCACATTTTCACATAATATTTGGGACTTGAACATGAAGGATCGAATTAGAAGACTCAATTAAACACTAAAGTTTCTGATTAATCATGCCTAAGGTACACATGAAGACTTACAAACAATATTTATCAACAAATGATAGTGAATTGATTTTAAATTTGTTTATGTCATCCAAGATGAAGGCTCTTCTTGAAACGAGATTGAAAATACCATTAGACTATCACAGGGATGAGATCCTGTGTGATTTCACAAAAAATTTAGTATAAGATTGCAATAGGAATGAAAGAAACTATTTACAGACATTCTTAAAATAAAGTAGACACAAATTGTTAGACATTAGACACAAATTAATTCCAAAATTGCTTAGATTCATCAGCAGGGGAAAGCTTCCAAAGCAATCTCAATGATTTTCAATGGCTATACATCTGCAAACAACTTGACACAACATAAAAACTAACAGAGAAGAAAATAATAGGTAATCTCAGCTTTGGTCTCTCGGGAAGATGACTTTCTCAAAAAAATTCTCAAGAATTCATACTCCAACCATTTATAAGAGTATTCTAATTACATTTATACATTTTTCCCACTCAATTTTCCCCCAAAAAGAGAAGAATATTTGAGGGACCTTTACTTGTTACAAATTTGTTTCAGACAATGACGTTTAACAAATTCAGATCTAAAATCTGCTAGGTGGACCAATTGTGAATTGATCACATTTCTTGGGCCCTCGACTAATGACTAGGATGCCATGCCATAACTTTTTGGGATTCCTTTTAATCATTTTGATTCTTTCATGTGAGAAATCCCCTTTTTAATCATTTTTTAGAGCCTATACATAGTTGGACTTGACAGGTCATCCCTTTTGCTCTCGAGGCAACGCCTTTTTCACCTTTTGTGCTTACACCTTCATCATTTCATCCTTTTCCCTCTTTTTCCTCTAAAATTTTACTCTACAACTTCTGGATCTGGAATTTTGCATTTTTCCATGAGCCTAAAAAAAAATACACTTCAAAATTACTTGAGATTTACAAATTGAGATCCCAAATTGATTCAATTGAACTTTGCAGACCAAAACGACACAAATTTGCCAAAAAAAATGATGCAAAAAATGCATCTCCAAACATCCTAGAACTTCAATGGCAGAAAAATCAAATGAATGCATAGCTACCATTGATCCTTCCTTTCAAATTTTAATCTAAGCTCTCCACATGGAAAATTTTTATTGGAAATGGGCATGGGAGCGTTTTTTTGACATTTTATAACTTTTGGAAAAAAGTTAAATTTTTACATTTTTCTCTGCCCCTCTGCCCTCATAAAATGGGCTTTGACACATTCCCTAATGTGGGTCCCAGATGAACCACTGCTTGATTCTACTATTTTACCTCATTTTTGGAAAAAGGAAAATTTTCCAAATTTTCCCTGCAACTCCGCCCTTTTGCCTTTAGCTTCTGATGTGGGTCCCAAGGGACCTACGCTTCATTTTTTCACTTTATACTTATTTTCCAAAAAGGAAAAAGTTCCACATTTTCCCCATGGACCCACACCTCCATATTTTCCTATTGAATGTTGGCATTACTTTCCTATGGGGCTGCGCTTCAACTTACAATTTTATCCCTTTTACAAAAGGCAAAAAACCTTAAATAACCCCAAAGCTCTGTTTCTCCATTTTCCTGCCTGTTAGGTGTCTCAATAGTGCATTTTGAGATGGTCCTGAAAAGTAGAGACCCCAAACAAGCATGGGCTCAACATGTGTCTCAGTCTGAAAAATTCTTCAAGCACCAATACAGGGAGACAAAAAACATGAAAAAGGCCACAAACTAAGGAAATTCAATGACAAATGGGGTGAGACTAATTTGAGCACCAACAGGGTAATCAACGAAAAGAAAGATACATAACACTGAAACTAAAAGTAAATGTTGAAAGTAAGGAAAGGACTAGCTAAAATGAAGTATACACACCAATGTGTAACTAATAGTGTTGATTATCCTGCCATGTATGGACGTAATCCATGTTGTTAGAACCCTAGAGAAGAAAAACATAAAGGAAACACTGGAGGATCATTTGTAAAATAAAACATAAATTACCTAGCTAGGGGCTCATGGAATTGATGTCATGGATTTGGAATTTATAGATAAATTGATTTAAAAGGTGTGATTTTTTTCCAAAGAGCGGAATAAGGCATGTAATATTTCAAAATGAACGGGAGAAGATCATGATCCCAATACAAATGGTGGAAGATTTTTTAAATATCAGGAACTAAAATGACAGGTATTTGAAGATTGAGGACTATCGCAGAGAAATTGAATAAAAATATAATGTTTATATATGATATTTTATTTTGTTTGCTTATTGATATTTTTTTAATTAAGAGGATTGAGCTCTAGAATTCCAAATTTGGAGATATACGAGCATGAGGAGGAAGATACCAACGAGGAGGACCACGTAGTTACGCTTAACCATGGGTACGTCAATCCATTGAATTTTATTAGGGATATTAGGAATAATTTGGTCATTTTAGAAATATGAAAGTATTATAGCGTCATTTTGAGTCAAAATTGTGTTATTAGGAAAGATTAGACAAAATACAAGTGTGTTTGGCAGGGATTTTATTTTAACTTTTTCATTTAGTAGATTTATTTATTTTTAGTTTTTTTTAAATATCTGACCATGCAAAAATAGACACCATCGACCCCACTGAGATAGCATGGCCGATGGTGTCAAGAATATTTGGAAATTTTGATAGGGGCTGATGGCATATGCCAAAGGACCGATGATGTAAGAATATGTAGAAAAGCATGTAATGATTATGATTTTTCATATTATAAATTATTTTTTTATGAATATAATGCCTATTTTTTAAAATTTGTGAATGCAGGAGGATCATATTCAACTATGGTGAGTGTTTTATATAGTGTGGCTTGATGACATAATTGAAATATTGATACATGTAGAGGTAACAAAACTACATATATGGGGATTTGGGGGTATCATGCAAATGCCCAAGATATTATCGAGTCTATATTTGTTGTATATGTTTTTGGTATAATTGGAGCCTAGGGTCAACACCTTTTGGTGCTAGGTAAGTGAGATAGTGGATATGACCATGATACTTCAGCATATGCATGGGATATTGGTTCTGCTGATTAAGGGAGCTCACATGTATTTCAATCTCACAATGGATATTTTAGACATGAGATCCCTTGCCATATGGGCCACAAGAAATGAGTTGTACCATGAGGGGATGCTCAGTGTTATATGTAACGTAATGTAGGATTTAGATATTCTAGCCATTTGGAAGGTGGTGATGGGAACTACCATGGAACACATATTTATTCACAAGGTAGATATGACCATTCCATTATATTTTGTGGCAGTATGGAGAGACGTGATTGAGAAATATATTTTATTTTTCTCAAGGACCACTATATGGGTGCAGCTGGTGTATGATTTTTTCATGGTCTGACAAAGGGCATAGAGGACCATGGGTCCCATGATATTGCTAACAACTTGGATATATGATAGATTTATGATGTACAAACCCACAAGGACACCATTAGTCATAGCAATAGATTCCTTGAGAATAATCTAGTGGGTACATGGGTCAATAGTGAAAGCACTTTCAAAGTATCAGTCACTACAATAGGTACATCTACATGACATTGTATGGGAGCTCTACATAGTTAATGTTGATCACTAGCTCACTTGGCCACATGAAAATGACTTAGAGGTAATCAAGGAGGTGATATGTCATTAATTGCATTGGATAGAGACCCATCAAGTGGAAATGGTACCGAGATAGTTTGGATAATGAGAACATTTCATGGTACCACATCTATCAGCCTATAGATAATGATATGCAAGGGAGGATGTGAGTACAGTGGATAGAGTACCGGCGTTTTGGGTCAGAGGAAGAGATAGAGGGGTGGGGTAACTCAAGACCTACCAGAGATAATTTTCATGGAGATATCAAATTAGGGATCCGATGGAGGACCTGTTGGCACAGATCCAAAGGTGGGTGATATAGGTGCAGGTTGTCCTAGTACCATAAAGGAGAGAAATTCAGGGTGATGGCTCAGAGAGAATAGGATGTGGCATTCAGGAGGCTGTTACCTGACATCATTAGGGATGAATATGTCCTTATAGCTGTAGGACAAGCCTAGAACCTGTATAGAGGAGATGTGATTTTGGTGCCCCAAGATAGGTCAGCAAAATATGTCTATTGGAGATATTGTAGATTTGATGAGGATAAGGTGGTATTTTACAGCCATAAACACAACGATATCATCTTTTAGAAATCTGGAAAGCCAGGTATGAATGATGATAATTTTATTTAGGCATGTAAATGGTCATATATGATAACTATGAAATTAGTATTCATTATTAAATTTTGGGTTTTCTAGAGTGGATGACAAAGGAATGACATTCTGTGATAGAGAATGTACACTACAAGATCCTACAACCCATTATTCGACATCTCAGATACATCAATCATGGTGAAATGCATAGTGCTATCGGTTGGCAAGTTAGTGGGAGAATTTAGGTTGGTTAGGGAGGCTTATAGGAAACTACAGAGATGAAGAGAAATTTATGCATTACCAAACAACATTATTATAGATGTGATGCTTCAGATCTTATTTTCAGCACAAGGTGCCTTGGTTCAGGAGTAGGTAGCATAAATTTCAAATTCCAGGAGTGCTACATAGAGGATCATAAGAATCAAGGAATAGTTGGTGATCTAGCACAGGGAGATGCCTCTAGAGCCCAATATAAGGCATAGTCTCTATCTTGCACAACCTGAGAATCAAGCACAACACCCTTGGCATAAATAATCACAAGACCCCCACGAGGGTGATGATTCTTGAGCTACCTAGATAGTGATAATGTATCATGATGGAATTTTGTCGATGTACTTTATATAAAACTGATTTGACATATTGTATAGATATATATAGGATTATTTATGTTATGATGGTGTTTGTTGACGTATTTTATATAAAACGCATTTGAGATATTTATATAAAGATTTTGATTATAATGTTGTTTTTTGATGTTAAATTATATGTTTTACTTATTGCATTCCTTTATTTCCTCATGCATGTATGTGGTAATATTCATGGTACTTAGGAAGAATGATAATGATATTTAGGAAAGAACATTGGTAGCAATAAAGATAAATCCAAGTGAGGTCAAGGACCTAGGTGAGGATGCATAATATCATGATGATCCATTAAGGAAGGGTAGGGTAAATCAAATCCAGAAGAGGTGGAATCAAGACCCTGAAATTCTAATTATAGGAGATGTCAGGGTGAAAAAAATATGGTGATAAACATAACTGAGGTGAGGACCCCAAGAAAGGATAAGATTGGTGTATATGTGTCTAAAACCCAAGGGGGGCTGATATCCCAAGTGAAAGTGAGATATCATGCTAGAGATGAGATCAGGGTGCTTCTAAATTTGATTCCTAGACACGAGGGGTGAATGAATATAGAGTATTGGTAATGATATATTCTAATTGATTCAAGATATGACTACGCATACGAGTCATGAGGTCTCTAATAGAATGTTGTGTAATAGATACTTGATGATGGAATTCATACCATGTGGAAAATAAGGTGTCATCTATATAGTCCTCAAATTGAGTGAGGATGCCATGTCAGATATTATTAAGAGTGTGGCGGGGTTTAGGGAAATTTGGAGGCCCATATGTAGGTTGTAGTCTATATGGTCTAGGGGAATGTGGGAGGCTTCCAGAAGAGTTAGCCCTACACTTGTTTCCACATGAAGAGGAGTCAAGAATTGGGTTCCTACTATACATTACCCAATAGTCTTTCTTGGTATGTTAGTATTACCCATGATACAAACAATATAATGGGGTTGAAGTAGAAGGATGTGTATGCTTTCAAGATTAAACTACTTTAATCTCACCTTTGATATTTTTCATGTGTCATGGATAATCTCTATAGTCATATACATCAAACCATAGAGAATCATGCCATGTACAATATGGATCTTCCCTAGAGGGTTGATAATACATGAGGAAAAGAGGTCAAGGAGGATGTGAGTGACCGAAGTGGGTTGACATGGATGATATTTGTAAATCTGGCACTTTGTCATCCATGAGGTCATCATATTTTGTAGTCAAATCCTGGTATACACTCCACTTCATTTATACGAGGAAATATATCATTTGTTTGAGTGATAGAATTATGAGCGAAGGGTGAGGAAGGTGAATTTTTATGAGGCTCCGGCACCGGTCTGCTAGCAGTAGGCTCGACTATATGCAAAGATTCTTCTTATAAAAGAATGGCATTCACATCATGAGAGGTTATGCTTTGTAGAATAATTTGGTAATCCCAGACTTTTCTGTCTCAAATTTGGGAATAAATGGATGATCTAAAGTGTAACCATTCTCATAATTTTAAGTAATGGTTTCAATATTATAATAATCAATGTTGGTTTATAGTTTAACCTTTTTTTATTATGGAGGTTAAGGTGTACATGACAAAGTAGTAGGAATAGATGGCTCCTTCTTAAGAGGCTGCGACTTAGGAGGAAGATATTGAAGGAAAAGATCTGGTAGATTGGAAAAATTGATCCTAATGGTAATATCATCAAGCTTATCATATTCTGAATCTAGGAGATTAGGAGGCATGCTCTTGACCAACTTTACATGACCTGTATTTCTATGACGAGACTCAATAGGATAATTAAAGCATTTATATTTATGAAATGAGATGGGTGATAGTTCTTAAATGGTTGATAATTTATAAGTCCCCTTCTATTATAGAGTTTCATAATTCCAAGAGTTTGGATCTCTATTAATTTTACATATAGGCCCTTGATGTGCAAACTTGACACATTGGTATGCAAAAGAGGTGACCGTATACATAAGGTGGGTCCAATGTCGAACACCAAGGATGTTTAAAGATAAAGGGAAATTGAAGATCGTGACATTAAAATGTATGGTCCTAGGAAGAATGGTGATGTGCATCCAAATACAACCCATGGGAGGTATCTGCCAATGATCATATCCTTGACAATAAGTATGCATGGTCTTGATATTTTTTATTGAGTGTCCATGGGATTTGATGAATTCTGAAGAGACCCCACATGTACCAAAACCTTCATTAATGAGGACACATTTGAATTTTTTCTAACCAATTTGTAAAGAGATAAAGAGTGGCGGATATCCACCCAAATAAAAATCTCATCAAGAATCATTGCATCCATGGGAAAAGGATGCAAGTTTGGACATTAGTGGTATAATCCGTACAAATAGAGAGTTCCTCAAATTGACGTTGGATAATTTCATCTGACATGTGTAATGTAGGAGACTTCCCATAAGTAGGAGAGAAAGGTATGTTCATATATAACATCACATTCATGAGATGCTCACGATGGTGAGGAGACATGCACATCATATCTAAAAGGTGAATTGGATAAGGAATCTAAAACAATGCTTCCAAAGGATCCCACTCATCGTGAATGGACCGAGAAGTGGGATGAGAGTGTTTAGTATCCTCATAAATATGCTCATAAGGAGTATTGATTAGAAATACTTCAGAAATTTCTATTTTTTATACTTGACGCCATCGGCTCGGCTAAAAGTATTGCAATTAGAGAAGTTGTTTAAAATTCCTTTGACCTTATAGAGGTTTTGTTACAGGGTCTGATGGCATATGTAGAAGTTTATATTTTTATTCTAGGAGTCTAATTGTTGAAAACACAAGGGTAAATGACTCTATGATTTTGAGGTTGACATGATGAAGGGTGTTCAGGATCTATGTATTCTATTACACACCTCACATCATTTATGACCACCTTATTCTCAGGAGGATAATCAGGATTAACCATGTTTGTTGTGTCATTCTCTTGTTTCTTATATATTTTAGTTAAACTATGGTTATGTATAGGGTCAGAGAAAACCTTGAGTTCTTCATTATCTTGATTAATGGCATTACAAAGATGATTTTGTCTTTGAGCATCATGAGGCTTTCTTACCTCAATCAAATGCTCTCTATACATGGCTTGATTGTTGAATGAGGGCCTAATAAGAAATTTATGGAAGACGTGTGAAGGGCACAACAATTCTCATGAGGATGGCCCCGAGTATCATACCACCAACATAATTTATTCTCATCATGCCATTGGGGGATAAGTAAAGAAGGATCAAGTATCTAAATAAACATTTTAGGCATGAATCTTCTAAAATCATCCTTCATTAATGGTTAATAATAAGTAGGTTAGTTTTTACTATTATTATATTTTTGATCAATATTCAATACATTTCTATTTACAGAATCCATAAGAGGAAGGGTATCTGAAACCCTGTCATCTATGGCATTCTTTTTCTTTGATTTTTGAAGGATCTCTATTTTTTTATTTTCTTAAGTCCTAGGAGGATCCTTCTTAAATTCCCTCATGAGGTAATGTTTTCTTTTGGATTATTCAAAACTTTCATCCAAGTAAGTACAAGAAAAATACCTAACCTTATATTGAAGGCTAGGTTTTAAAGCTCATAGGAAGAGTTAGAAAAGGCTATCATTTGTCATATTGTGTTCTGCCTTAGTAGATAAGGTCTGAAAAATTTTGATGAATGCTTGAGATGATTCATTATCATGTTTTTGACAGTTAATGAAAGCATTAATGTGGTTTTTTAAGGTAAATCATGATAATGGAATTCATTAACGAGGGTTATTACTATAGACTCTAGCTCCACTATTTAGTAAAGAGGTAAAGTATGATACTAGTACAAGGCATCTCTAGAAAGAATCTTAGCTAAGATTTTAGTGTTAGTATAATAATTAAATTTTATCCATTCTTTATGTTGGTACCCAAATTGATCCTTCCTTTGAAATGGAGAAACATCACAAGTTAATCAGGATGGTTGGAGACAAACAAATCATAATAAGTGTCATTTTGTAGCTGGGGATGGATTATAGATGACTCTTTATCACTATGGTTTGGAAAGGATTGGATAACATCATGCTAAGAGTTTTACCTACCCATACTACTTTAGGTTATGCCCTTAACCAGGGTAAGAGGACCCATTTTTTGACCTGTGTTAGTTGAAAATATCAACAGATTAACAGTATTTGACTCTCCCTTTGTGATATTTGAAGGATACCTTGAGAAAACATGGTCATTACAACATAATATAATTCTCATGAGTTGTCACTTTAGAGAATGAAGATAATTTCTGAAGAAGTTCCAGGTCACTAAAGACAATGATAAAAACTGATTGCATCTACATATTTTGGTAAAGGATAGACAACTTCAATGATCTTCTTCAGTATTTGTGGATATACAGTGCAAGAAGGGATGGTTCATGTATGATTTATCACTGAATATGAAATTTGTGGCTGGGAAGTTAAGTAGGATAACATTGATCATACCAAATTCTTGAGAACTTTTAACAAATGTAGAAAAAATATACAAAATAAAATGAAAAATGGCTTCAAATAGTCAGAATGATCCTTCAACTAGAAAATTGTGTATCTATGAAAGCTCAAAGACACACAGCTTCACACATCCTTAAAGTATTTAACATAAAAACTCATGTTAAAGACATAACTAAACCTCATAAGTCCCTAGTTTATCACACTTATGATACACTCATAAACTGACAAACTATCGGTATCACTAAAATGAAAGTAAAGTGAATTTAAATCGGTTATTGCATTATGACATGAAAAATATTTTCATAATGTAATTGCAAAAGCAACAATATTATCATGAGGATGAGATCTTGTATGATTTCAAATGGATTACTAATATAAGATTTCAACAGGAACACATATAACTATTTGAATATATCTAAAAATGATGGCATGCACAACAAGGTTATTGATTAACATGAATTACTTGAGGTTTTTTAAATTGATCAGTAAGGGAAAGTTTATTTATAATCTCAAAGATTATCAATGGTTGGACACTTGCAACTATCTTGACATGATCAATTTCAAAGACACACAAGAAATAAGTTGTTTCTCAAATAATTTCCTTTGGTAAATGGATTTTCTTAGATTTCTCTCCTTCCCTTTTCTTTGAATAAATCTCAGAAAGATTAACCCCCCTTCTGGAGTGATTATAATTTTTCATTTTATATCACCCCCTTCACTTGTTAACCTTCAAATTTTTTTACCCCCTAAAAGTATGAATATTCTAAGGAATATTCCCTTTTCAAAATTTGTTATAGAACATGGAATTTTAAAAGGTTTTTCTTTTAAAACTGTCAGATGTACAAATCGCAAGTCTTTTCAATCAACTTCACTTGTGCTCACTTGGGATATCAGGTCATCACTTCTGGTGGATTAATTTAATCTTTCTTTCTTGATATTTATTAGATAATCATTTCAAACGATATCTTAGCACTTCTAGATGACTGTGATATGATAGCTATCCATACTCATTTTTCAATAATTTTCCTTTGGCACCACACACTTTGTTTAATGTCTCATTGATTTAATTACCACACATAGTTTATATTGAATCACCTTGATTGACCATATCTTCTCATTTCTAAACTTTTATAATTCTTAAATTCCCTTATGTGTGAACTAAACAAAATCTCTTTCACTTCTTGGAAAATATTTCACCAAATCAAGCACATGTCTCCTTTTAATTATAAAACCTGGCTCAATTTCATTATCATTATGCATATCCCTTCTTGTTCTGAGTATAATAAATTTCAAATAAAATGGAGAAGGTACTCATATCTCACAGCCTGAAGGATATTTCTTTAGAGGAATGAAATCAGATTTTCTATTTAAGTGGTCTTAATGAAGATTTTTTTAGGGCTTTGTTTGATATAGAATGCAAAGGTGACACTAGAGGACCCTTAACATACTGGAAAGTCTGATTAGCACTTCTTACAAGGATAATTAGGATCAATCATTTATTTATAGCCTTCCAGGTTATGTATTTCCATTTTTTTAGATGGGAGCACTTGAAATCTCTCGAAGATTTAAAAAGATACTGGGTTGAGAGAAGACCTCAGGTCTCTGGAAAAAATAGTTTTCAATGTCCCTTTTTATGTGATGAGGGGTTTGTATCAAAAGAGATTCCCAAGGAATAATATGTGTTGTATGATAAATCCTCAATCAACACAGTGCCTACTATTTCCCACAAAATAGATGAGTTGGAGAAGAGAATCAACTTCCTAGGGAATAAGCAAGTGGAGACCGTGCCTTCATAACTAGTTTCAGAACCACAGTCATCTTTAGGGAAAACAAAAGGTGAACCACAACCAAAACCTCCAATCATTATCTCAGATGGAGAAGAGGACCAATCATTTTCTGTTCACCATTCAAGGGCAGAAATATCCTCCACTCAGGACAATAGGGGGAGATTTTCAATTTGGTCATCCACTCATTTAATGCGTCATGTTCCTCAATCAGAGCATGATTTTTTGGGGTCTCAACCAATTCCTTCTTGAAAAGACAATCCACGTCTTACAAGGAAATGGGAGGATGGATCCAGTTCAAGGCTTTGTAATCAGTCTAGCTAACAACATGCAGTACTTACCCTTCCAATCATCTCAGACATCCCCTCCAAAACCACTCATATTATGTTGAACCTTCACAAAGGGTAAGGAAAAACACATTCTTCACAGGAGATCTGGATATTTTAGATTGGGTGTCATCACAACTAAAGAAAGTTGAACTTGAGAAAATTATGAGTCATCCTAGAATGACTTTTGAAGCGTTGATGGATATGAGAATTTCTCGAGACCTGGTAGGGTTATTATTTTTTGTTCAGAAAACACAAGGCTCAAGCGAGTTTATGCTAAGGAAAAACATACTTTTGGAAAAGCTTTTCCTACTGGGAGGAAATTATGAAGTAGAGCTAAAGGATGCCAAGATGTTGTCTTCGTTTTATTATTTCTATCTTTTTCATATGTATATAGAACCCCATTTTATTACTTATTTAGAATTCAAGAAGAAAAACAATAGCAATCATTTACATGCTTATCCAAATGTATGTTAGCTTTATGAAAGTAAACATGACATTACTGCATTCTTCAAATTTTTAATTGAAATAAGGAAACAATAAAGTTCAGAAAAACAATTACATCCCATGTAATAGAAGTGTTATTTTAAATTATCAGTATAAAAAGATGAATATAAAAAGAGAATACAATTCAAGGAATAATTGTCTAAGCATGTTCATCATCCTTTACATCTTCTTCTTCTTCAGCTGTCACTTATGTATCTTTTTATTTTGGTAGCCTCACCACATGTGCATAATACCTTTTGAATAACTCGTTAACCTCATCCTCATCTGGTCTTGTATGATGCTGGAAAATTAGTGACTACCTAGATATTATATCAGTGTAATGGCCCATTTTCTACTTTTATTCCAATGGTCTTCCTTTTAACTTTGCAATTCTATTCTCAATCTTTCTCACGGTCTTGATGACGTCTTAGGAGAAATCATTCTTCAGAACATTACTTTCAAAGGAATTAAGTAATAATTCAATATTCATATCCCCATAACTCTTTTTTAACTTATCAATGACCATATCCTCTAACTTTAATTCAATAACATCGAGAGTATCGTTAACACAATTTCTCTTAATATAAATTTTTTCCTTGATTCCATTCAAGGTATCTACTCTGATATTTTTCAACTCTTCAATATCATGCTAGCTTCCTTTAACTACTATAGGCACAATATATTCCTTCTCAACTAACTCACCACTGAGTTAGGTGAGGTGGTCTATATTGGGAAGAATACCTTCAAAATAGAATATCTCATTTTCACATTGTTCAACTATCTCATCAATTTCACTAAGTCTATTTTTGAGATCTTCATATTTTTACCTAGCCTCTAAAATTTCTTCCTTTACCCTCTTGGTAAATTTTTCAATCCATATGTCTACTACCTAAACCTTCTTGACAACCTTCTTTATTTTATTCATTCTCTTGGGGGTATCAATGGAGGCACTTTTCTGGACCTAACTAGGTTGCCTAATTAATTGCTACACATGCAAACTTAGGGATTTAACCTTCTCTTTTAATTACTTCTTTGTCATTCTATCTTCATCCACTTTTTACAAAAGGTCATTGACAGCTTAAGACACCCCTTACTTTAATTGCTCTCTTGAAGGCTTTCCCAAGGGAATAATCTGGACGTTATAATCATTGGTTGTTATGTCATCCCCAGTGTTTCCTTCAAAGGGGACTGCTACTTCCAAAGTTGTAGCTCATGATGATTCAATGTGGGTTTTTAATACTTTAATCTCTTTTTGAGGCTCTTAATGTCTTTGGAAAATACATGGTAGTAAGGTCAATAGCTTGCACAGGAAAGATCTCTTTTTCCTCATTTGAAATTAGTTCACTAATCCATCCTTTCACCAAATTTGTTCCATATTTTTCCTCTTGTGATTTATGTTGAGGATCTTCAGGGATAGCCATCAATTTTTTCAAAACCCTTAGCTCATCCATATTTATTAATTCTTCTTCTTTTTCATTATTTACTTCAATGACCATTTTGTTAGTTTCACCCTATGTTAATAATTCTTTTGGATGTTCCTCTCCTTGGCCTAAAGACTAAAGTTGATCATTTCTTCCTTGATTTATATCAATAGTTAGGTGATATTCCTTCCTTATTTATTAAATGGATGCCATACTGGACCCCACTTATCCTTTGACACTTTCTTGAGTTACTAATTTTCTTACGACTTTTTCATTCTTCAAACTCTACTGACTTGGAATCCTACCCTCTTGATGTTTTGATGATGTTCTTAGAAATGATATGGTAGGCTATTCATCTGAAGCCAACTCCACATATCTATCTAGGGGATGCATGTCCTTATCTTTAATGTTAATTTCACCAACAATTGTGGCTTGTTCTACTTCTACTTTCTCTTTATAAACAAATTTTCCTTTTTGAGAGATTTCATTATCCTTAGTAGCTTCAATAGGAACAAAAACAATCTCTTTTGTTAACACCTTTGTATTAACATCTCCTCCACTAGGAAACTTTGGTTTACCTAATTTTGCAACAACTTATTTTATAGAAGGATCATCTGTTACTTGATATTTTTCTTTACTATTCAATGGAGGTGCATTTCTCTTTATTTCCTCACCAATTTGGAGGTCATCTACCAGTATCATTAATGGTTCACTCATTGATAATTTTAGAGCACCCAACATGAAAAATACCTCGCCAGTATCAAAATCAATTATATCATATTGGGCCTTTATAAATTCATATAATTTTCCAGTCAAAGGCATACTCATATCATTAGTAAGAAGGGTCTCAAATGTCTTCATACTTGGAATTAAGATTTGGATGCTTACTGAACTATCTACAACATATTCCTAGGTTGCTTGATCTTAAGTAGATTTCATTATTGCTTCCTCCACAGGTAGAGGTGGGAAATGAGACTCTGATTATTTCACTTGTGGCAATTATGGGGCATGTTGTGCCTGATAAACATCACTCATTTCAAATTTAGGAGGATCAATTACTACATCTCTTAGCGTGTGCTTGTTTGGCATATGGGAACCTACTCTCACCAAGACTCATACATGAGTAACCTTGTGTTTCTTGTGTGCCCTTTCAAACATTTTTAGATTAGGAGCCACTCTTTTCCCTTCCTTATGTGACATGGGTTGATTAAGATCACTTTCTATGACTCCACTCAATAATTTATCAGTATTATGAGGCCTTGGTGAAACACCTGAGAAGACTACATGAGATGTTAATCCCTTCCCCTTTTCCTGGATTGGCATTGCAAAAGTAATGGGGTAATTTTACATAGATTTCAAAAGAATTCTTTTAGTATTTCTCCTAAGAAATGACATAGGAGTACCAGTTCCACTAGCATCTGAGGTCCACTCATTTATGAGTTCAGGAGTAGGCCTTTCTAAGGGAAATTAAGGGGCATTTATTCCCATATGATCCATTCTATCAACTTCCTCCTTTAGGGCTGCAATAACATCGTTTAAGTTTCCCAAACTCCTGAATTTATTTAAGATTTTGGTATTTTGAATTGATAAGTCAATGCCTTTCTGATTCAACCAGTTCATAGTTCTTCTCATTACATTAGCTATCCTTACACAAGAATCATCATATTATATCTTATTACAATATGGGGTAATTATGGGTTGTGCCTTCACTTTCTAATTAACATAATACCTTCTTACCATATGTGGGTCATCCACAATTCCGTTTGGAATAACTACAATTTATAAATCAATTATTTGTGAAAGGTTCATTCTATAGAAATCCCTTAGTCCTACCTCTTCCTCATCACTACAGCTCATCTAATAATCATCAGACTGAGGTTCATGCTCAATAGTGTTCGAAATTTTGTTGAATACCCATCTGATATCATAACTGGCCCTTGCCGCAAACATTACCATATCAAATTTCTTCATTTCCTTTTCAATCAACCTAGCCTTTATGATGGAAAGGCATGAATACCTTCCAATCCGAATAGGGAATTTGATATTTGTCTTATGCCTCCCAGTAATTAATTTATGCATAGGTGTTAGCTTCCTTGCCAATTCACATAAAATCAATTTACCATCTATATACCTTGCCAACTTAAAAGGCTTTCCCTCAAAACACCTAACCCTTATGTAAGTGAACTTTTTATATTGGATGAAGTAGCATCTGTATTCCAAAATCACTTTCCTATCTTATTCAGACATCCTATATTTTCCCCACTCTTGCTTGAAAAGAAAAATGTTTAGGGAAAATAAAGTATCATTAACTAACCTTAAATTCCCAATCCAGTTGATCAATTGTAGTTGGGGGAATATCTCATGCATGTGAAACTTCTTGAAGTATGCATGTGATGATAAACATAGGAAACGTCTATGCCCAACAACATTATAGATTAATTAAGTCATCATATAAAATTCTAGCTCTGAATTGTCACCTGTTTCAATTCTCACTTCTAAGGTGACCATGTGACCATAGAGTGCTTCTTCAATGAAATTTTTGTAACAGATACTCCCTTTTCTCTAAGGAATGATCCATATCTAGGTAACCATTCACTCCTTAAATTCATTTACAGTTTCCAAACTTGCCATTCAACTTAGTAACATAATGACATCTTCATCCTCTTTAATAAATTATGTGATAACCAGATTTTTAGGTATTCTTGCCATTTTCTTCTTTGTAATAAGCCATTTTGTATTTATCATCTTGACATAGTCCATTTTCTTTGCTTCATAATATTGTAGGGATAATTTCATAGAAATGGTGATCACTTTTGTGATTACAGGACATTTTAACATTATTATAATGGCTACAAGTGTCAATGTCAAAACTTCATCCCCAATCCCATCTAATATTTCCCTCTTTTCACGATCATAATTCATAGCACAATGCCACACCAATTTTGGGATAGCACCTGTTAAAGAAATACGACTATCTTGAATTTACTTAAGGGATTCACTCTTATGGGGGCTATTAAGTATCTGAATAAAATCATCTAGATTAGCTCACATCAATTCCGCGTTTGTAATCTTGTCTAAATCACTCATGACTCCTGACGTAACTGAGAATGAAGATGGCATGATCTTCATCTTTCAAAAACCCTAACTTTCCTTTAAACCAACTTGCCATTGAAAGAGAAATACAAGATTTTCTAATCTCTTAGCACTCAATCCGTGAGCACTTAAGAATTTTAAAACCAAATAAACAACCTTTTTAGTCCTCACACTCACAATTCAATCTTCTCAACAAATTACGTGATAATTATCCATGAAAATCACAAGGGTAGCAACAAAAATCAAGAAATTTGGTAAATAATGATGAAATCATTCACAAGCTTTAAAACATCCTTGATTTGCATAGAAACATTAATGGTGGTAGAAATAAATGCAATGCATCATGACCATTCAATCCTTTGTTCTCAATTTTTAAAATGAATCATCCACATCGAATAAAACTTTTCGTTAACATGGGCTCAGGGGCACCATTTGTAATTTTGTTACATTTAAGAATTTACATACTTATGGAAAACTTGACCCACTTTTCCACCTTTCATCTTTCAATATGGGCTCAACATGTGGTCATATTTGGGTGATAGTGGGGCTATGTCACTTTTCTTGAGTTTTATCCCATTTTCAATTCAATCCAAAAATGCTTGAGTTCCCCGACAATCGACATCCCCACCTTTTGCATATAAGTAGCCACGTGTCCCTTGCGAGTTTTAGGAACCTTTTTACACCTTTACTCCTTTCCTCTTAAATACAAAAATCTACAAATGTGTACTATCTCTCCACATCCACTTTAATTGTGACACATGTACACTCCTTGAAACTAATTGAGAAATTACTTGTGTTACCTTTTTACTATGAATATTTGGGTAACGGGGCCGATTTAACACTTTGTGAATACGAAAAAAAATTACAAGTTTGTAAATTTGACCCACCATGCTGCAATCAATTAGGAGATGCCACGTATTAATAGGCAATGTGAGAGAAAACAAAAATCAAAGGACAAGACCCAGAAGCAATTTTATAATGGGCGATCCCTCCAATTCAAAACTTAAAACAAAAATGGATTCCCCACAAGAAATCACCAAATAAGGCATATCTAGACATGATCCTCGATTAAAAAATATGAAATACTAAAACATATACATAAAAACCATAAAGCCGACATGCACCTCTACAAGGAAATCAGAAAACTATAGTAGGCAGTGAAGGAAAATATTAACCAACAAGGGTGAGATTAAATTGAGCACCAACACCAGCTCTAACTCAGAGATGAGCACTCCCTATGAGTGCCTCAAGAAAAAAACCATGGTATAGATAAAATCAAACCATGTGTCAAAATCCATTGGGCCATGCAGTCAAAAAACAAATGTACAGAAAAAGTAATAACAACCAAATCCCTAGCAAACACACTGAGAAACCCAAAACCAACAGTCACCAGGGACCTAGAAAAACAAGGACAAAAAATTGAAAAACAAATAAAAACAAATAGGAAAATTATACACTGTAAAATAATGTGTACCTCACTTTTGTGAGCTCAATCAAAAAATTAATTCAAGTGCCTACCATTAATAGGAAACTTAATTAGTTTTCCATCTAAATCCTTTAACAAAAATGTATGCTCACTGATTTTGATGTGAATGGAGTAAGGAACCATCCATAATGCATCAAAATTTTCATGTTTTCCTTTTCATCATGCTTGTTATCACATAGCCACACAATATCTCCTACATTGAACACTCAAGGATTCACCTTTTATCAAATATTTTTTTCAAATTTTCCCCAAATTTAAAATTTCTCTTATGGGACTCTCTTCTCACTTCATCTAATTCAATGATTTGATTTATCCCTACATCATATGGACTAACTTCTTGATCCTCAAATTTTTGAATAAATTTATAAATAGCTAATTGCTTGTACAGGGGAAGGAGGGCTTGAGTTCCATTCACCAATTCAAAGGGGAATTTTCTAGTAGCTCTCTTCATATTAATTCTATCATCCTAGACATCGAAATTCAATTATTCACCCCATATTCTTTTATTTATCTTCAATGTCCTGATTATTTTCAAAAAATTCTTATTACTTGATGCAACTTGCCCATTACCTTAGGGATTGTATTAGATGCATATGTGATATTTATTCCATACTCTTGACACATGGCCACCAAGGGTTTAGCTCAAAAGATCATAACATTATCAACAATTATTTTGGTAGGTACTCCAAATCTATAGATTATGTGATTTAAGAAAAATCCATAACAATCAGGTGAGTTAATTTCTTAGTAGGAATCACCTCAACCCATTTGGTGAAATAATCAGTAGCCACCAATATTCAACTGTGGCCTGAACTTGAAGGATCCAAGATTTCTCCAAAAAATTCCATGCAACTATTTTTAAAAGGGGCTTCGACTAATACCAGTTGTAAAGGGAGAGATTCTAAAGCTTTCAATCTTCTTGAGAAATGTTGGCAACTTTCACATCTTCTGAATAATAGATTTGTATCTTTAAAAAGTGTGGGCCACCAATAACCATCTCTTAAAATCTTGTGAGAAGTTACTCTTCCAACAAAGTGCCCCCCACAAACTCCTCCATGAAAAGCAACAAATTTTTAGGGGCTTCATCTTCAATAATGAATTTTAATATAACCCCTTTAGGATTATTCCATGCCAGTCCATAATCAATGATAATATATTTCAGGGAAGCCAACCTAAGTTCCCTCTTTTGATTTTTACTCAAATGTCCAGGAAACTCCAAATTCTTAAAATAAAACATGATGTCCTTGTAACATGCTGAATTGATCAATATTTCATGGAAATTCATACCTTCTCCCTGAATTTCATTTATTTTCATTACTTGTAGGTTGTTATCTTCCATTATCTTTGTAAACCCTAAACCCCTAACTAACTAGGTCATTTGAATATCCATGTTCTACTCTTGTAATTTTTTTACCCACTGACACATTTTGCTTGAGATTTCCATTTCTGAGAAAATATCCTTGACCATAGTGTGAGGAACATAGGCTTTGATCTTGGAGTTCAAGATATATGGTTTGAAAAATTTTGTTGCTCTTAGCAAAGAGAAAGCCTGCTTTTCCATAATAGTATATTTCCACTCTCCTCCTTAAATTGCCTTACTAAAGAAAACAATTGGCCTTTCATTTCCTTCATCATCCTTTTATAGTAGTACAGAGGCAATAGTATTTTCAGAAGTAAAAGAAAACATTTGAAAAAATTTCTTGTAATCAGGAGCTGCCAAAACACGGACATTATTTAATTATTCTTTAATCCCACCAAAATATAGGATAGCTTCTTCCCCCCATCTGATAACTTGATCCTTTTTAGCATACTCGTAGTGGGAATAGTCACTTCAGCAAAGTTAGAAATAAATCTCCTGATGAAATTTATTTTTTTGAAAAATGATTGAATTCCCTTTTTAGTTTTAGGTATAGGGACTTTGCCAATAGCTTCCACTCATTCAAGATCTATCATGATTCCTTCCTTAGATACGATGTGTCCCAATAAATTTTCCTTCTGAACCCCAAAGTGGCACTTTTTTGGATTCAGTGAAATGCCATATTCTTTACACCTTAACATCATTTTTCCCAGATGTTGCAAGTGATCACCCCTTCTCCTTGAAAATATTGTCACATCATCCTGGTATAAAACAATGAAATCTTTTATGTATCATGAGAATGTTACATCCATAGCTCTTTGAAATTTTTCTCCAACATTCATCAGACCAAATGGCAGTCTTACATACACATAAGTACCCCATGGAGTGGTGAAAGCAGTTTTGATTCTTTCTAACTTTTTCACCACCACTTGATTATATCCTAAGAATCCATCCAGAGTGGACAATAAATCTAAGAAAATAGCTAACTAAAACATGTTATCCATATTGGGAAGGGGATAATTATCTTTAATTGATGTCTTATTCAAGTTCCTAAATCCACACAAAACCTTATATCTCGATTCTCTTTTTGGACTGGCACTAAATTTTCTAACCATGAAGAATACCTTGTGGGTTATATGATGCCTCCATCCCTTAAATTTTTTAATTATTCTTTCATTTATAGGGAAAGAAGTGGATTGATCAGTATTTGATTTTTCCTAAATGTCTTGACATTAACTTCTAGTGGTATTTCATGCCAGAAAAGGTTTTCCCTATATGATTTTAATTCTGAATACGACCATGCCAAGTAGTCCTGGTACTCTTTCAACAATTGGACACATGATTTATTTTCCTCCTTATTTAGGTTACTACCTAGCCATATTTTCCTAGGTTTATTTTCTATCCCCAGGTTGTTTTCTTCCACATCTCTCAAAGCTGACATTGCCTACTAACAATGTGATCAACATTATCAAAGTTTTACTCAAGTGTAAAGAAACCTCTTGGATTAGTATTTGTCTTTAACTAAATAATATATTTACCAAACAAGGTTTCTCTTCCCTCATTGATAAAGACCATTAGCTCCCAATCCACATTCTGATTTGTGAATTCTACTTTGTTCTATAAAAACCTCTAAATTTGGGCATCATCCTTAAAATTTTGCCAATGTTTGACATTATCAGGGATAGACAGTCTTTTCAGTACCTCAATTTCATATTCACATATGGAGACACTACAGTTTTCAAACCTAGAACCAAATACTGCTAATCTATCTACTACATTATTTTGTTTTCTTTCATGGTACATCCTGTTAAAGGAATCAAACATTTCGATGAAATCCCAAATTACATGCTTATATTGTTTCATTATTTGATTCTTTGTTGCATACATCTTGTAGAATTGCTTGACTACTAATTTTTAATCCAATTTAACAATAATTTCTTTGATATCATATCTCCAAGCAATCCTTAAACCCAAAAGCAATGCTTCATATTCTACAATATTGTTTGTGCATTCGAACTTGAGTTTAAAAGAAAAATTGAACTCTTTCTTATCTGGGGATATCAATACAACACCAATACCATTTCGAAAATCAAACCAAGCTCCATCAAACATCAAAGTCCAAGGGGAACCAAGTTTCTTAGGAAATTTACATTTATCAATCTCATGCTCCTTGAAATCTACATAACCAACAAAATTGTCAACATCTACATCTGTATATAATACTTCATATGAATCATTATTAGGATCATGAATCAAATGTAGCATATTATTTTCACCATATAACTTTACAATATTTCCTTCCAATGGTATGGTTGTGTATGACATATCTATTTCCACACTTCCACCCACACTAGCCACCAATTTCCTTGATAAGAGCATGCCCTATTTGGCCAGAAGTCCAAAATAACCACATTCATAGTTAAGGATTTTCTAGGGTAAGTTTCTAATTGTAATATTAACCCTTTAACATAGCCAATCATGGGAACTTCCCTTGAATCCATAACTGTGCATTTTTGAAAGGTTACTATTACTTTGATGTTAAATTCATTCATCACCTCAAGAGGCATCACATTGCAAGAAGATCCCAAATCAAACATACAGTTATACATAAACCTATCCTTGATGATCAAAGTGGTATAAAAAGGATCAACGTCAAGTTAAGATTCCACAAGTGAAGTACCCAAGTATACTTTTGGTTATTCTCCCAATTATTCTAGGGCCTACAATATCTCGAGCTCTGTGATGACATGAGGAAGATCCACACCATTCACATTATTACCTTGGGTTGTTATCTCTTCTTTAAATCCCAAATACTCAAATTCCCATTTTCTATGCTCAAGGATTCTGAGAAATTCAATAATAGGCACAGTGACTTTGATATGACTCAAAATATGGGCTATATCACATGGAACATATTTAGGTAAGGCAGTGTTGGATGGGAGATTTATGATTCTTTCCGGTGGTAAAATAGTCTTTACAATTTGGGCATGAGCTGAAGTACAAGTTTTATTTGAAACAACAAGGATTTTGTTAAATGTATCCTTATTAGGGGATTCCTTAGGGATATTAGTGAGAAGTGGAGCTTTTGGTTTGGCTTAAGGACCTCTCACTTTGATAACTCTACTTCTTGTATTATATTCCTTTTCTTGTGCAACCACTTCATTCATCAATTGTTTCCTATCTTCCTCAAAAATTATTCCCCCATCATACTTCTTAATCATTAAGGCCCTTAAGTATTCAAAATCATGATTAGATTAATCAAAATCCTGCACCATATCAATCTCAACACCATCATCATGTGAGAGAGGTAATACATGGTGAATGCAATCCCAAAAACTTTAAACAGTTTTGGCACTTATTAACTTAGTTGAAGTATCCCTCTATTGTGAATTTTTCAGGCATTCCATCGTGCACAGATCACCATAAGTGTTATCATCATTTACCTCTTCAACCTCCTTACTCAAACCAAATTGGGAGTGTGGCAGGAAACACTTATCACACCATTCAATAATGTGGGCCTCTTTAACTGTAGAAACCCTAACATTCAAAGGATAAGTGACCAATTTTTTCTCTCTAAGTCATGGTTTCTTGTTACCTAATACCATGGGCCCCTCTCCTCTTTCATCTGACCTGTGATCATTCCTAAGATGATTTCCAAATCTATCCTAGTTTTGTGGTTTATTCTGACCTTAAGAGCTCTATCCTATCCCTTTTTCTACTCTTTCTCACTTGTATGATATTTATTTAACTGCCCCAGCTAAATTCTTCACAACCTCCTCCAGATCAATTACTTTATTCTCCTCAGGTCTATCAGGATTAATCAATTTGACATCTTTTCTCTTATGAGATTTTCCAATTTCCTTGATATTATTTTCAATTTACAAGGCCATAGTGAAATCCTTCCTTAATGTTCTAGGGTTTTTGTCTCTTAAGTAGTAGGAAACCTTTTTTTAAAAAGAATCAGAATATTTGATTAAACAAGACTCATCCATTGGCCTCAGGATTATGGGTAATCTATGCAAAGTATTATTGAATATGGTATTAAAATATTGGACCAAATCATTGAGATAATTTTAATATTTTGAAACTCAAGAAAAAGGAATCTTGGGTCAATATTAATTCCCATAATGTAATCTGAAAGCATTTTTCATCTCATTCCATGAGTCTATTGAATTGTCTAGTAAATATTTATACCAATCACGTGTATCCTCTTCAAGAGTATGAATGAATAATTTTATGTACACATCATCATAATCAATTTCAAAATATTCCATCATGTTGACAAAAAGTCTTAAATGTTGATACCCAATAATGGCATTATTTCCCTAAAATTTAGGAAACCTATTTCTCACATCTTGGGGTACAATATTAGGATACCCAACCATGCCTCTAAAATTTATTGGTCCAAAAGTATTTACAGAAAAAGGAGGTATATGTGGAGTTTGAGCCATATTATCTTGAGGAGGTGATCCTACTTGAGAATAAATATGATAAGGGACTAAGGGCCTTTGGAGCACATGAGTATAAATTTCCAAGTAAATATCCTCTAATGATTCAGTTTCGTGAAACACCCTATCAGCCCTGGACAATGAAGGGAAAAAATGGGGGATACATTTTTCAAACATAAATGATTGCCCTTCACTAGTGGGATGATTTAGTTTTTCATGAGGACTATTTGATTCATAGTTATTTGAAGATGTAGGGTAGTCCTCAATTATAGGTTGATCACCTTCTAGTACTAGTACTACCTTTTCTCTTGACTCTTGATTTACCAATAGTCTCCAGACTCATTTTACTTCTGAATTTTATTTCCCAAGCTTTGGAAATAAATTTCTAGTAGGATCCCTAGTAAAGAAAGATCTTCTTCATTCCATCTTTATGAATATTAACGAAAAAAATTACTTGACAAGGATTTAAGAAACTGGTAATTGTTAAGAATTACAAACTAACACGAAGTTTCCATGAAGGATTTTCACCTTATATATGCTAAAGCACTGTAAGTAATTTGTCAATTATCTATCAACACTAAATTTATATAAATCTTGAAAGATCTAATCATCCTTTATAGATATTTATCAATATCCACATGATCTAGTGAAACATTTACTAAAACCAGAAAATATTGCACAACAAACTCCTGATCTCATACAATTATCACAAATTTTAACAAATAATGATGTTTAAACAATAGATTTACATATGAATCATTACCAGAAGTGTGCTTATGTATTTACAAAAATAGTCCCCAGAAACGACGCCAGATTAGTGTTGGTATGAAAATTGATCCTTCCTTTGAAACCGAGCAGCATCACAAGTTGATCAGGATGCTCAGAGCCAAACATATCATAATAGCTTTCATGTTCTAGTGGGGGATGAATTATAGATGACTCTTTATACTCTTGTTTTGAAAGGCCTTAATAACACCATGCTAAGAGTTTGACCTGCCCTTACTACTTTAGGTTGTGCCTTCAACCAGGGTGAGAGGACGCATTTTGTGACCTGTGTTAGTGGAAAATATCAATGGATTAACAGTATTTGACTCTCCCTTTACGATATTTGAAGGAGACCTTGAGAAAACATGGTCAATACAACATAACATAATTCTCACGAGTTGTCACTTTAGAGAGTGAAGATGTTTTCTAGATAAGGTCCAGGTCACTAAAGACAATGATAAAAATGATTACATCTGTAGATTTTCGTAAAGGATAGAAAAATTCAATGATATTCTTCATCATTTGTGGATATAAAGTGTAAACAAGGATGGTTAATGTATGATTTATCATTGAATATGAAATTTATGGTTGGGAATTTAAGCATGATAAACTTGATTATACCAAATTCTTGAGAACTTTTAACAAATGTTGAAAAAATATACAAAGCAAAATAAAAAATGGCTTCAAATAGTCAAAATGAACCTTCAACTAGTAAATTATGCAGCTATGAAAGCTCGAAGAAACACAAATTCACACATTATTCAAGGATTTACATAATATCTCATGTTAAAGAGTTAATTAAACCTCAGAAGTCCCTGATTATCACACCTATGATACACTCATAAAATGGAAAACAATCTGTGTCACTAAAATGAAAATTAAGTGAATTTAAGTCATTTATTACATTATGAAATGAAAAATCTCTTCATAATGTAATTGCAAATGTGAGAATACTTTCACAAGAACAAGATATTGTGTGATTTCATAGGGATTCCTAATATAATATTGCAACAAGAACAAATATAAGTATTTGAATATTTCTCAAAATGATAGTAGACACAACAAGGTTCATGATTAACATGAATTACTCAAGGTTTTTCAAATTGATCAGTAAGGGAAATTTTATTTACAATCTCAAAACTTATCAATGGCTAGACTCGTACAACCATCTTGATATAATCAATTTCAAAGACACATAAGAAATAACCTGTTTCTCAAATAAGTTCCTTTGGAAAATGGCTTTTCTCAGCTTTCTTTCCTTCTCTTTTCTTTCAATAAATCTCAAAATATTAACCCCCCTTATGGCGTGATTATCATTTTTAGTTTTATATCACACCCTTCACTTGTTAACCTTCAAATTTATCCCCCTAAAAGTATGAATATTATAAGGAATATTCTCTTTTCAAAATTTGTTCTAGAACATGGCATTTAAAAAGGTTTTTATTTTGAAACTACCAGATGTACAAATCACAAGTCTTTTCAATCGACTTCATTTGTGCTCACCTGGGATATCAGGTCATCACTTTTGGTGGATTAATTTAATTATCCTTGCATGATATTGATTAGAGAATCATTTCAAACAATATCTAAACACTTCTGGATGACTCTGATATGACATATATCCATACTCACTTCTTAATAATCTTCCTTGGGCACCACACACTCTGTTTCATGTCTTATTTATTTAATTGCCACACATAGTTTCTATCGAATCACCTTAATTGACCAGATCTGATCATTCATAACCTTTTCCAATTCTTAAATTCCCTTCATTGTGAATTGAATAGAATCTCCTTCATTTCATGGGAAATATTTTACCAAATCAAACACATATGTCTCCTTTTAATTATAAAACCTTGCTCAATTTCATTATCATCATGCATCTCCCTTATTATTATGAGTATAATAAATTTCAAAGAAAATGTCCAAGGTACTCATAGCTCACAACCTAAAGGATATTTCTTCATAGGAATTAAAATCTGATTTTTGATTTAAGTGGTCCTAATGAAGCTTTTGTTAGCGATATTTTTGATATAGAATGTGTGGGTGACACAATAGGACCCTTAACATACCAGAAAGTTTGATTAGCACTTCTTACAAGGATAATCAAGACCAATCCTGTGTTTACATCCTTCTAGGTTATGTATTTTCATCTTTTTATATGGGAGCACTTGAAATATCCTGAAGATTTAAAATGATAATTGGTTGAGAGAAGACCTCAGGTCTCTAGAAATACTATTTTTCAATGTTCCTTTTTATGTGATGAGGGGTTTGTATCAAAAGAGATTCCCAAGGAATCATATGTGTTGTACAATAAATCATCCATCGACATAGTTCCTGCTATTTCTAATAAAACAGATGAGTTGGAGAAGAGAATCAACTTCCTAGAGAAGAAGCAAGTAGAGACTATGCCTTCACAACCAGTTTCATCACTAAGGTCATCTTTAGGGAAAGGAAAGGTAAACCATGACATCAACCTCTAATTGTTATCTCAGATGGAGAAGACGATTGATCATTGTTTGCTCGCCATTCAAGGGAATAAATTTCCTCTACTCACGAAAACATGAGGAGATTTACAATTCGGTCATCTACTCATTTAATACATTGTGTTCCTCAACCATAGCATGAGTTTTTTGGGCCTCAACCAATTCCTTCTCTAAAATACAATCCAAACCTCACAAGGAAATGGGAGGTTGGATCTAGTGTGAGGCTTCGCAATCAATGTAGCCAACAACATGGAGTACTTGCCATTATAATCACCTCGGGCATCCCCTCTCAAACCACTCATAGCACATCGACCATTAACAAAGGGAAAGGAAATACAACATTATTCACAAGAGGTTTGGATATTTTAGATTGGGTTTCATCACAACAAATGAAATTAAAACTTGAGAAAATCATGAGTCATGCTAGAATGAATCTCAAAGTGTTGATGGATATGAGAACATCCTTGGACCTGGTAGGATCAGTCATTTTTGTTCAAACAGCACAAGGCTCAAGCAAGTTTTTGTTAAGGAAAAAAAACTTCTGAACAAGCTTCCCCTACTAGGAGGAAATTATGAAGTAGGGTTGAAGAATGCATAAATGTTGTCTTTGTTTCATTGTTTCTATCTTTGGAATATGTATATTTTTCTTTGTCATATGTAGGGGCCCCTATAGAACACCATTTTGTTCTTTATTTAGAATGTAAGAAGCACACCAATATCAATCATTTACATGCTTATCCAAATGTATGTTAATTTTATGAAAGTAAACATGGCATTAATGGATTCTTCCACTTTTCAATTGAAGTAAGGAAATAATAAAATTTAGTAAAATAATTACATCCCATGTAATAGAAGTATTATTTTAAAGTATCAGTATAAAAGGATGAATATGAAAAGAGAATATAGTTCAAGAAAAATTTGTCTAAGGTGTTAAAATTATACCAGTTGTACAGATAAACAAGCATGTAATGAATATTGCAAAAAACGTAAAACAGAAAAGAATGCAATAAAAACAAAGACATAGATTTAACGTGGTTCACCCAAAAATGGCTACATCCACCAGAAACAACCAATCCTTTTATTCACTCTAGCTAAACTCTCTCTCACAGTGATGACACAAATACAATAAGCCTGATACATAAAAAACCTTTAAAGATATTAGGGTTTTCTATCATTTCAGGGAAACATAGAAAACCACCTGTTAGATATGTGACTTGATAAGGAATTGTCTATGTTTCACAATTCATAAATACATATAAAATGTGGCTTATGGGGGCCCTTCCCCCAAACCCCAATAGGGGCATGTGGCCCTTGGACCCCTCACCAAGGGGGCATCCCCCTTAGACCCCGAAAGGAAGGTGAATCCCCCCTTGCAATCCCCA
Organism: Taxus chinensis; assembly: GCA_019776745.2. Classification (NCBI taxonomy): domain Eukaryota; kingdom Viridiplantae; phylum Streptophyta; class Pinopsida; order Cupressales; family Taxaceae; genus Taxus; species Taxus chinensis. The sequence goes on along the minus strand of CM034156.1, from coordinate 397,477,328 downwards.
TCACTATCAGGCTCCACAACCAATAATTTACCACTTGGAGATTGATTTCTGTAACTCCACCACTACAACTCCTGCTCGGACTTTTCTTCTTGGCTTGTTTCTTCCACTTCAAGATCAATATTGAAGACCCACAAAAGTTAAATGAAAATCCAACTTCTCCTTTTTCATTACCTTAGTAAACATATAAACAAGATTATCATCTGTATGAATCTTCACCAACTCAAGCTGGCCATCCTCCAACCCCTATCGTATGAAGTGATATCGTAGCTGAATGTGTTTGGTTCTAGAATGGAAGGCTGAGTTCTTTGCTAGTTGAATTGTATTTTTACTATCACTGTGTAACTTAAAATCCCCTTATTCCGTACCCAACTCTTCCATGAACTTACTCATACATAACATTTCCTTACTTGCTTCATTCACTGTAACATATTATACCTATGTAGTAGATAGGGAAACTACCTTCTACAACTTTGAGATCCTACTCACTGCCACACCACCAACTATAAACATGTATCCAATAGTGCTCCTCCTGCTATCCACATCTCCTACCATATCTGAATCTAGAAATCTATGTAAAGTAAAATCTGACCCTCCAAAGCACAAGTTCCTAATACTGGTCCATCTCAAGTACCTGAGAATCCACTGGACTACCTTTGAGTGTGCTTTACCCATATTTTCCATATACCTTCTAACAACTACCACTGCTTGGGAAATGTCTAGCCTAGTACAAACCATGGCATACATGAGGTTCCCAAGTGGTGAACAATAAGGAACTTGTTCCATATAATATTTGTCCTCTTGTGTTGTTGTGCATTTCTCTTTACTTAATCTAAAATTCCCAGCCAATGGTGTACTAACTAGTTTTGCATTTTGCATCTAAAACATATCTAACGCCAATTTCTTATTTTTTCTGTCCCTTTTGATTTGCATACCAAGGATTTTCTTCGCTGTACCCAAATCCTTCATTACAAATTTTTGTGCAACATTTTCCTTAAGATTTGCAATTTCCTACATATTAGATCATACTACAAGCATATCATCTACATATAACAAAATAATAATGTATCTCCCACTATCCAACCATTTAAAGTACAAAAAATGATCTGATTGACATCTAGTAAAACCATGCTCATGTATAAAACTATCAAACCTTAGATACCATTGTCGAGGAGCTTGCTTGAGACTGTATAGGCTCTTCTTCAACCTGTAAACCAATTTATCCTTACCCTTCACCTCATATCCAAGTGGTTGCAGTATATAAATCTCCTCTTCCAGTCACCATGGAGAAATTCCATCTTGACATCAAGTTTCTCTAAGTGTAAATATTCAACAGAAACTAAACTTAATACAATACAAATGGAAGACATATTTACAACAGGGGAGAAAATTTCATCAAAATCGATACCTTTCTTTTGTTCATACCCCTTCACTATAAGCCTTTCTTTGTACCTTTTCCATCCACCTTCTTATTTCACATGGAAGACCCATTTATTTTGTAGTACTCTCTTCCCAGCCAAAAATTTGACTTAATCCCATGTTTGGTTCTTCTCCAGGGAGTTCATCTCCTCATTAATGTCACACTTCCACTCCTTAGTGGACTCCACCTGCATTGCCTCATCAAAGATCTCTGGCTCACCACTATCTATTAGTAACAAATAATACAAAGCAGGGGAAAATATTTCTAGAGGTCTACTAATATGTCGTGACCTTCTTACCAAAGATGGGGGTGTCACGGGATCATTATTTTCTTTCTGCACATTTTCTTGAATTTATCAAAGAGGTGTTGATGCCGACACTGGATGTCATGCTCGGCATATAGAACTGTCAACCTTGGTACCTGTAGGTGGATATTTTCTACCTGAGAGTTCTTTTTTAGGAGCTATATCCTCAACCAATTCTTCCTTGGGATTTTTGTCATCATGTACCTAATCCCTGTATATTCTATTTTCACGCCAAATAACATCAAAACTCTTAATTATCTTAGATAAATATAGATCCCAAAACCTAAATCCATAATCACCATTGGAGCCATATCCTATGAATTTACAACATTTGGATTTTGAATCCATTGTCTTCATGTTTTCTTTATTAACATTCAAAAATGCCTCTGAACCAAATACTCTCAAAAATGAAAGGTCTACCTCTTTCCTGGTCTAGGATTCTTTGGTAATTCCTCCATCTAGTGCACTCAAAGGCCCACAATTGATTAAGTACACAACAGTATCTACGGCCTCTACCCAAAACTGAAGAGGTAGCCCCACGTGTAATTTCATTAATCATGCATGCTTCATTATTATTATATTCATCCTCTCACGAACACCATTTTATTAAGGAGTCCTGGGAACTAATTTCTCTCTATGAATCCCATTCAAGTAACAATAATCATCCAATTTATTATTGCAATACTCACCACCATTATCATATCTCAAACATTTCAATTTAAAACCACATTGATTCTCAACAAGTGATTTCCATTTCTTAAATGTATCAACGATATATGACATACGCTTAATGCAATATACCCATACCTTCCTTGTGGCATCATATTTGAATGTGACATAGTACAAAGAACCACCATGAGATGCAATATGGGCCGGTCCCCACACGTATGTATCAACTAGCTCCAAATTTTTCTCTTTCTTGGTATTCCCTGCCTTGAGAAATCTAACTCTTTTTCATTTCCCAAAAATGCAATGCTCACAAAAATCTAAGTCCATTTTCTTCAAACTAGAAATCTTACCTTTTTCCTATAGAATTTTCATGCCCTTCTCTCTCATATGTCCCAATCTATTGTGCCACATGTTGGCATCCTCATCTGAAGTAGACAATATGGTAGAAGGATTAGATATACAAGTAGATAAATAAAGAGTCACTACTTTCTTACCCCGTGCCATTATTAGGGAACCCTTGGAAACCTTCTAAGCATCTAATGTGAATGCGACTGTGAAACCTTCACCATCCATCTGTCCTACAGAGATGAGATTTCTCCTAAGGCTAGGTACATGCCTCATGTCTCTCAATATCCATGTATTTCTGTTTTGTAATTTCAGGTGTACATTTCCGTTCCTAAAAATTTTTCATGGCTCATCATTGCCAAAATAAACCTTTCCAAAATTTCCTTGGACATACTCTTTAAAATATCCCTTATCAGGGGTTGCATGGAAAGAGGCACCTAAATCTATTACCCAAGATTCTACTCTAGTATCAAGAGAAAGTATAAGAGCATCTTGAACAATATTACCTGTTGGATTTTCCTCTTTAACACCTTTAGTATGGTTTTATTTGTTTTCTTTAAACCAACAATCCTTGTTAGCATGTCCTCTCTTTCCACAATTCCAACAAGTAATGCCTCTACTCCTAGATTTGGATCTTCCCATCTTCGATTTAGATCTCCCTCGAGCCTCACTTTTTGATTTCTCCTTTATCCTCCCTCTACTTTCCATATTCAATTCATTTCCAGAAGAAGAATTTTCCCTTGTACTTTTCCTGCACGTTTCCTCATTTAAAATGACACTGACTACATCATCAAATTTAAGAGAAGTAGATGATGTATTACTAACTTCCATTACTAAGTTGTCCCAACTTTCTGGAAAAGAACACAGGAATAATAATGCTCTAACCTCCTCATCAAATGGGATATTAACTGAATCTAGCTGATTTGTAATAGTGTGGAAATCATTAAGATGGCTAGATACAGATCCACCTTCTTGCATTTGTAGATTAAATATTATTTTCATTAAATAAACTTTATTGGATGCACTAGGTGTTTCATATAAATTAGCTAGGGTTTTTATCAACTCTACCGTACTCTCTTCCTATGAGATATTTGAAGCTATGGATGAAGCAAAACTCAATTGAATCACACCAAGAGCCTTCCTATCCAGAACCTTCCACTCCTCATAAAACATGATTGAGGGTTTCACTTCTTCAAATCCTAACGGTAGGTATAGATCCTTTTGATACAGGTAATATTCCTCCTACATTTTCCATAGTTGTTAATTTCAGTCGTCAAACTTCTCAACTCTGAACTTATTTTCCTCTGCCATTACTACTTCTCCCACTCAAATTGAAATCCCTCTGTGAGTATACTACTAACAAATAAATCTCAAACCTTGCTATGATACCAGTTTTTAGGATTATACTAGTTGTATGGATAAAAAAGCATGTAACGAATAATGTAGAAAATGTAAAACAGAAAAGAATGCAATAAAAATAGAGACAGATTTAACGTGGTTCACCCAAAATGGGCTACGACCACAAGAAACAACCAATACTTTTATTTAATCCAGCTAAAATCTCTCTCACAATGCCGCCACTAATACAATGAGCCTCATACATAACAAACCTTTAAAGATATTAGAGTTTTTTATGATTTCGAGGAAACATATAAAACCACCTGTTAGATTTGTGACCTGATAAGGAACGGTCCAGATTTCACAATGCATAAATACATATAAAATGTGGCTTAAGGGAGCACTACACTCAAACCCTCACCAAGGCATGTGGCCCCCGAAACTCCCACTATAGGGGTCATCACTCCCAGACCCCACAAGAGGGGCTAAGCACCCCTTGCAATCCCCATCGCTATCAAGATCCACTACCAACATAAGCATGTTCATAATCCTTTGCATCTTCTTCTTCATCATCTTCCACTTTTGTATCTTGTTCTTTCAATAGCCTCACCACATATGCGTCATACCTTTTGAATAACTCGTTAACTTCATCCTCATCCGATCATGTATGATGCTAGAAACTCGGTTCCTGCCTAGATATTGCATTAATGTAGTCACCCATTTTCTACTTATATTCCAGTGGTCTTACTTTTAACTCTACAATTCTATTGTCAATCTTTCTCATGGTATTAATGAATTCATAGGAGAAATTGTTCTTCAAAACATTCCTTTCAAAGGAATTAAGTGGGAAGTCAATATTAATATCTCGATAACTCTATTTGAACCTATGAATGACCATATCCTCTAACTTTAAGTAAATAGCATCGAGAGTATCATCAACCTAGTTTCTTTTAATTTCAAGTTTTTCCTTGATCCCATTCAAGGTCGCTACTTCAATCTTTGACAACTCTTCAATATCTTTTTTATTCCTTTGACTATTGTTAATTTCAGTCGTCAAACTTCTCAACTCTGAACTTATTCTCCTCTACCATTACTACTTCTCCCACTCAAATTGAAATCCCTCTGTGAGTATACTACTAACAAATAAATCTCAAACCTTGCTATGATACCAGTTTTTAGGATTATACCAGTTGTATGGATAAAAAAGCATGTAATGAATAATGTAGAAAATGTAAAACAGAAAAGAATGCAATAAAAATAGAGACAAATTTAACGTGGTTCACCCAAAATGGGCTACGTCCACAAGAAACAACCAATACTTTTATTTAATCCAGCTAAAATCTCTCTCACAATGCTTCCACTAATACAATGAGCCTCATACATAACAAACCTTTAAAGATATTAGTGTTTTTTATGATTTCGAGGAAACATATAAAACCACCTGTTAGATTTGTGACCTGATAAGGAACGGTCCAGATTTCACAATGCATAAATACATATAAAATTTGGCTTAAGGGAGCACTACCCTCGAACCCTCACCAAGGCATGTGGCCCCCGGAACTCCCGCTATGGGGGTCATCACCCCTAGACCCCACAAGAGGGGCTAAGCACCCCTTGCAATCTCTATCGCTATCAGGATCCACTACCAACATAAGCATGTTCATAATCCTTTGCATCTTCTTCTTCATCATCTTCCACTTTTGTATCTTGTTCTTTTAGTAGCCTCACCACATATGCATCATACCTTTTGAATAACTCGTTAACCTCATCCTCATCCGATCATGTATGATGCTGGAAACTCAGTTCCTACCTAGATATTGCATTAATGTAGTCACCCATTTGCTACTTATATTCCAGTGGTCTTACTTTTAACTCTACAATTCTATTGTCAATCTTTCTCATGGTATTAATGACTTCATAGGAGAAATTATTCTTCAAAACATTCCTTTCAAAGGAATTAAGTAGGAAGTCAATATTAATATCTCGATAACTCTATTTGAACCTATGAATGACCATATCCTCTAACTTTAAGTAAATAGCATCGAGAGTATCATCAACCTAGTTTCTTTTAATTTCAAGTTTTTCCTTGATCCCATTCAAGGTCGCTACTTTGATCTTTGACAACTCTTTAATATCATTTTTTATTCCTTTGACTATTATAGGAACAATATCTTCCTACTCAACTAACTCATCACTGAGCTCGGTGATGCGGTCTAATTTGGGAAGAATGTTAGAGTAGGTATTTACCTTATCTCATGTTCACCTAGGTACTTTATTTACCTTTATTGTATTTATTCTCACCCACTTATGTGTGTGGATATTTCTTTTATCTTATTTAGATATTAGGATATATTATCTAGTTAGGTATAGTACTTTCCTTGATCTATGGTATTGACTAGATCCTATGGTATGGTCATATGAGGGCTTAAAGCTTGTGATTCCTACTAGTAGGTGCTTAACTTCAGCCCCCTTTAATTTTATTTGTGTGGTGAAGGTAACAACAATTTATTTTCTTTTAGTGGCAACAAATAAATAACAGAGAAAAATATTAAAAAGCTTGTAACTTTTGATTGGTAACTCAGTTTTGAGTGTTTTTTTTTGTGAAAGTACATTATTTTTCATGATATTTCCATTGGAAATATTTATTTTGAGACTTTCACTATAATTATAAAGTTCCAAATATGGAGGACTATTGTAATCAATTGTGGATGCAATTTCGGTTGAGCCCGACATTCTAAAATTTTGGGAGTTGTATTTTGTATCTATAATGAATTCTAAGAATGATATGCTTTTATCTGAAGTATGTGGACTATAAGAGGATATTGTAATTTTTTTGGAAGAAAATAGATCACTCAAGAAGTGGAATTCTCTTCAATAATCACTCATTCATGATAAGGATACAATAATATAGTTCTTGCAGAAAGAACTTGCTAGCCTACACCATCACCATCATATTGTGGACAACCATATCCATGCTCCTAGTCCATTTGCAGTTATTGCTCTTGTGCCCACTGGCATTGATCTACTAGTCTTTGAGTATGAACCTAATTTTGATGCTTCTAAACCTGTAAGGCTTGTTACTACATGCTCTTCCACATCTATGCCTATTACAGTACCACATGTTGTGTATCCTACTTATGCTAAGTTGCATGGATTTTTTGAGAAGCATACCACTACATTCCATTCTCACATGCTCTGTTCTATGGGTCTCACTAGCGGAGTCATTGACAGATATTCACATGGTATTGTTTCCTCTATTCCTCATGTTAAGTGGAATTCTCATCATGAAATTGGTTTTCGAGAGGATAATTCATTGGGATCACACATTGACAGAGCTCCTTTTTTGTTCGCTTGGCTCTTTTTAAGGATCATGAGAAACACATGATTTCTACACCTTCATTCAGGCTTGAGAAACCTAAGATTTTAGCTGTCAAACATGATCAACCTGACACACATTCTGATGTTCTTTTGCATGCACCCATTGTGCATTTTGCACCAAGTCATATGCATGCATATTATTCATCCATCCATGTTTATTTGGGGTGAGTATCTGATCACTCATGGAGGTGACATAGGAAATCATTGAGAGGACTCTATAGGTGTGGATCCTCCATCATTCAGCCTCTTGCTCCACTTTCTATACCTTCTGCATTGTGATGCTTCTTGTTTTGAGCATTCTTCTTTAGCATGTGTAGTGTATCTCTCTTGTTTGTTGAGAGATTTTGTATCTGTATTTTTGAAACTTTTGGCATGTTAATAGTATCTCTTATGGGGGATCTATTCTGGTGAAGTCTAGTGTTATTTTGTCAGTGTTCGAGTAGTTGATTTTGGGTAACTCATACAAATTTGTAGCGTCACTCCACCCATTTAGCAGTATGGGAGAGTGTGATGTTGATCTTACTTCTTTGGGTTTCATGTCCTTACCTTGTTACCTTGGCTTTTCTTAGATTGTGACACTCTGGAGTTTTTTCCTTGCCTTGTTGCTTTGGTTATTGTTCTTGAATCGTGGCACACCTATTTGCAGCAGTTGGTCAAATTATGTTTGGTGTTTTTTTACACTTTCGACATCACTCCATTGACAGTATCCTTATATGGAGCTATTCTGGTGAAGCCCAATGTTAGTTGTTTTTGAGTTCCATGATCGAGCAGTGGATTAAGACCAAAATTCTTCAGCATTTTACGAGTTTTTTGAGCCAAGATTCTTGGGATGCCTTGGAGCGGGTTTTTACTCTCTTTTACTTTGTTGTTACTGGTTTTGGGTACCTTGCGGTGTCCCTTTTTTCCCAGTTATTGTACATGAGTACCTCATCAAGCCTAGTTTCTGGGACTCATACTGTGGACATGCCACATCTATTTTGGCCCCTAGCTTCACTTGAGAGGGGGTATTAGAGTAGGTATTTACCTTAGCTCATGTTCACCTAGGTACTTTATTTAATTTTATTGTATTTATTCTCACCCACTTATGTGTGTGGATATTTCTATTTAGATATTAGGAGATATTATCTAGTTGTTAGGTATAGTTCTTTCCTTGATCTATAGTATTAACTAGATCCTTGATGTCTAGTTCTCTCCTAAATCTATGGTCTTGACTAGTTCTTTGATGACTAGTTATTTCCTTGATTTATGGCTTGATCTACGACCTTTACTAGTTCTTGGATTGTTATTCGTTGCCTATTTAAGTAAGGCCCATTTTCAATGTATTGCATTGAGTTCCATAATAATATATGGTATTGTTGCTCATTTGTTTACAAAGGGTTTATGTAAAGTTATTCTGGAGAATTACTTTCATCTTATTGATCGTGGTTTTTGATTAGCATCTATGTTCTTCGCTTGGTACAATCTGTTTATCGTTCCTTTCAAATAATACCTTAAAAATAGAAAATCTCATTGTTACATTGTTAAACTATCTCATTTATTTCACTGAGACTATTTTTTATATATTCATATTTCTACCTAGCCTCTGCAATTACTTTTTTCCCCCTCCTGGTCATTTTTTCAATCCATGTGTCTATTGCCTAAACCTTCTTGACAACGTTGTTTATTTTATCCATTCCCTCAAGGCTATCAATGGAGGCAACTGTCTGGGCCTGACTAGGTTGCCCAATTAATTGCTACAAACTTGAACTTAGGGCTTTAACCTACTCTTTTAATTGCTTCTTTGTCATTCTATCTTCATAAATTTTTTGCAAAAAAAGCATTGACAGCTTCAGACACCCCTTTCTTTAATTTACCTCTTGAAGGATTTCCCATGGGAATAATCTAGACATTATAATCATTGGTTGTTATGTCATCCCTAGTCTTTCATTCAAAGGGGATTGCTACTTCCAAAGTTTTAGCTCCTGATGAGTCAGTGTGGGTTTTAGTAATAGTTCTATCTCTTTTTAAGGTCATGTTGTCACCCTCAAAATCCCCCCCTCATTTCTTAAGTTAAATTCAAAAAATGTATCGCTCATGCCCTCCAGAAGTGTTCAAGTAAAGTTGGAAGTCTGAAAAGATAGAGAAATTCATGCTTTAAAGTTGTTTAAACTCTTTAGTTTGCATGGTTTGATAAATTTTCCATTTTCCTGTCTAGACATGTGAAAATCCTATTATTGTCATCATTTGAATGAAATTGTCAATATTTCAATGGCCATGGATCGTCAAACCTTGTATTGTTTTCAATCCCTTGGTTTGCGAAATAAATTTGAAAATTGGGCGTGAAATGGTGGAGTTTTCTTCTTCTCTACAATTTTCCACAGTTGTGAATGAAGAACATTTTCTTCTCCATCAATTTTTGGCCCCATTATCCATGGGTACGTGGACATACCTAATTGGAAGTGGGTCGGTGGAGAAATTTGAGGTTTTAAGACTTTTTTTTAAAATGGCTAAAAGTCATAAAGTGACCTGCAACCCCGATCATGCTAAGAGGGAAAATGTCAAATGGTTAGCCCACATCAAAAGAGTCAAAGCAGGGAGGCGGATCATCAGGGAGATTTGAGAATTTAAGCCTTTTTCATTAAAGGGGATTATAGTTAGAATGTGACCCACAACCCCACCAAACACAAAGGAAAAATTCAAAATTTGGGCCCGTTGTTGGAAATTCAAAGCGGAGAAGTGGGTCGGTGTAAAACTTTGAGGTTTTGAGCCTTTTTAAAAAAAGGGATAAAAGTCATAAAGTAACCCGTAGCCCCAATCATGCTAAGAGGGAAAAATTCAAATGTTCATCTTGCATCAAAAGAGTCAAAGTGAGGAGGTGGGCTAGCAGAGTAATTTGTGTTTTTGAGCCCACATTGAAAAAAGATAAAATTATAAAAGTGACCCATGAATCCTTCGCTAATCAGGTGAAGCCACGTGTCGGGATTATATCAAAAGTAGAAGGGTGGACCAAAAATGTAAAAAATGCCAAATCTTTATAAAGTCACAAAATGCAAAAGGCATCCTCTACGCCCGCTCCAGCAAATTTCTCCCATATGGATGGCTCTGGGTTAAAGTTTCAAAGGAAAGAAGAAAGATTCAAATTCAAATTTACAAAATGACTGTAATAACAACATTATGAAAATTCTTGTGTTTCTGCCATAGGCATTTCTTCTCGAATCAAGAATCTTAATGGACGCAAATGACTAAAAAGATTACGAACTGTTTCTTGCTAACAAAGAAGTTGTAACCATTTCTTTCAAGATATTTAATGGCGTATTCATGCCATTGTAAAGGATTGGAAATTGATCTTGTAAACTCACAAGTGCATTATACTTAGAGAAAGAAAAGGAGATAGCCATTTTCTTCTAATTTCTTCCATTCCCACATTATGTACAACTCTTGTTTAAGAATCAATAAAAGAAGAAGGATTTTGTAGACTCTTTTATGAGGATATTTAAGAAACTTTGAGTTTGCAATATTATCTCGTATTTTTTCCATTTGCAAGGTTGTTTCTTCTCATAAATGCATGTGTTGAGGTTTCTAAATAATGTGTATAGGAATATAATTTCGTACCTGCAACATTAGTTTCCTTGTCTCATTTCTCACTCCCTTTCCCACCTTCAGAAAAAGTCTTTCGTAGCAAGAGATTCCCATATTTTCCACAGGGTTAGTGGAGTGCCCCTGTTGGATCCCTGGTTGAAATTCCACAACATAAATCCACAGTTTCTCATGCATGCATACATGATAGCTGCACTAATTAAGTAGAGGGACTTAGACTCCTAGATCATTGACAAGGAATCCACAAGTTTTTCCACGTGAAAAATTTCCTTTCCAACAGTTTTTTACGCCCACCGTGGGGGATATTGAGCAGCATTTGCACCTGATATACGACCGTAAGTTCATAAAACTCAAGATTCAAAAAAGAGAAAAAATTTCTGGAATTCAAATGTCTATATGAGCCACATGGATTCAAATCATGGATATTCTAGGAAACCCTCCTGTTGAAAGACCCAAATTGCTCTTCCACATCCAAGAAGACATTGCTTTAGATTTGAGGGAAATTATCTAGCATAATAGACAAAGTGCCAATCAATACTTCATTGCCATGATAATTATGGACCTTGAAAAAGAACATGCTACTAAATTAGAGAGGCAAAGAAAAATTCCAGCACCGCAAAAAAGAGCATAGATTTTCAAGCTGACGGATAGAAGATACACCTGACAATAGAGATAAGGAGGACAAACTAATCCCATTTTTTAGGAACTTCAAAGGAGATAAGAACTATTCAAAATCCAGAGGCTTCCTTCTCAAGCAACCAATCATGTTGGGAACCTGAGTGTTGCCAATCCTTTGGACAATGAATTTCCATACATCAATGAGAACCTTGAAGATTTCATCAACGTAGAGACTAAAGAATAAGCTAGAGAAAGAGAAGCAAGAGCAGAAGATGAAATAATATCTCAACTCAAAAAAATTGAGAGACTTAAAGCCAAGGAAAATGAAAGAGCAATAGCAGAAGTCACAGCCTTAGCAAGGTTAAAAGCTAGAAATAGAAATAGAATGGGATCATGAGTGTGGACTTGATCATGAGGCCCACAGGCCTAATGTACCATGCTAAGGAAACAATGGTACACTAGCTCTTGCTCAAGCACTCCATGAGCTACCAAGAGGATCGAGAATTTTTTTTCCAAAAATTCAGAGGGGATGGTTCTCAACTCCCTGAAGAGCATGTAGCATCATTTATCACTTGTTATGGTGTGTTGGGTGTTAAGGATGAAGAGTTGTTAGTCTACATCTTTGTGGATTCACTTCAAGAGAAAGCTTCCGAATGGTTCTACATGCTACCCCTGAGGTCCATCACTTGTTGGGAAGATATAAGAAGTGCATTCGAACATAGGTTTAAGAGAACTAAATATTTCCAGGATATTTTGGTCTAATTGCTCCAAATGAAAAAACAAACCTCTAAGTCAATGAGAGACTTCATAGCAAGATATGAGATAGTGATAAGAAGGATCCTTGAAGATGTGGTGCCTTCTGAAAATAATTTGAAGATGTTTTTCATTAGTGATTTTGCATCAGAAGTAGGTTTCTTCCTCAGAAGACCCCAAACAAGAACATTGAGGGAATCTAAGGACTATGCAATAGAATTCGATGATGATCTAATCCTTTCTGGAATGGTGAAAGGCCCCAATGGAAAGAAAAAGGTTCAAACTTTGAACTCTGTCACCATAGATCCGATGTTCCAAAAAATGGAAAATGACTTGGTTGCATTGAAAAAGTGATCACAATGCTGAATTCTTCAAGGAGACCAAACCCTTCATATAGGCCAAGTATTGCTCCACCTCCTCATCGGATTGCTCTTGAAGCACCACCATTCAATGCCATCTATGACACCAAGGAGCTGAAGGATTAAGTAGAAATTGATGAAACTAAAGAAGAAAATATGGAAGGCTATGAAAACTATCTTGATGTTGAGGAAGTTGATATGTACAATGGCATAATTGAGTACGTTGATGATGAGGATGAGGATTATAAATAAGCTCCAAGTTTCTCACGTGATGTTTTCACTCGTGCATAATCTAGGAAAGGTGCTTCATCCTCAATAGTTGTTGTAAAGGATAATAAGAATAAAGAAAATTCTCCTCCAGAGGTCACACAAAATAAAATCATCAGTAGAGGATCACCATTACAACCTTCTATGGAGTTGGCCAAAGAAAAACTAGACTCACTGGTTGTTAGGGATCATACTACTATGCCATGTAAGTCATCTAATTCTTCTCCCAGCTCAAAAGTTGCTAAGAACAATTCTCCTTTAAATGTTGTTCCTACAAAAACATCTAAGGTACAATCAAAAGCTACACCCTCACCCCTTCCAAGATAATTTCTACACCCAAAAAGGAGAATGAAACACCCAAAGTAGAAAAACCTCTACCATCTAAATCTTCCTCTCTCACCATAACCCCATTTGAATCTATGGAACATGCAAGCAAAACCAAAGTCCAGCTCTCAGAAATAGAATACCTACAAACACACCCTGCCCAGTTTGACAAGTTTATTAATGTAATTCGTGGTGGTAACCCTGTATCCTCGAGTCCTAATCCTAAAGGCTTACTACCCACACCATCCACACCACCTTCCCACAACATACTAGCCCTCAGTGCCTCCAAAACCAAAAGGGTTCAACCTTTCTACCTGTCACTCCTCATTAAAGGCTTCTAGCTAAATAATTGTATCATATATTATGGAGCCTTAGATAGTATGATGCCAGTCAAAGTTGCAAATGCTCTAGGCCTCACCTTGACCTAGGTAAATGGAACCTACTACTCAATGGAATCCAAACAAGTGCCATTTGTAGGAAGAATCAAATATGCATAGGTAGCACTAGCTGATTTTCCAGACAAGAAGGTTCATTTAACCATATTGGTAGTAGAAATCCCAACATCCTTTGGTATGCTATTGAGTATGAGTTTCTATAGAGACCTGGGTGGAAAGATAAAAATGGATTTGTCATCTACAACTATCCCAGTAAAAGGTGAGATGAAGAAGTTGCTACCAGTAACAAGGATGAAGTTCACAGTACAAAAGTCTGATGATCTAAGAGCAAACATTCTCTTTCAAGATTGTGGGCTAGGAAACTACTTCGTCACATCATAAAAAGAGGAGAAATTTCCATTATCATGGAGGAAGAGGAGGATCAAATTTGGACAATGGAATTTGATGGTAGTCATTCCAGTATGGGCTCACAAGCTGGTGTAGTATTGTACTCTCCTTTCAATGAGTTGTACCCATTTTCCTACAAGCTGCAATTTGAGAATACAAATAACACTATAGAGTATGAAGCACTACTCTTAGGAATGATTATAACAGAGGACATGGAATCAAGAAACTAATATGTCAAGGTGATGCAAAGGTTGTAGTAGAGTAGGTCTGCCAACAATATCAGGTGAAGAATCCAAGACTTCGGCGTTACAGAAACAGAATGTGGGACTACATTGAATATTTTGATGCATTTTCCATTGAAGCTATTCCAAGGGAACATAATGAAAAGGTTGATTATCTTGAAGTGTCAACTTCCCTAGTGATACCTTACCCTTCTTTTAGTAAAGACAAAGTGACCATTATAATGGTATTCAGGCCCAATGTACTAGACAATGCAAATCATTGGCAAGTCTTCAATGATGATAACCAAATTCTAGCCTTTTTGGAGAAAGGAGATAATTTCAATAATCTCTTCTTCAAAGGAGGTGAAAATCCACACCAAGAAGCAACCCCCAAAGAATATAAATAAGGAATTTAATGGATTGATGATGAGGGAGTAATCAAATTGAAAGGCAACAAAATTCCCAAAGGCCTAGTCTCTTTAGAAGACCTCTTTTTAAAACATGACAGATTCATTCAAGAAAAAGAAAAGAAATATTCTCGGTGCCCAGTTGATTTTGATAAAGAAAAAATTGGTACCCTATAGGAGCTAAGGATGGTCAATATTGGAAAATGTTGCTCACCTGAAGAAAAAAGAAGGTTTTTTACATTACTCAAGAAATACTCAGATGTCTTGGCCCACTCTTATGATGAAATCAAATCCTTCCAGCCAAACGAAATGCATCACTCAGTTTCTTTAAAGTAGGGTGTTAAGCCATTTAGGAAGAAACAAAGGCTGTATAACCAAAATATTGCTCATACCATCAAGGCGGAGGTAACAAATATGCTTAATGCCAATTCCAGTGTGGAAGAAGAATGGTGAAAGAATGATATGTCTAGATTTTTGCAACCTGAACCAGGCATCACTTAAGGAAAATTATCCTCTTCCTATTATGAACCATATCCTGCAAGCAGTCATTGGATCTAAAATGATTTCATTACTTGATGGATTATGAGGATATAATCAAATAAAATTGGTAGAGGACCACATTAAGACAACCTTTACAACACCTTGGGGCACTTTTGCCTATAGTAGAATGCCTTTTGGCCTAATCAATGTAGGAGCTACATTCCAAAGGGAGATGGATTTGGCCTTCAAAGATCTGAAGCATTGCATTTTCCTATATCATGATGTTGTCCCAGTATTTTTGAAGAAGACGGGAGATCATATCTATCACTTGGAATAGGTGCTTGCAAGGTGTAGGAAACATGGCATATCACTAAATCATAAAAAGTACATTTTTGGAGTCACAAAAGAAAAATTATTGGGTCACATTGTGACCAAACATGGATCACAAATCAATCTTGAGAGGGTTAGATCCACTCAAGCATTAGCCCTTCCCACAATCAAGAAAGGAGTACATTCATTCCTTGGAAAGGTGAACTTTCTTCGTCATTTTGCACCTAAATTTCCTGAGTTGACAAAGCACATCACTTCTATGATGAAACCACAAGAAAACTTCAAATGTAATAATGAAGGGAAGGAAACATTTGAAGAAATAAAGAAATCCATTTTCAGGGCTCTGACTCTTGTATCTCAAGATTTTAACAAAGAATTCATCATCTATTGTTATGCATTAGAACATACACTCTCTGTCATTCTCGTTTAGAAAAATGATGAAGGCATGGAGGCACCTATTGCTTTCATGAGTTGTCCTTTGAAAAAGAATGAGCTTAAATAAAGCCAATTGGAGAAGCATGCTTATGTAGTGGTCAAGCCTGTAAAAAACTTCATGTTTTACATCCTCAATTCCTATATAGTGGTGATGGTCCCTGGCAGTGCAATCAAGTCCATCTTGACACAGTAGGATCCCAGAGCTAAAAGAGGAAATTGGATTGCAAAGACTCAAGAATATGACTTGGAGATTCAAACCTTCAATCTGCAAAGGGGAAATGGCTTGTGCAAGTTGATTGTTGAAGATGAAACACTCAAATTTCAACATGGCAAAGAAAATTATGCTTGCTCAACTCATTCAGAAGACAACCCATAGGTTCTCTTTGTCAATACTACTTATGAGTGGTATGTTGATATTTCCTATTACCTCATTTACAAGAAAAGGATAACACTCAAGATGAAGGAAGATAATTTTGTAATCTGGAATCATGCTCTTTACAAAAGAGGCCTGGATGGTTATTTCCTTAGGTGCATAGATAAAGAGAAACAAGAAAAGTTTCTTAAAGCATACCACAACCAAGCATGTGGTGAACACTTTTCAGCAATGGTCACTGCACACAAGATCCTCTGAGGAAGGTATTATTGGCCTACCATCTTTGCAAACACTTGAGAGTGGGTTTCTAAATGCAAAGCATGTAAATAGTTCATTGGAAGACCACAACTCGCTGCATTACCACTTAGGCCTTTGGTTATTGAAGAACCATTTCAACAGTGGGGGCTGGACTTCATTGGTGTTCTCAACCCTCACTCAAGCACGGGGAACACCTATGTACTCACATCAACATACTACTTCACTAAATGGGTAGAAGCCATTTTGGCCAAATAAGTGAACACTGAAACAATATGCAACTTCATCAAGGAGAATATCATAGTCCATTTCAGAGTGCCACAGAAGATTGTAGAAGATAATGCTACCTATTTCTCTTCAAGAGAGATGAATGAGTTTTTCTATAACTACGGCATCTCCCTATCTCATTCTTCTGACTACTATCCATAAGGAAATAGACAGGCTGAATCAAGAAACAAGAACATTGTGACCATTATCTGCAAGCTTGTAAATTAGAATCAAAGGAATTGGAAAAAATGTTGCGTGATGCATTGTGGGTGGATAGGATCACTCCCAAGAAGGAAATAGGTATGTCACCATTCCAACTATTGTATGGAGTCGAAGTAGAAATTCCTCTCACGATCAAGATGTCAGCTCTCAAGATGCTACAGGCAATAGAATATGGTTAGTATAAGGATTCCATTGACAAAAGGATCCTCTTTCTTAAGAATTTGGAAGAAAATAGACTCCAAGTGGTGGATCACATTAAGGAGCACCAATTGAAAGTAAAGAATATTTTTGATAAGAAGGCCAAGGCAAGAGAATTCAAAGTTGGAGACTTCATCCTGCTATGGGACAAGAGAAGAGAACCAAAAGGAAACCATGTAAAGTTTGATTCATGATGGCTCGACCCATTCCAAATTCATGAAGCTTTTAGAAAGAAAACTTTTCTTCTCTCATATTTAGATGGAACGCCACTAGAATTACCTTAGAGCAAGAAACTGTTGAAATTGTATCATCACTGAAAGCGGGTTATTCCCTATGTTGTACCATAGGTGATTGCTAGGTGTGTTTCCCTTCCTGCTATGTGTCATGTGTATCCTTTTTTTCCTTTTCATGTCCGTGTGTGTTTCCTTATTCTTTCTCTCTTGTTATATGTTGTACATGACTCTGCAAGGCCCAATGGATAAGGCATTAGTCAATGAATTACAAGGTCTAGAGATTGAGATTCTAGATTCCCATTTCATGTCCCCAAGCTAGAGCCAGTTGTTGTCGCCCTCAAAATCTCCCCCTCATCTCTTAAGTAAAATTTGAAAAATTTGATCTCATGCCCTCTAGAAGTTTTCAAGTAAAGTTAGAAGTCTAAAAGGATAGAGAAATTCATGCTTTGAAGTTGTTTAAACTCTCCATTCTGCATGGTTTGATAAATTTTCCATTTTCCCTTTTGGATGCATGAAAATCCTATTTTTTTCCTCATTTTAATGAAATTTTCAATATTTCTATGGCCATGGATCATCAAACCTTGTATTGTTTTCAATCCCTTGGTTTGTAAAAGAAATTTAAAAATCAGACGCGAAATGATGGAGTTTTCTTCTTCTCTACATTTTTCCACAGCCGTGAATGATGAGCATTTTCTTCCCCGTCAAATTTTGGCCCCATTATCCATAAGCACATGGACATATCTAATTGGAATTGGGTTGGAGGAGAACTTTGAGGTTTTGAGCCTTTTTGTAAAAAGGTCTAAGAGTCATAAAGTGACCCATAGCCCCAATCATGCTAAGAGGGAAAAGGTCAAATGTTGAGCCCACATCAAAAGAGTCAAATCAGGGAGGTGGATCGTCGGGGAGATTTGATAATTTGAGAATTTTTCGTTAAAGGGGCTTAAAGTTAGAAAGTGACCCACTACCCCGCCAAACACAAAGGAAAAATTCAAATCTTCAACCTGCTGTTGGAAAATCAAAGCGAAGAAGTTGGTCGGTAGAGAACTTTGAGGTTTTGAGCCTTTTTGTAAAAAGGGTTAAAATTCATAAAGTGACCCATAGCCCCGATCATGCTAAGAGGTAAAAATTCAAATGTTTAACCCGCATCAAGAGAGTCAAAGCAAAGAGGTGGGCCGGTGGAGAATTTTTTTTTTTGAGCCTGTATTGAAAGAAGGTAAAATTATAAAAGTGACCCACGACTCCTTCACCAATCAGGTGAAGCTACGTGTCAGGATTATATCAAAAGCAAAAGGGTGGACCAAAAATGTAAAAAATGCATCCTCTACGGCTGCTCCAGTAAATTTCTCCCATATGGATGGCTCTGGTTTAAAGTTTCAAAGGCAAGATGAAAGGTTCAAATTCAAAGTTACAAAACAAGTGTAATGGCTTCATTATGAAAAGTATGGTTTTTCCACCATGGGAATTTCTACAGGAATCAAGAATCTGAATGGATGTGGATGACTTAAAAGATTTCAAACCATTTCTTGCTAACAAAGAAGAAGTTGTAACCGTTTCTTGCAAGATATTTAATGGCTTCTTCACGCCATTGTAAAGGATTGGAAATTGATCTTGTAAACTCACGAGTGCATTGTACTTAGAGAAAGCAAAGGAGATAGCCATTTTCTTCTAATTTCCTCCATTCTCAAATTTCTTTCATTCCCACATTATTTGCAACTCCTGTTTAAGCATCAATACAAGAATAAGGATTTTTTAGCCTCTTTGATGAAGATATTTTAGAAACTTTGAGTTCACAATCTTATCTCTTCTTGTTTCCAGTTGCAGGGTTGTTTCTTCTCATAAATGCATGTGTTGAAGTTTCTAACTAATGTGTGTAGGAATTTGATTTCCTACAAGCAACATTAGTTTCCCTATCTCATTTATCACTCCATTTCCCACCTTTAGAGAAATTCTTCCCTAGCAAAAGATTACTAGCTTTGCCGTAGAGTCAATGGATTTCCCCTGTTGGATCCCCAGTTGAAAGTCCACCATAGAAATCCATGCTTTCTCATGCATGCATACACAACAGCTACACAAGTTAAGTAGAGGGACTTATATTCCTAGAGCGTTGGCAAGGAATCCACAAGTTTTTCCACCTGACAAATTTCCTCGCCAACACGTCAATAGCTTTTATAGGAAGGATATTTTTTTCCTCATTTGAAATTAGTTCATTGATCCATCCTTTCACCAAATTTATTCCATTTTTTTCCTATTGTGATTCATGTTGAGGCTCTTCAGGGACAACCATCAATTGTTTGAAAACCCCCTGCTCATCCAAATTTAGTAATTCTATTTTTTTTTTCATTGTTTACTTCAATGACCATCTTGTTAGTCTCACCCTGTGTTAATAATTCTTTTGTATGTTCGTCTCCTTGGTCTAAAGACTGAAGTTGATCATTTCTTCCTTTATTTATATCAACATTCAAGGGAGATTCCGTCCTTATTTCTTCAATAGATGACATACTAGACCCCACTTCTCCTTTGACACTTTCTTGAGTTACCGATTGGCTTACGAGTTCTTCATTCTTTTAAATCTGATAAGTTGGAATCCTACCCTTCTTTTTCTCTAATGATGTTCTTAGAAATTATATGTTAGGATTTTCATCTAAATCCAACTCCACATTTATGTCTAAGGGATGAATGTCTTATTAGTAATTCTCATTTTGCCAACAATTGTGGCTTGTGCTACTTCTACTTTCTCTTTATAAACAAATTTTCCTTTTTGAGAGAGTCCATTAGCCTTAGTAACTTCAACAGAAATAGAAACAATATCTTCTATTAATACCTGTGTATTAATATCTCCTCACTTAGGAAACTTTTGTTTACCTGATTCCATAATATCTTGTTTTATAGAAGGATCATATGTTACTTGAGATTTTTCTTTACTATTAAATGGAGGAGCATTTCTCTCTATTTCCTCACCAATTTGGAGGTCATCTACTAGTATCATTAATGGTTCACTCATTGAAAATTTTAGAGAATCTACCATGGAAAATCCCTCACTAGTATCAACATCAATTATATAATCTTAGGCCTTTGCAAATTCATATAATGTTCTAGTCAAAGGCATACTCATATCATTAGTAAGAAGGGTCATAGATGTCTTCATACATTGAGTTAAGATTTGGATTCTTACAGAACTATCTACAACATTTTCCTAGGTTTCTTGATCTTGAGTAGCTTTCATTTTTTCTTCCTCCACATGCAGAGGTGGGAAAGGAGACTCTGATTGTCCCGCTTGTGGAAATGGTGGGGCATGTTGTGCCTAATAAACATCACTCCTTTCAAACTATGGAGGATCAATTACTACATCTCTATGCTTGTTCTTCTTGGGTGTGTGGGCACTTACTCTCACCAAGACTGGTACATGAGTAACCTTATGTTTCTTGTGTGCCCTTTCAAACCTTTTTAGATTAGGAGCCACTCTTTTCCCTTCCTTATGTGACTTGGTTTGATTAATAACATTTGTTATGGCTCCACTCATTAATTTCTTAGTATTATGAGGCCTTGGTCCAACACCTGAGAAGACTACATGAGATGCTAAGCACTTCCCCTTTTCCTTGATTGGCATTGCAAAATTAATGGGGTAATTTTACATAGATTTTAAAAGAACTCTTTCAATATTTTTCCTGAGAAACGACATAGGAGTACTAGTTCCACTAGCAGCTGAGGTCCACTCATATATGAGTTCAAGAGTAGGCCTTTTTGAGGGAAATTGA
The DNA here is from genome assembly GCA_019776745.2 of Taxus chinensis. Taxonomy (NCBI): domain Eukaryota; kingdom Viridiplantae; phylum Streptophyta; class Pinopsida; order Cupressales; family Taxaceae; genus Taxus; species Taxus chinensis. The sequence goes on along the minus strand of CM034156.1, from coordinate 397,456,022 downwards.
GGGGCTTTTCTTCCCAGATGATCCATTCTATCTGCCCCTTCCTTCAGGGGTGGAATATCATTGTTTAAGTTTCCCAAACTCCTAAAGATATGTAAGATTTTGGTATTTTGAAATGATAAGTAAATGGCTTTCTGAGTCAACCAATTCTTAGTTCTTCTCATTACATCATCTATCCTTGAATAAGAATCATCATATTCTATCTCATTCCAATCTAGGGGAATTAGGGGTTGTGCCTCCACTTTCTTATCAGCATAATACATGCTTACTATATGGTGTCATCCATAATTCCTTCTGGAATAACTACAATTTTGAAATCAATTATTTTTGAAAGGGTCATTCTAGAGCAACCCCTTAATCTAACCTCTTCCTCATCCCTACAGTTCATCCAATAATCTTCAAACTGAGGCTAATCCTCAAAATTGTTGGTAATGTTGTTGAATACCCATCTGATGTCATAACTAGCCCTTGCCTCAAACATTTCCATATCAAATTTATGCATTTCCTCTTCACTCATCCTAGTATTTATGATGGAAGGGCATGAATACCTTCCAATTTGAATAGGGAATTTGATATTTGTCTTATGCCTCTGAAAAATTAATTTATGCATAGGTGTTAGCTGCTTTGCTAATTCACATAAAATAAATTTATCATCTACATACCTAGGTAACTTACAAGGATTTCCCTCAAAACCACTAACCGTTATGTAAGTGAAATTTTTATATTAGATGAAGTAGCATCCGTATTCCAAAATCACTTTCCTATCTTGTTCAGGCATCCTATATTGTCCCCACTTTGGCTTGAAAATACAAATGATTGGGGAAAATAAAGTATCATTAACTAAGCTTACATTCCCACTCCAGTTGATCAATTACAGTTGGGTGAATATCTCATGCATTTGGCACTACTTGAATTCTGCACATGGTGATAAACCTGGGAAATGTCTATGCCTAGACACAATGTAGATTAAGTAAGTGATCATATAAAATTATAGCTCTTAATTATCACCCATTTCAATTCTCGATGCTAAGGTGACCATGTGACCATGGAGTTCTTCTTCAATGAAATTTTCCCAACAGATACTCTCTTTTCTCTCCAAAATTATCCATATATAGATACCCATTCACTCCTTAAATTCATTTACAGTTTCCAAACCTACCATTTGACTTAGTAACACAATGACATCTTCAACCTCTTCAAAAAATTGTTCCCTAACCAGTATTTTAGGGATTCCATCCGGTTTCTTCTTTGCAATAAGACTATTTGTAATTATCATGTTGACATAGTACTTTTTCTTTGCTTCATAATATTTTAGGGCTAATTTGATAGAAATGGTGATCAGGTTGGTGATTATAGGAAATTTTAACATTATTCTAATGGTTGTAGATGTCAATGTCAAAACTTCATCCCCACTCCCGTCTAATACTTCCCTCTTTTCAGGATCATAATTCAGAGCACAATACCACACCAATTCTAGGCAATGAACTTTCGGTGGGATAGCACCTACTAAAGTAATATGACTATCTTGAATTACCTTAATGGATTCACTCTTATGGGGGCTATTAATTATTTGAAGAAAATAATCTAGATTAACAAAAATCAAGTCTATGTCTGTAATCTTATCCAAATCACTCGTGACACCTGACACAACCGAGAACAAAGATGACATATTCTTCATCTTTTAAAAACCCTAACTTTCCTTTAAACCAACTTGCCAATGAAAGAGAAATAGAAGAGTTTCTAAGATCTTACCAATCAATCCACGAGCACTTGAGTAATTTAAAACCAAAATAACAATCTTTTCAGTCCTCAGACTCATAATTCGAGCTCCTTAGCTAATTACATAATAATTCTCCATGAAAATCACAAGGGTGGTAAAAATATCAAGAAATTTGGTAAATAAGGATGAAAGCATTCAAAGGCTTTAAAACGTCCTTGATTTATGTAGAAACATTAATGGTGGTAGAAATAAATGTAATGCATCATGACTATTCAATCTATTGTTCTCAATTTTAAAAATAAACCGTCCACGTGGAATAAATTTTTTTGCTAAAACGGGCTCAAGGGCACCTTTTGTAATTTTGCTACATTTAAGAATTTACACAAATCTATCAAACTCGACCTGGTCATCCACCTTTCATCTTTCCACATGGGCTTGACACGTGGTCATATTTGGGTGATAGCGAGGCTACATCCCTTTTCTGTAGGTTTATCCCATTTCCAGTTCAATACAAAATTGCTTGAGTTCCTCGACGACCCACATCCCCGCCTTTTGCATAGAAGTAGCCACATGTCCCTTGTGGAGTTTGGGAACCTTTTTGCACATTTACTCATTTCCTCTTAAATGCATAAAGCTACAAATGTGTACTACCTCTCTACATTCACTCTAATTATGACACATGTACACTCCTTAGTACCAATTGAGAAATTACTTGCATTACCTTTTGAATGTGAATATTCAGCGAACATTTATCGGGTAACGGGGCCGATTTCACACTTTGTGAATATGACAAAAAATTACAATTTTGTAAATTTGAACTGCCATGCCATAATCAATTGCGAGCTGCCACATATCAGCGAGCGATGGAAGAGAAAACACAAATAAAAAGACAAGACCCATAAGAAATTTAATAACAAGCGATCCCTCCAATTCAAAACTTAAAACACAAAGGATTCCCCGCAAGAAACTACTGAATAATGAATATCCAGACATGATCCTTGAACGAAAAAGAGGAAATACTAAACCATATATAGAAAACCATAAATCCGACCCGCACCTCTATAGGGAAAGCAGAAAAATATAGCTAGCAACAAAGGCAAATCTTAACGAAAAAAGGGCGAGATTAATTCGAGCACAAACACTTCATAAATTTTTCCAAAGGCCTTAATGTTTAAAGTAGGATTGATTGATCCATCATATGTAATAGAAGGGGAAATGCCTTCAATATCCATGCTAGCAATTTAGGTTGTTAAAGGATATTTTTGGAATACCTGCAAAACATTTTTGTGAATAGGAGGTTTAGAAATAGGTTCCCCATTAGGTATATTTGGTAATGGTGGTGGAATTACACACCTAGATCTTGGGTTAGGATGGTTGACCATTTAGAAAATATTGGTTTGAATTTGAAGGAGTTGAGTTGTAATGGTAGTTTTTTATTGGCTCATTTTTCTATGAGTTGTAGGATAAGACTAGTGGGATCAGAACTATAGGCATTTTCATTTGAGCCAGCCATGGTATCCTTCCCACTATCCACCCTACTATCAAGTTGTTTATATACAAATTCAAGGAGATTTTTATGGATAAATGACTCAAGTTCCTCCTTATATTGAGGAAATTTATCAAGTAATTTTTGAATCTTAAGTGGAAGATCATAGATGTATTCAATATGAATCTCTTCCTCTTCATCACCTAACACATCATTTTTGTGAGTATTATAAATTTTTCTATTAAGTCCTATCACACAACATTTTGAGTAGAAAGGAAAGATAAATTATGGATGATTAATTTTTGAAAATGACTCTTCATTAGAGTTAGACAGCCCTAGGCTAAGATACTCCATGATGGAGTGTTACTCTGACCTAGAAGAATATCGTAAGAATAGGCTATCGAAAAAACCATCCTTAAAAAAAGTATTTCACAGCGGCTGAAGGAATTTGTGATGGGATCTAGATAGTGTAGACATTATCATCCTACATAGAAATAATACATGGTCCGATGGCATCTAGGAAAATTGAATTTTAAGTATTTTTGGAATTTTAAATATTGAAACAAGACAAAAATGAAAATGGGTTCTTTTAATGATTTGTGCTTGATCAGAAGGAAAAAATATGGATTCACGACAATTTTACTAAGGATGTATGGCTATAAAAATGTGTCTACACATTGTGCACTCTTATCATCCAATCAACTAGGGTATCAAGGGAATGTGTAAGGGACACACCAACACCGACACACAATTTATATATTCAAAGGGGATACAAGGACTACTAAGAGCGCATACCGCAAGGGAAGTAACCCTTACACTAGGATAACCTAAGTTTTCCAAGGCCCTATGTTAAAGAAGAGGAAAGAAACCTATGGAGGTATCAACACTATGGGGTTAATAATGAAAAAATAAGCATTCAATGTTTATGATAACCAAAGTAAAACATGTAACATGAAATAAAGAATTGAAATAAAATATACTAACCTAACATGTGCATAACATACTAGGCTAACATATAGTAAATAGAAAATTTAGGATACTACTTTATACAAAATGACCTATTGGGTTAGAGCACTTACCTATTGGGGGGGATTCATTGATGCATCTATCTCCCAAAGGACCAAACATCAAGAGAGAAAAATTTTAGGTGGAGAAGTGGAAACCATCCAATCCTAACTCACTATAGATGACCCTAAAGTGCAAGAAAACCAATCCAAGGAAGAAGAATCTCTAAGGAAAGAGTAGAGATGAAAGAAATCCAAGAGTTGAGGGAGCACATGCAATTTTGTGCAAGATAGAAAAGATAATGGAAAGTTACTTTGTGAAATTATGATTTTATATTTTGATGTGCAAATGAGAGGTGGGGTCTTTATATAGACACTATCTCCCATGAGTGAAGGCATTGTCTAGGATTTTGAATTTTCATTGACGTAATCACCTATGGGTGATGGCATCGGCTAGTGAGGGAGATACAAATGGGAGTGTGCAAAGTGTCATGAAAAGAAATAATAATGAAAGGAAGAATAAATGAGGTCATGAGAAAGCAAGATTTCAAAAGAATGAGAAGAAAAAAAGAATATAAGAGAAAAAAATACATATATATGACCAAAATTTTTGCTCTCTCCATGTATCATTCCTAACCCAATGGTTACATGAATAACCATACCCCTATCCTAGAATAATCCCGTTAAGGTACATGTTACCCTAAATAGATGCATTAGTGACCTATGACCTAAAAGGAGAATTTTAGAAATAGGTATGAAAATATGAAGCATAAAAAATTAGGTGTATACACTTGGTGGTCATGGTGGTGGTGAGCCTAGTCTCAATTATCCTATCAATGCCTATATTTATAATCATGGAAGGACCATCACTTATGGTGTCCTTACCGAATCCTACAATCTCATAGTCCCTGAGGCTCTCCATGAATTATTCACTCTCAACCTATGTGAATAGATTAAATCTCATTGGTTTTTTCATATAACCATTTGAATATGAGGTCATCTAGTATACAACCTCAAATTGCACTTATATAATCTTATCTATTATAACTTTAACACCCTATGACCCTAAAGTTACATGATATATATCATTATCTATGTAGTCTCTTCTCTACTTCCTCGGTAGTTTCTTTCATAACGTGATCAGTGTCTCTATCCATCACTAGGGTGTCATCCTCCCTTTACAGTGCATCCCTCTAAAAAGTTAGGTTTTCCCTCTTAGTCCATGCAACATATCTCTCTAATATGGATGTATATTTTTTTATCAAGGATAAAGGTTTTTTGAGAAGGACCCTACTCAGTTACAAAATTCCATATCCTGGATAGACAACTAAGCCCAAAAGATATAGGACAAGAGAAAAACCAAGATTGCAGAAAAAGATCAGCTAAACCACAACAAAAACATAAAAAATTTATCAATGAAGGTGCAACCCATAAAAACATTACTTCGTAATTTTAAGAAATGTATTCTTGATATTCACCAACCTATTTTTGATGTCCTTGAATCTGACATCTTTCTTTCTTTTGTCTTTACATTTACCTTCATCTAGATGGTGAGTAACGATGGAGATAAAGTAAAGGAAAAAATTGAAGATAGACAATATATCACAATGTTTGGACCTAATAATGTCTTATTCCTTCTCAATCTTGGATACCTTGTTATTTATCTCTTCAAGAAAATTAACGTATAGTATACTACCATTAACAACCAACCTATATCCCCTTTACATAGCCCAATACCTTGTCTTTGAGTTCACTAACTTCTTTGTGTAGTCAGTTAAGCATGTCCTTATGGATATCAACCTCAGTTCTAATTTTAAGTGATAAATATTTTTGAGGGTTAACGTTTTTCTTGCTAATGGAAAGAAGGCTTAGAATATCCTCTCATTCACCATGATTAAGGGGATAATAGGTAATATCAACCACTTGAGTTACCCTTCAAAGCCTTACAACAGAGGATAAGGTCAAAGGATCAATCAAAAGGAATTTTTATAGAAGTGGGGGAAAAGGGGAAGGGGTTGGGAAATGAAACATAGGAAGACGAGAGCATGGTAGAGGGGTTGAGGGAAGAAGGGTAATGGGTGGGCTCTTGGTGGAGAATGGAATGGTAAAAGTATTTGTAGAGAATTAAAATAACAAATTGATGTAGGGGATAAAATTTATCGCCCCTTTTGAAGAGGTTAGTAAAATGTTTCGGGGATTACCAAATGAAGAAAGGGAGGATGAAATTGACCCTCCTAGGAAAGTGATTCATGACAACAAAGTTAAAGTAATGAATTACATTGCACTTACCATAAAGAGTAATGAACTTCATAAAAAAGGGACAAGTTTTTTGAAGGGATGCGGTCACAAATCTATACAGAAACCTCCTTTAGTATTGGCAATAACCTCGTCATCAATCTCTAATCTAGATGTATCTTTCTCTATGGTCTAGAAATATCTATATAATTATATGTGTTAGAACCTTGAGATATCAAACATGTTATATTTACCTCTAAAGAAGATATATCTACAGCGAATAAATATGCTATGTTGTATGTCTTGAGTTATACATGATGGTTCTATCATGTCTCCTCTTGTGTTATGGGAACATTGTGTAATATTCAATCCTCGTATCCCTATACTTGTGCCACTCTTTACATCTCTACCATCCCATCTATCCCCTCCATATTTTCCTAGGGATATACCATATCCATCTCATCCTCATATTAGGGTTGTAATAACATCTACCATAATCCCACTAGTTGTATAGACTCCTTTCATGTCTGTACTGCTTATGTTATCCCTTTATCTTTGTGTCCCTACCACTCCATTACTTCTTACATAGACTATTCGTAATTTATGTTTTCCCTGTTGAGTTTCCTATATCATATACATATATCTCTATCTATGCACTAGCACAGTTACCTCTACTACTTTTGTCCAAAATAACACCCATGGTATTTTGAAAAATTCATTCAAGTTAAAGACTTAAACATTTCTTGTTAGAAAATCCACAGGAAAAGTAATGAAAATTGTAGTGCTCTGCAGAAAATAAGAATATTAGTGTTCTCTATAGTTGGCATAACCTATGGAATAAACGAACATCACCATGGGAAAATATGTCATGGAAAAAAGGCTTATGACTTTAAGGTATTACGAGAGAATAAAATTGTAGTGAATAAGTGATAAAAGGTTCGGGGAGGCAAGCCAGATAAGGTTGTCCAAAATAACACCCATGTTATTTTGAAAAATTCATTCAAGTTAAAGACTTAAGAATTTCTTGCTAGAAAATCCACAGGAAAAGTAATGAGAATTGTAGTGCTTTGCAGAAAATAAGAACATTAGTGTTCTCTAGAGTTGGCATAACCTATGGAATAAAGGAACATCACCATGGGAAAATATGTCATGGAAAAAGGCTTATGACTTTAAGGTATTACAGGAGAATAAAATTATAGTGAATAAGTGATAAAATGTTTGGGGAGGCAAGCCAGATAAGTTTGAAACACATAAAATATGTGGAACAAAGAATTCCACATAATAAATAGAATCTATGAAACAAATATTAAATGATAAATATTTATGAGGGTCAACATTGTTCTTTCTAATGGAATTAAGGTTCAAAATTATCTCTCTTTCACCATGATTAAGGGGAGAAGAGGTAACATCAACCCCTAAGGATCCTTCAAGGTGTTACTACAGAGGATATAGTGAGAGGATCAATCATAAGGCCTTTTGCTATTAGTGGGGGTAGAGGGGAGGGGGTTGGGAACTGACACATAGGAGGACGGGAGCACGAAAGAGGGGTTGAGATAAGGAGGGTGAGGGGTGTGCTCTGGGTTGAGAATGGAATGGTAAAAGTATTTATAAAGCATCAAAATAAAAAAGTGATATGGGGGATAAACATGTTTTCCCAATTTGACCATGTTAACACAATATTCATGGGATTACAGAATGAATAAAGAGAGGCTGAAATTGGCCCTCCCATGAAATTGATTCATGTCAACAAAGTGAAAGTAATGAATTACTTTGCACCACCCATCTAGAGTAATGAACTTCATTAGCAAAGGGCCCACTTTTTTGAAGGGATACGGTAGCGAATATCTAAAAAAAACTCCTTTATTATGGGAAACAACATCATCATAAATCTCTAGTATGGATGTATCAGGCTCTGTGTTCTAGAAATATCTATATATCTATATGTGTTAGGACCTTAATATATCAAACATGTTATCTTTGCCTCTGAGGAAGATATCTCTATGGCCAATAGCTATGCTACGTTGTTTGTCATGAGTTGTATGTGATGGTTCTATCATATTTCCTCTTTTGTTAGGGCCTAATTGTTTAATATTCAATCCTCATATACCTATAATTGTGACACTCTTTACATCTCTACCATCCCCTCCATATTTTTCTAGGCATATTCCCTATCCATCCCATCCTCATATTGGGGATATAATAACATCTACCGCAATCCCACTAGTTTTACTGAATCCTTTCAAGTCCCTACTCCTTATGTTATCCCTTTATCTCTATGTCGGAACCACTCCATTACTTCTTACATAGACTACTCATAATTTTTGTTTTCTATGTTGATATTACTATATCATATACACATATATCCATCGATGCACTAGCACAGTTACCTCTAATACTGTTGTCTAATAAAGAACCCATGATATTTTGACAAATTCATTCGAGTTAAAGACATAAGATCCTCTTTCTAGAAAATCCGTAGAGAAAATAAATGAAAATTGTAGTGTTTTGTAGAAATAAAAAATAATAGCATTCTGTGGAGTTGGCATAACCCATGGAATAAAGGAAAATCTCTATGGGAAAATATGTCATGGAAAAAAGTATTATGAATTTTCAGTATTATGGGAGAATAAAATTTGAGTGCATAAGTAATAAAAGGTTCGGGGAGGTAATATGCATAAGGTTGAACCACATAAAGTATCTAGAACAAAGAAATTTAACATAATAAGGAGAAGTTTCAAAAAAAAAAAAAAATCCATGGAACAAAGAAAATCTATGGAACACTAAAAACCATGGAGTATATACAAGCTATGGAATATGTTGGTACCCATAATTTTCATGCCCCATTTAGGTACCATCTAACTAATTTTATATCCCATTTTTAATATTGGTTCCCTATTCACTTCTCAAGTTTTCAAACTTATCCCAATTTTGTGTACCCATTTGTGAATTATTGGCCTATCTATTTGTATCCTTTCTTGGAAAATTATTTCTTTGAAAGATTGAAAAGAATGGTGGTCGATATCTTCATGTGTTCCTGAGAATTTTGACCATCTTTACAAGAATAATATGTTATCTGAAAAATGAATTTTCCTCCCCGACGCTCATGCAAGAAAAATATTACGGAAGCTCCAGAGGCCATGATAAAATTAAAAATATTAACTTTACGTCTTTTAGGTGTTTATATGGAATTCAAGTTAAGTTCCCAACCTCATGGCTTGAACGAAAAACATAAGGCAAACAGTCAAGAGGAACAAAAGTAAAGCTAAGTTTTTGTATACACCCAAAAATGTGTGCAAGGTGTTGGTTTGAACTTGAAGCCAAGAAAGGTTTGTTTGGTTAACCTGGAATGTGGAATTTGTTTGGCACCCAAAGTTAACTTTACATTTTACATTGTCTTGTGTTTTTATGTGTTGAATGAAAATTTTATTACAAACTTGGATTCCTGGTCTTGTCACTAGTTATACTTGGCATAAGTTTGTATGCTCCTTCATCTATTGCAATTGTAAAGATATGCCTTATTTTTGTGGCAAGGACCAAAATCAATTAAGTAGTCACTGGAGAATTTTCCTTGAGGAATGATTCCAAGTTGTTAAGTGGTGCATGCGGTGACAGGTATTTTTTGAAGAATTGGATTGTGCAAGTTCATTTAATGATAAAATGTGTCCAAGATTGAGTATAACTATTATCTTGTAAGAATGGTAAAATAGAAGAAATGAATACTTCATAAAGTAGAAAGAAAAATGAACGGATTGAAATAATATTTTATGCAAAAAAATAGGTTTATATTAAATGGGAACTTTGCATTTATAGTACATATAAAATAGAAAAAAAATTACATATTGGTGAAGGGGATAATTATCAACAACCATTCCAAGAGTAGTGGAATTTGTGTTACAAGCTTGTTTATCCCTGCAGTGTCTAAAATCTTCACGAGAAGAAACAATAAACACAAATTGAGTGTTGTTGGCTAATCCTTGTGACATGCCCTTGGCCATTAGTTCTTGTACTCTAACCCATGGCCCATTGAGAATCTGGATGAGATCCATGTTTCTCCTGAGTGATTTCACCCACTCATACAGGTTGAGACACCCTTTCAGGTAAGCTTTTGCACCCCATCCTATATATTCTTGAATTAAAAGGGTCCATGTAGCTTCATTGACTGAATCATTATGGGTAGCCTTCTATGTTTTCAAGGAAGGAACCTTGATCATCTCTTTACAATATTTAAATTTAACCATGGTGGCATTTTGTGAAGATATATGCTATTCTACTTCATTGATTCACCAACTTAGGGTTATTTTTTCACCTTTTGCTGTGCAGGTTGTGCTCTAGTGGGGGAATATGTTTCTAATAGAGAAGGAGTGTAATAGGCCATATATATGTACATCTTCTTGTCACGGAGCTTAGGATGGTGGTGGGAGCATTGGTGCTTTAGATTTTAAACATTCAAGTGGTGTTGAAGGATAAGGAGATGTAATTTTAAGGTTTAAAAGATAGGGAGTGAGTCACACATCTCATCTAGTCTCTTTAGGAAGGATAAAACGAGCACATCCTGGAAAGATCCCTCCAGAGGATTTACAAGAACATTTGGGATGCTAAATATCATCCTCATAAATTCCTTGTTCTGCCCAATTATTGAAATAAATCCTCCAGGTTCTCAAGTTCTATATGAGAGGGATTTTCTCTTAAAACCATTGATGCCATGGCATGGGGATAATGCACAAAAATTAATTATGAAAGGATTTACAAAATTTGGTTGATTTTTTGTGACCCGAAGGAGTAAGAAAGTTGAGTTTAAATAGGAATATTTCTTTTGAATAATTTGTGTGAACCATTGAGTTGAAATTAAGTTGCATATCCCACCCGAATCAGTTGGTAGAAGTTGGAACACATCAATGATGATCATTCATAAAGAGGTATATCCGTGGGTGGAAATTAAGTGTTAGATGTTTTTAAATAAAGGTATAATCCATTAAATACATTTATTTTCTATATCACACTATACCTTTAAATAAAAATCAAGTCACAAAAAAGTGTGACATGTGATTAGATTCAGTTAATAGTGTTTTCACAATGGTGATAGCACTAGGTGAGACAAAATTTAAGGCTATCAAGGTATATTATTCCCTATTATTCCTCACAAGTTCCAAAGGATTTCCTAGGTGTGAAGTTTGAATGAAATAAGATTTCATTGGAATATTTTATCAAAACCATATGTGGATAATGTTTTATAAGAAGATGACGGATTTTTGGAGAAGAAAAGAGATGGTTTTTCTAGGAAGATGAAGAGATAACTCTTTGGAGGTGCTCTACGGGGATTGGAATGGTGTTATGATTATGTAAATTCACTTTTATGGGTAAGATTTGTTGGGAACTATTCATTTATTTATTATTCATGCTAAGGTGATTGCATCTATATAGTCATTAGCATTCTTTGAGAGGATATGTATATTCATCCCTTGTCCTTATAAATAGACATGTTCAATAAAATTTACGTAGTTATTTGTTTCATGCTCTATCATTAATTGATTAAGAATTTTGGTAATGTATGTTTTCCTTCTGAATCTTGTATGAGTTATGATTAAGAATCTATATGTTAACACCCATTTGGTTATTTGGTGGTTTATATCATGAAGAGAATGATATTTGTAGTGGTTCTAATGAGTATTATCCTTTTGAACCTACAAAGTTTCCTTGTTGACCATTTATGGTCGACTGAGCACTTTTTTACTCTGGGAGGTCCCTAGTTTTTAGAAAATCTAATTTAGCTTATGCATGGGGTTCTAGTCTCAGGGGTCTAAGATGGATCATTGGGGATTGTTGTGTTAGTTGTCCCCCATGGAGGTTCCTTGTGCCAAATGAATCTTTGGAAGCCATTATTACTTTATTTCTGTGTTACGAGATGAAGGACGTGTTATGATGTTGTGGTATATGTAATTTGTTTACTCCTTTTTATCATCTTATTTTTTTTACCCTTCCCATTTATAGATCCATCCCCACACTAAATTTCTCAAATAGTTATCATGTATATCATGTACATCCTATAGATTTCATTCCCATTGTATATCCTACTTGATATCTTCCGGTGAGACACACACATATCTGCACATAACTCAAGTATGTCCACCTTTCCATTCCTTTTTAAAGAGTCTTAAGCACTAAAATTCTCTTGGAGTGATGTTTCATTGCACTTAAGATCTATATCTACTAGATTGTGTTAGATTTCCCATGTGTTTGCATTGTTTCATGACATCTCCTTTAAGTGAAAATTACTTCGGATGGTTGCACATGGCCTCCAATTGACCTATTCAACTTAGTTGAGAGGTTTTAGGGCTCATTCTTGAGCCCTCCCTCTCTCAGGATGCACCTCAAGCTATCTCACATTGGCTTAGGTATATCAAGAAGTAGCATGTGAATAGCCACACCCTCTATCACATGCATCCATGTCACTCCCAAGAAGGCTTGGTCAGGTGAGAAAGGGTAACACCCATGTCCCTAGCTATAAAATGAAAAAAATAGGTGGATCTTCCCCTTCTCTTGTTTCCCTCCTTGCACATCCCTAGAATTCTCTCTTCAGCGGTGTTATATTTGGATCCGACACATAAAATGGTTTTGTTACTAGAAACTTGAGTAGTTTTTTGCCTTGGTTTTTAGTGTAATAAATATTGTTTTTAGTTCTCTATGTTTTTTTAGTTGTGTGGACAGTTTTTCAGTTGAGTTAAGTCTCATTTGGTATCAAATGATGTATTAATTTACTAGATTTTATATTCTAGTGGAAATTCCAATGTCATTTGGATGATCGAGACTACTTTTTTTCATCTATACATTTCATTAATAGTTTTCCCCTCTTAGTTTTCAACAATTTCAGATCACCAATCTAGATTTGGATTTATCGGATAGTGTTTTCGTCGTTTATTCATCTTTGAGGGATCTATTGTTGGAAAATTTTAATAAAAAATGACATTTTCTTATATCAAATCCCCTTTTAGAGTTAATTCTCTCAAACCTATAGACTTCAGGGGTATTATTGGGTTTCCTAATAAGATCCCTGAGGAAATAAGAACTGGGTTACCTTGTTTTTAGGGATTTGGAAGTATTAATGTTGAACAAAAGTGTAGCTTGTTCAGAAAAATTATCTAAGAATACGAGATAGAACATGAAGACATTTTCATGAAATTATTTATGCATACTTTGAAAGAGGAAGACATGGATTGGTTCAAATCATTTCCTCAAGGTTCATTGCATTCTCAGGATGAAATGATAGCAAGTGTTAGAACTCAACTTGGTGATGACGTTCATTTTCCTTTTTTTGAATATAACATCAACGGAAGAAGCTCGAGAGCACTAAAAGATGAAAAATTTGAAATCACAAGACAATCATGTGTTATAGGTGAGATGACATTGTATGATATTGAAGCAGTTGGTAAATTTATTAGTCGAAGGAGTAATGTTTCAAATTCCATTGAAAAGGAATTTGGTGAGGAATTTTTCAGCTTTGAGATGGTAATAACGGATCATGGTTTTATAGGTGATATTGTATTAAAAGTATAGTGCGATGATAATTTTTGTTTGTGGTGTGATAAGTTCTTTATGCTTCATGATCCTTGTAGTAAGGATGGATTGGTTCATATTATAAGATATGGTTTAGGTATTAAAGGTGACCAAATGTTGTGTAATTAGATAGATTGTGAAAATGGGGTATCTTTGACTGATATTATTTGTGATAGGACAATGGATAAATTTTTGGGAAGCCCTCGTGAGGGTAGGTTAATATTAATTGGATGATAATGGTACAATCGATTTAAGCCAGGGTAATAATTATCTTAGTCATGAATTTTCTCAGGTAAGAAGTGAGATGATTGCTAAGTATGAAGGGGGAGTTCCTTCATAGGAAGATAGGTGTTTATTGCTTGATGCATTGGTGGAACAGGAAGGGGAATATTAATTAAGGATTAAGTCATCAATTGAAACTATTTTGATTCCTTTGAGGATATGAGTCTATTGATCCATTAACCTTAGAATGCATGATTCGGCTCTCCAATTTAATTCCAAATTTAATGAGATGACCACTTGTATTAAATACCTTTGTACATTATTAATTATCGATGTTGGTTTCTTTGAACATATTGTGTCAGATTACAGAAGTTGGTAATGTGGAAACATATATTTTTCATCCAAAGAGGCAAGCATCATATTTCCTTTAAATCCATCCTTATATGTTTGTACCTCCTCATTTTCTGATCCATTCAATGGTTTTCAATCTTTACCAATGCTCTTTGAGAAAAATAGGTAGATTCATGTCTCAGGATTGATATCTAGTTACAAATGAGCATTAACTTTGTGGCATAGGAAGGAGAGGAGTGATTGGCTGATGGTACTATCTCTTTACTTTATAAGAATGTGTCTTATGAAATAAATATTTTCCTCCTTGGATGGGATGAGGTAGACATAGTTTTGGGAGATCTCATTGATTTTAGTATTAATGATTTCTTTGATATTAAAAGGGTTTGGTTCAATTACGACTTGAGAAAACATGAAGAATAGGAAGATATAAAGAATTTTGAGAAATACTAGAGTTTCTTGATATTATCATATTATTTGATATGTGAGGAAGAGAGAAATATCAACCAAAACACCTTACCAGTAGAGTATGACTTATTTTTTGAATTGGTTAATGTTATATTCATTGTGATACTAGGTGAGTTCTATATTGAAAGGAACATGTAGTTGCTAGTTATTTTTTTAGTAATTTCCCTGAACTTTACTGTCATCAAAACTTGGCTTGGTTATTGCGTCTTGATTGGAAATATACGCACCATCTGGGATCTGGGTGGGTTTTAGTGTAAATTTTGGGTCTTTTGGGTTGTGATGGTTCAATTGTACAATGTCTAGTATTATTTTTTTGACTTGTTCTTTTTTGTTGTATTATGGCAGTTTGTGTTGATCACTCTATTCGTGTTATGTTTTGGTCATGTTCACTTGCTGCAAATCATTACCAAATGGATAGGAATCTGGCTTCCTTCTCTCATGGTTATTTTTTGTGTTCTTTGGAAACACTCTGGTGGGGTCTATCCCTGAGCTAGAGTTGGTGTAGGTGCCCATAATTTTCATGCCCCATTGAGGAACCATATAACTTATTTTTGATTCCATTTTAAAAAATGGTTCCTTGTTCACTTCCTGATTTTTCAAAATCTATAAAATAATTTATACCCATTTGTGAATTATTGGTCTATCTATTTGTATCCTTGTTTTGAAAAATATTACTATAAAATATTGAAAATAATTATGTCCAATACCTTCATATGTTCCCAAGACATTTGACCTTATTTCCACGAATGAAATGTTTTGTGCAAAATGTAATTTCCTCCCTGATTACCATGATGGGAAAATATTATGGAAGCTCTAGAGGCCATGAAAAAATTAGAAATATGCACTTTGCATATTTTAGGTGTTTATGTGGAATGCAAGTTGTTCCCAACCCCACGGCTTGAAGGAAAAACATAAGACAAATGGTCGGGAGGAAGGGAAGTAAAGTTAAGTTAGTGTGTATTCCCGGACATATGTGGAAGGTTTTGGTTTAACCCCAAATTCCTAAAATGTTTGTTTGGTTAACTTGGCATGTGAAAATTGTTTGGGACCCGATGTTAACTTTTCATGTTACATTTCCTTTTGTTTTTATGTGATAAATGAAAAATTTATTATGAACCTGGATTTCTGTATTGTCAGTAGTTAGGACTTGGAATATTTTCATATGTTCTAGTGTGTATTGCAATTGTAATGAGATGCCTTATTTTCCATGGAAAGGCCTGAAATCAATTGAGTAGTCAGTGGTGAATTTCCCTTTTTAGAATGACTCAAAGTTGTTAAGTGGTACATGCAGCAACAAGTATTATTCAAAGAAGTGCATTGTGAAACTTCATTTTATGATAAAGTGTGTACAAAATTTAATCAAATTATTGTATTTTAATAATGTTAAAACAAAATAAAGGAATACTTCATAAAGAAAAGACTAAAATGAATGGATTGAAAAATTATTTTCTATGAACAAAATTGGGTTCTATTAAAGGGGAACCTTCACTTAATAGTATGTATACAAAAAGAAAAAAATTACATATTGGATAAGGGGTTAGTTTTCAAGATCTATGACTTCTCCTGGGAGTAGTGGAAGGCATGGCATAAGTTTTTCCTTATGGTGTATGAATTCATCTTGACCATCAATGCAAAACATGAAATGAATTTCGTTGGCTAGGCCCCACAACATACCCTTTTCCATCAGTTCTTGTACTTTGACCCATGGTCCATTGAGAATATGGCTGAGCTCCATTTTTCTTCCGAGTAATTTCACCTAGTCGTAGAGGTTGATACCCCATTTTAGTTAAGATTGCTGACCCTGACCTATGGATGCTTGACTTGAAGAGGTCCATGTGACTTAACTACCTAAATTATTTTGGGAAGCCTTCTATTTTTTCAAGCAAGGACCCCTCACCATCATTTCAGCAGCCTAAAATTCAACCATAGTGGCCACTTGTGTAGAGATTCACTCTTCTTCTTCATCCATTTTACCAGTTATGGTAAAAAAAATTCATTTTGGTGTGGAATTTTTGGTTTGGCGGGATAACTTTGTTTCTAGTAGAAAAAGAGCATAATAGGCCCTATATATATGCATATTCTCTTCATGGAGCCTAGTATGGCTATGGGACCATTAGTTCTTAAGATTTTCAATATAAAGGTGGTGTTAGGTGAGAAGGAGATGGAAGTACAAGGTCTGAAATAAATGAAAGGAGGAACACTTCTTGTCTAGTCTATTCAGGAAGGATAAAACTAGTACATTCTAGGAAGATCCTTCTAAAGGATTGGATCAAACATTTGGGACACTAAATATTTGCCTAATAAAGGCCTATTTCAACCCAGTTAATTGTAATAAATCATCCATGTCCTCAAATTCTAGACCTAATGGGTTTTCTCCTAAAACTGGTGATGCCATGGTAAGGGGATAATTCATAGGAATTAATTATGAAAGGATTTAAAAAATTTGTTTGATGGTTTTTGACCCAAAGGACTAGGAAAGTCAAGTTTAAATAGGAATATTTATCTAGAATAATGTGTGTGAACCATTGAGTCGAAATTAAGTTGCATATCCGGCCAAGATTAGTTTGCATGAGTTGGCACACATCATTGCAGATCATTCATAAAGATGCATATCCCCGGGTGGCATTTAAGTGTTAAATGTTTTTACATAAATTTATTATTTATTAAATTCCTTTATTTTCCCAATCATAATATACCTTGAAATAAAAAATCAAATCACAAATTTTTTTTGATGTGTGATTAGTTTCAATTGATCATGTTGGAATGATGGTGATAGGATTGGATTAGATAAAATTGAAGGATATTAAGTAAGTATATTCCATTTTATTCCTCAGAAGTCCTGAAGGATGGCCTAACATGAATGAATTAAGATTTCATTCGAATATTTTATCGCACCGTTATGTGGATAATATTGTACAAGAAAATGAATGGTTTTTGAATAAGTGAAGAGATGATTTTTCTTGGAAGTAGAATTAAGAACTCTTCAGAGATGCTCTGTAGGGATTGGAATGGTGTTATGACCATGGGAATTTTCTATTATGTGTAATCCTTACTAAGAACTAGTCATTTATTTATGATTCATGCTAAGGTCGTTGCATCTATATAGCCATTAGAAGGATTTGAGACCATCTGTATATGTGTCCCATGTCTTTAATTATAAATGGACATGTTCAATAGAATTTCCAAAATTATTTTTTTCATGCTCTCTCATTAATTGATTCAGAATTTGGGTGATTTCCATTTTCCTTGTGAATCTTACATCAATACTGATTTAAAATTTATATGTTAAAACCCATTTGGTTATTTGGTAGTTTAGATAGTGAAGAAAATGATATTTTTAGTGGTTTTAATGAGTATCGTCCTTTTAAACTTGCAAATTTTCCTTGTTGATCAATCATGCTTGGGTGAACCTTTATTACTCTATGGGTCCTTGGTTTTTAGAACATTTAATTTATCTCATACATGGGGTTCTAGTCTCAAGTTCCTGAGCTGGATCACTAGGGATTTTTGTGTTTTTTAAGGGATTGGAATGGTGTTATGACCATGGGAATTTTCTTTTGTGTGTAAACATTATTGGGTACTAGTCATTTTTTTTATGATGCCTGCTAAGGTAGTTACATCTGTAAAGCCAATTAGAAGGATTTGAGACCATCTGTATATGTCTCCCTTGTCTTTCATTATAAATTGACATGTTCAATAGACTTGTTACAATTATTCTTTTCATGATCTCTAATTAATTGATTTGGAATTTCGGTAATGTATGTTTTCCTTCTAAGTATTGCATGAGTCATGATTAAGAACTTATATATATATGCCCAATTTGTTATTTGGTGGTTTAGATGGTGAAAAAAATGATATTTTTAGTGGTTCTAATGGATATCAACATTTTGAAGTTGTAAAGTTTCCTTTCTGATCAATCACAGTTGGGTAAACCTTTGTCACTCTATGGGTCCCTAGATTTTTGAACATTTATTTTATCTCATGCATGGGCCTCCACTCTCAGGTGCCTAAGCTAGATCACCAGGAATGTTTTTGTTTTTAAGGGATTGGAATGGTTTTATGACCATTGCAGTTTTCTTTTGTGTGTAAGCCTTACTGGGAACTAGTCATTTTTTATGATTTATGCTAAGGTGGTTACATCTCTACAACCATTAGAAGGATTAGAGATCATTTGTATATTTATCCCTTGTATTTCATTATAAATGGACATGTTCAATAGAATTCCCACAATTATTTTTCTCATGCTCTATCATTAATCAATTCAGAATTTGGGTAATGTATGTTTTCCTTATGAATCTTGCATGAGTCGTGTTTAAGAACTTTTATGTTAACACCCAGTTGGTTATTTCATTCTTTAGTGGTGAAGAAAATGGAATTTTTAATGGTTCGAATGAGTATTGTCCTTTTGAACTTGCAAAGTTTCCTTGTTAATCAATCATGGTCAAGTGAACCTTTGTTACTATAGCGGTCCTTGGTTTTTAGAAAATTTAAATTATCTCATGTATGGGGTTCTAGTATCAGGTGCCTAAGCTGGATCACCAAGGATTATTTTGTTTTTATCCACCATGGAGGTTCTTTTCGATAAATGACTCTTGGACATCCATTTCTACTTTATTTCCATATCAGGAGACAAGGGATGTGTTATGATGTGGTGGTATGCATAGTTTCCTAACTCTTTTGTGTCATCTGACCTTTTGAACCTTCCTCCTTTACTGATTCATCTCCACACTACATTTATCAAACAATTTTCATGTATATCATATACATCAAGAATATTTCATTCCCATTATATATCGTAATTGAGATCTTTTAGTAACACACACACACATATGTGCATAACTTAAGTGTGTATGCCTTTTAATTCATTGTTAAAGATTTTTAAGCACTAACACAAAAGGGTACATGAAAAATTATCTCGAAGTTATGTTTGAGACCACTTAAAATATATCTCTAGTAGGCTTGTGTCAGATTTTCCAAATATTTGCATTGTTTCGTGACTACTTTTTTGAGTGAACATTGCATCTACTAGATCCACTTGGCCTCTAATTGACCTACCTGACTTATTTTTGAGGTTTCATGGCTCATTATCGACCCCTCTCTCTCTCAGAGGCTACACCTCACATTTTCTCACAGTAGCCTATGCAGAGCTAGAATTAGCAGGTCGATACTCAAACCATTTGTCACGTGCCTCCCCGTCACTCCCAAGAATTATTTTTTGGGTGAGCAGGGGGAAGACCCCCTGTTCATGGATACAAAATGAAAAAATTAGGTGGGTATTCCCCCCTTCTCCCATCACCCTCCTTAGGCGTTTCTATCCTTCTCCCCCAGGGGTGTTATATTGGGAGAAAAAAAATATAGGAAAATTATGAAATGAAGAAAGTCCACATAATAAAGGAAAGCCACAAAATATAGAAAAACTACTTATTAAATAAAATCCACATAAAAAATGAAACCTGTAGAACAAGAGAGAGGTCATCCATGAAATAAAAAATTTAAAATCCATGTAAAAAATTATTATAAAAAGGATTTAGACTCTGCAGATAGGTGGTGGACATCAAAGTAAAATAGAAATATTGAGTAGAAGATCCTAGGTAATGTAAAATTATGGTCCCAGATTAGGAGAAGAAATAAAACAAGTCCACGGATTGTGGAAAAGATTTAAAAGTTCCAAAAAACCATAGAAATAAAAAATAATTAATTGATCATAGTAAAAACATCATATGAAATTGTATATAGAGAGAACATCATGGATCATCTAAAATATGCATATTCTAACAAAGTCTCAGTTAACTTATCTCAAAAGTACAAATGATTCCCAACCACCAATATTAACTCATATACATGAAAGTCCACATTTTAAGATGATCTAGTAAAGTTCCTTGCAATAAATCTATGTTCATCATACCTATCTACAAGCATTGAATCATGATTGGTCCTTAGTGAGCACTGAGTGGTTGGGCCTCTTCATTTTTAGCATGATCTGATCTTCTCCATCTATCTTCTCTTCCTTCTATATAAAAATTAAATTAATATCATTTGTAAAGGATTCTCTCCAAATTTAAATTAACCATTTCAAAATTGTGGATGAGATTTCATGTGCTTTAGATGTCTGATCTGGTCAAATGTAATATGCTCAATCCATTCCACAATAGTGTAATGGATTGTGTATTTATTTATCATTATAATCTTGTTATTTTTTCTTATATCTACTATATACTTATGTTTATTTTTTTATCTTACATTTCTATTCATTTCTCATATATCACATGTGGTTTATTTTTGCATGTATCATCATTTCTCTCTATCTAAAATGTGAGAATTAAAATAGCTTTCATGCTGTTGATTTTTCACATGTATCTTCCCTCTAATCATGTGTTTTTAAATTTTTATTCTTCCCATCACAGAGAGGTATCCATTTCTATTATAGTTCTATTTCCATTCCCCTATCTTAGTTTCAGCTCATGCATTCCTTCTTTTCCCTTACATATCAGTAGATTAGATTAGGAGTAATGCTAGTTCTAAATTAGATAGTTAGAGGAAGTTGTCCTTATCTGAATTTTTGTTCCAAACATGAATTATCACATCTTGGGTGAATTCCCATTTTCTATTGGGGTGTTGAATTTGGTATATTCAATAATTTTGCAATCTTAGGTGAATTTTTTTTGTGGCATGCCCGATGGGACATCTTGATTCGATAATAACTCATTTTAGAAATATTGATGCATGTTTTAGTGATCTTCAATCTCCTGAATTAGTATTCCAAGACATTTGTTGACTCCACCGATTCATCAAACCACATTTTATCATCTGTATACCATTTCCAGTCTTGTATCTTCTTCTCATAAATTTGTGTAATCATGACTTCATTTCTTCATTGGGATTCAACATTTAAAAGAGAAATATCATCCACCCATTTTTTTTCCCCAAAAATTTCTCCATAATTTTTTCTATGAGTGTTATCATGATGACTATCCATATTATTCAACCCTCACATATCCATATGGTTATCCTATTAACCATGATGTTTTCTAAGAACCGAGATGTGCAAACAATGTAGGTATTTCCATATCTGATGATGATTTTGAGTTCTAGGTTTAGAATATGTTGGAAACCATGCACAAGGAAAATGATAAGTTTGAAGTAATGTAAAATAAACCACATGGTTTTAGGGATCTGTATCCATAGGGTTTTCCTCTTCTAGGTTGGATTATCCCTCAATAAAATCTAGAGCTAATAGTTGAATCCTTAAATCAAATGTTAAAGGTGATCAAAATAATGGAAGCTAATAACTCTAGTTATAGGGAACCATGTTAATGGGGTAATAATTCATTACCATCATAAAAACATCCTATTCCTTCATTTCAATCTATACCACCTCATTTAAATATTCAAATCCCTATCCTTCTCAAAGCTCCTCTTACTAGCTATTTTCCTTTACAAGAGGATATTATACATCCTCCATCATTTAAACATCTACAAAATTAATAAAAAGATCAATCCTCCCCTTATTTCATATATAAAAACCCATTTTGGGATGATTTTCATGATTAAAAATACTTTGGAGGATAGCTGAATGAATATCCAAATAAATAATATCAGCTATAAAATCTGAGGGATTGGAGCCGAAAGTTTTAGGTCAAGAAAGTTCTCCAACAAGAACATATCATTCAGTATCCTTCTAGTGCATAAAAAAATACTCAATATGAGATCCATTATTTTTAATCATGAGATATCAGTTGAAGAATGGATTGAATCTAAAATCATGGATGAAGGAATGGCCCAACCTATTCAATAGATTCATGTTGTTTTTATTTTAAAATATGGAATGAAGGATACATTGGATGAGCACAATATGAAGGAGGAAAATTTAGATGCTAAGAATTTGAATTTACAAGAAATAATTCATAGTTTCTTTCTCTCTTTTGGTGATTAATATGTCGATCTTTCTTCACTCTCATTCAGGGAATCTGACCTGGAGGTAATCCCCAAGGACAAGAAATAGAGGAATAAATCATACATCATGATAAAATTGATCTTCATGTGGAGGTGATGGATGTTTTTAACATATCAAAGTTCTTGTTTGAAACTACGAAGGAGAATGAGGCTCAAAATGTTGAATTAAAATTGTTCATTGAGGAGGAAAAAATAAAGACAAGTTTTAACAACTTGAAAATACTATCCCAGATGAGGAAAGTGTGCATCATATATCTTTTCACAAAATGGAATGTGAAAAAAATGGACAAATATTAAATTTTAGTCCATAGGATATCATGGTAGGATGTTCAATCAGATATTTAGCTAGATCATATCCAACAACAAATTTTCCATGAGTCTTGTTCACTTTAGAGTATGAGAAGGATTTTAAAAATACCAATGATCAATTGATGAACCTATCCAATTCAAATGCAGAGAAATAAGAGGAGGTGTTTCATATTTTTAAGGCTATTTTTTATAGACAAAGGGAATTGGAGAACATGTTTTCACTTCCATCACTTGATCTAGTTGCATATTTGATCTCATGGTCATATTTTATAAGGAAGGTAAATTACTTTTCCCAACCAATATGTGAAATTTTAAAGATTTATTTTCTATTAGTTATAGTAGGAGTAACTTATGTTTTATTTTTTCAAAACAAGTTCTTTATACACTCTACATGTTTCTATTTAGATCATGTATGATTTTTATTTTGTACATCACTTTTTTGATTCTATTTTATAGCTATGTACAAAAAAGATCATTCACGTTGGTGGGTAACAAATAATAGATTTTGAGGTATTTTATGAGTGAAATGTTCCTTAAAATATGCAAAGATCATTCTCAAATAAGTGTTAAATTTATGTTTCATTGATATTTAGGGATAGTTTTTAAGTTTGGGGTCAATTTTCAAGATGTATGTTTGAATCCATACCCAATGGATATTTCAAGCTACTTTTAGACACCAAAATTAGGTCATACTACCCTTATAATTTTTTTTAATTAAATTAACCATACCTTACTTATTCATATCCCATAGTGCACATGATTAATTGAATTAATTACCTTAATTAATTTAATCAACTCACCCATCCAACTAACCTAGCCACCTCACTCCATGACCCACTCAAACCCCATTAATGACCTATGACCAAGTCTAAGCCTATCCTAACCAACTAGGACTTAGTCTAAATCTAGACTTAACTCCTATTAACAAACCTAATAGGAATCTTACTCATCCTTCTATGATATCTCACTCGAGACTTATATGAATATTGAAGACCACGCCAAAAAATCAACAATCAAGCTATTTTTTCCAACCTAGATATTACTGCCATAACCAACACCAGTTAGACCTCTACTGATATCAGTCCCCTAACCATTGCTAGTTAGGTTAAATACATTTCCAAAATACTTTTCTAAGGTTGTTCATTCGATTCAGGATCTCACACGAATAGATACTTGGAGCACTTGAATTTATGAATGACTTAGACAAATGAAAGCACCCAGGAGCACTACCAACATCCATCGACATATATCACCTTATTCAGGGTCACAAATTTACACAAAGAATATTGGAGGCTCAAACATCCACAACATGTACACGACGTCCCTTCTCTTCGGATCTTTGCCATCATTGTTTCATCACCTATAGTCTCCAAACCCATTCTTCAGTAAGTACCTAACATCTCTTTAGTTATCTCTATTTTCTTTCAATAAGATTGCTATTCCTCTTAGTAATTTATTATTCTATACATCTGTACATCTCCTTCCTCCCACCAACCTATTACCTTACCATATTTAGGCATTTCACCTATCTTCACCCTCTCCTAGTCATACCTGAGTCACTAAGGCCATTTTACGACCTCACCTTCCCCATTTCCAGCCTCTCAACAATAACATAGAGGTTGGAAACTAGTTTCTAAGAGCCTTTCAGTGACTTCCCCTTCTAACGTCGGTTAGCCAACCAACATTGGTCACCCTACCAAGATGGCATCGGTGACAAAACTGACGTTAGCTACTATGTCTAGAAACATACCTTAAACGAGCGAGCTCATATCCATTGGCCAACAATCTAGAATAAATTTTAACCTTTACCATACCTTACCCAAAGCCTATACCAGACCTGCAACCTAATGCCATCCCATCAATTGACCCATTTTGACGTCAATAATCTTTTATATGACCTTTCTTATTTGTTTTAAATGAGATACCTAAATCATTTCGATACTAGTAAGATTGTTATTTCATGTTTATTTTCGATAGCATTAATATTGTTATATAAAAGTGAATTGACAGCATGTTCAGGAAGCATCACGCTTCCTAGATCTAGCTTCTGCTAGGTAGTGCACTCGTTGTTTTATTTAACTCTATTTGGTGCTATTGTTTTGAATTTTACAGGTAGTTTCTCCTATCCAAAAGGGAGCTCTCGCAATCATCATTGGATTATTAAATCAGAATGCGTGCACAACCTTCAACTGACATCACAAACATATATTCCTCCTTTCCCTATCACCCTCTATCTATTTCATTAACTTGTTAAGAATTTGTAATGCCCCGTTCCTCATTCTTCCTTTTCTTCGTCGACGACCGGGTTGCCAAGCGTTACGTTGTTGTGCTCTTGCCGATCCTTGTTGGCTTTGCTTTTTTTCGATTATCGGGTTAAAAGAAAAATCTAGCTCTCGCTTCTTCAAGTTTTCCTGGTCGTCGCCATTAATATGATTAATAATTATTATCATTATTTTAGCCATAAAAATAAAAAAAAAATAATGTTTATAATAATATCATGATTTATATTGTCAATTTGCGAGCGTTGGGTTTTGGCGTCAAAATTTTATCAGATATTATTAAGGATTACCTTAAGCTATGTTTTCATTATGTTTTGACTTTGTTTTAGGATTTTTTTTTTGTTTTTTTTTTTAAAGTTCAAACAAACAAAAAAATAAAAAAAAATAAAAGACTTAAAATTTAACACTAATAACAAAAAAAAGGAAAAGCCTGTGATTTCCTTGCTTGGGGCGGTTTAGGGCAAAGGGGACTCTTTTATGTTTTTGTTTTCTATATTTTTCTGAGGGAGAGAGAGAGCCGCCACCATGGAGGAGGGCTTCTGTCTGAGACTGTTTTTCCAAGGGTGTTGGCAGTTTTGTATGCTTTGTGGAAGTAATCCGAAGTGGTTTAATGGAATGCAATGTTGTTGAGTTCGAACTAAAAGTTTTTAATCATGTTTGGATGCCCAGCTCATGCCCCATGGAGTTTGATATAGCCAAGGATGCACAAAAACGTGGCTGTGAACAAAAAACGCCTCAAGGAGATGTGTTCTCTTGGTCAGCTGCACAAAAACGTGGTTGTACACAAAAAAACGCCTCAAGGAGATGTGTTCTCTTTGTCAGCTACACAAAAACGTGGTTGTGCACAAAAAACACCTCAAGGAGATATGTTCTCTTGGTTACCTACTCAAAAATGTGGATAGCTTTTAAAAAATGCCAAGCTGCTTTAAAAACGCCGCTTACAGATGTAGTTTCATGGACAATGATGATTAAAAATGGATTTGTTGAAAAGGCATGGGAACTGTTTGATAAAATGCCTCAACCGAATCTTATGTCATGGAATGTGCTGATTGTAGGATATGCTCAAAATGGGCTTGCTGAGAAAGCCTTGGAGGCTTTCAATCAAATGAAATTGGCATGTGTAAAGCCAAACTCGGTAACCTTTGCTTGCATCCTTCCATCCTATGGCAAAATTGGTGCTTTCAAACTGGTAATGGAAATCCATCAAAAAAAATAATCGAAAATGAATTTTTGTTAGATGTTGTTGTTGGGACTGCTCTCATAGATATGTATACAAAATGCACACAAGTTGTTTAACGATATGCCTTAGAGAAATATGGTCTCATGGAATGCCATGATTTCAGGATATGCACATAATGGGAAACTTACTCTATTGGAAAACCATCAACGCATAGAAAACAAGATTTTTTTGTTTGCAATGCAACTTCCCTGGTAGACATGTATGCAAAATGGTGGAGTTGAGGATGCTCGTGAACTAGTTGATGAAGTGCCCAAGCAAGAGGCTGAACCGAAGCCTGTGGCTTCGACCGACTTCGTTCTCCAGGTATGGTTCTTCTTCCCTTACCTCTCATAATTCTCGTGTTTTAGTTATCTTTTGAAACTGAATAGAGTTTTAAATTATTAAGATTTTTTTTAATATAGTTAAATGTTCCTTCAACTCATTGCAAAACAATAAATTGTCATGTCGTAACTCACGAAGTCATTATAACTCGTCTACTTTAAACCATGAACTATCACCCTCACTTCAAGATGATTTATAAAACTCTTACCCTTCTTGATCGCTCCAATATTGTTTTATCGACCAGACGATTTTGACCTCCCATTGATAAAGTTGACCTTCTCGTTGTTTTAAATAGTTAAATTTTGCAATTTTCGAAGACTCACTAAGTACCCTTCGTAACTCTGGAAACGAGATGTGAAGTTTCATTCATGTACCTTGGTATACTAGGAGTCACCTTGACCTTTGGTTTGACCCAAAACGAACATATGACATCCTTTTGATGCTCTGATAGGAGCCCTGCTACACTAGTTTACAACAGTAGAAAGTTGTTAAATCTAGAAAGTTGGCTTTTGTTTGGAACCACCATTTGAAACCTGAATGGAGAAATTATGTCCCGTCTTCGCAAACCTATAGCGTTTATACTAGACAAATGCTTAGATCATTCAATATAGGAAAGAGCACTTTTCAGGATAGTTTGGCGAAGCCATTTTGTAGGCCTCGGGTCACAATTTGACAAGGTCAAACTAGACCAATTTCGTCTTGTCGCTCCAGAAAACTTGTTGCCGTTTGAAAATGGTTCTCTAGTTCTCAGTCTTGTCGACTCTGATGAATTCTCCTTATATAGGGGAACTAGTAGGAGATTTCTTGTTGCATGTTCCTCCTTCAAACGTCATTTATGGACGTGGTTTTCTGGGCCCTCAAGCTAACTTTTGTCATTTTACAACTAGGTCAAATATGACCAGTGGCCCTAGAAAACTAGCCACCAAACACAAACCATTCACTCTTTTTCAATTCCATCAACTGCTATGAATTCTTGGTATATCCGGGGACACGTGGAAAGTTAATTGTGGTGTGTGTTCTCATTAGAAGATAAATTTTGGAAGCAATTTCTTAGCCTCCGAGGCCGTTTTGAATGTTTTATAACTAGTGAGAAAATGTAAAAATAGAAAACTGCAGGACCCTCGTAGGGTTGCCAAATCACCCTGGAAACTTTTAACACACGTAAATAACTGTTTAAAAACACTATAATGAAACTTGTTGTGTGTATTAGAACTTTTTACAAAATGGTGTTTTCTCTCTCTTCCCTTCTCTTTCTCTCTCCTGGGTTACAAAGTGAAGTGAAATGAAATTCAATGAATACATGTTTCTATACCTTTTTGTTTCGATAGCAAATTGTAAAAAAAATTTATCTTATGCAAATGGGAAACTAAAAAAAATGATAATTATGTTAGATTAGGGTGGATGCCATGCCAGCGATGTATCACTGATATCATGCTCACATGGTTTTTGCACGATGAAAGAATGATGACGTAAAGGTGTTGAGTAATTATTTATTTATTTTTGGTAATATATTGAAAGACTTATTGTGGAAATTGGTAGTATGTAAAAGTCGTTAGATTATTAAGTGCTTGAGAAATTGGTATTTATTTCATGGATGTTATTTTTTATCCCAAAATTTGTTATGGTAAAAGTGGAATAAAAATGTCAAAAGGAATTGAAATTATTACCTTGTATTGAATTTTCATTGTGCAATTATTGGTTTAATAATTGGTGTTGCGCTTCTTACCTTGAAAATGTAATAAAGGAACCTAACCACTATAGTAACCCTAGTTCAAAATTTATATATATCACTAACCTGTAGATGATAATCCCTTAGCGTAGAAAACTATGACCTTCAAACGAACCTTTACACTCGATGGAACACCCTAGTGTTAGGCAAATATGATCCCAAGAAAGGGGTTTATCATCCTAGTAGTTACATTTAGTGACATCGACATAAACTAGATATATAAGAGCAACACATTCAAATAAATCTTTTGCATCGAATGAATTTCTTGTGGGATCCAGATGACATCATGGAGCTAGTGAAATAGTGGTTCTTTCATGTAAAAATTTGCTAATGAATAGATCCTCTTAGCTATAGGTGTTATCTTTGGCTAGTGATAATATAGCACTTTGATCCTTTACAGAGGGCTTATAGAGTGAATATGTTTTGAATCTTATCTAATCTATAAGAGAGCGTAAAGCCCTAAGTGGATATTGGAATTAAACTAAAACCCTAGTTGAGTAGGATGTTAACTTGTGGGTAGAAAACTATAATTTAACTCCTTGCATACGAAATTGTTTTGAAAGATGTTGGTTTTAGAGAACCTTAGAAAATGAAATCTTGTCTCAAAATCCCTTGTTATGTCATTTATGGCATTAAGGAATAAATAATATTCCTTATGTGGAATCGTGAAATGTAGAGACATGGGATTTTCGTGTACATAGATCACTTGTGATTATGTGTAGTTTTTAATGCTCCTAGCCTTGTACTTCCTTAAGATGTCAGACAAGTGCTTTCGTAACTCTTTTGTTTTAAGACGATGCTAAGAATGAGACCATAGTATGATCTAATAGCATATCATATAAGATGAGAACGAAATTGGAGATTAGGATTAAGGTCACTCTTGGAGTCCTTTTAACTTAATTAAACATTATCATGTGTTGTAAAGAATATGAATTGTTTGTGTGATCAAACTTTGAGAAAACAAAAGATATATAAATATAAATGGAAGACCATAAGTTATTGAACTTTATTAACTATGGTAGCAAAATAACTATTTCATGATCGATGGATGTTCTTGGGGAAAAAGCTATTTCGAATCTATGTCTCCCTCAATCCCAATATTTCATCTTGTCATCACGTTATATTCACTTGTGTAGCAAGGTTAAATTCTAAACTTTGAATAAGCGTTTTGGGAAGCATAATCTTAACATAAGAATGAGAGAATTATAATTTTATATGAAAATTTGAAATATGGAAAATACTTATGTAAGTTATGAAGATTGTCCAAAGGGTAAAGAGCAAAATTAACTAGTTGAACAATAAGTGAATTGTGAAACGAATTTTTAGATCATGTAGGTGGAAAAAGGGAGAAAATTATGCTTACATAATAATGTTATTGGATGTTTAACATACTCTAGATGTAACCATGGTGATGTTGTGTGTCGGTTTTCAATCCTTAAGTCATTTTTTATTGTGGTCATGTTATTTCTAGCATTTGATCATTGGGGAAAGTGTGGTATTGATAGGTTAATGGCGTTGTCATGTGTCTATGTGAATTGAAAACTGATGTAAGTGTCGTATATGTTATTTATTTTTCCTACTTGGAGTCCTTGTGGTGTTTTGCAATGAGCAATGTAAGTCAAAAAAAAATTATCCTGGTATTTTACTGTTGTAATTGTGTGTGTTAAAGTGTGGGCACTACAGAATTCAGTGAAATATTTTGGCATGCCTAGTGGGAACCATTCGGGCTTCCTTAAATTTATTCATTCTTAGGGAAATATTTTGTATGTCTTTTTCTTTTCAAAAGGAAGTTAACATTAAATATTCTCCCTAGGAATATTCTCTTTCTTCTACTTGTCTAAGTGACATTTGTATTTCGGGACAAAAAAGAATCATTATTTTTCCTCTTGCATCCACATTAGTGAAAGTAATTATCTTTCCTATTCACTCTTTATTTACATCGAATATCACATTTCAATTTTGGGTTCTAAAATACTTGCATTTGATACTTTTATGCTTGCATTTTAAGCTAGCGTTAAAATTAAGGGCAACTCATATGCTAGAAGTCATGCCCAACTGATGGTTGACATAATTAAATCATAGAAGCACTTTCTCTTCTCTCTCTCTTTTCCAAACTACACAAATATAAATTCACATGTCTTCCTAGAAAACACCTTACCTGGAAGAAGTTTTCAATGATCACATGATTAGAGGATTGATGGTGGGCACCCACCTAGTTTCTATGTGTAGTCATTATCTCAAAGAAAGGACCACCTTGTCTAAATCATAACCTAAAACCAACCTTAGATTTTACCTCTTCATAGGACACCTTCCCAACCAATTTTTTTTTTCTGGTTCACAAATTAAGTCTAAAATAGCATAAGCTAAAACATAAAATTCACTTATAGGATTGCGTGTTTTTCTTAGCTTTTTCTTGAGTTGTGAGGTTTAGGTTCTTCATTTTCTTCTTCCTTTCACACTCCACCATCATATTTGGTGTATTCCAACTATTTTTTGTGTGTGTCAAGATCCATTATTAGCATACTCAGTGTTTCTGGGTTGTATTTCATTTGACTTAATTCACGAAAATAATTTTTTCATCATATTTTCAAATTTCATAGTGATCGGCATCGGTCCAATGATCATCATCAGTTTACATCTGAACATCATTGGTTTACCTAAGCATTATTAGTTTCTATCTCTTTTTGGTCATTTTACTTAAAAACAAAATTCATCACAACTTATATTCTTTTTTAAGTTCTCAGGACATCATCATACCCCCAGAATTGTAAAATCACTTTCATATACAGCTTCCTTATTTCATTTTCATCATTATTTACCTAATTCGATAAACTATTGATTTCCCACAATAACTGGTATCAGTTTCCCTAACCCTCATCGGTTACCCTATAACCATCATTAGTTAACCTAACCATCTTTGGTTCCATTGTTTTAATTTTTAATTAAAACACTGACCAGTTTCACCTCCTGGAATCTATTCTCCTCCATTTTTGTTGCTTTTATGTGTCATTTATAGAGAACAGTTTACCTGTTCTATGATAATTCACATGGTTTTGACTTGCATACAATCCAACTCCCTTGTGTTTCACACTAGCCTTAATATTCTTCCACCTAGCCCATCACCTCCTTCTATCTTGTCGCCTATGGATCCAACTCAGCCCATCACCATTAGTACCAGTGACGAGGAGTTTGTAAGACTCCTTGATGAAAAATATTGTTACCCTACAATACTATCTTTGTCACTCATCCACCCGGGACTTGTTAAGACCTTTTTTATGTAACATACCTATGTTTGTTCCTCCTTCCCTTACCCCCACTTCTGTATCACCTACAACTAGCTCGACGTTACCTTCATCCACTTTACCACATGTGGTGTCTTGACTGGACCCCACATCCACTATAACTGTTACACCTACAACATCTATCATACCCATTGTGTTTACCATATCTTCACTAGCGACCTTGAGCATAGCCTCGTCTGTATGTGTCACCTCATATATACATGTTGCATCGTAACCACCCATGGTCTAGGAAACTAACACCCCATTCCAAAACCTTGTCCTTCCCATCCTGCAGTCCCTACCCCTAATTACCACAAGATTTGTTATGACTACCCTACCTACTTACATGTATCACCAATAACCCCCAATCTCAACTATTGCTTATTTGGGATATCTCCCACCCGCATTTATTCCCCCTTCACAATTCTCATACTTGGCACCCTCGTATACTGGGTAGCCATCCACATCATACATTCATTCTCAACTCCATTATACTGCAAGGAGTTCCCATTCATCACAACCCACCAATGACCTCATTTAGATGATGATGGAAAAGATACAAACATTAGAAGCGTCATTTTATGGCTCTCAAAGCTCCTTAAATTATGAAAAAATATGTAATGAGCCTATTCATCCATCTATCCTCATTTTCCCATACACTGTACATTGGGAAATGCCTAATTTTAACCGTTTCAATGGTAAATAAGACCCTCAACAACACTTGCATTCATTCAAACATGGGTGTTATCTAATTTCCCATGACATTGCTTTACTCCTACGGACATTCCCCATGTCCTTGATAGGACCCATGTTAGATTGGAATAGTGGTTTACCCAGACATTCCATTTACTCATTTAACCAAGTGGCTTAAGCATTCTTGGACCATTTCTCAATAAATTTCATAAAAAAAGTCACCATGAACTATCTATACTCAACAAGACGGTATGCCGACGAATCTATCGCATATTTCGTTGTTCATTGGTGAAGCCTTATCAACGAATTAACATTTTAATTACCTCAAGTTGAGCTTATAGATTTTTTCACTAGAGCTTGTGCCAGGAACATCTCAGTAACTTTGCAAGTACAAACCTTCCGTACCTTCGACAAAGCATTTACCATGGCATGGAAACTAGAAATCTGTGTCATTGAAGAGAATAAAATTCAATTACAAAACAAAAATGTTGCGTTCAAATCAAATGATGCCTCTTCATCTTCAAAGCCCCAAAAAAAATATTCGAAATCCAAAGGATCTTACAACATGGTAGATCTCAAACCTGGCCCATCTCACCCATCTAAACAAGAAAAACCTTCCTCTAATCTTTCTCTCCTTCAAACTTTTCAATTCAAATGGGAACAACAAAAGTACACTCCAATCGGAGATCCCAATTCTTCAGTCTTAGAAAAATATTCTTAAGGCTGGATCCATTACACTTCCATCTATAAAAAACATACTGGTTTCGATCCCACTTGTCCTATGCATACATGGTGTAAGGAACATGATTATTGTAACTATCATCACGTTAAATGCCATAGTGATATTAATTTCATAACCTTCAAAAAAATTGTCCAGGAAATGTTAGATAATGGAGATCTCATCCTCGACAACCCAAACGCACCGATAAATAAAAAATTTCATATATTTCAGAAGTCATTCCCTTACCATACACCATCATCTAATCAAAATAGTGAACCTTCAACCAATGACAGAAATTTCTGTGAAGTTCACATTGTTTTTGAAGTCGTACCAACCATTACTCAAATTCATCTTATCCCCTCTATCGAGGATATTCTAGCATGAGATCCTCTATCCAAGGAAGATCCAACCTCATCTACTCCTTCACCCATAGATGAGTCCCCCTCATCTCTCCCTTCACCCACAGAGGATTTCACAATTTCTTCCAATGCCATTTCACCATCTACCTTGCAACCTAACAAAAAATCAATGATATTAATTCTTCGACCCATGGGAGAATCATCCTTACTTTCTTCACCACCAAAAGAAGAGTCTACATCAACCCACCTACCGTCTCTCCTACCCTTGGGGGATCCATTAGACACATCATTTCCTATTGGTGATAGTTTCCCATTAGCATTCAAGGATCCCATTGATCTGTTGTCGGCTCTTTTACCTACAAATTCTGAGGATAACTAGTTCCATGTCTCACAGACATATTTTATAGGGATTTCCACTAAACTAATGATATCTCCTCTTATATTGGTACCATTTTCATGCCTCACTGATCACTTGGATTACGTTGATAACTCCATGCTTTGGAGATTCCTTCAGTTACCCTTTTCAACCCAAATGCAAATGTCTCTTAGTGATACCTCCATGATCTATCTGAGGGTATTTAAAGTGACCAAATCAACCATGACCATGCCTATTGAAATGAATTCTTCTTCGCCACCCTTTCCTAAATCCGAACCTTTACCCATAACTAAACTCATTCCTATGCCAAAGATCCTACCATACCTCTATTAGCACCATGGCTAACCCATCCTCTACCACCATTTTTTTTCCCTTCTACATCACGTACTCCGACCTCGACTTTACCCAAGAAGGTGCAATTCAAGGACAAGAACCCACTAGGCTCCAAAAAGGTAGTTAAACCCACAACACTTTCTATTGCTAGTTCATCTACCAAACCCTTACCCAGGAAGGTACAACCCAATCCTAAAATAGTCCCACCTACTAAATAAGTGGTCAAACCTATACCATCTTCAATTCCTCCTCATGTAGTACCTCACACATCACAATCACCTACACTTCAATCTAGACCAACATTCACCTCACATTGCGACCCATTGGTAGGTTCTTACGCCATCATTCTAGGCAACCTTTTAGAGACTGTTGTCATCACATTACATCCCATTAGACCTTATGACCCACTCAAGCCCAAACCAAAAGGGTTTGCTAATACTAAATTTTTTTCCTACCATCGTGTGTCAGGACATGATGTAGAAAATTGTAAGGCTCTAAAAACCATTCTTCTCTAATTTTTTCCTCCTTAACAAAAATTTAATGACAATGATATCCTAGACGAGGACCCATTTCCATCTCCACCTATCACCATGCATCCTCACCCACTACCTATTAAGTTACCTGCATCACCACCTCCATAACCCTTTTATCCACCTCTAAAATTCAAGATCAACATGGTCCACATAAGAGAGCTCGTAAAAACCCCACCAAAATGCTAGTGCACCCTACTCATTTCACAAGTGTCTTACCCTGCATTAGGATTTTGTCCATCATATCGTTATAATAATCATGAAATACCTTATCCATCCACCTCTCTTCCTCATATTAACATGATCCAAGTTATTACTCACACCCAAACAGACAAAGGAAAAGCAAAAACAACCATCCCATCTACACCCGCACCAAAAATATCCATTTGATGACCCACATACCGTATTTCTTACGAGGTCACCCATCATACAATGTTAAAACAATTTCACCAATCCCCTCTAAAAATGTCTTTGTACGATCTCTTCCAAATCTCTTAATCATATTGACAAGCCCTGATGGAGGTTTTGCAATCCATCGAGGTTTTACCTAATGAACCCACACCATTAGCCTCTATTATCACCCCTAACCACATGGTATCTCTTACCAAATCATCTCCTTCTTCACCCCCTAACACTCATCAATTCTCCACCCTCAATTATTTTGAGGATGAGAGTATACCTCTTTAATCAAATGACCCTAATCTCACTCTTTTCATCTTTGTCTATATCAATAAAATACACGTTCGACACATTATGATCAATGGTGGTTCTAGTATCATCATCATATCTTCCCATGTGTACAATCAAATGTACATCCCTTAAAATTACATGCATAATAACCTGGTTATGTTGTGCTCCTTCAATGATGCCATCACTTGCACCCTTAGCACCATTATTCTTCACGTTCACGTGGGACCCTGTACTGTGTTAGAATTATTCTATGTTTTAGCAGGGGAATTCCAGTATAACTTGTTGTTTGAGATACCTTGGATCTATGTCATCGGTTTTGTTCCTTCAACTTTACATCATTGTGTAACAATTGAACATGAAGGACATAACTATACCATCCCAGCTGACCCTTCACCATTTAAAATTTGTAAGATGTTATATGGACCTGATGATTTTCTTATACTAATTAAGGCATATACCAATGTCACCACTTCTTATTCACCCATAGCACCATCTACTAATGTTATTTCTACCTTTTCCACACCTACCTCCTTCATTCCCACTACCACCATAAATCTGGTAGATGACCCATCCGTTAATCATCCTACTTCTAAATTGACCAATGCTTCTTCCTCCCAATCGCCTAATGATTCATCTATTCCTGCCACCCATATACCAACTATTGATCCCTTAGAATATGTTTTTTAATGTCTCACTCTAGGGGAGTACCACCTATACAACATCAAAAAATTCCTTACTCCTTAAGAGTATGGTAACCTTCGCCAACACCCTCGTTATGACAGTCACATACGCAAGGTCTTCCCTTATGCTCCTCCCCACCTTCACACCAAATTAACATATGGGGGACTTGACACTTCCACCTTTTCACCCAAGCCACCTTCCCAAACATGAATATTTTCATTTGACCTCCAATATCTCACCAACTGCAGATTTTCCCACACTTTCCTTCACCTCTATGCATGGAAAGGCTTTAGGTTTGGGTTCTACAAACAAGGTTGTCATACTATCATCCCATGTACCATATTGAAACACAAAAACCATAGTGGTATTGGATTTTCTGAACCATCTTCTAAGAAGTACCACATTGACCTCATCAAGGATGAAAAAAATTATCCACCCTATTTACCAATGTCACCACCTTCACCCACGGAGTCTATAGATCCTGAATCTATTCCTTCTAACTTTTTTTTCATGAAAACCATTTCCCTGGGACCTCTGACTTATCAATGCGATGGAGAGGCTCCCTCTTCTCTTCCCTTCCTGTATCCTGACATGATCGATGATGATACACCATCCATTAATGCCTTTTAATTTTAGGACAATAATTCTATCCTCTCCGACCTTGGTGTGGAAGATTCTATATTCACCGGTCATTGCCTTCTGAAATGCAAACCATGTTAAATGAATCGACCATCGAAATCAATATTAACACTTAGGATGACCCACACATTCTAAATATAGGTCATTCCTTAGACGCTACTAAACAAGAAGCTTTCACTACTTTCCTCAAGGATTATAACAATGTTTTTTCTTGGCCCTACACTGATATGCCTAGTATTGACCCAAACATTGTGGTCCACAATATCATCACCATTTCTGAAGCCAAAATTATAAAACAAAAGCTGTGGAAAATGCATCCTTGCAATGCCCTTCTTGTCAAAGTGGAACTTCAACGCCTTATTTCGGTTTATTTCATCCTACCCATTGATTATCCCCAAAGGATCTCTAACATCATTCCTGTCACAAAAGTGATAGGGGGACTCCGCATTTACACATATTTTCATGACTTAAAATTAGTTTTCCCCAAATATGACTTTCCACTACCTAGTATTGACTAACTAGTTGATCTTACCACCAGCCATGAGATGTTATCACTCATGGATGGATTCTCAGGTTATAATCAAATATTACTCACCCCAAAAGATCAACACAAAACTGACTTCATCACTCTTTGGGGGACTTTCTACTATCGTGTGATGCCTTTTGGCCTTAAAAATGTTGGTGCTACATATCAATAGGCTATGACCTATATATTTCATGACATCATGCATCTTATATTTTAAAATTATGTAGATGACCTTCTTACCAAATCCAAACATCGAGCCGAATACCTTACATTCCTCGAGATCATTTTTGACCATCTCATCAAGTATTTTGTTCACCTTCAACCTAAGAAATGTGTCTTCATTTTCCTCTCAGGAAAACTCCTTGGTTTTATCATTTCTTTGCATGGCATACAAGTTGATCACACTAAAATCAAGGCTACTATTTAAATTCCTTCACCTACTAACCTTCGCCAAGTGCGTAGTTTGCAAGGCAAGTTGCAGTCTATCTATCATTTTATATCGCAAATTTTTGACCACTTCCACCCCTTTCGTCATCTACTTAAAAATGATGTTTCCTTCAAATGGGATGATTAATGCCACAAAGAATTTGATGTCTTAATATAATACCTCCTCCAACCACCTATGGTCATTCCTCCTAAAGATGACTAACCATTTTATCTTTACATTTCTTATATTGATCATTCCTTGGGTGTCATGCTTTCTCATCATGATGAGCAACATAGGGAATAGGCGGTTTACTATATAAGCCATACAGTTCTAGACTACGAAACTAGATACACCCACGTCAAATTTTTTTTCTTGGCCTTAGTTTTTTTCACCACTAAAGTTCATCATTACCTACTCAATCAAAAAAGCTTCGTTGTCATCAATATTGACCCCCTGCATTAGATGTACACCAAAGCCTATCAACATCAGTGTGTTACACATTGGCTCATGCTTCTTATAGACCTAGACCTTGAATTCACCCATAAAAAATCTAATAAAGGCCAAAATATCATTGAACAACTCACAGACGTAGTTATCTTCAGAGATCAGCCCTCTAAATTTGATTTCCTAGATGAATACATCTCTACCCTCTTGTTGGACGATACTATTTACCTGATGACCTTATTATTTGATGGTTCCAAATTTCAGCGTGGAGGTGGTGCTGGAGTTATCCTCATTCCTCTTGATGGTGATCCTATGATGTTATCTTTCAAACTAGATTTTGAATGTACTAACAATATTTTTAAACATGAAGAAAATCTTATTAGTCCTTCAAACTACCATCACCTTAGACATCAAATCAATTAATATCTTTAGAAATTCTCAACTGGTTGTAAATCAAGTAAATGGTATATACCAATGTCATAAATAAATAATTTGAAAGTATAAGTATCATGCAGACATACTTTTGACTACATTTGACCGTTATGAACTTTAAACCACTCCATGTTCCACTAATAAATTTGCGGATACCATGGTCTTCCTTGCTTCTTTGACTCAAAAATATTTGTCATGGTACAAAAGCTGCAATCACCTTCCTACATATTTCGAGATGTCAACCTCGTCAGAACCATTAGACCTGACCCATGTGACCTTTGGTATAATTAATTTACAAACTACATTTCCTTATCAATTATACCTCCTGACCTTACTCGCAATGGGAAATGCACCTTTATCAAAAGTGTCTCAAGCTTTGTCATTATGAGTGGCCTTATTTATAAATGTGGCTTTGATGGTATCCTCTTGTGATGCCTTATAAGTTTGAAATTCCCTACACCATCATGGAAGTTCACTACAAAATTTTTAGAGATCACTTCAGTGGTTTAGTTGTTGCTAAACGCATTCTTCACTTAGGCTATTATTGGCCAACCTTAAACTGCGATTGTTGTGATTATGTCAAATTTTGTATGAAGTTCCAACAACATGCTAATATTTATCACATGCATATTCACACCTTACAGGTCACATGAGACATTTGGAATTTCTCTCAATGGGGTTTGGATATTTTTGGATAAATCAATCCCCATTCTTCATAGCCCCATCAATGGATTATTACCACTAGTGATTAATACACTAAATGGTTAAAATCCATACATCTTATTTCTACAAAAGCTGAAAAAATATGTAAATTCATCAATCATCACATCATTTTTCACTTCGGTGTTCCCCATCGTCTCATCACTGATAATGGAAAATAATTCAAAAACAAAACCGTATGGAAACTTTGTGACACCTTCGGCATTAAAATTAGTTTTTCTTCACTTTACCACCCCCAAACAAATGGCCAAGTTGAATCAACTGAAAAAACCTTTAACAAAATTCTTATGAAAGTGGTTAACGATACAGGAAAGGATTAGCACACACATATTTCTTTTCCTTATAGGCTTACCGTACTTGTATTTGTACTTCAACTGCGGTCACACCTTTTTCTCTAGTGTATGGTATAGAGGTTGTCCTACATCTTGAATTCTTGATTCCATCTCTTTACATCTCACTCAAAGAGATGCTCAACGATGATGAATTTTAGTAGGACCATTTGGCACAACTTGAGTTATTATAAGAACGTTGTCTTAAAGGTCTTGATCATCTTTAAATTACCAAAAACGTATGAAATGTGCCTATAAAAAATGTGTCCATGAATGAACCTTTCAGGTTGGTGACCTCATCCTAAAGGAAAATAAACATGTAACCAAAGAGGAGAAAAGTAAATGGGGAAACGTTTCTCCTAATTGGCTTAGACATTATATCATTAATCATACCTATGGATCAAGTGCTTATCGTTTATCTTCACTCGATGGAAAACCAAAACCTGAGCCCCTCAATGCCTTGCATCTTTGACTATTCTATTGTTGAATCAAGTCCCGTATCACCTTCTATCTATTTAATTCTTGTTCCTTGAGCACCATTCACCTTCCATTTTAACTACTTTAAGGATCCACAAATTTGTAAGAATCATGTGATTAGCCGTCACTTTTTCAGCCCTATCTTCAATATGAGTACCATGAACCTACTCATGACATGATTCTCATGGATAATTTTCATCTTTTTTCAATATGGAATCCCATGGTTGTTCATCATGTAAAATTTCTCTTTCAAAGTTATCCTTTGTGTGTTATGGTTTTGCCTTAAAACCAAGAGCCTATTTTTCTCTATAGTCTTGTCCTTGACTTAACAGTCTAACAGAAAAATAATGTAAAAATTCAAATGGGCTTCAAATCCTTGAGTCAAAATTCTAGAAAAAATATGACTCCCTCAAAAAGGATAGCTATGCTCTCTATCTCATTGTTATAAATAGACTACTCCCTCGAAGGACAACTATACAAAGCTAGTCATATTGTACTTAGTCTCTCATCAAAATAGGACTATTCTTGCAAAATAAAATAAAATATTCAGAAGCTTCTAGCATCGATCAACTTCCTGAAGACCTCAAGAAGATAATATATTAATCCCACATAGAATTATTGCATCGATCAATCTATCAAAACAATATTAAAAAGAAGAAAATGATAAAAAAAAAAATCGTCATGGAATTGCCTATTTTGATCTTAGGTATCTTGCTAAGCAGGCATGTTGTCTTATACCAAGCTACGCTAAATACCAACAATTATCACCTCATTTCCTTTTCACCCTAATTTCCTACGTTCTCAAGGGACTTTCTTCACCCTTACCATAGTCAATCATGCAACACCTTCAGGGTATTTTGTTCATAATCCAATATAAGGTATGGTAAACTCGTTATGCTTCTTATCAATTAGGCGGCTCTTTTATCTCCTCCAACTATTCAAAATATTCATTACTTATTAATTATCCTATACATGAATAGACCATTGATACTTATATTTTAAGCACTCCCTTTTCACCAAAATCAATCATGCCTAAATGACCTAAACTCAACCATACGTAAAATGAACTAAACCCAACTATACCTAAAATGACCTAAACCCAAATAGGCCTAAATGACCTAGAATCAATCATGCCTAAAACCTACCCACCCATTCCACTACCTCATCTTATTTTTCCCTAGCTTATGGGAGAACTACATCATCCTGAGGCCCCTGTTCACTAGGGCTATGTAGGAAGCACTCCGAGGGCATGGGGCTCTTGGAGGTTAGCTCAACCACTCTTTACCCTAACCAATTTTCCCCCATGTTTTCAATTAAAATTTAACATTACTTAGCTTCCATTTTTCACAAACACTTGGAAATTAAATAATTAACAAAGATAAATACCTACCATTTTCTTAACAATATATTATCATACATCCATCATTTCACATTTTTATGATATCAAATATTTTAGAAATGTACACCATAACATACATATACATCATCATTTATTTCCCATGCTACAAATAACTTGGAAATTAAATCAAAACCAACAAACCTTAACTACATCATGCCTAACTTACCTAGACTCAATCATGCCTATACCTGACTCAACCATGCCTAAATGACCTAAACTTAACCA
The DNA here is from genome assembly GCA_019776745.2 of Taxus chinensis. Taxonomy (NCBI): domain Eukaryota; kingdom Viridiplantae; phylum Streptophyta; class Pinopsida; order Cupressales; family Taxaceae; genus Taxus; species Taxus chinensis. The sequence goes on along the minus strand of CM034156.1, from coordinate 397,413,878 downwards.
TGCCTATACCTGAATCAACCACGCATAACTAACCTAAAATCCACCATACCTAACTGACCTAAACTTAACCATTCCTAACAAATCTCAAACTCCACCATGCCTAGAAAATCTAACTCAACCATGCCTACATGACCCCGACTCAAACGTGCCTAATTAACCTAGTTTCCATCACATACACAATAAAAATGGAAATTAAAAACAAGTACATCATTAATAGATACACATATACATTAGAATCATCATCTATATCAATGAAAAGATCTATGTATCAATACATATGTACACATCCAAAAATAAATATAACTATCTCGAGATGCTTAGATACACTCTCACTATCTTTAGCACATAGGCCAGTATAATAATCAAAATAACAAAAAATATCATTTACATCCTCACTATCATCGGAATACAGGATGGTATATACCAAAATTTGTTACACCAATCATATCATTTGACTATTCATCACTCCATCTGATATCCATGCATGTCTCATCTATCTCCTCCTCACCTCCAGCTCAGAGACCTGTCTCCACCTCCCAACCTAGCATGGGTCTCGGCCTAATCTTGTCCTGACCTTCACCTGGGAATGGCCTTAGTGAACTCGTAGCCTCACCCTGACCTTGCCTCTTGGCTCTTTGACCCCCTGTGCTCTCAGAACTATGAGTATGGGATCTAGTCCTCTCTCTTGCTTCCTAATGTTCCCTATACTCAACATAGGAAGGGACATCTATCCTGGTGGTAGTCAGATGATCATGATAATATTGTGCCTCACTTAGAGCATCCCTGAACCTTACCATCGGCACCATCTGAGGTGGTACCATAGGTATCACAACAACCTGTGAGCTCTTACATGTTAATGCTGGCCTCCAAGCATGTACATATGAGCCATATGCTCCTCCCTTTACCATGAGACCCTATCCCACCACAGTTTTCTATATTATGGGACCCTATCCCTGAGTATGTGGAAGTGCATGTGCTACCACCTAGGTCTGTAAGGCCATAACCTGAGTCTGTGTGGTGGCCAATTGGCCCTGTAAACCTTCTATCTATGCCTATGAATCAACCACATGTCCCTCATCTGAATCTCCACCCTATGCGGGTGCTTGTCCCTGTGCTACCTGGGCATGTAAGGCCACTACATGTGGCTATAAAATGGAATCCTGTTCTTATGACCCAGTAAGATGCCCCTGTAAAGCGGTAATATTTTCCTGAAGGGAAGCCGCATGACCCTACAAGGTATCTCATTGTAATGTGATGGTAGCTAAGTTTGGATTCCCTGGCCTCGGTGGTGTCACTCATAGTTGTGCCACTCATCAATTCCTATATCTATTGGTAACACCTACATCATCAATCCTCCTATCCATCGCCTGCTCCTCTAGTCCTATAGGCACACTCAGTCATGGTGGAGATATAGGTCTCTCCATGTCATCTTTCATGTACTGTGGGAAGGTGGAGGTACGTCTTGTGGTAGCCCAACCTATCATCTCACCCTATCTACATGTATCATATCGTACTCACCAGCATGATATCCATGAATCCATCTCAGCAGTTGTAACTCCTCTAAATCCTCCGGCATGTCCTTGTATGAGGGATAACCAACATATGGCCTCCAAAAAATATCCACACTAGAAAATCCCTCCAGTAACTACCTGTAATATGAAACATCATGTGTGGCCCTAACCACCCTGTGTAACCCACCAAATGGTACCCACATTTTATATCTAACTCTGACCAAGCCACCCCTGAACCAATCAAGTCAAGGTAAACCAACTTGATGTACACATACGATGTGCTCATATGCACAACAATGTAGAAGAAAAGTGCAACATAAACTAAACTGCCACAATTACTCATAGACCCACATCTCCCTATACAGCTGCACCCGGAATGATGGTGCCCATGAAAAAGAGATCCACTACTCCACCATATCCTAGAGAACTCCCATCAATGCTTTCGGGAATCTACCACCCTTGGCATCTGGTAAGGTGAAACATCATACTGCCTCCATCATCAAAATAACTAACCTCATCTCCTGAGGATTGGATGCATAAATCTCTCTGTAGCTAAGCCTCATGCTATGGCACCTCAACTTACACATCACCTCCCTAAAAAGAACCATTATAGGCTCCACGAAGGCCTATTAAGTAATATAAAACACTCACTCACCCAATATCGGTAGCCGCAGGATCCTGTATACGTCCTATAGGGTGACAGTAATCTCACCCATCGATAAAGGAAAAGTATTGGTCATTGAATCTAATCTATACATGAGTGAGACCATCAAACTAGGATCTGAAGCTATAAATCTGTAGTGTCGGATCCCAATCAATCCAACATCAGTCATATTCTCCCACTCCTCTATATTCACACTCGACTACATCTCTACCAATAGAGGTGGTAATCTATCTCGTATACGTAATTGGTCCCTAGCCTACATCCAACAAAACACAACATTGGTAAGACCTCACTACCTCTAATTACATCTTAACCCCAATACCGTACCAAATAACACAAATCCTGGTTACCCCATTTACCTAATTCACATACCAACCTCCTACCCTCTACACTCATGACTCTTTACCCTCACATTATTTCACCTACTCACCTATCCCATCTAGCCAAAGATAATATTTTACCCGTAACCTTCTACAACCATTCATTACTCTCCCCTTATTGACCTCTTTTCCTTTCATACATAACCCTTCTTACCCTTTCCTTCTTTCACCCTAATCGGCGTCGGTCTCCTGGACCATCACCGGTTCTCTTTGACTAACATCGGTTTCTATTAACTAATGTCGGTCACCTTAGTCTTGACTGATGTCAGCTACAGCCGACTAACATTTGCCAAAACTTGACTGACGTCGGTATTTTTCATGACCCCCCAAAAAAAATCCCCTCGATTTCTTAAAAATTGACAAAAATAACCTACAACCCTACTTAATCCCAACAACTTATAACCCATATTTATTTCTCCCCCTACTTAGCCTATATTCAACCTCATCCCCCCAGATTTAATTTATTTTTCATCCAAATTTCAAAATTAACATTCTAGCCAAAAAATTCTTCATTATAAAACACAATTGGAGCAAATCAAAAAGTTAAGAAATGCCCCTACCTCATCACGGTGTCGCCTACATAGTGGTACATCTGGCAACTAAGCCGGTGCTCCACCTAAACCCTGTCCCACCTCTTCCATGACAAAAATCTACCTTGAATCTATCTACCAATCACATGCCTCCAACCGACCTCATGGACCCAGCTACCTAGCTCCTCTCACCACTTAAAAACCTCCACCTCAGCTTAGAGTCTCGTATTGTTGCTTTCTATGGAAGCACTATCACTCTGTCACTTTCCCAAATGATAACAAGATAAAGTGAATACATACAACATGGAATTTTATTTTTTATACCCAAATCCACACAACTGACATTAGTTGTGTCGTGCCCTACTAAACTAATGTCGGTCAGATCTTGAATGACATCAGTTAGCTACTAGTACCATTTATGCCCCCTTTTACGCATTTTAACCAAACTCATTACTGCCACATACTGTTTTCCAGTACCAACACCCATTGTAGCCTACCCATAAGCCTACACTACCCATATAATTCCATAATTGCATTTAGGGATTTGTTATTTTACCTATACCTTGGCCTTACCCATGCCATGACCTATTTCCCTAGACCTGACCTACATTTTGTTACCATTGAACTTGTGTACTTTTTATACCTTGCAATGTTGTTGCTTGTGTTGTTTTAGCCTAACAACCATACCTTGCCTATTGTCATGTTGTTTATCCAAACCAAACCTTTGGTGTACCGGATCATACCTAAACGTTCCTGCACCTAACCTATGTTGTGTTTCTGGACCATATCCTATACCCTAGATACCTGAATCACTTCAACCTTGTTTGGTTAAACCTATTGACCTTGGACGATGTATATTTTTCAAGCTCTTCAACCTAGTATCGTTTCATAGTCTATGCGTGTACGTGCATTCGATTTCACTTGCCTATTACCTGATTTTACCCTTGGCCATTCCTTATTACCTAATTTGACAATTACACTTTACCCAAAACCCACCTACCTTAACTTTCACCAACTACACATTTATCAAACCACTCACCGATTATGTATGCCACCTCATTAGTTCCTAGTTTGAGGGGAATCACCTTCACCCACACTTGGGGCAACCCCACTCTCACCGATTCATGGGGAAATCACTTCCTATTTTTGTCAGCGTCGCTTATCAATATAAGCTAGGTGAAAAAAGGGGGAAAAATGTAGACACAAAAATTAGTTCATACTACCCTTATAAACATTTTTAAATAAATTAACCATACCTTACCTATCCATATCCCATAGTGCACATGATTAATGGAATTAATTTCCTTAATTAATTTAATTAACATCCTCACTTGACCACCTCACCCACCTAACTCACCTAGACACCTCACTCCATGACCCACTCAAACCCCATTAATGACCTAAGACTAGGTCTAAGCCTATCCTAACCAACTAGGACTTAGTCTAAACCTAGACTTAAGTATTATTAACAAACCAAAGAGGAATTTTACTCATCTTGTCATGATTTATCACTTGAGACTCAGACGAAGATTGAAGACCACGCTAAAAATAACAATAATCAGGTTTTTTTGGCCAACCTGGATATTGTCGCATTAACCGACGTCGATTATACCTCAACCGACATCGTCCCCCTAACAATCACTAGATAGGTTAAATAAATTTCCAAAATCCTTTTTTGAGGATGGTTATTTGATTTAGGATCTCACATGAACAAAGACTTGGAGAACTTGAACTTTTGAAGCACTCGGGAAAAGGAAAACACCCAGGAGCACTACCAAAAACCATCGACATCAATCACCTTCTTCACAATCATGTATTTACATAGAGAATAACAAAGGCTCGAACTACCATGACATGTACATGACATCCCTTCTCTCTAGATCTCTTCCATCATTATTTTCATCACTTGCACTCTCCAGACCCATTCTTTAGTAAGTACATAACATCTCTTCAGTTATCTCTATTTTCTTTCATTAAGATCATAATTCCTCTAAGTAATTTATTTTTATGTACATATGTACACCTCCTTCCTCCCACCAACCTATCACCTTACCATATCTATCCCTTTTACCTATCTTCACCATCTCCTAGTCATCTCTGAGTCACTAAGGCCATTTAACAACCTCACCTTCACCATTTCCATCCTCTTAGCAATCACAAAGAGCTTGGAAACTAGTTTCTAAGATCCTTTCACTATCTTCCCCTACCGACGTCTGTTAGCCAACAGACGTAAGTCATCCTAGAAAACCTATATCGATCACACAAACAACGTCGGTTACTATTTTTGGAAACATACCTCATACCAACGAGCTCATATCCATCCCCAACATCCCAAAATCAATTTTAACCTTTACCAGACCTTACCCAGAGCCTAAACTAGACCTATAACCCAATAGCAGCCCATCACCTGACCTGTCTTGACCTTAATCACATTTTATCTGACCTTTCTTATGTTTTTTACACGAGATACCTAAATTGTTTCAATACCAGTAAGATTGTTATTTCATGTTTTTTGTGGATAGCATTAATACTGTTATATAAATGTGGATTGACAACTTATACATGAAGCATCACGCTTCCTAGATCTAGCTTCTGCTAGGTAGTCCAATCGTTGTTTTATTTAAATCTATATGGTGATATTGTTTTACATTTAAAAGGTAGTTCCTCCTAGCCAAAAGGGAGCTCTCACAATCAACATTGGATTAGGAAATCAGAAGGTGCACACAACCTTAAACCGACATCACAAACAGGTATTCCTCCTTTTCCTGTCACCCTCTATCTTTTTCATTAACTTGTTAATAATCTGGTGAAACACTACTGGTTAATTCATCTAGTAGGAAGATAACCATCGAAAGATGCCAAATTGTTGTCCAAAATAAAACCCATGCTATTTTGAAAACTTCATGCAAATGAAAGAGTTAATAACTTATTGTGAGAAAATTCATGAAGCAAAGGAATTAAAAATGTATTTTTTTGTAGAAATAAGATACTTAGTTTTCAGCGGAGTTCACATAACAAATGGAAAAAAGGAAAAACATTGTGGATAAATATGTAGTGGAAATAAAAATTAGGAATTTTTGGAATTGTAGGATAATAAAATTTGAGCACGAAGATGATAAAATTTCTATGAGAGGAAATACGTGCAAGGATAAAACATAGAAAATATAGAAAACAAATAAATTTTGTAGAGTAAATAAAAGCCACAGAACAAATAAAATTTATTGAACATAAAAGATCCATAAAACATAGAAATACATGGAACAAATAAAGCGTGTAAAATAAAGGAAATCCACAGAACATTGAAAATTCATGGAACAAATAAAATCCGCACAACAAAGGAAACATGTAGAACAAGAGATTGGTCATATGCATAACAAGAAAAGTTAAAATCCATGTAGTAAAGTGTTATTCGAAGGACTCGGACTCTGTGTCCAAAGGTGGAAGAGAGTGAAGTAAAAGATAATTCTTGAGTACAAGAAGAGGTTACATAATGTAAAATTAGGGTTGTATATTAGGAGAAGAAAGTGAAAAACTCTTTAGATAATGCAGAAGCTTCTAAAACTCTTGAAATACCATAGAAATCAAAACAATTCTGTAAATCACAATAGAAACATCAGGTTATGTGGTAGATAGAAGGAAGCCAATAGATCATCTAAAATATATGGATTATAACAAAGCCACGCTTAAGTCAACTAAAAATTTTAAATCATTCCCAACCACAAGCATTAAATCCTATGCATCAAAGCCCTCATTTTAAAATGACCTGATAGAGTCCTTGCAAAAAACCTCTATTACCCATTTCTATCTATAAGCATTGAATCTTGATTGGTCCTCAGTGGGTGGTGATTGGTTAGACCACTTCATTTATGGCATGATCTGATCTTGTCCCTCTCTCTTCTCTTCCTTCTATATAAGAAACAACTTAACATCCTTTGTAAAGGATCCAATCCTGACTGTAAGTTCACTATGTTAAAATGGTGGCTAATATTTCATAAGTTGAGGACTTCTGATCTAGTCACATGCAATGCACTTAGTGCCCTTCAACAATAATGTAATGGAATGTTTATTTCTTTATCAATAAAATCTTGTTATTATTGTTTTTAGTTTCCTTTTACTTGTGTTTATTATATCTCTTACCTCTCTATTTATTTCTATCATATATGTGTGGGCTATATTTTCACGTGTATTAATTTCTCTGTATCTAAAATATGAGAAATAGAATGGTTTACATAGTGTTGATTTTTGTAATTTATCTTCCCCCTCATCATGTTATTCCCTTGTCTATTATTCCCCTCATTTATGGATATCCCCTTTCTATTCTAGCACCATTGCAATTCCCTGATCTTAGTTTTATTTCATGCATTCCTCCTTCCTCTTTCCCATGTAGACTAATACCTTAGGTTAGAATTAGTTTTAGTGTTAGATTGGATAGGTAAAGGATGTTGGAATTTTTCAAGGTTTGTCTAAAGGAGTAAGGTCTCACACCTTGGAAACATTCGCATGTTTCAATGAGGTGTTGAATCTAGAATATTTAGTAAGGGTGGAATCTCAAGAGAAAACAACTACACTTACTAGCCTCTCATGGTATAGTCAGTCTCATTGGTCAAAAATATTGATACTATCCCCAATAATCTCATATTTTACCTTCATTGATGGTTCCCATACACATATCACACATTTACAATTACAGTTTCACCTAGTTGTAAATGGATATCATTGCATCTATGGTAGGTCCCCAATCTTGTATCTCTCTTGTTGATCAACTAAAATTTTGGAATATGTGTAATTAATCTAATCTATAATGACATGTAAATGAAGTAAATAATTGTAGTAAACAAATATAGAAATTATCTAAGCAATTAATCTAATGGAAGTAGAAACCCTAATATGTAAGAAGAGTGAGGAAGTGACTAAGTTGATTAAAGAATCTCGTTGGACTATGTCATAGAAGTGACTAGAGAAACAGAAGACGTGAACAACTATGAAGAAATCCTGAAAAGGATGGATCTGGACTATCTAGCTGGACTGGAGTTCTTGGAGAGGGACTGTGGCTCTTGTGGGTTCTCTAGTATACAAAATTAGTACCATGGTCTATGAAAATGATTCAGAACATGATTTTCACAGGTCTACTAGGTGGTCTGAAACCCTCACTATGTGTTGCATCAGATTCGTTGTAGTGTTCCACATGTTTATAATAATCCAAGATGTATAGAAGACTTGCGAAATACCAGAAGAATTATCAAAACCATAATAAAAAAATAATGCAAATGAATGGGTCGGACTGACCTCAACTACCACAACAGTGGGATTACTAAATGATAGTTGCACTACATTTCAGGCCCAAATGTAGTTATGGTGTGTGTGTGTGCATCATGTTCCTTAGGTACTCTTGTGTCAATCACACTTTGTGAAGTAGCGAGAAATAACTAGATGTAGAAAATGAAATAGAATGTGTGCATGAAATAGAATACAATCCCTCCACCTATGCTTGTATAATGCAGATGAACCAACCTTGTCCTTGTGATGGAGCTAATGGATGCAAATGATCTCCAAATGGATGTAACTCTAGGTGGATGATAGTAGTGACTGGTGATTAGTCCCTCATTATGGTCTCATAAATTTATATTTATGGGGTTCTCTTGATGTAATTTCATAATTAACCCCAAAATGGTCAACCGCCAAAAAGATAAGAAGATAGAACGGGTAAAAGGTTCCCAAAAAGTTGTGGGAAAGTTATACAAGGATAAAGGAAGCCCTTGAAGGACCAGGAGCCCATGGGTGTCCTACGACTAGCATGAGTGCCCTAGTCGATGCTAAAATAATAAAAGATGACTGAAATAGACTGGGCATATGGGTGTAAAAGGTCAGGAAAGATGAAATAAAACAAGAGAAGATGGCTAAAATAAGGGGGTTAATTAGTAATTTCTTCACTCAAAAAACTTTTAAATAATAGTTTGAGACCGAGACTAAATAATGTCTAAAGTGCATTATTTTTTTACTACACTTGTCACGTGGGAAAAAATGTGTGGAGATTTCGATACCTATATAATTACCCAAATTATTGCAACACCCCATTAGGCCTGTATCACTCCATGAAAAAATATTGTCAACTAGCTAGATAACACTCAATGTGAACATACTCTAAGTCTAAAAAATTCTATGCTCAAGTCTTCATGGCTAGGTACAGCTTTCGTGTGATATCACTTGGGATTAGATGAATATTTGGTAAGATATTTCAAAAAAATAAAACACATAGTGAATTCTTTATTGATTAAAGCATACAAGCTCAGACACACATAAATAGTGGGGATAAGTATGATTATTAATGATTGAATACTCCCATAAATATCCCTTATAATAGCTCTTAGAAGATATGTTCTAAAAATTTGTAACACACTCAAACTAGTCCATTATTATTAACTATGTGGATACTACTTTCCTAACATTACCCTTTAGTGTGAATAGAGTAGAATAAAATTCACACTTCCTTCTATAGTGTGCCACCCTTATGTGCTCATGATCTTGGTACATAACTTGAAATTAAGGTAGAGAAGGAACTCATCAAATTCTCATCTACCATGTACTATGAGAAACTAATTTGATCAAACTAAAATGGGAAACATAAGAAGCAACCATTTTCTTATCAACCATTCACTATAGGAAAAAAATTAGACCTAATCATTGTGGAAACTCAAGTAAGAACCATCTGCACAACCTTTAATAGATTTAAAAAGGTTAACCATAAACCTAGGTATGAACCCCAGTTCATCCTCTTCAAGTATCATGATTTTTCTTCATCCTTTTTCTTTCAAATTTCCACTACATTTTTACGTCAGTGGATTATATAGGAAAATTTTATCACTTTTTAAATTTTTTTAAAAAATCTACTTGTGTTCTTATTTTTAATCACACAAAGCTATACAGATGAAAACATTGCAAATCGAAGAAAATAAATATTGGTACTCTTAACATATTATCATATCACAAGAGAAAAATAAACCCTACAAAAAACATTGCAAACACACATGCGACAACTTCATTGTGTGGCCCCGTCACTTGTGGCTAGTGAGAGGATGTTGATTTTCCTCTATCCTCCATTATCTCCATCCTTTGAATATTTTGTTTCTTACTCAGCAAGATGGAATTTAAAGCTCAAATATACAGCTTTCTTATAAACACAACTTCCCCAACAATGTTTTCTTTAGAACTAAAATTCCAAAGAAAGGGCCTATGGATAGCAACCCCTAGTGGGGTCAAGAATGACATCCCTTATAGGGTCCTTCCAAAATTATTTATCTTATCCTTCAAAAATTTGAACTTCGGGTAACACAAAAAAATGTTTGTGACAAATTTTAATATATTTATTTTTAACACTTTTACAACATGAATATTTTGACAACATATTGTTTTTTATTTGACACTAAATCATTAATTAGACTGTGAAACTTTTTGAAAACATAAAATAACTTGACTCTACTTTAAACAAATTAATATTTTACATGACACTTGAACACCATATAAATTTAAAAAGACTTGATTATTAAAACAATTTAAAATACTTATCGACTACTACTAAAATTTCTAAAGCTATCCTAAACTTTATTGACTAGACTAAAGTAACTTCTAAAAATTTTAAGAGTTTATAGTTCAAGTAGAGTTGCAAACTTGCACCATACACCAATCAAGGACACCTAACATTTATTTAAAAGCATCGACGAAAACAAACTCATTTTCCCTTCAATTTAGAACATCATCTTGATTTTGAAGAATCATTTATTGAAAACCTCCAACTGGGTGGGATAGTTATAAATGAGAATCCAATACTTAATGTAGATTCAATATTAGTCGACTGGTAGGTGGATAAGTTTTAATTGATAGTCACTGGTCAAAGATCTGGAGCATATGGAGCAGATGGCATAATTGGTGTAGTTATTAATCAATAAAAATCCTATTTACAATAGATAAATATCCTCCTGAAAAAAATTGAAAATAATAAAGCCTCAATTGGATCCTATCAAACTCAAACAATTTGATTTTTCCTATTATTTAGTTTGTAGATACAATTTTATTTTTTGTAGGTATGGATGCCCCCTTTACAGTATAAATATAACTTGAAATTTGTAGGATAAAAACTATGATGATTCAAATATAAAGTGGATAACATTGAATTCAATGCAAAACCTTTGATAATGTCGCAAGTCGATAGAAAGTGAGCTTGATGCCAAATCCAATAGTGAATATACTCAATAGTCAATACATAAAACAAAAAGGTCTAATTGGTATATATGAATGCACCTTAATACCATATGTAGATATTCCCATGGTAACTTGAGTACACCTGAATAGAGATAAGATTGAATTATTTCCCTAAAAGTATGACAAGAATAAATTAATGGACTGCCTTGAATCTTTCTAGCACTGCCAATGTTATAAAAAGCAATAATCAACACTTTCTTATCACACTTGATGGCCACATCTTCCACATTATATGCATAACAAATAAAATATACATCAATGAATGTAACTACACATGGACAATGTAAATCAAACCATAAAAATTCAATCTATGGCTTTAGTGAATAGTATATTGAATGTAATAACATTTTGATTCAATCTTATAAAGCTCTCGCCATTTTATCAAAAATGTCCATTATGCAATAGAATTTGTAACCAAAGTAGTAAATCTAATATTTTGTGAAGAAAATATTTAATGTGTGTAATCCAATTACTATCACCCAGATGATTTATTTCATGTATGAAGACTGTAGATGTCCATCAATGGATTTGGCTTATTTTCGTGAATAGGACAAGAATATAAATAACAATTATAACAAAAAGTCAAGATAAAAAGAAAATGATTTGTTTATATATATATATATATATATATATATATATATGGTTTGGTAATTAGATCAGTTATTTCATACCAAAATAAATACATAATTTTAAATGATACATATCGACAACATACATACAATACCAGATTATCACATCCTAATATAGAAAATGAAAGGATATAAAAATCAAATGAGTAACATCATATGGATCAAAACTTTCACATTATCCTTAACAAACCCTTAACCGCATCCAAAGCTTCACATTTTTCTTCAAAAAAAGTAAAATGATCCACTACAAAATCTTAATGTAACACATGGAACGAAGGTAAACTATGCACATATAAAAGCCTTGGTAGGTGACACATGTACAATTGTACATTCCTAGATGTATGTGGATCAATTGACTTCAAAAATAAATTCATGCCTGAAGAAAGATCCTTCACAATTTTTATCCTATTATAAGAACCATTCACTTTGATACCAAATGAAGAATCGGTAACAAATTTCAACATAAAAAACAGAGAGTAAATTCTATATTGATTAACTCGTACAAGCTCGTACATGCACAATAATTGTGGGGATAAATTTGATTATTGAGTTAACACTCCCACAAATATCCACTATAATAACTGTAGACAAGTTGTTAGAACAAATCATATCACAATCAAACTATCCTATTATTATTAACCATGTGAATACTACTCTTCTAACACTAATAAAATTCTCTTGTAGAGTAGCTGATCTCTATATCCCTGTCTACCTCGTCCAAAGTGGATCCATCTGAAGACTCACAAATTTTCATCCTCTAGTGGATCAAATGGCACCACTAGTCTTACAACATGAATATGCTCCACCCCTTTACACCACCAAGTGTTCATCCTTGTACAACTGGCCTATGATGGGATATCTCCAAGAAAATCTACGATGATGCTCTACCCTATATTCTATAACTCCCAAAAATCCAAGGCGAAAGTATCAGACACTCTTGTCAAGAAACAAGATGCCACTAACAAGAGCCATCAACAGTAGTGACTGGTCCTTGATCATGTCTCTCTTATAAACCTTTGTCAAGATGATGTTGGTCATCCTCCGTTGAGGCAGATCGTACCAACCAGTCGCTCAGATCATCTCACCTGTTATATTGGTGGTATCAGATCCCTTATAATTGGAAACTACAGTTACCTATCGACATCCTCTACGATAACTATCATCTCCCTCGTTGAGAGATGGAAGCTGCTTGTCTCAGAGTATCATCTCCCAAAAATAACTGTCAATAGTGGTCTATCTACTTGTATCACTGGAATCAATGGAGTATAGGCTAAATCCTCCTAAATGGACTAATCATGTGGGTGCATTATCTACATTCACTGCAGGAACTCAATCGAAGCTCCTAAAATTGGATCATCTTCATTCTTATCTACAGTCATTGCAACTGCGAGTTCATACAGAAAATTTTGTAAACTTCTGGAAATTCATCATTTCAACTTAATCATTTTTTCTGCACTGGTGAATCCGCTATTATATCCAGCGAATCCATTATCTAAATAAAAACCATTATGTTATTAGTCAAAACCCCTATTATAGGAAATTATCCTAAAATGGAAACACCACTATGAGATATAGTGAATCCTCCATTTTCAACAAATCCTCCACAACATATATCGAATCTGCTACTTACAAGGAAAAACTGCTAAAAATAATATATGACCGCTACAAATTAGAGAGAAACCACTGAAATTGGTAATCATCAATTCCAGTGTCCTCGTGTTCTACCTTTTTAGGGAATTTAATGCACTCAAAATCATTTTTCTCCAAAAATAAAATGAATTTAAATTACATCACATACCTATTCCCCATGTCTCGTCACCCGTCAGTAATTTTAGACTCACTCTTCTTGGTGTTTAAACATTTGAATGTCCATCTCTTCTCCTCACGATTACCCATACCTCTTTTATGCGAGTTGTTGGGGTTAAACTTAATACTTTTTATCCCTCCCTCCCCCGTATATATATCCCTTGCCACGGTGGTTTCGACAACCAAGAGGACCCTTCAGCCGCCATGACGGCCTCTTATTCTGCCTTCATAATTTTCTCTCTTTTCAAACCTCAATCACCTTCTTCTATCACCGCATCGATGCTTGAGGGATCAGCATCCATATTACTAATTTTTCTTCCTCTCATGCAAAATAAAATTATCGATTATCTTTGAAATTGATTCACTACCGTGACACTACGTTAAAGAGAGGAAAATAATGACACTTACTTTCTACTGGTCAATTTAATACTAAAATTGCAGTAGTTACTCTTTTTTTCGTCATCACCATATAATTGGTACCCTTCCTCTAATTAACTAATATTCCCAGTCATTGTCAATTAATTAATATTTTTTCTTAATTAATTAATGCATTTCCTCTTCGATGTCAATTAGTGTCACTTCATTATTTAAAATCCCTTTTTCATTAATTAATTACTCATTATCAATTAGTCCTCATCTCCCTATCTTTTATTTAATTAATAGCCCTTTATTAATTAAATCCCTTTCTCAAACCCCTCAAAACCCATTAATTTCCCTCTACTTATTTGCTAAATAGATTTTACAAGCTAATATTAGCCTATTAATTAAATCCCAAGTGATTAATTAAACCTCCTCTCATTATCCACTACTAATTCTATATCTCCATTATCCCACATTCATTACTAGTTGTTCTTCTCTTAAAAAGGAAAGCTATAAAAGAAACCTAGTACTACCTTCCCAGAACACATTGTGTCCTTAGAAGACATATACATTCATTCTCTCATAAGAGCATTCTATTTTTAGAAATATGCAAAAGTGAGAAAATCCTACTTGTTGAGGTATTAAGAGAAGAATCAAACATGGAATTGTATCCATGTCAAGGAGATATCTTCCTTCACCAAGCTCCCTCATTGGATCAAAAGCATGCATGGCTTTAACTTATCTCACCAAGATATACCCACATTCCAGAAAAAATACACATAACATAGGTTTAAGTTTATGATGTTATGTTTATGTAATTTGTTTTATTTCCCTTCATATCTTTATCTTGATGTATTTGCAAGAGACAAGAGAGGCTTGGGATTCAAAGAAGAAATCAAAGGTAAATAAGTGATGAAAGATGGAACTATTTCCAGCAAGGAGATTAAAGGTCCAAGTACTAAAGAGGTGCAGAAGAAAAGGAATTTCAAATATAATGTGAAGACAAAATCTATTATGAATCATAATGCTTCAAGGTATAAATGATCCTGTAAAGGATATTGTTATACTTGTAATGGATTTGGACATAGGGAAAAGGAATGTAGGAGTTTTGTTAGAGATTATTTCCCATGCAGGGATAAAATAGATGAGCAAGCAAGGAATGTTACTTGTTTCAACTGCCAAGAGAAAGGATGCACTACCAAGTTATACCTATATGAGTCATCAGGTCAATTTTGGAGAGAAGAAGGTCTTAGAGGTATGAATAAGATATTATGTTTTAATTGCAATAAGGTTGGACATATAGTTAAAGAGTTTTGTTATGACCATTCACGGAAAATCAAGAGGTTTCAGACTCCGAGAGTGCAGAATAAGAGACAAGGTAGGGTGTGGGAGCCTAGAGTAAACAATGTGTTTCCTCATAAAGTAGGTGTTGAAGAAAATCAATAAGGTTCTTAGCTTTTAGATCAGATGAAAGAAGCAAAAATTTTGTTACATGTGTCTAAGATGGAATGTGATCTCTTCATTATTATTTTCTAGACTCATTATGTAGGGATGTCTCAAATAGGTTTCTTAAAGGCATTATAATCCATATAATTCTTAGGGGTGACGGGGAGCATGAATGGTTGAAATTATAATAGTGTAACAATGTATTCATGGTGTCAAGGTATTTTCAATATGTTTTTGAATGTTTCCAACTTGTTTTGAAAATGATTTAGGCATTTTCATGTTGCAAGATTTCTTGAAGAGAGTAATTTTGTATAATGACTTGATCATATAATCAGAGGCAATGTAAAATGGTGCATTCTAGGTATGATTTTTATTTGAAGGAAATCTTCATGTTGTCTTATTAGTCCTTGATTCATGGTTGAGATGTATCAATTGTGTTTTTGCATCATGGAAGTTGTTTACAGATGTTAAAGTCTATAAGGCAAAAGGTGAGTTGCAAATGGTTCCATAGTCTTTTAAGTCTGTGAGTGGTTATTTGAAGTCTATAGTCTAGTTTCAAACAAAAATATGAAGTGATAAGAAGGTATGCAAGGCTACTCAGGTATAAAATAAAGAGTTGAGGCTTGATGTAGGTTTAAATGCATAAAGCTCTAGAGATATAACTCTCAGTTATTTCTCTTGAAGAGGTGGCAATATAGTAAAGGATTGCATATCTAGTTTTTTCTTGAGTATGAAGAATCATGGAGTTTTTCTGATGGAATGAGGTTGATAGGGAGTTTTAGTACTCTTTACCCTTTATATATGAAGTTAGGAGTGTTTCAGGACTTGATTGTTTGATTAAAAAACACTATATCAGGGTATTGTACGTTGTTTTGCATTATAATGATGATCGACAAGACTATGAAGGCCTCTTAAAGCAGGGAGACTAGTATTGATCGTCAATTAGATGCATAAGATGTTAAATAGGCTATTAAGGAATACTGATAGATGATTACAAGCATAGTTTCAAGGGGAACAAATCATGAAGTCAATAATTCATAATACCATGCTACAAAGGCTATGAAAACTAAAAGGTTAACTCAAGATAGAGGTATTGTTGTTGACCCATCTTCACCAGCATGAAAGTAAGGTATGTAAGCTTATTTTTACTTAGATAGTTAGAGGAGGATAGTATGTTTTTATTGGGAATCATAAGGTATTTTTTCATGTGATGAGTTAGCTTCTATAGCAAGATAAAGTTAGACAAGATTCATCTAAAGGGGTGATTCAAAGATCTAGGACCTAAGAGTTATAACAGTCTATATATAACATGATCAGGTCTATGTGATGGTATCTTTAGCTAAGACAACTAATAAATAGTCAAGAATTATGTTTTATGATTTCTTATACTCAGAATGATTATTGGCATGTATGTTTTCTATGAGTGAATCTCTTCAGGGGAAGCTACAATGCTCTAAGTATGCCAAATCATAATCAAGGTAGGAAATCATTTATGTATTCTTAATTGACGATTTTTTTTAATGATTCCAACCATGAAATGATCCTAATATATGAAGAATGTGAATATCATGTGTTATATGTATGTGCTTCGTATTTAATGTAAAAAAGTGGGAATATAACTAGGTTATTTTCCATCAATGACAAAGGGGGAGATTTTTGACATGTGAGTCCTTAATTGTTGTCATTTATTTAAAAGATTCATTAATGACAAGGGTAGATTATTGGGAGAGTAAGAGTTTTTTTGCAATGATGATGACATGGGAAAAAAATTATAGCATGGTTACAAGACTATAAAATGTGATACTTTTTTGGTCTAGTAGGCCTAAATCATGAGATCTATTTTACAAAGTGAAAGCGGGGTTTATAGGTATTCATCTACAGCTATTCTAGATTCTTATTGCCATAATGGAGTATGAAAGTGTGTTGCAGAGTAGTATGGGCCCATGAGGTAATAAGGAGGTGTGAGACATGTTGTCTCAAGGGTTTAGGTCCTTTTGAAGTGCTTTGAAGAAAAGGTATGGTGGTTTCTTCATTGTCTAGGTATGAACTATACCTAATTCCTATGACCTGGCTATGCATGTCCTAGTGGTTATTTATGATCATGTGAGAATTGGAGAAGTTAAGGGAGGTTGTCCTAGTTCTGTGGGAAACTTTTCATAGCTGTATTAAAATGTTGGAATATATGTTGGTTTTAGTCCTGCCGAGATCTAGAAAGCATGTTTCCTAGCTCAATACGAAATGTTTTGTATTGGCTGCTACGTGTAAAATTTACATGGGGACATGATCCATTCAAGGAAGATTTTATATAACTTTCTAGGAATTTCTCATAGGTGGAATGATGTAAAATGATTTCATTTGATTTATGAACAGTCATTAAGAAGGTATGATGGTCAAAACCCTTGTTTACTAGCGATGGAGAAAATCTTCTTGTTATGAGCTCAAAATGGATTGAATCATCAAATTTGATTACTGGAGGATGGATAGGATTCTTTCATATTTCAGATGGTGGTGGTTTGGTGTCATGAATGTAGGTGGATCCCACTCATAATAACAAATGTTGACTTTGTTTTAACTCTTCTTATATTTGTGGCTGATTAGTTCTATTGGACCTTTACTTGTTATAGAGCATGTTATTTGACTATTTTGGTATGGGATTTAATGAATATATATTTCTTATTATATAACAAGCTATGGGGACATTTCAAAACCCTTACCTTTACCTAATAAAAAATCATCTAAAATGAGTTGCTTTGACCCAAAACGCTAACCTTTTGTTAAAATTTTATAAAAATGTTGTTGGTTGGTTTTAAGAACAATATTTACATTGCGTACATTGCCAATACTACAAAGAGGCCTCAAACAACATGTATTTGTAGACTTAGAGATGTTACCTAATACCGTTTGGATTTAATTCTACATTTGATAACTTGAACACATGATAATTACTTGTAGTGAATTAGCTTGGTTCTACGTAGCTTGGATTCGTAGGCTGTAGATTTGGGAAGCTTGATTCTTGGGCTTGGTTTATATTCCTTGAGACCAACGTAGGAATTTCTAGTGGTTTTTTAAATTATTTAGGGAAGTATAAGAGATATAATTTTTATTTTTTTTATGATCTGCACTTTAGGAGCTCTTAAGATTGTAAGTTGAGTAAATGAGTGTCTTAGACTTGGTTAAATAATATTTCAGAGATAAAATTTCATATTAAGGTTGACATAAGGTGGATATGCTAACTCATAAATGATATATAAATTAGAAAAATGACTATTAGGTGGCCCAAGATGAGACTATTCATCCCAAGACTATTGGGAAATTTTGGTGCCAATTGCAACCAACAGAGGGAAAGACAACCAAAACAAAAAATCACGCAGAATATATATTAAATTTTATTTAAAAACTTGTTACAAACTCAAAGCTATGTCTCTTTATATTATTTTTTCTTCTTTTACAATATCTTCCTCGATATACTGCTTTATATTCTCCCTATCTCTTCTTCCTGCTATATTTTTCAAGCCAATTATATAGCTCCTAATGTCTTTCAAAAGACATTGACCATCGATATAGACCTAAAAGATCAATTAGATCCTGCACTTCATGGATTTTAAATCCGCTCAAATCCATTTCCATTCATTTGACTAAAATTCCTCCATGTTTCTATCTTGCATGTGTCATGGTGTCATGTTTTATATATCCTCCATTCTCTGAAGTGAAGCTAAGATCAATGATTTAGCTCCATCTACCTTGCACATTTTACCGTTTACTATCGATCATCTCAGAGTGTGAAAGCAAAAACGAATAGAAATGTCACATTCCCTTCAGTGTTGTCAGACCCTTTTGATCCCAAACTAGCACACATAAAACATTGGCCAATAAGATAACTCCATGGTCCTCACAATTGTTATTTTTCATTTGTAGACTTTTTCAGAACATGAAGCCATGTCCAATGGGAAATCTCCACACCCTTTGGACTTTTTGGTCTTCATAGCTTCGTGCTAGTCTATGATTTGTTGCAGCTTCACATCGTAACTTTGTGTTTTACTTAACTTAAAATTCTAGCTCCATTGAAATGTACACACGTGTACTTCCTTGGTTGATTTATGACCACTGACTTACTTATGAATTTAACTGAATCCGATGAAATGTAATTTGTGGCTTATTCCACGAACTCCACATCCGACAAAGAGATATATGAGGATAGGTGTCAAAAATCCAACATGTGTTTTCTCCTCAACCATCGGATATTCACTATAAAATGGCCTAAAGACTTAGAATTAAAAAATAGGAAAATAGACACGTGGCCTGTCGATTTTCCGGGAAAAATACAAAAAAATTCAAAGACAAAAAAAATGAATAAATTCCTATCGGCTAAGTAGATAGAAGATGGGGGAAAACAAGTTTGAAATACCTGTAGGTGACTCAATATTAGAGACACCATAAATTAGGACACCCCCCCCCCCCTTAATATTGAGCCAAAAAAATCAAATCAAGGAATGATTGTCAGGTCTTGGACATCTACGAATTATAGACTTGCTTTAAATGATCAAACATTTATTTTGATAGAGGTTTGGTGAAAGCATTAGATAGCTATAGCTTAAAATTACAAAATTAAAGCTCAATTTCACCTTTTTCTACGAGTTCATGAATGAAGTGATAACTGATTTATATATGCTTTCTTCTACCATGAAAAAATTGATTCTTTGACAATGCAAATTGAAGACATATTATCACAAAATAAAATAGAACCTTCTTGTTTCTCTTAAGGAAAAATTGAGAGGATTATTTTTAACTATATTGTTTGACAAGTGGCTAAGGTTTTCACAATGTACTCTACTTCAGTAGTTAGATAATGAAACAATTGACTATTTCTTCGAAGCCCACAAAATATCTCCTGATCCAACATTAAAAACATATCCAGATGTGATTTTTCTATCATCAAGGCTACTTGTTCAATCATTATCTATGTAGCCAACTAATTGTAAATCATTATTAGCATGATATAGAATTCCATAATTCTTTTTGTCATTCACATACCTTAAAATATGCTTTCCTACTTGCAAGTGTGTCTCCTTTGGATTTTCCATGAATCTAAAAATTATACTCACTACATACATTATATTTGGTTTAGTTGTAGTTAAATACATCAAGCTTCCTACCATGTTTTTGTACATTATAGCATCCACATTGTTTCTACAATCATACTTTGTCAATTTTAGACTTATTTTTGTAAGTGTAGATATTGGTTTACTATCCAACATTTTGGATCTTTGCAATATTTCTTTGGCATGATTTTCTTGAGAAACAAATATAACCTGCTCTATTTGTTTGACCTCAATGCCAAGTAAATAATTCAACAATCCCAAATAAATCATCTCAAATTCTTTCTTCATGGATGATTTGAACTCATCTATTAGCTTTCTTACATTTTAAATAAAATTTAAATAATCTACATTGAAAACAACAATTATAATCTCACCAACTTTTTATTTGATGTAGAGTGTGGGTTCACTGCTGCTTTTGCTAAATCCATTACTAATCAGATATGAATCTATCCTACTTTACCAAGCTCTTAGTGTTTGTTTGAGTCCATATAATGCTTTCTTGAGATTTTATACCTTTCTTTCATGCCCTAGGATTTCATAACCAGGTGGTTGTCCCACATACACTTCTTCTTCCAATACTACATTTACAAAATATTATTTGACATCCATTTGATGGACCTTCTAGTTGTGATGAGCAGTCATGGAAATAATCGTTCTCACTATTTTAAACCTTGATACTAGAGAAAATGTTTCATTATAATCGCGTCTAGGATTTCTTTTGTAGCCTTTGACAACTAATCTTGTTTTGTGTCTTTTAATTTTTCCTTCAAGAGTAGTCTTTGTTTTATAAACCCACTTGAATCTAATGAATTCATTTCCTGCTAGAAGATCTACTAATCCCATCTTTCATTCTTTTTTATTACATGAATTTATTCACACAATTTATTTTCTTTAATTTATTCTCAAAAATAAATTGGATCAGCTACTGAAAATAAAGTGAAACTAATCAAATTTCATGTTCATTTTCTTCATACCTTGATTTCTTAGATCACTTGAACATACCTCATTCTTCCTTGTTGCTTGAATGAGTTTGATGATGATGAATATGCTTCATTTTCTGGTCCTTGCATGTTTTGTTGGTTTTTTTCATGTGAAGATTCACCCCTTTTTAAAATGGTTTCCCAACTAGGTGCATTTTTTTCTCTTCCATATTCTAATTCAACAATAATAATAGGCTCATTTTCTTTTACTTGTGGCTGCTCCACTTCTTGTGCATATCCCCAAGATGTTTCCTCAATGAATTTAACATCCTGAGTGATTATCAGTTCCTTTGTAAATGGAATATACAAGTTGTAAGATTTTGATTGCTCACTATACCCAATAAAAATGCACTTCCCACCTCTTTTATCCCATTTTGATCTTCTTTTCTTTGGCACATGTGCATATGCCACACATCTAAAAAATATCAAGTGTTCAACACTTGGTTTTCTTCCACTCCATACTTCTTGAGGTATTATGTTCCTCACACTCTTGTTTGGACATCTATTCAGAAAATATATTGTTGTTCCAACTACTTCAGCCCAAAATCCATCAGAAAATCCTCTTGTTTTGAGCATGCTTCTGGTCATTTCTTGAATGGTTCAATTCTTTCTCTCATCTATACCATTTTTCTAAGGTGTATACCTTGCTTTGAATTTACCTTGCTTTGAATTTTTTCTTGATCCCGTCATCCTTAAAGAATTTAAAAACTTATTTGATATATACTCCCCCCCTTTATTAGTTCTCAATTTCTCTATATAATGGCCACGATGCTTTTCAACCATGGCCTTAAACCATTTAAATAGTTCACATGTCTCTGCTTTATTTTTCAAGACATAAATCCATGTCCTTCTGCTAAATTCATCTGTAAAAGTAATGAAATACACATTTTTAGAAGAGGAGGGCGTCTTCGTGGGACCACAGAAATATGAATGTATCAACTCAAGAGGCGAGCTTGCTATCCATGATTTACCTGATGAAAAAGCATTTACTTGTTGTTTCCCCAATATGCAACCTTCACATACTTTGTCTGGTTATTCAATAGGAGGCATCCCTTTACCCATTTTAATTTTATAAAGAACTTTCAATCCATATAACTCAAATGCCCATACCTGATATGGTGAAAAGTGGATTGATCAATGACTATTATTTTGAATGTTGTTACTGCCACATTTTGCATCCTCAATGGAAACAATTTACTTTGTTTCATCTTCACTATCACCACAATAATAAATTTATAGATTCTACCTTTATCATATATATTGCATTATCCATTTTTAAACCTCACCTTATATCCATTTTGGATCAAGCTTCCCAATATTGAGAAGATTATACTTTAATCCTGGAACAAAGAGAACATTATGAATCTGCTTCTTGTCTCATTGCTTAGTGAGAATGGATAATATGCCTTTACCCATCACAGGAACCTTGTCATTTGTTCCCATCTTCACGTCAGATTTGATTGTCTTCATGTATGTGATTTAAACATCCTCTTATTTCCAGACATATGGTTCACTGCATGCACTATCCAAATACCATATTTTATTTTTTCCTTGCTCAGCTACATTGCAAATTAGAAAGAAACTTGCACTCTTTTCGTTCTTTTAAGCTTCAACTTATTTTACATTAGAGAACCTTGCATTATAATTATAATTTATGATATCATATTATTTCTTTCTAGCATTCACTTTCATAATGCCCCAAACCTTTTGTAGTAATAACATTGCTATAGTTGATTTATCATACCTTTGTGTATAGCCACCTCTGGAACTATTGTTGCTCCTTCCTCTACCTCTTCCTCTTATTTGTAGATCTTTATGAATTTATCTTCCACCTTCTTATTATTTGATAATTATTCCTCTTCCTTTTTTGTATACTCTTCTCCCCCTACCTCTCCTATTTGTATAGTTTTTGAAGTCTTGTTCATCGGAGGATCTAGTTTTCGTACTAATCCTTTGTTCATGGATTTGCAAAGAAACCATTAACTCATCATTTGTGATTTGTCTCAAATATTTAGACTCCTCTATTACAACCACAACTAGATAAGATCTTGTAGGAAGGCTCCTCAATACCTTCTATATGATCCTATGATCTTCAACCACATCTCTATTAATCCTCATTTGATTAACGGTGGTCATTTTTCTTGTGAAAAAATCATTTACTGATTCTTATTCTTTCATGAGAAGAGTCTAAAAATATCTCCTCAACATATTCAATCTGACTATCTTCACCTTGTCACTTCATTAATAAAAATTCTACAAGGTATCCCAAGCTTGCTTGGAGTTTATAGTTATCCTTGAGAAAATTGAATCATTGACAACATTTTGAATATAGCTCAAATCCTTTACATCCTTTCTTATATTTTCTTTCAAAGTATTCTTTTGATCTTGTGTGAGTGTATTGAAAGTAGCTAGGTCTGATACCTCTATGTAGCCTACTTTAGCAAGTTATCATAGCTCTTAATAAGAGAACAATGTCTTCATTTTAATACACTGTATATCATAGCTATTCCCATCAAATATTATGGGTTTCTACTAAAAACCATTACCACTTAACTCAAAAATTAAAATATCAATAGCTCGAACAACCTTTAGCTGTGATACTAGTTTTTTGGAAATTTTTTGTGCCAACTACAACAAACATAAGGAAAGACAACAAATACAAAAAAGCACACAAAATATATATTATATTCAATTTAAAAACTTCTTACAAACTTAGAGCTATGACTCTATATATTATTTTTGTTTCTTTTAGAATATCTGCCTCAAGCTACTACTCTATATTATCCAGTGAATAATATTCTAGTTTTATCTCCTTCTATTTTTGTGCTACTGTACATGTTTTTCTTCTTTTATATAATGCTTTGCAGGGTTCATTTTAAGAATAAGGTGGTAAAGTGGAGGTGGAAAATCCTCGGAAAATATAGGTAAATCCACTTTTGAGTAAAGGTGAATTTTTCATGTTTTTGAGAGCTAAAATTTCACCTACAGACGTTGATGCCTTATTTTCACACGATAGAAGGCTTGTTGTCATGCATCATGAAGAATTCTTGATGCGTGACAGAAGGCTTGTTGTCGCATGTCAGGAAGGATTCTTGATGTGCGACATAAGTCTTTTTTTCACGCATCAGGAAGGATTCTTGACACTCGACAACAAGACTTCTATCGTGCATCAAGAATCCTTCCTAATGCATGACAACAAGAATTATTTCATGTGTTAAGAATCATTCCTGATGTGTGACATCAATCCTTCTATTGCGAATCAATAATACTTTTTTTTGTGCGTCAAGAATACTTCCTGACATGTGACAAGAATCCTTCTTGACGTGCAACAACAAGCCTTCTGTCACAACATGTTAGGAAGGATTCCTGACGTGCGACATCAAGCTTTCTATCACGTGTCGAGAATTATTCCTAATGTATGACATAAGGCTTGCTATCACACATTAGGTAGGAGCCAAAACTCTATTTTTTCCTATAAATACCCTCCCACTGATCATTTTCATGTTTACACTCTTCAGCTCCTAAAATTTATCATTTACAAGAATCAATTTCAAGTACAATAAAGCTCAAAGAAAAGTACAATGATGAATATAAGTGCAATCCAAGGCCAAGCTCAAGATCAAAATCAATCAGAGATTTTAGTTAATCATAAGATACTCAACAAGAATTTGTTATGCCCCCACATTTAGATAGTTTTGCAAATGAATTTGGAATACAATGATTTGGACAATGCATGTGATTTTTATGGGCTCGTTAAAATTCCCCAGTTTGAAATAGATCATGATATTCTGAATTACCTACTCTCCTCTTACAATACAGAGGAAAATTTGTTTACTGTTACTGTGGATGATAGCTGTATGTTTCAATTTGGTGTCGATCCAGCTGATATTCATCGCTTAACAGGCCTTCCATACAAAAATTTACATGTTGTCACAATGAAAATAACCTTGGTCGAAATTGATAAAAAGTACCTTGAATCAAATTTTGGTTTCCATGTTGATTGTATGTATAAACAGTTTTTAATTTTTATTTTATATTTTCAGTTTTCGATAGTAATCTCTAACCTGTAATCTTTTTTCGATACTAATTAAATTATCTTTTTGGATTTTTGCAGCTCATGTCAAAAAATCAAGACGTGGTGTGGATACACAAGGAATTGCGCAACACTTTCTTACTACTATGATATATTTCTTTCAATCCAAAATTGTTTTGTTGGGATGGAAAACTAATATACTAAACTAGGCTATTGTATATATTCTTGCAACTATAGAAAAGCAAAAATTTGATTGGTGCATGTTTTTATCGAATAAAATAAAAGCTGATATTACAAATCCATCACTTTCCAACAAACCATTTATTCACTCCACAAACTATCTCCTTGGCATTTATTACAAGGCTCTTTTTAATTTAAAAGACAAACCAATTCCTACTTCCACAGATGAGACAATGAAGAATTTGTCGATTCCATTTCAAGAACAACATGTATAAGTTTGTAATTTGACATAAGAATAACATTATGTTCATCTAGAATTTGATTAATTGTTGACTATTTGAAAAAAATATTTTTGGAGGTCCTTCTACAAAAAACAATTGCATCAAGAGGAAGAGGCCAACAACACGCTGAGGCGTCGGCAGATTCGCAATCTGAAATGGAAGTTCACTCATCTCTGAACCGCGAAGAATTTTATTTTTTTAGCACCAGAGATGTAATACCCTAACATTTACTATTTACAAATTACCATTTACCATATTGAATTCACATCCAATCGATTGTTGCTGACATTGCAGGAACTTTGGACAATACCAGGGCTTCTCAAAGTCAACCAAGTCTTCGCCAAGTCACTCAGTTCAGTCACATGCAATTGTATCTTCTCAAACACCCACATAACAACCCTAACAACACACAGCTCAAACACAACCAACTACTACTCCAACACGGCCACCTCAAGCTCCAGAAAACGTTACCCCTCGACAAGGTATGATATAATTTCTTAAATACAAGACTCAAGTTTTCAATAGTTTAACAGTTTTTCATATGATTTTTCTTGCACTTTTCAGCACATTGCAGTCCTTCACATTCTTCAAATAGAAGCACCACCCCCTCCACCACTATGATTCAGAATTCCAACCAGAGGATCAAGGAAAAATAACATTGATAAATGCATGCCAATTCCTTCAGCCCCTAGTGGGAGTCTAAACATTGCCTCCTCATTTATAATTCCAACCCTCTCTCTCGATGGCTTACCCAGTGCAATGGACATATAAATTTTAAATAATATAAATTTAGATGAAGATTACTTGGTAATTGATAGCAATGACCCATTTGAATTTTTTAATACACGTGAGATGATTCAAGGCCAACAGGTATACTTCAATTTCAAATTTCATTACTTTTCATTTTAGATTTATTTATTTTATCGCAAATAGGATCAGGCCACCCAAAGGCAGAAACAAGTAGCAGTTGATGATCAAATAGAAATCCCCCATACCTCTCCAACTACATCACCTTCTTCAAATATAGATGGTGAAAAATTGCTACCATTTCCTTTAGAGAACTTAATTCGTAATGATTTTCAATCCCATGTCACGGAGTTTATTTTACCTCATATCTATAGTGCCCACTTCCCTTTGAAACCTTTTTTATACTGATCATGACACTGTCGACTATATTATGGACATTATTATAGTTTTGATTTAGTATGATGTTAGCTATTTTATAATAGATTATTGTTGACTTAGATTTTGATATGATGCATGATGATTATTAGAGACACTTTATATATTGATGATGATATATTGTTTGACATGGGTATATGATGGATGTTGTTCGGACTTGTGATATTTGGATATTGTGAGTAGCCCTAGAAATGGAAAATTATTGAATGATGACATTGTTAGATTGCTTTGATGTTGTTTTGATTCATATATCTAGATGATTTTAGAAATTTAATTATATTTATATTATTTTAGACATTCTAATATGGTGACGAGGCTGAAGGAGGTATTTGTATTTTTGTAGGTTAAAAATATCACAACAAACATTGGGGGATTGGAGACCAACCACATTGGAATTCTAGATGAATTCAACAAGGTCACCATGGTAACTAGTTTTTCTTATGTGTGTGTTTATTAGTGTTAGGGACTCCCATGGGGGGAGTCACGTTTAAATGTGACCAAGGGATTTTATGTATTTCTCTTTTTTTTTTTCCTTTTTGTTTAATTTTTGCATGTGTTTATTTTTTGGTGCACTTACCCCTTTCATTAATTATTAAATGGTGTGTAAATATTGTGAGTAATCATATTGTTTAGTAAAATTAATTAAAAGATGTCATAAGAATGTAATTAATAGAGTTGTTGGCCATGTTTTAGAGTCTTGTAAGAATGTGTAACTAATGTGTAATTGATGTGTAAGTTAACTTTTGAGCATGAAACACTTCACCTTCTTGGAAATTCTAATTCATCCTTGGAGGCTGATTTTGGAGGCTTGTGAGACAAGTTAAACTTGTCACATGCCTCTTAAATTTACATACCAACCTTGCCTATGGCTGGAGGGTTAAATTTAGAATTTTTTATGCATTTTTATAAGTCAAGTTGAATGTTGTAATTGCACTTTTCTTAATTAATTTAATTTCAATCCTTATGGGGTATGCACTTCTTTGAGTGTGTAAGTAAATATGTCATATTATTCACCCACCTATTCATTATGCATTGAAGAATGAAGTTGACTTTTGTGTTGGAGTTGAGGATGTGTGAAGTGGCATCCTACATGGATCCACCTCACCCTCTTCTCTTCCCTCTTCTATAAAATTTAAATTGTTTTCCTTGTTTTTGGTTTCTTCACTTTGGAGACTTCATTTTTAGGTAAATTTTCTTATCGTTTTGGGAGCTATTGCTTGGAAGAAGTTTTGGAAAAATTGTTGCATACTTGTGCTTGGTTGTGTTTGGATTGCTTCCATTGGGATAGAGCTTACTATTTCGGAATTTGGAATAACTCCATCATGGAGAGGTAAGAGCTTGGCTCATGGAATGCCCTCTTTTATATTTGTAAATGTTCATTTGTGAATGTTTTGGCATGTTTGGGGGCTGTTAGGTAGATGGTCTAGAAATGGTGTCAGGAGAAGACTATGGGGTTTATTTTGTGGGAGGCATAATTGTGTTTTAGGGATGCTATAACGGTGGAGGGAGTTGGGAATTTGGGTTTCACATTATAAAGAAATAACTTATATTTATTTACTCATTATGGGGTGCCATAAGAGGTTAGGGAGGCATAAGGAAAGTGTGAGGAATAAGGGGTACTTGGGGGGAGGCACAAGGGAATCTCAGGGTTTGAAATGATATTCATATATACATATATTTTGGTTGGCTTGTAACTTAGGTGGTGATACCCATTTTCCCCTTTGGGAGGCATAAACAAGCATCCTCCATAGTTCTTGATCTCTTTTGGCTTTCCTGATGAAGCCTTAGTATTGTTTGTCACGTGTTAATGTAGTTGTAAAACTACATAATGTATTTTGGACTGTGTCTTATTGTGAAAATGTTGCTGTGTATGTTTTGTGGAAGCATGTTGTTTCCATGAGTTGGATCACATCATTCTATTACATTATGGTTGGGGCTCAGGGGCCAATGAAGAAGGATGGATTCCTCCACTTCATTGGATGTCTTGTTTGGGTGGAGAGCGTTGCCTTTCCCCTACTCCTGTTGTGATCAAATTGGAAGAATGAGAATGAATACATGTTGTTGTTCTGGAGTCAAGAAAGGACAGTTTGACAGTCCCTTGTGAAATTAAATCTCATTATAACCTTTCCCACATGAAGTGGTTGATACTTGTAATATTTTTGGTAATGGAAAGATGATTGTGCATTTGATTATGCAAGTTGTAAATTTGAAATGTAAAAGAGTTATAATCTATGTATTCTGTTTAGAAAAAATGTGAAAGAATGATATGTGTTTTATATACTGTATTTTGTAATCAAATGGAAAGGAATTTTTAAGAGTTAATTTGAATTAATGGAAGTGGTTTTGTTCTTGTACATATGATGTTATTCCATTAGAAATTTGTGTTTAGCATGCACTATGAAATATCTTGGTTGAAAAGTGGTAGAGTGGAACACATGAAAAGAAAATGTATTATTCTGCCTTGTGTTCAATAAATGACTTGGGAAAGAATAAAAGAAACAAGTTGTAAAATTACCCTTTGAAAATCAATAAATGATTGTAATGAATTTTCTCAAATTGCATTATTGTATTGAATTATGATCATATCAATATATTGAAATCTCTATCCTTGAAAGGAAGAAATACATGTGAGAAAAATACAGTACTTTGTCTCTTTGATATGTGAAAATTTTTAAATCCAGAATTACATTTTGGTCTTGAATAGTTTGATTTGAATCAACTAAAAGGTGTTAGATTGGGAGTTGGAACATATTCTAAATACTTGGAAGAAGAAAGAGGAAATTAGATCCATCAAAATTTGATCCTTGTTATTTGTAATTTCAAACTGGCAATCATTTAAATAAAAAATGCACAGTTTGAACCTATAACAATAAAATAATGAATTAAATGATTGAATTGAAGTAGTAGGTCCATAAACGAGTTCAAATAAACAAAAAAACTTAAAGGAAATATCTCAAAAATTAGCAAAATTGGGCTCAAACCGTTTTGTAATCATTTTTTCTTTCAATAAATGGAAATCCTCAAATTCCAAGTCAATCAGACAAATTGAACCTTAAATCCTTCCTTCAATCCATTTAGGAACAATCCTCCATGTCATTTTTGACATGTTGAGAGAGGAGGAAGATCAAATTGAATTGATCTAATAACTTAAAAGTTACCAGATTGCACTATAAAATCCTGCAGGCCGTTTTCTTAAAATTTACCTCTTAAAATTTATCAAAACCTAAACATTAATTGATCTTTTTGCAAAGAGTACATCGAGAGATTTCCAAAAAGTCCTCATGTTTGCCCCCAAACCAAGCTCTCTATCAAAATTTATGGGCCTTCAGAAGTTTTCTTCATTTGGCGTTAAAATTTTGGGAAAATTTTCCTTTGTTGGCCCACGGCCCAAATTTTTCCCTTAAGCACTTAGGAAAATTTTCTAATTTTTTTCCTGCCATCCTGCAGCCAATTAGAGGCTTCCATGTGGCACCATGAGGTGTCACCAGAAGGGATAATCCCCTTTTTAACTTAGTACTTCTGGAAAAATTTGGGAAAAATTTTAAACTTTTCCCTGTCGGCCCGCAACCAATCAAGTGATGCCACGTTACGTCATGAGGCATCGGTGAAGGAACGGGTTCCTTTTTATCTTTTATGACTTGGAAAATTTTTGGAAAATTTTCCATATTTTCCCCACTATTCCTTCGGCCCGCAGCCATTAAGGGGCTGCCACATGGCATTGCAAGGTGCCGGTGGAGGCGCAGGTCTCTTTACCATCTTAATCCCTTTGGGGTGCTAAGTTCAATTTGTCTCTCCTTTCCAACCCACCTTCCCCACATTGGCTTAGGAGATGCCATGTGTTCCTTTGTGGTCTCACATGAGCACAAGTGCACAAAGTATGACTTTTCACCCCGTGCGGGAGATAATTTGTGAATGTCTCCTGCCACCCCGCTTTTCCTCGTTTTTCCTCACTTTGGCTTAGAGAGTGCCACATGTCCCTTGTGGACTTACAGACCCGTGGGAGTGCCGGTGCAAATGTGATTTTTTCCCCCGTGGGAAATTTTTTTTCTCAAGGTCTCCCCATGGCCCGCCAACCCACTCTTTGGGCAAATTTTCACCCCTAGGCCCACAAGCCCGCTCTTGGGGGAAACTTTTCACCCCAAGACCCACCGACCCATAAATTAAAAAATATGAGGAGTCAGGAGGACTTATTTATATCATTGGAAAGGTGAGGAAATTTCCTATCCAATGAGAGTAATTTAGGGAAATTTTTGAATGTGTTAAGTGTGAGAAAAATCAAGTTGAAACTTTAAGCCTATTAGAGAGTGGGTATGGTGAGGAATTACCCTCTGAACCTAATTGAAACTTCTAACCATAAATTTTGGACCTTATGACCTCTAATAATTATTAATAAAAGAAAAGTATACTCTAGTAGATTAGAATTGTTCTAGAACCTGTTAGTGATAATTGTTGTCTTGTAATGTGGTTGTAGATTCTTTTAATCAAAAATAAATTATTCCATAATTTTCCTAACTAATCCTAGGTTGTTCTTAGGTCTCAAGTGGGTTGTTTTTAATGGGTGTTACACTTGGTATCAGAGTAGTAGTTCAAAACCTTAGACCATTGGGTGCACTAGATAAAACTTGAGACATGAAACTTAAACCTAGCACACTTTTAAATCTAGAAAGCAGCTTAGTTTAGAAATTTCATATTTTAGTAAACATGGAAATTGAATAAAATTTAGAAAAATGATCTAACTCTCACCTTGGTCTGTGCAGGAGGCGCAGATAAGATGAGGGGAATTTTCACATACACCCAAACTTACCACCACCAAGTCATGTTGTAGTATCCATCCTACCCTATATTTTGTAAACTCTTTAGGATTTTAATGCCGCTCTATGTGGAGGATCTGTAGGAGGACATGTAGTCATACATGACATAGTCCCTTCCATTGAGGGTCAGGTATCTCTTTGACCCAGTCGAGGAGCATGGAGGAGAGAACTCCCATGCAGATTCAACCAGGGCAGAGTCACCACAGAGGGGGATCAGATTCACCACAAGGGGGATCAGGGTGACTAAGTTTCAGAGCATAGGACTCAGAAGCCCTAGGCTTAGGGATGAGCATACAGAGAGGCCTAGAGACTATCAAACCACACCTACAGATCACATAAAGGAGATCCTAAAGCTTTGACCATCACATTATTCTGGTGATATAGGTGCATTTTAGGTAGAGGCCTTGTTGGTGAGCTTAAGTGGATGATTTAATCTCTATCCTTATTCTAGCAACATGAAATCTCATGTTACGATCCACCTACTGAGGGATGGAGTTGAGGTCTGGTGGAGGACAGAGGAGGAGAAGCTCCATGTTGATTATGAGACAGTTACCTGGGAGCTCTTTGAGGAGAATTTTTTGGAGTAGATATTTGTCGTAGAGGTTCATACAGTAGCAGATAGATGAGTTTCATGTCCTCCGACAGGCATCACTTACAGTGGTTGAGTATGAGAGTAGAATTTTGGTTCTACTCCAGTATGTTGATTACATGCAGGATGAGTAGCTGCATATCCACAAGTTCATCCAAGTCTTGAATCTAGACATTGGAGGGACAATGTATATCCATTTTCCACAGACATTAGCTAAGGCCATCGAGAAGGCCTATATAGAGAAGGAGACTCAGGGAAAGACCCAGCAGGCTAGAGACCGAGTCCGGCGCTATATACGACAGATGCAGGATAGTAGATCGAGGGGATTAGTACCTCTTCCTCATGGTGGACATGGTTCAACATAGTCATCTTTTAGACCCCAGTAGTAGTATTCCCACCCACCTTATAGACCTCCACAGAGGTTTGATGCACAAATAGGTCAGAGTATGGGGCTTCCTCCTAGTGGTCCCATCAGGACATAGAGTGCCTAGAGAGCTCACTGAGTAGGAGCTTGCTATCAAATACCCTAGCAGACCACAAATAGATCATCAAGATCCACACCACAAGCCTCCAGAGTACCAAATGGGCCTGCTACATAGGGGATAGGATTAGGAGGATGTTTTGGTTGTGGTGTTATTGGACATTTTTGGAGAGACTGCCCACATAACCCTAACAACAAGGATAAGACATAGATCTTAGAGCCTACTGTTGGTGATATGAGGTACAGTCATAGGATGTACGTAGCGGTTGAGAACCACCAGGTAGTGCATCAGAGTATAGTTATTGAGACCACAGCTAGCATTGATGGTATTCCTACCTCCATCTTGTTTAATTCCAGTTCTAATTCTTTCATTGCACCATCTTTAGTAGAGTGATGTAGGTTGGTGACAGTTAGGCAGGGTCATAGGTGGGATGTTGAGATGGCTTCTGGAGCCAAGATCTTTGTAGACTCCTTAGTGAAGGAGTGTGTGGTGGATTTGGGACCTTTCACCACTACCACGGATCTTCTGTATCCTTCCTTTGGGCTCATATGGAGTCATCTTGGGTATGGATTGGTTGTCTGCACATAAGGCTAGAGTGGATTGTCTACCATAAGATTATATCTTGTGCAGATTATTTGGGAGTTGAATTAGTGATATCAGGGGTCAGGAGACCCAGTTTCTATTCACACCATCTCTGCTATGTAGCTTAAGCGGTGTGTGCGACGGGGTTGTCCAGATGTATGCTGTTACAGTTAGTGACAAATTAGAGTATGGGTCTAGTGGACCATCACTAGATGATCACCCCATTTTGAGAGAGTTTTCTAGATGTCTTTCCAGGGGAGCTTACCCGGGGTTACCACCCCCACATGATATTTATTTTCACACAGATCTGGTTCCTGGAGTAGAGCCTATCTCACGAGCACCTTATTGAGATGACCACACCAGAGCTCTGTGAGCTCAAGTTGTAGCTTGAGGGCCTTTTGGAGAAAGGCCTTATCCATCCTAGTGTATCCCCTTGGAGTGCATTGGTGATCTTTATGAAGAAGAAGGATGGATCCTTGCAGTTGTGTATTGATTACCACTAGCTAAACAAAGTAACGATCAAGAATCTTTATACCCTTCCTCACATTAATGATTTCTTTGATCAAATGAAGGGAGCCATGGTTTTCTCTAAGATTGATATTAATTTAGGTTACCATTACTTGAGGATTTTGGAGGTAGACATTCATAAGACCATCTTCCATATGAGATATGGCAACTATGAGTTCACAGCGGTGCCTTTTGGTTTGACTAATGCCCCCACAGTATTTATGATTTTTATGAATGGGGTATTCGGGACCTTCTTACATCACTTTGTGCTCATCTTCCTTGATGACATTTTGATTTACTCACGCATGCATGAGGAGCATGAGGGGCACCTTCGCCAGGTTCTTAATCGTCTTCATGAGTAGCAACTTTATGGGAACTTGGAGAAGTTTGCATTCTTTCAGACGGATATGCAGTATTTGGGTCATATCATTTATGGGGAAGGTATCACCATCGATCCTTCCAAGATTAGAGATATTATGGATTAGCCAACACTCACTATTGTGATTGATGTGCGCAGCTTCATGGGATTAGGAAGTTACTACCAGAGATTTGTTCAGGACTTCTCTCAGATTGCACACCCCATCACTTCCCTTCAGAG
The DNA here is from genome assembly GCA_019776745.2 of Taxus chinensis. Lineage (NCBI taxonomy): Eukaryota > Viridiplantae > Streptophyta > Pinopsida > Cupressales > Taxaceae > Taxus > Taxus chinensis. The sequence continues at coordinate 397,378,972 of CM034156.1, read as the reverse complement.
GAAGGGGAAGAAGTTTGTTTGGTCAAACAATGCAAGCAGGCCTTCAGTACAATGAATGTATGTCTCACCAAAACACCTATTCTTGCAGTGTCAGATCCACAAGGTGAGTTTTTCATTTGCACGGATGCTTCCTTAGTAGGGATTGGAGGCGTGTTGATGTAGGAGGGTAGAGTAGTGGCTTTTGAGTCTCACAAACTCAAATATTGCGAGCTTAATTACCTGATTCATAATCTTGAGCTTGTGGTAGTTGTGCACACTTTTTTTCAATGGAGGCATTTTCTGCTTGGTGGGAGATTCACACTTAGGAAAGATCAGTTAAGTCTTCACCACCTCTTCATGTAGCCCAATCTCAATGCTCGTTAGTAGTGTTGGATGGAGTTTCTTTGTGAATATGATATGGTGATTGAGCATGTGAAGGGGAAGGAGAATGTGGTAGTAGATGCTCTCGGTAGATGGATACATGTGTCTATGGCCACCTCAGTGAGCACAAATTTTTGGAGTAGGATTATTCAGCAACTACCTCTTGACAACTTCTACATTGTAGTTTGAGTAGATATCGAATCTCAGAGACCCCTTGAAGAGAAGTTTGATGGTTTTTCCTTAGATTCAGATGGTCTTCTCAATCACAGAGGCTAGATTTATGTTCCCAGAGAGGGAGGCTTGAGGCAGGACATATTGACAGAGGCACATCATTCACCCTATTCAGTCCATATCAAGGTGAAGAAGATGTACGCCACCTTGATATAGTTATATCATTGGAGAGGACTTCATAGAGATTTGGCCTAGTTTGTTTCACGATGTTTAGAGTGCCAGAGAGTTAAGGCTGAGCATTAGCATCCATCTGGCCTTATCTTTCCTCATGCTATACTGGAATGGAAGTGGGACACCATTTCCATTGATTTCATTGTTAGGCTACTGATGTCGAGATATCACCACGACGCCATCATGGTCACGATTGATAAATTGACAAAAGTGGCTCACTTTTCTCTAGTGAAGACCACTTATACAGCTAGTGCAGTGGCACAGGTATACTTGGATAAGATTTTCAGGTTGCATGAGATTCTGTGGAAGATCATTAGTGACCGCAATTATTTGTACACTTCCCATTTTTGGACTACCATGCAACATGCCCTTGGGACAAAGATTAATTTCAGCACAATATATCACCCTGAGACAGATGGACAGACTGAGTGAGTGAATTATATTTTAGATGACATGCTCAAGATGTATGTGATGGGTTATTAGTCTATATGGGAGGAGTACCTATACTTGAAGGAGTTTTCCTACAATAATAGTTTTCAGAGGTCTATAGGCATGGATCCTTTTTAGGTGTTGTATGGTAGAGAGTGTAGGACACCTCTTAGCTAGGATAGGTTAGAGGATAGGGTTTCTCCTGGACCAACTTTGTTGCAGGACATGGAGCAGTAGGTGGTATTGATCAAACAGAGACTACAGGGAGGCACAAGACAGATAGACAGAAGTATGTAGATCAACATAGGACTGACCGTAGTTTTGATGTGGGCATGAAGGTGTTCCTTCATGTCAGGCCACATAATAGCCCTATCCATTATGGAAAAGGTTCTAAGTTATCTCCTAGATTCATGGGTCCTTTTGAGATCTTTGAGAGTATTGGCCCTTTGGCCTACCATCTAGAATTTCCACCTAGCTTGTCTCGCATACATGATGTGTTTCATGTTTCAGTTCTCAGGAGATATGTTGTAGATCCTTCTCATGTGTTAGATTGGATATCATTACAGGTGCAGGATTAGGGGTAGGTGATGGTGGAGCCCATTCACATCCTAGATCATAGGACCCTGGGCCTTCAAGGCAAAGAGGTTGATCAGGTTTGAGTGCAGTGGGATAGATATGATGAGACTATAGTGACATGGGAGGATGCTACTTTTTTATTACTTCAGTTCCCACATTTGATCCATTGACTTCTAGGATGAAGTCAATTCTAAGGGGAGGGGGATGTAGTGCCCACTTCCCTTTGACACCTTTTGATACTGATCATGACACTGTTGACTATATTATGGATGTTATTATATGTTTGATTTAGTATGATGTTAGATATTTGATCATGGATTATTGTTGACTTTGATTCTTATATGATGCATGATGATTATTAGAGACACTTTATATGTTGATGATGTTATACTATTAGACATGGTTATATGATGGATGTTGTTCAAGACGTGTGATATATGGATATTGTGAGTGGAGCCCTAGAAATGGAAAATTATTGAATGACGATATAGTTGTTGATAAAACTATAAATGATATTGTTAGATTGATTTGATGTTGTTTTGATGTATGTATCTATATGATTTTGGAAATTTAATTATATTTATATTATTTTGGACATTTTGATATGGCCACGAGGCCAATAGAGGTATTTGTGTTTTGCAGGTTAACAAATATCACAATAAACATCAAGGGATTAGAGACCAACCACATTGGAATTCTAGATGAATTCAACAAGGTCACCATGACAACTAATTTTGTTTGTGTGTGTGTTTATTAGTGTTAGGGATTCCCATGGGGGGGATCACCTTTAAATGTGACCAAGGGATTTTATGTCTTTCTTTTATTTTTGGTCCCCTTTTTGTTTAATTTTTGTATGTGTTTATATGTTGGTGCACTTACCCCATTTCATTATTTATTTAATGGTGGTGTTAATATTGTGAGTAATCATGTTGTTAAGTTAATTAATTAAAAGATGATCATGAGAATGTAATTAATATGAGTTTTTGGTTATGATTTAAAGGGTTGTAAGAACGTGTAAGTAATGTGTAAGTAATATGTAAGTGATGTGTAAGTTAACTTTTGAGTGTGAAACACTTCACCTTCTTGGAAATTCGAAATTGTCTGTGGAGGCTGATTTTGGAGGCTTCTGGGACAAGTTAAACTTGTCCCATACCTCTTAAATTTACATACCAACCATGCCTATGGTTGGAGAGTTATATTTAGACTTTTTGTTAATGCATTTTGGGAAGACAAATTGTAGGTTTTAATTTCACTTTTCTTACATGCTTTAAGTTCAGTCTTTATGGGGTGTGGGTTGGATTTGAGTGTGTAACTAAACTGTCATATTATTCACCCACCTATTTATTATGCATTAGAGAATGAAGTTGAATTTTGGGCTTGGGGTTGAGGATGTGTGATGTGGCATCTTACATGGATCCACCTCATCCTCTTCTCTTCCGTCTTCTATAAAATTTGAATTCCTTGTCTTGTTTTAGGTTGCTTCACTTTGGAGACTTCATTTTTTCAGGAAAATTTTCTTGTTGTTTTGGGAGCTGTTGCTTTGAAGAAGTTTTAGAAAAATTGTTGCATACTTGTGCTTGGATGTGTTTGGATTGTTTGCATTGGGATACAGCTTGTTGTTTTGGAATTGTGAATAACTCCATCATGGAGAGGTAAAAGCTTGGCCCATGAAATGCCCTCTTTTATATTTGTAAATGTTAATTTTTGAATGTTTGGGGCTGTTGGGTAGATGGCCTAGAAATGGTGTAGGAGAAGACTATGAGGTTTATTTTGTGGGAGGCATAATTTTGTTTTAGGGAGGTATAAGGGTGGAGGGAGTTGGAATTTGGGTTCCTCCTTACCAAGAAATAGCTTGCATTTATTTACTCATTATGGGGTGCCATAAGAGGTTAGGGAGGCATAAGGAAATGTGAGGAATAAGGGGTACTTGGGGGAGGCACAAGGAATGTCAGGGTTTGAAATGATATTCATTTATACATCTATTTTTGGCAGCTTATAACTTAGGTGGTGATAGCCATTTCCCCTTTGGGAGGCATAACAATAATATTCCATAGTTCTTGCTCTTTTGGCTTGCTTGATGAAGCCTTAGTAAATTTTTTCATGTGTTAATGTAGTTGTAAAACTACATTATGTTTTTGGATTGTGTCTTGTTGTGAAAATGTTGCTTGTATGTTTGTGGGAGCCTGTTGTTGCCATGAGTTAGATCACACCTTATATTGCATTATGGTTGGGGCTCGGGGGCCAATGAAGAAGGATGGATTCTCCTCTTCATTGGATGTCTTGGTTGGGTGCAGAGAATTTCCTTTCCCCTACTCCTGTTGTTATCAAATTGGAAGAATGAAATGAATTCATGTTGTTGTTCTAGAGCTGAGAAAAGATAATTTGAAAGTTCCTTGTGAAATGAAATCTCATTGTAACCTTTCCCACTTGAAGTGGTTGAACTTATAAATGTTTTTAATGGAAAAATGTTGTATAGATTTGAAATTGAAATTTGAAATGTAAAAGAGTTATACTCTGTATTCTGTTTAGAAAGAATGTGAAAGAATGATACGTGTTTGGTATATTGTATTTTGTAATCAAATAGAAAGGAAGTAGTAAGAGTTCATTTGAATTAATGGAAGTGGTTTTGTCTTGTCCATATGATGTTATTCCATTGGAAATCTATGTTTAGCATGCACTATGAAATTTCTGGTTGAAAAGTGGTAAAGTGGAACATGTGAAAAGAAAATGTATTAGTCTACCATGTGTTTAATAAATGATTTTGGAAGGAATAAAAGAAAAAAGTTGTACAATTTTCTTTTGAAATAAATAAATGATTGCAATGCCTTTGTCAAATTGCATTGTTGTATTGAATCTGATCATATCAATGTATTGAAATCTCTGTTTGAAAGGAAGAAATGCGTGTGCGAAAAATGCAGTACTTGTCTCTTTGAAATGTGACAATTTTGAAATCAAAATTGATTTTTGGTCTTGAATATTTTGATTTAAATCAACTAAAATGTGTTAGATTGAATTTGGAATGTATTCTAAATACTTGGAAGAAGAAATGGCAATTAGACCCATCAAAATTTGATCCTTGTTATTTGTAATTTCAAACTTGTAATCATTTAAACCAAAAATGCACAGTTCGAACCTACAACAATAAAATAACAAATTAAATGATTGAATTGAAGTGGTAGTCCCTAAACAAGTTCAAATAGACAAAATCACTTAAGGAAATATTTCAAAACTTGGCAAAATCAGGCTCAAACTGTTTTGCAGTCATTTTTCTGTCAAGAAACGGAAATGCTCAAATTGTAAATCAATCAGACAAATTGTATCTTGCATCCTTATTAGATAAATTTAGGAACAATCCTCCATGTCTATTTGACATGCTGAGAGAGGAAGAAGAACAAATTTAATGGATCTCGAAAGGTAAAATTTACCAGTTCGCACTGTAAAAGCCTGCAGGACAATTTCTTAAAATTGACCCCTTAAAATTTATCAAAACCCAAAATTATTGATTTTTGTGCAAGGAGGATGTCGAGATATTTCCAGAAAGTCTTCATTTTTCCAAAACTAATCTCTTTATCAAAATTTATGGCCTTCTAAATTTTTCTTCATTTGGCGTTAAAATTTTGGGAAAAATTTCCTTTGCGGGCCTGCGGCCCAAATTTTTCCCTTAAGCACTTAGGAAAAATTTTGGGAAAATTTTCTAAATTTTTCCTCGACTGGTCCGCTATCCGGCAGATAATCAGAGGCTGCCACATGGAACCATGAGGTGTCACCGGAGGGGTGAATGCCCTTTTTAACTTAGCGCTTCCAGAAAAGTTTGGGAAAATTTTCCAACTTTTCACCACCGGCCCGCAACCAATCAGGTAATGCTACATGGCATCACAAGGCATCGGCAGAGGAACAAGTTCCTTTTTGTCTTTTAAGACTTGGAAAATGTTTGGAAAATTTTCCAACTTTTCCCCGCTGTTCCACCGGCCCGCAGCCATTAAGGGGCTGTCACATGGCATCGTGAGGTGCTGGCAGAGGTGCCGGTCTCTGTACCCTCTTAGACCTTTAGAGCATTAAGCCAATGTTCTCTCCACTTCTCCACTTTCCCCACGTTATCTTAGGTGATGACACATGTCCCCTATGGAATCGTACGAGCACAGGCACAAAATATTCTTTTCACCCCAGGCGGGAGAACTTACAAATGCCCCCCGTCGACCCGCGTTTCCCCGCTTTTCCCCGCACTACCTTAGGGAGCGCCACGTGTCCCTTGTAGACTTTCGAACCCACAGGAGAGCAGGCAAAAATTTGACTTTTCCCCACGCGGGAATTTTTTTCCTCAAGGTCTCCTTGCAACCTGCCAACCTGCCCTTTGGGCAAATTTTCACCCTTGTGCCCGCAAGCCCGCTCTTGGGGAAAACTTTCACCCTAAGGCGCATCGGCCCATAACTTGAGAAATATGAGGAGTTAGGAGGAATTATTTATATCAATGGAAAGGTGAGGAAATTTACTATCCAATGGGAGTGATTTAGTGAAATTTTGAATGCATTAAGTATAAAAAAATCAAGTTGAAACTTTAAGCCTGTTAGAGAGTGGATATGGTAAGGAATTTCCCTCTGAATCTAATTGAAACTTCTAACCCTAAATTTTGGACGTTATGACCTCTAATAATTATTAATAAAAGAAAAGTATATTCTAGTAGATTAGAGTTGTTTCAGAACCTGTTAGTGACAATTTTTGTCTTGTAACATGGTTGTAGATTTTTTTAATCAAAAAAAAAATATTCCATAAATTTTCCTATCTAATCCAAGGTTGTTCTTGGGTCTCAAGTGGGTTGTTTTAAGAGGCATTACAATATCAGTCAGGTTATAAAATGGGAGAGATGGGATAAAGTACTAATTAATGAAATAATAAGTTGTTATGAAAATTATTGGAAAAGTGAAAGTTTATAGTTTGCATTTCGGATAAAACTTGCGAAGATCGATTCCTTACTTACCCAAGTAAGAGGTGAGAAATTCATGTATAACAACAAAAATAAAGATGATATTTTGGATAAATAATTAAATAAATTGTAAAATATTAGTGTTGAAGCCTAGGCATATTTTAACAAATGGTCTTAGGACAAGGATTTGGTAGGAATTACAAATGCTAAAAGAGATAGAATGGTTGTAAGTATTATGAGTTTGAAACAATATTTTTTGTTAATTTGACCTTTTCTTATTTTAGTAATATGTTTAATTGAGATCACTTTTTTTTGTACAATTAGAAAATTTGAAGAGTCAAGCAAAGGTGTTTCAAGTTCACTTGGAAAGCACTAAGAATAGTTTATCCGCAAAAAAGAATTTGAAAGAAAATTTTGTTTTAGTTAATAAACAAAACAATACACTAAAGTGGATAATTAAAGAGCATGGCTTCAACCCAGAAATTTTATTCAAATCCAAAGAAACTACAAATCCTAGCTTGCTATCCCATGGAGATGCGAAAAGGGAAGAACAAAGGATCATAAAGAGTCTAGACAGTTTTGCGGAAGATCTAATTAGTTATAGGATTATTCAAGCCATTGGGGAAAGGGGTACAGGAGAAGAATTCATTGGGGAAAGGAGTAAAACTATAGGAATGGAAGCCATTGGAGAAAGGGGTACAAAAAATTGAGGGTTGAAAAATTTCATGATTGAGGGTTAAAACTTGAAAATTTGAAACTTTGAATTTGAAAGTTTGAAATACTTTATAATCTATATTTGAAAATTTGAAACTTGAGTTTGATGGTCATGATGTCTGAAAATTTGAAATAATTTTTTATCTGGATTTGAAATTTGAAACTTGAATGTGATAACGTTTGAAAATTTGAAATACTTTAAAATCTATAATTTTATATCTTCTTATATATTATGTATAGAATTTCTAGATACATTCATTTGAATGTGATGGTGTTATGATAATGGTTAATTATTTGTTTTAAGAAAATATGGAATGTGGTAGGACAAAATAATCTTAGTAGTTATAATGATGATTGCATAGATGTTGATGATGACATTAGAATAGAATCATAGATATGGATTATCATTACTTATATGTGGATGATGATAATAGATAATTGTTTTAAAAAAATTTGGAATGTGGTAGGATAGAGACATTTAAAATTTCTAAAAACAATCTAATGGATATGATATGATGACATTAGAATGGATATAGATGATGATGAATGATGATAACGGATAATTGTTGTAAGAAAAATTGTGTACTGCCCACATTCTCATAGCCTCATTTCCATGTTGATAACTTTATTCATAGACATGATTTGATAGGGATTTTGATATAGTTTGGACATTATGTTATGATATTTGAAATTCTTGGAAATGTATGGAGATTTGAGCATGTAGCACCAATTTGACTTGATTAGTATGTTGACACCTTTTCATTTGATGTTGTGGATACTAACTTATTACGATGTTTTTTGGACCTAATTGAGATACGTTGGATACTTTGCTTAGTCGCAGTTCTCGATTTATGGATGTATGTAATTTATATTTATCTCTATGGCTACTCATGGTAATTTGGTGTAATTGAGCATGTTGTCATACTTACAATTCCATGATAATGTTAGGATATCATAGATTTCATTGATTTCTTATTTAGCAGTTGATTTATATTATATTGGATAGGTGCGTTTAATGTGTGTAATGAGTGTGTAGGTGACAAGTCACAGGAGAACATGGGTTTTAGGGAGGCTAAAAGAATTTTGCACAAGTGGCCCAACGGCTAAGCCCTACCCATGTTAGTTGTATAAGGCCTTAGAATTATATCTCATTATTTTGGGCACCATGAGTGACCTTCTTTTGTAATGTAGCATGTCATGTAAAATTAATCTTGTTTAGGATGTTTTATTTTGTTAAGTAAACCTATTTTGGGGATTTAATGGTCCCCACATGCTTTTACTTTTGTGTTTGGGTAATTTTGTATTAATTAGAGGGGATTAAAGTCACATGTGAACCCTTGGATGGGCCCTACATCCTTTGCACTTCTGCCCAAATGTGCCAAACCTAAAATTGGGCTATTTATGGCATTTTAAGTGACACCTTTTAGTTTTGGGAGTTCACTTAGCATGAAAATAAGCCCTTGGACCCTACCTATTAGGTAGGCAGCTTAATTTTAAGGCATAGAGGGAGTTTCCCTCCCATTTTTCCTCTCTTTGGTCACATCCATGTAAGATGGATTGGTACATGTGTGTTTGTTAAAAGTTGCACAAGTTTGTTTTGTTTTTAATTTTGGGAAATTTGGGAGAATATTTTTAAAAGTTAGTTTATCTTTTCTCCCTTTTTATTTTGGGAATCTTTGACTTGGAGGGAAGAGAGGGGTGACACATGTCACCCCCTCATTGGTGAGGAAATTTGTTGGCTTCTCTTCAAATTCTCCCTCATGGGGGAAGAAGGGAACTTTTTATTGGAGCTTTTTCTTGGGGGCTTGGTGATGTAGAGCTAGATCTTGCTTGGCTAAGGAAGTGGAAAAGCTAGAGTGTTGGAGAGTTTTTGGAGGTAGGCTCCTTGAGCTCATTTTATGTTTTATGTTATGTTAGATCTTAGACTTGATTGTTTCAAATGTGTGTGTTGTTTCTTGTGTGTGGCTATTATTGATTATTCTTTTTGTTGTTTTATTTTTCTCCATCCATCATAGTGCATGATGGATTTTGTATTTTATGGGGGAAGAGAGAGGGATTTTCCCTCTCAAACCTCATGGCTTGATGGGAAAGCCGTGTAGGTTATTTTTACTCCCTTCATTTGGTTTGAGGTGTGGAAGGTGGATCATATAGTTTGAACCCTCTTCCCCATTCTTGGAGAGAAAACCCAATGGGTTTGACAATCCTCTGAAGAAGGATTTTGGTGAATGGATGTAGAAATAAGGAGAGTTTGATGATTTAGAAGAATAATGATGTTGTGAAGATTATTGTTTCTGTCCTTCCAATGTTGGACCACACTTTTGGCACCCTGGATATATCTCCTTCTCTTCCCCATTTTGGAGGTAGAATATGGGTTCTCCTTCTTTCCTTCTTTACAAAATTTGGTGTTCTTCTTAGTGTTTGAATTGTCTTGAATGTGAAAATATAATGTTGTTATGTCTCCCTATCTTGTGCAAAATTTGGGGAAGCTAGCTCTCTCTCCCATGGGCTTGGGGGAGGCTAGCATGTCTTCTAACCTTGGAATGGCATGTAATGATGCCTAAAGGTTGGATTCTTAAACAAACTGTTCTTCTCCTTGTGTTGGTTTTTTGAAAACATTCGAAGTTGGAGCTCAAGTGGAAGATAGTTGGAACCTCTTGTCATCTTGGCTTCTCATTGCATTCTTCATCTTTTTGGGGACATAACTCTCATTTCAACTTTAAGAATATGGCTATGAGAAAAATTTCATTTTCTTGTAAATCCTCCATTTTGTATTTAGTATTACTTGTAAACTTGAGTCATGATTGTTTGAACATTCTCTCTCTTCAACCTTGTAAAGAATCTTATAATAGGATTTCTTTAGTTATGTATTTTGGAAATATATTGCATATTGAGTTTAAGATTCTTGGAAATGAAATATTGTAACAGATGTTTCCCTTAATAAGATCTTATTGTAACATTTATTTGAGAAGGAAAGTTGATTTATTGGAAGCAATGATTAGTATTGTAATAATTATCTTCTTAAAAAACTTGGTGGCATTATACAAGAGATGAAATTATTTTATACCCTCCTTTCATGGGAAAACTTAATGGGTGCTTACATTAAAATAGATATATATAGTGAGTACTATTCTCCCATGGAAAAGTTTATATTGTAGAGATCCATTTTGGATGTTATGTAGTTAAGATTTGTTGTGATTAAAATCAACTTATCATAAATGTTTTCAGATTTGAAGTAGGTCCTATTGTGATGTTGATTTACACTAATTTAACTTGATTTGTATATGTGTATAATTGCCATTAATATTCTATGATTTTCAACTAGAAAAGCATACATTTTTACAAATTATATTTTACCATTTTACAACTTGTAAATTATTTTAATATAATAAATAATTGAAGGATATTAAATATATTGAATTTAATTCATATTTTATAATATAATATATATATATATATATATATTAGATTTAGGTATTAAATATAAAATAAATAAAAAATATTTTTTTTTGAAACAAACATTGCAGTGAAACTTTACAAGTTTCAATAAAAGGAAATGAATTAGGGGAGGGGCTAAGCCCTCACCAACCTGCGTGAGAAATCACTCCCATTGCGCCCCCCCCCCTCCCCCCCGCCCCCCATGTTGCCACACTCCCCTCATCTGCGTGGAACCCCACCGCCCTCCACACTCCCACACCCCACTCCCTCCCTCCACGTAACCGCTTCACCACTCCCCTCAGCCATGCAGGCCCTCACCACCATGAGCCCCAAATCCCCCTCACCGTCCACCTTATCCTCCTTAACCATGGCAAACCACAACTCCAATCCATCGCCACATGCACACATACCATGTCACCACATCACCATTAGCATATGCGGATTGCAATTTTAGGGCATCTGTATATTTGGTTTATTTCGATATTATTATTACATTTGTTAAGAATATATATATGTATGTATGTATGTATGTATGTATGTATGTCCATCTATATATATATACAAAAGATCAGGAATTTATGCCTTTATAATAAAATAAATAAATGAAATAACCATGTGGGTATGAAAGAAATTCCCAATCTGAGGAGATCTTAGTTGGTAGGAATTCAAAAGAAATAGTAATGGAATAACATTAAGATCCTTCTCGTCAAATGGGAAATTCCATGAATCCATCTCTCCTTTATCTTCTCCACAACCTACACATTCAAATGACAACACAAAACAAAATGAGAAGAGGAATAGAAAGGGAAAGAAAAACATAGAGATGTTTAGGGAAACTTAAGGTCAAGATTGAAATCTATGGCCAAGATTAAACAGATCATAGGGTCCATATGTAACCCTATATACTATTAAGTCAAAGTCATTTTATGGGAATGGGAGAATAAATTTAAAGGGGGTGTGTGGGAAAATTAATTTAAAGGGGGAAACTAATTAAGTTATAAAGGCGTGTGGAATTTTATTTGTGACCCTAGTGAACTTAATAGAATAAAATAATTAAATTATTATTCAGCTAAATGTTTATTTAATTTTAGGAAAATTAAATTAATATAAATTAATTATTAATGGGAAATAGTGAAGAAGACATTAGTATTATTTTATTTTCACTTTAAAAAAGAAATTTACCCAAATTTTTTAGTGACACATTGGTATGGTTTCTGGTGTCTCAAGGAGAGGCATTACAAATCGCAATATTAAAATAGATATGGATGATGATAAATTGTGATGATAATGGACAAATAATTGATTTAAGAATAAGTGGAGTGTGTCAAGAGTCTAGTACTTACAACTTCTTATCAGGTTAGTAAAAATATTCGTCTATCTACTTGTCAATTGAACTAGGACTTACATCTTCTATGATGACATTAGATGTGGATGGAGACATTAAAACAGATGGATTATGATGAATTGAGTGGAAATCAATTTTTAGCTTCAAGCATGATTATGGAATTTGATAGGACAAAGACATTTAAACCTTCTCAAAATATTCTTCTATCTATTTTTAATGAATCAATTATATGATGACATTAGATGTGGATGATGACATTAGTTTCAAGTACAATAGTGCATGATGAATTGTATAATGGATAATTGTTTTAAGAAAAATTGGAATGTGTTAGGATAGAAACATTTTAATATGGAAAAATTCAAATGTGTTATGATAGAAACATCTTAATATGGAAAAATATTATCCAACAAATTTTAAACACTTTATCAAAGAATTTTACAAATACAAAAATAAATTAAACATACAAGCAATGTCATATGATAGGGTTTAAGTTACCTCTTGCCTTTTAGATGGCTATGACAAAGCATATGGAAGGAAAATGATAAATCATCCTTCGTAGCGTGTTCCGTGATATAAGACCTTCGGTTCAAGAAAACTCAACATGAGAAATAGATTAGTATATAGATGGGTGATTTGCCTGACATTTTCAGTCCCAAGAAGTGAGAGCTTCCTAGGATGGATGTCAACCCACGTTTTGAAAAAAATAAATGAAACAATGATTGATCGGATTAACGAAGAAACAAAAGATTAAAGAAAAATGCAAATGATAACATGTACATGTCTGGACAGTAGAAGTCTGGAAGAGTATAATAGTGGAAAAATATGCAGATCTGAACTCTGAATATCTTACAAATTAGTATGCAACAAATGCATGTAACAAACATATTTTTTAAATAGAATTTTGTATTCGAAAAATCCAAAATAGTAATTATATAAAAAATATTCTTAGAAATAATTGTATTTAAAAATATGTAAATATATATACCTGTAACATCTTTAATAATAACAAGAGTTGAAACAAAATTTTGTAAAAAACCTCCTCAGTCAATATTTACATATGTAGAATTAATATGAAATTGAATAAATAACCACAGTCAAACAATAAAAGTAAGGTCAAGGAGATAACTATTTACATCTAAAACAATTCATTATCAATAGCTGATTCAAAGTCGATGTTCTCTTCTATAGAGTGTGATGACACACCAATTCTAGTCTCATCATTGGGAACAATTGTACTTGTAGCTGTATTATTTACACCTCTTCTTTCAGAAAGGGAATTCTAATGTGAAATTACTCTATCGAAAGGAAATGTTTCCACGGAGTAGGGAGAAACATAACACCTCATGCAACTTTCCAAATTTTTATCCAACATGTTTCTCAGTTTTGATTTTATAAATGATAAAGCACTAAAAACCCTTTTGTCCTCCACAGACCCCAAAATCATTGTGACATAACTAATATAATCTGAAATATTTACTGATGTCTTCTTGTAAGCTAGTAGTTAGATAGATTCCTCGCCAAATCCTTGTAATAACACCACTCTTAGAGGGTTCGTCTAAATTTTTATATTGGTTCCTCATTGTTTTTGCAAAAGTTGTTGATTGAGACTTTAATAAAAGAACATTCAATATACATTTGATTTCCATACCCTTGACCTCTAAATTATTTTTGAAAAGTTCCATTATTGTACCCATGGATTTATGGAAATGCTTTCTTACAAATTCTACACGAGCACCTTCAATATTAAAAAAAATAGGATTCATCACACCCATTGCTTCAAGAATTTTATCTTTGAAAAAACGTTCTCTAATTTTAGATGATAAGGATTCTAAATTTTTTTTAGCTTTATTCTTGAATTTCAACTATAACAGACTCAAAGAGATTACGTGTCACAGGAACATCTTCTTGTTCCGATCCTATAATATCTTGATGTTTTCACAAAATGTGCAGTGGTATGTCCCTCCCATTAACATTGATGCAGAGGTGATCGTGGATATTAAATCTCAAATAGTTACTGGGGTTTTTAAGATCTAATAAAGATTTCCAATTCTCAAAAACAGGTGTATCAAAACTATCTTGGGAACAATACAAGACATCATGACTTTGACATAACATTTTTCTCATCTGTATAAAATCCACAATATATATTAATCTCCCCTGTTCATGCTTCATGAGTGTATTGATCTGCTGCAACATTGGAAGAATACCAACCAATGTAAGTAATGTATCAAAATCAGTTAAACGAAACAACAACTCCCTTATCCTGTTAACTTCATGATGATATTTGTGCATGAAACCAACCAACGAAGGATACTCCTCACAAACTCTACATGTAGGTTCATACAAAGAATCCATCTCGTCTCAACATCCTTCAGAAGTTTTTTGCCATCTGTAATTCCAATTGTGAATTTATGGAACTCAAGAAATCGCTTTGGGCTACTTTCCATATAGGCATGAAAATCTCTTATAAGATCTTCTACTTTAACAACATTTTCATAGTTGCTTACCATTTTATATGCTAAATTCATTTTGTGCACCATATAGTGAATTTATAGCATATAAAGGGCCACTATTGTTTGCAATCTAACACACATCCCTGTACAATGACCCTGCATGACTGATGCACCATCTACTTCGACGCATAACAATTTCATAGCAATTTCATAATTAGTCATTCCAACAATATCTTTCAAATGAGAAACAACTATATTTTGTAGGTTTTCGGCATTACAGTTTTTCAACCATTTTCATAACACCCAACAGATGAGGTGTCCTTTTATGATTTTCTAATGTATAGACGTGGATACATACCCAAGTAGTGTTGTCGATTGTTGTTACTTCATCAATTGAAAGAGAGATAAACTTATATTTTTTTACATTCTCTTTCAAATCTTTCTTCTCTGTCATCAAAAGGCATTTTTCCATTTCCCATGCACTACTGTCAGAACAATGAGCCTAAGGTATGTTGGGAATTCCATTATATTGATACAAAACTTTGAAATCAAGGAAATCTGAAATCGGTCATCCTTTCTTTAGTATGTGAAATAAAGTAGAGAAATATTGTATGAGTTTTGAATGCAAACTTATTTGATTCATCTTACCAATTTGTGACACGATCATTCCTCCCTTCTCTATGAGATGTCTAATTTTTTCTATGTTGCTTCGTACTCTGATGCATATTTAACATGCATGCATTTTTTTTAGTTTTCCACCTATGTGTTTTAATTTTCTTGCCATCCTCCTCCGTTACAGTCAAATATTGTTTTCCACATGGTGTTTTTCTATAGTGTCTAGCTTCAGTTGTATTTTTTGGTTCTTTCACAATTTCAACGTACATATTGTACATGTACAATTAGATGGGATCTCTTTTGGATTAGATGAATGTACAGGTTTGATAAATGGAAATTTGGCAGCCTAATCGAACTTGTAAGTCCTCCAAATTTTCCACATATTCTTATTCGTTTTCAATGTTTTACTTTTTAAGTAGAATTCTGAGCAATATCAAAATCACCTGGTTTCCTCTTTTATGAACCAGAATTTGAATTTGATTTTTGTGTTCCATTTTGTTGAGTATTTGTATGTGCGATATCTTGATGCACTCCTAGTTGTACACCAACAAGAAGAATATCTTCTAGATCTGGCATCTCAATAGGTATATCTTCAAGATCTGGCATAGTATTATCATAGGTGTCATTTGGTTGATACTGTGCAGAATGCATGTCTACCTCGATATTACCTTCCACACAGTCAATACTTTGATTATTTCCGGTGGGAACTATATGGGTGATAGTGGTTACGGTATCTGTATTAACAAAGTTTCCAAAATACTTGAAGAGGGACTTCTGAGATTTCTTACATAATTTTTGGGTTTTCCCAATCTGAGCACTAGCACCTTCCATTATTCTAAGTCACACGTCAGAGAAAATTGAGTCGCACGTCAGCAAATGCAGTGAGTCGCGCGTCAGATAAACCTATGTCGCATGTCAACAAAAAAACTTAGTCGCATGTCAACAAACTTAGTCTTGTCACGCGTCAACAATAAACCCTTTGTCACCTATCCACAAATATTATCGTCACGTGTCAGCAAACACAGTGAGTCACGCGTCAGATAAACCAATGTCGAGCATTAATAAAAAAATTAAGTCGCGCGTCACCAAATTTAGTCTTTACATGCGTCAACAAATGCAATGAGTCGCGCATAAATGAATATCTTTTTCGTGAGTCAACAAAAAAAAACTCAGTAATCAAATGATAAATTTATATTGTGTTATGGTGCTTAGAGTATGCAAGTTCACAACTTCACAGTATTGGTAAGGTACTCGTAGTTTGGTGGTTTTATACTACCTGACGCATCACCTAGGTTTTTATAGGAGAATTTTTTAAATGTAAGCGAAGCTGACCCCAAAAAAATATATATTGTAAATTTTAGGCAAACAAAACACTAACCTGCTCCGAAAAAATTGCCTTTTCAAATATTCCTAAAATGATTTTTTTTCCATATTACGAATATTCACCACTAAAATTATACCTGATGCTTTGTGTTGCTACTGCATATATCTCTCTCTTCTTCCTGCTATACTTTTCGAGCCAATTATATAGCTCCCCATGTAAGACGTTGACCATTGACACAAACCTAAAAGATCCATAAGATCCTACACTTCACGAATTTTGAATCCTCTCAAATCCATTGCCATTAGTTTGACAAAAATACCTCGACATGTCTATCTTGCATTGGTCACAGTGTCGAGCTTTCTATATCCTCCATTCTTTGACACAGAGCTAAGATCAATTATTTAGCTCCACGTACCCTTCACATTTTACCTTTTGCTATTAATCTTGTCATAGCGCTAAAGCACATACCAATGGAAATGTTTCACGCCCTTCTGTGTTGTTAGAACCTTTTAATCCCTAACTAACAAATGTGGAAAATTGGCCAATAAGATAACTCCATGGTCCTCGCAATTATCATTCTTCATTTTTAGACCCTATAAGAACGTGAAGCCTCGTCTAATGCGAAAGCTCCACGCCCTTCACACTTATTAGTCTTTGCAACATCGTGCTAGTCTATGATTGGTTGCGGCTTCGTATCACAACTTTTTGCTTTGCTTAATTTAAATTTTTGGCTCCATTGAATCGTAGACACATGTAGTGTCTTGGTCGATTTATGACCGCTGACTTTCTTATGACTTGAATCAGCCCTGACGAAATATAAGTTGCAGCTTATTCCGTGGATTTCATGTCGGACAGAGAGATCTACGAGGAAAGGTGCTAGAAATTCGACACGTGTTTTCTCCTCAACCGTCGAATCTTCGCTATAAAACAATTCGAAGACTTAGAATTAAAAAACAAGAAAAAAGACACGTGGCATGTCAATTTGGCGGGAAAAATACAAAATACTTCAACAGAAAAACATATGAATAAATGCATGTTAGCTAAGTAGATAGAAGACGAGGGAAAACAAGCTTGAAATACGTGTGGGTGGCTCAAGATTACAAACACCATAAATTCAGACGAGGACATCAGTGACCTTGCAATATAAATAATTATTAATAATGTATAATCGAATCATCTAATATAAAAGAAATGAATCAATTTTTAAAATGAAAATTATTTGGTTATACAAGAACTTGAATGTAATTTCAATAATATCTTGTTCAATGTTAGTAATTATTAAGGGTATAGAATCTTAGTCATGATAGTGTGTAAAACTTTGAAGCTCTTAAGTAGTCATATTAAGATAACTATATCAGTTGAATATTCTGTTCTTGTATCTTCAACTTGAGATTGTGGTGACATTTTTGAAAGACTAATTGGTGAAATTTATGTGTGTTTAAATCAAACCATATCTCAGAAAGTCTTAAAAATTCATGAGACTAATAACACATATGAGTACATTGTAAACAAATTAAAAAGATTACAAGATTTAATTAAAAAATTAGAGGAAAATATATATTACAACTCTGAAAATTGTTTGGTTTCCAGAAATATTTAAATTATAAGTGTTAAAATTGTTATGTCTATTATTCTTGAATCAATGTAAACCGTTGATCGTCGTTGTTTGTTTGGGTAAATTATACATCATTTTGTCAAAGATTATAGTGTATGA
Source organism: Taxus chinensis (assembly GCA_019776745.2). NCBI lineage: Eukaryota > Viridiplantae > Streptophyta > Pinopsida > Cupressales > Taxaceae > Taxus > Taxus chinensis. Next base: position 397,360,684 of record CM034156.1, on the reverse strand, counting down.
TCAAATTTTAAATTGGTAAGAAATAAAGACGACTCGTGTTAAAATTAAACGGGAACAAATTCCGCCTTTAAAATAAAATATAAGTTTCGACAATCAAACTTTGATTTAAAAACCATCAAATCAAACATGAATTGAATTCTTCGTGCACAAGCAAATCCGTAGTAGACAAGTAAAGGAGATAAAAATATAGAAACTACCGAGGTATATATGATGAAAGCGAGGTGTGAAACAAACCTTGGCAGAACCAGGGCAACTTCCATGATGCAATGCACGGGGACCCATTTGTGACCACCGCGATGTCGTCATTCCAATTGGATACAATCTACTCCACTTGCTGCGGGGCCCGGCCGTAACTTTGCGCTCTCTAGAACTAGAAATGCTTCCTTCCTTTATTTAGTTATCGTCAAAAATGGCTGTTCTACGTGAAGCTTCGACATCCCACGTCATTCCCTCTGCTTCTCGCGTATTTTCGTGTGCCACCCAACCCACCACAATGTGCTATATATACACACATTCTCCTCTGCTTCTAAACCGCACCACTCTAAAATGAGGAAGCAAATGCAGGCTCGCCCAATATTTGTTCTTGTGTATTTGGTGCTGGCGATTGCAATTCCAATGGGAGGAGCAGCGCGGTATTCCCTCTCATATGTGGAAGCAGCTCCGGGCGGACCCAGCCACGGCGGCAATTCTCATAATTTGTATCGGGGCGGGAGAGGCGTTAGAAGATTACACGCAGCGCACACCAAGATTATGGCACTTGAAGACCTTTCTCCACAGAGCCCCGCCGCTGAGTCAAACAATATAATCATCGACTCCACCCCTGCTACGCCTCACAACTATATTAGCATGGGTGGCCACCTAGTTAACAATCTGTTTCAGGGAAATATTACCAAAAATCAGCGGTTCAACAAGATAAGAACTGGGTACTCATGCGCTCATGAAATCGTTGCTATTCGGGGTTGAATATGCCCAGCATGCCCCATATCTGATCTTTAAATTTTTCCTCGCCATTTTGGGTGATTGTTGTGTACTCCTCCATTAATATTTGTACTCGTAAAACTGAATAAAAACACGGTGAATGTTTTATTCTTTCTCAATATGCTTATTATTCCGATTTCGATGAGGGTTAATCGCTCTTTCGACGCCTTTGATATACCACACATATAATTAAAATATTATTTATTCATCCTTTCACGGCTTGATATCAACAATTCGAAATTAATTCATATGTATCTTTATTAAACTTAACCACTGAAAAGAATGGGATAAATATAAAACATGGAAATAGCATTCGGTGATATGAATAGTTCTTCCATCCATTAATACAATGGAAAGATTAAACAGCTAAAATACTACCACTCAAACAACCCATGAACAACTCTAACCTTACCAGCAACAAAGAAAACATACAAGTAAGACCAATGTATGGCACAAATTAATTAATAATTTTGTATGTTAAGAATAACCAGTTGATGTGTGGGATTATCAAACCCCAAATAAATATCCCTCACGAGACGACCTACACATTTAGATATATACAATCTCAATTATAATACGTCAAAATTCACTTTTATTCATAAATTCTAGTGACAACAACATAACCGAGCAGCAAAATTAAGTAATATCAATGATAATAGTACAATTGATAATATAGGATGATCGTAACTGGAGAGGTTAGCTAGTGAGCAATAGAGGAAGGCTGGTAGTCTAACTTTCAATGGAAATATACATGACTCGTATATAAACTCTTTATTCTCAAATTTATTTTGAGATATTTGTGCAATAAATGACCCATCTTCTTATTAGGAAATCGCAAACTTTGCAGCAATGCATGCACAGTTTAAGTTGAATAACAAAATAACATTTTACAAGATATAGATAAACTAAATATACAAAATACCAAATATGCAAGAGATATGAATACCAGATTTACATAGTAAAACCCCAACTGAGTGTTTAGGGAAATATCCAAGTTGCAAGATATCAAACATTTATTATCTCAAGATGAACAAATTACATGTGAACTCCTTATACAAAACTATAGATCTCCACAGAAATATATACACAAAATTGGTGGAGTACAATTAGGATTCCTCCTAAAAATAGAGTGGAAAAACACAATTAGGATTTTCCTTCCTAAAAATAGAATTAGGCTCAACTCATCTTTCTAGAAACAACGGACTGACTCCTTTTGGTTCAAGGGCTCTGCCCCCGAACCCTCACCAAGGGGGACTCCACAACAAGTCGCCACACCCCTTGGACCCTCCTACGACATGAGTGGGTGGATGGGACGGCAACCCCCCCACACCCCATTTAAGAATTGAGGTACAAACCGTGCCACAAAGGGATCCAAAATTTAACTTTGTTGGCACATATCTAACACTAATTTTTCTTCTTTTCATTATTAATTGTTAATTGTTATCAATAATGTTGATGGTGATCATTTTAATATTTTTAGTTTTTAATTTTTTAATAATATTAATTATATTTGTATTTTCACACACATGATAGTAAGATAAATTAAAATTAACACATAAAGGTACAAGCAAATGACTAATAAATAACAATATATATTTATAAGATTATTAGTTTGACCTTCAATATTCACGAATTATGTGAGACCAAATTAATATGATTCTAAATATTGGTCCATATCAACCATTCAGATGTTGATTCGAATAGTACGAAGACACAAGAAACCAAAATAATACATAGTATGGTGATTTATTCTATAACTTAATACTATAAGTGTCAATATGCACCTTCATTAATTGATTATAATTGATGGGTGCAATGCTTCAAAATACTAATCATTTGTGTTATCTTAAAGAAATATCATCATTTTATATTTTAGAGAAATGATTTAAATTATATAATAAATGTTTTAGTAATGTTTTGAATTAAAGATCATCTACATATATTCCACAATAAATGTCTTGGATCATAATAATAATAAATATAATGAAGATTACAAAATAGGGGAAAATGAACTGGTTGACTAGATTATTTTTTATGCAATTATATGGTTGATGTAAAATATTCAAAAAAATTATACTTTCAAAATCCAAAACAATAATAAAAAAAATTGAGATTGAATATATATGTGATTATAAAAATTATTAATATGATTTAAAAATTATAATATATAAGAATATATAATTAATCTTTTCCTTAGTAACTTATTGATATCAATAATGAAACATAATTAATATGATTTTAAAATTATAATATATAAAAAAATATAATTAATATTTTCCTTAATAACTTATTGATATCAATAATAAAACTTAATTAATATGATTTTAAAATTATAATTTATAAGAGTATATAATTAATCTTTTCCTTAATAACTTATTGATATCAATAATAAAACCTAATTAATATGATTTTAACATTATAATGTATAAGAGTATATAATTAATATTTTCCTTAATAACTTATCGATATCAATAATGAAATATAATAGTGCAATTAGTTTAAACAATTTAAGATCATATGAAAAACTCCATATTCTTATTCTTCGATGTACATATGAAAACCATCTCGTAAATGCCAAGTCTATGTTTAATTTTTTGGATATATATATACATATATATCCATATATATATATATAACTGATACATATATATATATATATATATATATATTATTATATATATCTATATATATATTAATAATATATATAATATATTTATCTGTTTGTGTGTGTTGGTGTGTGTGTTATACATTATACATATATATACATATTATATACATATATATATATATATTAATATATTAATATATCTATAATTATATTATATATTATCCTTCTTAATATAAAATACTATACATATACATATGTATTCTCTATATATATGTATATATATCTAATCATACTATTCTCACTTATCAATATATCCTATACGTATCTACTATCATTAATATATACTATCTCTCATATAAATAACTATAGTCCTCTCTATATCTCTATTCTCGTTCTATAGCTCTATATGATACTCTATATCACATATTCTCCCTCTCTCTCTCTCTGTATCCATCTATTGTCTCTGTTCTGTCTCTTTCTCTCAGCTCTCTACTCTCTATCCATCTCTTTCTCCCTCTCTCTCTCTGTCTCCCCCTCTCGCTCTCTCTATATCTCTTCCCTTTCCCCATCTTTATCCCTCTCTCTATGTCTCTCTCTATATCTATCTTCTCTGCTCTCTGATCTATCTGGTCTCCCTATCTATATGTCTCTCTTATTCGTATCTATATCTCTCTCCTCTTCTCTCTCTATATCTCTTATCTCTCTCTCTGTACATCTGTAACTTATATCTATTTATCATCTATCTCTCTCTCTGGCTCCCTTGAGAGAGGAGAGAGGGAGAAGAGAGAGGAGACAGAGACAGAGAGAGAGTAGAGAGAGACAGAGGACAGAGACAGAGGGAGAGGGAAGGGAGAGGGATAGGGGGATAAGAGAGAGAGGAGAGAGAAGGAGACGGAGACGGAGAGAGAGGAGAGAGAGAGAGAGAGAGAGACGGAGACAGAGAAGAGAGAGAGAGAGAGAGAGAGAGAAGAGAGAGAGAGAGAGAGAGAGAAGACGGAGACAGAGAGAGAGGGAGAGAGGAGAGACAGAGAGAGAGAGAGATATATATATATAATATATATATAATATGTATACAGATATATATATATGTATACATATGATACCGTAATCAGGGCGATGATCCTGGAGATATATTATATAGATATAAGTATATCATTCGATCCTACCATGGTATACACTAGATCTAATATATAATAATATGTACAACAATGTATACATATCTATAGTAGTATATATATATTATATATATATAATGTCATATATGTATACATATCTATATGTATATATATATATATGTATATATATATATATATATATATATATATATTATATCTATATATTATATGTAATATGTATATATCTATGTATACATATATATATCTATATGTATACATATATATGTATATGTATGTGTATGTGTATATGTATGTATGTATGTATGTATGTATATTGTGAGGAGGAAATGATGGAGAGAAAATAGAGATTAGATATCTCTTATTCATTCATTGAATATCAGAAGCACGATACATATTATATAGGTGAGAGGCTTAACAGTGTTCCCCATAATAGTAGGAGGGGGTTACAACCTATGCGAGAAGAATATGATATTATCTAATCTCACAATATAATTATATAGAAGATATGTTGCGTAACCTTATGCCAGCTTTCCCCCCTTATTACATTATTCTTACAAATATAACCACTAAAAAGTTCAAATTTCACTTTTCTAAGGGATTTGGTGAGAATATCAGCTATTTGTGCTTCTGCAGGACAATACTAGAGCTGAATGTGATGGTTCAAAACGTGCTCTTGAATGAAATGAAAATCAATCACAATATGCTTTGTTCATTCATAAAAGAACTAGATTTTACATGAGCTTCAACACACTCTGATTGCCATAATAGAGAATAGGTGACTATTTTTCAGGAATGCCCATGTCATCCAAAATGTGATGTAACCATATTACTTCACACACAACTCCTCATGTGGGGGAATATTCTACCTCTGTGGATGAGATAGAAACAACATTCTGATTCTTGCTTATCTAAGAGATAGGTCCAGATCTGAGATGAAATATGTATCCTATGGTTGACTTCCTATCATCAACAGATCTGGCGTGGTCTGATTCGACGTATCCCTATAAGAATAATTGATCATTATTATTATTATATTCTAGACCATAATCAACTGTACCTCAGACATACCTCAAAACATGCTTTGTTATAGTCCAATGACATTTCTTCGTCTCCTACATGAACTTGGAAAGATAGTCATTAACATAGAATAAGTCTAGTCTCTAATATATATCAAGTAGATGAGTCCTTCGACAAATTCCCTATAGAGAGTAGCATCTACTTGAGGTGAATCTTGGAATCGTGAAATTTTCAAACCATTTTCCATGGGAGTGGGTATAGGTTTGAAGTTCCACATTTTGTATTTTTCCATAGAGTAGCTCCTTTTACAATATCTCTAAGGCAAGACAGTAATGTAGTAGTCCCAAATATGACATGTTGAAGGTTTTTTTGAGATCATTATTCACAATATCAACCTGATCTTCTGAACTGTGATTGATCACAAGATCATCCACATACACAACAAGAATGACAATTTCTTTATCTACCTACTTTATATACAAATTGGAATATGAAGGGCTATGAGTGAACCCATGCTACAGAAGGTGATCATCAATCTCAATATACCATGCGCTTTGAGCTTTTTTCAGTCCATATAGTGATTTGATGAGATGACATACCTTCTTGGGATACTCTTCATCAACATATCCTTTAGGTTTGGTTATGTAAACTTCTTCTTTCATATCACCATTTAGGAAAGCACTCTTGACGTCCATCTGCTAAATTCTCCATCCTTTCTGTGCTTCTAGTGCACAAACAACTATGATGGTCTTGGTCTTCACAATAGGTGCAAAGGTTTCTTCATAGTCAATGCCCTCTTTCTAAGCATAACCTTTTTCTACAAGTTGTGCTTTATGTTTGTCGATGGATCCATATACCTTATATTTTATATTGAAAACACATTTACAACCTATGGGTTTCTTTCATGTAGGTAGATCGACAAGTTCCCATGTCTAATTTTGCATGAGTGAGTCAAACTCTGCAGCCATGGATTCTTTCCACTGAGGTTGACTGAGTGCTTCAGGAACATTATCAGGCTTAGAGATATTAATCAATGAACTCATGAGTGCAAATTTTACCTCATTTCATATTTGAATCCTTGTTTTGATTCCAGATGATGTATGTAGGAGTTCTTACAAATGTGAGTCCTTGATGGTTTTTTGTACCCACTTCAGACGAGAACTTGGTTGCTTTTGAGAAGAACTATGCCGTTTCCATGTGAAATGATGTGGAGTCACATTCTCTAGTTCTCCAAGGTCAACAAATAGCTATCCTTGCAAGATTTATTTTATCTGAGTAGTCTCCTCTGGCTAATCATCTGATTTGGAGACTAGTCAGTGAGAGGTGGTTGGTAATGGTTCTTATGTTGTCATTTTTGATTCAAAGGATGACTCGTCATAGGTTTTATTTGTCTCAAGATCCATGGGACGGTATGTCTTTGAGGTAGTGTTGTAGCCAAGTAGGATGCATGGGAGTGTCTTTGGCTTGACTTTATTTCTTTTCTGAGCTGGGACATGCATGTATGTTGTGCAACCAAATACTCGTAAATGAAAAATCAATGGCTTTCTACCACTCCATACCTCTTCTGGTCCTTTATTTTATAGAATCATTATTGGTGCCGTATTGAGAAGATATACAGTTATATGTACTACTTCAACCTAATAACCTTCCTCTAGATTTGTTGTTATTAGCATGCAGCGAGCCATCTCAATCACTGTGTGATTGCGACACTCAACAATGTTGGTTTTTCTAGGGTGTTTCGGGAGCAATGAGGTTCTGATTAATGCCTTGTTGTTCAGGAAGGCCAAGAACTTATTTGATGTGAATTTCCCCCTCGATCTGAGAGAAGTAGAAGAAGTGGTTGTCCGGTCTCTTTCACAACACGATCATAGAAATTCTGGAAATGTTGAAGAGCCTCACTTTTTCTTCTTTAGGAAAAACACCCACATCTTAGGAGGGTCGTCATGCAAAAACAGTTGGAAGTACTTGTATGATGAAAATGAAGCAGGTAGCGGGCACTTTAGATCAGTGCGAAATACCTCCAGACACTTCTTAGGATGGAAGGTTCTCAACTGAAATGGATCCCTATCTTGTTTTCCTACAAGACAGTCAGGGCACATAGGCAAGGAACTAGACAATTTGGGTAGTCCATGGACCATTTCTTTTGAACTCATTTGATGTAATGAACTAAACGAAAAGTGTCAATATATAACATGCCAGAGTGCAGTAGATTGAACTGTTTATGTAGATAAAGCTATTGCAGAAGATGAAACAATATATAAACTAAATAACTTATCTTTTAGAAAATCTCTAGCAATAATATTACCTTGTCACGAGATCAATCATGATTTAATGTCATTTTAGACAAGAAATTTACCTTTAGGTCATGATTCAAGAGCCGAGTCACTGACAAGAGGTTGTTGGTCAAGCCAAGAACATATAATACCTTTGTAAGCATACATTTTCTTGGTCCTAAAGGAATGGTGACTTGGCCTATTCCTTCTGCAATGTACTCTTTGTAATCAACTATACAAACTCGATATCCAGTTGGTTATTATTTTAGTGAATCAAATAGCTTCTTGTCACATGAGATATAATTTATTGTACCTGAGTCTATAATCCAGAATCTCTTCATGGGTTGTGAAGTTTGAGAGACTAGTACAAATTTCTTACCACAATTTTCTCCTTCTAATGTCTCATCATCAAATTCATCATCTTGTTAGGATGCAAGATGTCCCTTCTGATTTCTTCGACGAGGAAATCATTTGGATTTTTAAAAATATTCAGGCCCAGATGTGTTTGTTTGACTCAAAGACCCTTGTTTCAAACCATTTTTCCACCGGTGATTAGTGTCGTGAGTGTTGGTTCTGCAAATGTGACACCAGCTCTTTGAATTTTTATCTTTCGTCTATTGATTTCATTGTGCTTAAGTTGGCTTCTCTGGGGGACCCTTCTGATTCTTCTAGCCACGATATGTCTTTGAGAACAAGGCTTTATCCCAAGTCTCCTCTTAGGCTGAATTGATGGCCACTTCATGCTGCAACAAGTTCACGAGTTCTTCAAACGTTACTGTTTGTTTAGATACATTCAGTGTCGTAACGAACACTTGGAATTGATAAGGGAGTTCTCTCAACGTGATCAGCACGAAAAATTTGTCATCCACCATTTCATCGAGTGCTAATAAATTTGATCGCATCTCAGCCACATGATGTAAGAATGTTAGTACCAAAATTGATTCTCCCTTAGAAGATGATCAACATCACAGGTTTGGAAAGAAGATTAGAGACAAATAGAGCATATAGTGTGTCATTTTGTATCCAGGGATGAAATGCAACTTGCTCTTTGTCACTCTGTTATCCCCGTTTTGAGTAAACGACAAAACGATCGGATAACCCCTACAAAATTTTTGAAGTGATTTTGCATTATGACCTCTTTTAAGAGCAAATCGGGTTTTCGGAAATTCAACGCATCGGAACGTACTTGTGTTAAAACATGCTTTGTGTTGCTTGATTTCCGATTCCCGAATCCCGCTTTATATTGAGCAATTCCTTTCAAATCGGGTTTTCGGAAGCTTAAAGCATCGGAACATTCGTGTTACAAAACATGTTTTATATGGCATGCTCTCCGATTCCCGAAACCCGCCAAGTATTGAGAAAATCCTTTGTAAATCGGGTTTTCGGAACTTTAACGCATCGGGACATTCATGTTTCAAAACATGTTTTATGCGCCATGTTCCCCGATTCCCGAATTCCGCTCAGTCCTTTGTAATCGGATTTTCGGAAGTTTAATGCATCGGAACATTAATGATTCAAAACATGTTTGGTGCTCCATGTTTCCCGAAGCCCGAAATCCGAAATGCACTAAATCTCTTCGTGTCGGGTTTTCGGACTCCTCCAACACGCTGACGTGGCATTCATGCCGAGTGGTCGGCGAGTTGGCACGTGCCGCGCCAAGTGTATTTATTACGGATTTTCTTATAAATACTCCAAAATCCATGTCATTTTTACTGTTCATATTTTTAATTCGTGGATTTACGCATGCTTTGCCGCTCCCAAAACCCGCAAGCTCGCGTTACCCGACTGGATCGTTCGTTTTCGATTTTGCGTGTCTCGAATTGAAGGTATTTTTCGTTCCTTCTTTATTCTTGATTTTTCTGGATCGACTGCGTGCGTTTCCTTTCCAATTTCTTCTTGGTTGTTGAGGGTTTTTCTTCCCCTTCTTACTGTGTCGTTTTGGAAAGGGTTTTGGGTTTTTGGGTTTGTTTTCTTTGTAAGATTATCAATTGGTGCTGTTCTTCCAAAATTCCAGTTAATTGCATGATGTATGGAATCAAATATGAATAACAAGAAAAGAAAAGAGGTTGTGTATGTAGAAATGCAAAGGAAGTACTTTGTTTTTGCTTCTCGGTTTTTGAAAACTGTTTTGCAGATTCAAAAATCCGAAGTGCATTGAAAGATCAAACTTGGCGGGGTGTATCAATATTCCGAACTCAACTCTCAGGATCGGGCATCTCCTAAGCTCCGTCATCGAAAGTAGCTGCCGGATTTTCTCCCGTGTCCGCCATCAACAGTGGACGCCGGGTTATCTCCTGTTTCCGCCATTGAAAGCAAGTGTCGGGTTTCGCCAGGATTCCGACATATCAGACCTGTCGGGTTCTCTAAGTTTTCCGACATCTTCTTCTGCGAGTCGGGTTCTCCTCTGCTTCCGACGCATTCAGTCAATTAGGTGTTTCAGTGTGCACAGCATCTCCGGAGTTCCGAGTCCTTCTTCTTCCAAATATTCTTCATGACAGACCCCGGTCCATCACAAGAGAAGACCGAGAAATCAAGCAGGATGAAATATAAGTTTAAGAAACCAGAATCCCCGTCATATGTTGAATGTAATTACAATATTCAGGATACCGAATTCGGTAATGTTGACATGGACGATTTCTGGAACAGGGTGAAAAGTCCCAGTCAAACTGAATGGATGACCTCTTTAGCAAACAGTGGCTTACCTTTGGCAGCAGGCTTTCCTCTATCGGCCCAATGTCCAGAGTTCATTCTGGCCTGTGCCTCTAACTACGACTCTGCTTCTCGTTCCGTTAGGAACCCAGCAGGAGAAGTAGTGATCAAGCTAGATGGGATTTATCTTGATGACCTCCTGAAATTACCCAATTTCGAGGAATATGGGAATTTGAATATGAAGTCAGCCCAGAAAACCTGGGACACTAACCAGGAGAATTGTATAAGAGATGTTAACAAGAAGTTCCTGGCTAAAGCTAAGCCAGCGGTATCCCGATTTCCTAGGACTATTCCTAGGTGTGACTTTATACAAGAGATAAATGATATCATCACACTTCTTAGCCGGGCATTTGGTTTACCAGAGTCAAATCTATTTCACGGATGGATGTACCAGTTCATGGTCACCATCAAGAAGAATAAGTAGGGGATTGACTGGGGAACCTTGATCAGTGATGAGATTGATGCCCAAATGACGACGGTCTTGTCGACGGGAAAATTCTACATGTTCTCGTATGTGGCCTATGCGGCAGCCAGGATGAGGAACTATCCCGGGCTCGATACAAAAGGCAGCAGGATCACAAACCCAATCTACAAGCATTTTCCGCAAATAACGAAGAAGGGATCCAAGGATCACTTTAGGAGGGTAAATGATGCCTTTTTCTATGAGAACATCTGCAGACTGAACCCGGGATTGAGAAAAACAAGAGTCTCCGATGAGGCTTGGGCCGAGGTATCTAAATGGGGATGTATCTTCCTACAGTTTAGGAAGTTTACATACATTCGAACAGTGATGTATGCAGGAGAGCCTTTCCGTCTGCCTCGCTATCCTGGGGATAGATTAATTTTGTTGGAATTGGTCAGACAATTGTTGGATTTCCACAAGTTCCAACAGAGCAAGCACAAGGCAGCAGTATCCTTCCCAATTTCTATTGGGAGATATACTTGCTCAACAGCGGCAAAAGCTAAAAATGTCGAATGTGAACTCCAGGAGAAATTAAAGAAGCATATGAAATCTCGGGATGGTTTTGACATCCGAGGAGTGCTTCGGGCCTATGGAGCTCAACATCTGCACAGGCCTGATATTGAGGACATCTGGATTGATCTGCGGGACGAAGTTGCGATACGCAGAAAGGATAATAGTAGGCTTACTATTGAAGAGATTCAGACGCTAGAGATTTCTGATTTGCCAGATGGTACAAGGGACAAGGAAAGTGTGTTAGATATGTCCTATGATGGGCTTAATGAAGATCGATACGTTTTCCCGCCTATTGATTGGTCGGCTAGCGAGAAATCCTCTATCACCGATAGGTCAGCCCTAATTCTGGCTCGTACAAAGAAATGGCTCTCTTCTTGGGGCATGAATTTTAAAGATGACAAGTTTCCAAAATTGGCTGCTCCTGAGGCGGGGCCCTCCAAAAAGAAGAAGGACAAGGAATCTACTGGGGGGTCTATAAAAATCAAGATTCCCAAGAAGAGGAAAGAAAGACAAATCTCTTCAATTGTCTCTCCAACTCAAACGGTGGATGTGCCAGAATCACCAACACCACCAGAAATAGGAGAAATTAATTTGGAAGAAGGAGGAAGTCAGCCCTTGACTTCACCATTTGCTGATTGTTCAACTGAAGAGACCTTATCTCTGGCAGTCAAGGCTTTGGAGACTGAATCTGTGCCTCCCCCTCAACCACTACTTCAGCTTCCTCATTCCCCATCCACTTCTTCAAGCATGGCCAATATTTTCTCCGGGCTCTCACCCCTCTCTGCTGGAACCCAAGTGATCACCAGCTCGCCACAACCTGTGCCTCTCTTTGTTGCACCTACTACCACGTTGACTGCTGTTCCCCCTTCAATAGTAGAATCTGCTCCCCTTGAGAGTAGAACACCAGTTACTACAACATTGGCAGTTTCCTCTGATACTCCACAATGGTTACTTGAGCAAACTCCCAGGAAGAGGAAGGTGATTGTACCCCTACCACCCCTTGATTTTAGCTCACTCAAGACTTCTACTGCGAAATCAGCCAAGAAACCCAAAACAGTTTCAAGAGTTTTGGTAGATGCTTCAGGAGATAAGTTCGCAGAGATTGCCACTCCCTCAGCTGACAAAACTAGAGATGATGTAACAGCTGCTGATTACCAGGTAACCAAGGTGTCTCTAGGGAAAGTGACAGCAAAAGGGGCACATCAAGATGCAAAGGATTCCATAGACGTGCTGTACCAGAAGTTGAAAGAAACAAAGGACAGCAGAAATGAGTTTAAGCAAAAGGTGGAGCAGTTGACAGAGGTTTTGATTAAAATCTCAACACCCCTGGAATCCATACCATCTTCTTCTGTACCTGCCGGATTTGATTTCTCATCGGTGCCTTCGATTGAGAAGATTACCAGAAAAGGAAGAGTGGTTGACGAATGGATCCAAAAGTTGCTCCAACAAGGGAAGGAAGTAATTCTAGATGTGGTGAAGGTTCATCAGTCCTTGGCAGAGATTCAGAAGGAAGGAGAGAAGATGGATGAGGAATTCACTAAAGAACTTGGACAGCTTGATTTGACTTGCGAAGCTCTCCAAGTGCTAAAGCAAATGCCAGCACATCTCTTGGTAGAAGAAGGCATTCTTCCACATACAGATAAACACTTTCAGTTGATCAAGGGCATCAAGTTCAGAGTAAAGATTCTCAACGAAGCCTGCAGCAAGTTGAGAGAATCAAGAGATAAATTGATTGATGGGAAAAGTGATCTGGAAGAAGAATTGCTAAAAATTTGTCCAAAGGTATCAGTTGGGAACTCAAGTGCCCTATCAGCAGATGATCTCTTCAATCAAGTTCAAGAGACTATTCAGCATGAACCTGTAGGTGGATTCGACCTTGAAGTCATTGGTCAGTTTGTGAGGATTGAGCATACGTTGGAGGCCTTAAGAAAGCTCAGCAAGAGGTTGAAAAAGCTTCCCGGAAGTGCCAGTGATATCCATGAGACCTGCGAAATGTGGAATGATCTTTCCACTGCACCTGAGGAAAACGAAATGCAAGGCATTATTCGGAAGTTCCAGGAGTTCCGGAACAAACAGTCTCAGCTGGAGGAAGAGAAAGGAGAAGAATCAAAAGATGATGACTCGGATTGAGATCCAACGTCCCATGTCATTTCTATTTTTAGAATGCCATATCTTTTATTTCCTATTTGTCATTATTTTTAATTCAGACTTCGACTTGATCTCCTGCGTGAGAATCATGCAAAGCTGAAACTCTAGTTAGCATGCTACTTTTCAGGATCTGTTCTGTTTAAACTCTAGCTTCTTTTGTTATAAATAAGGGATGCTTGTGCGTTCCAAAGGGTCAAGAATTTTTGGAAGATCAAGAGGCTATTGGAAAGAAGAAAAACTTTGTGTTTTCTTTCAACCATTGAGAAGAATAGGAGTTGATACTGTTTTACAGACTTTGTGTTGTGAAATATATCTTATTTGAGACAGTGTTCTTATGTTCATGATCTCAAAGCTATTCTTTGCATAGAATCTCAGTATTTCTAATTATCTTGAACACTATATCTGTGATCTAAAACTCGTATGATTATTTCGTGCTCTGCTTTTACTCGAAAGAAAATACGTTTCTCCCATTTCCTTTCTACTGTATTTCTTTCACTGTAACAGTTTCTAACCTATTTCACTTACGAAAGCAATATTCTTGAATCGTGTGAATGTGGATTTCGAGATTTCATCCCAACCCCCAATGGTTAGATTAGTGTGAATATTGTATATATTATTTACTGTGTTTTAGATTAGCAATAAACAGGCAGCCTCACCTATCTTTGAGGAGGGATTAAATCTCATGTACTGTGGTTGAACCTCATATTTTGGTTTGACAAAATATCCAACCAACACACTCAGATGTGGAGAAATGGGTAGCACCCTCAAGATGATTTGACCTATCCTCACTACTTTACGGTTGTGCCTTTCAACAAGGGTGAGAGGACCCTTTTTGTAGCCTACTGTTTGTGGAGGAGATGGAGATATCCTTCCTTGTGAAATTATTAAGAAGACGTTGAAGAGAATATGATCAATGCAAAAAAACCTAACTCTCACGAGTTGTCACTCTAGACAATGGAGATATTTTCTAAGCAAGCTTCAGGCCACTAAAGAAAATTGAAAACCTGATTGTTTCTATGTGCTTTGGTAGTAGAAATTATGCATTTGTATACACACATGAAAAACAGGGGTAGTATGGGTACCATTGGTTGTTTTTAAATGAAATTTTTGTGGGAGGTGAGGTAGAAGTGAACTTGATTCACCATATTCTTGAGAAATTTTACAAAAAAGGATAAATTGAACAACAGAATGCTTCAGGATAGCTAGGATGTTCCTTTAGCCAGAATATGTGCTTCAATGGAGGCCCAGATCGGCACTTTTCACACAAACTTCCAGAATCCAAAATGAAGGCTCAAATTAGAAAACTTAACTAAAAATTATCAACCTCTGTTTCATCATGCCTAAGATACCCTCAAAGGCTGACATGTAATCTTATAGTCATGCTAGGAGTCACAGTGATTTTAAATTTGTTTATTTCACTATCAAATGAAAGCTCTTATGATAAATGAACTTGCAAATACCACCAAACTATTACAAAGATAAGATCTTGTGTGATTCACAAAGGTTTCAATGTAAGATTGCAATAGGAACAAGAAAACTACTTGCAAACACACAGGAATAAAGCAAACACAATTTTTTCCCAAAATGACATAGATAAACTCAAATATGATTAAATTCATCAGTACAGGAAATTTTCTAGAATAATCTTAGAGCTTTTCAATGGTTGTACACTTGTAACCACCTTGACATGATCAAATTTAACGTAAAAGATATAAACACGTTCCTCAGATGATTTCTCAGAATAATTGGCTCTATCAAATTTTTCTCTTAGGAATTAGTTTCCGACCTCTAACACTCCAACCATTTGCATGAAAAATTCATGCAATTTATAACATTTCATTTATAACAGAGTTTTCCCCCCAAAACCAAAAACATTCAAAGCACCATTGCTTGTTACAATTTTGATCGTCACTCCCAGAATTAGATTTGTAAAAACATTATCAGGTATTCAGAGGACAAATCTCTTCAAATATTTCTAGCATTCAATTCTTTACCTTGTAAGTCACTCTTCACTTCACACACCAACTACTTCCTCCTCTAATATGTCGAATCTCAGTTCTCTTGCATACCAAGGAAAGAAATATTACAAAATCAGATTGGATCCAATAGTCAGATCACATCTTAATGGTAAAAGACGTTTTCAAATCTTTCCCACCAAATCAAGATATCGACTGGTTTCTTGCGTACCAAGGAAAATCATATTGAATCCGATAGTTATATTACATCCTAATGGTAAAAAAAAAAAATAGATCTTCCCCACGAAACAAGGATATAAAATTAATTTTCATCTTCATTTGGCATGTAGGAGAAACCAAGAAATGATAAAAAAAGTTGTAAAATTTCACATCCCCAAGAGCTTTGGAGTAGAAATGGTGGAAAATCAAATACATACAACATAGTCACCATGTGAATATTCCCATTTGAATTTGGATCGTCCATGTGGGAGATCCGAATTAAGATGGGCCTGGGGGTTCCTTTATTACCTTTTACACCTTTTGGGAAAAAAAGGTAAAATTTCTTCAATTTTCTCCACCCCTCTGCCTTTGAAAAATGAGGCTTGCCACGTGTCCCAATGTGGGTCCCAGAGGAACCGCAGCTTAATTCTGCTATTTTACCTCATTTTTTGTAAAAGGAAAATTTTTCAAAATTTTCCCTGTAGCTCCGCCCTTCTGCTTCTATTTTCTAAACCGGGTCCCAGTGCGAACTCAATGGTTCATTTTTCACTTTTAACTGGTTTTTCCGCAAAAAGTAGAGATTTTCCTAATTTCAAGCACGAAAGTCTGCAACACGTCCGTCTCTATCTGACTAGGGTCTGTTAAAATTTTTGACTAGTCTCAGTCGGAATTGCACCATAATGTCCAAGGTCGATAGACAGTCTTCTTAAATGGTCATTGGGTAAAAGATCCAAGTTTCCCTTGATGGCCCGCCTATTGACTTTTCAAACCGCCAAGTGTCCTCCAATGGCACTTCTTCAAAATAAAACTCAGGGGTTGAGTTCCCAAACATGCGTGTGTCCTCGCCACGTGTCTCAGGCCTTTTAGGAAATTGCTGAAAAAACTAAGTAAAGAAGACTCGGTGAAAACCTCCTCGTCTCTTTATGGCGAAACTTCAAGAACCTTATAAGGCTTCAATATCATTTGATATGGGCACACTTCCATTTTAAAATTTTTACTCCATCTTTCCAAATGGGAAAAATATCCCACTTGCCTCCAAAGGGCCACATCTCCACTTTTAACTTTGCCACGTGTCCTTCTGCGGGGTAAAAGTAAAAAATTTTCCCTGCCACTTAAATTCTACTTTAATCAAATCCTGGTGGGGTGGGTTCAAAATTTTTGCTAAAGTATCCAAAAAGAACAAGTTCAAAAAACAAACCCACCTCACCCGATTTAATTAGAAGAAGCCACGTAAGTACCAAAACAACCAATCAGAAATGAGCAGAACTATGGGACCAAATTTGCCCCTTTTCCAAAAAAGTAAAAAATGACAAGTTAAAACATTTGCCCGCCCTCTCGTAACTAACCAGAAGAAGCCACGTGACCACCGAATGTAGAGGAAAATTTTTGATAGGAAAAAGATGCCCGCCATACCCTAAAAAACACGTAAATTCACCATTCATGCCCATAATTAGATTTTTCACTAAGGATGATTTTTTTTGAAACAAAACCAAGTGAATCATGGTTCCAAGCATCTTTAAACCATGGATTTTTATTTTCAAAGGCATACAAATATAAATTGATCATTCTCGAGCTTCCATGGTCGGGGAAAAATAGGAAAACTGACAGAGCCCATGGATTTTGAAGAAATCATAGGAAAATAAGGGAAAAATGGTACGAGATCAAGACAAGCACCAACATCGGCTTCAACTCAGGGATGGCCACTTCCTGTGAGTACCACAAGAACAACTAGCAGACCATGTGCCAAGAATATACCATTGGGCAACGGAGTCAAAGAAAAAACTAGCATAATGGAACAACCACAACCATCCTCCAAATACCAAACCGAGAAACCAGCAAAACCAAGTCATCAAGGACTAGAATGAGAAAAAACACAAAAGACAGAAAGCAACAAACAATTTGTACACTATACAAGTGATGTTCACCTTGATTATGGGGAATCAATCCAGGAAGTGTTTCAAGTTACTACAATTAACAGGAAATTCGAGCAATTCCCCATCCAAGTCTTTCAAGAAGAAGGTATGTTTAACAATCTGAATGTCAAATGGAGTAGGGACCCACCCATAGTGCATCAAATTTACCATGTTTTTCTCTGTCTTCATGCCTATTATCCCATAACAGCACAAGATCTCCAATGCTGAAAGCTTTGGGTGTCACTTTCTTGTCAAATAACTTCTTCAATTTTTCTCTGAACTTCACATCCCTTTGGTGAGATGCCCTCCTTTTTGTTAGCATAGTCTACGTAATTATTTTTTATTATTAGACTAGTTCTTCTATCTATTCCAGTTATTCTGGTCCTTCTTATTTGTAACTTCTCCATCCATATACAGGATGTCTTATTTATTCCCGTACCTATAGAATAATGTAGGTGGGTTCTTTGTTTAATAGAATAATAAGAGATATCGATCTTCTATTCTCTCATCCTCTGTTTCTGCTCTCACATTTTGGTATCAGAGCAATCATTGACTCTAAGCTATGTGTGTACCACATCTGAAGATTTATTCCAATCCAAATTGGAAGGAAGCCTGTTGTGTGGAGAAAATAAACCTGCATGAATTGCTTTATCTTGCTAATGACATGCGTAGTTGTTTGGAATGTCGTTGGCGAACACTATGTGGTGCACTAGTGTAGAAGAAGTGGTAGACATCTGCGCTGGAAAATAATCCTCTACTACGTGGAGACAGGATCCCCATGTGTAACTGCAACCGAAGTTGGGCCTGCAATTTCAACGTAGAAGCAAATTCAAAAGCTCATTTCAGATGTGGAAATTGTGTGGAGGAGTTGGAGCGGCCTGTAGTTTGGATCTTTGTTGTTGTTACTTCTTATCTCTTCAGCCTGTGTGGAGTTGTAAATCCTTATTTTTCCAACGGAAAAATCTCTGACCTACATTTTTCGGCTGCTTCTGAAGTATTTGTGAGTGAGGCTGCATACTTCTACGTGAAAGCAAAAAAAAATCGTAGGAAGTATGAATGACTGTCGACCGTATTTTGAATGAGTTGGTAGTGCCTTGAAGTTGACCATGTACTACAGTCTAGTTTTGAGCTTGCACACTCTTTCACTTCAACCTGTCTCTAGCATTCAATCTGCACAACACATTTTTTTTACCTTTGCATGAATCAGTTTATGCATTGATCTATGTGGACATGTGATCTTGTTTTCTACACACTCAGTCTTGCATTGTTTGACATGACACTGTCGGCTGCGTCCCCACTACCATCTTTGGTTGACGTGGTGAACTCCTTCCCTCCTTGGCACACAATAGACCTAGACGTTGGAAGTTCACGTGTAGACTGCTTGAAAAGTGTTGGAGACACGCTGAAAAAAAGAAACGTGAGGAAATAGAGAGTCTACTCAGGAGACTTCCTGGAGGAAGGCAGCATCGTGCTCTAGATATCCTTTCCACCATTGATAACGAGGTAGTTTTGAGTCAAGAAGCAGATCCTATTCAACACTTACATCTGAATGTCAAGTCTAGACAACTCAATTGAGAGCGTCAATAACACGGTCGCCATAGCTGAAAGCCATAGAACATCAACTCGCCAGTCAGAGAACATCGTGAAGAACCTCTTGAGAGCTCTAGGTTCTACTTTGCTTTACTAAACGAGCTTTGGAATACTGACAATATAGCCTTCAACAAGCTAGTTCGAGAAGGACTTCTTGCAGTACTTCCTATTTTCGACGTCAGCTACCGAGAAAAGTGAGTATGGGAAGAATTAGAAGCCATGATACAACGCTGATTGTGACGACGAAGAACAACGCCCTGCAAACCATTGTCGTCTCATAGCATGTGAATATCGTGAGCATCTACAAGCAAGTAATTCTCATCACCAGTGAGACTAAAGTTGTAGTAACTCTTGAAATAAATAAATATTATTTTTATTACAATGTCTACTCCGAAGTTGCTTCTTTCCAATGCTCAGTTACTCAAAGGGCCCAATTTTGCGGCCTAGAAAACAAAAATGAGGAAAATCCTTTAGTTTGAAGGATTATGGGGCATTATCACAGGGTCTTTTCCTGCTCCCATAGCCCTTGATGAACTAATAAAATATCAGATGGCTAGTGCCAAAGCGTTGATGCTGATAATGCTCAGTATCGGTGACAATGTGCAACCACATGTTCAAAATGCGGAGAAACAAAAGGAGGCCTGGGACAAGCTGACAACAATTTATGAAGCCAAAAATCAGACAAATATTCTTCATCTTCATTCAAAGCTGCACACCCTCTCTATGGGGTCAGATGAGAAAGTGGAGGAGTTCTTGTGTCACATGGCTGAGTTGAGATCTTAGTTATTGGCACTCGGTGAAATGGTGAACAATAAACTTCTCATCGCAATCACCTTGAGAGCACTCCCTTCTCAATTCTAAGTGTTCATTACGACACTGAATGTGTCTAAACAAATAGTGATATTTGAAGAGCTTGTGAATTTGCTGTAGCAGGAAGATGCCATCACTTCATCCCATGAGGAGTCTCAAGATAAAGCCCTATTCTCAAAGCCATACCATGGCCAGAAGAATAAGCAGGGTCCCCCAGAGAAGCCAAATCAAGTGGAACCAAAACCATAGCAAAAATATCAAAATTCAAAGAGATGGTGTCACATTTGTAGAACCAATACTCATGACACTGATCACTGCTTACATAATAGCTTGAAATAAGGATCTCCAAGTTTTACAAGCACATATGTGTGCGAATATTTTCAAAAGTCCAAATGACGTCCCTGCTAGAGAAAGTAGAAGGGACATCTCACAGCCCAAGAAGATGATGAATCTGATGAGGAGACATCAGAAGGAGCCCATTGTGGTAAGAACCTTATACTCGTCTCTCAAACTTCTCAGCCCACGAAGAAAGTCTGGTTGATAGAATCTGGTGCAAGCAAGCATATGTCAAGTGACAAGAAGCTGTTTGATTCACTACACGAAGAACCAACTGGAGATCGGGTTTGGATAGCTGATGACAAAGAATATGTTGCAGAAGGAATTGGAAATGTCACCATTCCTCTAGGACCATGAAAATGTACACTTACAAAGGTACTATATGTTCCTGGCTTGACTAGCAACCTCTTGTCAGTTACTCAGCGCTTGAATCATCACCTTAAGGTAGAATTTCTTGTTCAAAATGGAATTAAATCATGCTTAATCTCCCAACAAGGTATGGTTCTTGCTAAAGTATTTGTAAAAGATAAGTTATTTTCTTTATATACTATTTCATCTTCTGTAGTAGCTTTATCTTCTTCAACAATAGAATCAACTACCTTATGGCATTTAAGATATGGACACTTGTTCGTTAATTCACTACACCAGATGAGTTCAAAAGCAATGGTCCATGGATTAACCAAATTGTCTAGTTCCTTGCCTATTTTCCCTGACTTTCTTGCAGAAAAATAACGCAGAGATCCATTTCAAGCGAGCACCTTCCATGCCAAGAAGTGTCTAGAGCTAGTTCATACCGATATGAATGGCCCATTGCCTATTTCATTTTCAGGATACAAGTACTTCCAATTGTTCGTGGATGACCACTCTCGCAAGATGTGGGTATATTTACTGAATAAGAAAAGTGAGGCTCTTCAACATTTCCAGAACTTCTATCATCGTGTTGTGAAAGAGTCTAGACAACCACTTATTCTACTTTACTCAAATCGAGGGGGGAATTCACATCAAAGAAGTTCTTGTCCTTCCTAAACCAACAAGGCATTAAGCAACACCTGACTGCTCTCTACACGCCCTAGAAAAATGGCATTATTGAGCATCACAATCGCATAGTGATGGAGATGGCTCGCTGCATGCTATCAACTACAAATCTAGAAGAATGCTATTGGATTGAAGCAGTACAAATTGCTGTATATCTTCTCACCAGGGCATCGACAAAGATTCTATAGAAAAAAATGCCAGAAGAGGTATGGAGTGGTAGAAATATGTCAATTTCTCATTTGTGAGTATTTGGTTGCGCAACATACATGCATGTCCCGGCTCAAAAGAGAAAGAAGGTAGAGCCAAAAAAACTCCTCTGTATCCTTCTTGGCTATAGTACTACCTCGAAGGTGTATCGTCTCATGGATCCTAAGACAAAGAAAATATATGAGATTCAAGATGTGGTTTGTGATGAGTCATCTATTGAATCAATAGTTTCAACAGAAGATCCACTTCCAACCACCTCTCATCGACTAGTCTCTGAATCAGATGATGAGCCAAAGGAGACTACTCAAATAAAAGAAATGCTACTAGGAGAGCTATTTTTGGACCTTGGAGAACTGGAGAATATGACTCCACATCAATCCACATGGCAATGTCATAGTTCTTCTCACAAGCAACCAAGTTCTCATCTGAAGTGGGTGCAAAGCACTATCAAGGACTCACATTTGCAACAACTCCCAGATACATCATCCAGAGTCAAAATAAGGATTCAAACAGGAAATGAGGTAAACTTTACACTCATGAGTTCACTGATGAATATCTCCAAGCCAGATAATGTTCGTGAAGCACTCAGTCAACCTCAGTGGAAGGAAGCCATGGATATAAAATATGACTCACTCATGAAAAATCATACATGGGAACTTGTCAATCTGCCTACAAGAAAGAAACCCATAGGCTGCAAATGGGTTTTCAAGAAAAAATATAAGGAAAACAAATCCATCGACAAACATAAAGCACGCATTATAGCAAAAGGATATGCTCAGAAAGAGGGCATCGAATATGAAGAAACCTTTGCACCCACTACAAAGATGAAGACCATCAGTGTTGTTTACGCACTGACAACATAGAAAGGATGGATATTTCAGCAAATGGACGTCAAGAGTGCTTTCCTAAATGGTGATCTGAAAGAAGAAGTATACATGACCTAGCCTGAAGGATTTGTTGATGAAGAGCAGCCTAAGAAGGTATGTCATCTCATCAAATCACTTTACAGACTGAAACAAGCTCCCAAGGCATGGTATATCAAGATCAATGATCATCTTTTGTAGCATGGGTTCACTCATAGCCCCTCAGATTCCAATTTTGTATATAAAGAAGGTAGGCAAAGAAATTTTCATTCTTGTTGTGTATGTAGATGATCTTGTGATAATATGAAGTTCAGAAGATCAGGTTGATATTGTAAAGAATGATCTCAAAAGAACCTTTGACATGATATATTTGGGGCTACTACATTATTGTCTTGGCTTAGAGATATGGCAAAAGGAGCATCACATTTTGTCTCCTAGACAAAGTATGCCAAGAAACTCCTGAAAAGGTATAAAATGTCCGACTATAAACCTGTATCCACTCCCATGGAGAAAGGCTTACAACTTTCAAGATTCCAGGACTCACCTTAAGTAGATGTTAATCTCTACCAAAAACGTATTGGAGGGCTCATCTATTTGACATATATCAGACCAGATCTATGCTATGTTGTCATTTATCTTTCCAGGTTCATGCAGGAGCCGAAGAAATGTCACTGGAATGCAGCAAAGCATGTTTTGAGATATGTCTGAGGAACAACTGATTATGGTCTGGACTATAAGAAGAATGATCAATTCTTCTTATAGGGATACGTTGCCTCAGACCATGCCAGATCTATTGATGGTAGAAAAACAACTACATGATACATATTTCATCTCGGATCTGGACCTATCTTGTGGATAAGCAAGAAGCAGAATGTTGTTTCTATCTCATCCACAGAGGCAGAATATCCCACCGCATGAGGAGTTGTGTGTGAAGTGATATGGTTACGTCACATTTTGGATGACCTGGGAATTCCTGAAAAATAGTCACCTATTCTCTATTGCAACAATCAGAGTGTGTTGAAGCTCGTGCAAAATCTAGTCTTTCATGAACAAATGAAGTATATTGAGATTAATTGTCATTTCATTTGAGAACACATCTTGAACCATCACATTCAGTTCTAGTACTATCCTACGGAAGCAAAAGTAGCTGACATAATCACAAAATCTCTTGGCAAAGTGAAATTTGAAATTTTCAGGGGTCACATTTGCAAGAATAATGTAATAATGGGGGGAATGTTAGAATACGTTGGTTATTAAGTGTCTTGCTTATCTCATTATCTATTCTTCCATCATTCTCTGTTGCTATTGTGGATCTATCTCCAATTAGTTAGGGAGTCCAGTACAGTTATTTGGTCCTATACTTACTGTACGCATCCATTGTTTTAGATAGAATAATATGAGATAAAACTATCTCTTCTATTTCTCATTCTGTAGCTCTATCTCATAATTTACGCGGGTTCTTCATATCTGCAATCCCATAATAGCACATAGATCTCCAATGTTGATACCTCTAGGAGTGACCTTCTATGTCAAATAACTCTCCTCTATTTTTCTTTGAACTTCACATGCCTTTGGTGAGATGGTCTCCTTTCTTCATCAAGCTCAACAATCTGGTTAATATGAGCATCATATTGACTAACTTCTTGATCTTCCAGTTGTTGAATGAACTGATATGAGGACAGTTGTACATATGTAGGGGCAACAAGAGCTTGAGTGTCCATACACCAATTCAAATGGACTTTTTCCAGTCACTCTTTTAATAGTAATTGTATCATCCCAAATAGACAAACTTCAACTACTCACCCCATTTCCTTTTTTTCAGCTCTAAGGTTCTCCTAATGATTTTTAATAAATTTTTATTGCTTGAATCTACTTGTCCATTGCCTTGAGGTTTATAGTTGGAGGAATATGTCAAATTGATCCCATATTATTTACACATTGCCACTAAAGGTTTATCTCTAAAGTTCATCGCATTGTCAGGAATAATTTTTACTGGCACCCGAAACATGTAGATGATATGGTTTAACATGAATTCCATGACAATTTGGTGTGTTGATCTCTTTTGCTGGGGATTGCCTCCACCCACTTAGTGAAGAAATTAGTGGCTACAAGAATCCACTTATGGCCAACACTTGAAGGGTCTCAAATCTCACCAATGAAATCCATTCCCCATTACTTGAACGGGGCTTCAATTGATACAAGCTACACAGGAAGGGAGCCTGAAGCTTTCAGTCTTCCAGAAAAAGTGTTGGCAACTCTCACATCTTCATAACCAACATATGTTGTATCCTTGAAAATATTTGGCCACCAATAACCAACGCTCAAGATCTTGTGTGTTGTGAATTTTCCAACAAAATTGCTCCCCACAAACTCCTCCATGGAGATCAGAAATTATGTTGGGGGGCTTCATCTTCAGTAATTCACCTTAAGAGGACTCCCTCAAGGTTCTTCCAAGCTAACCCAAAATCAGTAATGACATATTTCTAGGAAGACAACTTAAGAGCTCTTTTCTTATTTTTACTCAAATACCTCACGGCAGGTATAGATGTCTGACGATAAAAAATTATATCTTTATACCATTCAGAACTCACCAAATTTTCAAGGACATCCACCCTTCCTTCTTCTACCTCATTCACCTCAATAGTTTGTCAGGTTGCTCTCAGCCATAATTTTATCTAAGCCCAAACTTCTTACCAATTTCGTGATTTGGATATCCATGTCATACTCCTGCAACTTGTTCACCCATCTGCATCTTTTGCTTGAGACCTCCATCTCTTATAAGACATCTTTCACCATGGTTTGGGGAACATAAACAACAACTTTAAAGCTCAAAATGTAAGGTCTGAAAACCCTTTGTTTCTTTTACCAAGGAAAATTCTTGCTTCTCCATAATGGTGTACTTCAACTCAACCCCCTTGTAATTCCTTAATGAAAAAGGCAATTGACCTCTTAGCCCCTTCATCATCCTTCCTGCAACAAGACAGATGCAATAGTGTTCTCTAAAGCAAAAGAGAACATAGTTGAAAAGGCTTCTTATAATCTAGGGCTCCTAAAATAGGGGGATGCTTTAATGCTTTCTTTGATCCCATTGAAAGTTCTGAATGGCAGTCCTCTTCCCATTTGATAACTTGGTCTTTCTTTAGCATGCCAAGTAATTGGAAAGGTCAACTTAGGAAAGTTTGATATGAATCTTATGATAAAGTTTATTTTCCCAAAGAAGGACTGAATTCCTTTCTTAATTCTTAGAATTGGGACCTTGCTGATGGCCTCTACCCTCTCAAGGATTAATCATGACACCATCCTTATGATACAATGTGACCAAGAAACTTGGCCTTCTGTCACTCCAAAATGGCACTTCTTTGGATTGAGTGAAATGCCATACTCTCTGCATATTATCAACATTTTTTCCAAGTGTTTCAAGTGATCACCTCCTCTTTCTGGAAAACACAGTCATATCATCTTGGTAGAAAAACAATTAAAAATCATTAATGTAACCAGCAAAAAGCAACATCCATTTCTATTTGAAAGGTTGCTCAAACATTCATCAAACCAAAGGGAATTCTAACAATAGACAAAATGTTCCCCAAGGAGTGGTAAATGTTTTCTTAGTTATTTCTGATTCCTTCACAATAACTTGATTGTAGCCATGAGAAACCATCCAAGGTAGAAAGTAGCTCAGAAGCCAATCACTAGTTGCAGCATGTTATCCATGTTTCGGTAAAGGATAATTATCCTTCATTGATGCTCTGTTCAAATTTCTAGATTCTACGCATAACTTGATATCACCATTATTCTTTCCTAACTAGCACTAAGTTTACAACCCAAGAATAAAATACCTTGTTGGTTGAATGATCCCTTCATTCCTCAATTTCTTCAATTTCTCTTACATTTTAAGAGATAGGAGTGGATTGATCAGCCTCTATTTCTGCTTGAATGGATTTACATTAGACTCTAAAGGAATTTCATGTTGAAACAAATCCTCTTTGTATGCCTTCAACTCAGAATAAGACCAAGCCAAGCAATCCTGATAATTCTTCAACAATTGGACGTAGGATTGTTTTTCCTCCTTGTTCAGATTGCTTCCCAACTAGATCTTCCTTGGTTTCTCCTTTGTACCAAGGTCATTCTCCTCAACATCCCTTGAGGCTTCTATGATGGTCTGTTAATAATGCAATTGACATTATCAAAGTTTTATTCAAGAGCAACCAGTCCCTCTAGGAACGATATTAGTCTTTCAGTTGCATGATGAATCTTTGCCAAACAAAGTTTCTTTACCTTTTGTTACACACACCATTAGCTCCCAATAAATACACTGATCATTAAACTCCCCTTTGTTCTATAGAAATATTTTTACCTGAGCATCATGATCAAAAAATTTCCAATGTTTAATGTTGGTCAGGGATAGATGACCTTGTTAACACTTCAACATCATATTCACAATATGGGGACATTATACAACTATCAAACTGAGATCCCAAAACTGTAAGCTTGTCTGCCATAATCATTGAAACTTCCTATCATGATGCATAATGTTAAATGAATCAAACATCTCAATCAAGATCCCAAAATGCATGCTTGTGCTATTTAATTCGATATTGATTCTTAATGGCATACAATTTTTCTGAATTTGTTTAACAATTTGTTCTAAATCTCCCTTAACAATGATGTTCTTTAACACCAGTATTTCTAAGAAATCCTTCAGAGCCTAACAACATAGTGCTTCACACTCAGTAATTTTGTTAGTACAATCAAAGTTAAGTTTGAAAGAAAAGAACAAACTCTTCTTGAGCTTAGAGAAATTAGAACTTCACCGGCACCATTTCCAAATTTGGAGCAAGCTCCATCAAATAGATAAAGTCCATGGGGAGCCTAATCCTGTTCAAAACATCTTAAATTGATCCATTTTGTTCTCTTTCCCATTAGTGTATCCTAATAAAGTGTATCAGCCTCAACACTTGTGTACAACACTTCATAAGATGTCATTGTTGGGATCTTCAATGAGGTGCAACATCTTCTTTTCTCCATACAACCTTGACAAGGCTACCCTCAATGGGGATGGTGGCATAGGACATATCCATTTGAACACTCCCACCAACACTTGTGGCCAATTTTATAGACAACAACATACCCCACTTGGCTGGGCAATCAAAAATAACAACATCAAGTTTCACTAGGTTACTACCTGGATAAGCTGCAAGTTATACCACCAAACCTTTCACACATCCCACCACTTGACACCTCCCTAGAATCTATGGCAGTACACTTCACATATGTTGTTGTTACTTTGATATCTAGTTCATTTATGACTTCCAGAGGCATGACATTGCATGATGCTCCCAAAGTCAAACATATAGTTGTGTAGCAATATATCCTTAATGATTAGAGTGGTGAAGAATGGATCTATATTTAGTTGAGACTCTACCAAGGATGTCTCCCAAATAAACCTTAGGTGGTTCTCCTAGTTTCTTCCAATGCTGGTGGTGTTTCTAGCTCTTCAATGATTGGAGGAGTCTCCACAATGTTTACATTTTTTCTTAGGCGTACTCTTTTCTTCCTTCAATCCTCAAGTACTCGAAATTCCCTCTTCTTGTGCTTAGGAATCCTAAGCAAGCTCAAAAATTGTAACACTAAGATCTTGATTTGACTCAAAACTTGGGCAATGTCATATGGAACACACTTTGGCAAGGCAGCATTGGAAGGGAGATTGATACACATTCATCATATGGCGTGGGATTTTTGACAGTTTGAGCATGGGAGAAGGATCTGTAGTCTTGTTTGGGACAACAAGGCCTTTGGAAGGTGTATCTTTCTTAGGAGCCTATTTAGGAATATTTGAAAGCAATGGAGATTTAGGTTTGGCTTGAGGCCCTGTCTCCTTTGACAACTCTACTCCTTATGAATTATAATCCTTCTCTTGATAAACAACAGACGTTCATCAATAACTTCCTATCCTCCTCATACGGGATTCCTCCATCATACTTTCTTTATCATTAAAGCTCTTAAATATTCAAAGTCATTATCGGGATAATTCAAAATCTTGTACAATATCTATTTCTAAAGTATGAGAGGGACGAAAAAAGAGGTACGCGGTGAATGCAACCCCAAAAATCAACAGTATTTCTCAGCACTTATTACCTCATTTGAAATTTCTCCTCGATGTAAGCTTATAAAGCACTCCATCATGCATGCATCATCAGCAGTTTTATCATCATCAACGTCTTCCTCTTCTACTTCTCTGATCTACTTCACATGGGGCATGGGGCATGAAACATCTATCACACTAATCAATTACATATGTTTCTTCAACAACAGCAACTCTGGCAGCCAAAGGATCAGGCACCATTCTATTTTCCCTAGCTTGGGGACTGTCTATTTGTAGATCCAACATGGGTCCATTTCCTTTTTCATCAGATCTCTGCTCATTTCTAGGATGCTTGGCAAACCTATCTTGGCCTTGTTGCTTGTGCTGACCTTGTGAACTCTGCCCAATTCCCTTTCTCTTCCCGGGATAATTTGTATGAGATTTCCTTAATAGCCCTTTCCAAATTTTTCACAACTTCCTCCAAATCAGCAGCCTTACTTGCTTGAGGTGTTTTCCAGGTTAACTAGCTTCACAACCTACCCTCTTAGGAGGGTTTCCAATTACTTTAATGTTATTATCAATTTGCAAAGCCATGGTAAAGGCCTGTCTCAAATTGGTATGGTTCTTGTCCCTTAAGTAGTAAGCAACTTTCTTTATCAAATGCATTTGAATACTTTGATCAAGACAAGATTCATCACATGGCCTTAAGCTAACAGGCAATATCCTCAAGGTATTGTTAAACCTTGTATTGAAATCATGTACCGACTCATTAGGATTCTTCTTGATGTTTTCAAATTATGATAGAAGAAACCTAGGGTCAGTTTTATCACCATACTGCAATCTAAATGCATTGTTAATCTCTATCCAAGAATCAATGGAATTATCTGGAAAAGATTTATACTAGTCCATTACATCCTCTTCCAAAGTATGGATAAACAATTTGATATATACATCTTCATTTTCAATCTCAAAGTCTTCCATCATATTTATAAAAAGCTTTAAATGTTGATAACCAGTTATAGCATTGTTTACTTGGAACTTTGGTAATCTATTTCTCACATCCTGGGGAACTATATTTTGATAACCAGCCATCCCTGTAAAATTTGTAGGACAAAAGGTGTTTACAACAAAAGGAGGTTTGGGTGGGGGCTAGGCCATGTTGTTCTAAGGAGTTGACCCTAGAGGGGAGACAAATAGATAAGAGGCATAGGGTCTTTGAAACATATTACAATAACTTTCAAAATGGATTTCCCCTAAATGTCGTGTTTCTTGGAAAACCCTATCATATTTTGAAAAGATAGGAGTATAATGAGAAGTAAACTTTTCAAAATAAAATGAAGTCCCCTCTTCAATTGGAGAATTCAATTCCACAAAGAGGCTACTAGATTCATAAACACTTGAATGGAAGTATTCAATGATAAGCCGATCAATTTCATCAATGGAGATCCCTTTTCTTGTCTGTTAATCTCCAACAGCTCTCTAAGATTTTCTTCCTTCTGAATTTTTTTTTTCTAGCTTTGGAAATAATGTCCTAGCAGGATCCCTAGAAAAGAAAGATATTCTTCCTTCCATCTTTACAAATATTAGTAACAAATCTCACTTGATAGAGGTTAAGACACTGGTATTTATCAAAAATCATATTAACACGGAGTCGTCCACTAAGGATTTCCACCTTAGTTGTGCAAATGCACTAAAAATATGATCTATTAAATTTCTGTCAACACTAGAAACTCAGAAATGGAATGATCTAACCTTCCTTCACCCAAATTTTTGAAACTTACTGCAATAAACTATAGAAACTGGAAATATTGCACACTGCACTTGTAACTTTGAACACTTCTCACAGGCCTGAACACAAGACTGATGTTGAAACAATGTACTATCACTTAAATATATATAAGAAATGTTTACCAGGGTCTGAATATGAACTGCAATTACAATATCCTGAGCAACGGCACCAGAATCGGGTGTTGGTACCCAAATTTATTCTCCCTCAGAAGCTAAGCAACATCACAATTTTGACAGGAATCTTAGAGACAAGCAGACCATGTTGTGTTTCAGTTTTGTCTCCAGGGAAGAAATGTAACTTTTTCTTTGTCACTCAAATGTGGAGAAATGGGTATCACCCTTAAGATGATTTGATCTATCCTAACTACTTTATGGTTCTGACCTTCCAACAAGGGTGAGAGGACTCTTTTTATAGCCTACTGTTTGTGGAGGAGATGGAGATATCCTTCCTTGTGAAATTATTAAGAAGACCTTGAAGAAAATATGATCAATGCAACAAAACCTAACTCTCATGAGTTGTCACTCTAGATAATGGAGATATTTTATAGGCAAGCTTTAGACCACTAAAGACAATGACAACCTGATTGTTTATGCATGCTTTTGTAGTAGAAATTATGAATTTTTATACACACATGACAAACATGGGTAGTATGGGTATGATTGTTTGTTTCTAAATGAATTTTTGGTGGGAGGTGAGGCAGAAGTGAACTTGATACACCATATTCTTGAGAAATTTTACAAAAATGGAGAGCTTGGAAAACTGAATGCTTCGAGATAGCTAGGATGTTCCTTTAACAAGAATATGTCCTTTAATGGAGGCCTAGATGGGCACTTTTCACACAAACTTCAAGAATCCAAAATGAAGGCTCAAATTAGAAAACTTAACTAAACATTATCAACCTCTATTTCATCATGCCTAAGATACCCTCAAAGGATGATAAACAATCTTATAGTCATGCTAGGAGTCACAGTGATTTTAAATTTTTTTATTTCACTATCAAATGAAAGCTCTTTTGATAAATGAAATTGTAAATGCCACCAAACTATCACAAGGATAAGATCTTGTGTGATTGTCAAAGGTTTTAATGTAAGATTGCAACGTGAACAAGAAAACTACTTGCAGACATTCACGAATAAAGAAAGCATAAATTTTGCCCAAAATAATGCAGATTAACTCAAGTTTGATTAAATTTATCAGCAGGGGAAAGTTTATGGAACAATCTTAGCGATTGTCAATGGTTGTACACTCGCAACCACCTTGACATGATCAAATTTAACACAAAGGAGATAAACAAGTTTCTTCAGATGATTTCTTAGAAGGACATGTTCTATCAAGCTTTTCTCTTAGGAAAATCAGTCCCAACCTCTAACCTTCCAACCCCTTACACGAAAAATTCATGCAATTCATAATACTTCATTTACAATAGAGTTTCCCCCCCACAAAATCAGAGACATTCAAAGCACCATTGCATGTTGAGTCATCCAGAATCAGATCTTTGAAAAAGTTGTTAGGTGTGCAGAGGCTAAATTTCTCTAAATATTTCCAGCATTAAATTCTTCACCTAGTAGGTCGTTCTTCATCTTGCACGCCAACTACTTCCTACTCCAATCTATCAAATTTGGTTCTTTATGTGCCAGGGAAAGAAAAACTAAAAATCAGATCGTAGCCAATGGTCAGATCACGTCTTGATGGAAAAAGATGTCTTCATATTTTCCCACCCAACCAGGATACCCAATTAATGTACATCTTCATTTTACGTGTAGGAGACTCTAAGAAATGATTAAAAAAATGTAAAATTTTGCATCCCCAGGAGCTTTGGAGTAGAAATGAAGGAAAATCAGATACAGATGCATAACTCCCGTCGATATTTCTTTTGAATTTAGACCATCCACGTGGGAGATACAAGCTAAGACGGGCCTAGGGGTTCCTTTTTACCTTTTACACCTTTTTAAAAAAATTGTAAAAATTCTCGATTTTCTCCACCCCTCTACCTTTGAAAAATGGGCCTGAAACATGTCCCAATGTGGGTCCCAAAGGAACCGTGGCTAAATTCTGATATTACGCCTCTTTTTTGGAAAAGGGAAAATTTTCCAAGTTTTCCCCATAGCTCCACCCTTCCGCTTCTAGTTTTTGATGTGGGTCCCAGTGGAACCACACTTCCTTTTTCACTTTTAACTCCTTTTTCCTCAAAAGGAAAATTTTCCAAATTTCCCCCGAAAGTCTGCACCTCCGCCATTGACTGGAAAAAAATGTTGACTATTCTCTTTCAGGCTTATGGGTCATTTTGATGATTTTCATCTTTTAAATAACAAGGGGCAAAAGATCCAAGTTGCCCCTGATGGCCCGCCTCCTCGCCTCTTGAATTTTCAAACCACCACGTGTCTCAATGGCACATCTTAGATGGTCCCCTAAAGTAGAGACCCTAAATGAGCATGGCTATCTTTTAGGAAATTGCTGAAAAAACTAAGGAAAGAAGATCCGACAGAAAACTCCACATGTCTTTATGGTGCAACTTCAATAACCTTATAAGGCTTCAATACGATTTGGCAGGGGCACACTTCCATTTTAGAATTTTTACTCCATCTTTCCAAAAGTGCAAAATATCCCACTTGCCTCTGAAGGCCCGCATATCCGCTTTTAACTTTGCCACATGTCCTTCTGCGGGGTCAAAGTAAGACTTTTTCACTGCCCCTTAAATTCTACTTTAATCAAATCCTAGTGGTGCCACGGGGTGGGTTCAAAGTTTTTGCCAAAGTAGCTAAAAGAAAAGTTTCAAAAAAAAACTGTTGCTCCCGATCCAATTAGAAGAAGCCAGGTAAGTACCAAAAGAACCAATCAGAAATGAGTGGAACTACGGGACCAAATTTTCCCTTTTGCCAAAAAAGAAAAAAAATGACAAGTTAAAACATTTTCCCGTTGTCCCTTGACCAACCAAAAGAAGACACGTGACCGCCGAATGCAAAGGAAAAATTTTGATAGGAAAAAGTTGCCCGCCAGACCATCAAAAACACATAAATTCACCATTCATGCCCATAATCTGATTTTTTGCCAAGGATGATTTTTTTTGAAACAAAACCAAGTGAATCATGGTTCCAAGCATATTTCGACCATGGATTTGGATTTTCAAAGGCATGCAAATATAAATTGATCATTATCGACCTTCCATGGTCAGGGAAAAATAGGAAAAACGACAGAGCTCGCGGATTTTGAAGAAATCATAGGAAAATTAGGGCAAAATGGTGCAATATCAAGACAAGCACCAACAAAGAACTCCTCAAATTTCTCGTCTGACCCCATAGAGAGGGTGTGTAGCTTTGACTGTTCTGCAAAGGGATCCAAAATTTAAGAATTGAGGTACAAACCGCACTGTAAAGTGATCCAAAATTTAACTTTGTTGGCATATATCTAACACTTTTTCTTTTTCTTCTCTTCATTATATATATTTTTAATTGTTATTAATAATGTTCATGGTGATCGTTTTAATATTTTTAATTTGTTTTTTGTTAATAATATTAATTATATTTGTATTTTCATGCACATGACGGTAAGATAGATTAGAACTAAAACATAAAGGTACAAGCAAATGAATAATAAATAACAATGTATATTTACAATCTTATTAGTTTGACCTTCAATATTCTCATTTTATAAGGAATTATGTAAGACCAAATTAATACGATTCTAAATATTGCTCCATATCAACCATTCAGATGCACCTTCAGATGTTGGTTCAAATAGTACGTGGACACAAGAAACCAAAATAAAACATATTATGATGATTTATGCTATAACTTAATACTACAAGTGTCAATATGCACCTTCATTAATTGATTATTATCGATGGGTGCAATGCTTCAAAATAGTAATCATTTGTGTTATCTCAAAGAAATATCATCATTTTATATTTAAGAGAAATGATTCAAATTTTATAATAAATGTGTTAGTAATGTTTTGAATTAAATATCATCTACAATTGTTCCATAATAAATGTCTTATATCATAATAATCATAAATGTAATGAATATTACAAATTAGGGGAAAATGAATTGGTCCTTTAGATTATTTTTAAGTAATTATATGGTAGATGTAAAATATTAATAAAAAAATAATTTCAAAATGCAAAACAATAATAAAAAAATTCGAGATTGAATGTATATGTGATTATGAAAATTATTTATATGATTTTAAAATTATAATGTATAAGAATATATAACTAATATTTTCCTTAATAACTTATTGATATCAATAATGAAACATAATTAATATGATTTTTAAATTATAATGTATAAGAATATATAATTAATATTTTCCTTGATAACTTAATGATATCAATAATAAAACTTAATTAATATGATTTTAAAATTATAATGTATAAGAGTATATAATTAATCTTTTCCTTAATAACTTATTGATGTAAATAATGAAACCTAATTAATATGATTTTAACATTATTATGTATAAGATTATATAATTAATATTTCCCTTAATAAGTTATTGATATCACTAATGAAACCTAATAGTGAAATTAGTTCAAAAAATTTAAGATCATATGAAAAACTCCATATTCTTATTCTTCAATGTACATATGAAAACCATCTCATAATTGTCAAGTGTATGTTCAATTCTTTGGATATATATATATATAGTGAGGAGGAATGATGGAGAGAAAATAGAGATTAGACATCTCTTATTCAATCATTGAATATCAGAAGCATGATACATATTATATAGGTAAGAGGCTTAACATTATTCCCCGTAATAGTAGGAGGGGGTTACAACCTATGCGAGAAGAATGTGATATTCTCTAATCTACACAATATAATTATATAGAATATATGCTACGTAACCTTATGCCAATATTCCCTCCCTTATTACATTATTCTTGCAAATATAACCGCTAAAAAGTTCAAATTTCACTGTTCTAAGGGATTTGGTGAGAATATCAACTACTTGTGCTTCTGTAAGATAGTACTGGAGCTGAATGTGATGGTTCAAGACATGCTCTTGAATGAAATGACAATCAAACTCAATATTATTTTTTCGTTCATAAAAAACTAGATTTTGCATGAGCTTCAAACACTCTGATTGTCGTAATAGAGAACAGGTGATTGTTTTTCAGGAATTCCCATGTCATCCAAAATGTGATGTAACCATATCACTTCACACACAACTCCTCATGTGGGGGAATATTTTGCCTATGTGGATGAGATAGAAATAACATTTTGATTCTTTCTTATCCACGAGATAGGTCCAGATCCGTGATGAAATATGTATCCTATGGTTGACTTCCTGTCATCAAAAGATCTGGCGTGGTCCAAGTCGATGTATCCCTATAAGAATAATTGATCATTCTTCTTATATTCCAGACCATAATCAATTGAACCTCAGACATACCTCAAAACATGCTTTGGTGCAGTCCAATGACATTTCTTCGGCTCCTACATGAACTTGGATAGATAGCCGACAACATAGCATAATTCTAGTCTATTATATATCAAGTAGATGAGTCCTCCAATAAATTCCCTATAGAGAGTAGCATCAAGGCTTTTGCACTAGCCATCTCATACTTCATTAATTCATTAGGGGTTGTGAGAATAGTCACTGACACGGTGATAATGCCCCATAATCCTTCAAACTGAAGGATTCTCTTCATTTTTTATTTTCCAGGCTATAAAATTGCACCCTTTAAGTAACTGAGAATTCGATAGAAGAATTTTTGGTGTAGACATTGTAATAAAAGAAATAAAAATTATTTATTGATTGATTCCAAGAGATATTACAATGTTACTCACTCATGAGAAGTACTAGCTCGTAGATGCTCTCGATACTCGTGTGCTAAGAGATGATGATGTTTTTTAGGTTGTTCTTCTTTGTCTTCACAATCGGAATTGTACTCAACTTCTAGTTCTTCTCGCACTCGCTTCGCCTGGTAGCTAACATCGAATAGGAAATATTCAAGAATTCCTCTTCGAACTAGCTTATCAAAGACTAGATTGGCATTGTTTCCAAGCTCGTTGAGCAAGGAAAAGTAGAACCCAAAGCTCTCTTGAGCTTCTTGATGGTGTTCTTTGGATTTCCAGTCTTTGGATTAGCTCCCGACAGTCTCCATATGCTCATGCACAATCGACATTCAACATTAGCTTGAATGAATTCCTCTTCCTTATTGGTTGTATATATATATATGTATGTATGTATGTATATTGCAGTTCTTAGGAAACACACAACAGTTGAAACTCCATATTTTTGAAGTAGGTTTTTGTCTTCACATTCCCATGTGTATATGAAGTTATCATATATCTAGTTGCCCTTCTATTTCAACATTTCTTTTGCTTGAATTTCCACCTTAGAGGATTTTTATTCCACTCACCCAGGCATCCAACAGGTATCAATGGCAGTAGTCAGTCAACAATCCACCAGTCACGTAGGTGTGGAGCATGCTGGGCCACTGGAGGGCATGGCTGGAAAAGAAAATTTGCTGACTTCCATGTAAATGTTTTTGCTACAGAACTTAGAAGTAGTTAATTTCCACTCTCCACGCAGGTTACTCCTTTTGGAAATTTTCATGATCATCGCTTCCTCCACTACGCAACAGTCTGATTTTTGGTCACGTCGGAAGAGCGGTTTTTCCAACTTGTAGCTAAAAACGAAATTTTAATATACCACCCAGATGTCTTTCTATTGGTTGTTGAACCACACTGTCAAAAAAAACAAAAAAACAAAACTTCACATGTCCAAAGTTGTTTAAGCAACCATTTTTTAGTGTTGGCACCAATTTACTGGAGTGGAGAACACCACGTAGAAGTCATGCAAGTCACTGACAACATACTAAAAACTCCATGTAGGTAGAAGTGACTTCCACGTAACTTTCTTCAGCGAACATCCACGTAGTAGATAGTATTTGTCCTTTATCCATGCAGATATGAATGGTCTTCACGCTGGAAAGAATGGTCTTCACGCAACAATTTCTTCAACCAATCTCATGTCTAGATTTGAATGATGGTCAAATAAATGCATGCATGCCGCTGTCCAAGCTCCACACACTAAATTTTGCAAATTTTTCTCTTTTCCCGAACGTCCATGCACAAAATTCAACTTCAGATTCTCTCTTGCTGCTCACTCTGACAACAGATTGTGAGGAGGAAATGGTGGAGAGAAAATAAAGATTAGATATCTTGTTGGTACCCCAAAATATTGGCTAAGCACAAAAAGATACGTAGGCGCGCAAGGCCTAGTTGAAGAAGGGCGCGCAAGGAGACGACGCATAGGATAGGGTTTAAGAAAACCCGTGGCACGCACTCAGACAAAGTTAAGGTTTCAGGACACGAGAAAAGCGTGACTCGACAGCAAATGAGGAGTGGATACGGTGTCAGCCTGGGAATGTGATGCCCATGAAAGGAATATTCTTAGCGATGGAGGATTCCAGAAGACCATCATTACAAAGAGTGGAGAGCTCAGATATGAAGGAGCATGCTTCTGTGGAGGACCACCTGGAAACTTGGTGACATATCTATAGCCCTTAAAAGCAATTTGGTGGTTGGATAACCTATATATACAAGTGCTCGCATAGTAGAAAGAGGAGGAGAGTAGAGAGAGCAGAGCTCTGCAAAATTACTACAAGAACTCTGTGTGATTGTGTAGAGGCTATATAAGGCAGTAATGTATAAAGAGGCTGGGATATAAATTTTTCTTTGTATGGATGAAGGACATGATCCCTACTGTGATGTATGACTTCGGTCTGATCAAGCTATGGTATTCTAATGGATCCATTGAATGTAATAAGGTTATAAACATGAATGAGTATGAATGTAATTGATTCAGTTCATATCTATATATTTTCATTTCTACTTATGGATGTTATGGAATAGATGTAAATCATTATGTATTTTCCTTTCTGCTGTAGTTCTATTTGTTATCTGTAAGTACCCTCTATTTGGAATGAATACATTTGTCTAGAGGCCGTTCTGAGCCCTATGATGATTGTATGTCTCATTTCCACCTTTATTCATTAAGTTCCTGACATAGATGATGGTTTCCTACTTAACTCGCATAAAAGAGAGACTCAGCACTCACGCGTGCCTCAGGTGAGTGCCCAGCGCCCGCTGGGTGAAAGGCCGGTGTGCATGGGATTTATTTCCTTTATAATGGGTGTAAAAATGACTAAATATCTCTTATTCATTCAATGAATATCAGAAGCACGATACATATTATATAGGCGAGAGGCTTAACAATATTCCCCATAATAATAAGAGGGGGTTCCAACCTATGCGAGAAGAATGTGATATTATCTAATCTACACAATCTAATTATATAGAATATATACTACGTAACCTTATGCCACAATATATATATATATATATATATATATATATATATATATATATATATATATATATATATATATATATATATATAATCATAATTTGAATCTAAAAAAATAATGAAAAATAAATACTAAAATTTAAAGTTGGTACACTTATCATTCATTATATTTGGATTAATACAAAGCTCCATAAAGTTTCCATTATCTAGATTCCCATATAATATTGAGGGAATGAAATCTATTTAATTGATTTTTACAACTCAATTATGAAAAAAAATGATGTATGAGTTAAAAAAAAACTAGTTCTCATGCGAGTTTAATAACGAAATTATCACAAAAAATTTTGTACGTGAAAATAGGTCATTCTCAATTGTATTATATAACACAAAGTTTGATATATTACAAAAGTATCATTTAATCTATTTTTTAATAGAGGTGTCCTAATAATATATATATATATATAATAAAAACACCATTCAATGAATAATTACAAAAAAGTGTCCCAAAATTAGATATACTCTATAAAAATAATAAGATCGATCATTATTACACAATAACGAACATATATTATTTACATAACAAACACATTAAATTAAATTTTATAACACAATTGTGAAAAATATGTAGTCCCACTACTAAAAATAGAAAAAATATCGTTGTATTTTTTTAAAATTCACATCATTTTGTTATGTTGTATTTTGTTCATATAATGGTGAAATAATGATGTTTATTGGTGGAAACAATTTGTCCCAAGTTTGTGCCACTTTTTCTATAGATAGACAAAGTAATCTCCTACTTCCATTTTAATATGTGCAATTAATATTTTAAATTGTGGTGCCTCACAATAATTAGTATTTCTAAAATCCCATAGTATGAATTAGAGCATATTAAATCTTATAATTAAAATAATCAGGTTATACAGTGTTGAAATTCATATTAAAAATTGGCAGGGTGATTTTTTGGATAATAAGATGAGGAATTTTTGTTTTGACATGATTTATCAAAGAATATTTTTTTCTTCAATTCTTACGAATTCAAATATCAATTAATAAAATTATTATTATTATTATTATTATTATTATATAAACACACAATTTTTTAAACAAGTGGTTTACATTTTTAATGAGATACCATCTCATCATCAACTAGGTATACATGTTCCCCTCTATAGAGGTCTACTTCAGTAGATCTAATTTCTTTATTTGTACAAATATATAGTAATTAATCTTAATTTTGCACAAAAATGTTAATTATGTTAATATTAATTATTTTGATTCGTTCATGATTGCAACACACTCTTTTTAAATTTTATGTATCTATGGAGAGTTGTTGCAACCTCATGGTCAAGGTAGGGCTCAAAATATAAGAATAAAAAGAGGAGGTGGACATATTGGAAAAGTGATTTTTCAACCACACAATTCTTATTTTGACCTGAAAATCTAATATTTAATATGTAGTGTTCAAATGAATCTGTCATTATATTGATGTAGTCTATATGGATATTGCAGAAATATTAACTTAGTATACAAAAATTTGAGACTAAAAATTCAAATAATGACTCTCATTTTAAATAGGTTCAACCAAATAAAAGGAAAAGTACATCTTTCCACTATGTTGTCCTAATGATGAAACACATCTTAAGAACATAACGAGGGCTAATAAATCTCTTTTGAAGATACTTTTCTCAAAGAAAATGAGGGGGTATTGGAAGTAACAAATACCATTTCCTAAGACTTATGATGAATATGTTCCAATAGAAGATGACATTGGACTTCAAAACATGGTACACCATTTAGTTGATCATTGATCATGATCATAATAACAAGGATGATGAAAAATAACATGAGGATGATGATTAATAGTAAGATAAAAAAATAGAGGATACTTTTGAAATTTGCTTAAGCTCCTTTATTTATATCATTGGGAAAGTCTAGAAAATTATTGTTCATTGCTATATCGTCATTGATGGACTTGAAACAAATGTTTGATTGGTCAAACATATATGTGAATGCTTTATTGAGGTTAGATAATAGTTTCATACCTATACTTTATATTTAATAGATAATTCACTTGTTTTACATTATCTCTAATTTTCCTTTTTTTGTAGCCTACTCAATATAAGTTTATTTCCTAAAAAGAGCACACTTCCCTTGTTATATAGAGACCAAAAAAAATCATCAAATTTTGGGGTTTCCTATTTCAATTATGATGCATGTACAAATGATTGCATTCTATGTAGGAAGGAATATTCGAATGAGGTGATTTTTCCTAGTTGCATGGAACCATGATTTCAAAAATAAGTGAGAGGTCTCACAATTAAAAAATAATATATTTTGACATTTTCCAATAATTCATAGGCTCAAGCCTTGCTTTCATAACAAGTTGATTTCTTGTAAAGTTAATTTCATCACATCACAAGAATAAAAATAGTGATGGAATTCAATGTGCTCCTTTGGATTCAAATGCAATGATGCACATTGAGAAGTTGTGGCCTAAAAGTTTAGAAATAGGCCATCCATTATATGGTTTGGTTTGAAAGTAGATGGTTTTAATCCCTTTTTTGTGTATGTAAACTATTTATTATGTTTAACCAATATTATTGATAAGATAATATATTCTTCCATCATTGATTTTTCATGATAACTTAATGTTTTCATTATTTGTGCCTTCTAAGAATAAAGTAAAAAATGTGAATGTCTACCTTGAACACATAATAAATGAGTTGCAAACATTATGGGATGATTTTATAATTTATGATATTTTGAAACCCCTTAGTGAGAGGCATTTCACCAGTTACAATATCTTATGTGAGAGAAAATATTCATGATTTTCATGGGATAGTTGTTTGTTTAGATATTTATCATATGTTAAAATTCAAAAAATAAATATCATGTGTGTGTGTGTGTGTGAGTGAGTGAGTGTGTGTGTGTGTGTGTGTGTGTGTGTGAATTCCTACACATTTAGCTTAGAAGAAAATAACCCAAGCATACAGGCCCTTGTGACCCACCTCATGGGCCGAGATATCACGTAAGATTTATCCTGCATGCTCACCCAAGGAAACGTTAGTGTGCCAAGTCCTATGCAGGTTCAAGGAATAGAAAGCACGCCATTTTACTTAGTGCTAATGACATGAACAAAACTATATATGGAAAATAAGAAATACTATATGTGTTAGCATATCAAGTTTGGAGGAACAATGAAATTAATAATGTGAATCCTTCATATTCATTCATTTTGAGAAATATTACAGACTATCCATAAATGGATTGCATATAC
Source organism: Taxus chinensis (assembly GCA_019776745.2). Taxonomy (NCBI): domain Eukaryota; kingdom Viridiplantae; phylum Streptophyta; class Pinopsida; order Cupressales; family Taxaceae; genus Taxus; species Taxus chinensis. The sequence goes on along the minus strand of CM034156.1, from coordinate 397,318,444 downwards.
TAGAGACTAAGTCTGGTTCAAAACATAATAGTAACATAAATAATAGAAATAATATTCATTGAAACTAAAATGTTCAACAATAATTAGCCATGAAAACCCATATTTTGGGTACAAGTAGTGCATGTATACATGTGTCAAAATTAAGAAATAGATCCATTCCCACTCAAAATGGGTGGTCACCATGATTGGAGGTAGTTGGTTCTCACTTGGATTTGTTAGATGGGAAAACCTTAAATTATGAAGCAACACATAGGACTCCATCATATCTTTAGGAAGGATGGGAATCCACCCCCATGATTTGTTTAGACAAACCAACAGATTTATCAATGTCAATAATGTCATTCCTTCTACCACACGTTGTTGCATTCTTTACCTCATTGTAGCTCTTTTTTTCTATTCCTCCTTTTATTGTTGATTTTGCTGACTCACTTATCGTTACATGTATTTTTCATGGTACCCTTCATTCAATATAATCATCTCCTTATTGTATTATCATTATAGCATACACGCCTTTGAATACTTATATGGAAGATAAGTTAAAATGTCTTTAAGTGCACCCCTCCCTTGATGGTATATTGCATGCGCTACTTGATACTTAACCAAAATTGTGGGGCCAATATATCCTCAACTAAGTTGTTTTTTGGTCCATTTAGAAGCCTATCTTTATCTTCAAGAATCCTTAATGCACTTACTTATACACATGCCTCCAATACACTTCACTTTATTAGTGCACCCTTCATTCCTTGAAAGTTCTTAGGAAAGTGACTCCCTAGATTCTTATCCTCTTCTACCATCTCATTAGCCTCAGATATTGATTAGAGTTTAGCCAAGAATAATCCTACAACTTCCTTTAAGTATTATTTTGTTTCAATGGACTCTAGGAGGAGGACCATGAAGGTCTCCCAATATTCAATCTCCTTGGTCTTGAGTTGGCCGAAAATAGGTTTTATTTCATCAATATTTTTCTCGTACTCATATGAATCCCTTACTCTAACCACTTGATTCTCCAAAGATTTGTTCTTTTGGTTATCATCGTTTACCAAATCCCTTATCAAATCATCTAGAGATTGGACTTACTTTAGTAAGTTTTCTACCATTTCTACCTTTCTTTTTAATCCAAAAAGGGTATGATTCTACATAGTTAATCGGTCCTTGATCTACTCCTTCAACACCTTGGCAAGGTATTCTTTCTCCTTAAGTTTTGTACTTGCCAATATTTCAACCAATAAAATCATGAGATGATTCATTAGGTCATGCATCATGAGTTCCTTCTTAGAGGTGAACCCCTTATCCATTATCTTTTCACACAAATCTTGCCCATGCACCTCTAACCATTTTTCCTTTTCCATGAAAATATTTTCTACTTTTTCAACTAGATATAGATCATACACTTTCTATTGTAACACATATCGATGCTTGAGGTTTGTTCATAATTGAAGAATTATATTATAAGTTTAACTAATACAAATAAACATCTGAGCATTATCCAACTAAAATAATATACTATCGATAGAACTCAAAACTTATTTATTCACACGGTGGAGCAATTTCATTACAAAAGATTACAATAAATAGGAGAATGGTCTCCTCTAAATAGGAGTCAACTCTAGTCACAAATACATATCTTATCTCAACTATCCCTCATTTATCTCTCCACATATCTCTCCTATCTTTTTCAAATTTCAACCACTCCCCAATAGTCCTTAACTATATTATCTATTTACAACTATTTACCAACTCATAAATAGTTGTATTACAACACATATAAAAAAATATTTTATCACTAAAGTGAGCACTAAACTAATATATTTCCTAACATTTCCCCCTTAGTACGAACATGGGAAAACATTATCCTATACTAATAACTAACTTAAATGATGGTTTTACACTCAGTTTACTAACAACCTACAAAACATAAGGTGGTTTTACATGTGGTTAACCAAAAACCATAATAAAATATGGTTTGATGAGGTCACTTTTTTTAAAGATATAACAAAATTCTTTTAGCTCTCATCATCTTCTTACATTGAGGGGAAAATACAAGAAAAGATCTCACTTATTACAATTCTTGAACAGGTATGATCCATTCATTCTTATTTTCCGAAAGTAAAAACATAAATGAAAAACATGCCACAAAAATATTGTGTAACCCCATCGCTTATGGCTGACAAGAGGAAATTGAAAGTCCTTCCTTAATTTCCTCCATCCTCTAATAAGAATAAATTTAATTAATATTGAAACTCATCAAAATTATAACCATTCTCATCATTTTATAGTTCTTCCTCTATTGGTAATTCCTCGTTGAATGATTCTTTTTCATTCGCAACATTTTCTTCATTTGTTTTGAGTTTTCCTTTGAGTGTATTATTAGATAAAACCCTACCAAATCAAGATGTGTGTCCATTTTGTTTTCAATAGAAACATTCAACTTTGTCTTTTTTTTGGTAAAATTTTTTACAATTTTTCTTTGAGTACATTGTAGTTTCTTATTTTCTATATTTTTAAATTTCTCTATTTTCTTCTACTATGAGAGCTAAAATCATGTCTTCCAGAGACTTATACAACATTGTCCCAAGAGTAAAAATAACATTGTCGTATTTGGAATTGAAACTCTTTAACAATATAGCTTTTACATCTTCGTCATTGACTGAATATTTAACTTCTCCTAGCTGCCTAATGAGATATTTGAGATCATTAATATGACTAGACATATTAGCTCCATCATTCATTTTTAATTTGAATAAGCATAACTTTAGAGAAAATTTTGCATTCACTACTTTATCTCTGAAAAACTTATTTATATTATCCCAAATATCTGTAGATGGATTTTCTAAATCTACGCAGTGTAGTTTAGAATCTTAAAGTGAAAGGCCAATAATGGCTTTGGCCTTATCATCTATGATTTTCCATTCTAGTAACTTATTTGCATATGTAGGTTTTGTTTCTTTCCACTGACTATTCCCCATAAGTTTGTGTTCATTAGTTGCTTTTGAATTTTAACTTTCCATGTGTGAAATTTGAATCTAGTAAAGTTTTCCATTGAAAAATCCATATCAACAATCTGTCCTTATAAACGCATAGAAAAAACATAATTTTAATCTACACAAAAATCTTGGAAATCTCACTGTTAAGTTTTACAAAGTGATCATGGGTGACCAAAGTTAATCGTTGGTAATTGGAAATAGAACTATTGGTTTTCTAAAGAGTCTTTGTCAATCCCTAGTCAGATTCATTGGTAATCAATAGAATCGTTGGTGCTTGAGAAAAATATTTGGTGACAAGAAACAAGATCATTAGAGACTGATGAGATCATTAGTGATGGAAACTCAAAAAATCTCATATGTGCATGCTAATGTCCATGGTGTTGAGTATGGAGCTAAATTACTCATGTTTTAACATGCAATTGTAACTTGCTGGAAAATACAGTAACCGGCATCAGTCAAGGCAGACCAAAATCGGTTATAGTGTGACTGACATCGGTCAGGGAAAGTTGGAATCGGTGACAGCTGGGCAAAACTGGCATCGGTTACATGTGTAAGGAGATTTTAATTAACTCTCGAGATTTATTTCTATTTTTAGCATTGGAATAGATTTAATGAATGTAATTGCATGACTAAGTGTTGTAAAGTCTTAAACGACTATTTAAAGCATAAAGCTAGGGTTTAGAATAAGAGGATTGATCATAATTACAAGATAATTGTGTGAGAGAGAATTCTTGGTGAAGAAGTCAAAATCTTGAAGAAATACAGTACTAAACATCTGAGAGGTGTGGAAGAATGTAAATCTTCATTGTATATCTTGTCAAAGCATTGGATAATAGATTGGCTTGTGTCTTGGTGGATGTAGCCCACACTGGGTGAACCACATTAAATTTGGTGTTGATTTATGTCACTTGTTTTGTATAATTATTCTGGTAGAATATCTGATTTTATTTTACATGTATGCTTAGATATGATATATTGTCCATACAACCGGTGTGCTAACCCCAATAATTGGTATCAAAGCTTTGTTTGAGGGTTTTGTGTGTTGACATATTTACTCACAGAGGGTTTTCTGATTGAGTGGGAGCTACAACAATAATAGAAGATAATAAATACAAGGTAGAGAAGTTTGACGACCAAAATTATCAATTATGGAAGATGCAGATTGAGGATTATCTATATTAGAGAGATTTATACTTACCATTGGATGAGAAGTATAGACCTACGAAGATGACTGATGAAGAATGTAAGATTCTTGACAGTGAGGCTTTGGGATCTATAAGATTGAGCCTGACAGCATCCATGGCTTCCAATATTATAGAAATGACTTCTACGGTAGACTTAATGAAATCTCTTTCTAATTTATATGAAAAACCAGGTGCTTCAAATAAAGTTTATTTGATGAAGAAACTTTTTAGTTCTAAGATGCATGAAGGTGAATCTACCTCTAGTCATTTGAATGATTTCTGATCTATTATAAATTAGTTAAAATCAGATTCAATACTGTTTGATGATGAAGTAAAAGCACTTTTATTCTTATGTTCTTTTCCTGATAGTTGGGACAACTTGGTAATGGCTGTTAGTAATACAAAATTCGCTGATAATATTTTGAAGTTTGATGATGTGGTTAGTATAATATTGAATGAAGAAATTCATAGGAAAAGTACGGAGGAAACATCATCTGGAAATTCTTTGAATGTAGAAAGCAAGGGTAGGCAGAAGGAGAGATCCAAGAGTAAGAGTAATGGGAAATCAAAGTCAAGGGATAACAGATCTAAATCCAAAAGTAAGGGAATTACTTGTTGGAAATGTGGAAAGAAAGGACATGCAAAGAAATATTATTGGTCAAAGAATAAAAAGAATCAACAACCAGATAAAGGTAAAGAGGTGAATCTTGCTGCATCAAAGGTAATGCAAGATGCTCTTATTCTTTCTTTAGATTGTAGAATTGAATCATGGGTTTTAGATTTAGGAGCTTCTTTCCATGCAACCCCTAATAAGGGTTATTTCAAAAATTATGTCCAGGTAAATTTTGGGTATGTCTATTTGGGTGATGACGACCCTTGCAGTATTACTGGTAAAGGGGAAGTTCATGTAAAATTGCAGAATGGAAATACATGGGTATTGAAATATGTGAGGCATGTGCCAAGCCTCAAGAGGAATCTTATTTCTGTAGGGAAACTATGTGAATCTGGTTGCATGGTTACTTTTACAGGAGACTCATGGAAAGTCACCAAGGGTGCTTTTGTTGTGGCAAGAGGTAAGAAGGTAGGAACATTATATTTATCTACCTATATTACTGATTCCTTTTCTGCATTATCTACTTCAGATTCAGATGCATGCATGTGGCATAATCAGTTGGGTCATATGAGTCAAAAAGGAATGCAGATCTTAAAGGCTAAGGGTAAGTTATTAGTTTTGAAAGATTTAGATCTTGATTTCTGTGAGCAATGTATCTTTGGAATGCAAAAGAGAGTGAGATTTCTCAAAGTTGGGGCAACTACGAAGGAGTAAAAATTGGAGCTTGTACACTCAGATGTCTAGGGATCAGCTCAAGTAGCTTCTCATGGTGGATCCCAGTATTATATTACTTTCATTCATGATGCTACAAGAAAGGTATGGGTTTATTGTATTAAACAAAAATATAATGTTTTTGAAACTTTTAAAAGATGGAAAGCCTTTGTTGAGAATGAATCAAATTATAAGTTAAAGTGTCTTAGATCTGATAATGGTGGTGAATACTATAGCAAGGCTTTCAATGATTATTTTTCAGTGAATGGGATACGTATAGAAAGAATGGTTCGAATAACACCACAGGAGAATGATGTTATAGAGAGAATGAACAGGACAATCATGGAACGTGCTAGAAGTATGAGGATACATTATGGATTTCCCTTGCAGTTTTGGGCAGAAGCAGTTGATACAGTGGTTTATTTGATTAACCATGGCCCTTCAAGTTCACTAGATGGAGGAATACCAGAGGAAACATGGACCGGAAAAGAGGTAGATCTTTCTTTTCTTAAAGTTTTTGGTTCAAAAGATTTTTTACATGTTGATAGAAAAAATAGAAAAAAGTTGGATGCAAAATCCAAGAGGTGCACTTTCATTGGTTATGAATCTGGTGATTTCAGTTTTCATTTTTGGGATTTAGAGAATTCTAAAATTGTTAGGAGTCATGATGTTGAATGGAATGAAAAGAGAATGTACACGGATCAAATTTTGGTACCCAAGGATGAGAAAATTGATAAGTTTATTGATGAAAATGAACTCTTGGATTTTAAAGAAACCTCTATAGAAATACACAGTAATCGTGGTTGGTTAGGCCCTAACCGACATCGGTCAGATGAACCACCGATGGTTATAGAGGATCCAAACTAGTGTCAGTTATCCGAACCGATGTCGGTTAGAGGTGATCAGCGTCGGTCACTGTCAGAAGTTGATACTAATGTCTAGGAGGTCCAGATAAAGCCTCTGGTACCCAAACTCCTGTGAGAAGGTCACAAAGGGTAAGTAAACTTCTAGAAATATTTTTACCTTCTCTATTTTATCTATTATTGACTGATAACGGTGAACTAGAAAGCTTTGAAGAAGTAATGAAGGATAAAACTCACATTCAATGGGAGCATGACATGGATGAGGAGATGAACTCTTTGGAATAGAACTAGACTTGGGATTTGGTTAAATTGTCAATAGGAAAGAGAACATTGCAGAAAAAGTGGGTTTACAGAATTAAGGAAGAAGAGGGTGGACAGATAAGGTACAAGGCAAGGCTTGTAGTAAAGGGATTTGCACAAAAGGCAGGTATTGAATTTGGTGAAATATTTTCTCCTGTTGTTAAGATTACTTCTATTCATACTGTATTGAGTTTAGTTGTAGTAGAATATTCGCATTTAGAGAAACTAGATGTGAAGATGAATTTCTTTCATGGTGATTTGGATGAAGAGATTTATATGCAGGAACCGCTTAGGTATGAAGTCAAGGGTAAGGATAAATTAGTGTGTAGGTTGAACTAGAGCCTATATGGGCTCAAGCAAGCTCTAAGGCAATGGTACATGAGGTTTGATAGTTTTATGCATGAGCATGGTTACTTGAGATGTGAATTTAACCATTGTGTTTATTTCAAGAAGCTTGAAAATGGGAGCTATATTATTTTGTTACTGTATGTGGATGATATGCTTATTCCAGGATCTAGTATGCAGGACATTGGTGAGCTAAAGAGAAAGCTAGCTCACACGTTTGTAATGAAGGATTTGGGAGTTGAAAAAATAATTCATGGAATGTAAATACATAGAGACAGGAAAAACAAGAAATTGTATTTGTCTCAGGAGGATTATATCTACAAGGTGTTAGAAAGGTTCAACATGCAGAATGAAAAACCTGTTAGCACACCTATGGATAGACACTTCAAATTGAGTAAAGATCAGTGTCCTTCATCACAAGAGGAGGTAAAATACATGACATGAGTTCCATATGCTTAAGTAGTTGGAAGTCTCATGTATGCTATGGTTTGTACAAGACCATGCATTACAGAGGCAATGGGAGTTGTGAGTAGATATATGGTCAATCCAGGTAAAGAGAATTCGAAAGTAGTCCAATGGATACTCAGGTATTTGAAAGGGACATTTAGCATGCAGTTATGTTTTAGAGGTTTGGATATTTCATTACGTGGCTATGTTGATTCAGATATGGCTAGAGATTTGGATGGTAGGAGGAGCACTACTAGATATATTTTCATAGTAGGTGGAATGAAAGTTAGCTAGATTTCGAGATTGCATAAGGTTGTGGCTTTGTCTACTACAAAGGTAGAGTATGTTGCAGCTAAAAAGGATAGCAAGGATATGATATGGATGAGTAGGTTCATGGAAGAGATGGGAAAGGAGAAAAGTAATTGTAAACTGTTCAATGATAGTCAGAGTGCAATTCCTTTAGCAAAGAATTCAACATTTCATTCGAGAATGAAACACATTCAGTTGAGGTATCACTTCATACAGTAGGTATTCGAGGATGGACAGTTGAATCTGGAAAAGATTCATACAAGTAAGAACCCTGTGGATATGCTAACGAAGCCATTAACAAAGGAGAATTTGGAGCTACACTCCACTTCTGTTGGTCTTCAAGTTTGAGTATTGAGGAGGAAGAAACAAAGCTAAGGAGGAACCAAGAATGGTACTGTACATGTATATTGTAGTAATTAATCTACAAGTGGGAGATTGTTGAGTATGGAGCTAAATTACTCTTGTTTTAGCATGTAATTAGAACTTTCTGGAAAATACAGTAACCAGCATCGGTCAGGGAAGACCGGCATTGGTTAGAGTGTGACCGGCATCGGTCAAGGCAAGTTGGAACTGATGATGTTGGGCAGAACCGACATCGGTTACCTGTGTGATGACCTTTTAATTAAATATCGGGATTTATTTCTATTTTTAGCATTGGAATAGATTTAATGAATGTAGTTGCATGGGTAAGTGCCCTAAATTCTTAAACGATTATTTAAAGCATAAAGCTAGGGTTTAGAATAAGAGGATTGATCATAATTACAAGATAATTGTGTGAGAGAGAATTCTTGGTGAAGAAGTCAAAATCTTGAAGAAAGACAGTACTGAACATCTGAGAGGTGTGGAAGATTGTAAATTTTCATTGTATATCTTGTCAAAGCTTTGGATAATAGATTGGCTTGTTTCTTGGTGGACGTAGCCCACACTAGGTGAACCATGTTAAATCTGGTGTTGATTTATGTCTCTTGTTTTGTATAATTATTCTGGTAGAATATCCACTTTTATTTTGTATGTATGATTAGATTTGATATATTGTCTGTACAACCAGTGTGCTAACCCCAACACATGGAAGAACCTTGCATGACTCTCTTAAATTTACCTCACCTGCTGTGATACCAATGTTTATAATTGAAGGATTATAGTATAAGTTTAACTAATACAAATAAATATCTTAGCATTAATCCAAATACAATAATATAATCTCAATAGAACTCAAAACTTATTTATTCATACAGTGCAATAATTTCATTACAAGAGATTACAATAAATAGGAGAATGGTCTCCTCTAAACAAGGAGTAAACTCTAATTACAAATCCCTTTGTTATTTCAACTCTCCCTCATTTATCTCTCTACATATGTCTCATATCTTCTACACATCTCAACCACTCCCACATAGTCCTCAACTATCTTATCCACTTACAACTATTTACCAACTCAAAAAAAGTAGTTTTACATCACATACAAATAATATTTTTTATCACTAAAGTGAGCACTAAACTAATATATTTCCTAAAAAGGTTATGTTAGAACACCTAAGCTTCCAACTTCATCAATGAATTTGATGCATGTTCTAGTAAGAGACAAGATTGACACTTACTTCCTTGATAGTCTCACTATCGTCAAGTGTTTCATTGAATACCTCATAATGGGGCTTGGTTACAAGTCCCTTGAAATGGAAAAAAAATTGTTTCCACATCCACCCTGAAGCTCTAGATTAGTGCCTGTAATTCCACATTTAAATATTACTCATGTCCTTCCCTTTAAGGTACATGATATGTGTCGATTTGGAAAGTGGAGGAAAGAGATTCATTTATGGGGTATTTTTCATGGATTCAAATGTAACATGATTCCCCGTGTATTTCTCTCTCTCCCTCTTATCAACCCCATCTCCATATTTTGGCTTGAAGTCTCCATATCTTAGGTTGATGGATTTATTATGCCCACCCTCTTATCCTAGATATGCCCCACCTTCTGTGTTATCTTCATACTTACTTGGTTTTTATTTTCCATATGCTTATTTTCCCTATGCATGTCTTTATCATTGTTTGTTTCCTCCTCTTATGAGAGGACACCTCAGGCCTTGGTTATAGATGTAATATCTTTACTCCTTGATTTTTATAACCATTTATTGCCTCTCCCATGATGTGTTTTTTGTGTTCCATTCATACCTCATGTTTTTCACTTTGTACTTCCTTATACTTTTCCCTTTTAGACTCCACAATTTCCCCTTCTTATACTTCATGGGTGATGGAACCATATGGATACTTTTTAATAGGTGGTGTTATTAAACTAGGGAAGCTAGACAAGTGAAAGTGAAAGTCATCCCTTTCATGTGGATTTCAAATAGATCTCTCCTCATCCCAAGAGTTATTGGTGTCGAGAAGGATCGATGTGGATGAGTTGGCTATGGAATAGATGGTGGATTTATTGGTATTTTATTGGCTACATTAGGCCTTTTAAATTTTTTTTCTAGGTGTAGACCAAGTTTTCTTGAGTCCTCTTTAGTAGTTCTTGTTTTTCCTAGTTACACAATAGGCTATATGTTTGGTGACGTTTTACTAATCTTCTACCAAAAATGTAACATTACGAAATAATCAACATCTTTATCTAAGTCCTTTAAGGTTCTATGGTACTCGCACATTTCCTCATTATATTTTTGGAGGGAAACTAGAGTGCACACATTTTTATTCTTGTGCAGCCTTAAGGTATAGGAGATGACCTACTTGGTTGGCTTGTTGGTGGTATTCTTGTATCTTAAAATGATTATTACATGGAATTCATGCTAATCATCATTTGTCTTGGCATACCCCATTAATGTTTCTTAGATGAATGGATACCTTGTCTCTTTGCAGGTGATATTTTATTGGTTATCATGCTTGGATTGATTAAAGTATAATATAAAGAGTTATGTTTGTTGTTTTAATCTTGTTGATTTCATTATTTATAAATATAATAATAATGATTTTATTTATTTTGTTTGACTTCTTCTTTGATCAATGTTACACTTGTGTACTTATTTTCACTTTTGTAACAATGTGCAGAAATTTGATTTTACGATCCTAGTGATGTGGATTGTTGCGAAGACCCTTGTTGGAAAACAATGGTATATTCGATAATGGGGTCATAGAAACAAGTTCTTATTTAAGTATTGTGTTAAAAGCCATTATATGGCATTCAACCCAATGTTGACTAGTCTGGGGAAATGATTGTAAATATTGTGATATCGATAGAGATACATGTGTATACATATGTATGTACATGTGTACATATATATATATATATATACATGGATATACATATATATGTATATACAAATATAAATTTATATACTATGGCATCTGGTTTTAATTTATATAGACCTTAAAAAAGGTCGAGCTATGTTTAAAATGTGGAAATATTATATGGTTGGGTCGGTGGCTCGACTGATCACCACCAGAGCTCATATCGAGATGGTCACCTCGCCCTCCAACCAAGCCAAGTAAAGCTTGAAATATGAACATCGGCCAAATTTTTGACTGATAAACATTTTTAGGGTTTAATTGAATGATCCCTAACCGTTAGATAGTGGATAATCACCCAGAGGGATGGCTAAGATATGATGGCATGGTGTTGGGGTCACAAAAGTTGGTGGACGACATATAAGAAGGGAGATAGAGGGGAGGTTGGGGAGAAAATAGTACCGTTGGATTAAAGGAATTTAATTCATTCCCATATTCCTTGATAGAAGAAAAAAGCTTCTTGAGGAAGTTATCGCCAAAACTAAGTGGCTATTTTTTGTTCATTTTTCATGGTTGGTCTTTTTTCTCGTCATGCGAGATCTGCATGCAATGTTTTTCATGGCAATTATTGTGCAATATGTTATTGAACCTTGCATGTAATTTCAACTTTAGTTAGTTTTTGAGGATATATTTAAGGCAGGCCTATGGATGAAATGAAACTATGGGGTCGATTTGAGGAGATATTATTGTCTAGTTTTCTTGTGAGTTTTTGGAAGATTTCTGGAGGGAAGAAGTGGGAACAGTTGACTTTGAAAGGGTTAATAAGGAAGAATTATGAGAAAATTTTCAAACATGAGATCCTCTTCTACTCATCTTTATCATTTATAGCATTTAGATATTTTAATGACAGGGTAAAAATATTTGGTTTTTGTTTATTTTTTTTAACAATGGTGATTCGTAAATGGGATGGTTTAGATCTAAGATTGGTCATTTTCCTACAAATTTATACTTGTTTTTGTAGTAATTTATCTTCATGTTTTATTATATGCTTGTTATCATGAGTGCGTGTGGTTGGGATATCTACTTGTCATCTTCATAGTTCTACCATGGTTAGGAGACTGTGTTTATCTTAGGTTATATTTACCCCAACTGTTTACTTTATCGTATTCTTACTATTTGGTTTGTTAATGACCATGACTGTGAAGAGTCGAGTAGTTTTAAGGATGTCATGGTAACTTGGCTTGATATTTTATTTTTTGTTTGTCATTGTATGTGCTCATATTGATAACCTGGAATGTTATGGCTAAAATGAGTTCTCATTTTTGAAAAAAGGTGTGAATTTCTATAAGTTAATAGAAAACCTTTTTTGGGTTTCAGCAGTTTAAGGTTTTGTTAATGGGGTTTTTAACTTTCTTCTCAAAGATTTGTTTTGAGAATGGAATCAGTAATGAATTCATTATGATTCATTCTTACCTATAGATGAGTTATTATTTACATGCAATGAATGATTAGTGTTTTCTCCTATTTGGATATCCATTGCATTACTCATATGTAAAGCATTTGAAATCCAAGCTTAGTGTGGTGGCATTATGGTGGCTCTTTGACCTAGTCACCAACTTGTAATGGTCTATGATATTGTTTTAAGATGGTGATTGAGTGGCTTTCCCAAGTCGAGGATAGTTTGGCCACTTCAACCCTTCCACTTATTTGTTTATTTGTTTTCAAGACCACCTAATGGTTGGTGCTAATTGTGTCTTGTTTACCAGATATTGTTATTGTGAAGGGTTATGAATTGTTGTTGTTATTTTGGGTTCACTTAAACCAGTGGGTAATGGTGTTCTCGAGAACGAAGGAATTTGTGGACTTATTTCGTTTGAATATTACACTTAGTCTGCTCTTATTCTTGATCAAATCCTTCCACATCAATGTTGTACTGATTATTGGGTCTATTTGAATATTTTGAGGTGATTCGGGAAAGTTAAGGTATTTGTTACTTTTTAGGTACCTTTTTCAAATAAAATATTATCATTGAAATAATGCCTGTACATTTAAATCAAGGAAGGCATATGATAGATTTTGGAAGTAAAAAAAAAAAATTCCATAATTATGATGTTTGAAAATTAGGTGTTACATTTTGGTATCAGAGTTGAAGGTTTCATCTCTTGGATATATTGAATCTTCACTCTAATAGAAACTTAAATTATTTTCTAATAGAGAACATGGTTATAACAAGGGGAAATGTTTCGAACAACCAACTTGCTGGTGGTGAAGTTGCCAAAGTGTAGAAGTTAGATGATATTATGGCTACACTTCAAGAAATGAGAAATAGGATGGTTATTTTGGAACAAAAAATCATAGAAAATGTTAATGATCATGGAATTTATGGTGAAGAATCATCACATGAGAATTTTAATGCTTAAAGAAATGATGTTGTAAATCCTAATGTAATCATCATAAATTGAGAAAATTTATGATAATTTTAACGAAAATATAAATGTTAATGAATTTAACCCACCTGAGAACAAGAGGGCACATTGGATAGCTAGAATGTCAAGTGATATCAAGAGGATCATCCCACTGAAGTTCAATGGCACAACCTTGGGTGATGGAATTGAGAATTGGCTCATCAAAATGGAGAAGTACTTTACAATAAGGAACTTCTCATAAGAAACTAAGGAAATTTGGGGATCGTATCAACTCTCTAATGAGGAATCCTAATAGTGGGACAACTAGAAGGTTGACTTGGAATTGGATGAGGAAAGTTTTACATGGGGTCAATTTAAGGCATACTTCAGAAAATATTTGTTACCACAACTATATTATTATTATCAGATGTCTGAATTTCAGACACTCACAAAAGGAAAATTGACAGTGATTCAGTATTGGGAGAAGTTTACGAAACTTCTCAAGTACATGCCTCAATATAAAATAGATAAAAATTTCTATATTCAGAAATTTATCATGGGTGGCACCCGGTGATAGGAGGTGAAGTTGATGTCCATAGTCCATCAACTATGGAAGTTTTCTTCGAGAAGGCAATTAAACAACAATAGAAATTGTAGGCTATTTCTAAACAAAGAGAGGAAAAGAAAAAGAAATATGTTTATGCACCATCATCTTTGGCATTAAAAAATGTTTCTTGGAAGAATTTTAATAGTAAAAATACAAATAATAATGGAAATCGAAAGAAAAACAAAACAATTAAGATTGCTAAAAATAACAAAAAGAATGTGGTAAAAAATACAACCAATAATGAAAATAAATCTGAAAGGAAAGGACCATTTAGGGGTTACTATATCTATGGCCTAGATCATTATGCTAATAAATTCCCTCAAAGGAAGAAAGATGAAAACTAGAAGCATCATAATCATGCTGCAATGAAAGACAAGTAAGCTGAAAAGCAAGCTACACTAGTTAAACTTGCAGGTGAGTTATATGGATTACCTGTAATCATTTTATTTGATATTAATGCTATTGAATGTTTTATTTAAAAAAAATTACATCTAAACTTAAAATAAAAGTTGGTTATATGAAAGAATCATGGTCTATTTAGTATGGGAACAATGTTGTCTACACTGTTAAACAATGTTTGTTTGGTGCAACTATCTAATTACCAAGCTTTACCACTGAAGTTGACCTATATTTAGCTCATCTAGGATCTTATGATATAGTCATAGGTATAAATTGGTTAGCTTAGTATAAGATAGATATATACTACCTAGAAAAGTTAATTAAGTGCCTTGATGACCTACAAAAAACAAGAGAAATTCTAGGAGTAAGAAGAGGTTTTATAGTTAGGAAAATCAAAAAAATGTAGCTTAAGAAGGATAAGAACACAGGATGCATGTTATATGCCATAAAAATTGTAGATTTTGGTGAAGAAGGTAATAATTTTGAGGAAGAAAATTTGATGTTACATGTTTATAGTGATGTCTTTCCCAAATAACTACCTGGTCTTCTCCCTACAAGAGAGTTTGATTTCACAATAAACATCAAACCGGGCACAAAACCAATTTCTAAGGCTCCCTACAAAATGACAACAATGGAAATTGTTGAGCTGAAATAAAAAAATTCATGAAATTTTATCAAAAGGTTTGATAAGAATGAGTGTATCTCCTTAGGGAGCACCGGTCATCGTTATAAAGAAGAAGGATGGAACACCTACGCTATGCATCGATTATCAGATGCTTAATAAATACAAAATAAAAAATAGTTATCCTCTTTTAAGAATTGATGATCTATTTGATCAAAAGCGTGGAGCATCAGTTTATTCTAAACTTGATCTTTGATCAGAATACCATCAATTGAGAATAAAAGAGGAAGATATTCATAAGAGTTATTTTAGAACAAGGTACATAAACTATGAATTCACCGTGTTACATTTTGGGCTTACTAATACTCCATCAACTTTTATGAATCAAATGAATAATATATTTCAAGAATACTTGGAAAATTTTGTACTAGTACTCTTGGATAATATTCAAATTTATTAGAAAATAATTTAAGAGCATATTGAACATCCTAGAATTGTCATATATTTGTTAAGGAAGAAAAATTATATGGTAAACTTTCTAAGTTTTCATTTTATCAAAATGAAGTGCAATATCTTGGTCATATCATAAATAAGGATGGAATTTATATAGATCCATCAAAATTTACTATAATAATGGAATGGATAGTACCTAAAAATGTACATGAAGTAAAACACTTCATGGGATTGGATAGATATTATAGAAAATGTGTAAAGGATTTCTCAAGAGTTACAGCTCCAATAACCATACTATAGAAAAAAGATAAGAAATTCGCGTGGTATGAGAAGTGTGAAACTCTTTCAATTTTTTGAAAGAAAATTTTTACTACATAACTTGTATTAAAAGTTATGGATCCTAATGGGAACTTTACAGTAGTCATAGATGCCTTCGTTGAAGGTTTAATTGGTATTTCCTGCAAAATGATCATGTAATCTCTTATGAAAGTTGAAAGATCAAGGTGCACAAGCTGAATTACGCTCCCCATGACTTAGATCTTGTTTTCATTGTGCATGATTTTCAAATTTGGAGACATTACCTTTTGGGAAAGCCCTTTGAACTGAAAATAGATCATATCAGGCTACAATAAATATTTACACAACCGAACTTAAATGCAAGGAAGTGAAGATGGTTGGAAATTTTTATCACAGTATGAATTTGATATCAGCTATCTAAAAGTTAAGGAAAATGGAGTGGAAGATGCATTAAGTCATAGGAAGCATATTTCCACCCTTCTCACATTGAGAACCCAATTCAAGGATGACATAAAGAAAGAAATGTTGGTTTATTCTTACTATCAACAAGTTAAATCATTACTTGTTGCAAATGCTTGTGATATGCAATACAAAGGATTAAAATTTTACAATGAAGGAGTCCTAAGATTTGGAAATTGAGTTTACGTACCTTTAGAAAATGAACTAAGGATGAAAGTGATAAAGGAATTTTTATGATGATCCTTAATATGGACATTCTAGAGTGACTAAGATGCTTGTTGATGTAAAACAACAATATTTATGGAAAGGGGTGAAGTAGGATATAGTGGAACTATGTATCACATTGCTTGGAATTACAACGAGTTAAGGATGAACATTTTCATCCGGTAGGATTTCTATACCCTCATAGGATTTCACACTATAAATGGTAGGTAATCATTATGAATTTCATTGAAGGACTTCCTATGTCAAGGAATAAACATGACGTAATTCTGGTTGTATTTGACATGTTAACAAAAGTGGCTCATTTCATACTAGGGAATCTAAAAGATGATTCACCTATGCTTGAAAATAGGTTCGTGTATGATATTTTCACATTGCACAATGTACTTGAATTGTTAATTTCAGATAGAGATCCTAGGATAACTTCTCATTTTTGGCAAACCTTAAATACCACTTTAGGAACAAAGTTGAATTTCAGTTATGCATACCATCTGGAAACAGATGGAAAAATTGAAAGGATACATCAAGTGATGGAAGATATACTTAGGATGTACTATATGGATCAGCAGTACAAATGGGAAGAGTACCTTCCACTGGTTGAGTTTTCCTACAGTAACACTTATCACTCCTCACTGAAAATGGATCCTTTTGAGTTCTTGTAAGGACGTAATTTTAGAACACCTATCAGTTGGGAAAACATGTAGGATGGAGAATTTATAGGACCTGAAATGTTGACTGAAATGGAACATAAAGTTAAACTCATTTGAGAACGGTTGAAATATGTTTCCTATTGGCAGAAAAACTACACTGATTTAAAGAGAGTTAACAAGAAATTTAAACAAGGAGATAAAGTTTTCTTACGGGTTAATTCTAAGAAAATTTATATTTCATTTGGAAAAGTAGCCAAACTATCACCTCACTATGTTAGACCATTTGAGATTATTGAAGTAATCAGCCTTGTAGCATACCATCCAGTGTTGCCTCTCGCATTGTCTAAGATGCATGATGTTTTTCATATCTCATTGTTTTAAAAGTATGTATCATATTTATCACATGTACTTAATTAGAACTCTTTATAGGTTATGGATATGGGTGTCATCGTAGTTAAACCCATAAGGTTGCTATAAAATCACAAGTTGCACTTACGAAATAGAGAAATAAGTCAGTGTAGGGTCTAGTGGGACCAATTTTATGAAGAAATTTCCACAAAGTAGAATTTGGAGGAAATGAAAACTTCTTTTTTGTATTTTTTTTATTGATAAACATAAGGATTTTTATCTGATACTATACTTTTGATATTTTATTGATTGAATGTCTGGAAAACGTCATAAATTTTTGTTGTTTTGGAAAAAAACTTGGTAAAATTTAGGTTGTTATAACTTGTTAAATTGTTGTCTTACAGTTCTGGAAATGGATTAATTGTAAGATTCAGTGATGATATCCTGAGTTTGTGATATTTTAATGAGTATAATTATATCTGATTATTCTAATTTTTGTGAATGATATTAATTAACCATCAGGGTTGATGATAATTAATGTGAGAGGTATGTCATACCCTAGTAATCTATCTTGGATGAAAGGATACTTTGTTTGGATACAGGTGATATTGTGTTGGTTATCATGCTTGACTTGATTAAATTATAGTATAAAAAATTATGTTTTTTGTTTTAATATTGTTGATTTCATTATTGATAAAGTTGACAATATTGACTTGATTTATTATGTTGTTGATCAATCTTACACTTGTGTCCTTATTTTCATTTCTGCAATAATGTGCAAAAATTTGATTTTACGATCATAGTAATGTGGATTGTCGCGAAGAACCCTGTTGGAAAATAATTGTATATTGACAGAGATATATGTGTATACATATGTATGTGTAGGTGTACACACACATATATATTATGTGTGTGTTCGTGTCTATATATATATATATATATATATATACACACACACACACTATGGCATATTGTTTTAGTTTATGTAGACCTTAATAAAAGCCAAGATATGTTTAAAATGTGGCAATGTTATATGGGAGGGTTGGCAGCTCGGTCGAGCCCCAATCAAACTCATATCAATTTGGTCACCTCACCTATCACCCGAGCCAAGTTAATCTTGACATAGGATTGTCGTGAAGAACCTTGTTGGAAAACAATGGTATATTTAATAATGGGGTCATAGACCTAGGTTTTTATTAGAGTATTGTGTTAAAATCCATTATATTGCATTCGAACCAATGCTGACTGGTTCGAGGAAATGATTGTAAATCTTTTGATATCGACAAAGATATATGTGTATACATATGTATGTGTAGGAATATGTGTGTGTGTGTGTGTGTACTATGGCATATGGTTTTAGTTTATGTAGACCTTATTAGAGGCCAAGATATGGTTATTATGTTCAAAAAGTTGATTTTACAATCCTAGTCATGTGGATTGTCACGAAAAACCTTGTTGGAAAACAATGATATATCTGATAACTGGGTCACAGACCTAGGTTCTTATTTAAGTATTGTGTTAAAATACATTATATGGCATTCGAACCAATGTTGATTGGTTTGGGAAAATCATTGTAAATCTTGTGATATCGACAAAGATATATGCATATACATATGTACGTGTAGGTGTACATATATATGTATGTATATAGCTAGATATATATATAGCTATATACATACATATGTTAAAAGCTATATGCATATATATATGTGTGTATGTGTGTGTGTGTGTGTGTGTGTGTGTGTGTGTGTGTGTGTGTGTGTAGACACACACACTATGGCATATGGTTTTATTTTATGTAGACCTTGATAAAGGCCAAGATATGTTTAAAATGTGGTAATGTTATATGGGTGGGTTGGCGGTTCGGTCGATCCCTAGCCGAGATCATATCAAGCTGGTCACCTCACCCGCTACCCAAGCCAAGTTAATCTTGACATAGGACACATCGGCCAACATGTTTTCTAGGATAAGCTTTTAGGCTTTAGTTGAAAAGTGCTCAACCGTTAGATAATGGATAACCACCCAAATTTATTGTTGAGATTTGATGGCAGGGTTTTGAGGTTGCCAAATTTTGTGGACGGAGGATAAGCAGAGAGATACATAGGATGTTGGGGAGAAAATGGTACCACTACATTAAAACAAGCATCTTAGCTTGATCTTTTATTAGACCTTGCATGTAATTTCGATATTAGTTAGTTTCTAATGAAATATTTAAGGATGAGATATGGATGGAATGGAATTTTGGGGTTGATTTGAGGAGATATTATTCCTTGGTTTTCTTGTGAGTTCTTGGAAACTTTATGAAGGAAAGAAGCGGGCACGGTCGAATGTGAAAGGGTTGATAAGGATGATTTTTGAGAACATTTTTAGGCATGATATCGTCTTTAAATTATCTTTATCAGTTATAGCATCTATATATTCTAATGATAGGGTAAAAAGATTCGATCTTTTGTTTATAATTTTTAACAATGGTGATTTGTAAATGGGACTGTTTAGATCTAAGCTTGATCATTTTTCCACGAATGTATACTTGTCTTTGTAGTATTTTATCTACATGTTTTATTATATGCCTATTATTGTGAGTACATGTGGTTGGGATCTCTATTCATCGTCTTGAGAGTTCGGTCATAGTTGGGAGACTATTTTTATCTTGGGTTATATTTACCCTGACTATTTACTTTATTGTACTCTTATTATTTGGTTTGTATATGACCACAACTATGAAGAATCAAGTATTTTTAGGGATGTTGTGTTAACTTCTCTCGAGATTTGATTTTTTGTTTTTCATTGTACATGCTTGAATCAATAACCTGGACTATTATGGATAAAATGAGTTTGCATTTTTGGAAAAAGGTGTGAATGTCTATGAGTTAATAGAACACCATTTTTGGGTTTCAGCAGTTTAAGGTTTTATTAATGGGGTTTTTAACTTTCTTCTCAAAGAGTTATTTTGAGAATGGAATCAAATATGAAGTCATTATGATTTGGTCTTACCTATAGTTGAGTTATTATTTCCATGGCATGAATTATTAGTGTTTTCTCCTATTAGGATATTCACTGTATTACTGCTATGCAAAGCATGCGAATCCAAGCTTAGTGTGGTGGCATTATGGTGTCTCTTCGACCTTGTTGCCAACTTATAATGGTATGTGGTATCATTATTAGATGGTGACCAAAATTATTTCCCAGGTTGAGGATAGTTTGGTCACTTTAACCCTTCAACTTATTCATTTATTTAGTTTTAAAACCTCCCATTGATTGATGTTGACTTTGTCTTATTTTCCACATGCCATTTTTGTGAAGGGTTATGAATTTTTGTGTATTATTTTTAGTTCATTCGAACACGTGGGTGATTGTGTACTCAGGAACGAAGAAATTTGTGGACTTAGTTCATATGAATATTATACTTAGTCTACTCTTAGGCTTTGTTGAATCCTTCCACATGAATGTTGTGTTAATTATTTGGTCTGTTTGAATATTTTGAGGTGATTCAGGATAGTTAAGTTATTTGATAATATTAAGGTACTTTGTGAAATAAATTATTATCATTAAAAGAGTGCTTGTACATTTAAATCAGGGAAGGCGTATGATAGTTTTGGGAAGTTAAAATAAAAATAAAAAATTTCCAGTAATTATGATGTTTGAAAAGTAGGTGTTACATGTCTCACTATCTTTTCCCAGCTCCCTATCTAAATATATATACATTAACATCCTATTTTTATGTCATCATCTGTCTCAAGTACACTACCGAGGTTGATTTTGTTGAGATTACTTATCGATGCATGAAATTATGCACCTAAGAATGCATAAGAAAACCAAAACCAAACTGACTAGGAATTATCCTTTAGCTTGTGTTGTATGAAACAACCTTAATACATTACCCCAAAGCATACCTTACCCATGCACATAGTTTTTATTTTCTTTAGGATTCTTCATTCCTCCCCAAATTCCTATATGCACTCATGAAACCCAAATTTCATGTGCGACTGGTTAGATTATTTAAATCTCTGGGGCATGTGTACTTTTAAAAGAACTTGGAAGAGGAATACTTAGAATCAATGTACTCAAATAATATTGTATTTTACCCATTACACACACCAATATCATTGAAAACAATCATGATCAGGATCATACTGAATCTGGATGGATCTTCTTTAAGAGTGTTAGGCTCTGTTATTGAAACTATGGAATGTAAATTCCTCCTAGAACTTTCTCTTGAGTAGGTCATAATCTAAAAATATCTACAAGGGGTCATATTTTGTATACCATGTATGTGTATAGTACATGAGAGTAGAAACGAAATGACTTTCCTTACTCTCAATCACCATTATTCCTTTTATGTGCCATATAATATCGTAATTGAATAAACATTATTAGTGAGATTATCTACAAATTAAGACTCTAGGAGCTTCACAAATTCCTCATATAAGTAAGGTCACATGGGTTATGTTGGTTAGATCTTGGAAGGCTAGTTATGGGCTGGCTGGTTATAGATTTGATGATTCTCAACAACTTGGGTTTTGGAAGACCAACTTTGGGTATGCTGGTTTTAGAATGGTTGATTCACCATGGGTTTCTTTTAGGTTAGGGTTACATTTGACACTCCTCCAGTGATTTTAAATGTTTATTACATTACACCTTGTGTGTTTATTCCATCTGATTGTAATGACACACATCTAGAATAACTTATTGTAACAAAAAGTTTGGAAAAAATCCTCGGGTGATAGATCATTCTTATATCACTGGTGTTATCCTTTTTTCTTTTCTAATATCCATGAAATCTCTATCTTATATTGGTTTTGGTAATTTTGTATGCCTCCTTTTGTGGCCATTTAATGATAGGGTTCCTAAGTTATTTCTTCAAGCTGAGTACACTCTCCTTCAATGCCTTTCATGAAGTGGGCCTCCCTCCATCACCTGAGTTAATCGTGACATGCACACCAGACCAAGTCCTCTGAGAATCCAACAATAGGATTAACCTCTTATTCAATATATAGCTTCTAACTTCTCTCTCATATTGTTCTTCCATTTTGGTCACTTATAGCACCCTTTTTAGGTTCTCTTTTCATGCACTCATTCCAATAGCTATCCACTAATGATACTAGTGGATATCTATTTACTCATGGGAAGTATCTCAAATCCATAATATAAAAACATCATCTTTATGAGAGGAGTTAGAGAGAAAATTTATGTTGCTTTAGGTTTGTACATGAACTGAAAATTGGCTTCTTTTGGGCATGAGTGCATTGATACCATAAATTTCAAAAAGTAATTTCTTAAGCATTATTTACACCACACATTAACATCATGTTTCCACACTTTTTAGTTATTTTTTAATACCTCAATATTTTCTTTAGACCAAAGATACTTATTTCTAAGGTTCACTAGCTTCTCTAGTAACAATGTCATGATCCACACATATAAGTGATGAGGAAAATCACAAACATATTGAATACAAGGATTCATATAAATTTTCATTTTCCTATTTCCTTGTATCATTTCCTCTATAACTTGGTTGGTTTCAATTGTATTCTTGATCTTGTTCATCAAACTATTTCTCTACATGCTCAAACATTATTCTCTCTTACATTCTCAATTCCCTTAATGAACAAGTTCCCAATAATGGAACCAAAATGTTGGGATTTTTTTAATAATTCCTACACATTTAGCCTAAAATTACCAAACCTAATCATATGGTCCTTGTAACCCACCATCCACGCAAAGATATTATGTGATATTTTTCTTGTGCTCACTTGAGGCACACTTGGTACAACAATTCCCTTGGTTGTTTGGGGAATGGAAAGAAAGACATAGTACTTATCTCTAATGACATGACCAATAAATATCTATAATTAAAATAGGAAATATTGTATGCATTACCATTTGAAAAATCAATCCTAGAATAACAATAGAAGTAACAATTTGAATCCTTCGTATTAATTCATATTGACAGAGCTTACAAAATGACCATTGATGTCATACATATAAAAAATACTAAGTCTATTTCAAAACATAACAATAACATCAATAATAACAATAGTAGTCAGGGAAACTAACAACAATAATTAGCCATAACCACCCTTATTATAGATTCATGTGGTCTGTTTATACTTGTGTCCAAATTAAAATGTACATCCATTCCCACTCAAAGTGGGTAGTTTCTATTACTGGAGGTAGCTAGTACTCACCTAGAGATTTTAGTTGGGGGACACCTTAAATTTTGAAGTGGTAACTTGTAACCTTTTCACTCTTTAGAAAGGGTGGGACTCTACCATCCATGATAACTGCTAACGTATCAATAGATTTTTTAGTATCAACATCTACATTTCTTTCACCACATGCCATCACATTCCTTTCATCATTTTTTCTCTTTTTTACTCTTCTCCCCCCTTTTTTTCTTTACTCAACATTATTTTTTCTTTTTATGTGGCACCATATGTTTTCTCTTCTTCTCGACTTAGCCTAAATTACTTCTAGTTTATATGATTTTGACTACTCTTGCATGTTCTAAGCCACAATTTCTTTGAGCATGCCCCTCCCTCAATGGTATACCATGCACGCTACTTGATCCTTATCTAAATTTATGTGATCAACAATAAGTTCACTAATACTTTTTATTTTTAATCCTCTTAACAAAAGGAATGATTCTTGTAAAAGGTGTGGTGATCAACTATGTGGAAATTAATCCAAATATGTCAATAAGGTTGTATGAAAATTTGATTTAAGGCTCTTACTAATGGAACATAGGTACCATGTGAAAATAATTGATGGAAAACCCAATATTAGATAACCCCCTAAAGCTACGTCACCTAGGGAGTGGTATAAATCCTTCACACAAGTATACTTAACATAAAATGTGGTAATTAATCCATGTTAGTGGGGATACTAGGTAAGGCTATATGAAATTAGTGAAAATGTTAAATTTCCCAAGGAATGAAGAAACTGTTTGTATTCTACATTCTCCTATATTGGAATATTTTATTAGATTGAAATATTTTAGATCTAATGTATATATTTAAGAATGTAGCAGTTTCCATATGGTATTACATCTATAGTAAAAATAATTACAATTTAAGTTCTAGATTAGATATGAAATTTGGTGGGACAAAGAAGAATCTTAAAAAAGAACGAGGAGCTCTATGGATACTTTGTAGAGTTCAAGCTAATTAGGTTAATTAAACAATGTGAGAGATTCACACATCAAATGGCTACATGTTATTTAATTTATTTATATAGCATGTATTTACCTTGACATTAAGGGGGTAATTTTATAAGCTTCCATCTAACTTACTAAATGCAATGTATTGATTCTAATTATTTTGAGGTAATATGATTTTTGTTTTCAACAACTCAACCACTTTTATGAGAAACATTATTATACTAACTTGCATGAATACCATTGTTTGTACAATATGTGGTTCTATTCAAAAGAGATATTAGAAGCAAGGATTAAGCCAAAAATAGAAAATATTATAGATATTGTCTACAAATTGAAAATGGGACTTGCTGCCTTGTTCATGTACTTTCAAACTCATCTACAAGTGCATCTAGTCGATGATCTTCTAATGATAGGTATAGTTAAACCATGATGGATGTTTTGGCTAGAGAGGTACATAAAGACCCTAAAGGGAATTTTAAAGAACTTATCATATCTAGAGGGTTATATGGTAAAAGGATACATTATTTAGGAAACATATTTCTATGTGTCATAATATCATAGGGACGAATTTATACAAATTCCATGCATTTGGAATGTTGAATGTTGAAATGAAAAATTAGAGTAAAACCTTTCGTTCAACATTTGAGGTACCCACTTAATGGTTATTAGTCATTGGAAATTTTATTCAAGGATCCACCAATTTGACACTTCATTCCAATTTTTATGAAATATGGTCCATTTGATGTGTGCTAGTAACTTTGCATATGTTTAATTTTTTGTATGGATTTTTTCCTTGTCATCCTTTTCTTCTTTGCGTAATTTTCTCAGACTTATTCAATTTATTTGATCTCTTCTTGTTTTTCTTCCCGCATTCACACATATATCCATTTGAACATTGTTTTTTAAATTTTTCTAGCTCCTACACAAATTAGACAACAAACTAATTAAATGAAAAAATATTCTAACTGTCACTGTTTCTTAATTTTGGAAATCCTCCAATGACCTTTTTGCTATAGGAATGTTTTTTCACATTCCTGTTACCATGCAATTGTCTATTGTAGGATTTAAGACAATTTTCATTTATTCTCCCTGGTAACACTTTTCCTTGTTTTTATATATGATGGATTTGAAAGGTTCATTTCCAACAAATACACAATTTTCTTATATGTTCTCTAAATATGCTCTCATACACTAGTACCATTTGTTCTATTTTACATGATTTATTGTGAATATTTAGAGTTTTGTGTGTTCTTCTTGACTCTATTACACACATCATATTTATTTATGTATTTGTTGTCAAAGAGCTAGTTATCTATAAATCTCTTGCCCCCTAGTCATATTATTATGAAAATACACAACATATGTCACAATATTTTCCATTAGAATAATATTTTCTATACCATACACTAAATTGAATGGAAACTATCATGTATTACATTTATAGTTTTTCTTACAAATCCAAAGTACAATTGGTATTCTATCACCCCTTTTCCCATTATAAAAAAATTTTAGTAACATTTCTAAACATTCATTAGATGTTTTTACTTACCCATTTTCATGTGGATGATATGATGTACATTGATTATGCGCAATAATAAACCCTTTTATGATGATCTTATTTGTGTTATTGTGAAAATGGGTTCCTTGGTCTCTTACCAATTTCTATGGATAGTCATACCTTGTTATAACATTTTCATAAAAAATTTTGGCCATATCCCTTTTCATGTGATTTAATGTCACAATAGCTTCAACCCATTTAGTGAAGTAGTTTGTTATGATAATTAGGTATCTAGCCTTATATATTTTATATGGTGGATGAATTGGTCCAATAAATTCTATCCCCAACTACTCAATTGTGTAGATAGAAATGGGATACGATGAATTTAATCCCTTTGTTTTGGTTTTCCTATTGTTTGGCCAAAATCATAGTGTTTCACAATATGATGCACAACTTGAGATAATTTCCACTGCTAAATTCTACTTTGTAGTATTCTTTCATAGCCAGTTCACCCACAAAAGGACCCCTACTACCTATTCATGTTATTCTCACAATATGGAACACCTTTCATGTTCCAAAGATTATTACGTAATACTTCATCCCCCCCAATTTATACAAGAATATATTTATTATTTAATAATGAAATGTTTTAGTTACAAAATTTTACTTTTCATTCTGTATGTAAAGGTCTTGTAAGATTACATATTATAGGAATTGCACAATTTTTTCTAAATATTATGGAACTATGAATACTATGAAAAAATAAACATTTATTGAGTCTTCATCTAATTCATCAGGTTCTTCTCCTCTATCAAATTTTCTTAAACGATCTATCGTTATCTATTCCCTTCCAAGTTCAACCTTAAATTTGAAACTATATTCTTAAAACAACATTAGCCATCTCGATATCCTATCTCCCGATAATGACTTATTGATAAGATATCATTGTGTCTGATGGTCAATGAAAAATTTAAATGGTGTCACTAAGATATATTATCTAAATTTATGGAGTATAAATACCATGGCCAATTTTTCTCACTCTATAGTTTTGTAGTTTATCTCCACCAGTGATATTTTGTGTCTCATGAAGTGTATAGGATGGTTAATTCCCACTTCTCTACAATGAAAAAAGATTTCTTTGATTGCATTACCTAAGGCTTATCCATGCACATGATATATGTTTCTCTAGTCTAGGGATATTAGCATTGAATAAATGACTAAATATTTATTAAGCTCTGTAAATACATTATGACACTTTGCTTTCCATTAAAATTTTTTTCCCTTAAATATTAATTATTCCATCATTTGCACAATAATGGCACACCCCATAGTGAATTTCTTGCAATTTTTTTATGTCCCAATAATGTACATAATGTAGATGTATTTTTTTGGATCTTTAATATTTATTAGTATTGGAATTTCTCCTTTGTCTACTAGTATCCCTTATTTAAAAACAAGATGTCCAAGAAAAATTGTAAAAGGTGTAAAAAACATACAATTTTGTCAATTTAAAGTAGTGAGAAAATATATTAACATGATGCATACATTAGAAATATGATCCTTGGATAAAGATAATATTTACAAAGCATCAATATATACTTCAATAAAATTAATTATGAATTCATTGAATGCAATGAACTCAAATGTGGAAAAAATAATCTGGGTACATATTTAGCCCAATTGACATTACTAGATACATAGATCTTCCCAAATATAAATTTCAAGTATTCTTTGATTGATCCTATTACACCATTTAAATTTGATAGTAGTCACTAATTACATCCATGAATGAATAAAATTCATTCCCTTCTACGGCCTCCAAATAATTTATGTGAAAGAAGTTGGAAATGGATCATTTACATACACATCATTGACTAATCACCACAAATCCTTCTATCCTATTTATTTGGTTGACTAATTACTGGGATCAAATAATTTGATTTGTTATGGGATATTCCAATCCTTAATCTATCATGCAATCCAACTCAAATTTAGCCTTAGCCTCCATGTTAGTATTTAACTTGTATGACATCTTCTTGATGCGATTTGTGATTTCTTTTATTTCAACGTATATTTTATCCTAAGGATTGATCTACTCCTTTTATTGCAATGAATTCATTTTAGAACACATCGTCATAGTCTCATAATAGTTGTAGAATATTTGATATTTTTTGTTATGTCCAATAATCTCCCATAGTGGCTAGCTTAACTATTCTTTAAGGTCCAATATCTTCAACCCTTTTTCGCAATAATCATCTTACACTTTGGAGTTTACTTATTCTGTGGTGTCCTCAAATTTCCTTGAGAATTATTTTCCCTCTATGTTTATATTACACGTGTTGTTGTTATTTATTGCACAAATATGTGTTGTAGGAATATGTTCAATATATTATGGTTCAAACATTCCTAAAAGTTCCATGTCTTGTTTTTTATTTGAATCTTCATATTTTTTTGTTGTCCCCAACTCTATGAATATTTTACTTTGAAAAATTCTACTCTTATTTCTTGGTTTATTGATTGAGTGAGTCCAAGAAGAGGTCTCGTAGTTCCAATTGGAATCCTAGCAAAAGAGAAAGAACTTTACACCATATTTGGTTGAAAGGAGTGGTGGATTTGTTTTGTTCTTCTCTAATGCGTATGAACTCTTTGATTCCAATTCGTTATAATTTTTTCATATCAAAGGATTTCAAGAACTTGTAAAATAAGTTGTCTAAAATATTGTATGGGAGCCTTAAGGATTTAATAGTACCAATCTACTGTGATCTGTTTAAGGTTTTTTAGAAATACTTTATCGCATTCCACATCCCATAGAATAATCTCTCTAATTTTAGTGACATAGGCCTTGATATGAGTGTTGATATCCCATCTCTTTTAAATTTAGGAATACCGGGTAATGGGCATGGAAGCATGACACCCCGTATGGTGAAATCAAGGGGTTCCTTAAAATATTTGGCATAAATTCCCATTTCATATGATTCCATAATTGAGTTTAAATTATGAAATGGGGAGGAGGAGGAGTTGGGTAGGTTTTGGTGTATTCAATATTATTTGGGGCATAAAGAGTTCCTTGGAATGGTCTAAATGATCTAGGGAATTGATACATGTATGATTGTGAGGAATTTGAGTACATATGTAGATAAGGATAAGTATCATTAGAAATTCATTCATGAGTTTTTAGTTATGAAATCTTGCATTTTTGGAAGTAGTGTATGGGAAATAATTTCCAACTAGTCCTTATGAAAGGTAAGCGGAAGACGGGTGAGGACCCATCCCCAGCTTCCTAGATCCTATGAGAAGATAACCCTTTTACATGGAGTGTTGCATTGGTTGTGTATCAATCAAAAGAGTGTATTCTTTATCATCAATGGGATATCCCATATTTTTCCCCATTACAAAATTTGGTTGTGGAGTTTCACCATTGTCTAACTCTCTAATCCTCTCTAACACCATAGAAATAATATCATTTGGCAAGTATTGAGCCCCCCTTTTGGGTGCATGTTAAGTATGGTTTGGAAGAGGGAAGGCATGATAACCCTTTATAAATTGTTTAATATTGGGAGTCTAATTTTCCTTTAAAGAGGGATTTTTATAGTTTATAAGCACTATATTATTATTTAGCATCTCATAGGTACGAGTATTCATCATTTCTAAAGACTCATCTATTGTGCAATTTGGGTCCATTATTCGTGTAAAAATATCCCGCTTCGTCAGTTTCATAGTAATGTGGGGTCTTGATAAGACCCTAGTATGGGGATCAGTTCCACCTGTAAAAGTCATATTATTTGGATTGGATTGACCGTCTTGAATGTTTAGGGGTTCATGGAACTCCTCTATCCTCACATGATTGGTAGGATTTAAGATATATCTAGGGGAGGATTACACGATATTGGTGTAGTTTTTTAGCCCATCTTTGAAAGGAAGGGGATCGTTGAGGTTGAACATGGGAATAATATCTTTCAAGGCCAAAATTCCCATAAAACTCTCTACCTGGCATATTTGGGGGGATAAGCTATGCATAAATTGATGTAAATGTGGGAGGTGGGACACAAGAAACTAGTATTTCATATCAGGTTCACCAGAATTTGTACATATGGAAAATTACACAGGATTCCCTATGTATGCAAATTCTCGAGGTTGTGTCGAGAGAACCAAAATGTGGAATATGGGAAAGGTTGTTACAAGATAACCAGAAGCTTTTAATGGGTAGCATGAATTCCTAATAACTAAGTTATCCCATAGAGAATCAGAGGCTATGAATGGGTAGCATGAATTTCTAATGGCTAGGTTTGTTGCTTTGATTTATGCTACTAAAGTATACTAAATTCAATTTTTAAATACATAATTGATAGAAATTTAATTTAAATAAATGACAAGTGATTTTAATCTTTTAATTAAGTAAGTTCATTCCCAATTGAATGAATACCAAAAATGTCGCTATCTATTCTATTTGTTTGTATTCTAACAATATTTTAAAATAAGTGAAATTAAAAGAAGATAATTAAATAACTATTAATATTTTATATTTTGAGCTTAATTGAAATAAATAAAATGAATAACTCTACAGACATAGTGAAACAAATTAAAATAAATTGTTATTGCTTCTAAATAAAATGAAACTAAAACAGGAAATAAGCGGATGTGGCTACTCCTATGTTGTAGGATTATTTGATTATACTACTCTAAGAGAAAGCACTCAAGATTCATTAATCTGATAATGTAAAAATTCCTTTGAAAAAACTTCTAACTCAAGGTTTCTAGAAAGTGAAAATATTCTTAGAGGAAATTTCCTCTTTTCCATATAAACATTCCTTAGAAAAAGTAATTATAAACTAATAGAAATAAATGTTTCATAAAAAGAAATGTAGAGATTTATTCACTTCTCCCTCCAACTAAGTTCCGAAGTAGATCCACACGTATGATCCAGAAAGAAGTTATCAAGGAAATATTTATGCAACTAATATTTTACAATCAATACTGAAATAAAAAATGTATTTAGGAAGTGATGGAATCTTCCACTTTTAACAATCTAACTTCACAATTTATCTAATGAAAATAAATAACAACTATGCAAAGCATTAAATAATATAAGTATAGCCGCATCCTAGTTACGATTGTTTCATTGTAGCTTCCTAGAGATGAGATGCACTTGTTGTCTCCTCATATTTATATCATCTTCCAATGATGAAACCCAATTGATCATGTGATCTAAGAATAGTGACTGACAATAAAGAAATAAAGAACAATTATTGTTGCTAGCTTGGTGCAAAGTAAATGACTGAATGTGAGAAACAATTAATAACATAGTAAATGTACTTGTTAATCTATGTTATCCCTCTCCAAATTTAAGTAGCATAACGGTTCACTAAAAATATCAAATTTCCAACAACCATACATATAATTTGTGACTTTTATAAACTAGTGGGAAAGAAGATGTCAACTATAAGTTTCCATTAAGAAATGACAACTCAACTAAGGAGAAGGATTCAAAATACTAATTTTACTAAGAAGAGAAGAGAAACTCAAGAACAATCCAAAAATCCTATTCTTTGCTAATTCAACCAAGAAATGCAAAGAAAAAATTATGTTGGAATCAAAACATGCATTACAAAGAGCTTGTTTTAGTTTTATGTTGGATGGAAACATGACTGCCCCTATTTCCATAAGAGCAGTAGTGCAACTACCACTACGGTTTCATAACCTCCATTATTGCAAAAGGATTAGTTGCACAACTACTGCTAAAAAATAATGCCAAAAGATAAAAAGTGGTCCTGTAGAAAAAATGGAAGTTTGGGGACAAAGCAGAAGGGTTGATTTGAGTCAAATAATTGATGAAAAGGAGAGAGGGAGGTATATGGATCCTATTCTCATCTTGGAATGAGTCTTTGTCATGATTGGAAACATGTCATGTTTAAATGTTGCACCATGTAATTTTTGGGTGTGTACAATGACAAGGAGGCTCAAATGAATATTGATAAATAAATCTAGTGTCTATAATGATTTATAGGATCGAATTGAAGATGGATGATTTGCATGGAGATAAATGATGGTAGCACCACATTGGGATCTAGATGTGATTTATAGGATTGATGTGTTAGTGGCATCTTGATTTTTTTTGGTAGCTTCATGTGTTACTGGTAGCTTGATGTGGATTGGTTTTTGTGTTGGATGATGCACCTTATCATGTTTACCATGTGTTTAAGGAGATTAATGGCTTGATATTTAAATTTCACCATATATCATGAGCTCAAAAATTTAAATAGATGGGATTTTAATTTGATTGTGTTTTCACAAAATCATAAACTTTAGACATTTATTTATCTCAGTCTCATAGTAGTATTTAGAAGGTTATCAAGGAAAGAAAGTATTAATTAACCCCCATCCTTTTAGCCATCTTATTTATTTTATTTCATATGTTGTGACCTATTGCACCTAATTGCCTAGTCATTTCTTAAGATCCTGCATATTAACCCTAACTCGGCACCCATATTTATTACTGGTGCGCCCATGGGTTCCCTTGTCCCACTTCGGAGCACCTTGGTCTATTTTATACTTTTCCATCATTTTTTTGGTATTTTCTAGCTGTTTTTCATTCTTATCTTTTATGTCATCATACTTTTAGGGTTTTTAATTTCATTATCTTATTTACTAATCTCATTTACATATTTTTTAAGTTCATTTACTTTTACATTATATTTCCTTCTAAATTAGATTAACTATCTTTTACTACATTAGTTAGCCAATTTTAGTTAATCATTTTGGTGAACCTGAAGTATTCAACACTTTGGATCCTGTTCTTTCTTCAATCATGGGTCATCAAGTCTCTTTATCTGATTAAATTAAGATATATCCCCATTTCCAGGATGTTTTACAAAAACAACTAGAGTGCATGTCTTTGGATGTCGATACATTGCCGCAGAAAATAAGTCATATATTCAATCATTTATCTAAAAACTATGAACCTAGTGATTATCCATCTACTCAACCCCTATTAGACTCAATTCAAGCCTTACATTATTTCTAGATAAATGTGCAGTAATGGAATCCATAATCACATCTATTAGATATGAAATTCAATAGCTTAAGGATGTTTCTCAATCACATGTTTGTATTCCTTCAACATCTCATATGAAATTTATGACAACTACATGTCATGTAGTTGAACATCAAGACATGGAATTTCTTAAGCCTCTCATATTTGAGCATAATACTACACCACATGACATTCCTATTCAAATCCTTATTCATCAGTTAATCACCATACACCCTGCTCACTATATTTCTATTCTAAATAAAACATTATTTAGAACACACATTCCATGCCAATCAATCTCATAACAGATAACCATATGCAACTGTAAATGACTTGGTGATCCACCAATCTATTCATTTCATAACTCGGTGATCTACCGATCTATTTATGTTAACTTTAAGTATTGAATATTATCGTATACTTCGTATACTTGGTTTTCCTACCTGAAACCAAGTATTGAGTGATCTATTTAAAGAACCTATCTGAATATTTGTTACCAATATTCATCTGATATCACGTTGCTTTAAACTAGGTGACATAGGACAATGCAACCAACAACTTGCGATACTTTGGCCAAATATTTTCAACATACTGTTTATGTCACTATTCCTAGATGGCATACTCATCATTTCAGAATACATCCTTCACCTCACTCATTTGTTATCTAGAATGGTCTTTACCAACTTCTGTCAGTTCACTTGTCCAAGTTTGACCCTAGTCTAGGTTATAACATAATTTATCATAGGAATACCCTCCTAATGACTTAGGGTATATGGGCATACTTAGTCGAAATAAGTCAACCAAATGTGCCAAGGTACCCTAAGTCATAAAGGGCTACTCCCTATCCTAAACATGCTAATAACTAGACCTAGCGAGAAACTATGTTCAAGTCCAGATGGATGTAGATTTGGATGATCAATGTAGAAGGGTGTTACCACATGTCAAATGCATCAATGTATCCTCAAAAAGACCCTAGTGTTTTCGAAGGTACAGTCCTACAGTTGGCGTGTGCCAACATCCTACAGAAACTGCCTCATAAAGTTGTACATACCCCTAGGAGGTTATTAATATTTAATTAATTTGGATTATAAAATAGATTACAGCATCCATGCTAAACCCTAATCCAACACTCCTTAAGTTCTTGTTCTATACTTGAATCAATTAAGCATTAAAGAACTTCCTTTAACTCATGATTGCTTTTAATGTTTGTTTACTTAGTTTAACAAGTAGTTAACCAAAAGAGGACAACAATATCATAAGTTTCAATATAATGTAATTTAACATTCAGGGAGGTTTAGCAACCACATAGGTCCAACTAAAGTAGAATTCATACAAAATGAATTCCTATGATTTACAATCATATCTCCAATCCTTTTTGGTTTACATTCATTTAAGAGAGGAAGAGTCTTCCTCTAAATGATTAAGTGTCAGGGTTTATCCTTCACATTTCTATAGTTCATACTACATGTTCATTACACATCACATTACTATGTTAAATTGTTTAGATAATAAACATCATCTTATGCAACTTTACAAGTTGCATCTTATAGGGGAAATTGAACTAACTCCCTTTATCCATCTTATCAAAGGATAACAAGATAAACATATAAATAATACGAAGAATATCAACAAGATAGAACTTCCATCTCCTTTATAAAAGTATGAGATAATTTACACAACCAATGCAAGTAAATATCAACTCGCAATTCATCATTATAAACTTATATATTTACAAGACTATGCACTTTAGGCGTACTACATAACAACACCTTCATTCTAAAAAGTATACAAATTTTCTTTTTCAATACAACTAAAGAATGAATCAGAATTCTTTACAAAGAATCAGACTTATATCAGCCAATGCATCATATAAGTTTTTGCCTTCTTTTATCACTTACGATGTCCATCTGCAAAAATTGCTAGCACGGGTCAGTTCAATGAACTGAGCATGATAAGCACTAAGCATTAAAAAAAAGTGCATTCCACTAATTATTTCATTAAAACAACTTTGCTTTAATGAGATAATTAATATATCATACTATAAGCAAAAGTGATACCAAACAGAAAAAAAGTACAATAATAAATCTAGATCCACGTTTAAGAGAAGAAAATAATATAATCCACAACATCTATCTTAAAACTTAAAGTTTAATTGATCCTATCAATTACCTTTAAACAAACAATAGATCTTGTCATCCCATTATTTCATAATTCTATCCTAATAGAATACAACATTTATCTTTTCTATAAGACAAAAGAAGTGTTTACAACATGGTTCATTTTAGGATGATTCATCTAAATCTTAAGCAAAGAATAAGAAGAACCATTATGTACCATACCCAAACTCAAAACATCCGAAAAATAGATCAGGTTCATAACATGAATTAACTGTTTCCTTTCAAGGATAACAATCTTATAAATTCAACATTTAAGATATACATCTAAAAAGAATTCCATATCAATCCAAGAAGGTAAAGAGAATCAAAACAGTCTAACTGCAAATCTAAATCTACTTCTGCGTGTTATAAGTTAGCATTCAAAGATCTAAAACCAACGTTCACAAATCTAAGTAGACTCTTACAGGAGTTAATCTCTACTTCGAGTCCACCCAAGGAGGATTCATAAAAAGATAGAGTACAAGAGACAAAACCTACTCCTATCCATCTAAATAAAGCAAGGTTTAGTTAAACAACAATTGATCAAACAAGTATACATTCACTTATTAGCAAAAACAACTTATCAACTATCTTTCTACATCATTACAACAAATGATTCAAACTAAGTAGACCAACAATCCATAAAGAAATCACCATCTCATAAGAGAATCGAGTGCAGAGAAGTTCAATCAATGAGCTTATCCAAACGACATAAAAAAGGAATCTCTAATAGGAAAGGTCCAAATAATTAATCATTTCATTAAACTTAACAAATGAATTTCCTGTTTCAATTCAAATCAGAATGAAAAACATATTACAGTCCCAAAAATAGTAATACTGATAGAAACCCAAGAGAGTATATTTCCTTTATCTTTAAAAGAAACCCAAGAACTCATTCACTATATCCAACAAAGATAAAATCCCAAAAAATTAAGCTCACAAGTTTAGAATTATCCATGAACTCAAGGACTAAAGTCTCTTAAATATTTCAACAACTCAATACGAAGAGTAAGTAGTTCATGAATCGAAAAGAACTATACATAAAACAACCAAACAAAGAAATAATCCTTCCCTTACAAGTTCAGTGTATAAGGGTAATAACACATCCATCCAAAGAGACCCAAAAATTATTTTAAAGGATCTAAAGAGAGAGCAAGAAACCCAAAGATGTTTAAGTCAGAAGATGTCCCATTCTTACCTCCAATGCAACTGAAACAGAAAACCAAAACAAGACTTTCACAACCTCAAAATTGTGACAGAGGAGACTTAGTTTCAAACAAAACAGTCAACCCAGAATGTGGGTTTCCTCAAATAGAGGGGAAAAGAATACCCCCAAATTTTATGCCATTACCATCTCAGAGAAGACGATACAGTCTTAAAAATAGAAATATCACATTCATTTAAACAAGACGTTCCTAGTTCAAGATCTCAAAGGGATTACCAAACAAATCATTCAAACTATCACCCATATTTCTTGTGAGTAAGTTGCTTCCATAAAAGAATTATAAGCTTTAAAATTTTAATACAAGTATAACCCAACACAAAAATACAGAACATAATCAAATTCATCGATTTAATTAAAATTTCATAACACTCAAGTGCCAAATATGAGTACAATGTTTAACACGAGCTTCTCACAAAAGTTTAGAACTACATAAGCAATAAAATAATGAGTACAGTGTCAAATATGAACTTTAAGCAAAAGTTCAGAATTACACAAGTTTCCAAACACCAATTCAGAACAACACGAAGCTCCAACAAAATTTATATCGAAACACGAAGCCCTAATACAAGATCAAATGGAACTCAAGGTTCCCATAAAGTTTAGAACCCTATATTGCAACAAAGGACTGTTCAAAACACAACAACCTCGAATGCAAGTTCCAGAATGAAAAACAGAGCTACAAAAAAAATAATCGCATACAAGCTTCACATGCATGACATCACTAAACTTGCACAGAGAAAGAGAGTTTCCAAAACAACATTATTTAAGCCATGGATTCATATCCAAAAATCACAGAGATTCCTAAAATCATGCAAGTAATCAACCAGAAAAATCATGCAAATATTAATAAGCATAAGAGCAGAGTTATTCTAATGAATCATTTAGAAGAAAGCATGAAATCTTAATGGGTAGAGCCTATCATGCCTGATAGTGCTTCTGCCAAATCGAAGGAGACTTCCATCTGAGCTTCCAACTCTTTTTATCCTCCACGAAAGATCAACAATCAAACATCTTTTCTTCCTATGCCTCATATACTTTCCTTCGATCAAAAATAGACCATAGAAACCAAAAATAACTTTGAAGTGAAGGTCAAACTGCTGGTTCGAAGAACTAGATAGCTCCATGTAGAGAAAAATTCGCAATGCATGCAAAACCAAACAACCTCCCACAAACCCACCTTCCAAGTTTCCAAGATGGTTTGCACACAAAAACCAAGGTCCATCAATGCCATTAATTCCAAATTTCCCACTTATCTTTCCTTTCCACCACCTCCTAAAACTGGCAAATGCCAATTCCATCCAAACATGCAATTCCATCTTTAGTGGAGCTTCCACATATGCCTCCACTAAAGTCAACTAGCCCCTGCCAAAACTGGTAGTACCACCATCCATTAAACCCTATCAACTCACTTAAATGCCATTGGAACCATCGCCTTAGAGACATGCGACCCTTAGGTTCCCTTTCAATAGTTTAGGATGGATCCCATAAAACTTAGGTTAGTCTAGCAATAACCACCTTAGGTCTTAAAACATTACCAATAGTAATTCCCACCTTAGGTTAGATTAAATTCATAACCATTTAGTATTAGGTATTAGTTAAAATAGCCTAGCATTACTTTAGTAATCTCTCCCATATTCATTTAGCACAAAGCTTAGGTTAGGACGCCAACCCAACAAAATAGAATAAGAGGCTTAGATTAGAATGAAATCCAAATAAGTAGACGTAGCTAGAACATAGGTGTTCTTACCTAGCTTAGGATACTGTTAGGATAATCTTTTGGTTTTTGGACTCCGAATTCCTCCTTTGTCATAAAATAAATTGAATTTTGTTTACATCCGTTATGTCCTGCCATGATCAATCCCCAAAGACCCGAGCACAAACATACAGCTGAACAAAAACACATTCACATAAGACCAAAGAATTTGTAACATACAAAGTTCAGTACGATGTGTCCCTCAAACTACTGAATGTCAATTTACCATTCAGTCTATGAAGAAGATTTAAAACATTCCTTGGATCACTGAAATTGATCCAAGGATGAATCAGAAATAGGAATAAGTCTGCAACTCTTAAAGCTAGATTGCAGCTTACCTTTCTAAAGTGAAAATGAATTCTTGAAAGCCATACTATTTTAGTCTAATGATATTAAGAAAAAAATTATTTATCCATATCAAGCATGATCTTCAGTAGTCAAAAGAACACACCTTTATCAAGAAAATCATATGTCAACACTTGAAATGCAAAGGAGGAATATAACAATTGTCAAGGGTGTTACATGCTTCCCTCATAAAAGAATCATCATCCCAATGATTACCTCACTTTCATAGTTTGCATCTAGGACAATCAACTTATTCACTTTTCTTATCATATGTCAAAAACATATAAGAATTTTAAAGTTCCAGAAATCAACATTACATAATTATTTATTCAAAACAAATAAATATCTACCCAAAAATGGCATACTTGTTGTAATATAGAGATAAAATCACAATTTTTATCAGTCAACAGAATCAATTCTATTCAAATAGATATGGAAAAGTAGTTTTCATATCCTCAAGGTTTTCCCAAGTTGCACTTTCTTCATTAAACTGGTCCCACTGGACCTTACATTGACTTATTTCACGATTTCTTAAATGCAACTGACAAGTTTCCAACACTCGTATGGGTTTAACCATGATTATTCCTGGGTCTTGGACCTACAAGGAATTCTAATTTAACACATGTGATAAATCTGAAACATATTTCTTAAGCAAAGAAATATGGAAAACATCATGCATTCATGATAAAGCAAGAGGTAATGCTAAACGATAAGCTACAGGGTTGATTACTTCAACTATCTCAAAAGGTCCCACATAATGTGGTGATAACTTGACAACCTTGCCAAAAGTTATAGAGCTCTTTTTCAGTTTAACCCAAAGAAATACTTTCTCACCAAGTTCAAATTTCCTGTCTACCCACTTTAAATCAACATAACTCTTTTACCTATCTGCTGCTTCTTTCAAGCATTCACGAATCATTTTAACTTGTTCCATTTCAGTAAGAATTTCAGGTCCAATTACCTCTCTATCCTCAATGTTGTCCCAACTAACCAGGGTTCTACATTTTCTTCCGTATAATGCTTCGAAAGGTGCCATCTTAAGAGAGGCATGATATGTGTTATTATATGCAAACTCAACTAGTGGAAGGTACTCTTCCCACTTATACTGCTGGTCCATACAATACATCTGTAACATATCCTCCAAAACTTGATTAACTCTTTCAGTCTATCCATCCATTTCCAGATGATACACAGAACTGAAGTTCAGCTTAGTTCCTAGAGCTGCATTAAGCATTTTCCAAAACCTTGACATCATTCTAGGATCTCTATCAGATATGATTAATTCAGGTACTCCATGTAATCTAAAAATTTCATGTACAAATATTTTAGCTAACACAGGAGAATCATCCTTCAGATTACCCGTGATAAAATGTGCTACCTTTGTTAGTTTATCCACAACTACTAAAATAACATCATGTTTGTTTCTTGACATAGGCAGCCCTTGAACAAAGTCCATGCTTATCACTTGCCATTTGTACTGTGGTATACTATGAGGATACAATAAACCAGCTGGGTGCATATGTTCCACTTTAACACATTGACATTCAAGGAAATGTGTCACAAAATCTATAACATCCTTTTTCATTCCCTTCCAGAAATATTGTTGTTTTATATCAGCAAGCATCTTTGTAATACCAGGGTGTCCAGAAAAAGGTGAATTGTGAAATTCTGCTAACAATTTCTTTCTCAAATCATTTAGCGAAGGTACAAATACTCTGTTTTCAAATCGTAAGATTCCTTTGTTATCAAAGTGAAAACCTTTATACCTCAAATCATTCGGATCTGCAGCAAGCATTGTCTTTACTTGCTGAAAGTAAGAATCAGATTCCATAACACTTTTTACTTCATCCTTAAATTGAGTTCTCAATGTTATAAGAGTAGAAATGTGCTTCCTATGACTTAGAGCATCAGCCACTCTATTTTCTTTACCCTTTATATAACTTATGTCAAAATCATATTGAGACAAAAAATCTAACCACCTTCATTGTCTTGCATTAAGATTTGGCTGAGTGAAGATATACTTCAGTCCAAGATGATCAGTTTTCAATTCAAAAGGTTTACCAAGTAGGTAATGCCTCCAAACTTGCAGTGCATGAACAATGGCAGTAAGCTCTAAATCATGTGGAGCATAATTCAACTCATGTAACTTTAGTTTTCTACTTTCGTAAGCTATGACATGATCATTTTGTAACAAAATACCTCCTAGACCTTCACCAGATGCATCAGTTACCACCATAAAATCTCCATTAGGATCTGGTACTGCTAGAATAGGTGCTGAAGTTAACTATTCCTTCAAATTTTTGAATGTAATTTCACGTTTCTCATTCCAAACAAACT
Organism: Taxus chinensis; assembly: GCA_019776745.2. NCBI lineage: Eukaryota > Viridiplantae > Streptophyta > Pinopsida > Cupressales > Taxaceae > Taxus > Taxus chinensis. The sequence goes on along the minus strand of CM034156.1, from coordinate 397,277,504 downwards.
TTTTATCCTTCTTCTGTAAAAAGGTTATTGGTGCAGCCACCTTAGAGAAATATTTTACAAACTTCCTATAGTAGCCAGCAAGTCCCATGAATCTTCTAACTTCATGTACATTCTTTGGTGCAGGCCACTCAGTTATAGCTACAATTTTTGAAGGATCTACAACAATTCCATTCTTACTTATTACATGTCCCAAATAGTGTACTTTTGTGTCATAGAAAGAACATTTAGACAACTTACCAAATAACCGTCTCTTTCTTAATATTTCCAAAACTATCTTCAAATGCTCATGGTGTTCCTCTAAACTTTTAGAATATATGAGAATGTCATCCAAGAATACGAGCACAAATTTTTCCAAGTATTCTTGAAAGATATTATTCATTAAATTCATAAATGTTGCAGGTGCATTTGTTAATCCAAAAGGTAAAACCGTGAACTCATAATGTCCATACCCTTTTCTGAAAGTTGTTTTATGAATGTCTTCATCCTTGATCCAATTGATGATATCCATATTGAAGATCTATCTTAGAATATACCAATGCTCCACGCATCTGATCAAATAAATCATCAATCCTAGGGAGTGGGTATCTATTCTTGATTGTTTCTTTGTTTAACATTTTGTAATCAATGCACAATCTAAGTGTTTTATCCTTCTTTTTCACAAAAATTACAGGTGCTCCCCAAGGTGAAACACTTGGTTTAATCAAACCTTTAGACAAAATTCTTGCAACTGAGCCTTAAGCTCTACTAATTCTGTAGTAGTCATTCGGTACAGTGCTTTAGAAATCAATTCGGTTATAGGCTTCATCTCTATTGTGAAATCAAAATCCCTTTTAGGTGGAAGACCTGATAATTCTTCTAGAAATACATCACTGAAGTCTCGTAGCAATGGATCTCTCTCCATGACATCACTTTTTTCTTCAGTTGTTTCTATAATTTTCACTACATATAAGGTACAACCTTTATTTTTGGCCTTTTTAAGTTGCATAGCTGACAGTTTTCTAACAGAAATCTCATGTTTCACACCCTGAATCTCTGTTGTTTTCTGCAGGTCATCTAAACAACTAATGTGTTTTTCAAAATAGTCCACTTTAGCCTTATGTTCTGCTAACCAATTAACACCTATGATTACATCATAAGACCCCAAAGGTGCAACATAAAGATCAACTTCAGTGGAAAAGTTAGGTAAATCAAGGACTGCTCCAAAAAGACACATACTAACTGTATGAACAACATTGTTTCCATACTGTACAGTCCATGTTTTATCCATGTTTCCAGCTTTTCTTTTTAGTTTTGATGCTAATTTACTAGAAATAAAACATTCAGTAGCTCCGGTATCAAAAAGAATAGTTATAGGTAAACCAAATAACTTACCCAGAACTTCTATGGGCATGGCCTATTTCTCAGCCTACTTGTCAGCTACTGCAGCATGTATCTTGTGTTGCTGATTATGATCATCCTTTTTCAAAGGGAATTGATTTACATAATGATCTTTGCCATAGTTATAACAGCCTCCTACAGGTCCCTTCCTAGGCTCAAAATTATTTCCAGCCCTAGAGTTATCATTCTGACCCCCATAGGTCTTCTGTCCATTATTATTATTCTTGAAAAAGTTGTTACGTGCATTACCAGCAAACTTGTTTGTTACTGCTTTCTTATTAGTATCAGTTGAAAACTTACTTTTCATTCCAAATTTCTTCCATGGTCCTTTCTTAGGTGCAAGAGATGATGAAGAGGAGTTGGGAATTTTCTTCCTTACTTCCTCCTTATGAGCAGAAATTGCCTTTAATTTTTGTTCCTACCTTATGGCCTTTTCTACAACCCCTTCCATAGTGGTTGGGATGTGAACATCCACCTCTCCTCCTATAACAGGATTCAATCCCATGATGAATTTATGTATCCTGAACTTCTCATCAGTTTGGTACTGAGGTACATACTTAAGGAGTTTTGTAAACCACTCCCAATACTCAGTTACAGTTAGCTTTCCTTGAGCTAAGTTCTGAAATTCAGTCATTTTTTATCATAGTAAAGTTGTAGTAGCCATCGTTGCCTAAAGTATCCTTTAAATTTATCCCATGTGATATTAGTTTCATCAATATTTAACTCAGCCTTACGGCTGTCCCACCATGAAGATGCCTCATGGGAAAGCTGATATGCTCCCCATATCACCTTTGTTTCTTCTAAGAAATTCCTTATTGCAAAGTACTTCTCCATTTCGCTGAGCCAATTCTCAGCCCCATCTCCTAATGTGGTGCCATCAAACTTGGGTGGACTTATCCTTTTTATATCATTAGTGAGTTCAGCTGCCAGCCTAGCCTTTTTGTTCTCAGGCTGAACAGGTATGTTCACATTGTTATTATCAACACCTACATTGGCATTGTCCCCAGGAGGTGGCTGATTATTGTTGTCAGCATCTTCTTCCTCCTCATTGCCCATTACTTGTTGTTCAAGTACAACCAAATGATCTCTTGTGTCCAACAGGGCAGCAAGGATCTCATCGAGTTTTAGGGCAGTTACTACTCCTTCCTCAGGCGGAGGATTATTTGTAACATTTCCTCTTGTTCTAACCATTTTCTGTTACAAGAAAATTTAAGTTTCATCAGATTATGGACATAGTAGGTCCAAGAGCTACAACCTTCAGCTCTGATACCAAGATGTAACATTCCCATTTTAAGACTTTAGAAACAAGGAAAAAAAACATAATGTTCTCTATTCTAAATAAAACATTATTTAGAACACACATTCCATGCCAATCAATCTCATAATAGATAACCATATGCAGCTGTAAATGACTCGGTGATCCACCGATCTATTCATTTCATAACTCGGTGATCTACCGATCTATTTATGTTAACTTTAAGTATTGAATACTTATCGTATACTTTGTATACTTGGTTTTCCTACCCTAAACCAGGTACTGAGTGATCTGTTTAAAGAACCTATCTGAATATTTGTTACCAATATTCATCTGACATCACGTTGCTTTAAACTAGGTGACATAGGACAACACAACCAGCAACTTGCGATACTTTGGCCAAAGATTTTCAACATACTGTTTATGTCACTATTCCTAGATGACATACTCGTCATTTTGGAATACGTCCTTCACCTCACTCATCTGTTATCTAGAATGGTCTTTACCGACTTTTGTCAATCCACTTGTCCAAGGTTTGACCCTAGTCTAGGGTTACAACATAATTTATTATAGGAAGATGCTCATGATGACTTAGGGTATATGGGCATACTTAGTCGACCTAAGTCAACCAAATGTGCCAAGGTACCCTGAGCCATAAAGGGCTACTCCCTATCCTAAACATGCTAATAACTAGACCTAGCAAGAAACTATGTTCAAGTCCAGATGGATGTAGATCTAGATGATCAATGCAGAAGGGTGTTACCACATGTCAAATGCATCACTGTATCCTCGAGAAGACCCTAGTCTTCTCAAAGGTACAGTCCTGCAGTTGGCATGTGCCAACATCCTACAGAAACTACCTCATCAAGATGTACATACCCCTAGGAGGTTATTAATATTTAATTAATTTGGATTATAAAATAGATTACAACATCCATGCTAAACCCTAATCCAACACTCCTTAAGTTCTTGTTCTATACTTGAATCAATTAAGCATTAAAGAACTTCCTTTAACTCATGATTGCTTTTAATGTTTGTTTACTTAGTTTAACAAGTAGTTAACCAAAACAGGACAACAATATCATAAGTTTCAATATAATGTAATTTAACCATTCAAGGAGGTGTAGCAACCACATAGGTCCAACTAAAGTAGACTTCATACAAAATGAAGTCCTATGATTTACAATCATATCTCCAATCCTTTTTGGTTTACATTCATTTAAGAGAGGAAGAGTCTTCCTCTAAATGATTAAGTGTCAGGGTTTATCCTTCACAATTCTATAGTTCATACTGCATGTTCATTACACATCACATTACTATGTTAAATTTTTTAGATAATAAACATCATCTTATGCAACTTTACAAGCTGCATCTTATAGGGGAAATTGAACTAACTCCCTTTATCCATCTTATCAAAGGATAACCAGATAAACATATAAATAATACAAAGAATATCAACAAGATAGAACTTCCATCTCCTTTATAAAAGTATGAGATAATTTACACAACCAATGCAAGTAAATCTCAACTCACAATTCATCATTATAAACTTATATATTTACAAGACTATGCACTTTAGGCATACTGCATAACAACAACCTTCATTCTAAAAAGTATACAACTTTTCTTTTTCAATACAACTAAAGAATGAATCAGAATTCTTTACAAAGAATCAGACTTATATCAGCCAATGCATCATATAAGTTTTTGCCTTCTTTTATCACTTACGATGTCCATCTGCAAAAATTGCTAGCATGGGTCAGTTCAATGAACTGAGCATGATAAGCACTAAGCATTAAAACAAAGTGCATTCCACTAATTGTTTCATTAAAACAACTCTGCTTTAATGAGACAATTAATATATCATACAATAAGCATAAGTGATACCAACCAAAAAATAAGTACAATAATAAATCTAGATCCACTTTTAAGAGAAGAGAAGAATATAATCCACAACATCTGTCTTAAAACTTAAAGTTTAATTGATCCTATCAATTACCTTTAAACAAACAATAGATCTTACCATCCCATTATATCATAATTCTATCCTAATAGAATACAACATTTATCTTTTCTATAAGACAAAAGAAGTGTTTACAACATGGTTCATTTTAGGATGATTCATCTAAATCTTAAGCAAAGAATAAGAAGAACCATTACGTACCATACCCAAACTCAAAACATCTAAAAAATAGATCAGGTTCATAACATGAATTAATTGTTTCCTTTCAGGGATAACAATCTTATAAATTCAACATTTAAGATATACATCTAAACAGAATTCCATATCAATCTAAGAAGGTAAAGAGAATCAAAACAGTCTAACTGCAAATCTACATCTACTTCTGCATGTTATAAGTTATCATTCAAAGATCTGAAACCAATTTCACAAATCAAAGTAGTCCCATATAGGAGTTAATCTCTACTTGAGTTCACCCAAAAAGATAGAGTACAAGAGACAAAACCTACTCCTATCCATCCAAATAAAGCAAGGCTTAGTCAACAACAGTTGATCAAACAAGTATGCATTCACTTATCAGCAGAACCGACTTAGCTACTATCTTTCTACATCATTACAACAAATGATTCGAACAAAGTAGACCAATAAACCATAAAATAAATCACCATCTCATAAGAGAATCGAGTGCAGAGAAGTTCAATAAATGAACTTATCCAAATGACAGAGAAAAGGGATCTCTATTAGGAAAGGTCCATATAATTATTCATTACATTAAACTTAACAAATGAATTCCTGTTTCAATTCAAATCAGAATGAAAAACACATTACAGTCCCAAAAATAGCATATTGATCCCAAGAGAATATATATTCCTCTCTCTTTAAAAGACCCAAGAACTCATTCACTATATCCAACAAGAATAGAATCCTAAAATAGTAAACTAACAAGTTCAGAAGTATCCACGAACTCAAGGACTGAAGTCTCTTAATGCTTCAACAACTTAATACGAAGAGTAAGTAGTTCATGATTCAAAAAGAACTATACACAAAACAACTGAACGGAGAAAGTAATCCTTCCCTTATAAGTTCAGTGTATAAGGGTAATAACTCAACCTTCCAATGAGACCCAAAACTTATTTTAAAGGATCTGAAAGAGAGAGCAAGAAACCCAAAGATGTTTAAGTTAGAAGATGTCCCATTCTTACCTCCAATGCAACTGAAACAGAAATCCAAAACAAGACTTTCACAACCTCAAAATTGCAACAGAGGAGACTTAGTTTCAAACAAAACAGTCAACCCAGAACGTGGGTTTCCTCAAACAGAGGGGAAAAGAATACCCCCAAATTTTATGCCATTACCATCTCAGAGAAGACGATACAATCTTAAAAATAGAAATATCACATTCATTTAAACAAGACGTTCCTAGTTCAAGATCTTGAAGGGATTACCAAACAACTCATTCAAACTATCACCCAATTTTCTTTGAGTAAGTTGTTTCATAAAAGAGTTATAGGCTTTAAACTTTTAATACAAGTATAACCCAACACAAAAATACCAGAACAGAATCAAATTCATCGATTCAATTAAAATTTCTAACACTCAAGTACCAAATATGAGTACAGTGTTTAACACGAGCTTCACACAAAATTTCAGAACTTCACAAGTAATAAAATACGAGTACAGTGCCAAATACGAACTTCAAGCAACAGTTCAGAGTTACGCAAGTTTCCAAACACCAGTTCAGAACAACACGAAGCTCCAACACAAGTTTATATCAAAACACGAAGCCCTAATACAAGATCAAATGGAACTCAAGGTTCCCATAAAGTTCAGAACCCTATATTGCAATGAAGGCCTGTTCAAAACACAACAACCTCAAATGCAAGTTCCAGAATGAAAAACAGAGCTATAAAAAAAACAAGTTTCACATACAAGCTTCACATGCATGACATCATTGAACTTGCACAGAGAAAGAGAGTTTCCAAAACAACATTATTTAAGCCATGGATTCATATCCAAAAATCACAGAGATTCCTAAAAGCATGCAAGTAATCAACCAGAAAAATCATGAAAATATTAATAAGCATAAGAGCAGAGTTATTCTAATGAATCATTTAGAAGAAAGCATGAAATCTTAATGGGTAGAGCCTATCATGCCTGATAGTGCTTCTACCAAATCGAAGGAGACTTCCAGCCGAGCTTCCAACTCTTTTTCTCCTCCATGAAAGATCAACAATCAAACATATTTTCTTCCTATGCCTCATATACTTTCCTTCAATCAAAAATAGACCATAGAAACCAAAAATAGCTTTGAAGTGAAGGTCAAACTATTGGTTCGAAGAACCAGATAGCTCCATGCAGAGAAAAATCCACAATGCATGCAAAACCAAACAACCTCCCACAAACCCACCTTCCAAGTTTCCAAGATGGTTTGCACACAAAAACCAAGGTCCATCAATGCCATTAATTCCAAATTTCCCACTTATCTTTCCTTGCCACCACCTCCTAAAACTGGCGAATGCCAATTCCATCCAAACATGCAATTCCATCTTTAGTGGAGCTTCCACGTATGCCTCCACTAAAGTCAACTAGCCCCTACCAAAACTGGTAGTACCACCATCCATTAAACCCTATCAACTCACTTAAATTCCATTGGAACCGTCACCTTAGAGACATGCGACCCTTAGGTTCCCTTTCAATAGTTTAGGATGGATCCCATAAAACTTAGGTTAGTCTAGCAATAACCACCTTAGGTCTTAAAACATTTCCAATAGTAATTCCCACCTTAGGTTAGATTAAATTCATAACCATTTAGTATTAGGTATTAGTTAAAATAGCCTAGCATTACTTTAGTAATCTCTCCCATATTCATTTAGCACAAAGCTTAGGTTAGGATGCCAACCCAACAAAATAGAATAAGAGGCTTAGATTAGAATGAAATCCAAATAAGTAGACATAGCTAGAACATAAGTGTTCTTACCTAGCTTAGGATATTGTTAGGATAATATTTTGGTTTTTGGACTCCAAATTCCTCCTTTGTCATAAAATAAATTGAATTTTGTTTACGTCCATTATGTCCTGCCATGATCAATCCCCAAAGACCCGAGCACAAACATACAGCTGAACGAAAACACGTTCACATAAGACCAAAGAATTTGTAACATACAAAGTTCAGTCCGCTATGTCCCTCAAACTACTGAATGTCAATTTACCATTTAGTCTATGAAGAAGATTTAAAACATTCCTTGGATCACTGAAATTGATCCAAGGATGAGTCAGAAATAGGAATAAGTCTGCAACTCTTAAAGCCAGATTGCAACTTACCTTTCCAAAGTGAAAATGAATTCTTGAAAGCCATACTATTTTAGTCTAATGATTTTTAAGAACAAAATGATTTATCCATATTAATCATGATCTTCAACAGTCAAAAGAACACATCTTTATCAGGAAAATCACATGTCAACACTTGAAATGCAAAGGAGGAATATAACAATTGTCAAGGGTGTTCTAATATTTCTCAATAAGTTCTATGTAATTATCTTATCCATTACATGCTTGATATTGACGGTCACTCACATGAGTATAATGATTCTCCTACTCATCATACAAATACTATAGATCCATAACATGATTATCCTATTTTTGATGTTGCTTCTTCTCCACTTAATTAACATCAAACCACCATTTCTCATGAACCTTCTTAAAAAATACAAATACCTCCAAACATGCCACCATTCAATATTTTTCTTCATCATAATCCACTTCCGTTTCCTAATCATTTAGTTAATTCACGTTCCTCTCCACTCAAGTTATCTGTGGCATTGCCACCTCATCTTTCAACAACTTTTTTCAAGGAAACTACTCCCTACATTGATCCACTTAGTGTCTTTTGAATAAGACCTCAATCATTCATAAACTTGTGGAGAATAACATCCCCCCATTAGATCATCATGGACACATTTCTCATCATTGCATATACGCATTCTTTATCTTTGCATTCTCATCCATAAATATCCTAGCATACACATACTCATTCGTATTCTAGCATTGTTGATACTTGATGACACACTCTTGTTCTTTGGTTCACACTTGACTATTGATAGATTACCATTACACTGAACCCCACACACTTCACTATAGGAATTATACATTGCATTTCATAACACATACCAGTGCATCATACATCACATATCTTACATTTTGATACTTGCACATTCCTCCAGCATACATTTTCACTAATTTCCCATATTACCATCATCTACACATTTTGGATCATATGCCACATATAATCATTAAACTATATACGCATAGTCACATCATGCATAGTGCATCTATACATCACATTTATTCTACATACTACACTAGGTTACATTACATATGGGCCTAAATTTACACCTCCATCCCTACATTCTACTATTAGGTAAAAAAGGTAGCATTGTGGGATATGGAAATGAAAGATACCTACTTTTTGCTAACATGGGACCATCTCACAAGCTGTGGGACTTTTGAACTTGAGATGTCCATCTAGAGAAGGTTGGTTCTTCTTCCTAATCCTACTACTACAACTAGTCCTGATTTGAGTAAATAACCTACATAATCCTAATATATGGCTTCCAAGGAGATATAGAGAATGAGAAAGGGTGAAAAGGAGAAAACCTATAATATAGGGGTGATAGCACCAAAAAGGGGGTGTTGAAATATCCTGATGAGGGAGAAAGAAGAAGGAAAATATTGTTGAGAGAGACAAAAATAGTTGTGACATAGTTTGAAATATTCATTCACCTTTTGCACTCCATGAAACACAATAATAAGACTTGTAAATGAAATAAGTGTGCAAAAAATAGAACAATAATAATGGAGAGGGAAGGGAGTGCAAGAAAAATTATAAAGGGTTGAAAAAACACCACCATACCCAATTTTAATTGCTCCATAATATACACATTCCATTACCTATGTGGAATAGATGCACAAATACATTTGTAGAGTCCATGAGAAGGCTTGCATCTTTAAAATTTTGAGAAAACAAATTGGCAGAGTTTCCACATGCCTAGAATATCCCCTTTCTAAAATGATAAGTTTTTACATTATATATCTAAAAGATAGGAAGAGAGGTGGAAAAAGAGAGGGAAATTTAAATTAAGGATCCCAACCACTTATTCAACCACCTAGGACTAATCAACATTGAAGTTTGTATACCCAACATGGGCATCATTAAAGTTTTATAGAGCATGTACCTTGAAATGACCCCGAGCTCATTTTTTGAAATTTCTCACAATTAAATCACTTTAATGTGTACAATAAATGAATTAATCAAGTATTATTTTTTAAGAAATTTCCAATGATATAACCTTTTCCTTATTTAATTACCCTAATCAAAAGGTATGATCATCTGAAGATTGCACATTAAAAACTGCGATTGTGCAAAAAGTTCCCCAAGTCTGAAATTTGTACTTTGAAATAAAGTCCCATGTCCCAGTGCATTTGCAAGAAAGTTCCCTAACCTGATGTACTTTGTATATTACTTCCATGACCTGGCACACTTTGCAAAAAAATTCTGGGACCCGAGATTTGCACTTTAATAGCTTATTTTTCAAATTGCTTCTATTTTCTCCATTTTTTCACTAACTCCTTAAATTTTTCTTGGGTTAGGGAGCTAGGAAAAAATGGAATGAAGTACTCCAAATACAATATTTCCAAATTTTATCCACTTTTTGTTTAAAATTGGCCAAATTTTGATCCTTTTTAAAGCCTAGAAGAAGGGAAATTGAACCAAATGATCCCAAATTCTCCCAAAATCAACTTCAAGTGCTCCAAAAAAATGGAAATTACCTATAAACTCTAGATTCACCATTGAAGCTCTGTCAACTTTCCCAAGTCAATTTTTTTCCAGGTTGTCCATTTTTCTAGGGGTAAAAATGGATAATAATTAGGCAAATCATGGGGACATCTTCTAGTTAGATGAGTTGATAAGTGGCCTTAAAGCATCAATTGGGCATGGAGTCAACCTGATAACATAAAATCTGATTTTGAACTCTAATTTTTTTTTCCCTTAAGGCCACTTGAAGTGCTACTTAAACTTGGATCTTTTATTTTCGTTTGAATTTTCCATCTCTTATAAGAAAATCTTGAAGTTTTGATTGAGTGGAGAAAAATTTTGAATCTGAAATTTCTTCTATTTTCTATGCAATCTAATCTACTAGGATGAAGCATGAGTATTTAAAGTTGTCTAAAATTTGATTTTATTTTTCTATTAAGAAGAAAATATGAACTAAATCATGGCAAAGGATGAATCTTTGTAGAGTTTGGAAAGATATCTTGATTTGGAAGAACATGGAATTTTTGTTAAATTTATTTCCCCCATGAACATGGCCACTTTGAAATGCATTGTGCAAGAGTAACAACCACACAAAAAATATGTAAAAAGGAGGAAGATCATACATGTCTCAAGTGAAACATGTAGATTGTACACAAGCACTTCTTCTGTTGAAATCAAACCTACCTACTCTACTCTTACAAGAGAAATGGAAAACTCAAACAAATCATGCAACTGACCGGGAGAAGTAGATTCCCTTTCTCACAATTTACAGCCATGTAGATTATTTTGCACTAAACATGGCTCTTGATAACAATGGAAAAATGTCTGTGAGTTTGTTTTCCACTTTGAAATTGAAAGTACCAGCAAAAAAAAAGAAAAATAACTCCTCAAGATATTTTACACTAGACTCCTGGAGGTGTTGGAGTTCATCCCTAGTTCTCCGTAACTCGTCTTCATGCTCTGAAGTAAGCATGGCTGGTGGAAACACTAAATTTTTCTCTAATGAAGCTAGCTACTTAATTGGATATAGTCTGATCTGTGAAGTTTAGCCATTACCCTAAATTCCAAATTCAATAAGGAATTATTCTTGCAGACATTCCTGAAAAAGGTGATTGTTTATGAGTTGATTGGGAAGTTGTTACTCATCCACAAATAATAGATTCTCCAATTTGATGACTAGTATGAGAGTGTTTCCATCCTTTTTATTTTTTCCCTCTTCATTCATGGAAGATTCATCAATAATATTAGACTCTTCAATTGAAAGAAAAATTCCTCCAATGATTGCATCTTCACCTAGAGCTTCTGAATATGACTTGAGAGGTATGTTGTGAGAAGAAAATTGTTCTTAAACATTCAATTTTATGGTAGCAAGTTATTTTTGTTATAGGGTGAATGATGGAGCAGTAATGGTCATGATTTTCATGGGCCCTACTTCATCAATACACTCTTCCAAATCTGATAAATATTCAAGTTGTTTGTTGTCATGTCCTGTTAATGATCCTCCTACTTGCACAATGATCTTTGAATTTTCATATTTTTCACCACAATTCACTTCCTTTTTAGACATGAAGTTTGATAACTCAAATTCATCCAAAAGAATATATTTTTTGGAGAAATGAAGTGGGAGAAGGGACTATAATTTTTTGTGTAATTAGCTTCATACCCAAGACCTTCGAAATTGAATTGTCTTCCTCCACGCGCTCCTCTTTATTTTAAATTGGAGTTTATTCCTCCTCTTCCCCTACTTAATTTTTAGCTCGTAGATGATAAAAAAAATTTGAAAATATAGTACCAATGCAAAAAATGCACTCAGAGCAAGCAGATTGTTGATCCTATTATACATTCTCTTACTTTATTTTTGTTGTTAAAAACTCAATTATAGGCACCTATTCTCCAACCTTGACCTCTATGGAAGGATTAACCATCAAGGGAATTTTATCATATCAAAATCTCAAATCCCAACTTCTCAATAAATTTATCATTTTTTCTCTGTTGGGCTCTTCTATTCGTTGTCCCTCTTGACTGGTTTCTTGAGATTCATCCTAATATGGATTTGGGAATGCAAGAAGATGGGTGGGTTGGGATTAAACTAATTTTTTCAATGTTTTTTGGTGGAAGGGAAGGTTCAATTTCTTATTTTTGTGGAGGGGATATATTTTATGAAGGGAAAAGGGAAGAAATCCAAATGCAATGCAAGAGTAGAAGATGGATAAATGGATTCCATAATGGGAGAAGCTTGCAGCAAGGTGGAATCATGATATTTGGGTTGAAATGATGTAGATTGGGAAAGGGAAAAGGAAAGACTATGAGCTAGTGGTGTATGACTTACCCATTGACAAGGTTTCCTGACACTATGTTCATAAAATTCTATCTCCTCAATCCACTTTGCAAGCCGGGGCAGTATTTCAACCATGAAATCAAGCTTCTGCTGAGGGATATAATGTCTTGTCTTAGGGAAAACCCATGGAAAAGGTTTCCATAAACCAATCCTGAATGATTTCATATGAGCTCTAGCCCTTGAGTGCACCATGCTTAATTCCATTGTATAGAATTTCATGTGTAAAATAGTGTCTTCGAGTGTGAAATTGCCACAAAAAAATTGTATCAGTGCCTTGAAATAGCTATAGAATCTATAAATGGACCAAAATGATTTGAAGTTGGATCACCTAGACATGCATCCTACTTATTCCCATTATAAAATTGTTCTAGGGGTGTGTTGGAGTAACCTTGAGATGGCTCTGAATAGCATTATTGCTACTATAAATGGGAATCCCATGATGCAAATGAAGTCACAATTGCAAAAATTGATGGATGGAAGAAAAATAAAAGGTATGGAAACAAAAATGGATGGAAATGGATGAAAGGGAAGGTCTGTAACTCATAAAAATTGGTTATTTTGGATTAGTGTATTCGTCGGATGTTCTTAGAATGTGCCTCCAAAGGTTGAGATTTCAACAATAACATATAAACCTATTGAAATGAATATATAAAGATATTTAATCTTTTCCCATTTGGCGTGCCAAAAAAGTTATGTTAAAAAGGTAACACCCTAGGATATGGAAATGAAAAATCCCTATTTTTTGCTAATATGGGACCATCTCTCAAGCTGTGGGACTTGCAAACTTGAGATTGCCCTCTAGATAATTTTGTTTCCTCTTCCTAATCCTACTACTACAACTAATCCTAATGTGAGAAAAAATCCTACCTAATCCTAATCTATGGATTCTAAGGAGCTAGGGAGAAGGAGAAAGGGTGAAAAGGAGAAAACCTACACTATAAAGGTGATGTCAAAAGATAAGGGGGTGTTGAATTATCCTGCTAAGGGATAAAGAAGAAGGAAAATGTAGTTGAGAGAGGCCAAAAAAACTGTGACATATTCTCAAATCTTCATTCACCTTCTATACTCCATGAAACACAACAACAAGACCTACAAATGAAAGAAGCATGCACAAAATAGAATAATAATAATGGAGAGGCAAGGGAATGCAAAAAAAAAAAATAGAAAAGGTTGAAAGAACACCACAATACAAAATTTTAAGTACTCCATAATATATGTAGGCCATTACATGTGTGGAATAGAGGCACATATACATTTGCACAGTCCATGAGAAGGCTTGTAGCTCAAGGAATTTGAGAAAAAAAATTGGCAGAGTTTCCCCATGCCCACAAAAACCCCTTTCTATAAATTATATGTTTTTACATTATATATCTAAATGATAGGAAGAGAGATGGGAAAAGAGAGGGAACTTGAAATTAAGGATCCCAAAAAAAAATTCAACCACCTAGGACCAATCAACATTGAAGTTTGCAAACCAAACATGGGCATCATTAAATATTTTCCAAACCTATATCTACACACGACCCCAAGATCATTTTTTGAATTTTCACACAATTAGAGAACTTTTATTGGAAAAATAAATGAATTAATCATGTACTAAACTTCAATACCTTTCAGAAGATATAAATTTTTCCTTACTTCATTACCTAGATCAAAAGTTATGAGCGTCTGAAGATTGCACATTAAAAACTACGATTGTGCAAAAAGTTCCCCAAGTCTGAAATTTGCACTTTGAAAAAAGGTTCCATGTCGTGGTGCACTTCGGAAAAATGTTCCTTGACCTGGTGCACTTTGCAAAAAAAATCCCTGACCCGGTGCACTTTGCAAAAAAGTTTCGAGGCTCGAGATTTGCACTTTAATAACTCATTTTTCACATTTTTTCAATTTTCTCCCTTTTTTATAATAACTCATATTTTTTTGGGCTAGGAATTAGGAAAAAATGTAATGAACTGATACAAATCCAATATTTCCAAATTTTATCCATTTTTGGTTAAAAGTTGGCTAAGTTTTGATCCTTTTTAAAGCCTATAAGAAGGGAAATTGCACCAAATGATCCCAAATTCCCCCAAAATATACTGCAAGTGCTCCAAAAAGATGGAAATTACCAGAAAACTCTATATTCACTATTAATGCTCCTTCAACTTACCCAAGTCTAATTTTTTCCAAGTTGTACATGTGTGATGATATAGATGTTATCCATTTTTCTAGGGGTAAAAATGGATAACATCTATATCATCACACATATACAACACATATTGTTTAAATTTAGCATTTCCTTTTACAAATTGTGTACTTACAAACATTCCTCACCATATGATCATTTCATTATTACACATGCTTCGTTGTTTTCTACGAGTTGTGCTAACCACCCTATAACACACTTTAGTTCCTCGTTCCATACTCCACTTTCTAGGGTTTACAAATCAGATGGACCTTACATTTACAATGTAAAATTTCATTTTATGGAATTCCTAGTCTAGTGACATACGCTTTAGGCTAACTCATCATGTACCTTTTCCATCTAATTGTGGTATATGCTTTAGGCTAGATCACTACCTTGATTATATCATCTTATAGTGGTATACACCTTTGGTTAAATTACCACTCTCTACTAGTTATCATATAGTGATATACACTTAGTGTTAAATCCTCACTCATCTTAATATTTTCATCTTATAGTGAATTGATTTGTCTACTATTTTAGGTCAACTTTTAAAGAGGAGGGTAGGTGTTTTTTAGGACAGGTTCTTCATGATCAAAGATTGAGTTGGTTAATGTAAAAAATGTTTGATTTGATACTTTATATCACTTGGAAAGAAAAGAGGAGTGAATTAGGAATGTATTCAAGTAATTTATAGGTCTTTAATGGATCAGAAATGGTGCAAACTAGTTGAATTTACAAAACTTGTTTTTGGGTAGCTTGATTTGATGAAGAGTAAAGTTGATGTAGCTTGAGCAGGTGATTGATTAAATGAGTTATAAATTTCATATAAGTTGTTTATAGGTATTGGCATTTCCATAGAAGTGTCACATGTCATAGTTGAGTTCATGGTGAGTGGTCTTGAGGCCCAAAGGTAAAGACAGGGTGTTAGAAACTTATGTTTAGTGAAGGTAATGAGCCAGTAGGCCCATTAAATGAAATTATTTTATTGTTTAAAGTAAATTGTGACCATGGATGATGTTTAAATGATACATTAATCATGTTTGGAGAATATAAGAGCTTGGATAAGCATATTTTTGGAATGATTGGATTTTTCTCATTCTAGTGATAACATTTTGAGGTTTTTTGGTGCATAGATGAAGGTTTCTAGCTTGGCCAACCTATATTTGTAATATTTGACCATTTTAATGAGTTTATTTGAATTTTTTTAAGGTTTATGGGTTGAATTACTCATGAGGGACCGACCTCTATCATGTTTGGATGAAGAGAAGGCTATAAAACTAGTTTTTGAGTCCATTTGTGGGCTAGTGCTCTTAGAGGGAAAAGTGTGACGTAGAGGAGAGTGTTTTGTAGGTATGATTCAATGATTTAAAGGTAAAGGAATAAAATGATAGGATGAGGAATATTATAGAGCATGTTTTCCCATGTTTATAGCCATGATAAGTTCAAGAAGAATAAGATACGATAAGATTGAAGATGTAGGGTTAGAGTAAGGATTTCTCAACTAAGTTATAGATATCCATCATTTGTTATAGAAAAAAACTAGAAATAAAAAATCTTCATGTGGATTAGTACGTGCTTATTCATCCTAGGGAGTTGTATCCTCCTTTTATAGTGGGTCCTTTACTAAATTAAGGGTTGTTGATCCTTATAGGTTTGGTGCTCTACAAAATTATGGGTTGGTTCTCCTTGTAGGGTTGGTGCTCTATTAAATTGTGGGATGGAGCTCCTTGTGAAGTTAGTGCTTCACTAAATATCTTTTCTTTGTGTAATATAAGTAGATTTTTAGTGGGCTTTCTTCCCCATGGGGGTCTCCCTCTTATAAATTATGTCTATGTGTTTTTTCTCATGTGTTATGGTTATTTGAATGTATTATACACACTAAATAAGAAATGGTTGAGTGTATATTATTGGATTAATGTTAAAGGTTTCTAAAATTAATGGTTAATGAAATAATATTTTGTAGGATTGATTCAACCCCCTCTTATTCATTTGTGCTTCCAATTGTTGGTATCAGATT
Source organism: Taxus chinensis (assembly GCA_019776745.2). NCBI lineage: Eukaryota > Viridiplantae > Streptophyta > Pinopsida > Cupressales > Taxaceae > Taxus > Taxus chinensis. The sequence continues at coordinate 397,260,581 of CM034156.1, read as the reverse complement.
CAGGTCCTTGAGAAGCAATTATAACAACTTGAAGGAGCTCCTAGAAGAAAAAACAATGGGTAAGTCTTTAGATATTAAGACTATATTGAGGATAAGGAATTAAATATCTCAATCATGTATTAATTCCTATCTATATCAGGTTGAAAACATTGATATAGATCATGATGAAGTCATCAATGGTATGAGATCTCAAATTTAAAGTATGTCAAAATCCTTAAAAGATAAATAAGAAGCTTGTTCCAGGTATGAGGAAACCTTGAAATCCATATAATCCTATTTGGAGATAACATCTAGTAGGTTAAGGATGTAGTAGAGGCTTGAGAATAGCTCCAAATATCTTAATGGGGTCTTAGAAGATCAAAGAGATACAGATGAAAAAACAAGCCTATGGTTCAGAGGAAAACATGCAAAGAGTGATGGTGAAGTTGGTCCAAGTTCCAAATCAGATGTGATGGTGACCAAGAGGACTGATTTGAGAAGGTATAAATCCATTAGACAACTAAATTCTATGAGGTATGGTTCATCATTTCATTGATATTGATTTTCTTGTATTGATTTTTATCATAGAGCTAGATATTGCAAAAGGAGGTCTTCAAGGAATGAAGTGTTTTTAAGGGTGAATGATTTTTATGTTGTGAGTATGGTCATATGTATAAGGATTTATGTTGGAATCTCAATGTTTTTGAGCCAAGAATAAATATAAATTTAGCTTACTTCAATTGTCAACAATCAAGTCATATTGCAAAATTTTGCCAAAGCAAGAAGAGGTTCATTATAAGGTCTGATCCTATGGTCAAGAAGGAGGTTGTTCAGTTCAAGGAATTCAAGAAAAATGAGTCTCAAACCACTATATAGTATATGAAATTGTTAAGGAAGATTCAAGTTCTATCAAGATAGAAAACAAGGTTCTCAAGCCCAAGTCAGAAAACAGAAACATATTTGCTCTTGTTGTACAAGATCACATGTGTCTCCATGCTACAATACATGAAAAATTAAATGATATATGTGTATTCAACACCTCAAAAGGAATAAGGTATGTAATTTTACCTCAACATGAGTCATTATATTTGTATAGTATAATGTTTAGTATGTGTTTGAGGTTTGGTTGTGTCCTTCAAGTGATCATGATCATGTTGTTGTCTTTAAGAAGTTGTATATAGGTCTGTGTTGTGGTTTAAAGAAATTCACTTCTAAGTTATCTATGTATGTGTCTCATATGGTCAAGCCAATCAAAGGATGGTCTATAAAGTGTCTTACAAAATGTCAAAAGGTTCTTAACTTGGGTTTGATGAGTCTAAAGTATGAATTCATGATGTCATCTTGATTGAACTAGCTGAGTTGTGTGTCTTAAAGGCTATAAAGTTGCACATATGTGTATTTAGGTCTCAAAAGTGTCTTTAGTTATCTTAAGTGTGGGTTGAAGGTGTTTTGGTATCATGATAAACTTGCATATGTTATTCACTATGTCTCAGTCCTTGATAATGAATTTTTGAGCCATGATGTCAAGGTTAAGGGCTCATTTGTCATTATCTAGGTCCATAAAGTAAGACTCAAGTATGGAGGTGCTAAAATTATCTTTGTGTGTGTGTGTCTTAGAGTCAAGGATCATTAAATTATATGCTCAAGAGTGTATAAAAAATTCTATAAAATTGTATGATGTTGAAATAATGTTAGAAGCATGGTGGGTCAGTGATGTAGCTTTAGGATATGTACACAAGTTAGTTTTATGACATACAATACTACAAAGGATTAAATGATAAGGTGCATAATGACTAATATAAATATTTTTTAATCATTAACAAGTGTTCTCACTCATTTTGAAGGAATGAAGACAGACTTTCGGGGCATGTAAGTTCTTTTCAGTAGTGTTTATCTATGCCTATGTAAACCAAAATGTAATATATCCATTTAAGGTTAAGTATCAGTCAATGTTTGATGTTTTTTGTTTTAAGAGGTTAGTTTAAATGTGTAATGTGTCTGAATATGGTCATAAGAAGTTACTTGAGTTTGATTTGAACAGTAAATATTTGTCACTTTATGAAAGAATTGAATCTCCCATGTTTCTCTAAAACTCACCTCAAGGTTTGATTTGGTTCATGGATTTGAATATCTTCATATATTCTCTAAAGACTGCGAGTATGAGAATTTGAATAATGTTCAAAGATAAGAAATCTATTTGGAACCTATAGTAACTGTATAGACCTAAGAACCATAATACATGTTAGAAAAAAGTGGAGAGTAATGTTGATAAGGTTCAGTGTATCATCATAAATATCTACTAGTGCAAATGGAGTTGATCAATTAGTTTAATAAGTAGTTAGCTCAGGATGTGAAGTATTCAAAACAAAAGGCTACCTAATCATGTTGGTATTCTTCATTTTGAATCTTGAAGGTGCGTCTATCCAATGTCTAGTTTTTGTCATGTACTGAACATATTGATGAGATTTGAAGCAATGTTCTACAGGTATAGTTTTAAATTTAAGGTCTGAAAAAGTGTTTGTAGGACACATAATGATTGGTATAATCAAGAAAATCTCCATAATTTTCTTCAAGGGTTTGTTAAGAGTTAACCATGACTCTTCTAGATAATATATGGTTCTATAGTGTCTAAGTTTGAATATTTCAAGTATGAGAAGAAGCTTTAAATTGCGGGGGAGCTCTAAATTTCTTGTTTTATGACTCTATCATACTTATTTGAGCTTGGCCCTAGTGTATAATGCATTAAATATCTTCATATTCTCTCAGAAATAGTATGAGGACAAGGGAATGTGTCTTATGATATGTAAGTTTGTCCTAAGTGAGTCTACATATCAGAGTGTTTTCTAAGGAGTCTATGATGTTGCTTCACATCATTTAGAAATGGTAGCAAGGTTATTATGACATACGTTTTGTTCTTTGAATTTGTAGTAGGTGTGTAATTGCACTCTATAGGTATGAACAAAATGCTACAAGGTACTGTTAGAGAGTTTAGGTGATATCATGGATGGAAGATTAAATTTGATGCAGGATATTGTTCTGAGAACATTGGAAGTTTTTATTCATCTACAATGGAAAGTGTGTGTCCTGAAGGTCCCTGTGAATGATAAAAAAATGTATTCATGAGTCCTAATGCATTTTCACTTTGCCAAATGTTTGGATCTAGACCAATAAGGTATGATAGGTTCTTTGTCCTGACTATGTTATGATTGAAGGAGTTTTCTAGTTAAGAAGTCATTTGGATATGCTTGAAGGATCTATATTAAGAGTTTGAAGGCTAGGTTAGTCAATAGAATAGGGCGTGGTCAGTTCACTACATAAGATGTTATAGGTCTACAAATTTTGTTGAGGTTGTGAGTATGAAATGAGAGTTGTTAGTGAAAAAGAGGATCATAGGACCAATATGCTTCTACAATAAAATATATTCTACCTTGAGGTATGATATGATTAGGTATGAGTTGTGGACATTGATGACTTATCACTGCCATGAAATTTTCACGATATAAGTTTTGGAATTACTAGTTTGAAAGAGATTACAAGTGTATCTATAAGTCTCTACATATGTATCATCCTATGAAGAAATGAGTACTTACTAAGAAAGGAGATAAAACATGATGCAAATGTGTGTTTTTGGAGTTCTCGAGAAATTTTCAGAGCTAAACTCCCAGGGGGAGTCAATTATCAAGTAATTTTTTAGTACAAAAGTTTTGTCTCAAGTTTCTTGAAGTCTTTCATGGTAGGGGAACTAATTCTAGGTTTACTTAAATCTGCAAGGGAGATAAAAGTAATAACTTGGAAATATTATAAGAATATAAGTTTTATGATTGATATTATAAGAATTTTTGTGAAGGGTATGTACTGTAGTAGTGACCTATGGGTTAGAAATGAAAATTTAAGTTAGGGGAATTTTTATTGATTTGGATGAAGGTACTTTTAGGTGTTATAAAGGCTTGTAAAGTTAAATTTGTCATTTTTTACAAGGTGTCGATAAATAAGAGAATGTTCTATTGTTCAAGTAAGGTCTATCATAATGAATTAAGGCATAATACACTAAATAAGTAATTCAGGGACTAAGGTTGGTAACATGATCATAAATGTCATGCATTCAAGGTAAGAGTCCAAAATTTTGTATTTGTTTCTAGAGGTGGGTAGTAAAAACCTATGGGGGGAAATTGGAGGTTAATTTTCTTGTTTTATATGGGTCTATATCTATTATAAGTTTAACAAAAAAATTTTTGAAGTTTTCATTCAGGGACAAGTAGCCCTAAATCATTCATAATGAAGTTAAAGGTAGATTTGGTGTTCTCGAGCATGAGAGAGACCTATAAAATTGTGTTGAGAGTGAATGTATGGAAATATGGAGAGTATATGTTCAAGGAGAGCTATTATGAAGCTCATAACATGTCCATAGGAAGTTCACATACCACTAAAGGAGTCAAAGAGAAGTAATTTCAGTCCCAAGGGGAGCTATTGAGTCAAGTAAGTAAGTTTTGTGCATTGTTTCCATTGTGTGTTGTCATTTCCTTGTAGTAATGTCATTATATCCTATTTCATAGATGGAAAAGGGGGAGAGAAGCATTATAAACATGGAAAATAGGTCATGTAGGTGTTGGTCTTGTTAGTTATCATAAATGTTTATGAAGATGGTTTTCATCAATGAGAAAGGGGGAGATTGTTGGCCATTTTGTGTTAGTGTTATTATTGATGTCAAATCCCATTAAAGGAAAAATGTGTCATGGTGTTGTATGAGTCTCCTTGAGGTATTAGTATGATGTCAAACATGAAGGTTGATATGTATTGTTCATGTTTAGTGAGTTCTATGTGGTCCTGGTGCTTGGTTTGTTAGGCAGAGTCATGATATGATATCTCTTGAGTTGGTTGGAGGTTTTCATAAGGTCATTCATGGACCAAGAAGTGTGTTTTAGGTGTAAATGGGTCTTTAACAGGTCAGCAAGATCAAGTACTAAGTTTTCATGGTTGATTTAGATAATTCCAGGATTTTTTCTATCCCTAGAGCATGCAGAATGACTTGGAGATATGAGAAATGGAGTTGATCATTCTTGTTGGTGCATGGTAATAACATGGTGATGTTATATATGACATGTATGGTGAGTTTAAGGTCTACATTCAACGGTTTGGTGCTTCAATGAGGTCGTTGGGAAGAAAACTACAGGAAACTGGAAAGAAAGCAAACATAAATGATATTGGATAGAGAGTTTCAGAGCTATTTTGATGCAGAGAAAAATAAATATCAATCATATACTCTCAACAAGAAGGTTTAGACAATCATCCTTGAACTGTGCTCTGAAAAATGATCATAAACAAGCCAAGAAAGACCAAAACAATTTCCAATCAGTGTCAAATAAGCTCCTAGAATGGATTCATTCATTGCAAACATCTATCTACCATGCTCATCACCTTCATTGTTTTCCCATTCAATCATAAAAATCATCAATATGCATTAGATTTCTCTGAAAACCTACATTCCAACATCAAATGTTGAAGTTCTTACTTCTTAATCATGTTACTCAAGGATGCAATTTAGGTGTCTTACTTCTTTTATCTTATCTTCTTCATTCTCCTTCTTCACACCTCAATATCAATTAGAATGACCATAAATTTTTGGGAATTTGGGACTGCAAAGTAGTGCTATGATTTAATAAAATACCCTATAATGCACATAGGATTTAAACAATTCCCCAAAATCTACAGCAGTGAAAGTATAAACTAGAGTAGTCCAAATAAAAAATGTACCAACACATAATACATCATGTACTGTGGTTCACCCAATGTGGGATACATCCACCAAAGATAGAGATGTCATATATATAATATAACAAGAGTACAAACCAACTCTTTGATAAAAGAGTACAATGCATCTCTCCAAGAGTATCTCCTCTCATCTAGATCTCTAAATGAATCTCCATGAGTGCACTACAAATATGCCTCAAAAAACCACTAGATGATATCACATTACCCAAAACTATTACATCTCTGAACTACTACCAAGTTCACTGTGGTTCTGCGACCAAACCTCTCACATGGGTCTACCAATGTGACACCATGACTATGCACCAAGAATTAATTTTGTCTTTCCAACACTGCATAACCTGTGCAAACATGAAGATAACCTCCTCTACAATATCTAGATCTACATGCATCTACTATACAAAATCTCACAACAACTTATGGATCTAACAATATAAGACTAGATCTACATGGATCTATAGTAAAATATCTCACCAACATGTGGATCTACAAGAAGAAACTCTATGTGCTCTACATACTATGCAAGCCATTACAATGAGACAATAAATTTACAAAGGAAATACACTAGAAGATGTTACCCTCTTCTCACCAATTAGATGTACCTTCTATTCCTTCCGTCTAGATCTTTTCCATGGAATTTTTGTCTTCATGTAACCTATTCTTTATTTCTCTTCTTCATCATCCTCTCAATTAAGGATTCCACATGTAATAATTATCAAGTACATGCCATCATCACATCAAACCCTAGCTTTCATGCTTATAAAAGAATATAAAAACTTAGGGAATCTTAGCTATGCATTTACAACCTTTAGATTAATTTTATAGCAAATTTAGATCTAATTCCTGTTAGTAAAATATAAAATATCACACACAAGTAACTGACAATGGTTACCCTTACCAGTGGTATATACGATTAACTTGATGCTGACCAAAAATGGTTACAATTAACCTAATGTTGATCGATGATGGTTATAATTTACCTGATTCTGACTGGCGATGGTTACAATTAACCTGATTATGATCGACGATGGTTATTGTGTAAAACAACAAGGTTTAATTGATGCTATCTATGAAGCAATTCAACTCCATAATCCTAAAAAACTCTCACTTGGAGATAAATTTCTTAACCTTTGTACGTATACATCACCATCCTCAACACAATGGGAATACCATCTATTATTTCCTTCAACAATTCTCTCAAAACATAAACCAGGAAGATCTAACCATCTTCTAAAATTAAGATAACAGACCCATGACTTACTATAGACTCACATGAAGCTACTACTGATCCATGATAACCGAGCTATCCATACTTCAAGCTCTGAGTGAATCAAAATACTAATCCTCTCATGTAACCAATCCATCATGACTAACACACCTGCAAGAGCTCCCACTCAAAATAAAGTACTAAGCTTAAACTGCCACCATAGCCATACTTGTAAAACCAACCATGTTTTCCATCCATCTATCCATGTCTCCATGCAACCACCAATGCAACTATCTAAAGATAAGTCAAACTATAATATGCGAAAGAAAAACAAGATCCCAGGTAAAAAATACATTGAATGAGTTCTACATGCAACAATTGGTGATTAATCAACAAACACCTACATAACTCAAAGAAATCCAAACAATGTAATCTGTAAATCCAACCCTGCATAAACAACTAGCATGTCCAAGATATTCATATGTAGATAACATACCTATTAAGGAATAACCTAGTAACAAGAGGAAATACACCATCCCCTACTCATGCTCAAGGAATATAAACCGTGATTATTGGAAACCAAGTGCAAATCAAACATCTGCATCATCATAGACTCATGAAATTAAATCTATCCACATGTAGAAACTCACCTATACATCCATCCATATCTTAAGGATCTCTAGAAGCTCCAAGTCTCTCACCAAATAACTCCAAATATGAATATTAATCATGTTCTCATCAATGTCAATAACAAACAACCATACTAAACCATGTAACTAATACCAAGTGTAAATACTAGTATACATGTCATCAACATACTACAAAACCCAACCAAAATGAAATGAAAACAAGGGAACCATCTAAAAATGGTAAATAAAAACTACTGTCAAACATGTGACAAAACTAACCACATTTTTCTAACTGACCCCAGTTACCAGATGACCGACCATGGTTATCTTCTAACGGACATCGGTCTATGTAACACTCTAGTTTCCTTCTTTAACCCTTAAAAATCTGAAAAATTGCTCTATCATCTTCACCCACCTGAATCTAACCATCAAATGTAATCCCATAGGGATATCGAGAAACCCTAAAATAAACCATAAGTGACACCACAAAGAAATAAACTCAATATACCTACAAATCCGTGACTTCCCTCAAAAACCAACTAGTGCCTCTGCCACTCTAAATAGTAACAATCAACTCTCACTCTACATGTGCATCATGTATCCAATCCTACAATGTCAACAACCATAGCTTGATCCCACTAAACATGAAATTACCTGCACTTCCTGTAACACTAAGATGAAAAGATAATATGTGAGTGAGAAATAAAACCAGATGAAAGAAATATAAAATGATTCCCTTCTTATCAAAGAATACTTCTACATCACACAAGTTTGGACTTCTTTTGAAGTAGGTAAATCAACTTCTTTTTCATCCTATGTACTCAACATCTTTCGTTACCTATAATTATGTCCAACCATGAATTTTCATTGAGTATCTCATCCTTATACTGAATACCCTTGTCATTAAGATTCCACACAATTGGGAAATAAAAGTCAAACAACGCAAAATCATGGTGTAAATCTATGCACACTATCCAAACATAATATCAATTGCTCCAAATGAAAGAAAGAAAACATGAACCATATAGAGATACCTAACCCAAAGTATCACTGGACTAACCAAGACAACTCTATCATCTTTATGATCCAAACATTGAAGTGATCTGCATTGTTTCTACCTGTACACATTGTGTAAGAAACTTGATCCTCAAAAATAGGACATTGAACCATCCATGCCCTTTTTTACTATAAGAAACACTTTACAAAATCATTATCACAGAGACTGACCACGATTCACTGACCGGTAATTTTTACCTTCTAAGATAGATGTCAGTTCCCTGACCAATGTTGGGGTTGCTGGAGTGAACACAACACCACAATATTGGCATATGTCACCAAACCAGGTGCTTACTTTGAATAAAGCCAATAGTTGTGTTGAGATTTTCATCTCAAGAAGCACCCAACCTTGCACAAAAAACTTAACAACAATAATACATGTAGTAAAACTACACCAAGATGAAATACATCATCTTACCATCACCAAGATACCCAACCACATCTTCAACTGAAGAACATGCTTCTCTAATGGAAACTACATCTTCATTCTATCCTATTATATTCTTCCTCTCTAAGAATCTCGTGTATCTAATACACTAGGGATGTATAACTACTCCTCTATCTCATTCTCAAATATAGATCTACAATCCTAAACATGCATGTGCAACCAAAAATAATATAACCACTTCAATACCAAGATAAAACCATGCCTCAATAACTGGATCTACAATCTTACCAACATGCTTGTGCCTCCAAGAACTAGGGACACCTCAGCAAACAAGATACATTCCATGCATCTTCTTAATTCCTTATATATGTAATATTCTGTTTAAAATTAGGTTGTTTAATAACCAACCACAGTCACCCCATAACCAACCATGGTTACCCTAATGACACCAGTTGCCACTTAACCAATTCTAGTCATCGTAATTTCCATCAATATTACTCTTCTAGCTCCCAATTGAGATTGAATCTCTTCTGTGATAATCACATCAGGAAAAAAATCCTCACTCTCATACACTTTTAAGTAAACCACTAACAATATACTAAGGGAAAATATTTCTCTGAAATAACTAGGATAACCATGCTCTGATACCAATTATTGGTATCAGATAAGATAAAAAAACTTGGCTTTGATACTAGTTTTTAGAAATTTAGGACTGTAGAATAGTGCTATGATTTAATAACAAACCCAATCATACACATAGGATCTAAAAAATTCCCCAAAATCTACAACAGTGGAAGTATAAACTAGAATAATTAAAATCAAAACAAATAACACACACATAAAAAAACATGTACCATGGTTCGCCCAATGTGGGCTACATCCACCAAAGATAAAGATCTCATATATATATATAATATAACAAGAGTACAAACCAAATCTTCAACAAAATAGTACAATGCTTCTCTCCAGGAATATCTTCTCTCCTCTAGATCTCTAAACAGATCTCCATGAGTGCACTACAACTGTGCCTCCAAAAACCACCATCATATCTCACATAACCTGGAACTATTGCATCTCTAAAAGTTCTTTGTGGATCTGCGACAAGACCTCTCGCATGGGTCTACCAATGTGCAACCATGATTATACACTAACAAGTAAGTTTATCTAGCTCCATCACTGCATAAGTTGTGTAAACATGAAGACAACCTCCTTTAAAATATCTAGATCTACATGGATCAACAATACAATATGATCTCATGGATATACAATATAATATCTCACAACAACTTGTGGATCTAACAATATAAGACTATATCTACATGGATCTATAATACAAGATCTCACCAACATGTGGATCTATAAGAAGATATTATATGTGCTTTGCATACTATGAAATATATTACAATGATATAATAACTATACAAAGGAAATATAATAGAAGATGTTACCATCTTCTCATGTTTCAAATGCACCTATTATTTCCTTTTGTCCAGGTCCTTTCCATTGAAGCTTTGTCTTCATATAACCTATTTTTTGTTTCTCTTCTTTTTCATCCTCTCAATCAAGGATTTCACATGCAATAATAATCAATTACACGTCATCATGACATATAACCCTATCTTTCATGCTTATATAAGTATCTACAAACTTATGGCACCTTAGCCGTGTATTTACAACCTTTAGATCAACTTTATAAAAAGTTAAATCTAATTCCCGTGAGTTAAATATAAATTATTAGTCATATTTAACCAGTGATGGTTATGATTAATCTAATGTTGATCGACGACAGTTACGATTAACATGATTATGACTGGCGACAGTTCTAATTAACCTGATACTGACCAACAACAGTTACAATTAGCCTTATTCTGACTGACGAAGGTTATAATTAACCCGATTCTTATCGATGACAGTTACTATGTAAACTAGCAAGGTGTAAATCATAATATCTATGAATCAATTCAACTTCAAAATCCTAACACAAATGACCACAAAATGAAGCTTCCCTACTTAACTCTTCATTTTCCTTATTGACTAGTCACTTCTATCTCCTTCACCTTTTCTCACACTTTAACATTTACTTCCCTCTAAACCTTTCCCAAGGATTTTTAGTCTTTTTCTCCCTGTAGACACTTCAAACACAGTTAATTCCACTCAAGAAAGGTAATCAAACAACTCACAACCTTCACTACTTCCCTTTGTCACAAGACTTCCCTTATATGCTTCTTAAGCCAAGAATGTTCCTCCACCAGTGAAAATAAGGTTCTAGGTAATAACACCTCTACTATTTTTATTTTAATACCCCTGACATGCTTATAAAAATTCAAGGATCAACTCTTTGCACAACTCCTTATAGTTCCTTTTTTACATTTTTGCTTCTAACCCTTAACTAGGTCTGCCTAGATAGTCTTTCATGCATATATTCATTTGGTGGAGGTTTTAATGAAAAAGGATGGAAAATTTGAGCACCCACTAGAGCATTTGATATTCCCTAGAATCTTCACTTTCTAAATCAAATCCAAAAGTATGGCTCCTTTGTTAATTCATTCTCTCTATCAACCTCTTAACTGTATTCATGCACCTAAGGACAAACTATCATGAAAAATTTTCAAAATAGACATGGAAAAGCTAAAAATCCCTTTCAATATTTCAATGAGCACACTAAGCATTAATACTTCCAAGTTATAAGCTTTTTATCTAAGTTATGAGCATTGAAATCTGAAATCATAGCTCAGTTTTTTGAAACCATCACTGTGAAACCCGATAAGGATAAATATACCATAACTTTATTTATATTTAATTTCAAAGATCTACATTGGAACTGGAGACTTATAAGGAACTCACCTTCATTAAAATATTACCAATGGCTCTTAGAAACATGTGTCAATATTCTTCGATTTGAGTTTCCTTTTACCCAGTTGTAGGTGCATACCATTATAGGCCTCTTAACATCACAGAAAATACTTGTCAATGAGTTTATTATTCTAACAATCCAAATGCATTATTCACCCTAGAGGTTGATCAATAAGTTAAATTCATGATTTTATATCCCTTTCATGAGGAACCACATCCTTTACTAATCATGTACAGTTACAACTGAGTTAAGAAAAATAGTTCCCATCACTATCACTTTCACAAAGAGAATCAAACATGCAAATTAACTATCAATACTTTTATTCCCCTGGGCTTAAGAATGAATCTCTATTCCCTTCACTCAAGCCACAACAAGAAACTTCCCTGTACACTTTTGCAAAGGTGATCACAATCATAACATATGTCATAGTTTGAGGGGTTATAGCTATTCAACATGCATTGCTACATCACACAGGTCTTCCTTCTATCCTAAGTACATTCCTTGAGTATGAATAGAAAACTTACAAACATGTTTCACAGTCCCATTACAATCAAACATTCATCATATATTAAGTAAATTTTTCCACACTCTAGTTTCCAATTAACACAAAAGTTACCTATAGTTCTTCTTTCATGCATAGAAAAGGATAAATCATGCTCCTCAAAAATACCTTTATAATGCAAGATAAACCATAACATAGTATGATAATGAATTCCAAACTATGATGTGAAGAGATTATCAACACAAAACCAAGGGTATATGTATATTTTTTGCAAACAACAAACAAAAAATTACATTCTTCTTCATTTCATGGGTTCCATTCCTCCTCCCTATGAGGAATAATGTCTCCCACATACTCCTCCCTTCTCTATGTTAGAATACACACATACATGTAACTCACTTTAAGTGTAACTTCCCTTCTACATGTTATGATGACTCAAAATTGTCAACTTAGTGACTTTTCAACTTCTCTATATGTAATGACCACCTTTCACACACTTATCACTCATATCCACTCACATAGGAATAAATACATACCTTATGAATTAAATAGACTCTTATGACACTTTAAAACCTCTTTATTACTCTTAGATATTCCTTATACACTTTGAAATTCATTATGGAGAGAAAGGAACTCATTTGAATTTTCAAACACTTTACTCTTAAGTCTCTCACACACACGAATCTACCCACCTAGTTTACCACATTTTAGAGACAATAACATTTGAATGGACTCCATGAGATCATTATGCATCATATTTTTAATATAGTATGATTTTTAAGAGTTATATCAGGTTGTCATGATGCTTCATGAAATTTTTTAGGTCATTTTGAAGAAGGAATTTGAAGTTATGCAAGTTTTAGTGAAACCGAGTAACTTTGACTGTTATTTAAAGAAAAAGTTAACCTTATGATGATTGTTGTGAACTATATGATTTGCATGGGGACCTGAGATATTTTTCATAGATTAATTGGTCAATTAGGAAGAATTCACAAAAATATTGAGGTGGTTTGATCATCACACTTTTATGAATGATCATTAAGAAACTAAGATGGTCTAAAACCCTAGCTAAACCCTAGCTAAGAGTATCTTGTAGAAAAGTGATTATATCATCCCTTTTTTACTCATAGTGAAAAATTTAAGATTTGATGTTATGGAGGACTCTTGTAGATTTCCAGAAAGGTAAGATAGATCTTGTGACAGTATGTGGGTCCCACATGAATATGTTTTTTTCGCAAGAGTTACAACTTGAGGAGACATTTGGAAAATGAGGTAAAGAATAATTTACCATTTATGATATCCTAGGATTTTTTATTATTGTCCATGAATGTTTTAGGTCATGGTTGTATTGAATAAGTGCAAAGTGTGCCTTATTTATGAAGAGTGGTTTTAGGCAGTTTAGAGTAGCTTTTGTAAAATTGACATTACAGGAGCTACATAGGGATTTTGGAATCCATTATAGTCTTGTTGTGAATATGGTTTAGATATATTTCTAATGGTATATAAAAATCATATTTTTGATATGGGATGCAAAAGTTATGACTCGTTCTTTGAAGCTCAATTTTCGAAGATGCTTATTCTATAAGGGTGCAAGTGACTACATGAGGTAAGATGATGGTTATAATTTGATCAAGATTGGTGAAGGTTTTTTCTAACTTAAAAATAATTTATAATGGTGTTACATTCTTTTTTTAATCTTGGAATTTTTTTTTATGATGATGGATCATGTTGGGCTCATAGTCAGTTCTTGAGTCTTAGAAGGATAAGAAGCATGTTGTAGAGATGGACTTGGTTGAAGGACTTCCGCTTAGAGATGTAAGGATTTCCAATATTTTATAGAGAGGTGATTCAGAGATATTTATATTTATGTATGTATTTTATCATGGTGAATTGATTTTCTTAGTATTTTAGGTCATGTTTGAAGAGGAGGGTAGGTGTTTTTATGACAAGTTCTTATTGCTAAAAGATTGAGTTGGTTGATGCATCAAATGGGTAATTTTATTATTTATATCAGCCAGAAAGTTAATAGGGATTAATTATTTATATAGTGAAGGAATTTAGAGTTATTGAAATGATCAAAAAGGGTGGAAACTAGATGAGTTTGAAAAACCGGGTTTTGGACAACTTGATTTAGTGAAGAGTAAAGTTGGTGTGGTTTGAGAAGGTGATTGTTTCATCAATTATAAATTACATAGAAGTTATCTATAGGTATTTGGATTTAAATAGTGTTTTCACATTCCATAGATGATTTCCTCTTGAGGGGAATTGAGGCCCAAATGTAAAGACAAGGTGTTGGAATCAGGTGTCTAATGAAAGCTATGTGCCAAATGTGTTCTTTAAATGAAATAAATTAATTTTTTCACATACATTATGACCATAGATGATGTTTAATTGATATGTTACTATTTTTTAATTTAATATTGGAAATTTACTAAGCATATTTCCGGAATGAGTAAATTTCTCTCGTTCTAGTGGTAGGGTTTTGAGAATTTTTAGTGCATAGATGAAGAGTTTTCCATGGCCAACCTATATGGGTCATATGTGGCCATTGTAATGATTTTATTTGAATTTTGTTAAGGTGTATGGGTCAAATTATTCATGACTAATTTTTCTCTCTCATGTTTGGATGAAGAGAAGGTATTAAAGCTAGCGTTTGAGTCCATTAGTTGGTTAGTGCTCTTGGGAGGAGAAGTGTTACCTAGAGGAAAGTGTTTTGTAAGGATGATTGCATGATTTTAAGGCTAAGGAAGTGTTGGTCGTCAAATAGGACTTCACGAAGAGAAACAATTAGGGGACAAAAAGTCCCTCCTCTTTAATGGGAGAGGTTCCCTTATTCAGAAATGAACCTATTTACAAATATACAAAACATGATTTTCTGGTTAAACTTGGATATTACGAAAGTTTTTTCTATAAAGATCATCAATTACAAAAGGACTGAGGAATGAGAGTACGAGAATGAGCAGAAAGGCAACATGCAGAATTATAGATAACAGAGTAATTCTTTATGTATGTGAAGTTACAGTGAATTGAAACAAGATCACTTGTATCGTATAAATAAGATGGAATTTAAAGACACAAAGTTCTGTAAATAACATCTGCCAGAACACAAAGTTTCTTAACGTAACACAGATTCATTAATCAAGGACACAAAGTTCCTTCTTGGTTATACAAGATCACTATGCTTGCAAAGTTGGAGAGTATGCAATCGGCAAGACTAACAAACTAGAGACAAATTATCTTCACAAAAATTAAATGAAAGCTTAGGGATAACAGAGATCAGATAGACAAAGAATGGAAAGCCCTTCTGTATTGATTTCTTTATGATCTATTTACACTTTTAGAAAATAAACAAAGTTCTTCCTCCCTTCAAAATGGCGCGGAGAGGCCATTATATAGCTTACAAATCAATTACTTTTTGTAACTACTTCTTTTAACTAAAGATTAGTTAAGGATTGCCAATCGCAATACCTCAACTAATTACGATGAATTCGAGAAAAAGAATTAGAAAGGAAGAGAAGAAAATGGAGAAGAAGACAGGTGGTTAAGACTGGGAGGGACCCACTGACTTCAAAATTCGCTGCCTAAATATCTTCAATGCCTCGGCTATGTCTCTACCACGGGGGACTGACGTGTTGGCTGCAGACTGACCCCAAAATCCGAGACACTTCTCCATTTCTTTATCAAATTCGACATGAGTATGATAATCTTTATTTGCTTCTTCAATGGCAGATTGAAGAGAGTAGATCTCCTTCATTTTCTCTTTGGAGATGGATCTTTCCTTGAATAGATTATCTTTGACAAAAGCTCTGAATTGAGCTTTGATTTCTTGCAAGGAAAGAGGCACACCAGAATTTTCATCCTGAAGATGACAATGTATATCTTTGAAAGATGATACAACCAGTGTCTTGAAAGCTTCACCCTTCTGCCAAGTATTCTTTAGCTCTCCCAAGGCCTCCTCCAAGACTTTGATCTTCCACTCCACGCTGTAGACCCAGGACTTTGACACATTATCCTTTGCATCATCAAAAACCTTATTCGCCAATAAAATGTTCTCATCTGTCTGTCCCATGAGACGGAGGTCTACTATGCAACTGCTCCAGAGTTTGAGCTCTTTATCTATGACCCCGATAGTGGAGGAGAGATTTTGTTGCAAATTGTTCACCTTTCTGTGGAGTTTGAAAGCTTCATCGATGAAGTTCAATCCTGTAACAAGCATATCTTCCACCATGGCCTCCATAACTCTGCCATAGATAGAATACTTGTGCATGTCTTTGATACTTTGTACTTCATCTTGGCTCAAAATTATAGGTGCTGGAAGAGTAGTCAATGGGGTAGGGTCCAAAACTTTGTCCTTAGACAAAATAGATTTGATAAAACTTGTGAGAATCTGGGCTTGTTCCTCCAACTGTTCAATAGTTTGCTGCCCTTTCTCTACCCTCCCAATGACTCTTGTGAACGTTTCCTGGAGGTTGTGGATCTCACCTTCAGGAGTAGACTCTCCCATTGGAATTCTTGAGAGTTCTAAGTCAGATGCCTGCAAGTCCTGCTCTTATTTTTCCAATGTAGGCTTAGCAATCTCTAGGAATTGCTCACCTTGAGCATTTGACATGATCCTGGAGGTGGTATTGGCTTTCTTGGCGCGAGAAGGAGTAGTGCCCAACATGGCTGCCATAGCATCAAAATTTGGCCCTGAGCTCCGAGAGGAAGATTTCCTCTTCCTACTGTCAACAAAAGGTTGCACCCACGCAAAAGAGGAAGAGGAAGCAGTAGGAGGGGCAAGAGGACCAAGAGACATAGAGCTAAAGACGCTCAAGGTTTACACAGTTGTGGTCTCAAGTTGAGATGTGAGTGGGGCGCTTGAGAAAATTGCGGCAGAAGAATCAATAGCACTTGGAAGTTCAGTGCTCTGGACTTCCTTATCTTTATCTGTTGGATCTTCAGGAGCATTTACAGGGGCTGGCATTTCACTCTCTTCACTTTCACTGAGAACAATGATGTTCTCTGGTCCCAAAGGCACTTCTACCTGTTTACTTTGAGGATCTTTTCCCACAAGCTCCTTCTTAACCTCTTTGAGTTTCTTCTGGTACACTTGAGTGGATGAAGGAGTGCAAGCTGCAGGTCCTTGCGTTGATGAGGTAGGAGGGGTTTGCACAGGTGTGTCTGATATCGGAGTTGATGCTTCCCTCCTTAGTGTTGAAACATCCTTGGAAGAGGATTCTCCTGAGTGCCTTCTGAGCTCTTGAACTTTCCTGTCAAACTAGACCTTAGTCCTGACTAAGACTGGAGCAAGGATCTCAGCCAGATCATATTTTTCTTTCCTGTTCCAATCCAAGTCCTCCAAGGGAGTGTGCTTAATCACATTGTCATACTCATATGAGTATAGATCAAAATTTTCACCTTGGAGTCCTTCAGGAACTTGGTACAAGCCGAGTTCTTGGATCAATTCTAGAGAGAACCTGCCATAGTGCCTCCTTCTAGCTTCAAAATCATCTGCACAATCAGCCCAATAGTCTTCTGTATCTACCCTATGATGATAGATTATCTTGATGTTCTGCTCAATGAACTTCTTCAAGTCGAAGCAAGTTCTTGGTTTAAAGAAATGAACGGTGATAGGAACCAGGGCTCTTTCTATGTTCTGTGCGTCCAGGGCTGTTTTACAAGTGTAATTTCCCAAAGAAATGGGAAAGTGAAAACCAGAAATCTTCTTATCTCTGCAGGTTATGTGTAATTTATCGAGCTTCCTGCATACTTCAATCAAAGCCATCTTATCACTGCAGAACATGGGAAGCCTCAAAGGGATGCTCTCATAGCTAGCAAGCCTGATATAAGATAATTTTCTGAATTGGATAAAATAAGCACCATAGTGCGATATCAGATTCATGGCTTCATCAGAAAACCTTCTAGCAGTGTCACCCTCAAGCAGATTGACCACGTACATGGTGAAAGCATCATTTACCCTTCTGAAATTGTGATTGCTGGTCTCTAGGGTGAACTGCGGGCAGTAGGTGTATACAGGATCATCCTTGTGGGCATCAATGTAAGAAAAACCAAACCATTGCCTTGATGCCACAAGAGTATACATCAGGTACAAAGTCATGTAGAAATTCTTCGTTTGATGTACATTGGACAGTTGTTCCACCAAGTTCATGCTGATGATTTCTACCCAGTTGATATTTTGAGTTCCCTCGCACACCATGCTGATGAGCGGGCACATTCAGAAATGAAACTCGTTAGTAGAAGGTAAGCCCATGACCCGAGCCAGTAGGATTATGAAATCTGCCAACTCTTCATTGAAATCTACTTAGAAGAGAGTCTTGGATAGGCGTGACGCTCCCTTCTTAGGGTTTTTAAGCCATGACTTCGCCACCCGTGCCTTGTATTTTTCGTTGTCTTGATTAAACAAGGCCTGTGCTTGATCTCGGGAAACAACTATGGAATTATCCATCTCTGGGATCCTCAAAGCAGTGCTAATGGCGGTAGCATCCATCTTGACGATGAGTTCCCCGTGTACATTGGTTAATTCACTCGAATCAGGGTCGAAGTGAGCTCCGCATGAAAGCACTGTATCAGCACACTGTACCGAGATCAGGAAACCTCCAGCGAAAGCCAAACCGCTATCGTGAATCATCTGCACCATTGGTGTAGGGCTTGCATCTACCATCCTTGCCCAAAAATCACCGAAATCAAGATGACGAGCTTCACTGTCTCCAACATTGGAAACGACAGATTCTAGTGGCGAGATTTGCTCCTGTCCCTGAAATTTGATCTTCATATTGATAGTAATTCGAAGGATAGAGACGTGAGCTAGACTTCGGGAAAGAATTACAGAGGGAAGGGATACACGTGCAGGAAATTATATTGCAAGGGTTCGAGCAAAGGATAGCATGGAAGCAGTGTGAAAAATGCATAGGGGGTTCGCTCATTATATAGCCGATTAGGAGAGAGAAAGACAATGAATGCACATTTAATACATACCTACCAATTTGAATAAGCATGATATTCGGGTAGAGTGGGAAAAATAAGCACGAATGACACTTGGTTCATTTGGGACATGTGAGACGCGAATGCACGAAACACGTGGCTTGGCCGATTCGGGCGAAGCGGGGAAAAGATGCACAAATGCCTTTTGGGACATGTAGGATGAAAGGACGTGAAACACGCGACTTGGCCAGATCCGATGAAAAGGTGACAATGGGTCCAAAATAGTTTGGGACATTTGGGATGCGAAAGCGTGAAGTACGCGGTTCGGGTGAATCGGCCGAAAATGGAACAACTTGCCCTATTGAACCTGGGACACTTGGGACAAGAAAGTGCGAAGTACGCGGTTCGGGTGTTTCGGCCAAAAATGGAACAACTTGCACAATTTGACTTGGGACATTTGGGACAAAAAGTTCCGATGGGCCCGAAAAAGACAAACTTCGGGGAAATCGGCCGATCGGGGAACAGAGCACACTTTTGAACTTGGGACACGCGGGACAAAAATGTCCGACAGGCCCGAAAAACACACAAAATGACCCAAAAACATAGATTTTCTCAATTTCACGACTTTTAACATTTTCAGTACAACAGAGAAGACACTTAAACTCAAAATTTTGAAAATTCACTTTCTTAAGAGCAGGGAATTTTGAGTGGACAACAGCTGGCTCCTTCTGGGGATGACTTGGCATAAATTCAAGGAATGGGACAAGGTAAGAACTTAGACAAACTCGGGGAAGCAGACCAGTACCTTATCCATTGGGCGATGGAGTCAAAAAGCAAACCAATACAGAGGACAACACACCAAAACAAAAAGGAAGGAAAAAACAAAACGCTGTACAAAATATACAAAGGACTCCCTAATCACCTAAGACTTGAACAACTTAAGGTACTGCCCACTATAAGGAAGTGGGAGAGGAGAACCATCCATGTAATCAAGATAAAAGGAATTCTTACCAGCAAAGTGTCTGATCTTGAAAGGTCCGAGCCAAAGGGAATCGAACTTGCCATGGCTACCACGAGGTTCATGCCTTTTATCCCATAACAACACAGTGTCTCCAACTTGGAAATCTCTGAACCTAGCTTTCTTATCAAACAGGACCTTTACCTTCTGCTGGTGAACAAATATCCTATCAGCAACCTCCAATCTGTCCTCATTCAGTTTGTGAAGGTACATAATTCTCTTATCTAAAGCATCACTGAAACTAGTATCTTCAATGGCCTTCATTAGATGCAAGGCTGGCAGTTCCACTGTTACTGGCAATTGAGCTTCTACTCCATATACCACTTGAAAAGGGGACATTCCAATAGCTCTCTTTGGTGTAATCCTGTCTACCCAAAGAGCATCATAGAGCTTCTTGTGCCAGTTTCGTTGAGACTCATTGACTAATTTCCTTATAATAGTCACCAAATTTTTATTAGTGGATTCTGCTTGCCCATTTCCCTGAGGATAGTAATCTGAGGAGTGAGCCAAAGAAATGCCATACCCATAGCAAAAATCCATTATCTCAGTTGAAGAGAAATTTGAAGCATTATCTGTTACAATCTTGTTAGGTACACCATACCTTACCAAGATGTTCTCTTTGATGAAGCTACATACCACTTCAGAAGTAGTACTCTTAACTAAAATAGCTTCCACCCATTTGGTGAAATAGTCCGTGGCAGTTAGTACATGAGTATGACCAACACTCGAAGCAGGATTAAGTGTTCCAATGAAGTCCAAACCCCACTATTGAAAAGGTTCTTCAATTACAACTGGCTTAAGAGGCAAAGAGGCCAATTTGGGTCTTCCCACGAAGGTCTGACAAGCCTCACATTTATCAACCCACTTGGATGCATCTCTGAACAAGGAAGGCCAGTAATATCCTCCACGAAGTATCTTGTGAGTAGTGACCATTGATGAATAGTGCCCTCCACATGCCTGATCATGAAAAGCTGAGAGCAACTTTCTCTGTTGTTCTTTGTCCACACATTTCAAAAATCTCCCATCTAACCCACGTTTGAACAAGGCGTTTTCCCACAACACATATTACACTGACCTCAATTTAACAATCCTCTTTTCTTTGGCAGTTAAATGAGAGGGGCATTCCCCATAGGTGAGAAAATGGGTGATGTCAGCATACCATTCATCAACTGAGCTAAGGAACAGAACGGTAGGAAGGCCAACTTTGTTCTCCAGTAATTCATGCTTAGCTCCTTCAGCAATGAGCTCACAAAGACCTTTTCCACGAACCAGCTTGGTCGGTTTGATATCAATGTCATATTCTTGGACCTTAGCAACCCAGTTCCCTCTCTTGGATCCAAATTCTTGTTGTGTGAGAATTGACTTAACCGTTGTATCTGGAACCAACACCATGGAATGAGAGTTGAGGATGTAAAAGTGAAACTGCTTAACATCTTTGACCACTACAAAAGCATGTTTCTCCATCATGGTGTATTTTAACTCATGATCTTTCAGAATATAGCTCATGAACGCAATTGGGAGTTCATGCTCGTTAGAGTCTTCTTGAGTCAAAACAGTAGCCAAGGTATTATCTGTGGCATAGCAATAGATAATAAAATCTTTGCTGAAATCAGGACAGGCTAAAACAGGAGTTTTAGCGATAGCTCTCTTGATACTTTCAAAGGATTCCTTTCCTTCAGAAGACCAACCAAACGTTTGTTTCCCTTTCATCATCTGAGAAATATTCAAAGTTAACTCTACAAAATCAGGGATGAACCTTCTTAAAAAATTGATCTTACCAAAGAAAGAGTGCACGCCCTTTTTGCTGGTTGGGAGAGGAATTTGCTGGATAGCTTGTACTCGTTCAGGATCAATATTAATACCATCTTTGGAAATGATGTGCCCTAATAATTTCCCCTCTATGACACAAAAGATAGATTTTTAGGATTCAAAGAAATCCCATGCTCTCTGCATCTTAGCAGAACTGTTTCCAGGTGGTCAAAATGATCCGCCCTTGTTTTAGAAAACACGGTCAGGTCGTCAAGGTATATGACAATACACTTCCCTTTCAAACTTCCAAAAGCCAGATCCATAGCTCTCTGAAAAGTGGCACCAGCATTAATGAGCCCAAAAGGCATTCTCTTGTAAGCAAAGGTACCCCAAGGAGTAGTGAAAGCTGTTTTGTGTTGATCTGCAGTATCAACCTCTACCTGATTATATCTCGAGAATCCATCAAGCATAGATAACATTTCAGATCCTGTTACTGCTTGCAATACCTGATCCATCATAGGAAAAGGATAATTATCTTTCAAGGAAGCCTGATTTAGGTTCCTGAAATCAACACAGATGCGGATCTCACCATTTTTCTTCCTAACAGGCACAATATTTGCAATCCATGTTGAATGGTGAATGGGAAAAATGATTTTGGCCTTCAACAACTTCTAAATTTCCTGAAAGATGGTGTCAGCTATTTTGGGGTTGTATTGCCTCTATTTCTGCTTAAAAGGCTTAATTCCAGGCTTGAGTGGAATAAAATGCTGCATATCTTTTGGTTTGAAAGCTTTCAAATCTTCATAAGAGTAAGCAAGAACATCCTTATACCTCTTTAAAAGGTCAATTGCTTTCTTCCTCTCATCTGTTGTGCAACATTTTCCAATGTTCACGAGCTTAGGATCAGTAGAACTCCCAATATCAATCTTGTCATACTCAGCTGATTGTTGAGGTCCAGTGGAAGCTCTAGACTTCACATACCTGTCATGTTTATCAAATAGTTCCTCCAAACTCACCAATCCTTTAGGAATCTTGTTTCCCTTGAGATTGATGCATCCATCCTGATCTGTTTCTTCTCCTCGAGTGACTGCTTTGTCAAAGGGCACACTTTCACAAGGTAGGTTGTCACTTCCTTCAAAATACAGCTGTTTGAAATTACCCTTGAGTTCAAGGAAGGAAAACAAGTGTTGATCATCATTGAAAACTTTCCAGTTATTGGTATTATCAGGTACACTAGGCTGATGGACCATCTCAATGGTGAACTTATCCTGAGAGAAGTCAGGATGAGGAATCAGTAGTGACCTTAAGACTGCTAGTGAATCAGCCCTGCTGTTTTTCTCCCTAGGTATTGCTTCAATGGAGAATGCATCAAGAAATTCAATGGAATCCCAAACCTGATTCCGGTAATGTTTCAACCTTCCATTTTTTACCTGGAAAAGGCTTCTCACTTGCTTTACAATCAATTCTACATCACCACGAGCCAGAAGATTCTTTACACCTTGTTCTTTGGCCACTTGCAGTCCAAGAATGAGAGCCTCATACTCTGCTGTATTATTAGTATTTTCAAACTACAACTTAAATGAAAAAGGATGTAGGCTTCCTTCAGGTGACACCAGTAGGACACCAGCTCTAGAACTAGCTGAGGAACAACTTCCATCAAACTCTAAAATCCAAACACCATTAGGATCTTTAGGTGACACTTTGGGGAGTTGGATTTCATCAGGGGACATAATCATATAGTTACCATGACCCATATCCTCATAGAGTATTTGTGCTTTAGGATCATCCGTTTTTTACACAATATACTCAGATTGCTTCTCAGGCATCAACTTCTTCATTTGTCCATTAACAGGTACGAGTGCATGTGACCAATCCATTTGAATTTCTCCACCCACATCCTTACAGAAGTTCCTACTTAGCAACATCCCGTATGAAGGAGGAATATCTGCTACTAAGATGGTAGCCAAAACTCTCTTCTCAGGCAAAACAGCAAAAGCCACTTGTGCATCTTTAATTCTTCCGACCAGGGGCACTTCCTTACTCTCCATAGAGTAACAAGATCCATAAGTGCGTGTGAGGGTCAAGCCTAAAGCATGAGCTAATTTAGCAGGCATCACATTATCTGAGGCTCCTGAGTCAATGACACAATTACTGAGCCTATGACCAGCTATAAGAAGTGTTACATAAAATGGTTTAATTTTGTCATTAGGTGAGGTGACAGCAGCTACCAGACTAGGCTGTGGTGCAGAAGGAGTAGGTAAAAGGCCTTTAGAGGTGGTTTTAGAATGGGAATTAACAAATTGAATCATTTTGGCAAAAGCTTTGGGATGGGTTTGATAATACTCAGCCTCTGAGATTTGAACCTTAGTCTTTTTCAGATGATCAATAATATCAAAAGACCCAGAAGTGGACGGGCCATCATCATTTGAGATCCTAGGTTTATCAACTTTAGGGGAAAAAGAAGTAACTTTAATAGCAGGATTGACAGGACTCACCTTTGGTGTAGATGAAACGGGGATAGGAGATCCTCTTTTTGCAATTACAGGGATAGTTGTCGGCTGCTCCTTAGATTTCTTGGGGGACTGCGTCACTTTTTCCCTCTGATTTGTCTACTCTCGAGTCATGACAGTGAATGATTCGCTATTCATGCCCACTACTACTTCATCATAATCATCTCCATCATCAATGCCCTCAGTGGTGAAGAAATTAACTCGATATCCTTCAAGTTCATCTGCTTCATCATCAAATTCTTCCACAAACTCCTCGCAAGCTTCATTATCCTCATCATCATCTAGTTCCTCAACCTCACAGGTTGCATTGACAGGAACTTTAACAGGAGGTCCTTCAAGTGCTAATCTTGTTTGAGAAGCAGGCAAATGATTTCTGGGCTGAAAATTTCTCCTTGGAACATCTGCATAAGGAGCATGCTGAGCCAATTGTTTCTTTATAGCAATGAGATCATTCGCAAGTTTTTGAACTAATGGATCAGTATTAGGTCTAGGGGTGGAAGAGGAGGAAGCAGCAGACTTAGATTTGGAAGGGTCTCTCCTCAACTTCCCTGACATGATCAAATCATCTTCAACACTAACAGCAAGAGTTTGATCCTCAACCAATGTTGCGAGATTAGCCCTTCTCAGCGCATAACTAACTTCAGGCGATTGGGCATTTAGGAAGAAACATTTTTGGATTTGATCAACAGGTCGAGTATTTACAGGAATTTTATTGATCAATCTATTGAATCGGGCCACAAATTCTCTCATGGGCTCTGGTGAATCTTTCTTTATCTGAGAGATTTGGGCTAGCAAGGCATGCACATCTTCTGCTGGTTTGAAACGGTTTTCAAACCTAGTTCTCATGGTGTCCCAGCTAGTGATAGTACCAGCTGGAAGGTGATAGAACCAATCAGCAACATTATCTTGTAAAGTCTCAACGAACAGTCTCACGGAGACGTCTTCATGTTCAACTCCCAGAACTCCACATGCAACTATGAAGGCTGCGATGTGTTCATCAGGATGCACTTTGCCATCACCTTTGAATTTAGGGAAGTTCTTCCGGTTACCTCTGGGTAACTCATGCAAAGGCTGAGGAAGAGCAAGGGGCCCGACACGATGACCCCAGGGCAATGGTACCACCATTCTTGGAAAAATGGCTTGGAGAGGAACTGCAACACCAGCAAGAATCAAAGCTCGAAGATTAGGACTAGCTGGCTCTGAAGGAATACCACCCGTAGGACTTCTATCTTGAACAGGTGGAGTGCTTGTCGAACGAGTCCTTCTATTTCTTGTTGAAGGGAAAGGAAAACCTTGCTGCTCCAAAAGCTGAAACTGAGAATCTTCAATACCAAGGGCCCTCCTCCCTCGAGTAAAACGTGGAGTCGCCAGATCAAAAGATGATCAAAAATTAAAGAACTGGAATATGATTTTCCCTAGCGGAGTCGCCAAAAATTGTTGGTCATCAAATAGGACTTTACGAAGAGCAACAGTCAGGGGACAAGAAGTCCCTCCTCTTTAATGGGAGAGGTTCCCTTATTCAGAAACGAACCTATTTACAAATATACAAAACATGATTTTCTGGTTAAACTTGGATATTACGAAAGTGTTTTCTATAAAGATCATCAATTACAAAAGGACTGAGGAATGAGAGTACGAGAATGAGCAGAAAGGCAACATGTAGAATTATAGATAACAGAGTAATTCTTTATGTATGCGAAGTTACAGTGAATTGAAACAAGATCACTTGTATCGTATAAATAAGATGGAATTTAAAGACACAAAGTTCTATAAATAACATCTGCCAGAACACAAAGTTTCTTAACATAACACAGATTCATTAATCAAGGACACAAATTTCCTTCTTGGTTATACAAGATCACCATGCTTGCAAAGTTGGAGAGTATGCAATCGGCAAGACTAACAAACTAGAGACAAATGATCTTCACAAAAATTAAATGAAAGCTTAGGGATAACAGAGATCAGATAGACAAAGAATGGAAAGCCCTTCTGTATTGATTTCTTTATGATCTATTTACACTTTCAAAAAATAAACCAAGTTCTTCCTCCCTTCAAAATGGCATGGAGAGGCCATTATATAGCTTACAAATCAGTTACTTTTTGTAACTACTTCTTTTAACTAAAGATTAGTTAAGGATTTCCAATCGCAATACCTCAACTAATTACAATGAATTCGAGAAAAAGAATTAGAAAAGAAGAGAAGAAAACAGAGAAGAAGACAGGTGGTTAAGACTGGGAGGGACCCACTGACTTCAAAATTCACTGCCTGAATCTCTTCAATGCCTCGGCTATGTCTCTGCCATGAGGGACTGACGTGTTGGCTGTAGACTGACCCCAAAATCTGAGACACTTCTCCATTTCTTTATCAAACTCGACATGAGTATGATAATTTTTATTTGCTTCTTCAATGGCAGATTGAAGAGAGCAGATCTCCTTCATTTTCTCTTTGGAGATGGATCTTTCCTTGAATAGATTATCTTTGAAAAAATCTCTAAATTGAGCTTTGATTTCTTGCAAGGAAAGAGGCACACCAAAACTTTCATCTTGAAGATGACAATGTATATCTTTGAAAGCTGATACAATCAGTGTCTTGAAAGCTTCACCCTTCTGCCAGTTATTCTTCAGCTCTCACAAGGCCTCCTCCAAGACTTTGATCTTCCACTCCACGCTGTAAACCTAGGACTTTGACACATTATCCGTTGCATCATCAAAAACCTTATTCGCCAATAAAATTTTCTCATCTTTCCGTTTAATGAGACAGAGGTCTACTATGCAACTTCTCCAGAGTTTGAGCTCTTTATCTATGACCCTGATAGTGGAGGAGAGCTTCTGTTGCAAATTGTTCACCTTTCCGTGGAGTTTGAAAGCTTCATCGATGAAGTTCAATCCTGCAACAAGCATATCTTCCACCATGGCCTCCATAGCTCTGCCATAGACAGAATACTTGTGCATGTCTTTGATACTCTGTACTTCATCTTGGCTCAAAATTACAGGTGGTGGAAGAGTAGTCAATGGGGTAGGGTCCAAAACTTTGTCCTTAGACAAAAGAGGTTTGATAAAACCTGTGAGAATCTGGGCTTGTTCCTCCAACTGTTCAATAGTTTTCTGCCCTTTCTCTACCCTCCCAATGACTCTTGTGACCGTTTCCTGGAGGTTGTGGATCTCACCTTCAGGAGTAGACTCTCCCATTGGAATTCTTGAGAGTTCTAAGTCAGATGCCTGCAAGTCCTGCTCTGATTTGTCCACTGTAGGCTTAGCAATCTCCAGGAATTGCTGACCTTGAGCATCCGACACGATCCTGGAGGTGGTTCTGGCTTTCTTGGCGCGAGAAGGAGTAGTGCCCAACATGGCTGCCACAACATCAAAATTTGGCCCTGAGCTCCGAGAGGAAGATTTCCTCTTCCTACTGTCAACAAAAGGTTACACCCATGCAAAAGAGGAAGAGGAAGCAGCAGGAGGGGCAAGAGGACCAAGAGACATAGAGCTCATGACGCTCAAGGTTTGCACAGCTGTGGTCTCAAGTTGAGATGTGAGTGGGGCGCTTGAGACAATTACGGCAGAAGAATCAATAGCACTTGGAAGTTCAGTGCTCTGGACTTCCTTATCTTTATCTGTTGGATCTTCAGGAGCATTTGCAGGGGCTGGCATTTCACTCTCTTCACTTTCACTGAGAACAATGATGTTCTCTGGTCCCAAAGGAACTTCTACCTGTTTACTTTGAGGATCTTTTTCCACAGGCTCCTTCTTAACCTCTTTGAGTTTCTTCTGGTACACTTGAGTGGATGAAGAAGGAGTGGAAGCTGCAGGTCCTTGCGTTGATGAGGCAGGAGGGGTTTGCACAGGTGTGTCTGATATGGGAGTCGATGCTTCCCTCCTTGGTGTTGAAACATCCTTGGAAGAGGATTCTCCTGAGTGCCTTCTGAGCTCTCGAACTTTCCTGTCAAACCAGACCTTAGTCCTGACTAAGACTGGAGCAAGGATCTCAGCCAGATCATCTTTTTCTTTCCTGTTCCAATCCAAGTCCTCCAAGGGAGTGTGCTTAATCACATTGTCATACTCATATGAGTATAGATCAGAATTGTCATCCTGGAGTCCTTCAGGAACTTGGTACAAGCCGAGTTCTTGGATCAATTGCAGAGAGAACCTGCCATAGTGCCTCCTTCTAGCTTCAAAATCATCTCCACAGTCAGCCCAATAGTCTTCTGTATCTGCCCTATGATGATAGATTATCTTGATGTTCTGCTCAATGAACTTCTTCAAGTCAAAGCAAGTTCTTGGTTTAAAGAAATGAACAGTGATAGGAACCAGGGCTCTTTCTATGTTCTGCGCGTCCAGGGCTATTTTACAAGTGTTATTTCCCAAAGAGATGGGAAAGTGCAAACCGGAAATCTTCTTGTCTCTGTAGGTTCTGTGTAATTTATCTAACTACCTGCATACTTCTATCAAAGCCATCTTATCACTGCAGAACATGGGAAGCCTCAAAGAGGTGCTCTCATAGCCAGCAAGCCTGATATAAGAGAATTTTCTGAATTGGATAAAATAAGCACCGTAGTACGATATCAGACTCATGGCTTCATTAGAAAACCTTCTAGCAATGTCACCCTCAAGCAGCCTGACCACGTACATGGTGAAAGCATCATTTACCCTTCTGAAATTGTGATTGCTGGTCTCTAGGGTGAACTGCGGGCAGTAGGCATATACAGGATCATCCTTGTGGGCATCAATGTAAGAAAAACCAAACCATTGCCTTGATGCCGCTAGAGTATACATCAGGTATGAAGTCATGTAGAACTTCTTCATTTGTTGTACATTGGACAGCTATTCCGCCAAGTTCATGCTGATGATTTCCACCTAGTTGATATTTTGAGTTCCCTCGCACACCATGCTGATGAGCAGGCACATCCAGAAATGGAACTCGTTAGTAGAAGGTAAGCCCATCACCTGAGCCAGTAGGATTATGAAATCTGACAACTCTTCATTGAAATCTGCTCGGAAGAGAGTCTTGGATAGGCGAGACGCTCCCTTCTTAGGGTTTTTAAGCCATGACTTCGCCACCCGCGCCTTGTATTTGTCGCTGTCTTGATTAAACAGGGCCTGTGCTTGATCCCGGGAAACAACTATGGCATTATCCATCTCTGGGATCCTCAAAGCAGTGCTAATGGCGGCAGCATCCAGCTTGGTGATGAGTTCCCCGTGTACATTGGTTAATTCACTCGAATCAGGGTCGAAGTGAGCTCCGCATGAAAGCACTATATCAGCACACTGTACCGAGATCGGGAAACCTCCAGTGAAAGCCAAACCACTATCATGAATCATCTGCACCATTGGTGTAGGGCTTGCATCTGCCATCCTTGCCCAAAAATCACCGAAATCAAGATGACGAGCTTCACTGTCTCCAACATTGGAAACGGTAGATTCTAGTGGCGAGATTTGCTCCTGTCCCTGAAATTTGATCTTCATATTGATAGTAATTCGGAGGACAGAGACGCGAGCTAGACTTTGGGAAAGAATTACAGAGGGAAGGGATACATGCGTAGGAAATTATATTGCAAGGGTTCGAGCAAAGGATAGCATGGAAGCAGTGTGAAAAATGCATAGGGGGTTCGCTCATTATATAGCCGATTAGGAGAGAGAAAGACAATGAATGTGCATTTAATACATACCTACCAATTTGAATAAGCATGATATTCGGGTAGAGCGGGAAAAATAAGCACGAATGACACTTGGTTCATTTGGGACATGTGAGACGCAAATGCACAAAACACGTGGCTTGGACGATTCGGGCGAAGCGGGGAAAATATGCAAAAATGCCTTTTGGGACATGCGGGACGAAAGGACACGAAACACGTGACTCGGACGGATCGGACGAAAAGGTGACAATGGGTCCAGAAGAGTTTGGGACATTTGCGACGCGAAAGCGCGAAGTACGCGGTTCGGGTGAATCGGCCGAAAATGGAACAACTTGCCCGATTGAACCTGGGACACTTGGGACAAGAAAGTGCGAAGTACGCGGTTCGGGTGTTTCGGCCGAAAATGGAACAACTTGCACAATTTGACTTGGGACATTTGGGACAAAAAGTTCCGACGGGCCCGAAAAAGACAAACTTTGGGGAAATCGGCCGATCGGGGAACAGAGCGCACTTTTGAACTTGGGACACGCGGGACAAAAATGTCCGACAGGCCTGAAAAACACACAAAATGACCCAAAAACGTAGATTTTCTCAATTTCACGACTTTTAACATTTTCAGTACAACAGAGAAGACACTTAAACTCAAAATTTTGAAAATTCACTTTCTTAAGAGCAGGGAATTTTGAGTGGACAACAGGAAGAGAGTGAAATTTTGTGGAAGATTATAAATCATATGTGCATGTGTTTAGATCCATGAAAAGTTTAAGAATAAGAAGAAGATAAACTAAGATTGATGATCTAGGGTTTGAGAAAAGATTTGTGAGTTGAATTAGAGATCTCCATTAGTTATGGCAGAAAAAAAATTAGATATAAAACATATTAAAATGGATGAGTTTTTTCTTAGTCATCCTACGGGGTTGTAGCCTCTTTGTACACTAGGTGCTTCACTAAATTATTGGTTAGTGTTCCTTGTGGGGTTGGTTCTTCTCGTAGGGTTGCTATTGCTTGTGAAGCTCGTGCGTCACTAAATATCTTGTATTTATGTAATATAAGTAGATTTTTAGTGGTTTTTCTTCTCCATGAGGGTTTACCACTTATATCTTTTGTTTATGTGTTTCTTCTCTTATGGTATGGTTGTTTGAATTTATTGTGAAAACTAAAATAATAATGGTTGAATGTTTGTGATTGGATGAATGATAATGGATTTTGTAATTAGTGGTTAATGACATAATATTTTTGTGGGACACAAGACACAAGACATAAATGAATTATTTTTTTCATGAACGTGGTTCTCTTACCATCTTCCACTATGCTCCATAATTTGGTGAGGTCCATGTGTTTAACATCGTTATCCATAATTTTTGGGAGAATAGTTTCTTGAGAAAAAATGTGTTCGTCACATGCATATTAAAACCTCATTTTTATGATTTACACTCTTAAAAAATGAATAAGATGTAAAATTGGCAAGATGGAAGATATTTCACCAATTCAGGGGAAACTTAAAGCTCAGTAAAGGAAATTTATCAAAATAAGAAAATATGGATGAAAAAACTTATAGAGAAAATGAAAAATGAAGCTCTTAGTAAGAAGACATTATTGGTGATTTAAAATTTGAATTAGGTTGTATTAAAACTTCTTAAAAGGAAAAATAATTGTTAGGGAAGTTGAAAAGGATAGGTGAGTACAATTCAAAAAATATTAGGAAAGTGTACAGATGAATTTCAAAAAGGGTGTGGCAGTTTTTATACCCCAAAGTGGATTTATCATTTTATAGATCTTCTCGAACTTATTCTAAATTGTTAAACATGCTCAGCCGGCTTACCAACATAAAGAAGGAACTATGGAACACTTCCACCTATTCCATGTGGGGCTGATAAAGATAACTAACAATATCCTATGCCTTTTGTCATGATTTCAATAGAAAGACGAAATGATGGAACACTTTCATTAGTGCAAAAAATTACCACTTAAGATGATAAATATGATTTTTTTTTAATCAAATCACTTAATCAAGGTAGGAAATGAAAAATGGAATGGTTCTTGTAATTCCAAAATTCATCAATAAAATCAATTAACATCTTATCTGTAAATGTGGTTGGTTAATTGACACCAATGAGAAATGATGGAAAAAAAAAAAAAAATTCCATAAGTTCCATTAAAATATGATTTCTTCGATAAAGATCATAAATTTCAATAAAATGACTCCAGACCAAAATGTATATTTACAAAGAGTACTGTTAGGACGTACAAAACTCATATTTTGAATTTTTGAGCAATTTTTTTGAAATACTCATTTTCATGAAAATAGTTACTATGGCTTAAACTAGTTGTTATTTTCACATACAATTTAATTATCATTGAAAACATAATGTTATGTTGTATGGGAATAATTTTTGAAATACATTGAAAATGAACATCTTAATCATGTTTCATTTATCTGAAAAAATAAATTCCAGCTAATTTGAAACTATCATCCCTTACTTCCTAAAATTATCTAGATCCTCACTATTAAGTATGAATTTAATTAATTTCTTGGAAAATTTTGCATCTATATCTAACTCATGTAATTATTTTTCTTTTCATATGCACTGCTTTATTACATTTTCATTTTCAATATTTAGTAAAATGAATTCTTATTTTACCAAAGTTGAATTTGAGAAATGCTTGAAGCGCATTATGATATTAATGGTTTCATATTACATTATTATGATTTTGGATTCCAATATTTAAGGTTTTTGATTCTAATAATAACCA
This sequence comes from Taxus chinensis, assembly GCA_019776745.2. Taxonomy (NCBI): domain Eukaryota; kingdom Viridiplantae; phylum Streptophyta; class Pinopsida; order Cupressales; family Taxaceae; genus Taxus; species Taxus chinensis. The sequence continues at coordinate 397,227,618 of CM034156.1, read as the reverse complement.
TATTTTTTAAGATCTTGGACTGGAATTCTTTTACATTTAGACGAATGATTGTTACTATTTTAAATCTATTTAATTCTCACTCAAAAATTATAAAAAAAAAAATATTATGATGAGTTTACTTTCCATATCAATTTGAAAGAGGATGAGGGTGTTGCGAGAAGTAGAAATCCTTCATTTATTACCATAAATTTGCATACATGGAGATTTAAATTTCTACTTTGTTATTTAAATTAATATTAATGAATTTAATGTTTATTTTATAAAGTAACTTTAGATTTAATTTATAATTTAAGTTCTTGGACTAGAATATCATTAGATTTATTGGAATGATGGTTATTATTGTAAATTTATTTCTTCTCATTCAAAAATTCTAATACAAATTTCATGACAAGTTTGTTTTTTATATCAATTGGAAAGAGGATTAGGGTGTTCAAAGAAGTAGACATCCATCATGTATTACTATAAAGTTTCATCCATGGAGGTATACATTTCTACATTTTATTTAAATTTATATTAATGAACTCAAGGTTTGTTTTATGATGTAACTTTAAATTTAATTGAGATTTTAGATTTAGATTTAATTTATAATTATAATTTTTTTTAGATAAGGTCAAAAAAATTTGGTTTTGAAGGGACCCAAATAAACCCTGTACAAAAAAGAAACCATACGGAACCAAAGCTACCAAAAAAGAGTGGGAACACAAATTCAAATAGAATTCACCAATTGTGCAACCCAAAACAGGGCACGACCAATACCCGGTCTACATAGTTACGATTTTTTTTTCAAAACAAACATATAGAATTCCATAACAAGAAGATTCAAAATACATAACATAGAACCAAGAATGAAGTGCAACAAAAGGATTTCCATCAGTTCTCTTTTCTTGAGGAGGATCTTGTTTGAGTTCTCGTAATAGGCCCTCTGTCCACAATAGTACCTAGTTCATCTTTCCATGAGATAGTGAAATTTTTGGGGTTATTCATAGAATGAGCCTTCCCATCAATTTGCATGATCTCATCATCCTTTAAGATTCTCTTCTCCAGGTGCATTTTAACCTTTACATCCTCTGCTTCAAATTTGGCATTTTTGTCCTATATGAAGGATATCCTCTTTTCTTTCGTGATGATTTCCACATTCAGGCCACTTATTCTCTTATTTTGCATCTCAATTTTTATGTGACACTCCCTCACTTTGTGAACAAGATTTTTGTTGACTAGAAGGACCATGTCCGCCATAGATTCCACACTTAGAATCTGAGCTTCCCAATCCACTATGTTTCTGTTCCTTTCCTTTCTAGCAAGACTTTACCCAGTGGATTTCTCACATTGTTTCATATTTGAGGGGATTGAGACCACTCTATGAACCTCACACACAATGGATTTTATATGGAATATTTTCCTTAGCATTCAAGGGATAAAATATAGGCTTGAGGAACATCGGACTTTCCTACCCACTCTTCTTCAGCTAGTAGTGCCAAATCTGAAAAAAAATAATACAATACAAAGATCTCTTCAGCACTCTCAAGTAAAAAGTTACAGGTTGGAGAATAATGTAGATTTCTCCCTACAGTTCTTCGGCCAAAGTGTCACGAGATCACCCAAAAAAATTGCACTTCACCGAAATTTATAGGATATCCTTTCTACCCCCATTTTGTCTCATTTTGGATCAAGACCACATGTTCCTTTTCATTATCATTTTCATACATTTTTTACATTTATCTTTACATATACACATGTGTTTTTACACATACATGCGTATTTGACTACTTGATTGTCTTCTCTTTTACAGGTCCGACCGTATGGGAAACAAGTAGTCAATAAAAACAACAACGCACACATGGTACTAAACATGTAGGTAAACTAAACACATTGACATATACACACGTAATTTTGCCTTAGGTTCACTCTCATCACTTTTCAAAATAAAATTCATCTTTAGTCTCCATGCTCCATCTATTCATCACTCCAAATTTTTTCTAGGCCTTTGGTATGTTTGTAGACATAAAATCGCACACTTTGAGTCATTATTTAGTCTCGGTCTCATACTTCTATTCATATGGTTCTTAAGTGAGAAAAGTAATAATTAACCCATGTATTTATCCTTTTTTACATTGTTTGTTATCATAGTTTTTATCCTACACCTGCACTTTCCCAGTTTGTATTATCATTATGTGTTTTTTCCTATTTATTACAGGGGTTCTAAGCTAGGAATGGGGCACCCCAAGTATCATGGTCCCCTCTATGGTGCTCTGATCCTCTTTGCAATTTACTCTCCCCTTTTGCAAACTTTATATCCATTTGATCTTTCTATATTTTTGGTGGTCATCTTTCTTGGGGTTAATTACAAAATTAGAACAAAAGAACCATATAAATATAAATTAATGTTACCATAATAAAGGACCAAACACTAAGCATCTACTATCACCATCTAGATTTACATCCATCAAAGGAAATTAAAGCTACATTTGTATCCATCTAGCTCCATCAAAAGATAGACAAGGTTAGGTCATCTGCATCACAGTTCATAGGAGGTTATTCTATTATTTCTATGAACACATTTACTACATTCTACATCAAATTATTGTCTCGCTACTTCACAAAGTGTAACTGGAAAAAGAGAAACCTAGGGAATGATTTGCATACACAAATAGACCTATATTGGGTCAGATATGTAATGTAGCACTTAGTTAGTTAGTCCACCATTGCGGCCGTAGAGGACAATCTGACCCCTTCATATGAATATTTATTTTTTAGGGATTTGATGCTTTGTTTAGGGTTTTGGAGGTGATTCTTCCATCTCCTATTCAAAGTGACATCCAAAGTAGTTCAACGAAATTAGTGTTATGGGAAGAAAACACATGAAAACATCTAGTGACACCTCAGAGGATGTTTTCTAACCATTTCAACAAACTAGGGCACCCATAGGTTCCCCTATCCCTTTCCTGATGCCCCAGTCCAATCCCTTTCTAGGTGTCACAGTATAGTTAGATATTCTAGATCTGTGCTTTTATAGGATTTTGTACGGTTGTATCCTAGTCTTGTTCACTTTATCTCAAATGCAACACATTCCCATGACATCTACACATCATCTAAGGACTTCTTAACCCTCTCTTTCACATTAGTATTTAATATTTTCTAGCTTAGTTTTCTTCGATGTATTTCATCATTTTATTAGTTCATTTATTCAGTCATTTTATTGCTCATATAACATTAGATTAGACTAGAATATTTACATTTTAGTTAATCACTAAGAATAAGAAATTTAATTTTTCAAACCAAAAAGGTTCATCCCCAATATCATTAGTGATATAATAGACAATACATTAAGGGGAACAATAACAAAAATAAAGGGTCCCTTGAAAGAATCATACAATGGGAGACCCTCTCATCAAACTCATGAAACTTATAAGCATTGAGTGAGAGAGAAGTTGTAAATGAAAATATATGTAAATGACATTATGGGGACGATAGATGATAATATGAGGATAATAATGGATGTTTGGGGAAATAAAATATTTTATTTGTTTATTTCATCTTCTCATTTTATGTTATTTTAGACGTAACTTATGTCATTTTATAATTTCTTACTACATGTTATTTTAAATTAATTAATATATTCCTTTACAGTGTTTAATTTAGATTATAATATATTTACTAGTCAATTATTTGGGTTTATACTATTTCAAGAAAATAATAGTTGAGTAATCTTGAACATTATTTTATACACATTTTTCGTGTAACTTATTATTCAACACCACTTATTTCTAACTATAGAAGACTTTATGAATATACATTACAAGAAAATTTTAATTGAATTATATGCATTAGAATTGTGTAGGATAAGAGAAAGGCATACGAGGGTAATTATGTTGAATATATATATAATTTTTTTTATAATTTTAATAGTATATTAATGATTATTCATATCTTTAATTTATAGCTTAAGTATCTAGGAAACTTTGATGATGAAAGGAGAAATATTTGACCTCTTGGAGTAGATAGAGATGCATGGAGTAATTTGTGCATCAAATGTATATTACTGGAAAAATATAGGGTTGTAGGCTTCTTAACCAAATAAACGGTATATTTAATATTGTAATCAACCCATGTAAGTAAATTATCCATCTAAATAGTAATGAGGTGAGAGCACAAAAAATTTATTAGCCGATGCATCTTGCAGTGTAATGAAATATAGATGAGATCAATAATGAATTTATGTGTTCTGTATAATTTATTATACATATATATTTTTGGTTTATATAGACTCGTTTATAAAAATAATTAACACATTTTTTTTTAAGATAGCTATTCTTATAAGAAGAGTGTTAAAAATAAATTCACAAAAAAGAAAGTGTAAAATGCATTGACAACCATGAGATGGGAAAATCTTGTTAACAAGTGTGCCCATGATAATCACTTTGATAATTTAAGATATGTTTTATTTAATTAGTTGTGAATTATACAGTACAACACTTATAAATTTTTATAATTATTTATCTCCATAGCCAAGGAGAGTATAAAAAGGAGGATGAACAATAGTACTCCTAGATAGAGAATGATAAGGACAAGGAGGAGTATGAGAGTGAGGAAAAGAATAATAAATCATAGTTATGAAATTCATGATGTAACTTATATTGACATGTATTAAAATTTGGAATGGTACTTTTATCATTCCATTAGAATTGTAGCATTATATATTATTTTTTCTATAATGGAAATCGGTAAGTGATTCTACTTGTGAAGCCTCTTCATTGGAGGTCCCGGGTTAAAATCAACGTACCAATGTAACCCAAATGATACTAGTAAGACCCAATATTGCACCATAATTGAATTAAGGGGTCTCAAACCAACACCATTTGGGCCCATGAGATACCTTTTATGATACTTGAGTTATGAAGCGGAGTGATGTAATGGAGGAGAACCTTATTAAAGTAGGACATGGGAGTGGGAATGGGTCTATAAATTCTATTGATTGATCTACATTCAAATCTCAGCCCGACGTGTTCCACTTGGACCACGTGGAGAATTGTGACCCATACCCCAAGTTTTCCCCTTCACCACTTATTGAAAGTGTTCAACGGGCTCAATGAGAATGGAAATTGAGTTGATTATAACAAACTACATGTAACTCACCAATATCCTAATCACTTGAGCCATTATTTTGTTAACAATTATTGTTAGTGTTCTTTGGTAAAATAATAGTGTAAGTTAGTATTATATGATTTGTAATATACTAGTCATCTATATTTGTATATGTGAGATATTCATGGGGTGTTGAGATATTAGGAAGACTAGGAGCTTGTAGAGATATTTATGGATATACTCTTGGGATGATGATAGTAATTAACTCCATAATATGTGGCCATTCATCACTATATGTGTATGAGATTTGTATGGAATAAATGTATGAGTGAAAATTCTGCATGGAAAATCTCATTATTTGATTATTGTGTTGTGTTTGATTTATTATTATCTCAGACCAATTATTAGAGCTAGATCAATCCAAAGGAAGGTATTGAAAATTTGTACGCATTTGTGTACAAATAATAATTGTTCCTTTGTATAGAACTGTCAACCGATTGATCAAGTGAGGATGTATAAAAAATAATTCCATTGTTCCACATTATCTCCATATTTTGTGATAGAGATTCATTCATCCATTTATTATTGAGAACTCTAAAACAACCATGGCATTAAGGCATTGCATTTATTTGAAATATATTTTTAATTAAAATTTCAGATTTATTTGTGGTTATATTTTAGAAATTATCCATCTTCCACTTCAAATAACTCAGTATTGTTGTTCTGATCAACATCGAGCTCCGAAACAATCACCATCAAAGTGTACAACTTTGTCTGTCTTTTGATACAAGATCATTGGCGATTAATTTTGTAGTCTTTAAATCTGATTGTTATTCCCAAGTAAAAAGTCTATTGTATATTTGTATGTATTCGATATTTAATCTATTTCATATTATCATTTTCAGTCAAAAGTAATCAAATTTTATTGTAATTCTTTTTTTTTGTTCTCATCTTGTTGTTTAGTGTTAAAAAAAAATTACTGTTAATTGTTCATGTCAATCACTATTGTCATATTACTATCAGTCAAGTCAATGGTAATCAAAAGTGTAAACAAGTTTCAAAACTTAAAAAAAATGTCTTACAAATGCTTTTTAATTGGTAACCAATGTCCTATCAACTATCGGGCTATTTTACATTGTGGGAGGGAATATTTTCTCACATGCACTTGAAACCCTATTCATTTAATTAAGTAGCATTTATTGGGGGAAGGAGGCATAAGGAATTTCAAGATCCTCTCACAAGTTACTAGTGATTGGGTCGTACATTTTAGTAACAGTGAATTAAGTGTGTGGAATTGATAAATGCCAAGACCGGAGACAAGAAAAAATGGAAACTAGTTTTGTTGTACGAGATCGAGTTGTAGTGATCGAGTGTAGAGGCTACATGAGGTGATGAGGACTTTTTCCTCATTTATTTTTTTTCATATTTTTCAGTGTGGTGTGTTTTGGGGAATAGAAATATATACAATATTCTTGTTCACATATTTAATGAATGAGCTTCATTTTCCTATGTAAACCCATGATGTAAAATGTTGTAGAGAGAACAAAATCACTAATGTAACACAGATCATAGATCTTGAAAAAGTTCATGGTGATCCAAAAAATCACATGAGGTGAATATTTGATGGGTTCCTATTCATGTCTAGGTCTGTAGAAACCCTATGGAAAGCCATGGAAGGATACTAAGAGAATCCTTTCGATTTAATCAAGATCATGAACTACGAGAATGGGCATGCCTTTAAAGTCTGGAATACTATAGTTGTGAGTGTGAACGCTTTTCTACCATGTTTTCAATAAGGGGGGTATGTTAGGAATTATTGGTTAGTCCTCCATACGCAAAATAATAATGTAAGTTAATATTATGTGAGTTGTAATAAACAACTCATATTTATTTGTATACGTGAGATATTCTTAGGGTGTTGAGAGATATTAGGAAGACTAGGAGCTTGTAAATATATTTATGGAAATACTCTAGAGATAATAATAACATGAAATAAAGAAGTGATGGGTGGATGCAAGGAAAAAATATGATTAGGGTATTTGTGAAAAGGAAAATTTCTCCCTTGCTATGATTAGGATGATAAGAGGTTATTCTTCTTTGAGGCTGGTGAATATTGAGAGTTATGTCAATGGTCATAGGTTTAAGTTTAGAAGCGATTATTTGTGGGATATAATGTTTAAAAATGTTGAAGTAACCCACACTGGGTTAGAAATAAAGGACATACATTCCAGTGGTTTCAAGGAAATAAAGAAATAAAATGTGGATGTAAGTAAGTTTGATGACACAAATTATGATGAGGATAGGAGGTGTGGATGGGTTGAGGAAGGAATGTCTCCAGATGAAGTTGGGTAGAGTGTTCCTATTGATAGGAATAAAGAGGAGGCTTGTTGGGGTCTGCATGATATTGTTCCAGTGTCCCTGGAATCCTTAGGCTACATCGAAATCATTATTGGCATGGAGTAATAGGAAAAGAAAGAAAGAGGGTAGGTACCCCGTGAGCTTAATGATAGGAATGAAATAAATCTTGAGGCTACCAAATTTGAAGGAAGAGAGGAAATTCATAAAATTTTGATACTTATGGGAGCCAATAAGTATAAATATGTCATTCCCAAGACCTATGGAAACACAGAAGAAGAGAATGCATGGAGTCTAGTGAAATAGAAAAATTGCAAACTCTATAGTGTTGTATGCATGAATTAGTTAGCTATGTAAGTAAAGGTGAAAGTAACACCTAGTAGCTTAAATACAATGCTAAACTAAAACCTATGCATCATCATGTTAAGAGCTTAAGTAAAGCTAACCTATCAACATTTCTACATTAAACATGAAATAAATATTTCAAGCTAATATGTTTTTTTTTTGTTTTTTTTATTATTGGCAAATAGTTTTATCATGCTAAGAGCTTAAGTAAAGCTAACCTATCAACATTTCTACATTAAACATGAAATAAATATTTCAAGCTAATATGTTAAACAAACTAACTTCTATCTCTTATTGAATGCTAAATGAGGTGAGATTGAACCTATTTAGATCTATAGCAATCAAAGAGTTGATTATGTTCTTGAAATCCCAAGGTTTATAAGAATGGAGTCTTGTCAAATCATGGCTACAAGACCACTTGACATATCTCCATATGAATTCAAAAACTTGGGTGGATGAAGGCAAGAAATGGAGAAGGCTAACTCTTCTAATGGAAGAATGCTAAAAGATGATAAAATGGCTATAGTGTATACTCTATGTTCATCTAGGAGTTTAGTTGCAAATAGAAAGGTAGGAGGGGGGCTCCTTATATAGCCCAATGGATAGAATAATCTCTACATCCCTCTTCATTAGGGATAAATAGAGATGTTGGGTTAGATGTGGATAATAGAGGTTTAGAAAGGGTTAAGTCACCCTTAGGAGTGTTTAGTTTGTCCTTTGGTGACCCATGGGAATCGAGGGGATTTATTAATTAATCAAAGTGGTTAATTAATAGGTTTGGAAGCTTACAAAAGCTTTTTAGAGGCATAATTAGCATGATTTAGATTATGGAAGGGATTTAATCAAATAAATGATGATTTATTGATTTACTAGAAGAGGAAGCTAATTAATCAATAATAATTAATTATTCTAAATAGAAACGGGGATTAATTAACGAAAGGTCATTGATTGGTATATTTGTTAGATAGAAGGGTTCATTAACTAGTTTAATGTAGTTAATTAACGATGATAGAAGAGGAAGTGTGCTATATTGATGATATGTCATCAATTTGCGGGAAAGGGTATAATTAGTGTAATTTAAGTATTTAAATTGCTCAAGATAAATTATAGGTGTCTACATTTTCCCCTCTTTCGGTGGCGTAAGTGACACTACTTCAAAGATAGTAGATAAATACAATTTGAAGGTGTAGAATAAAAATTAGTAGAAGTGGGAGATGCCCCCTCAAGTGTCGATGGGGTGATAAAAGAAGGTGATCGACGATCAAAAAAGGTAAGAGAAATGGATAGAAGAATGGGTAGGGGTAGGATGCCCCAGGTGATCAGAAGAATAATGTGGATAGGAGAATGATGTAGAAGAGGAATGATAGATGGAAAGAAAAGAGTAAGATTTCATCCAGTGTATTGAAACAACTTTATTATCATCATATTGCCAAATATCTACGTCATCGGTCCTTATTAAAAGTATAAGCATAGGATACAAGTAGAATGACATGAAAATATAGACTACAAATAATTTTCCATTGTTGAAAACACCAACTCAATGCAACATACAAAAATCAATGCAATATGAGAAGGAAACAAGCTCATTTAACAGGGAAAATAAGTACAAACACACATATTCCAACCAACAATGGTCAAGATGGTTGTACAAATGTTTTGTTGTCAAGCTGAAGATCCCCCAAATGTTCATGATTGATGACAAGGGTTAAAAATGATACCCCAAGAAAGGATATATACAAGGGAAGATGATGAAGGACACCAGGTCCAATGAGAAAGCATAGTACGCTATGAAATGGTACCAGACAACTATGTGTTCCCCAGAGTACTGACAAAGCAAGAAAGCTAGCTTTGTAAGTGGTTGTAAATCTGATGATCTATGAGTCATTTGATATATGAAGACATGAAATTTCCAGCAAGATATGGAAAGAATACCATGCACAAGACACGAGTTTTAGCTGCTATAAGTTGGTTTACCTACTTTTGTGAGTTTTACAATTTTTAGGATTTTTTTGAGAATTTTTGAAAAAAAATATTGTTTGGATTTTGAATTGATTTTATTAATTTTTTTAGATTTTTAAGAACTTTTTTTTTATAATTTTTATTTTTTTATGGTTTGGACAGATAAGAAGTTAGAATAATCAAGAAGAATCTCCCAGATGCAAAAGAAATGCCCCAGGGAGAAGAAAGAAGAAGCAGACGGAAAATAATGCCCTAATACAAACAGAAAAATTAACAAAATAATTATTCGATGGAGTGTATAGAAGAAGGGATATCACCTAGGAGCAATAAAATTGTCCTCATGAGAAGAAATGAGTACGAGGTGGAAAATAATGCCCTAGCATGATGAACAATGAGAAAAATAATTATTTAAATAAAATTATTATTCACGGCAAGTAGAAGAAGAGTTTGAGCAACAACAACGGTCAAAACAGTCTTCTAGGAATCATGGTCGGTGAGAATGGTTTAATATACCCCACCCAAGGGGGGGTGGGGTAAATCATCAAAACCAATTCATTTGTTACACACTGCTGCCAAAATTTTACAACCAGACCCCCAATAGCAATGAGGACGATGGTGAGAGGATGAGCTCACAACAGATGCACCGATTGAGTTAGAGAGTACGCCCAACACACAGACGATGGCTTATTCATGAGTAACTTGGTCTACTTTCTCAATTACACATTTAATATGGTAATTAATGCTTTAATTAGTAGTGTAGACGTAGGGCATAGTGTAGGTGCGCATGCACGGGGGAACAAGTGCCCCTATGATGGTGCATGTACCGCTAACGTGCATGTACAGGCACTAAAAAATGTGTGCGCGTACATGCATATGCCCCAAAAATCATATGTGCACTTGTGCACATGCATATAGTACATGTGCATATGCGCATGCACCAAAACTTTGGCGCACACACAAGTAAGCATGAAAAACATGACGCAAACTATTTGAGGTGGATGTGCACATGCATGTGCACCAGAAAGGGGATGCACATGCCACAACCTATCCACATGCACAAAAGGGCGCTTAAGCACCTAAAATAGATGAATAAAAGGGAAAAATGTAAAAAAAATTACACTTACAAGAAAATTAAAATTTAGTGGAGGATAGAAGAACAATAGAAGAAGTTAGAGGAATTGTTAGTGTCTAATACATGCAATGTTTTATAGATACAGTTTCCAGCACTGCAAATGTGAGAATGACACACTCACATAGCTGAGATGGAGGGGAGCATGTGCCAAAGATACTGTTGTGAGAAGGCGATACTACTTGAGGTGCTCGGTTTAGGCCATGTAGCATGGATGCCATCAATTACCATAGATCATGCCTTATTGACCACTTTGATTGAGCAATGGCACAATGAGAGCTAGTTCTTCAAGCTCCCCATAGGAGATATTACCATCACATTAAAGGACATGTGGTAGATTCTAGGTGTTCCCATTGTAGGCTCGATGATTAAGTATATGAGAGATTTTGGTCAGATAACTGAGGCAGTTAGCGACATATTTGGCCACGATGAGATACTCCACGAGGGTATGACAATGTCTTTACATGATTGTATATATTTTCCAACCCTTCACAGGGGACCACTTTACTTGATGGCTCTTATCAGTGGGTTCTTACTCACTGATAAGACAGGGACATCATTTCTGATGGGATTGATCACATTAGTTCACAGATTTTTCAGTGGTGAGTGATATTGGTGGGGACAATGCATACTGGCACATTTATACTAGGATATTCACTTCATTACCTACCACCTTTAGAAGATGATGGGGCTAGTGTATTTTCTAAAGATCTATTCATGGGACCATATAGTGATCAAGCACCCCGTAGGTGCATTGCACACCCGAGCTCTAAAGGAACTGACATATATGGCATGGGTCTTTGTGGGATATGATGTACAAAGGTACCTAGGAAGAATATATTATTACCGATGAGAGTTTGATGAGATACTAAAGATAGATATCATCTGGAGGCCCCTATAGACACATACAGTGGCATGAGGATGGATTAGAGATTAGTGTCTATGTAGTAGAGAACTTTCTTCTTGGAAGATGTAACTATATTACCAAGATATATAGGGTAGACCATTTTTAGTGATAGCTAGGCAGGGTTAAAGGCATCACTTAGTCCGACATGTAGTATGCTTGTTGTGATGTAAATAGGTAAACCATACGGCTGCACATACAAGTGACTCGAGCCAAGGATAGTTTCTTACATGTGGTACCAAATGTTTTGGACCATGCCCAATAGGTTAGAGACCCAAGCACCACACTGGATTAAACGGCCTGGTATGTGAATTTTTTCTGTAACATTTGACTATATAGGATGAGGCATGGGGAGTAGGCATTCAAGCACCACCAGAGATCTCATACAACAATGATGGTGATGACGTAGGTGTAGGTTGTGCTGATGATCCTTTTGATGGTCACCGATATGATGGGAAAGGTCCAGTACAGGATCCTAGAAAAATGTGGAAGGAGCCAGGATAGGGGTAGGTCGAGGGCCAGCCACAGGCACTGGGTCATGCATAGGGTCATGCACAAGTTTCTAGGCCCATATTATGGGAGCAAGGACTAGCTCATGGTTAGGAACAGGTCTAGGTTTAGTGACAGGTTCTTGTAGTTTTTTTGAGGTTACCCGAAGATTAGGGTGGAGATTCCTAGGGATAGCTAGCTACCTTATGATAGCAGCTGCAGCAGATGACAACAACGAGAGATAAGGCCCAAGCTCATATTTAGGTTGTGATAGCATAGCGTGACCAGGCTAGAGCCTAGACCAACTAGGGAGGAGATGGCTCTATAAATTTCTAGAAGATACGTCAGATGGCCTCCTAGATGGCTGAGGTGATGAGATTATTATAGGAGACCCAGACTCAGATACATCCAGTGATAACCAAGAGAGATTGGATTTATGTAGAGTGAGTAGTGGGTCAGGGTGAGGTTACATGACTATCAATAGAGGTAATGTCTTTCCAATGTATAGATGGGAAAGTGGTGACAACTTGTACCCATTAAGACTTGGATACATTGGAGGGCAGAGCCTCCTATTATCGGTTGTTATATTATAAGGCAGTTCAATCTAGTAAGCGGACACCTACCTATAACCAACAGTTGAGTGGATCGATGAGATCAGAGAGGCCTCAGGCATCAATGGAGTAGCCAAGAGGGAAGCGTATAGGACCACATGGTACATAGGTTATGGGTCCTCCTCCATTATGCAGGCCATCCAATCCATTTGAAGGTTCTGGTCAACCATGACCCTCATTGCATCCATTGATTGTAATTGTATAATTATATACAAACCTCTTATGAAGGTGTTATCATTCTTGACAGTTATATATGATTTACCAATTTTTGATGCATGCCTCTGATAAAGGCTATTATTTTTTGTTGGTCGATGTATAACATTTTTTATGTATGCCTCTAATGAAGGTATTTATGAGCTGCACCCTTTGATGGCCCATTTTGTATTGATGATGTATATCCTCTTTGAGATAGACATTTTATACTTGTATATATGGACATTTTGATGTGGCATAGTTGCTACAAGATGATGGATTTTTTTTTTTTTATGATTGATTACATGGATTATGGATGTGTCATGATGTTATATGGTTTGATTTCAGACTTTTGTATGTATCATGATGATAGTTGAGACGTTTGTACCACATGTATTTGATTTTGATATGATATATCCATAGATGATATCAATTGGATTGTACATGTGATGTTTTACATTAGTGGACACGATGACATGATGATATTGGTGCGGAGGGGGATAGATTTTGTTATTTGTTATCCCTCTTTCCTGCATTTGATGATACTATATGTGATGATTATCTTAGAATTCATATATGATGTATACTTATATTTTTATTTATATGATGTTTAGATGATGTTAGATGTGATGAATATGATGATGGGAATGTGATGATGTGATTAAAAAAACTATGTTCATGTGACAAACAAACACAATCAAATTTTAATAAACCTAATCATTCATACAATGTTAATCAACATGAATTAACACAACTATGTACAATTATTTACAATCATGCAAAAACACACTTCATATGTACACGTAAAAATAAATTTAAGAAAGAAAAGATGAATCTTATCAAATTATGTCTAGGAAATAACTATACAAATGTACAAACAAGCAACAACTATACAAGCAAACAATACACACAAACAAAGCAAGAAACAAGATAAAGTTAGTAAACTAAAGTTATGTTTTCGCAAGATTTTTTTGTGAAACATGTTTATACTATTTTTGTGGTGTTGTGAAATAATTTTCTATTATTTTTTTCTTTTGTGAAACAATTTTCTATTGTTTTTTATTTTTGAAACAATTTTCTATTGTTTTGTGATTTTTTTACGTTTTCCAATGTTATGCACAGGTAACCGAGAAACATGGATGCCCTCAGCATTAGACGAAGAATATATAAGGGCAAGTGCCATGTGTTTATAAACAAGAAGGTGAAGTCACAAAAGTTCCCTTAGCGTTAGATGGGGGATATAAAAAGACCATCTCTTCATCGATTTATAAGAAGAAAAAAATCCATATCAAGGCTTGACAGGATAGGTTCACAGGGAATTTCAAATACAGGTACGAAACTATCCCTAGGCTAAGTAAAAGTACCCTCCAGATACAAGATTCTTATGAACAATAAATCCTCCTAAGGCGTCGAAAACTAGTTTTCACCAAGGGACCTATTCAAAGTGCCATAATTGTGTGGTTTTCACATATGGATGACCTGCTTTCTCTTTTTCTCTTATTTTATTTTTTTTCTATTCTGATCATTTTTACTCTCTTTTTTTGTTTACTTTTTTTATTTTTTGTGCCATGCTTAAGCATGGCATTCATAGGTTCATGGAGTTCATCACCATTGGTATGGGAAATTTTATATGCTCCTGTACTATATTTGGTTACAATGATGGAGGGTCCTAACCAATGTGGTTTAAACTTTCCTTTCTTCTCTCTTTCTTCCCTTGTGTTGAAATGAGTTTCTTTCATGACTAAATATCCAACCTAAAAATGGCGAGGTATGATCCTTTTTTTGTAATTTCTAGAGGCTCTGTTCTGATACACTTTGAGATGGTTAAGGGCATAGATGGGCTTTTCATCCAAGAGATCTAATTCTGCCAGCCTGGCCACTATGTAATCCTCATCCTTGTCCAGATAATCCCTAAGAGATATTCTTAGGAAAGGAATCTCAATTTCCATTGGGAAGATGGATTCGGTTCCAAATACTAGGGAATAGGGTGTCACACCATTACGAGTGTGAATGGAGGTCCTATAATCCCAAAGAGTTGGGTGAATTTGCAAATGCCAATTGTGACATTTCTTACTCACCATATTCTCCATGATTCGAACAAATTTTTTGTTAGTGGCTTCAGCCTACCCATTACCTTGCAGATAATATGTCATAGAACACTATAATTTTATTTGAAATCGATGAAAAAGATATTTTACTATCTTATTCTTGAATGATTTTCCATTTTCAGTAACTATGGCCATAGGATTTCCATACTGGTAGATAAGGTGATTCATGATAAAATTTAAAATTTGAGCTCTTTTAACAGAAGTCAAAGGAAAAATCTCCACCCACTTAGTGAAATATTCTATAGCTGTGATGATGTGAGTATGACCATCAGATGAGGTATGGGTGAGCTTTCCTATTAAATCTAGTCTCCATTTAGAGAATGGCCATGGGGTTGTGATTGGCTGCAATAGCTATGATGGCGTATGGATGAAATTTCCATAATTTTGACATAATATGCATTTCCTTAAATAGTTGTAGCAATATGTTTCCATAGCAGGCCAATAGTAGCCTACTCTCAACAATTTCTTATCTAGAACCATTATGTTTGTATAGGCACCGCATATCCTTTCATGTACCTCTTTGATTTCTTGGTCTGACTCTGTTACATCAAGAAAATGCAATAAATTCCCATCGTAGCCATGACGATAGAGCGTATCTCCTAAGAGGACGTATCGGGCTATTTGGAGGATAAGGCTTTGTTTTTTTGGAATGGGAGATTTTAGGAGGGAAGGTGTTTTGTTTAAGATGGGTGTAGATGTGCACATACCATGGGGAATAGGGACTAACAAATTCACAAGACAAACATCATTTTGGCATGTCATACATAGGATGGTGTAGATTATAAACAAAAAATGACATATCATTGCTCTCTAGTGGAATTCACAGTATAGAACCTATGGTTTCCATAGCATATGTGGATCTATTTTGTGCTTTTGGAATTTTTTTGAATGTAATACTCATAAAATACTCTTTCAAAGTTTCCACCAGTTTCTTGTAGGGGATGAGTTTCTCATCCTTGACTTTATATTCATCGTTAACTTTTTTGATGATCAATTTTGAATCACCAACGATCTTAACATGTTGGATATCCCATTTGATTTCCAACTTCATCCCAACGATGAGTGCCTCATATTCCATAGTATTATTTTTATAAGGAAAACCAAGGCAAAAAGCTTGAGGTATAGGGTCTCATGAAGGAGTAATTAATACCACACCTGCCCCCGAACAATAAAAGTAAAAGATCCATAGAAGTGCACTTTCCACATGACAGATTCCTCAATATACAGTAATGAAGCATCTAATAGATCCTGACTTATAGGCTTTGTTCCTGTTAATGGTTCTTCTTCTAAGTAATTGATGAGTAATTATCCTTTTATCAGATTTTGATGTACATACTCAATGTAAAATTCGCTTATTAGAGTGATCCAATTATCCATTCTACTTGTAAGGGTGGGTTTTGACAATAGGTTCTTAAGAGAGTCAAACTTGGATATTATCTTGGTTTTAGTATTTAATAGGTAATGGAAAAAATTTTGGAAGGTAAAAAATATATCCAGACAAGATTTTTCAATTTGAGGGTAGTTGAGATCATAAGCAATGAGATTACAACTGAGATAGTACACAACTTTTTTTTGTGGCCGAGGTCATATTGGACGAGAAATACACAAATAGAAAATGTAGTAGTAGGAGTGGCTCATCGGGAGTTGAGGAATGAGGATTGGTGGATTGGATAAGTATTTCTTAAGAAAATAAAAGGCTTGTTGTTGCTCTAGTCTCCAAATAAAGGAAACATCCTTTTTAAGTAGATGTGTGAATGAATTACACATGTTAGCAAGTTGGGAAATGAAGCAGCAGATGGATTGTATCTTTCCTTGCAAGTTGTGGAGTTGTTTGATGTTTTTAAGAGGAAGCATTTTAGTAATGGCAGTAACTTTAGCTAGGTATAACTCAATCCCTCTTTGTGATACAATGAATCCAAGAAAAATATCAGAAATTACACCAAACACACACTTCTTTGGATTCAATTTGCCTTCTAATTCCCGTAGGTGTTTGAAGATAGGCCGCAAAATCTCAAGGTGATCTTCTCTTGTTTTGGATTTCTCGAGGATATCATCCACATAGTCTTCCCTAATGTCATGAATTATATAATCTAAAATCATGGTAATTTTCCTTTGATAGGTTGCACCTATGTTTTTAAGGCCAAAGGGTATTACCTGATAAAAAAAATTCCCCTATGGGGTTGTGAAGGTCATATTTTGTTGATCTTCATCTACGATTTTGATATGGTTGTAGCTTTAAAATATATACATAAGAGATAACATTTCATATCATGTCATTAAATCAAATATCATATCAATATTGGGAAATCAAAAATCATCTTTTGGGAATGCCTTATTAATGTCTCTAAAGTCTGTACAAATTCTAATCCTGACAGGTTTCTTTTGTACAGGGACTATATTTGATATCCATTCTAAGTAATAAATAGGTCTAATGAAGCCTACCACTAGCAATATTTCTAGCTCTTATTTAACTAGAAGAACCACCCGTGGATGTATTTTTCTAAGCTTTTGATTGATGGGCTTGGTGTCTACATGCACCACTTGGTTATGCACTACCAAGGTTGGATTCAAGCCTGAAATATCCTTATAGGACCATGAAAATACAACTACAAACTCCCATTGAAGTATGGTGAAGGTTTTTTGTTCCTGTTCTTAGAGTGAAGATCCTAGGTTGACTATCTTTGGATCATATTTTATTCTAATATTCACATCAATGGTTTCTTCTACTAGTATTTTTGAAAAATCCTCCATATGCATGGGATTAGGAGGAAGGTTGAGATCTTCTTCCAAGGGTGTCTTTATGAGATTTTCACCCTTGGTGTGGTCACTTTTCTTGTCCCTTGATTTTTTCACTTGTTTGTTAGCTAATGCCTTAAAGAGTTTTTCACTATGTGACTCGGACTTTGTTTTTGTTGAGGCTTTTTGTTGGAACTTTTTCCCTCGATTTTTCTTAATTTTTATTAACTGCAAAATCAGATTCCTCACTGAAGTAGGTGTAGGTATCTAAGTCAATGTAGAAATCTTTCTTATGGTCTCCAATCAGAATTATAGATCGATTTCCCATGAATTCCGCAATGGCTTTGTCATTTTCAAAGATATCTAGTGGTATGTGATGTTGTTGTTCCCATTCGAAAATGAAATGGTAAACAAGTTCAATTTAGGTTCATTAGGCATTATGGTAAGGACATCGGTATCCATGAACAAGTTTGTGGAGGAAATATACTCGTATTTTCTATAGTGGTAATCTATGTCACTGTTTAAATAATAAGAGCTATCTTCATTCTCAGAACAAGTGGCATCTTAATTGTTGGGGTGTGATCCATAGGGTTGAGTGCTTATACTATACCACTCTATCTTGAAATGTGGAAGAGAAACTAGTTCTCTCAGTCTTTGCTCATTCTTTCTGCATCCTAGACCCTTGTAGCCCATGGAATACATCATTTGGCTAGACTTCTCATACTCAAGGATTTTGTAGCAAGTTGGTTGAGTATCTTCCAGGACCCAAATCGTAGGTTGGTCTAACAATTTATCTTTAACAAGTAACCCCCAGGTAGAAATAACCAAATAGTTTTCTCATCTCTAGGCCCTCTGACATGATAGTTGGGTCGGCCTCTTGTTTTAGGTTATAATGATAGGTTTGAAACCAAAAGATCTTGTTGGACATTATATTCTCCATAACCATATTACAAAACCTTCATATCCTATGAATCAAAAGGAGAAGTTGATGTATAATCCTCATGGGCGTAAGAACTTAAGGAATTTGAATCTACCCAAGACTCTATGGCATCAGATAGAAGAGGAACAACTATATCAGCAAAGGGACACGTATAGGCACCTTTATGCACAAACCTATTAAAATATTTACAGTGAACAAAAAGCTCTGGATATCCTTGTATTGTGACAATGTGTCCCTCATGTTTCAATTTGATGCACTGATAGAACGATGATGGCATGACATGCATGGTATGAATGCATGGTCAGCCAAGAAGCATATTGTATGTAAATTCTACGTTCAAGACATGAAACTTTGTCTGATGACAAGTGGGTTCTACTTCCATGGGTAATGTGATTGTGCCATCTGATTCCCACTACATGTTGTCATAAGTGGTTATGGTAATGATGTGGGAATTGATATCTTCTTCTGTATATCCTAGTTGTTTAATTAATTTCAACATGTATATATTCATCCCTGATTCGTTGTCCACAAGAACCTATTTTATATTTTAGCGGGTAACGAATACCTCAATATATAGGGGGAGATTATGTGTTGGATCTTTAATAGGGATATCCCTATGATTAAATAATTTGTACTCAGTTGGTGTAATGTTTTCCACCACAACTTGAAGATGTGAAGGGTCTAATTTTAGTGGCACTCCTAACCCCCGAAGAGTTTTGTAAAAGTTTTCCTTATGTAAATTCTATATTTTGATAATACTCAAGATTAAAATCTTGATAGATGTCTTCTCAAGTTATTCTAAGAGGTTTTACCTACCATCTTGCGGTGTTGATGGAGAGGGTTTAGGAATCAAGAGGTAGGCGCGTCTTGTTACCGTAGTGTAATCCTTTCACTTGATCTGAATGGTGTTCACATGATCAGTAGGAGAGTGAATAGATCTAATGAGTGAATCATAATGATTATTGTCCTTCTTGGTAAATAAATAATTCTCCACTTTGTAACTATGGGATGACTCTCCTCGATCCATCTTTTACTCATTTGACTTTCCATGTTAAGGGAATGGTTATTTAAATATTCCCATATTTTCTTTTGGCATCTTATTTTTCTCTAGGGTGTCCAATTCTACTCCCCATTGTAAATGAGATCTTTGTTATAGTAACGAATTCATAGACATTTTTCTATTTTGTGTCCCTTAACATGATGTAATTCATAATAGTCATGCTCTTTGTACCATGATGGTTTTGGAGCATTTTCATTGAAGAGTTGTGTCATGAAATAAGTCATGATGTGATTTGCATCCAATTACTTCAATATCGACGACAAAGGCTCATTGAGTGGAGTGAACATTCTATGTTTAGGTGGTTGCTGGATATGTCCTTTGGTTAGTTTAAAAGGTTGACCAGTTTGAACCATTTGTACGCATTTCGAATATGTGATTTCTTCTCCCACCACATTCTTGTTTTTGTTAAATATTTTAATATTTTCCGTGGGTTTTGCATTTTGGTTATCCTTAGAGTGTGATTTAATGGTTCATTTTACAATAAGGTATTTCACTATTTGAATTCCCTTTTCAATAACCTCTTGGAAGGTTTGAACATAATGCATTTGTAGATGAAAAGTGATGTTTGGGTGGAGATTGGGCACAAATATAATCACCAGGTGTTTTTTAGGGAATGCACAAGGGAAGCGACTGGCTATCCCTCTCCATATTTGCAAGAAGCTAGAGAATGTCTCGTTAGGATGTTGTTTAGTGGCACAAAAATCTGCCATGGTTATGTCACTTTCTATGTTGTATGAGAAGTTTCGTACAAACCTTTCTACCAATTCAGGACATGTGAAAATAGACCGACGAGGTACGCGAGTGAACCATTCCAAGGCTTGGCCCACTAGACTCTTTGGAAAGAGTCGTCTGAGGTAATTGTCATTGTAGGCCACTTCTTGGCATGCCATGTAAAAATATTTTACATGGTCTCCCGGGTCACATTTCCCTCTATATTTGTCAAATTTTGGCATGTCAAAATTCTTAGGGAATGGTTGAAGCGTCATATTTTTATCAAATGGATGGGGACATAGCTCTTCGTATTGATATTTTCTGTTATTCCCCACAATACTCTATTACAGGCTTGCAAGTTGTTCTTTCGTATATAACATTTCTTGAGTGACTAATTGTTCTTTGGTAGGAGAATCAGGGATATTTATATGATTTTTTTCCGTATTATCTCCTCCTTGACTATCCATGTGAAGTTCACTAATTTTAACCTTAGGTTTTGTCTTTCATACATTCTTGTTTGTTTCTTTTTATACATGAGATGTTAACAGAGCTAATTTTAAACTAACATGATTCTTGTTTAGTCGTGGATCCTGAAAAATGGGTAATATGGAAGGTGAACAACACTCAAGGGATGAGTGATCAACTAATAGAAAGTGATAGAGGACTTGATGTCAACAATAAAATGGTCGAAGATGTAAGGAATTGAGGGGCTTATGTTTAGGTTTACCTTCAAGTGAAGACAAATGGTAATCACTTGATCCATAGGCATGGGTAATGATATAGGGACCAAGCCAATTAGGAGCAAATTTTCCCTGCTTACTTTTCTCTTCTTTGGTTACATGTTGATTTTCCTTCAGGATGAGGTCACCGACCTGAAAGGTTTGTTTGTGAACA
The DNA here is from genome assembly GCA_019776745.2 of Taxus chinensis. Lineage (NCBI taxonomy): Eukaryota > Viridiplantae > Streptophyta > Pinopsida > Cupressales > Taxaceae > Taxus > Taxus chinensis. The sequence goes on along the minus strand of CM034156.1, from coordinate 397,206,103 downwards.
CATTTTTCATAGGCACATTTGATACGTTTTTGGTAGATTGATCCCCTCATACTCTAGTGTATCACCATTCTTGTCAAAATTCATCACTCTTTCCCCCTTCACATTTTAGTGTTTTTATTAATATTAGAGTAGTGGTTAATCTAGTATTTCTAAGGAAAGTATCCATCCTTAATTTAGAGGTTTATACTAAGGGTTAACGTCCCACTCCTCAGAGATACTAAATTTTTTGTTCTATAGACCTTTAAACACTTGATAACATACCTAAATCAAAAGGGTGCAAAAAATTATCTTCCAACAAAATATTATATTTAACCTTCATTCACTTTTATAAAAATTGAGGAATCACATCTCTATCCCTATGTCTCCCCCTCCCTCCCTATTTCTCCCTCTCTCACTCCCTCTCTCTCCCTCTCTCTCCCCTTCTCCCCATCTCTCCCCCTGTCAATTTGTTTCTCTTCCCCTCTCTCTACATATTTGTCTCAACCTTATCTACCCCTCTCTCCCTCTCTCATCTCTTTATATCTCTTCATCCCCCCATCTCCCTCCATCTCTCACTCCCTCCCTTTGCTCCCCCTCTATCCCTATCTCCCTCTCCATATCCCTCCCTCATGCACTCTCTCTCCCCCTATCTCTCCATATCTATCTCCCTCTCTCCCTCTCTCTCTCACTATCACTTATTGGCACTATATCCCTCTTTATCTATCTATCTCTCATCTCCCTCTCTCCTCTCGCATTATCCCACTCTCTCTCTCTCTCCCAAATTTTATCCCTCTATATATGTGTGATTGTGAATGTGAGTGTTTGTGTTTGTGTTAGTGTGTGCATGTATGTTAGAAAATGTGTGTATGTGGGTGGGTGTGTGCATGTTAGCACATATGTGTTATTTTTTGTGTGGATGTTTCCACACAAGTGCACACACATACATGTATGTGTGTGTGTGTGTGTGTGTGTGTGTGTGTGTGTGTGTGTGTGTGTGTGTGTGTTTACATGTGTGTATGTGCATGTTAGTGTGTGTATTTGTTTATGTTGATTTAATGAAATTTAAATCTTTATCAAAGGACTTAGATCAAACAAATATAATAGTAACGAGAAATATCTAACATTTAAAGTAAAAGTAAGTGTTTAATATAACAGATAAGAGTGACATATCTTGTATTAAGAGATTTGGACTAATTTTGGTATAGAAAAAATAGGCTATAAATACTAAAAAACGGTTTTGAAAGCTTTGTTTAAGAAACTAGGATCTAGAACCTCTTAAGATAGAATTACCCTAATGGGTATAGGACCATCCTGGGCACTAGTGTCCAATCTAGGTGTTGGTTTCCTAACAAGAGTTATTTTTATACTCTTTTTCAGGTGTGAACTTAGCTTCTTCCTTTCCCTATTTTTCCCATCCAATTATTTGTAGGGTTTCTGTGTCACTCATGTTCCTAAATATAAAACCCTAGTTAACTGCACAAGGCTCAAAAATGCATTATATTGAATAAATAATGCATACAATTGAGTCAAAATAACCTCGATGCTCTCCCCAATGTGATTTTAATCTACCACTACATTAAATTTCAAACTCTATGTAATTATAATGTGTGTGTGATTGAATCATGACCCTTGAAACTAGCTATCCCTTGTGCCAGGCGCACCAAGTTAGTGGGATACAAATATTTTCACCCCAAGATTAGTGTGTGAGATTGAATTCATAAATATCCCATCCTATGTAGTGAATAATGCAGCCAAAATTTATTCCTTGAATGTTGCTCTTTACCCAATTAATAAATAGTAAGTATTAGCCCCCAAGTTGTCCTCTTACCCTTAACAATATTAAGTCGTGTGTGTGTGTGTGTGTGTGTGTGTGTGTGTGTGTGTGTGTGTGATTCCCTTGTTTGAATTTTGTAATTAAGAACAAAACATTCCAACCCATGGTGATAAAAGAGAGTTTAGTAAAGATATCAAATGTTGTGTCATTTCAAATTTGAAAAATAAAGGGAAAAGGATAGAAGTGCCAAAAGAGGACAACAGTGTATGGGAACTCTCATCCCTAATGGGTTATACTTGTTATTACGAAATCATTGTACCCACCGAATGGCTTGAAGGTGAACATGAAATTTGGCGTGATTGTGTAACATAGGATCACCTCTCAAATTGTGGGACTTGGGCTTGAGGTGAACCTCTCGAGAAATTCAGATTTCTCTTCCTAAACTAAACACTACACTACTCCTAATGCAAGAAAAATAGCTACCTAGATCTATGATACTTTTGGCGAGAAAATTTTTCAAGTGAACAAACTTGTGGATTTCATTCCAATGCTCTAGGAATCTAAGTTCCTCTACTTAACTGGTGTAGATGTTGTTTATGCATGCACATGACAAGGTGGATTTATATGGTGGCCTTTTAACTAGGGATCCAACAAGGATACTCCACCAACCCCGTGGAAAAGCTTACAGATACCTGCAAGAGAGGAATTTTTCTATAGAGAGGGAAAGGGGAGTGAGAAATTAGATAGAAGAACTAATGTTGCAGGTAGAAAATCAGATTCCTACATACATCAATTAGAATTTTTATCACATGCATCAAAATTAGGAGTAAACAACTCTATGTATAGCAACAAGACCAAATGGAATTTATGATCACAAAGTCTTAATAAAACCCTTAGTCAAATAAGGGTCGAAACTCCTTCCTCTCGTATTGATTTCTTAAACCAACTTGTACATAGTATGAGAATGGAGGATAAATAGAGAGTGCAGGAAAGGACAAATTTGGCTATCTCCTTTGTTCTCTCAAGACAGAATGCACTCTTGAGGTTACAAAATTAATGACCAACCCTCTGAAATGGGAATGGCATTACAATTTATAGAATGAGAGGCGATTTATCATCTACCCCCAATGGATTTTCATATGTCCTTGTGCAACTTAAAAAATTTCAAATTCCTAGGAGAATATTAAGTCCCTTTTTATAATATACAGGTGACTTATTACATTAGGAACATTAGGACATGAAAAAGTGAAACCCCAACATGAAATTATAATATTAGAAAGTGAGAGAAAGTTGGGGGGAAGAGGAGAGAGAAAGAGAGAGAGAGAGAAGAAGAAAAGATGTCATTCCCAATGAAATCCGTTGATCGTCATTGATTGAAAGCTCCAAATGCAATGAAACTCCGAATCTTCAAACTCCTTGCACACTATGAAACTTCTTAAATTATCTCAAGAATTCTCACCAAGTTGAGTGAACTATTCTAATGATGACTGCAACTCTGAGCCTGTGTATGATATACTATTTTTAGTGAGAGGGGATTTTTTCCTCTTCTCAACCATAGTGATGTGATGAAATCCCTCAATCGATCTAGTGCAGATTACCCTTGCCTCGAGCGCTTTTTGGGTTGACCTAATTTTTTTAGTAAGTGCTAGTATAGGGAACTTACTATTTTTATTAAGTGGTCATTTTAACTATTTTATTCTCTTTCTACTCTGGACAATCATTCTGGCTTCCTGGTGACCTTGGGTACACACTGCTTATGCCACAATTACTTTTGATGATGACTTTCTAAACATAAGAAGTTTGTATAGATAAAATTACTATTTTAAGAAAGTGTGTTTCCAGTGCTTGGTTTGCGATGGAACATAGTTTTTAGACTAGTCTCTTTGTCACAACCATGTGCTCTGAATTTCACATAATTTTTCGCACTAGAATGTTGGGAAATAAAATTTAAAATTTTCATCTTACAGTGGCTTCAAGCACTGAGCTGCCATTGCGGCCATTAATGGAGATCAAAATTTTTAAGTTTGGTTTTTGTCTTCGTTTGCAATGAAAAAAAATCCATTGCAATAGGTTTTTCATTTAGAGCTTGTGTATAATTTTTTAGCTCATTTCCATTTCCGGAATGCTGGGAAATCCGATGAATGTGAGTCAGTGCATGAAGTGAGGATTTTGTTTGAAAAAATAATTCTTGGCAGCATCTAACCTCTTGTTTATTGCATCTTGATCACCTTTAAAAATGAAGAAGTATGCAAAATATGTAATCTTGATTTGACTTGTATTATGTGAGATATGAATATTTCTTGATTGGGCGACTTCAAAGTTATCTGGCCAAAAACCTTCATTTTCTTCCCGTTCTTTATTTCTTGGGCACTTGTTATCATTCCATCCCTTAAAAAATATGTATTTTCATGAATTAGGTGTTTATGTGGCCATGGCAGATATGGTTTGGATCAGAAATGGAGGACTGGGTGTGTAGACAAGCTTGAACAAAGCCATGGCATGCTGAGGAGATGTGGAGGAGAAAGGAGAGGAAGAAAATGGGTAAGTGCCAAATTTAAGTTTTCAAAAAATACACATGGAGGGGAATTATTTTGTCCCTGATGTCCCTTGCCTCAGGGATGTGAGGGACATCAATTTCAATAGTGGTCAAGAGGACGACACATGTTCTCGATCCGACAATAGGGGATTTGCTTGAAAAATCACTAAAAGCACTAGGGGATGAAAGTCAGACACACGGATGACCAAAGGACTCCCCATAGCGTTTGGACTCATTTCTCCATTTCTAATATCCCTAACCTTAGGGACATGAAGGACATAAAATTCCATGGTGGTCCTGGAGCTGACACGTGTCCTCAATCCGACGATAGGGAATTTGAGCTCCAAAAATGCACCTGTGGACTGAACTATCAAGTATGAAGGTCACATAAGGGTCCTAGAGGTCACATCAGTGCTAGGTGAATTTTTCCAAGATTAGTGTACCTGACCAAAAGGACTTAGGGGACATAAAATCTTTCCAAGCTCCTGGTGTTGACATGTGTCCTCCTAAAAAAAGAATAACTCCTGAACTGTCTCCAAGAGGGTAACTTGGAATGATGATAACTTGAGCTCTTGATGGAATTTATTGGTAAAATTTTATATGATCCTGACTAGAAATGATATTTTTAATCTAATGGCTGAGGTCTCATGTCTTTATTATTCTGTTTCATCCCTAAAAATTTGATTTTTTATTTAATACTCCACGTGTACCTAGGAAAAACTTCATACAGACCTAATGCACCAAAGTGTTGTGAAGAATATGGTTTCAACATAGTATAGGGCTTCGAATTCTATTTCCAGGGATTTTTATTTTTCTCCTATCTCCATAAAAATCTCCCAAAATCACCTTCCAAATCTCAGCGGTTGTTTTGGTCTGTGCACTTACTAGCCTGTGAACCTTAGTTTTGTGAATCTACTCCAACTTCTCTAAGCCCTTCTACAATATTCCCAAATCATCTCCATGATGTCCTAGGACCTTCAAATTACCTCCATGTCCACTTAGACTCTTCTTCTCCACTCTGTGAGGTTTTTTCCATCTCTAGGAAGGCCAGTGATAGCCCTTCCCACAACTTCCTATAGCTTGCAAATGAACTCATAAAATCACCTAGGGGGAATGAATGAACTTTCCTAAATCATCGAAGTGGATGAGATAAATTTGAATGGGAGATCACGTGGACTAACTGGATAGAGCCGGGGTGTCGTGGAGTGATATACTTGAAAATTTTGGCACAAGGGCATAGTTTTCGTGATCGGAAATTATCAATTTCCTTATTTCACATTTACACGAAAACAACTAAATTTAAAAGGGATTAGGGAGAGAGATTTGTAAGAAATAAAACCTAAACTTATAAGTGGTGATGCACAAGGAAAAGGGGTTTCTCTAGACAAAATTTTGGCTTTCCAATAAAGAGATATGATCACGAGGAAGAATGAACATGCAATACAAACCCAATTTACATATAGTACTTCACTCCTTGATAAGCATAATGACCTCCAAAGCTTGTAAAAGAAACACTGGTTGCACAATTTACCTGGAAACATAAGAGATGAAAATAGAAGCAAAAAAATCATGTAAGGACATGAAATTGATCAAAAATAATAACTATCATTAATTAAATCACTTGCACATTGCATCATTACAGTGGGGAAAGGCATAGGTTGTGAATTACAATTTTGAGAAGAAAAGTTTGTGCGCCTACAAATTCACAACAAGGTCAGCTAGTAAAGAGAGGGGAAGCTTGGAAGAATGTCTAACCATTATTTTGGAATGAGAAACCCTTTAAATTTATAGAAAATTCAAATTTGTTGAGAGATAAGAGGAGAAACACTAGAATCTAGGCAAGAATGTAACAAATAGTTAATCACGTTTGTTGGCCATGCTTGCCTCATTAATTGCAACTTCACCTTTCGAGGAACTATTTTTGGAATGAATAAATCTTATAATTTTTGAAAGAAAAACTTAAGAAAATCCATTTCCTAATTATTTCATTACATACTTCTCATTCTCCCAATTCCAATGACTATAATTTTGTAAAAAATAGACAACTCAGGAGGAAGTTATGGCTTGTTGGGAAAAAGTTATTTTTTAGGCATCCTCGATAGTGTACTCTAGCTCTCAAAAAAATGCTTGCATAAATTCAAATGTTAAATTTTTCCTCCATTTAATAAAAATAATATTTTAATAAATTTTTAGAAGGTACCATGATATGCTTTGTGGGCCTATGAGTTTAATTTATGCATGAAGAGGGTCTCAATATGTTTGCATTGTTGGTTTACAAAATGGCTCACCAACCAGCTCGCTGAGCTAGCTAGAGAGCTACTTCATTTACTTTTGCAGTGAGCTCCATACCTTTGACCGAGTGATCCAACCTTTTTTCATGGTGATTTATTCTCAATTTTAAACTAACCACTTTAAGTGTGGTTGTTGGCCTTAGCACATATAGTCCTACAACATGTAACTCAGTGGACCGCATCTTGTATGGCTCGATTAATCTTACCACCCTCCTTATCTAACTTAGACAACATCTTGGCTTCACCTCATAAATGTTTTGCATTAAAAAATGACCACATATTGCATTGAATTATTTGTTTTCTACAAATTATGTATTTACTTAATTTTTTGGGCTCAACATTTCTTAACTATCTGCTTATGCTATTTGGCCATGGCTTGGACTATGGCTAATCGAGCCCCCTAAACTTTACATGGTATTTCTATGGGTGAGCCCCAAATTTTTAATTACCATGCCACATTGTTTCTTTGAATAGCGCAAAACAATCCCTGTATGTGGTTAACTTAACCACTCCTAATGATTCGTCATTAACTCAGTATTTAACCCGTGTGACATATCCCACCAACCTCAAGAGTAACACTGCCATGCTGTTGAATGACCTAAGAGAAATACGTCAGGGTATCTCAGACTCCCCATTCTCAAACTCAACTCCAAACCTCTGAAACATGTGACTGCTCTCAAAACTCTGAAATCTGGAAAGAGATGATTCCAAAATTTGGAGTCCAAATTTTGGACTTCGAAGTTCAGAAGTCGAGCTTACATTTCATTGACTTGACACCCAAATTCACTGAAGTGCCATGGGTATGAAACATGAAGTCACCATCTCTTGAACTCCACTTATATACCTCGAAACTCACCGATGTTGAGATCCCTGAAGTAATTTCCCTCCAATACTCACCCACACTTACGGATGATCCACCGACTAGATGAAGAGTTCGCTCTAGCCGTATGATCCTCGATCTTCACCAATATCTTGACGAGATCCTTAAGTTCTAACTCACTTGAATCATTCAACCATTCTAAGTTCTTCCTTCTTCTAAATATATAACACGGCTCACCCAATATTTACCCATTATAACTCATGTCGGACTTATGGCACCTGATCCAAGCTACTCTCCATCTGAGTCTGACATGGCTATTCCTTGTCGCACGCATCTTCTAGCCTTATGCCAATGAGATTGAAAAGCACATTCCACCTAAGACATGCCTTCATCACGAGCCCGCTAAAATTCCTATGAGATCTTGATCCAATGTTTGAGGCTAAAGACGAGCCCCTCCAAGACTCACTACAATGAGCTATCCCTAATGTTTCACATTCTCTCCTAGATGAATGCATTGATCACCTAGGACTCGCACTCCACTGAGCCACCAGTTATAACACCAACTTAGCAAGATGATTGATCTATGACCATGTACTCTATATCGTGGCTCGATGTCAAACTAGTCAAATTGATTCCTCATGGGCTAGCTCTATTCCATGATATTTACAATGAGTTTGATCCCATGTTCGTTGTTCGGAAAGAATATTCATTGCTTATTTATTAATTCCCAACATTTAATCTCTTCACGCAAACATCATCCTTTCCCTTGATGAGGTCCATCACCAAATTGAACCTCTTCTGCACTAAGCTGAGCTCACATTTGAGCATTTGGTGAGATTTCATAGTCCTCTGTATTGTCACCCTGACCTCAATAACTGAGCCACTTGACGAGCCCTATCTCCAAGCCATCACCACTTGGCCTCTCATTGACATGATTCACAGGATCCATTGTGATATTTTCCAAAAAAAATTCTTGCAATGTATAACAATGAATAACTTTGAGCCCTAACGGATCATACACCGAGCTTAAAACTTGTCTCATGTAAAAAACCTCCATTAAACTCGAAAAAACATACACCGTCAAATCAGTTAGTTGATACTTGAACCATCCAATACTAACTTTCCAATTATAATACAAGTACCCTATGTGGCTCACCTTGGTATATGTCAATCATCTCACCAAGAAACTCAGCGAGCTATCTTTCTTAATCACCTATGTGGCCTTGTATTAAATTTTGATCTATAAATATTGAATTCTCTAGACAACAGAGGATAATAGAGATAAAACAAGACATTCTTAACATAATTAATGGATTTTGATTAATTTCTACCCATCATGACCGAAATTTGGCACACTCAAGCCAATGTCTCGTTTTTATGAAACCCTAAACCTTTGAAACTTGGAAAAGAAAAGAATAGTCCAAGAAGATCCCAAAACTTCCTAGAATAATGAAAACACTCTCAAATCTTGAAATTATATGTGATAACCTCATAATGATTTAGGAAGGAATTTTCATTCTCAAGGTGTTACCCCATTGTTTATTTTTTCTAAGGGGGAAGAAATGGATAACATTTTTTATGACCTCTCGGAAATGATTTCATGCTAAGCATGATTCCAATATTTTGTAACATTCATTACGAATGGAGTCACTTTTTATTTCCAAAATTGATCCTCAACATGAAGTAGACCATCTGACCTAGTCCTAGACTTACCTGTGTTACTAAACCTATGACTTCTTTGAATGTAAGACACACTGTAGAAATTTGAGTAAAGCATCTCCTAGTTTTGGACATCATGAAACTCTATTAAATCCAGATTTTTTTCCCACTTCTGAAAATTTCACCTTTGACACACTATGTAAGAAAAATGGAAAAACACAACACATACTAAAACTGAAAAATCATACAAGTTTCAAATGAAACATGCAGAGTGTGTCAGGAACTTATTCTGCTAAAAGAAAACCTTACTCTACTCTACACTAATTGGAGGCACAAATGAGCTAAATGAACCTTGAAAATGGTTGTGCATAATATATTCCCTTCATCATAATGGGTTGTCATGTAGATGATTTGATAATGAACATGACTTTGACTGAGAGTAAAAAAATGAAACAATCCCAATCTTCAACTAGGTTCACTCAAGCATCACCTAGAAAGAGATAGCATCCCTCTTTTAGTTTCTCTGCATTTGTTTTGTAGAGGTATTGCAATTGATCCTTGGGGATGTGAAACTCGTCCTCATATTCTGAAGTGAATGTGATTGTCTTTGATTTCTCTTCTGGATCTAAAGAAGCCAAATACCTTATGGTACATGGTTTAACCCTTTAAATATGCCTGCTACTTCGAGCTTCAACTTTGACAAGGAAGTGTCCCTGAAGACATCCTTGTATGAAAGGTGTTGCAGTGACGTTCCTTTCCTCTTGATTCCCATTTATAAAAAAATGATCTTCCTCGTTCAAGAATGGCACAAAATTTATGTTCCCTTCATTTCCATTTTCTTCATTAACAACAAGGAGTTTATTCACGTTATGTAGATCCTTTGAATTGCTTACAACGTCTAATTGAGCCATTATTGAACCATTGCAGTTCTTAAAATTTGTTTCTCATGTGAAATTTTCTCCTCATCTGACATGAAACTTGCAAGATTAGACTCTTTCATCTTTTTCTCTTGAGAACTAATAGAAACAACATAATCTTTAAGAATATTTTCCTCCATCACAGGTTCACTAACCAAATCAGGCCCCACAGTTTGGAACAAGAAACTTCTAATGATGTCATTTACATTCCAAGTTCTTGAAACTGATTTGACCTCTTCCATGTGCTCATTTTCTTCATCATTTGGTGATTCATATGGGAAATGCAATTCTTGTAATATTTTCTCAATAATTTTACTATGAGAAACAGGTGGTTCTTTAACATTTCCTTGCAAAGCACTAGGTAATTTAAACTAAAGGCTAGATAATGGAGTAGTTGAAATGAATATTTCCATAAGTTCCTTTTCATCCAAACATTCCTCTAAATCTAACAGATGGGTTGGATCTTTATTACATATTTTTTCTATAGTTTCAACTTCTTCTCTCATAGTTTTCTCCAAATTAGTAATTTTTCCACCTTGATAATCTTCATCTTCAAACATAAAATTTGCAAGATCAAATTCATATAAGAAAAAATATTTTTGAAAATACGAAGAAGAGGAAAGGATTAAAACCTCATGCATGGCCTTATCTTTATGCAAGACCTCTGAATCTTCCTCAACATAAATATATGTGTGGCTGATTTCAACTTCCAATGAAGCTCTTGGAAAAATACTGCAACGTTCCATAAATGTTGCAATTTTTTGACATCCAAGACATTTATAATAACTGCACTCACTGAAAGTATCTTGCACATTTAAGAGTTTCTCTTCATTTTTTTTCACATTATCTTCCTCTTGTTGTGGAATTGAAACAAACTCATGTTCTTATACAATGGACTTTACAATCTGTTATGAATCAACTTCATCTGATGATATGGAACCAATATGAATGTTGTATTCTAAACAAGTATATTTTTGGTCATCATTCACTCATTCCTTTTCTGTCTCTACCACTAAACTACTTTTCATAACCTATTCTTGAGCCTTAACTTATGAAAGGGGTTTCATTAGGAGTGAATTTTGCTCGATGTTAAGTCCCACATCCCACTCCTTCAGTTTTTTTGCAAGCTTTTCTTTTGTATTCTCCTCAACCTTCTCCTCTTTTTATTGTTTGTAATAGTATTATTGATCTTCCCAAAATGGATTTGAGAATGTAAGAGGAGAGGTGGGCTGGGTATCAACGGCTTCCTTCATTGGTTGATGTGGTGAAGGAGATACAACCTCTTATCTTGGTGGCCTTTGCAAAAAAGAAGGAACTTTGGAAGAATGAGGAACAAAATATTCATGATGGGACGGAGAGATCAGAGATGAAGGAATGGATTTCTCAACATGGGTAACTAACAAAAAGCTTGGAATTTTAGGTTTAGAATGAAAATACATTGGATAGGAAATGAAAAGAGGAATATGATGTGGTGGTGTATAACTTACCCATAGACAAGGTTTCTTTGCATCATACTCATAAGCCTCTATTTCTTCGATCCAACCTTCAAGTTGAGGTAGCAATTTTGTCATGAAAATAATATTTTCCTCTAGGCTATCCAAATTTTGCATAGGGCCAACCCATGGACATGATACCCTAAAGATAATTTTGAATGCCTTCATTTGTGATGTAACTCTTGATTGCACTATACCTACCTCCATTCTTTGAATCTTAAGTTGCAACTTAACATCTTCACATGTGTGATGACCTCCAAAATTTATATGTCCTTGCTCTTGGAAAGCTGCATATTTAGTTAAAAAAATTGAACATGACTCTATTAATAGGGATATGCATGTTGTAATTGATTTTCATCATAGTATTGAAGAGGAGGTGAACTATAATAATATGAAGATGGACTTTGTAAGCTTGAATGAATGCTAGACAGGGATTGTTGTTGTAAGTGGGAATTCCACTATAGGAATGAAGCCATGATTGCACAGCTTCATGAATGGGAGAAAAATGGAAAGAGGTGGAAGAAAACTAAATGGAAATGGGTGAAGAAAAGGACATTCTGTAACTCAGAGAGTGGGTTAGTAAGTGTAGACACAAAAATTGGGTAACACTCCCCTTGGCCCCCCGTCAAATAACCAACTCAAACATATTTACCTAACCATGGCCCCTTCCACCCCACATTAATATTAATTTAATTAACATAATTAAATTAATACCCATCCTCACAACATTCATTACTTAATTATTTTAATTAAGCTAAATTTCCACGTCACCCCTCAACCTCACCTAGCCACCTCACCCTAGACCTATTCTTGGCTTGTTTCCATAACTAACTAAGACCTAATCTTACTTGCCTTAATGAGCTAAGATTTGGTCTAACCCTAAGAGCACATGCCTAATATTTTTCTAACCACATTCCCACTCATTAGAAGGGAAGCTTCCATTCTGATCCGCAAGAATAAACCAACCTAGCCCAAGAAATTGGAAAGCTCTGCCATTTTTAGTAAACCTAGGGAATCCTACCTTAACCAACGTTGATCATCCCTACACCGATGTAGGTCAACTAGGAACCACCATCGGTTACCATTTATTCAACTTAGCAATATTGATTTTGGGTTGGCACATTCGAAGATCAAGGGGATGAGAAGAGACTTACATGCAAGTAGAACTAGAGTCTTTTCATGCACCCAGACATCCACAACCAACACCAAGATAGATCTAGAGGTATTGCACTCACGAAAGCATTCCAGGAAGCAATACTATATCACCAAATACCATCCTTTTGATCAATTGTGATCACCATTCAGCCATCAAACTTGTATCATAGTAAGTATACCTTCTACCAGCATAGTCCATTTAAGTATAATAGCCTTTTTTAATTGTTATCATTAGTTTATCATTCTTCCATGTCCATATTCCCATCTCCTACCATAGTTGCTAGATTCATACAAACTCAAAAACCTCACCCACCCTTTACCAGATCACCTATTATGGCCCTTCCTACCTACCTCTGAGTGTACCTGAGACTTTCATAGACCTTCACATCCACCCTTCCATCTCTATTTAAATCAAGTTCAATCCCCACAATTACATCTTATTAATTTCGTTTATACCCGATAGGTTACCCATGACCATCGTCGGTCTCTTCTAAACCATCACCGGTTATACTAGACCGATGTTAATATTTTTGTTTTACACCTTTTCCAATAACAGATCCAACCTACCTTCCACCAAGTGACCTAAACAACCAAGAACCTGACCCTGACCAGTTCCAACAACCTAACAACTACCTACCCTTCATATCTGACTATAGCCTAGCCTATTATGTTAGATTTTTTCATTGTGCTTGAATGAAATACCTAGATCATATCAATTACACTAGGAATTTGTTTATTTATTACATTAAGTTGTTTTAAATAGTGGATTGACAGCCGTCTAAGGAGTATCACACTTCCCAGATCTAGCACACACTAGGCATTCCACTGTCATATATTATTTAACTCTTCTTTTGTGGTCTTCTTTTCTATTTTAGGTAGTTCCTCCTAGCCAAAAGGAAGCTCTCTCACAGTTAGCATTGGATCGAGAAGTCAGAACGCACGCAACAACCATCACCCAACCAACATAAAAAGGTATTCCTCCTTAGCCCTTACCCTTATTTGTTTCATCTCAATAAAGTAAAGAAAATGGTGAAACATTTTGGCACGCCAAGTGGGACCCATCAGGGGTTCTATTGCATTTTCTTCATTCCTAGGAAAAAGTTGTGTATTTATTTCCCTTTAAAAGGATTACACATTAACCTTATTCTCTGGTAATTCTATCTTCTTTCTAAATTTATCTAAAAGAAACATTCCTCTTCGTTCATTTAAAAGGAATCATTCTTATTTCTTATTTTCTACATTTAGTGAAAAAGCATACCTTCTCTTATTCATCATTTGCTTCATCAAACGTAATTTTTTGATTTTGGCTTAAAATTTGTTGCATTACATTTTGATTTGCTGCATTTAGCTCACATTAAAATGAGGGAAACCTATATGCTGGAAGTCATGCCCAGCTGATGGTTGACACAAAGAATCATAGAAAGCACATTCTCTCTCTCTCTCTCTCTATGTGTCTTACCAAACTACACAAAATTGAAATATACACATCTTTCTTAAACAACATCTTACTTGGGAACACTTGTCAGTGATCACATGATCAAAGGATTGGAAGGTACTCCCTAGCGCATTACTTTTGTCAAGTCCTTATCTTAGAGGACAGCCCGCCCTTTCCATAACATAACCTAAAACCTCTCCTTTTAGATATCCTTCTTTGTAGGAATCCTTCCTCACCAAAAACTCTACTCTAAATTCAATAGTTAGTATTTTAAATAGCATAAGCTCAACATATTAAAATTCACTTTTTAAGTGTGTGTTTTTATCTTTTGATTGACATGCATTTTGAGGTGTGAGGATACATTTCTCCATTTTTCCATTCTTTTGCCTTGAACACTCCACAATCACAGTTGGAGTATTCTGACTGCTTCTAAGCATGTCAATGACTTTATTATGCATCATCTCCAAACTTCTGGGTTGACTATTTATCTAATTCAAATTCACAACCATTGATTTTTCTACATTTTTCCAATTTTCACAATAACTGGCATCAATTTATCTACTCGGCGTTAGTTCCCCCTGACCAGCCTCATTTTATCCTTAATCGGAATGATTTTTCTGTTTTTTTAGGTTTAATTTCCCATAGAACACTTATTCCATTTTATCTACTGTCAGAGTTCCCATGAGTCTCTGTACTCTCTATGATTTGATAAACAATCATCAAAAAAATTGTTCATCTGACCATCACCAGCTTTTGCCTCATTTGGTAAAACTATTTCTGTCTCACTGTAACCGATGTTAGTTAACCCTGAACCGGTATCGGTCATCCTTAACTATTGTCGGATACCCTGTGTTGAATCTCAGCTGATACATTGCCCAAATCCACCTATAGACACATGTTTTCTTTATTCCCACTACTCTCTATGTCATATGCAGGATACAAAATTACCTGATATACATTCATTCACATGGTGTTGAATCACAAATAACCTAACACTCTTATATTTCACGCAAGTTGTTAGCCACTCCCACCTAGTCCTTCATCCACCCTCTATCTTGTCACCCATGGATCCAACTATACCTACCACCATTTCCGTAGGTTACGAGGAATTTACATGACTCCTTGATTAGAATCTCCATGGCCTTACAACTCTACCTTTCCCACTCCTCCACCTGGGACTCCTCAAGTCAGTTGATATATATCATGCATGTATCCATCTCTCCTACCCTTATTCCCACTTCTGCATCATCCCCTATGAATGTGGTGTTACCTTCACCTACTTTACCCCCAATGGTTTCACAACTAGACCCCATACCTGCTATGACCATTGCATCAATGCAGTATCATTCACACCCGTAGTATCTATTGTCCCCTCATCAACCACCCAGATCATAACCTTAGCCGCACCCATTGTCTCACAGATACCAATTACAACACAGCCACCCAAGGTGTTATTAATCCCTACTCCATTCCATAATCTTTCCCTCTCTATCCCCCAATCTCTACCCCCAATTGCTACTAGAGTCACTGCGATTGTCCCACCTATATACACATACTATCAACAACCCCCTATCTCATCCATCACCCATTTTAGATATATTTCCTCTATGTCGGTCCCCTATTCTCAGCCTTCCTATTCAACACCACCATACATTGGAATGCCACCCACATCACATATTCCATATCTAGCCCTCCTACGCCATAGGAGGAACCCTTCCACCATAACCTACTAATGACCTCATCAAGTTAATGATGGAAAGGATGAAAATGACTAGAAGCATCAGTTTATGGCTCACGTAATTGTCTCACCTATGATGAAATTTATAATGAGCCCATTCACTCGTATCCATCCCTATTCACCCATATCCTATACATTGGGAAATGCCAAAATTCAACCATTTCAATAGTAAAGAAGACCCACAATAGCATCTATGGTCTTTCAAACATGGGTATTACCTGATTGCCCATGATGACGCTTTACTCATACACACCTTCCCAAAGTCCCTGACAAGACATGTATTGGACTTGTATAGTGGGCTACCTAAGACACTCCATCTACTCATTTAATCAAGTAGCCCAAGCCTTCTTAGATAACTTCTCAATCAACATTGTAAAGAAGGTCACCATGACTGATCTTTATTCCATGTGATAGTACGATGATGAGTCTATCGTTGAATTTTTCACTCACTTGGCACGTACCTAATTAACCAACTAACATTTCAATTACCTCAAACTAAAATCATAGAGTTGTTTACTCAGGCTTGTGCTAGACACATTTCACCAACCCTGTAAGTGCAAACCTTTTGCACTTTTGACGAGGCATTCACCATGGCATGGAAATTGGAAATTCATGTTGTTGAAGAGAATAAAATTCAGCTAGATAAAAAGAACATCACATTCAAATCAAATGATGCTTCTTCATCTTCAAAACCCCAGAACACCTATTCCAAACCCAAAAGATCGGCCAACACCATAGTTCTCAAGGATGAAGCCTCTCACCCATCAAACCAAGCCAAGCCTTCTTCTAATATCTCTCCTGTCCAAGCTTTCCAGTTCATACGAGAAAAATGAAAGTACACTCTAATAGGAGAACCTTATTCTTCTATTTTGGAAAAGCTTATTAAGGTTGGTGCCATTACCCTTCCACCTATAAAAACACACACTGGTTTTGAGCCTGATCACCCCATGCCCGCATGGTATAAATAACATGACTTTTGTAACTATCATCATGTCAAAGGTCATAGCGGTGGTAACTGTATCACCTTCAAGAGTATCATCCAGGAAATGTTAGAACAATGGAGAGCTAGTATTGGATATCCCGAATGCACCCACTAACCAAAACCTACATATCTTTAATAATCCATTCCCTAATCATGCCCCATCTTCAAACCAAGCTGGCGAAACTTCAGAGAATGATAGCAATGTTTGTGAGGTCCACACTATTTTCAGTGAGATACCAGTTGCTTCCCAATTTCCTCATGTTCTTTCCATAGATGAAATCTTAGACCGAGCTCCCCTACCTGCACAAGAACCTATTTCATATACTCCTCCACCTACAAAAAAACCCCCTTCATTTTCTCCTTCACTCGTGGAAGAGCTTATAATTGACACGTCGCCTTTGGCCCCTCAAATTACCAAGAAATCGTCAGTGTCACCTCTCCTACTCATAGGAGATACATGTCCACAACCCACACCGTCACAAGGAGAGTCCACCCCATTTGAACAATCCTCTCCTCTACCCATAGAGGATCCTGTAAATACACCACTGCCTTTAGATAACTACTCTCCATTGGACCTCCATGATCCTTCCAATCCACTTTCGGCTCTCTTATCCATAGAGTCAGGAGTTAGCCATTTCCCTGTTTCTCAAACACATTTTACGGGGATTGCTAATTGATCCACATTAGTCCCGCCTATAGAAGTACCATTTTCAAGCTTGTCCAACCGCCTGGATTATGTTGATAGAACTTTACTTTGGGAATGTCTTTTACTCCCTGCTTCAACCCAAATGCAACTGTTACTCAACGACACCTCCACAATCTATCCAAAAGTGTTTCGAGTGACAAAATTAGATAAAATCATGAATATTGTTGTTTCGCATAGAATGTTTCAGCTCTGTGGAATAGACTTGCTTCTATCCTTTCATTCCTTTGAGAAATAGATAAGGGTTAGGGATAGGAGGAATACCTGTTGAATGTTGAGATGGTGTGCGCGTACCGTAGAGAAAGATCAGATCGACTGCGAAGAACTCCTTTTTGTCTTGGAAGGATTACCTGCAAGTAAGAATACAAGACCACCAGATTTTAATTAGACAATAAATGAGGGAGCTGCCTTAGGCCCAGGAAATATAAAACTTCCTTTCGAAGGTGGTCAGTTCCCCTTTTAATACGAATCAACACAAATGATAACAAAGAAGCTATTGCAAAATCCTGATTTAGGTACCTCGTTACAAAGCAATAGAAGCTAAACTATCAATAATAAAAACGTGTTGTTTGTTCGGTTACTGGTCATTGATACATTCAAGTTGAGTTACAGGGATAAACCAGACTAGATCTGAGGTTGTTAGGAGATAAATAGGTGAGAGGAAGGTTTTGGGTATAAGTCACAGTGACCGATGCCGGTCACTGTATAACCGACTGCGGTTAGGGAACTGCTACCGATAGGGGATAACCGACACCGGTAGGGTCAGTAATCTAGGAACTTCTGGATAGAGGTTGGTTGCAGGGTGATTGTGGGGTTATTAAGACTGGTGGATGGCTGAGGGGAATAGTGAGATGACAGGGAAGACTTAGAGTGTGATAAAATAGTTTTCTGGGAAATACAAAGGTGTATGGATGAAGGTTAAGTGTAGGGTGCTGGTAGGTGGTAGATCTAGGAATGAGCTTATAATTACTATCAAACCACAGGCTCAAGAAATGGTGCTTACAAACATACGAAAACACTACTTACTCGTTCCTGATGAAGATGTAGGTTCCAGGACTGTGATGACGAAGACAGGGCTCAAGTAGGATGATCTAACAATCCAAGATGAGCTATCTCCTCTTCTGATGCTCAGATGAGTGTCACTGGGCTTTGGTTATTCAGTTGCAGTCTTGGGCTTGATGTCCTTCTCTACAAACTTCTCTCTTTTCTTCACTTGTCTCTGCTCGGCCAAGAAAATCCGGATCATTTCAACGATTTCTCCTCTTTTCGATCAAAAATGAAAATCCAATCCCTTGTTTTTGGTTGGAAGTGGTCATTTACAGGGAACCGATGGCGGTTACGCAACTCGACGATGGTCGAGTAGGAACCGGTATCGGTCAGGTCAAAGCGGGCTATTTTTGGTAAAATAGCCAGCTTTTCCTCCTTTTCTCCTGAGGGATTAGTTGCGGGCTTGGTCACGTCATTATGAGGTTGGTTTTAGGTGCGGGTGAGGAGTAATTAGTCATGGGTGTGGATGTGGACTAAGTTATAGGTCTTAATTAGGTTAATTTAGGGTTAAGACTAGGTCATGATGAGGTGGCGAAATGAGGTGGCAGGTATGGCAATGTGGATTTATTAATTATAAGGTAATTAATAAATAATTGTGTAAGGTTTAGGTGATGAGGTTAGGTTGCGAAATGAGATGCGGGGCACAGGGGGTCGTAAGAAACAAATTTGGTGTCTACATTAGCCCCTTATTGTCGTGTAGCTTGTCTTTCTTAAAGCTGCACGGACAATAATAAGAAGTGGTTACCCCTGTTAAGGGTATAGGTAATCCCCCTCAAATCTATCACAGATTGAGGTAGCGTGAAATCAGGGATAGGGTTGATAAATGGAAATGGTGTTGAGATGATGGTAAGATGGTGGGGTAGGTCCAAGGAAGAAGACGCACGTTGAAATGCAGTAGTACGACCAGGGTACATGATTTTGAAGAGCAAACAAGCAATTCATAGGCAAAGGTCGATAGTTTATCCAAACAAGGGTGATATAATCCTGGTATCCAAGGCATAGGAAGTAGCTCCAGGGGATATAACGGGTAAGGTACAAGAACATTTAGGCATGTTCGGCAGTACCAAATGGTTGGTTTGGTTGAGATAAATGTCACGGTCTTGGTTTAGGCAAAGTTGGTCGACTGATCAAGTCAAGGACCCTAATCATGCTAAAACACGAACAGGTGAGCTCGATTGAACAAAAAGCTACATGATGGGTGGATAAAATTGTATTCTGTTGATGTTGGGCGAGGTATTTAATTGGTGTGGCCTTGGGTCGGGCCAAATGGTTGGTTGCGGCCTTGGGTCGGGCCAAATGGTTGGTTGCGGCCTTGGGTCGGGCCAGATGGTTGGTTACGGCCTTGGGTCGGGCCAAATGGGTTGGTTGCGGCCTTGGGTCAAGCCAAATGGATTTGCGGCCTTGGGTCGGGCCTGATGGTTGGTTGCGGCCTTGGGTCGGGCCAAATGGTTGGGTGTGGCCTTGGGTCGGGCCAAATGGGTGGTTGCGGCCTTGGGTCGGGCCAATGAAGTCAACAAAGGCTATTTAGCAAAGGAGGGTATAGGCGATGTGGTGAGAAAGGGCGATTAGTAAATAAGGGCAGAAATTGGGGAAGAGGTGGGATAAAACCGATATCGATTGTCTATGACCGATATCGGTTAGATGACCGATACCGGTTCTTTAGGGCACAATATAACCGGTATCGGTTATAGGTCGAAAACCTATAAAAAGAAAAATACGGCCCGTCATTGTCATATTGTCAATTTGAAAACCAATTTGAGTTATCTGAGGTGTATTGTTGAGATTGGTGCATTTCTCGGATGAGGTGGCACTATTTGAGTGGAGAAGTGAGTGGTTGGTAGGCCCTAGTGAGTAGGAGGCAGCAGTTGATTGGTGGAGGATCCAGCAGAGGAGTTTGAGAGCCATGGCACAGCCAGGAGGAGCTGGAGGTGCTAGACCAGCTGGACCACCACCACCTATCCCACCACGACGATGTGTCGTCGTACCGGTAGGTTCGAAACCCTTCATTGTGTGAATTTGATGTTGTTAAGCTATATTTGGGGGTTTGGGTAGGAATCCATGTTTTGATAAAATAATGAATAAATTGAAGTTATTTGAAAAATGAAGAGGATAGATGGGTTAAATGGGTAGATTTTTAGGGTGTTTGGGTGGGTAAATAGGGATAAATAGGTGAAAAAAAAGGATTTGGGGGGCCGCGTCGGGTTCGGCTCTGTGATTTTTCAGTGACCGATGCCGGTCACTAAGCGACCGGCATCGGTCAAGAAGTTTTGGGGCAGGGTGGGTTTGTGGTTGACCGGTGTCAGTCGTACGTCAACCGGCATCAGTGGAGAGGGGACCGGTGGCAGTCATGGGTGACCGGTACCAGTCCGTAGCTAGGATTATTTATTTGGTTGGTTGGGTTTTGTTGTTGTTTTGAATGTTTGGTCATTGTTGGGGTTGCTGTGTGGGTGTTTTGGTAGTGTTTGGGTTGTTGTTTGGGTGTGTTGGTATTAATGGTTTGGTTTTTGTGTTTTTGTTTATTTTGGGGTTGAAGAGGGAAGGGGTAGAGGTTGAGAGGAAGGGTGATTAGTAGGTTGGGGGGAAAAATGGGGTGGTTGTGTGGTCGGGTGGGTAAAAGGGGGTATAGAAGGTTAAAGGAGTTGTTGTTTGAAAGGGTAGTTCTAATGAAGTGAGTTGGTTTTGCAGGCACGTCAGCAGCTGACGATGCGGGATAAGATGCCCCCGTTGTTAAGACGGATGCGGCCACACGTGTCCACAGCACAGTGGGCCATCAATGCGCGAGGTGGGACTCGGAAAGTCCATGCGTTATAGGGTGATAGGAGGGATCACAGTCTTATGGTCGCCCTCATTCGAGGAGATGGGATCGACGACCAAAATGTGTTAACATCTCGACTGGAGAGATTGACCATTACATTGGAGATGGTATCACATCCTTAGATTAACTGATCGATGGGAGAGGCAGTCTTCCGGTGGATTGCAGAGATAGCTATGCGACAGCATCTACAGTATTCGGGGATCGGCGCGCTATTGACTTATCACAGAAGCCTCATGGGGATATGTCAATTTAAAACCGAATTTTAGTTATCTGAGGTTTGTGGTGAGATTGTTGAAGTTTGTCGGCATTGAGGTGGCACTATTTTGAGTGGAAGTGATGATTGTATGAATGACCCACATAGCAGAGGAAGCAACATTTGATTGGTGGAGGACCCAGCAGAGGAGCATTAGAGTCATGCCATGGCCAAATAGCCAGTAGGAGCTGGAGGTGCTGTACCCCAACCACCACCACCCCTCCCACCAACGACGAGGTTTCGTCGTACCGTAGGTTTGAAACCTCTCATTGGTGTGAATTTGATGTTGTTAAGCAGTTTTTGTGGGGGTTTTGGTCGACTCCTGTTTTTGTCACCATCCTGACACAGATTGTCAATACATTACAAACGAAACCCTAAGCGGCTCGCTGCGTTCAATCGGGCCCGTCTGTAGGGTGGGTCGCCTTTTCGGTGTTTGGTGTGTCCCTCGTGTTCCCTAGGAGGGGAAAATGGATTTAGGGGGGGCCCGCCATGTTTGGCCCGAACATTTTTCCGACCCGCTTCGGTCCTAAGCGACTGGCATCGGTCAAGAAGTCTGGGTTCCAAGTGTTTTTTCGTTGGTGACCAGTGTCGTTCGTACGTCTACGCGTCGTGGATATGGACCTTTTTTTCCTGGGTTACCGTACCCGTCCATACTATGATTTTTATTTGGTTGGTTGGGTTTGTGTTGTTGTTTTGTTTGTTTTGAATTGTTGGTTGTTTTTGGTTAGTGTTTGGGTTGTTGATTGGGTGTGTTGGTAGATGTTTGGGTGTTTCGAGGTGTTTTCGGAGTGTTTGGGTTGTTGTTTCGGTGTGTTGGTATTTTTGGGTTGTTGTTTGTGTGGTTGGTAGTGTTTGGTTGTTGGTTATGTTGGTATAATGCTTTGGGGGTTTGTGTTTATTATTGGGGTTGAAGAGGGAAGGGGTAGAGGCTGCCGAGAGGAAGGGTGATTAGTAGTTGGGGGGGGGGGGGGAAATGGGGCGGTTGTGTGGTCGGGTGTGGTAAAAGGGGTATAGAAGGTTAAAGGAGTTGTTGTTTGAAAGGGTAGTTCTAATGAAGTGAGTTGGTTTTGCAGGCACGTCAGCAGCTGACGATGCGGGATAAGATGCCCCCGTTGTTAAGACGGATGCGGCCACACGTGTCCACAGCACAGTGGGCCATCATGCGCGAGGTGGGACTCGGCAAAGTCCAGCGTTATAGGGTGATAGAGAGGGATCACAGTCTTATGGTCGCCCTCATCGAGAGATGGGATCCGACGACCAATGTGTTCCATCTCCCGACTGGAGAGATGACCATTACATTGGAGGATGTGTATCACATCCTTAGATTACTGATCGATGGAGAGGCAGTCTTCCAGGTGGATGCAGAGATAGCTATGGACAGCATCCTACAGGTATTCGGGGATGCGGCCGCGCTATTGACTTATCACAGCGCAAGCATCGCCTATGGGGATATGTATCGTGCCCACCGACATGAGACATGGCTTTCTGTGTTTATGATGATCGGTATTACATGTTTCGCCCTCCCGGACTTAGAGGGACCTCACTTTCCATGGGCGCTGATGGGGGTATTACACGAGATGGTTAAGGAGCATACATGTTATGCTTGGGTACCAGTATACCTGGTGCAGTTATACCGAGAGCTGTGGGGCTACCGCCGGATGAGGCGATTCAGGATTTGCTCTACATTTTTGTTACACTGCTGGGCATATGAGCATATCATATGCATTCGACCAGTAGGGCTGCCCCAGCAGCCAGGGCCACAGGTGATTTATAGATATGGCTTTCAGAGGTGGCTGGGGGTTGTGGGCCAGCCACAAGCAGTTCTCACTGGACGGGATGTAGCGTATTACCGGCATGTATTAGAAGGCGTGACTGCCCTGGATATTGTATGGAGGCCTTACGGAGGTCATCAGCCCCATGGAGGAGCCCGATCACAATTGCGGTGGATCCAGTATACATTCTGGATAGCGGGACGGAGGCCGGGAGAGTATGAGCAGATAGCCCTGGAGAGGGTACGACGACAGTTAGGGCTACGACAGGATGAGCCACCTCCCTTCCCTCAGTACCGGAGGGATAATGTAGAGGCTCCACTACCTGCACCACAGCCTATGGACCTAGATTGGGTAGCCGAGAGACCAGCAAATGATACTGTAGATGATGCCAGCTACACAGGAGCGTTTTTGGTATGGTGGGTAGGGGAGAGAGCCGTGAGGAGAGCACAGCCCGCACAGCCAGACTTAGCGGCTGTTAGAGCAGAGAGGGACCAGCTCAAGGGCCAGGTACAGTTATTACAGGGGTAGCTTGCTACTGCACAGGCACAGATAGGTGTCTTACAGGGTCAGCTAGCCCAGGCACAGGTACAGCCACAGGCCCCACCACAGGCACCACCAGCGGCACCACCACAGGCACCCGTACAGCCACAGGCACCGGCATAGGGGGCACTATTATTAGGATTCAGGGGACCAGCCCCAGCAGCGATGGTGGCATGGGCCCGCTGTTTCGACTTTTGGGAATAGAGTTGCTTCTATCCTTTCATTCCTTTAAGAAACAGATAAGGTTAGGGTTAGGAGGAATACCGGTTGAATGTCGAGAGGGTGTGCGCGTACCGTAGAGAAAGATCAGATCGACTGTGAAGAACTCCTTTTTGTCTGGGAAGGACTACCTGTAAATAAGAATACAAGACCACCAGATTTTGATTAGACAATAAATGAGGGAACTATCTTGGGCCCAGGAAATATAAAACTTCCTTTCAAAGATGGTCAGCTCCCCTGCTAATATGAATTAACACAAATTCTAACAAATAAGCTATTGTCCAATTACAATTTTTTTACCTTATTAGAACAATAAAGAAAGGGCTGGTCTTGGTTTAGAATCAAGGTGACCGATGCCGGTCACTATAACCGGTACCGGTTTTCTCTAACCAATATCGGTAGGGACAATGTTTTAGGGGCTTTTGGTGAAGGCTGGTTGTAAGGTAGTTGTGTTGTTTTATAAGCCTGATAAATGAGTGGGGTTAGGTAATGGGGTGATGAGAAGGACTCAAAGAATACGGGGGGTGTTCTTGGGGGTAATGTAAGGGTGGAGGAATGACAATTAGATGTAGTGTGTTGCTGGGTAGTAGATCTAGGAATAGACTTATGATGGCAGTGGTTCAGAAATTCAAGAAATGTTATTAAAAGAACCTATAAGACTTACTTACTAGTTATTGATGGGAAATGCAGGTTCTGGGACTGTGATGACGAAGACAGGGCTCAAGTAGGATGATCTGACAACCCAAGATGAGCTATCTCCTCTCCTGATACTCCGATGAGTGTCACAAGGCTCTGGTTACTCAGTTGCAATTTTTGGGCTTGATGTCCTTCTCTATAAACTCTTCTTCCTTTTCTTTCACTTGTCTCTGTTCAGCCAAGTAAATTCTGGATTCTTCCAATGATTTCTCCTTCGGATGCCCTAAAAATCCCACCCTTATTTTTGGTTAGGAGTCGTCATTTACAGGGAACCGATGGCGGTTACGTAACCGACGACGGTCGAGTAGGAACCGGTATCGGTCAGGTCAAAGCGGGCTATTTTTAGTAAAATAGCCAGCTTTTCCTCTTTTTTTTCCTGAGGGATTAGTTATGGGCTTGCTCAAGTCATTATGAGGTTTTTTTTAGGTGCGGATGAGGAGTAATTAGTCATGGGTGTGGATGTGGACCAAGTTATAGGTCTTAATTAGGTTAATTTAGGGTTAAGACTAGGTCATGATGAGGTGGCAAAATGAGGTGGTAGGTATGGCGATGTGGATTTATTTATGATAAGGTAATTAATAAATAATTGTGTAAGGTTTAGGTGATGAGGTTAGGTTGTGAAATGAGATGCGGGGCACAGGGGGTCGTAAGACACAAATTTGGTGTCTACAATCTCAAACACATTTTATGGGGATTTCCACTCGATCCACGTCGTCCTCACTTACAACAATACCATTTTCATACTTGGAAGATTTCCTAGACTATGTTGATAGGGCCTTACTTAGGGGATGCCTTCTACTTCTTGTTTCAACCCAAATGTAATTGTCACTCACCGACACCTCCACTATCTATCCAAAAGTGGTCTGAGTGACCAAACTAGACCTAATATCGACTATTGCAACACCTTCCATGTCACCAACTGTATCCCAACATCCACCTCTACCCACAACCCAACATAGATCTACACCCAAACACCTACCCGCAATCTCTACTCCAAATCACTACTAGAGTCACTACGATTGTCCCACCTACATACACATACTATCAACAACCTCCTATCTCGTCAATCACCCATTCTAGATATATGCCCTCTATATCGGCCCCCGATTCTCAACCTCCCTATTCGACATCACCATACACTGGAATGCTACCCACATCACATATTCAATATCAACCCCTTAATGCCATAGGATTTTCCCTTCCATCACAACCTACCAATGACCTCATCAAATTGATGATGGAAAGAATGCAGACACTAGAAGCATCAGTTTCCGTCTCATGCAATTCTCTCACCTACAATGAGATGTATAATGAGCCCATTCATCCATCCATTCCTATTCGACCATACCCTATTCATTGGGAAATGCCAAAATTCAACCGTTTCAATAGTAAAGAAGACCCACAGTACCATTTGCAGTCTTTCAAAGATGAGTGTTACCTAATTGCCTATGATGACGCTTTACTCCTACGGACCTTCCCGATGTCTCTGATAGGACCTGCATTAGACTGGTACATTGGGCTACCTAGACACTCCATCTAATTTTTTAATGAAGTATCCTAAGAATTTTTAGATCATTTCTCAATCAACATTGTTAAGAAAGTCACCATGACTGATCTTTATTCCACACAACAGTACGACGATGAGTCTATCGCTGACTTTTTCGCTCACTTCCGTAGCCTAATTAACCAATTCACATGTCAATTACCTCAAACTGAACTTATAGAGTTGTTTACATCGGGATTGTGCTAGACACATTTCACTAACCCTGTAGGTGTAAATCTTCCATACCTTTGATGAGGCATTAACCATGCCACTGAAATAGGAGATTCATGTGCTATTAAAGAGAATAAAATTCAGATACATAACAAGAACATCACATTCAAATAAAATGATGTTTATTCATCTTTGAAACCCCAAAAAAACTATTTAAAACCTAAAGGATCTTCTAAACCCATAGTTCTCAAGGCTGGACCCTCTCACCCATCAAACCAAGCCAAACCTCCTACTAATCTCTCTCATGTCCAAGCTTTCTAGTTTAGATGAGAATAGAGAAAGTACACTTCAATAGGAGAACCCTTATGATCTTTGATTTTGGAAAATCTTATTAAGGCTTCCTGCCATTACCCTTCCACCTATAAAAACCACATATTGGTTTTTGACCCTGATCATCTCATGCCCACATAGTATAAATAACATGACTTTTTTTAATTATCATCGTGTCAAATGTCATAGTGACATGATAAACTACATCACCTTTAAGAATATCATCCAAGAATTGTTAGGACAACATGGAGATATAGTCTTGGATAACCCAAATGCACCCACTAACCAAAACCTACATATCTTCAAAAAATCCATTCCCTAATCATGCCCTATCTTCCAAAAAAATTGGTGACTACTTCAACCAATGATAACAATGTTCGCATGAGGTCCATGCCGTATTGTCAAGGACATACTAGTCGTCTTCCCAATTTCCCCATGTTCCTAGGATAGATGAAATCTTATCCTGAGCCCCCCTACCTACACAGGAACCTATTTCATCTACTCCTCTACCCATAGAGGAACCCCCTTCATTTTTTCCTTCACCCATGGAATAACCTATAATTAGCACTCTACCGTTTGGCCCCTCAAAATTACTGAGTAGTCATCAGTGGAACCTCTCTTACTCATCAGGAGACACATGTCCACAACCTACACCATAACAAGGAGAGGTCCACCTCGTCATGGCCCATCGTCTCCTCTTACCTATGGGTAGGATCCTATCGAAATATCATTATCCTTTAGATGACCATTTCTCCACTCGAACCTTCTAAGATCTTTCTTATTTGCTTTCGAGCTCTCTTACCCAGAGAAGTCTAAAGCTAGCCATTTCCCTGTTTCTTAAACACATTTTAAGGGGGTTTCTACTTGGTCCACATCATGGCCCCACATATAGTAGTACCATTTTCACGCTTGGCCGACCACCTGGATTATGTTGATAGAGCCTTACTTTGGGTTTGCCTTCTACTTCTTGTTTCAATCCAAATGCAGTTATCACTCACCGACACCTCCATTATCTATCCAAAAGTGTTTTAAGTGACCAAACTAGACCTAATATCGACTATTGCAAGACCATGCCATATCACCACCCATATCCCAACATCATACCTCTACACATAACCCAACATACATCTACACCCAAACACCTACCCACACCTATATCATCTCCCTTATTTAAACCCATCACCACCTTAGGGGTCATACTGACATCAAACCTTACTCACCCACCCATCAAATTAGATTTAGCCACATCTTCCAAAACTAAAACTAAACTTACTCCGGCCCCTAAAAACAAGACCCAACCTCGTAGGCCTCATATGCCAACCTTTCCTACAACACCATTATCACCTTCACCTCTTTCGTCCATCTTAGGACCTCACCCCTTGACCCTGGCCAAGTAACCTCCTTCCACCGGTAAACCAAGAGCATAGTAGATCACCTCCTCGTCACGAACCTATAACATACCCAAGTAACCCACATAACCTTTGGCATCACCCGTACCCTTCTTACCACCCATACCACCACTACCTTCCACATGATCTGTGTTAACTACCCATGACACTCTCATCTCTCTTACTCACACCTTCTGCCCAACTTCTACCACCCACCTCCACAACACCTCAATTACCCCCTTGGGTGACCCATCCTCTTCCACAATATTCTTTTCCCTCTACATCTCGTACACCCGTATCACCTTTTCCCAAAAGGGGGCAACCTAAAGCTAAAATTCCGCTACCCTTCAATAATGTAATTAAATCAACCAAATATTCTATCGCCATACTCTTTTGCCATGCCCGTACCCCAAGCAGATATAACCAAGACCAGAAGAACACTCCACACACCAAAACTAGTGGGCCCAAACCCATTCCACTCTCCTGTAAATCCTCTTCCACCATAATGCAACCACACCTATACCTAAACCAACACTCACCTCCCATTGTGATTCCACTTGTAGGGTCCTACACCAAAATCTTAACTAATCTCCTCAAAACCTCTGTCATCACATTACCACCCTCTTAGACCTTATGACCCACTCAAACCCAAACCAAAAGGGTTTGAAGAAACTAAAATTTACACCTACCATCATGTGCCAAGACATGATGCTAGAGAACTATAAGGATTTAAAAACCACTCTTTTCCAATTGTGTCCTGCCGAGAGAAAATTCTTGACGATGATGATCTTATTGATGAGGACCCCATTTCACCTCCAACTAATTTCCCTAGATCTATTCTTTCTATTACTTGCTAAACAACCAATATCTTCACCCCCAGAAACTCTTTGATCCACCCCCGAGGTTGGAGATCAACATGATCAACATTGCCACCTACGCTCAGAAATAAAAACGCAAAGCAAAAGGTGGCTATCCCATCAACCAACCCTATACCCCACATGCCATATGTAGCTTACACCCAAAGTAACCATTTGCAGGTCCTGCATATACTTATTTCTAATGGGGTCACACATCACACAATGCTAAAATAACTACACCAATCGCCCCCTCAAAATGTCTTTATATGACCTCATCCAAACCTCCGAAGTCACATCGTCAAGTCCTCATGGAGGTCCTTCAATCTATTGAAGTTTTACCAAATGACCCCCATACCCATAGCCTCCATCATTATCCCTCACCACGTGGCCTCTCTCACTAGGTCATCGCATTCCTCTATGCCTCTACCTACTCACCCAAGTAGCCTCCCTCAGCTTTTCAGATTAAGAGATCGCTCCCTTCTAAGTCTAACAACACCAGACCCTACTCTTTTGATCTCCATATGTATCGATAATATATGCTTACGATGCATGTTATGGTTGATGGTAGTGTTAGTATTAACATCATCTCCTCCCATGCATATGAACAAATGTGAATACCCTACCAATTGCATGCATAGTAACCCAATTATGCTCCACTCCTTTAATGATGCCATGACCTCTACCCTACGTACCAACATTCTCCATATCTGCATGTAGGTCCCCGCACTGTCCCAGAACTATTCTATGATCCTACAAAGGAGAGTTTTAGTATAACTTGTTGCTCATGGCAGTCCTTAAATGTGTATGCCATGGGTTATGTCCCCTTCACAGTTTACACCGCTATGCCTCAAATTTGAACATGAAGGACATAATTACAACATCCCTACCAACATGATCACCTTTCAAGACTTATAAACATGTTATACCAACCCAATGATGTGATTGTACCTAGTCAAGGTATCTGCCACTATCCCTACTTTACCTTTACCTACAAGCCCACCCACAAATACTACCAACACCTCTCCCACATCTAAGATCACTATCCCTACTATCTGCTACAACCTTTACCAATGACTCACATGTTTCCCCATATTATATCAAATCATCTATCCCCACTAGTCACATATTGACTACTGATCCCTTAGAAAATGTTTTTCAATGCCTCACTTTGGGGGAATATCGCACCTATACTAATACCAACACTTTCCTCACCCCACAAGAGTTATGGGAACCTATGTCAACACCCCAGTTATGACATCTGCATAGGTGAAGTTTTTCCTTATGGCCCTCACCACCTTTGACACTAACCTAACGTATGGGGGACTTGATATTACCACATGTAAACCCAAACCTCCATCCAAAACCCAACCATTTTCATCCAACCTACACTCCCTGACTAATTGTTGCTTCACTCACAATTTCCTCCACTGGTGCATGCATGGAAAGGATTTTGCTTCAGCATTTTACCAAAACGGTCACCATGACTATCATTTCCTATGACCTCTTGTAAAAAAAATGACCGTAGTGGCATTTATTTCTAATGCAACACGTATCCAAGAAGGCTTGCATGTTGACCTCATTCAGGATGGAAAAACCCTCCCCACATCATTCACCCACATTACCATCTTCACCCACATGGAGTCCATAGCTCCTGAATCTATTCCTTCATAACTTTTGTTTTCGTAAAAACCATTTCCTTGGGACCTTCTGATCCTATCAATGCGATGGCGAGGCTCCATCTTGTCTCCCATTCCTATATCCTAAACATGATCAATAACGATACACCTTCTATTAATGTCATTGAATGTCAAGATGATAAATCCATTCTCACTTACCTTAGTTCAGAAGATTCTTATATTAATCGATCGTTACCTTCTAAGACACAAACCATGTTGAATGAATTGACCATCGAAATCAACATTAACACTCAGGACGAACCCACACATTCTGATGATCAGCCAATCCTTAGATGCTCCTGAATAAGAAGCCTTAAGCTTATTTCCTTCAAGACCATATCAACGCGTCTATACTGGTCCTATGCTAATATGCCTAGTTTTGACCCAAAAATCATGGTCCATAATATTGTTAACCATTTCTAGATGCCAAACCCATCAAACAAAAGCTCCAAAAAAATGCATCCTCATATTTTTTCTCTTCTGGTCAAAGAAGAGCTTGAGAGCCTTCTCTCAGTTTCCTTTATCTTACCCATTGACTATCCGTCAATGGATTTCCAACATCATTCCTATCATAAAGGTGATAGGAGGTACTCCATGTTTTTCACTGGAATTCTCATGACCTCAACATAGCTTATCCCAAAGATAATTTCCCCCCTACCAGGCATCGACTAACTAGTTGATCTCACCATTGACCATGAAATGCTATCACTCGTGGATGGTTTCTTAGGCTACAATCAAAATATTAATAGCTCCAGAAGTATCAACACAATGGACTTCCTTCATCATCCCTTGGGGGATCTTTTTGACTATGGAGTCATGCCTTTTGGCCTATTAAAAATGTTGGTGCTACATATTAAGCAAACCATGACTTACATCTTCAATGACATCATGCATCATATATTGGAAGATTACGTAGATGATCTTGCTTGAAAAATCCAAACATCGAACCGAAACACTTATGCCCATCCTTAAAGTCATCTTTGACCATACTCATCAAGTATTGTGTGCATCTTCAACCAAAGAAGTGCATCTTTGCAGTACTTTCTGGAAAACTCCTGGGTTTCATCAGTTTCTTTGCGTGGCATAGAAGTCGATCTTGCTAAATTCAAGGCTATTTTAGAAATGCCTTTGTCCACTCATCTTTGTCAACTTTGTATCCTACAAGGTAAGTTGCAATCCATTTGTCACTTTATCTCACAAATTTTCTGACCGATGATCAAAAATTTCATCATCTTCTCAAGAAATATGTTTCATTTAAATGGGATGATGAATGCCATAAAGCCTTTGAAGCCTTAAAACAATACCTTCTTTAAACACTAGTGCTCATTCCTCCTAAGGATGACCAACCCTTTTACCCATATATGTTCTGCCACTGAGCATTCTTTAGGTGCCATGTTTTCTCATCTGTGATTACCAACACCAGAGAGAAAGTGGTTTATTACATAAGCCATACCCTTCTAGACTATGAAAATAGATATACGTACACTAAAAAACTCTACCTAGCCCTAGTTTTCATTGTCACCACCAAACTCCTGCCATTACCTACTCAACCACAAAAAAAATGTCATTACTAATACTAACCTATTACACTATATGTACACCAAAACCTATCAACATCAACATGTCATATGTTTGCTTATGCTTCTTTCTGACATCGACCTCGAATTCATTCATCAAAAGTCCATCAAGGGCCAGGCTATCACTAACCAATTGGCTGACACACCTATTTCTAGGAATCAACCATCTAACTTTGATATTCTCCTAGATAAGTTCCATAGCTTTCGCTTTCACCGTAGATGAACCTACTTACCAAATGACACTCTTCTTTGATGGCTCCAAGTGTTAGCATGGTTGTGGGGCTTGTTTTATCCTAATTCGTCTTGATGGCGATCTTATTTCATTTGTCTTTCAAACTAGATTTTGATTTGTACAAAAAATATTGCTGAATATGAAGCACTCGTATTGGGTATCTAGGATGTTTCACGCCTTATATGTTAAGTCAATCAATATCTTTGGTGATTCTCAGCTGGTCATAAAACAATTCAATGGTATATACTAGTGTCCGTAATGAGATTGTTCAAAAGTATAAGCATCAGGTAGACATACTTTTAACCACCTTTGACCGTTACACAATTCAAACCACCCTACGATATGCCAATAAATTTATAGATACCATGGCCTCCTTGACTTCTTAGATACCTACTTCATCCCGCTGACTCTAAAATCATTTGTCACAATACAAAGGCTACAATCACCCTCTTATTTACCTCATGAGGTCTACTCCATCAAAACCATTGCCTCTAACCCATGTGACCTTTGGGTATAATACAATATTCTGACTATCTTTCCCTTTCCATTGTACCCATCTGACCTCAATCGTAATAGACAATGTGCCTTTCTTAAAAATGTCTCTCGTTATGTCATCATGGGTGGTATTATTTACAAGTGTAACTTTGACGAAATTATCTTATGATGCCTTACAAGTTTTGGAAATTCCCTACACCCTATTAAGGAAGTCCATGATGGAATTTGTGGAGGTCACTTTAGTGGTTTAGTTGTTGCAAAATGCATTCTTTTCTTGGGCTATTATTGGCCAACCCTAAACTGTGACTATTGTGATTATGTCAAAACGTTGCGTGAAATTTCAGCAACATGCTAATCTCCATCACACACCTAGTCATGCCTTATAGGTTGCGTACAAGACCTTTGGCCTTTCTCTTAATAGGATTTAGACCTCATCGGTGAGATCAAACCCCTATTCTTCATAATTCCACTAATGGATCATAACTGCTACTGAATATTACACTAAATGGGTAGAGGCCATTCCCCTCATTTCTACAAAAGCTGAGAAAATATGTGAATTCATCAACCATCACATAATTTATCACTTTGGTTTTCCTCACAACCTCATCACTGATAATGGAAAGCAATTCAAAAACAAAACCCTGAGGCAAACTATGCAACGACTTTTGGCATCCAACTCAATTTCTCATCACCGTATTACCCGTAAACCAATGGCTAAGCTGAATTGACCAATAAAACCTTGAACAAAAATTCTTATGAATGCTAGTTAATGATACTGGGAAGGATTGGCACATGCACATTCATTTTTTCATTGTGGGCTTATCACACTAGTATTTGCACTTCGACTACTGCCACACCTTTTTCTCTAGCCTATAGTACCAACGTTGTCTTACCTCTTGAAGTCTAGATTCCATCTCTCTACATCTCACTACAAGACATGCTCAACGACGATGAATTTAACCAAGATCTTTTGGCAAAACTTGAGTTATTAGATGAACATCATCTCAATGATCTTGACCATATCCAAATCTACAAAAAATGTATCAAACGTGCCTATGAAAAACGTGTTCACGAATGAACCTTTCAGTTTGGTGACCTTGTCCTGAATGAAAATCAACATATAACCAAAGAGGAGAAAAGTAAACAAGGTAAATTTTCTCCTAATTGGCTTGGGCCCTATATCTTTACCCATGCATATGGATCAGGTGCTTATCGTTTATCTTCACTCGAAGGTAAACCCAAACCTGAGACCCTCAATGCCTTGCATCTCTAACCATTTTATTGTGGACATTAAGTCCTATATCACCTTATGTCTATTGACCACTCGTCCCTTGAGGATCGTTCACCTTCCATATTACCCATTTTGAGGATCCACGACTAAACAAGAATCACGTGATTACCCGTCACCCCTCAGACTTATCTTTAATATGAGTACCACGGATCTACTCATAGCATGATTCTCATGGAAACTTGTTTTCTTCTCCAGGATGGAACCCCATGGTCATTCATCACTCAAAACTACTTCTTCCATAGGTAATCTCTATGTGCTATGCTCTTGTCTTTTAAACAAGAACCTAATCTTCCTCTATAGTCTTGTCCATGATTTAAACATCTAAAAAAACGAAGGATGCAACTCCTTGAGTCAAACTTATAGAAAAAGATGACTCCCTCAAAAGGGACATCTCTTCACTCTAAATTCCACTGCTATAATTAAACTACTCCCTTGAAAGATAACTATATCAAGTTATTTCAAAAATCCAATAAAAATATCTAGAATCTTCCCACATCGATCAACTTCATGAAGACCTCAAGGAGATAATATACCCATCCCATATAGAATTCCCACATCCATCAGTCTACTAAAAACAAAAAAATGAAGAAAAAAGATGAAATTTTCGTCACAGACTTGCCTATTTTTGATCCTGGATTTCTTGCTAAGAAAAACATCTTGTCGTACACTAAGTTATGCTAAACCACTAATTCTCACCTCATTTACCTTCTTATCCTAACTCCCTCTCTACTCAAGGGACTCATTGCAACCGCAACATTTCATGATCATGTGACTTTTCTTCACGACTAATTCATAAGCCCATCTGGGGTATGGTAGTCTCATTAGGGTTTTTATAAATTAAGTGTTTCTTTTTCCACCTCTTACCTTTATACCTTCTTCATCACCTATTGATTCTCCTATAATAGGACCAGCTCATCAACACCTATATTTAAAAAACCTCAATCATACCTATGACCTGAACTCAACCATGCCTATGACCTACATTCACCCATGCCTAACACCTGCCAACCCATTCCTCTACTTCATCATAATCTTCCCTAGCTTATGGGAGAACTACATTGGCCTAAGGTCCCTTTTTGTTAGGACTATATAGGCAGAACTTAGAGGGAATGAAGCCCTTGGAGGTTATCTTGGCCACTCTTTACCCTAACAAAAACACCCTTTCACTTTCCTATTCACACTCTACCATAGTTAGTTTCCATTCTATATCAATAAATAGAAATTAAACCAAACAAGCATCAATTACTACACATGTTTGTTACATCATCAAGTCATTCATTTATCATTTTCACATTTCCACTACAGTACACATTTGGAAATTAAAACCATAACCTATATATACATCACCATTTGTCCCCCATGTTACCTACAACTTGGACATTACTTCATGCCTAAACCATCCCAATTCAACCATGCCTAAACCAACCTTACTCAATCATACCTAAAACAAATTGACTCCATTATGCCTATAAACTAACTACATCATGCCTATAACCTGACCCAACCATGCCTAAACACCACCTAATTTAACCATGCCTAATCCAACCTGACTCAACCATGCCTAAACCAACCTGATTAAATCATGCCTACATCAACCTGACTTAATCATGCCTAAACCAGCCTGACTCCATCATATCTAAATCAACTTAACTCCATCATGCCTAAACTGATCTGACTCCATCATGCCTAATTCACCTAGTTTCCATCACATACACACATAATAATAGAAATTAAAAGCCACGACCCCATCCATGTGATGAATACCATCATCTATATATACATAGAAAATTTTGTGTATACATACATGTGTACATAGATACAAATAAATACTAGTATCTCAAAAAACTCTAATGTACATCCTCACCATCTTCGGCACACAGGCTAGTATATGATCACACATACAAAAATCTAATATACAGCCTTGCTATCTTTGGGACGCAAGCCGATATATATATAGATCAAAAAAATCAATATAAGGCCCATCTCCAGTGACTAATCATCACACCACCTAATATATGTCTCACATATCTCCTCCTCCTCCTCCGCTACCGTGTCGCATCCCACTAACATCTCACCACCCACCATGGGCATTAGTCTACCATTATTTTGTACCACACCTTAAGCTAGCCTCTATACATTGGTGGCCTCACCTTGACCCTATCTCAGGGCTCGTTGACCTCTTGTACTCTCCACACTATGCGTACGAGACCCGGTCCTCTCACTCGAGGCCTGCTGTGCTTTTTACTCTAAATAGGATGGGACGTCTATCCCTGTAGCCATCAAGTGATCCTGATAATACCATGCCTCCCCTAAGGCATCCCTGAATCTAGCCATAAAAACTATCTGTGGAGGTGCCATCAGTCTTGGCCCCTATACATGTCTCTCGGGACCCTATCCCGTTGGTACTTGTAAAGAGGGACCTTGTCCCTCTGCCTATACCTCTCCTGTGAGACCCTATCCCACCCTTCTTGTATCTGGGCCTGAAGGGCCACAAGCTATGCCTGTGTAGTGGCTAATCGGCCCTACAAACCTATAACATGTGCCTTTAGGGTGGCTACCTGTACCCCATCCCCATCTCCACCATGCGCAAGTTCCTGTCCCTATTCTACGTGTGCCTGTAGAGTGGCCACATGTGCTTGTAAAGTGGTAATTTGTGCCTCTTAACCTGTCAACTGGCCCTGCAATATCCCCAACTTTGTAACTAGGTTCGCCACCTACCCCTAGAGGGCATCTCTCTATATTGTGATGGTGGCCAAGTCTAGTTTCCCTGTCCTCAGTGGTACAACTCGCAGTCATGCTGCCCACCACTATCTTTACCCATCTATAACTCTAGCATCATCAATCTGTTAGTTGACCACCTACTCCTCCTTCCCTGTAGGCACTCTCGGCTAAGGTAGAGGCATACGTCTCTCCATGTCATCCCTCCTATACTATGGGAATGGTGGAGGTACATCATGCAGCAACCCGAACCATTGTCTAACCCTGTCAACGGGTATAATCTTGTGCCCTCTTGCATGATGCCAATCTATCCATTGGAGAGACTATAGCTCATCTAACTCTATGACCATTTTCTTGTATGATTGGAAGCCCACATACGGCCTCCAAATGATGTCTACCGTAGACAACCCCTCTAGTATATGTCTATAGTGGGCTACAACATGCGTAGCCCTAGCCCCCCGCCATACCCCACCAACTAGAATTCATTATCTGTAACCAACCCAGACCATACCTGGCTCAAATACATCCAGCTGGGGCAACCCAATCAGACGAACACACAATGTGCTCATATACCCAACAATGAAGAAGAAAAGTGCAACATAAGTTGAACCTTTGTAGTCTCCCATAGGCCCATAGCTCCCTCTATAGCTATACCAAGTAGGCAGGTGCCCAAGAAAAGTAGGTCCTTTCCTCCATCATACATTGAAGGAATATCATCAGTGCTTGTGGGAATCTCCCACCCTCTGCATCTGGCAATGCAAAACAACACATTGCCTCCATAATAAAGACTACAGGCCTCATCTCCTCAGAATGGGCCACATACATCTCTCCATAGCTCAAGCTGGTGTTATGAAACCTCATCTCCGCCATCCCCTCTCTGAACAGTGTTAGTATCAACTCTCCTGATGCCTCCAAAAAACTAGAATACACTTACGTACCTACTATTGGTAGTTGTAAAATCCTATAAATTTGCTCCAAAGTGATGGTCATCTCACCTGTCGGTAAATAGAACATGTTGGTCGCGGAAGCCCATCTATCGATGAGAGAAAACATCAGAATCGGATCATGAGCTATATGCTTATAATGCTAAATCCTAATCAGATCCACCTCGGTCATGTGCCTCCACTCCTCATAGATCACATCCCCCTGAATGTCTAGTAATAAGGGAGATACCCTATCCCACATCTGTAGCTGGTCCCTCGCCTGCACCCAACAAAACACACTATTTTCAAAACCTTCCCATACCAAACACATACTATACCCAATAAACCTTGTCCCCAACCCTTATTACTTATTGTACCCACTCTACTAATTTTCCCTTGCTGAAAAAATCTTTTTATGCACCTTATACCTATTCCCTTCTCATTACCCTTTGTAAACATATTACCCTTACCGTTATCACTCCCCTTACTTTTATCTCCCATATGTTACCCTTCTTTTCCTAGCCTTTTCTACCTATTGATCTATTCTCCTCTAAACCCAACTCACATCGGTTCCTTATGACTAGCATCAGTCCCTTGTGACTGACATCAGTCACCTACTACATAACTGATGCTAGAAGTTTCCAACCGACGTCAGCTAACCCTTGACCGGCGTCAGCCACTGTCGTAGGGCCGAATCCGTTCAACCACCCCAATTTATCCAAAACTTTTACAAACTAGCGTAATCACCAATCCTACCCTACCCAAAGCTAACCTAAACCCCTCCCCACCCCTATTTACCCAACCTTAGACCTCCCCCCTCCCTCATTTCACCAATTTTACCCACAAATTTAATTATATTTCCCTACCCAAAAACCCATACCCATACCACCATTTTCTATTTCCATATGAAAAAAGGTTGAGAACCTACCTCATCCTGGTGTCGTCGACGTGGTGACACATTTGGCCACTACACCAGTGGTTCACCTGAACCCTCTCCCACCTCCGCCATGCCACAACTTACCTCCAATATCTCCACCAATCACCTTTCTCCACTCGATCTCATGGACCCATCTACCTAGCTCTTCTAACCAACTGGATCACTCCGCCTTTGTAGGGTCTCATCCCTCATAATTTTTTCTCGACACAACATAACTTGTTCAGTGCTGTGTCATTTTTCCATAAGTCGAAACATAAAAATGATTCCGTATTATACAGATTTTTCTTTTTTATACCCAAATTGACATTACTAACATCAGTCAATTCGTGTCCTACCTAAACAATGTTGGTCATTACATAACCGACATCAGTTACCTGTCATACTCCTAACAATACCTTTTACCCGTTTATGACAAAAATTTACCCTTCCCACCACCTTCTTGAGCTTACCCACCCTTATTTCCACCTACCTCCTCACCCATCTTACCTACACCCATCCTAAATTACGTTTAGGGACCTATTGTTTTTACCCATACCTCGGTTGTACCCATATCGTGACTTATATGCCTTAACTCAGAACACTGTTTGTGACCTTTGAACCCCTTTGCTTGATATACCTTGCGGAGTGGTTACCCATGTTGTTTTTCCTACTAACTTTACCTTTCCTATTTCCGTGTTGTTTATCCTAACCAAACCTTTGGTGTACCGGAACATACCTAAACATTCCTGCACCTGACCTACATTGTGTTTCCACACCATATCCTATACCTTGGATACCAGAATCACTTCAACCCTGTTTGGATAGACCTATCGACCTTAACTGAAGCAACGTTTGAAATATTTTCACTCTGGTATCATGCTGTAGTTTATATGTGTGCGTACATTTGACTTGCACTACCTTTGACCCTGGCCCATTTCCCTATTTTCCCGATTTGACCTTTGCCCCATTACCCGTTTTTACCTCCACCTACCCTACCCACACCTACCTACCTAACCGTTGATTAGGTGGATATCCCCATGTCCTCACCCTTCATGTCTTGTGATGATGGTACATGTTTTTCTCAACCTAATACCCTTACCTTGCCTATGACCATGACCCTTATCCAAACAAACCTTGACCTTTTAACCTTTTAGATGTACCAGAACCACACGTATGCATTCCTGCATCTTACCTCGTTGAGTTCCTGGACCATATCCTTTACCCTGGATACCTGACTTCAATAACCCTTGTTTGGATGACCTTTACAACCCTAGCTAACGTACATTTGTTATGTTCACCAACCCTATTATCTCATGGAATTTCCAAATGTGTGCGTACATCTGAATGCTCTACGTAATCACCCACCCTACCTCTTACAATCGCCATACCCTCGACCATCACCTTCATTGCACCTAACCATATTTTCTCAAACCACCCACCTCCTACTTTTATCAAACCACTCACAACTTCCTTCTCTCACCTCATCAGTTCCTAGTTTGAGGGAGCTTACCTTCACCCATACATGGGGCAACCACATCTTATTTTTATCAGTTTCGCTTACCAATACAAGCTACACAACAAAAAGAGGTAAATTGTAGACACCAAAATTGGGTCACACTCCCATTAGCCCCTCATAAAAAAAACAACTCGAACATATTTACCTAACCATGGCCCCTTCCACCCCACATTAATATTAATTTGATTAACTTAAGTAAATTAATACCCATCCTCACAACATTCATTACTTAATTATTTTAATTAAGCTAAATTTCCACCTCACCCCTCCACCTCAACTAGGCACCTCACCTAGCCACCTCAACCTAGACCTATTCTTGGCATGTTTCCATAACTAACCAAAACCTGATCTTTCTTGCCTTAGTGAGCTAAGATTTGGTCTAACCCTAAAATCACATGCCTAATATTTCTCTAACCACATTCCTAATCATTAGAAGGGAAGCTTCCATTCTGATCCGCGAGAAAAAACAAAACTAGCCCAAGAAATCAGAAAGCTCTACCATTTTTAGTAAACCTAGGGAATCCCACCTTAACTGGCACTGGTCAACCAGGAACCACCGTCGGTTACCATTTATTCACCTTAGCAATCTTTTTTTTGGGTTGGCACATTCAAAGATCAAGGGGACAATAAGAGATCTACATGCAAGCAGAACCAGATTCTTTTCACATACCCAGACATCCACAACTAGTACCATGATAGATCCAAAGGTATTGCACTCACGGAAGGATTCCAAGAATCACTACTGTAGCACCAAACATAATCCTTCTGATCAACTGCAATCACCATTCAGACATCAAAACTGTATCACAGTAAGTATACCTTCTACCAGCATAGTCCATTTCAATATAATAGCCTTTGTTACTTATGTTATAAGTTGATACTTTGCATGTCCATTTGCCATCTCCTACCAACTTGTAGATTTAGCCATTTCTCTACCCACACCACCAAATCACCCATTCTCACCTACTACCTACCTATGAGTATACCTGATACTTTCACAGACCTCCCCATCCACCCTTCCATCTCTATTTAACTCCAGTTCAATCCCCACAATCAGATCTTATTAAGTTCCTTTATACCCTACTGTACCAACGCTAGTTACCCATGACCGTCGTCGCTCTCTTCTAAACCCTCACCGGTTATACTAGATCGATGTCGGTCTCTGTCTTTTACACCTTTGCCACTAATAGAGCCAACCTACCTTCCACGAAGTGACCCAAAAAACCCAGAACCTGACCCTGACCATTTCAAACACCCTGACAACTACCTACCCTTCAGATATAACTATAGCCTAGCTTGTTATGTTAGATTTTCTTATTGTTCTTGAATGAAATACCAAAATCATATCAACTACAGTAAGACTTTGTTTATTTCTCACATTAAGTTGTTTTAAACAGTGGATTGATAGCCATCTATGGAGTATGACACTTCTCGGATCTAGCACACGCTAGGTAGTCCACTATCATATATTATTTAACTCTTCTTTTGCGGTCTTGTTTTCTATTTCAGGTAGTTCCTCCTAGCCAAAAGGAAGCTCTCACAGTCAACATCGGATTGAGAAGTCAGAACACACCAAAAACTATCAACCGACTAGCATAAACATGTAATCCTCGTTGGCCTTACCCTTATATGTTTCATCTCAATAACGTAAAGAAAACGGTAAAACACTAAGACAGATGGAGTCTCCAGTTGTTCTTACATATACCACCTAACGCTGAAATTTCACTTAGAGAACAACAACCTAATGAAAATAAAGTGAACACAAGTACCCAAACCTGTTAGAAATGT
Organism: Taxus chinensis; assembly: GCA_019776745.2. NCBI lineage: Eukaryota > Viridiplantae > Streptophyta > Pinopsida > Cupressales > Taxaceae > Taxus > Taxus chinensis. Next base: position 397,163,858 of record CM034156.1, on the reverse strand, counting down.
GACTCTTGTCCCACTAGGTGTGCCAAAAAAAATTATCGCCAAATCACTGTAACCCCCGAATGGCCTAAAGGTGAACACGACATTTGGTGTGATTGCATAACATGGGATCACCTCTCAAGTTGTCAGACATGGGTTCGAGGTAAACCTTCGGAGAAGGTCAGATTCCTCTTCCTAAAATAAGCACTAAACTACTCCAAATTTAAGAAAAATAGCTACCTAGACCTATACTACATTTCTAAGGGATTAGGGAGAGAGATTCGCAAGAAATAAAACCTAAAATTAGAAGTGGTGATGCAACAAGAAAAGGGGTTTTTCTAGACAAAATTACGGCTTTCCAACGAAGAGAGATGATCACGAGGTAGAATAAACATGCATTACAAACCCAATTTACATCCAGTGCTTCACTCCTTGATAAACACAATGACCTCTAAAACATGCAAAAGAAACACTGGTTGCATAGTTCACCGATAAACATGAGAGAGGAAAATAGAAGCAACAAAATCATGAAAGGAAATGCAATTGAACACAAAACTTAGTTTTAATTACTTCAACCACTTGTATAGTGCATCATTTCATTGGGGAAAGGCATAGGATGCCATTACAATTTTGAGAAGAAAGACTTGTGAACCTACAAATTCACAACACCTCAGCTAGTGAAGATAGGGGAATCTTGTAAGAATATCTATCCTTTTTTTAAATAACAACCCTCTACATTTATAGAAAATTCTAAGTTTTTGAGATAAAAGGGGAGAAACCCTAGAATCTCGGCAAGAATGTAGCAAATAATTAATCATTTTTTTGGCCATGCTTGCCTCATTAATTGCAACTTCACCTTTCGAGGAACTACTTTTAAAATGAATAAATATTTAATTTTGGAAAGAAAATCTTTTAAAAAATCCTTTTCCTAATGATTCCAATGCATAGTTTTCGTTCTCTTGATTCCAACGACTATAATTTTGTATAAAACAGATAACTCAGGAGGAAGATATGGATTGTTGAGAAAAAGTTATTTTTTGGGAATCCTGACCAATGTACTCCAATTCTATGAAAGATGCTTGCATAAATTCAAATGTTGAACTTTTCCTCAATTAAATAAAATTAATATTTTAATAAATTTTTGGAAGGTACCATGATATGATTTTTTGGCCTATGGGTTTAATTTATGCCTGAAGTAGGTCTCAATGTGTTAGCATTGTTGGGTTATTAAATGGGTTGCCAGCAACTCGGTGAGCTGGTTGGAAAGGTACTCTGTTTACTTTTTGCAATGAACTCTATACCTTTAACAGAGTGAGACATTCGTTTTGCATGGTGAGTTCTAATTTTTAAACTAACCTCTTTTAAGTGTGGTTTTCGGCCTTAGTATGTATACTGCTCCCACGTGTAACTCGACACACCGCATCTTGCATGGCTCAGATAATCTTACCAACATCCTTGTATAACTCGGCCAATGACTCGGGTTCACCTCATGACATGTTTTTGCATTAAACAATGCCCACATATTTCATTGAATGCTTTGTTTGCTCATTTACTTAACTGACCCGACTCCATGTTTCTTAATTGCCGCCTATGTTATTTGACCATCTCACCCTATGGCCCTTAAAATTCGAATGCTATTTCTATGGGTGAGCCCCACATTTTGGATTCCCATGCCAAATTTTTTCTTTGAATAGCACCGTGTATGTTGTTGACTTAACCGCTCCTAATGACTCGGTATTTAACCCGTGTGGTATACCCCACCAACCTCAAGAGCAACCCTATAATGTTGTTGACTGCTCTAAGTGACATGCGTCAAGATCTTAAACTCGACTCCGAACCTTTGAAACGGGACCCGCTGAAAACCTGAAATCTGAAAAGAGATGATTCCGAAATTTGATTGAACTTCTGAGTTCGGAAGTCGAGCTTGCATTTCATCGACTTGACACCTAAATTCACTGAACTGGAACAGGTATGAAATCCAAAGTCCCCATCTCCTTAACTCCACTTACATGCCTCAAACTCACTGACGTTGAGATCCACGAAGCGATTTCCCTCCAATACTCACTTGCACTTATGGATAATCAACCAACTGGATGAAGAGTTCTCTCCAGCTGCATGATCCTCGATCTCCACCAATATCCTGACGCGATCCTCGAGTTCTAACTCACGATAATAATTCAACCAAACCAAGTTCTTCCTTCTTTTGAATATCTAACTCGTCTCACCTGAGCTTTACCCGTTATGAATCGTCAGCTTATGGCACCTGATCTGAGCTCCTCTCCATCTGATCCGGACTAGATGTTCCTTTTCGCATACATCATTAATGCCAATGAGATTGAAAAGAAAACTCCAGTGGATACACACCTTAATCATGAGCCCACTGACATGGCTACGAGCTTGATCCAACATTCGAGCCCAAAGATGATCCCCTCCAAGACTCACTCCAATGAGCTATCCCCGACATTTCACATTCCCACCTAGATGGATGCACTAAACACCTAGGACTCGCACACCATTGAGCCACTGGTTCCAACCCCGACTTAGCAAGATGATTGATCTCTTCCATTTTCTCGAGACCGTGGCTCGATGCCAAACCATTCGCATTGATTCTTCACTATCTATCTCCAATCCACAAGCTTTACACCGAGTTCGATCCCATGCTCATTTTTTGGCAAGAAGATTCACTGCAACTTTATTAATTCCAAACATTTAAGATGTTCACGTGAGGGTCAATCTTTTCCTTGACGAGGCCCTCTCTGACTTGAACCTCTTCTGCACTGAGCCGAGCTCACATTTGAGCATTTGGTGAGCTTTTATCATCCTCTAAATTGCCACCCTGACCTCAATGACTGAACCGCTCGACGATCCCTATCTGTGAGCAATCACCAATTGGCCTCTCATTTAAATGATTCATGGGATCCATTGATATATTTTCCAAACATTTCTCTTGCATTATCTGACAGCGAATAACTTTGAGCCCTGACAGATCATACACCGAGCTTAAAACTTGTCTCATGCAAAACACCTCCATTCAACTCGACATAACAAACACCGTCAATTGATAACCAATCCATCTAATCCCAACTCACCAATTAAAATGCAAGTACCCTATACAACTCACCTTAGTATATGTGATTCAGCTTACCAAGCAGCTCGCCGAGCTATCTTGCTTAATCACCTATTCGGCCATTTTTTCAATTTTGCTCTAAAAATCTTAAATTTTCTCAACACTAGAGGGTCATATAGATACAACAAGACATTATTAACATAATTAATGGATTTTGATTAATTTCTATCCATGAAGTCTGAAATTGGGCCCACCAGAGCCAATGTCTCGTTATGAAAAAAACCTAAACCTTTGAAACTTGGAAAATAAAAAAATAGTTTAAGAATATCCTGAAACTTCCCGGATAAACCTAAACACTCTAAAATCTTGAAATTATGCATGATAACTTTGGAATGCTTCATAAAGAAATGTTCATTCTCAGGGTGTTACCCGTTGTCTATTATTGTTTGAGGGGTGAAAAATGGTAACAATATTGTCCGAGATGCTTGGAGGACTAAACATGAAATACATAGTGAGGTCATAGTTTATCCAATGTTCAAAATGAAAGTGACCATTCAAGAAAATAAAATTTCAAGAGTACCAAAAGGGATAAAACAATGTAAAAGAAAAATAAGCATTTTTGAGGTCTAGTTTTCTTACTCATGAATCATTCATATAATAACATACTTAAAGGCATGATGTAAATAGAAAGCGCATGATTTTGTGACCAATTTTTTCCCCACTTTGTGTTGGTGAATGAATATTTTATAGAATAAAATAGATAAGAAGAGTGTACCTTATGGAAAGGTAAAGGGATTTGTAACTGATAATGCTTCGAATGAGGATTTTTCTTGATATTATGCTAAATGGATATTATAGAATTTGTATCATGGATTCTAGAAGAGGATAATGATCCTAGTAGTGACCTCGTGTTTGTAGCAGAATTTTTTGTGCATTTGTTCCTTGGATATCGATTTTTTTGGAGTTTCTTGTACTTTAGATTTTTCCTTGTTTAAATTGTGTTTCCTTTCAATTTGTGTGTTTCCTTTAAACTTTAACTTAGTAAATGTAATAATTGAAATAATAATTGAAAAACAAGTTAATCAAATATATAGTACACCTCTGTGCTGTGAGATAAGAGATATAATTATTCCTGTATGTTTTCTTCTTTGGATATGGGTGGATGATACTAAGGATTTAGGCATTCTTTCGCCAAACTATGTATTTGAGCATCCTATGGCTAAATTATGAATTTAAGTGTCATGTCTCCAAGGAAATATAATTGGAAGATTTTTTTAGGGTTTCCCCTCAAATTGTTAATGCTTTCTCATGGATAACTACCACCACATATGGTCACAAACCCAATAAAAACTGGTCACATATGATCCCAAGAAAATAGAGTAATTAGTTCATTTTCCCAAAGTATGTAGCTTTTCATTAATTTTGTTCCTAATGATAATTTGAAACAAAGTAGGTGCTACAGGAAATTATAAAATATTATCACTTGAAACTTATTCCTATAACGTTCTTATTTGTGTCCCCAAAACATGATTTCCTAGGTGGGACACTAGTTCTTATCTGATTTGGGTACTTGTGTCGCAACATTAATTTTAGTCCAAGTTTGATTTTGAACGTGGTTCTTAACTACTGTTCATTGTTATTTTTTTGTGTACCTATCTGTGTCTAATCTTTGAACTGCTAAGAGGGTGAAAGTATATAAGTGTGTCCCAATTTTTTTGCATTTTTTGTACCTTTATAAATGTAAATTTTCTAGTTTCATTGAAATTCCAAATGAAATATCCATAAAACCACACACATTCAAGAAATCCCACAAACTAACGAAAGGTTGTGTCTAGAGTGTAGAATACATGTAATTTTAAATACTTTTTTATGAAAACATCTTGTCTTTTTCTTAATATTATTCATAAGATGTTTTCTATTTTATAGTAGAACAACAATCTGTCGGCATCATTTTTTAATGAATTTTTTTTTTTCACCATAAAATTTTAGATTTATGTTCTAGATTCGAATATCGAGTTCCTGAAAGATTCTCATATATTTATATTTATTTTTTTTTATTAATTTTTTAGTGAAGATATTTCTAGATTAAGGGCATACATTTGTTTATGCCAATATATTTTCATATTTATATGGGAATTGAATTTATTTTTTATATAAGTACGAAGAAGACTTCAAAAATATTAAGATTTTTTTTTCCAATTTTTTTTGTATATTTTATTGTACAATAGTAAAACATTAAAATATATCAAAAAATAAAAAATAGTAAAACATATTTTTAAAAAATGAAAATTATAGTTTTAGAAAGGTAATAAAAAATTGTATTTTGGTGTAAATTTTTGTAATTTAACTAATTAATTTACCCTCAATACGTGGCATTTATGTGGCACCTTTTGGCCTGTAATTATCTTCCAAATAGATTAAGGGCCAAAATGTGCCACATTAGGTCTACATGAGGGTGTTCACATGACGGGGGTTTGCAAGAACCCCCCTCTCGCGAACACTTCAAAACCCAAAATCTACCACCCGAGCTCCGCCAACTACACATTTAATTTTAGACTTTGTTTAATAGTTAATATTTAGGTTTTAAAAATTATTTTTAATAACTATAGTTTTAAAGCATAGTTTTTTCCAATATTGTTTTTATTTTATTTTTAGATTCAATTTCAATGGTTATAATTTCAAAATATAGTTTTTCATAATATTTTTATTTATTTTTAATAAAAATTATATATTATTTTTAAATTTATTTTTAAAAAAATTAAAATAAAAACATTCTATTATTTATATATAATTAAATCAACTTTAAAACATAGTTAAATTTATTAAAAAGAAATTACAAAAATTAAAAATTGTATATTAGATTTAAATTATTTTAACTTTAGAAAACTAGATTTAAAGTTAGAAAAGCATATAACTAAAAATAACCTAATTTCTATTAAGATTTCTATATAATAAGAGTTACATGTTTATAGTTTTGCATTGAGATTGTAATTTTATTTTTCTTTTTAGGGTAAATATGAATTTTTAGCTTCATCAAGCATTCTAGATAAATGAATATTGTATTATAAATACAATAGAATTAATAGTATTGTGCTTCATACTTGAAACCCATGAGATCGTAATTTTATTTTTCTGTCTAGGGTAAATATGAAGTTCTAGCTTCATCATGCCTTCTAGATAGAAGAATATTAGATTATAAATACAATTTAATGATTAGTATTGTCCTCATATATTGTGCTCCATACTTGAAACCCTTGATATAGAAATTTTATTTTCTATGTAGGGTAAATAAGAATTTTTTGCTTTAGCATGCCTTCTAAATAGAAGAATATTAGATTATAAATATAATTAAATGATTAATATTTTACTTATATATCATTAGTTATGTATTGTGTGTTTTAGAATATAGTCTATGATTAGAATCGTGTATTTAACTCTGAGTTGTGTGTTTTTGACATAATTTTAAATCCTCATATTTTAATATATTTGCATAGCTTTAAGACATGTTTTCACACCTCAAATTCTTTATTTTCCTCAAAAAACTAGCAAACCTTAATCTTTTAAGTTATTTTAGATTTATATTTACATGTAATGATGATAATCCAAAATAAATGGGTATAATGACATCCTATTATATGGTGTAGAAATATTAAATTTTATCAAACCCATGTGACCCTTTATTATTTCCAATATCACATTAAAATATTATATTCAACGCTTATTTCAATAAATGTGGACATATTCTAGTAAATCTGGACTCCAGTATTATAAGTATTGGAAGAAATCCATCTCCATTTTTCTCTATACCAAATTCCAGTATTACTATTATTGGATTCCGTTATTAACAATATTGGATTCCAATATTGTCATTACTTGACTTAGTTCCCTTGCCCAAAGTATGTATTCACTAATTTTTTTCTTATTGTTCCTGATGATAAATTGAAACTAAGCTGCCACTACTGGAAACTAGAAAATATTGTCACTTGAAATTTATTCCTATAACGGTTCTGTTTCTACCCCCAAAATAGGATTGCGTAGGTGGTACACTAGGTTTTTTCTAATTTGGGTACTTGTGTCGCAACACTAAATTTTTTCCATGTTTGATTCTAAACGCGTTTCTTAATTTTTGTTCATTATGATATTTTTGTGTACCTATTTGTGTCTAATATTTTAATTGCTAAGAGGGTGAAAGCATATAAGTTTGTCCCACGTTTTTGATTTGTTGTATCTTTATAAACATGAATTTTTAGTTTCATCGAAATTCAAAATGAAATACCCATAAAAACATACAAATTCATGAAATTCCACAAACTAACGAAATGTTGTGTTTAGAGTGTAGAATACATGTATTTAAAAAAAAATGGTCTTTTTCTTAATATTATTCATACATTGTTTCTTATTTTATAATATAGCAACAATCTTTCGGCATCGTTTTTTAATGAAAATTTATTTTTTCACCATCAAATTTTAGATATATGTTCTACAATCGAATATCGAGTTCCTGACAACTTTTTTGTATTTTGTAATTAATTTTTTAGTGAAGATATTTCTAGATTAAGGGAATACATTTTTTTATTCCAATATATATTTATATTTATATTTAAATTGATTTTTTTTCATAAGTATGAATTAGACATAAAAAAATAGTAAGATTAATTTTTTCAAATTTTTTTGATATATTTTACTATTTTTCAATAGAATGTTTTTAATTGTTATTTAAAAAAAAAATCAAAAATAATATATAGTTTTGATTAAAAACCAACAAAAATAACATGCAAAACTATATTTTCAAATTATAACCATTGAAATTGAATCTAAAAATAAAATTAAAAATATTGGAAAAAACTATGCTTTAAAACTATAGTTATTAAAAAATAATTCTAAAAAATCAATAATATCTATTAAACAAAGTATAAAATTAAATGTGTAATTGGGTGTGCTCGGGAGGCAGATTTTGGGTTTTGGGCTGTTCGCACGAGGGTGTGTGAACCCCCCTCATGTGAACACCCTCACGTGGACCCAACGTGATAGCTATGAGGCAGCTTTTTTCCCTTAATCCATTTGGAAGATAAGTATAGGAAAAAAGGTGCCACATAGATATCACGTATTTAGGGTAAATTAATGAGTTAAATTACAAAATATTACACCAAAATTTAGTTTCTATTACCTTTCTAAAAATATAGTTTTCATTTTAAAAAAAAAATATGTGTTACTATTTTTTTATTGATACATTTTATTTGCATAGTTTCAAGACATGTTGTCATACCTCAAATTCTATATTTTCCTGTAAAAACTAGAAAACATTAATCTTCTAAGTCATTTTAAATTTATATTTGCATGTAATGATGATAACTAAAAAGCAATGGGTATAATGATATCTTATTAAGTGGTGTAGAAATATTAAATTTTATCAAACCGATGTGATCCTTTATTATTTTCAATATCACATTAAAGTATTATATTTCAATGCTTATTTAACTAAATATAGACATATTCCAGTAAATCTGAACTCCAGTATTACATGTATTAGAAGAAATCCATCTTTGTTTTTGCCTATATTCGATTCCAATTTTTTCTATATTGGTTTCCATTATTACTATTATTGGATTTCATTATTTACAATATTGGATTCCAATATTGTCACTATTGGAATTATTCTACTTCCAATTTCACTATTATTAGATTCCAATTTAACTAGTATTGGATTCCAATATCCCTATTACTGGATTCCAATTTCGCTACTATTGGAATAAAATTTCTAAATTCAAATTTTTGGATTTCAATTTCTGTATTTTAGGATTTTTATTTTTTTATTTTTTTATTCCCCCACATAAGCCTAGTGGCATCTAACTTACATAAGCGTATAGGTTGTTAACCTAAATAAGCCTAGTGACCACTAACTTACATGAAAAGAGATTCCTCTAGGTGAAATAATCCTAGCGGCTGCAAATTTACACCAACATACTAACAAAAGGTTAAATAAGCTTACCCAATGCTAAGATACATAAGGCTAACAACCAATAACTTACGTAAGCCTAGACACCACAAAGTTACATCATCCCATGGGTTAAATTTTATGGCCACCTATGTCTCTAAAAAAAAAATTAGATGGTGGTAATTTTAAAATATTTCCCTTTAAAATATACAAAATAGTAGTTATTTAAATATTTCAAATTTATATTTATTTAATATTTTAAATATAAAAAATAAGGTAATATTGTAAATATTCAAGTTGCATATGCTAAATTAAACTACTTTTATGATTTTCTATTCTGTAAATTATAAAGGACAACAAATAGGTAGGAATTACGTTAAACAAGTTGTTTTGAAGAAATGGATTTGAAAATGTATTTCCATATGAAATAAGTTCCTCCAAGAAAATTACATTGAAAATTACATAACCATTGATCCATTGTAAGGGTATTAAATATTGTTCTCAAATTTGTGCAAGGTATGCCTAGATAGCTTCATGTCCCCAATTTGGTATTTTAATTTGATATTTTTTTCCATATTTTTGTTGGACTCCATGCCCAGATGACATTGTCTATATTAATATCTGATGATTCCCTTGATTTTTTCCACCATTTCCTTTTCTTTAAGCATTTTTGGTACCTTTATTTTTCTATATTTTCTTTTGTTTTGGGTTCCCACTAGCTACCCTTATCTTTTGAGCCTTTGTGTGAATATATTTAATTCGAATTCTTTCTTCCTTTCTCATCCATAGAGTTACGTTATCATAAACTGGTCTTACTAGTATCATCTTCTTGACATTCACATCCACTAATGGGTTGAATTATTCTCTAGGTCTATCACAAATATATCCTTATTTGAAAAGAAATTTTTAGTATAGTAACTATCCATGTTAAGATGTGGTGCACCCACTATCTTTTCATGCATTGCATTATCCTCAATTGTTTTTGGATAAAACAAAGCCCTCCTCATCATGCTACAATTGACAAAGGGATTCTTTAGGGCACGCAGAATATTTTTCCAATATGCAATCTTTAGAACCCAGTATGCTTCTCCACCGTTTGTTGAACTCTTTGCCTAGTGTTTGATGTATTTCTGAATGCCTCTATGTAGGTATTCCCTCTTTTTTATTTTTTTAAGGGTACCAATGGAGGATCCCCTTTAGGCAAGAAAGGTTTCACATCCATCGTTTTCCACATCTCAATTTATTGCAACCATTCAAAATCCATGATTGATGCTTTGTACTCCATGATGGGAATGTTGTTGAAGACATGGAATTTAACCATATTTTGTTTACCGATACCCATGATCTTGTGGTTACCATCTAACAAGTGTGGTTCCACAAATGCCTTAAAGTTATTTAATTCCTTGATAAGCACTACAAGATAAAGGGTATAGTATCCACATTTTTTTCACATTTTCGTTGTGGATATTTTAGTTCAAATTGTGAATCCAAATTTGTGGACTCCACCTACAATAATATTGTAGAAACATAAAACGTGAAAAAAATTGTGAAAATATCTACAATAAAAATAAGTGTAAAAAATTCACAATAATATAATTGTGGAATTTGTCATAATTATAATATTGTTACATACCTACAATTAAATTTTTTGTGTATATATTTATAAATTACACATTGTTGTTGATCCACAATTATACAATTATGTCATGCATCACAATAATTAGAGCTTAGTTGTAGATAAATTCTCAATTTTTAAATTGTAACTATTTTCACAATTTTATTTTATGATATAAAAATTATAAAAATATAATATTATTTTTCGATTTTAATTTTTTATTATTATAAATATTAGATATAGTTGTTTTTGTTTCACAATTTTCTTATTAATATTCATTTAAATAAAATATTTATTTTAACTATCATAATAAATTTTATAAAATAATAGAATATTATTTTAATTATTTTTTTCAAATTTATAATATTAATAACATAAATTTAATATTTAATTAAAAAATATTTTAAAAATAAAATATGAAAAATATTAAATTAAATAACCTTTAATATGTAATAATGATTATAAAACCATATTGAATATAAATATGGCATTTCAAAATATTTTTCTAATGTAGTCAAACTAGGGATAAAAGTTTTAAATATAACTTGATCTCGAAATAGAACCTTTAAATATAAATATTGAAAAAAATTCATACAATGCAATAAATAAGTTATTTATACAAGAGTCGTTTCACTTCATATAGGTAGCACAAAATAATCATTTTTCTTTTTAAAACATACACTTCATATTAATACTCCACTAAAGTATGAATGCGGCTCTTTTTAAGTGGTAGTAAAATTCAAAATATTTCTTATAAAAATAAATAAATTATCATGATAAAAACTAGCCAAATCTCCCTCACTAAAAACCACTATTACTTTTCAGTTTAATACCAAATATTATAATAACCTAAATGCCGATTAAATATTTTTGTTTCCCATAAATAAATAAATTTGCTAGTGTGCTGTTCAGAATTTAAAGGAATACACTATTAAAATATCTGTTGGAAATGTAATTATGATCACTACGCACTAGCCAACTTTGACCTCTACCAACAACTGTAAAAGTAAAAAAAGAAAACCACTTTTAGAGAAACCCTATGCAAAATGTCAGGGAACATTTGTATAGAAATATTTTTAAGAAACAATATCTTTCCTAATATTAAGTGGAATATTAGGGCCACCGGGAGTAGATCTGTAATTCTCTACTACGCACTTCTCGAATATGCAAAAATATCTAGATTAAAAAAAATTAGGAGAATTTTCAAACACCCTGTCTAAACTATTAAGTTTTGAAAGTTTGATTGAGCTCGTAATAAAAATGGGGTAATATTTGAAAGGGAGAAATTTGAAATACCTGTTGATTTATCGACAACTACCTTTGATCTCCTATTTTCATTTTGAGGAAACATCTCTTTCCTATTTATAAATTCCTCGAATCGTGGAAATTTAGGTTTTCACTTTAAATTTTATTGTTTTGGCACGGATTGACTGCACAGATCAATAACTTCCAACCGTTGGATTGTTTCTTATCAACGGAAGGTAATGTGTTATAAATTAAAACAATGACAAGGTAAAAGAATTTATGATAGGTCTATTTCAACGGAAGTTATATGTATGAAAGAGATAGGATGAAAGTATTCTCTATAGAATTGAAAATTATTCAATTGATATCCACAAATTAAAATTAGTATTTTAAAATATGGATTAAAAAAATTACATTTAAATGTATAGTTTACAGTTTTAGTTTTATCTCTTTACAACTATAGAAAATGTGAGATATGTTGTGAATTTGCATTATTAAAAATAATACAAAATGGATTATTTATATTATTATAGAACAATTATCTCTTCTTTGATAAAACTGAAATAATATTTAGATATTACATAATATTTCTAAAAATATCACTTTTTTAATACAAATTTGTTTCATGATCCAATTTATAATAATAAATTAAATGCATTAACATTGAGAGTGAGTTTTTGATGAAATATTTAAATGTAAAACTATAATTACCTTTACTATTGCAAGCTAGTGTTGATAATCCACAATTATTACTGGGTTAATGCAAATCTTCCAATAGTCTTTAAATTTAGTATGTATGTGGTTTTTTTTCATTATTTGAATGGTTTGGAGTCTACTATATATATATATATATATTACATTTTTCACATAATATATTATTAAAATATTAGTAGTGTACATTTTTTACACATTTTGTTGGAATTTAATATTGTCCACAATGTATATATTTTATCATTTGTAGATAATATAAATTAAAAGTTTTAGTGGTGGAGAATTTATTATAAGATTTTTTTATATCAAAAAATTGTGGCATTGAATTAGATTTGTGATGCATTATTTTGGGTTGCTTAAACTATGATAAATATAGTTTCTTAAACTTAATTTTTCAAACCACAATACAAAAAAGTGAATTATTCGCAATAAAAATAAAATATGACTAATTCACAAATTTAAATATTACTAGTATGAAATTGTGGAATATCTATAACATATTTATAAAAATTATCCATTTAGTGTTGATAATTCACATTATTTCCACAAAATAATTTTGTATGGATACCATCTTAAATAAACAAATCTAGTTATAGAAATATTTATAATCGAAAATAAATTTTAAATGTGTATAATATCCACAACTAGAATTTAGTTTATGTTTTACTATTTTTAAATATACAATTTATATTTTTTGAATAATACACAATGAATATAATTTACATATGTTGAATTTTCACAAGTTTTATTTCTAAAAGTTTTTTTTGTATATAGAATTATTGTTTAAATCTTAGAGATTGTGTGAAAGATCAAATGAAGAGAGTTATATTTAGATTGTGGTACACAATATCTATACTCCTATTTTCAAATGTCTTTCTTTTTCAAAAATCTAAGAAGAAATCACGATTTATTGAATATAAAATTTGAGGCATGTGGATATTTCACAATTTTAAATTAGAGTTTTATGAAGTGGTGGAATTTTTTTTCAAAACATAAGAAAATGTGATTTTTTCCATAATGAAATTTAAGGAAAGTGGATCTTTAACATATTAAACTGTTAATTTTATGGAATTGTAGAAAATCTATAATTTATTTATATAAGCTATCCATTTAATATTGATAATTCACAAATTTTCAACAAAATGATTTTTTTGTGGATAACAATGTGGATAAATTACCCTATGTCTAGTAGTGAAGGTATGAAGTGAATGTGCTAGAATATTCTTGGCATGTTCTGTAAGTGTCCATTAATTATGGAAAAGAGAATGTTTCCAATATACACAAGGCTACTGATAATTGGCCAAATATCCCATCTATGTCTTCATGAGTGTGACCCACTAAAAGGAAAGTCACGAACAATGTGTTGAAAAAAATTGTAGTTGTCATCATGGATGGAAACACAAACAATGTGTGATTTTTGTTATCACTTGTAGTATTATATAGTTACAAATAGAGAATTTCTAGATTTTTTCTAAATGAACTTGTACATGTACTTACAATATTAGGTGCATGAGCACACTCATTTTTCTTCTTGTATTCCTTGCACTTGTCATACACATTATTTTCCAATAATGCATTGTGTAATGGATGTTTTAACATCCCACTACTATATTAAAATCACCATACTAATATGTAAGTGTTTCTTATAGCTTCTTGATACACAATACAAATGATATTATTGTGAATTTTACTCACTCAAAAAAGGGAGGCAAAAGTTCCTAAAACCCCCCATTTTGTGCCCATGTGTCAGCATACTAGTCAAGGTGACAAGGAGATTAATATAATTTTTTATTGAATTTTCTTTTCTTCCCATCCTTGGTATGCCAATTTTCATCATGTCCATTTGGTCATGCACAATGCTCAAATAGCTATTAGGATTTTTTTTTGATTTCACTCTATGTGCATAGTAATCTAAAAGACAACTTTAAACGTAATCAATGTACTATTTCTGGAGTTGATCTATTTGTGCCAATGTTTCTGGACATGAGATTGTTGCATGTTTGTTTTTAATATTTGTACACTGGTCATATTTGGCGAAGAATTTTTTCTTCGTGATAGAAACATGGGAGAAATGTTATTTCCATATTTTGATTGTGATGTTGAAGGAAGGTCCAATAGAGAAAGGCCCCCGTTAAACATTTCTAGTATGTAAAAAAAACTATAAATTGCAGGAAGTAGTCTCATTGTTACATTAGTACCATCTTATCCCACTGAAAGAGAATTGTTTGGTGATATATCATAATTCCTCTCCACCATTTTGGAAATCAATGCAATAGTTGAGACACTGTTTAGCATCTATTTTTATTTTCCTATATTTCCATTTAGTAGTCTCCTCTTTCCATTAATCCAAGATTTTTTGTATCCATAATAGGTTATTTTCTAGATTCTATGACATTTGTACCATGCATTCTGACATACATCCCTTCCAAACAACTTCAATTTATCTAGAGTATGTTCAAAAGTTTGACCTTGATCACAACTGCAAGTATTTACGATGAATTTATTAAGTACAAAGTTTTTAATTGAAAGTTCATTCATCCCTAGAGTTCAATTTCAATTGTGATTGAATCCTCTACGAGATAGATTAGAGAGACATCCTTCCTTTCCGCAAGGTTTTTTCTCAATTTCAGACATAAATTGTTATCTTATTTTTAAGCATTTTCCCTTACCTTTGGTGTACTAGATGGAGTAGAATTTACCTTTTTGCATTTCCAAGAATTGTAAAGTATTTTTATCAATTTTTCATTACTAATACATATTAAGGATTCATATGAATTTTGGTATACTAGTTGAGGAAATATCTTCAAATGCACTCCACATTTTTAACCGCAACTCTTCTCAAATTCCTTTTGGCCTCACTTCCATAACAAAACCATATGGATGGGGAAACTGGTTGGCTGGAAATTGGATGAGAGATCCTTATAATATGGAGTAAACCTTATAAAAAGACATGATTAATTTATATATATGCACCCAACAATGTATTGTCATCCAATTTTTTAAAGTGCACCATATCACCTTCATAGACATTTATAATTATTGCTTTTGTAACAAATTTGTGTTCTTTTGAACAAAAATGTACCAACTTCATAATAAACCCCTTTAACTTAAAATTGAATTCAATGTTTGTTGTGGCGGTTGTTTCTTGAATTTCATAATTTCCATTCACACAAAGTGCAGTTCTTTTTTCTAGATAAACTAGGTTTTTGATTGTCTAGTCAAATTTATTGTTGCATTGTAGACTTAGATAAAAATAATTGCATGTAGTTATAATCTTCTCCATAAAAAACACCAAAATTTTTGGGTCCCAAAAATAATCCCGAAATAACATGTTGTTCTTGTAATAGGGATATAAAAGCTTCTGTTATGTCACCTTATTTCCGACAACACTTATGTTTTAGCACCACATAGGTTGTAGCAAATTCATCCATGTCTATAGGAGTTGTGAAACAATGGCTTTCACTCTTAGAATTCAAACCCTCATCCTCATTAAATGTATCATTTGATTCATTGCTCATGTTGTTTTGAATTCCATCACCCCTCACATGCGAAACTTTCTAAATCACATGCTTAATAATTATCTTCCTTTCCCAAGGGATAAAGTATACCTTGTTTTAACTTTTTTTTCAGGGTTTCACAATCATCAATTTTGTATTGCTCTCTCACTCTTTCATTCAATAAAATACTTATTGTGAAAACAAATAAGCTATACCCCATGTCTCTACAATGGAGTGTATCTTTGAATGGATAAAATAGTCCCTTCGTAACTTTCACACCTTTGGATAGTAAATCAGCATGTGCTCCATATTCAAAAACATAATTCATTTTCAATTGTATCCATAAATAAAAAGAGAAAATTAGTATCGAGAAAAATTAAATATTTAACATTCGAATGGAGAATTGAATTCAAAATGAGAAAATAAAAATATACATCTTTGAAACCTCATTTAATCCAAATATTTTAAAATATGACATAATGTATTAGACTCTTAGATCCTACTACTGTGTGTATATTTTTATCCATATAACACATAGTGTATGGATTTCAAAAGTTTTATATCCTAGAGGCCACTAGGACTTAAATTTTTCTTGTAAATGCACAAATTAAAATATTTACCAAAATGACTGGTCAGATGTTAGTGATCGCACTTTAATTTCTAAGCAAGCACAATTCCACATGTGAAAAATCACACTTAGACGTGTGAGAGATCTCTCATCGTAGTGTGAGAGAGTCATGGACTCACACATATCTAAGTGATGACTCGCACGTCGAAGTGCAATCCATCGCACGACGAAGTGCGATCCCTCTCATGAATAAGTGCGAGCATTCACACTTGGAATAGAGATTTGTCACATATCGAAGTGCCATCACTAACATTTTCACCTTCCATTCTAGTAAAGATTTGTCTAGTATAGTGGCCTCTTGGAATAAATTTTTTATCATACACACGATAATATTGAAGAAAAATTAGTTATAAAGTTATTACTCACAATAAGGAAACATTCAATCTCCTCCAATTTGAAGAAAACTATTTATAAAATTATTACTCGCAAGTCTATGGAATAGTTCAATGTATTTCAATTTAAGTTTAGATTATATTTATGGCCATTAATATTATGTCAAAGTAAATTGTTACTATATTTTATTCTCTAATTGTATAGCTATGTTTATTTTATGGTATAGAGTTCATGTTTAGTCTTTATTTGATTAACGGTGGCACTATATACTTTGATTCAATTATGTGTATTAATTTTTTATAAGGATTTTATATCTTACATAATATTTTAGCAATATAAGTTTATTTTTAATAATTGTCAATATTAAAGACTTAATTCCAATTAAATTTATTCATCTCAAATTTAAGTTTCAAACAATGTCAAAATTTAGTTTTCATACATTAAAAATTATGTTATAAAAATATTCCCTTAATTATTTACAATAACAATTACACTTTTTTGTAAGGTCAAATGCTACCTAATTGATATTCCAGTTCCCTATAAATTCATTGGACATTAAACGAAATAATGTAAAATCCTCCACTTAAAAGTATTTTCTTATTTTTTCGTACTAAATTTAATGTTAAGTGGTAAAATATTAAATTTTAATCCACTCAAGCTCTATCAATGTCTTGATTTAATGCAATAAAATGGAAAACTATACACTCATTTTGAAGGGGACTACACCAAAATAGGGAGCACATAGAGAAATGGGGGAAGAACAAAGTTACAGAAAATTAAAAGAGGTAAAGCATTGTTATTCTATTTTGAAGAATTTCATTTTGTACACCCATTTCACATTGCTTGTAAATATTACATTTGTTATTAGGTACTTACAAAAAAATTTAATGTTTCTCCACAAGTTTAGATTATGTGAAATTATAGAGCGTAGCACCCGTTGCATATATATTATTTAAAAATGAAAAATGAAATGATGTTTACACAAAATATGTAGTAAAAAAATTGTTTTATTTGTGAATGTTTAAAGTAACTAATAAATTTGTAAGACATTTAAAAATCAACATTTTTCTTGTTTTCATGTATCAAATCCCAAGGTCTGAAATCAACTCAAAGAAATTATGAAGACAATATGGAATTTCCAACACACCTAAGAAAATAATGTGAAAAGGACTTCTACATGCAAAAATTTGATGGAAATGATGTCTCAAATTAGCATGAAAATAAAAGCAGCATAAATAAATTGGGTCATTACATTCCACAT
Organism: Taxus chinensis; assembly: GCA_019776745.2. Taxonomy (NCBI): domain Eukaryota; kingdom Viridiplantae; phylum Streptophyta; class Pinopsida; order Cupressales; family Taxaceae; genus Taxus; species Taxus chinensis. Next base: position 397,145,590 of record CM034156.1, on the reverse strand, counting down.
TCACAAATATATCTAAATACTCTATATATTGTTCATGATGTTGATGATTCAAAACTAGAAAAAAAATTCAATAACCCTTGCATCTGATAGAGATAGACATAATGAGAAGCTGATGAAAGAATACCAAGAAGAGATTTGGCCATAATCTGTTGTGAAAACATTTAATTCAGTATATAAAGAGGCGTATGAATATTTTAACCATGGAAAACTCAGTAAGAAACATTGGCATAATGTAGCAGATGCTTTGAATAAAGTTTATGGGAAAACATTCTTTGGGATGAAATACAAATACAAGATGAACAGGTTGAGTAAAACCTTAAAGAATGAGAAACAATTGGAAAACACAACGGGGCAACACATTCAACCTATAGTTTCTATAAATATATTGATCACATTACATAGAAAACACACAAGGTTGTTGATTTTAATGGAAAATAAAGGGTTAATATAAGAGCTTATACTTTTGAAAAAAACATGAGAGGGAAATTGAAAATCCCTTCTATCAACATTAAAAATTTGGAAGGAGCAAACTAAGAAATCCCTTTGAATAAAAAAGGAATTCAATGCAAATGTGTAAAGAGAAAAAGAATCTCTTATGGATATTTGAAAGAGGTAACTGAAACTAGCATGCATATATTTAGTCAAACAATGATAGAAATTGAGAAGGGAAGACTTCAACTTGAGTGTGAAAAAATGGAACAAGAGAGAAATCTAATGGTGAAAATATTGGATGTACAACTTCAAGTTACAAGTCTTTTTACCCAGATAAATTATAGTTTTTTAACCATAGTAATATAGTGTTGCATCATTTATTCCATTTTAAAAGATGTATACATTATGCAAGAAAACATATCCTGCATTAGATTTTGCTAATACTTCTTTATTTCGAATTCTTCTTTTTATTTCAGAACAATTCCAACGATCAACATCATTAGTGCCACCTAAGAGCGTTGACACACACATACAAAGATACTATTTTTGTAACAAAAAACTTTTAAAATGATGTTGTTAAACATGTATATTTTTTAGGACAATATGATAATTCAATATGTGAGACATCAATTGAACCACATATCATTGGTAGTATAGTCAAAGCATGGAATACTTATATACTCACTATGTAATTGATAGATGATAATATTGACAATGACCATGGTGTTATTTTGATGATAATGTTTATAATATTGATAATATTTTGTGTGTCAAATATATGGTTAGTATTGTTGTTCCCGAATGTTAATTGGCCATTAAACTGAACAAACTAAATTTCACGCAATATGCAAAATATGTGTGCCTTTAATAGCCATCAATAAGTCATTAAATATAAATAAATTTAATGGCATACACATGGCTTTTGTAATTTGTGTGCTGATGAAAGTGGGAGGTAGAAGTGTTGGTTCCATATAACTACAGATAGTCACTTTTTATTACATTTCTTGGACACTTAAATTTTTGAAGATTTTGGCGAGAACATTAACATAAGGGAAAAACTCCGTAAGCATAATCATCCATTATAAATTCTTTTCACATTTTTATTTCCAAAATTTTGAGAACGGTTTATTTTCGTTAAGGCATGAAAAATCAGTATGCGTTCTCACCTTTGTTCCTTCTAAATTTTTGAAATTATGTAAATGTATAATTTTCCATAGCATTTTCAACAAAACCCTATTTTCTCTTCTTCTAGTAGTCAAATATGTCTATTATTTATCATTCTTTCACAAACTCTTCTCAACTAATAGGGTTTGACATTGATTTGTCATTTTATCTTCCAATACCTTAATGATATACGAAATATGTGTGTATCCTTCTTGCGAGTAATGTAAAAAATGTTATGGGATTTTTTTCACTAGAAAATTGAGAAATGTTTTGTAAATACCTTACATCTACAAAAGTGACTACTTAAAGTGAAAAAAATGGGTGTTGCTGAAAATGCTGAAAAAAATAGTTTTTTTCGCAATCATGGTTGTTATTCATTTAAGGATTTAGGACTGCTATCAGTCAGTTTCTACAGACATTTTAATTCTAAATTAAATTAAAGTAATGCAATACTAATAGTAACTTCTAGTACATGAAATAATAATAGTAACACAAATAATTGTTTGCTTGTTTAAAATAATTATTTTCTTTCATAAGGAAATTATGGGAGATATAATTTTATAAAAAACATATGCATGTTCCTCCTTGAAGAACAGTTAATTAGGGAACTATTAAACCTATAGTTTGAAATGTTAGGATAAACAAGATTTTGAATAACGTTTCACTTGCATGATAGTTCTAGAAAGACATATGCAATAATTACATATTATAATTATGGAGTCTGGTTATTCTAATTAAATAAGCTAATTATATATCGACACTAAAAATGATAAGATGTCACAGATTTTGTATCTTAATATGACAATAATCATATGGAAATAAGGAAATCTGATATCTTGAGAAATTGTGATATTTAATAATAAGGGAGATTATACACGGGGTTAAGTGTTTATGTGCTCATTATATTTATATTCATTATACCATGGCGTTTGTAACTTCATTTACTAACTAATTATAGATCACCATGGCCTTTGAGATTTCATTTAACACTATAATGTGTAATTTATATATTACTTTCAATAATTTATATTAAATAGTATAAGAACTACAAAAGGATTGATCCCTCTCGAAGGTATGTTGTGCAACACTTGGCTCCGCTAGGGATAATACAATCAATATAGTACAATTATAAATAAGTAAGGAGAGGTATAAACATTCGTGCAACAAACTAATCAGAGCTAAATAAAGTGTGACCTATGAAGAAAACATGTAATAAAGAGTTGTGCTTGGTTGAATTTTATATTTCCAGTGAATGATGCCTAACAAACACTAAGCTCATAATATTTTGTCAATGCCAATCATAGTGAATACTAAGATTGTAAATATTTTTTCATGGTTAACCTTAGATACCACTAGGAACATAATTTCGTATGCATTGACCCCTATATAATGCATGTTTTTCTTCCCTTTACTTATTGCATTAATATTTTTATGGGTAATGGTGCCTAACACCTGCTAAGCTAAAAAATATTTCATTTTGGTTGACCCTAGCTACCGCGAGGATCATAAAAACATATGTCTTTACCCCTTAAGACTGCATGTATTTCCAGATTTTGTGCATTGCATTAATAGTTTTACTGTTAATGATGCCTAACACATACTAAGATATAAGTATGTTGTTGTAGTTCATCTTAGCGACTGCTAAGATCAAAAGTATGTATGTAGTGACCCCTTGATAGTGAATCTAATTCTGCATAGAGCTAATTTCATTAATAGTTTTAATGTTAATGTTGATTAACGACTGCCAAGGTCTAAATATTTATTTGGGAACAACTATGCAAAAAATCCATTTTTATCACTTCCTAATTATTGATGTTCTATAAAAATAAATCTGTCAATAGCCTTTTCAACAAAACTCTTTTTGTCCCCTTCAAATAGTCAATTTTTTCCATGGTACCATATTATTTCATGCATTTATAAAAAAAATTTCAATTCAAATGTTTTGGCAATGTTTTGTCATTCAATCTGATGATCCGTAAATGATTGTGAAGTATGTGTATATCGTGCTTGTAAGAAATGAACAAACATGTTATGGGAATTTTTATCCAAAGAGAATCAAGAATTGTTTCCTAAAATACTTGACATGGAAAAAATTGATTGCTTGAAGCTAACAATATGGTTTTTCTTGAAAAGGCGAAGGAAAGTATATTTTTGTTCAGAAAGGGCTATTATTCATTTAGTGATTTCGTTGAAAATTAAAGTAAAGTTAATTTTAGGACCACTATCGGAAGGTTTCTCTACACATTTTGTTATAAATTGATTATTGAAATTAGAAAGAGTGTGATCATTATATTTAAACTTATTATATCGTTTATTATATGTATAAATTAATTTAAATAGTAACATGCTCGTAGAGATTTTCTTTTCTTTACAATTTATATATTTTTAAAATTGTAATGATCACAGACGATTTATAATTCAAGATCACCTAAGATACCAAGAAAAAGACGTATGTATAAAATGTAAATACCTTCTAAATAATTTTTTTGATTTATAGGTTTCTTTCGATAACTTGTACTATATATTATGATAACTACATAAGGTTTGGTCCCTCTCGAGGTTATGTAGTGTAGCACTTGGCTCTTCCAAGGATAGTCCAGCCAAGTTAGTATAATTACAAATAATTTGAGAGAGGTATACACATCCTTGAAACAAAATAATATTACCTAAGTAGAGGATTATCCCTTAAGACAACAACTATTATAAATATTTTCTCAGTTCAGTAATAAATTCCCATTAAATGGTGTTTAGCTAACACTAAGCTCAAAATATTTTGTCGAGGTGGATCTTATTGACCAATAAATTATATATTTTATTTTGGCTTACCTTAGCAAACTCTAGGAATAGAATTACATATTCTTTGACTCCTCAATAATGGATGTATTACCAAACTTTTCTTGTTAAAGCATTAATAATTATCCTATTAATGATGCTTAGTGATAACTAAGCTATATATATATATATCGTTGTGGCTGATTGTATTAACATATAGGATAAGAAGTTAGTATTTATTGGTTAATGATTCCTATCCACCTTCAATCTTTAAAAAATATGTTGCGATAGACGCTAACAACCGCTAGAATAAGAATTAGTTATGTATGTACCCCTCAGTAGTGCAAGGATTGGCATTCTTTTGGTCATTGTAATGATAGTTATTCTTTAAAATAAGCCTAGATATGGAGAATCTCTAAATAATTCATTGTGGCTGAACTTAGTGACTGCTAGGATCAACACTATGTATATCTTAACACACCACCAGTGCAAATATTGGCAAAAAAAATATCATTCTAATAATAGTTTTCCTCTGAATAATTTCTAGATATACCCAATCTCTAAATATTTCATTGTGCCTTAACTTAGAAAACACTACGATCATAACTACGTAATTCTTGAAGCCTCAAAAGTGCTTTTATTGATGTAATTTTCTCATTACATTAATATTTTTACTATTAGTGACACCTAGTGAATTCTATGATTAAAACTACATATATATTGACCACTTAGTGGTGCATTTACTACCACACTTTGTTCATCATTTTAATGGTAAGTGCTTGAATGATTCCTAGCAACCACTAATCTATAAATATAAAGACTACAAATTCAAGTAACTCATTTTTCTTAGTAATTCTTTTTATTGATGATGTATGTAGCATTTGTGGACCTATAATTTTTCAACATGGTGAGAGACCCAGTAATGTCGAGCATAGATGCTTATTTATATTCCTACAAGGAAACTAGAGTAATTAGAGATGTTGTGTTCGATCCAATTTCCTTGCTTCATGAATTTATACATTAATCAACTATTTTTTTGTAGTACAAGATGTAAGTGTTGATTTTGATGCCATAGACGAAAAGGGTTTTCCGGAAGATCAATTGCGAAGGTCCCTAGACATGAGGGAGATAAAAAGAGCTGGTATCTATTTAATTTTAGCTAAACAAGAAGTGCTTCTATTTCTAGAACTAATCGCTTCCTATCTAATTTTTTCCAAGTACAAGGAGTGGGGCTTATTTTCTAATTCTTGGAAAAAAAGGAAGTTTTTTGTTGGGAATGCATACAAAAGTTATTATAAACTTCCAAATTTGGATACCCTGTACAATGGACATACAGTCAAGCCTTGGATGGCCTAAAGGAGTATAAGAGTTATTTTACAGAGTTGGGCCATAGACCCATTAGATAATATGGAATATTATCATATGAGAAATATCCTTATTAAAAGGTTTAGACCAGGATTCTGTATTGGCATGGCCCTCATGAAAAGGATATATGGAAATTCTTCTATCTCTAAGGTCGATGTTTCCTTCATCCCTTTATTTTATTATTGATCAAGGAAAGATGCCCTCCTTAGTGTAAGTTCTCATTTTCAATTTAATGAGACAAAGAAATAATTTTGTCAACTATCAGAAATCATTTTACATGGCTTCCTATTCTCTCTATTTTGTCTTTAGTGATCACATTTGTTTGGTTTACGTCAAAGTTTTAATCCTTTCGGCCCTTTGAAGATAAATGAACAATATTTAGACTTGTATGCCTGTCGTTTTAGATCTCATATGCAAGTTATATGCACTTATTTGTATCCTGATCTCTAAAAACAATTACATGAAACAATGCCACTGAGAATACCCATTGACATCCTCACTCCCATAAGGAAAATGGGAGATATATTCTTCTATACATAATATACAGTTATTATGATCGATGGGATCCTTACACCACCATTTTAGTTTCCAGCCAAATTAGTAGAAAAAGAGGTGGCATATCGGATTTATAATGATATTGCTAGAAAGTGAAAAGAGAAGAATCTTAAAAAATATCCCCCCCTCACAATCAGTGTGGAGTGCAAAAAATTTATTAGGTGGCCTTATTTGAAAGTTACATCAGCCCAATAAAATTCATTCCATCTTCCTCAACACTGACTAAGGCATATAAACGAATGAAAATGGTTTCCCTAAACCTTTAGTTACTTAAAGGAAAAATAAATATATCCTATGCACAATTTTTTGATGCCAATGACTGGGTATGGATTACCCAAAAAGAAAATATCCTTGTTAAGAAGAATGTGAAAAATACACTAGCGGTTCCAGCTCTAAGAGAAACAATTAAAAGGGAGGATAAAAATAAAAAGGAAGATTTGTATTAAGAAGATGTATGTGTTCCCTTATCTCCATCAATTGAAACTCTATATGCGTTTTGAGATGTATTTCTCGCGCCAAATGAAGCTCAAACATTGGTTGCATACACCTTAACTTTATCAGATAAAGAAGAGGAGACTATGGAAACTAAAATTCTGGCCATCACAACCCCAGTGTAACCCTCTCAATATTATCCCTCCACTTCACATGAAGCGAGACAAGATTGGAAAACTCAATCGGTAATTTCCCAAAAATAAATTCCAGATTGGGAGGCACAGGAAGATTCCTTTGTAAACATTGAATTCAATCCCAGGATAAAAACCTTGAAAAGGGTAACAAAAAATAATATGTCAACACAACACGCCATTGTTTGGCATGAAACTTCAGAAGACCTCTTCACTCTTACAAAGAAACAAAAACCCAAAGGCTCCCAAGTGGTCCAGTATGAGGAAGACCAAGAATACTGATAAGGGTTTCAACAGAAGTAGCCATAGAGATAGTGAGAGGCGTACATTTTAGAAATAAGGAGCTTGAAACTCAATTAAAGGCCACACTTCCTTTTGGTACAATTTTTTATGTAGAAGAGGAATTACATGGCATGTACAATAATATAAAGAAATTCATTGATGAAAATGAGGAGGAACAAGTGTTCATGAAAAATAATTAAAAAATCTTAATACTAATGATGTATCGTTGTAGAAACCATTAATAGATATAGGGCAGGTAATCGAAGAAGGAATTTGTAAAGACCCTTAAATTATGACCATGGAAAATATTGGTATATGTCAGACATATGCCAATTATATGAAGGAAAGACTAAGGGAATGAAATGAATATGTAAGAAGACTATCTTTCCAGTTGGATGATATAATTTTTAGAGGATTTCATATTTTCACAGATGCTTCAGTCATGGAAGTATTTAACAAAAAACGTGAATTTTTTTTTGATGAAGTGTTCATGACATCACTTAAGACATTTTTAAGTTAATTTAAAAATAATAATAAAAGAGGAAAATGAAGGAGAAAATTCACATGTCATTGAGATTTTTTCCAAAACACAGAAAAAAATACAAAAAATATAGACTCTAAAGGAAATTGCAAAAAAAGTAATTTTTATTCAAAAGTTCTTGCTTGACAAGACTATTGTGTTATATATAAACCTGATTGTGGAAATAGGAAAGATAACTAGAGATTCTAATATTTGGAAAATTTATTTTGAGCTAGCACGAAAACAAGATGATAAAATAGGTCTTGGTTAAGATCAACAAACTCAGGAAGCCAATTTTCCTTTATACTCGGATCAACAACACCCCACAATTAAGGAAAAACCACAGTGAATTATAAATTGTAGTATTTGAGATAGATGGGTAAGAACTGTAATATGTATGACATGTAAATGGATGACTATTTATAATTGATTGAATGTTTGTGTATATATTCCAAAATCTATACTTATCTACACATGTATTTTTTTGTTACGATACGCTAAGCTCCAAATATGTTAATGTGGAATAAACTAGTGCACACTATGCTCAAATATCTATAAATGACTAGCTATCACTAAGCTCAGAATATGTTATTGTGGCATAACCTAGCGGTTGCTAAGCTCGAAATATATTACTTGTTTTTTGTTAAATCCTAGAGACAACAAATATTAAAAAAAAATATGTTGCAACATAAGCTAGCGGACACTATTCTAAAAATATCATTATTTGACTTGTTAAATGCTAGCAACATCTAAGCTTGAAATATTATTTTGTTGAAGCACCTAGATGCCGAGTTGCTCAATTTTTTTAAATTTTATTTGTTAAAGCATACCATTGAAAACTTCGAAATATAATGATTATGCATATTCTAGTGGTCGATAGGCTCCTAGAATCTTAAGTTAATATCTTAAATATTGATGACCGCTATGCTCCAAATATTATGAGTTAAATCCTAAACAACATTAGGCTTAAATTATTAAATCGTTATAAAGACTAGTGGCCACAAAGCTCAAATTAATTTCATTTAAATTAATAAATCTTGTCTAAATATTTTCTCTAAATATTATGTTGTGGCATTATGTAGTGGCCGATAATTTCATACTACTTAATTAAATTTGTTAAATACTAGCGACCATTAAGCTCCAAATAAAATGTTGCGATAATACCTAGCGAACGCTAGTCTTGAAAAATATTAATTTATTTTGTTAAATCTTAGCGACCACCATGTTATAACTATTATGTTGTGGTAGAAACTTAGCCGCATAAAATTTTAAAATATCCATAAATGACTAATGATCGCTAAGATTAGAATATGTTATTGTGACATAACCTAGAGGATGTTAAGCTTGTAATATATTACTTGTATTTTTTAAAATCCTAGTGACAAAAAATCTTTAAATAATATGTTGCAACATAAGCTAGCGGTCATTAAGCCAAAAATATCATTCTTTGACTTGTCAAATGATAGTGACATATAAGCTCCAAATATTATGCTTTAAATCCTAACTAACACAAAGCTTAAATTATTACATCGTTGTAAATACTTGCATCCGCGAATATCAATTTAATTTCATTGAAATAGTTTCTCTAAATATTATGTTATGGAAGTACATAGCGAACACTCATTTCATATTACCATCATTAAATTTGTGAAATCCTATCGACTTCTTATAAGATCCAAATAATATGTTGTGGCAATAACTAGCACACGCTAGTCTTTAAATATCTTTCTATATTTTGTTTTAAATCTTAGTGACTGCCATGTTCTAACTATTATGTTGTTGTAGTTTCTTATCATTGTAAAGTTTAAAATATTCGTAAATGACTAGAAATCGCTAAGCTCAGAGTATGGCATTGTGACATAATCTAGTGGCCGATAAGATAGCAATATCTTACTTATTTTTTTGTTAAATCCAATCAACAACACATCTTCAAATAATATGGTACAACATAAACGAGTAGTCATTAAGCTAAAAACATCATTATTTGACTTTTAAAATCCTAACAACATCTAATCTCGAAATATTATATTGTGGAAGCACCTAGATGTTGAGTAGTGCAAAGTTTGTTAATTTGATTTGTTAAAGAATACTCTGATAACTTACATCTATTATGATTATGTATATCCTAGTGGACACTAGGCTCCAAGAATATTAATTTAATGTGTTAAATATTGACAAATGCTATGCTCCAAATATTATGCGTAAAATCCTAACGAATGCTAAGCTTGAACTATTACATCGTTTTAAAGATTACTGCTCATAAAGTAATAATTAATTTCATTTAATTGTTAAATCCTATCAAAATATTTTCTCTAAATATTATTTTGTTGCAGTACGTAGTGGATGCTAATTTCAAACTACCTTCAATAATTTTGTGAAATCCTAGTGACTGTTAAACTCCAAATAATATGTTATGGCAATAAATAGTAGATACTAGTCTTAAAATATCTTACTTTATTTTGTTAAATCTTAGCGACCACCATGTTCGAACTATTATGTTGTGGTATTTTTTTAGCAGTGTAAAATTTTAAAATATCCATAAATGACTAGTAATCACTAAGCTCAGAATATTATATTCAGGCATAATCTAGTGGCCACAAAGCTCAAATTCATTTCATTTAATTAATAATCGTGTCTAAATATTTTCTCTAATATTATTTTTGTGGGAGTATTAGTGCCGATAATTTCATCTACCTTACTTGAATTTTTTAAATACTAGCGAACCATTAAGCTCCAAATAAATGTGCGATAATACCTAGCCGAACGCTAGTCTTGAAAATAATATTTATTTTGTTAAATCTTACGACCCATGTTCTAACTATTAGGTTGTGGTAGAAACTAGCCGGCATAAATTTTAAAATATCCGTAAATGACTAATGATCGCATAATTATAAGTGGTATTGTGACATAACCTAGAGGATTAAGCTTGTAATATATTACTTGTAATTGTTAAATCCAGTCAAAATATTCACTTTGAATATTATGTTGTGGTAGTACATAGCGGTTGTTAATTTCATACTACCTTAATTCAAGTTGTGAAATCCTAGCGACTGCTAAGATCAAAAAAATATGTTGAAAAAATAAATAGTGGACGTTAGTCCTTGAATATATTACTTTATTTTTTTATATCTTAGCAACCGCCATGTTCCAAATATTATGTTGTGGTAGTGTCTTAGTGGTGTAATAGTTCAAATTATCTATAAATTTCCAATGATCACTGGAAGCTCAAAATATGTTATTGTGGCATACACTTATTGACTGCTAAGATCACAATCATCTTAATTATTTTTTGTTAAATCCTAGAGACTTCTTATAATATTCAAATAATATCTTGTAACAATAAGGTAGTAGATGTTAAGTCTAAAAATATCATTCTATAGACTGTTTTAAATGCTTAGCGACATGTAATCTCGAAATATTATATTGTGGAAGCACCTAGATGCCGAGTAGCTCAAAATGTTGTTAATTTGATTTATTAAAGCATATTTTGATAACTTCCAAATATTATCGTATTAATGCATATCCTAGTAGAAACGCTTAAGCTCCTGGAATATGGCATTTAATGTGTTATAATCTTTAGTGACCACTATGCTCCAAATATTATGCGTGAAATCCTAACGAATGCTAAGTCTATATATTATTACATTGTTGTAAATCCATAGCAGCCGCGACAGCTTCAAATTAATTTCATGGTTAGAGTAGGTATTTACGAGTAGCTCATGTTTACCTAGGTACATCATTATTTGACCTTTATTGTATTTAATCCTCACCCACTTATGTAATGTGGATAATTTATTTTATCTTATTTAGATATTAGGAGATATTACCTAGTTTTTTAGGTATAGTTCTTTCCTTTATCTATAGTATTGACTAGATCCTTGATGTCTAGTTCTCTGCTAATACTCTGATGGTCTTCACTAGTTCTATTGATGACTATGTTATTTCCTAGTGGACACTATGGCTTGATCTATGACCTTGACTGGTAATCTTAGATGTGTTAAATCCTTGCCTATTTAAGCAAGGCTCCATTCTCATTGTATTGCATTGAGTTCCATAACGAATGCTATGATATGAACTGTTACATTTGTTTGCAAAGGTTTACCGCTCATAAAGTTTATTATGGGGAATTACTTTCATCTTATTGATCATGGTGTTTGATTAGCATATGTGTTCTTGGCTTGGTACAATATGGTTATCGTTCCTTTTATTTCATTTAAATTGTTAAATATAATTGAAACTATGGTAGTACATAGTAGCTGGTAATTTCATACTACCTTAATCAATGTCGTGAAATCATACTGACCGCTAAGCACTCCAAATAATATGTTATGGCAACAATACCTAGTGGATATCTTGTCTTGAAATATCTTGCTTTATTTTGTTAAATCTTATCAACCACCATGTTCCGAACTATTATGTTATGGTAGTGTCTTAGCAGTGGCATCAAAGTTCAAAATATCTATAAATGACTGGTGATTGCTAAGCTAAGAATATTATTGTTTGTGGCATAACCTAACAGATGGCCACAAAGCTCGCAATATTTTACTTGTTTTTTGTTAAATCCCAGTGACAAAAAATATTCAAATAATATGTTGCAACATAAGCTAGTGTAACCCCAAGCTAAAAATATCATTCTTTGACTTGTTAAATTTTAGTGACAGCTAACTTCAAAATAGTATATTGTGGAAGCACCTAGGTACTGAGTAGCTCAAAATTTATTAATTTTATTTGTTAAATCATCCTCCGATAACTAAAAAATATTATGATTATGCATATCCTAGCAGATGCTAGGATCCTATAATATTAATTTAATGCGTTAAATCTTGACGACCGTTATGCTGAAAATATTATGCGTTAAATCCTAATGAACGCTAAGATTAAATTATTACATCGTTGTAAAGACTAGCAGCCACGAAGTAGAAATTAATATAATTTAAATTGTTAAATCCAGTCAAAATATTCACTTTGAATATTATGTTGTGGTAGTACATAGCGGTTGTTAATTTCATACTACCTTAATTCAAGTTGTGAAATCCTAGCGACTGCTAAGATCAAAAAAATATGTTGAAAAAATAAATAGTGGACGTTAGTCCTTGAATATATTACTTTATTTTTTTATATCTTAGCAACCGCCATGTTCCAAATATTATGTTGTGGTAGTGTCTTAGTGGTGTAATAGTTCAAATTATCTATAAATTTCCAATGATCACTAAGCTCAAAATATGTTATTGTGGCATACCTTATTGACCGCTAAGATCACAATATCTTAATTATTTTTTGTTAAATCCTAGAGACAAAAAATATTCAAATAATATCTTGTAACATAAGGTAGTAGATGTTAAGCTAAAAATATCATTCTTAGACTTTTTAAATGCTAGCGACATGTAATCTCGAAATATTATATTGTGGAAGCACCTAGATGCCGAGTAGCTCAAAATTTGTTAATTTGATTTATTAAAGCATATTTTGATAACTTCCAAATATTATTATTATGCATATCCTAGTAGAAACTAAGCTCCTGGAATATTAATTTAATGTGTTAAATCTTTATGACCACTATGCTCCAAATATTATGCGTGAAATCCTAACGAATGCTAAGTCTATATTATTACATTGTTGTAAAGAATAGCAGCCGCGAAGCTCAAATTAATTTCATGTTAGAGTAGGTATTTACCTTAGCTCATGTTTACCTAGGTACTTTATTTACCTTTATTGTATTTATCCTCACCCACTTATGTGTGTGGATATTTATTTTATCTTATTTAGATATTAGGAGATATTACCTAGTTTTTAGGTATAGTTCTTTCCTTTATCTATAGTATTGACTAGATCCTTGATGTCTAGTTCTCTGCTAAATCTATGGTCTTCACTAGTTCTTTGATGACTAGTTATTTCCTTGATTTATGGCTTGATCTATGACCTTGACTGGTTCTTAGATTGTTATTCCTTGCCTATTTAAGCAAGGCCCATTCTCATTGTATTGCATTGAGTTCCATAATAATATATGATATTTCTGTTCATTTGTTTGCAAAGGTTTATGTAAAGTTATTATGGGGAATCACTTTCATCTTATTGATCATGGTGTTTGATTAGCATATGTGTTCTTGGCTTGGTACAATATGGTTATCGTTCCTTTTATTTCATTTAAATTGTTAAATATAATTGAAACTATGGTAGTACATAGTAGCTGGTAATTTCATACTACCTTAATCAATGTCGTGAAATCATACTGACCGCTAAGCACTAAATAATATGTTTCAACAATACCTAGTGGAATCTTGTCTTGAAATATCTTGCTTTATTTTGTTAAATCTTATCAACCACCATGTTCCGACTATTATGTTATGGTAGTGTCTCAGTGGCATCAAAGTTCAAAATATCTATAAATGACTGGCGATTGCTAAGCTAAGAATATATTGTTGTGGCATAACCTAACAGATGTAAAGCTCACAATATCTTACTTATTTTTAGTTAATTCTAAGTGAAAAAGAATATTCAAATAATATGTTGCAACATAAGGTAGCAGACGCTAAGCTAAAAATATCATTCTTTGACTTGTTAACTGCTATCAACATATAATCTTGAAATATTATATTGTGGAATCACATAGATGCCAAGTAGCTCATACTTTTTAATTTTATTTGCTATAGCATACTTTGATAAATTCAAAATTTTATGATTATGAATATCCTAGTGGATGCTAGGATCCTAGAATCTTAATTTAATGTGTTAAATATTGACAACCAATATGATCCATATATTATGTGTTAAATCCTTATGAATGCTAAGATTTAACTATTACATCATTTTAAAGATTGGTGGCAACAAATATCAAATTAGGATTCATTTAAATTTTCAAATTGTGTCAAAATATTTTCTCTAAATATTATGATGTGGCAGAACATAGTGACCACTAATTTCATGCTACCTTAATAAAATTTGTGAAATCCTAGTGACCGCTAAGCTCAAAATAATATGTTGTGGAATACCTAATGTACACTAATCTTGAAATATATTACTTTATTTTTTAAAATCTTATCAACCCCTATGTTCCAACTATTATGTTTTGGTAGTGTCTTAGCGGCGTAAAAGTTCAAAATATCCATAAATGACTTGTCATCACTACTTAGAATATGTTATTATGGCATAACCTAGCAACCGCTAAGCTCACAATGTTTTACTTATGTTTTGTTAAGTCCTAGTGACAAGAAACATTCAAATAATATGTTACAACATAAGCTAGCAGAGGCTAATCTAAAAATAGTATTCTTTTACTTGTTAAATGCTAGTGACATATAATCTCAAAATATTATATAGTCGAATCACCTACATAATGAGTAGCTCAAAATTTGTTATTTTTATTTGTTAAAACATACCATCAATAACTTCAAAATATTATGATTATGCATATCCTATCGTATGCTAGGTTACTAGAATCTTAGTTTAATGTGTTAAATCTAGATGACCTCTATGTTCCAAATTTTATCCTTTAAATCCAAACGAACACTAAGATTAAATTATTTCATCATTGTAAAGAATAACGAACACAAAGCTCAAATTAATTTCATTTGAATTTTCAAATCCTATCGAAAGATTTTTTGTAAATATTATGTTCTAGAAGTACATCGCAGCTTCTAGTTTCATATTACCTTAATTAAATTTGTGATATCCTAGCAACCGCTAATCTCCTAATAATATGTTACAGCAATACCTAGTGGACGCTAGTCTTGAATCACTTACTTTATTTTTTTAAATATTAGTGACCACTATATTCCAAATAGAATTTTGTTGTATTGTATTAGAGGCCTAAAAGTTCAAAATATCCATAACTACCTAGTGATCGATAATCTACAAATATGTTATTATGATATACCCTCACACGTGTTAAGCTTGGTATATTTTTCTTATTTTTGGTTAAATCCTAGTGACATCTAATATCCAAATAATATGTTACATCATAACCTAGTAGATGCTAAGATATGAATATAATTATTTAATGTGTTAAATACTAGAAAGTTACCTAATGTTCAAGATATTATTTTGAGGTCGTACATAGCGACTATAAGATCCAATTAATATGTTTTGTAATATTTGAGTAACCGATAATATCATGATATTCTAAAATATTTTGTGAAATCAAAACCACCAAATGGCTCCAAATAATATTTGTTGGCATTACCTAGTAGCCGTTAAGTTCCAAATATTGTTTTTGGTATAGCCTAGCGGCCACTAATCTCAAAACACCTACTTTTAATTATGAAATTGAAATTT
The DNA here is from genome assembly GCA_019776745.2 of Taxus chinensis. Lineage (NCBI taxonomy): Eukaryota > Viridiplantae > Streptophyta > Pinopsida > Cupressales > Taxaceae > Taxus > Taxus chinensis. Next base: position 397,129,606 of record CM034156.1, on the reverse strand, counting down.
TAAACTGAAGTAATGTATACATATATGGTTTTCATAGTAAATAATTCATTAGTATTATTTTCTTGAGGCTTTAACTGGTGACCGGTAAGCTCTAAACATATACCATCTCTGTGTTATACTAGTAAAAATATTGGACAAGATTTGCATGAGACCAAACTAAAATTTCATATTGTGATCTTGACTCCTGGTCATAGCACGGTGACTAATGGTGTGTGGGATTTTATTTTTTACTTTAGTCCATCCATCACCACCCTCTTTAGTGTCCACCTTTCCCAATGATTTAGAAGCCCAATAAATTTGGGGTTGTTCCAAAACATTAATGTTTTGATCCACTAAAATTCCATGTTTATACTTTTAAAATCTTATTAACTATGAAAATATTCTCAAAGTGATCTTCAACGGGTTGCTTTTTATGATGTTTGTTGGAAATTCCTCCCTTGCAACTTCCAGCCAATATTTTAGGTGATAATGTCTTCAATAGTTTATCCTTCAGAGTGGTATCTACGTACTCCATATTCAATTCTGTCTATGTCAGCCATTTGGATAGCTTTGTTAGGTGCCCCTCTTGAATCACATGTTAAATTTGAAAACTGTAAAGGCTATAATATTTCCTCTTCTAAACTGCCATCTCCTAAACCGAAATCCCTCTCAAAACTTCTGCGGTAAATTTTTTTAGGTTGTTGATTGTCACCTCGCACCTTCTTTGAAATGTCGACTAAGGAAGATTTTATCCCCTGTGAATTCTCAGATCTAGGCTCTGACCCACCATTGAACTCCCACACAATAAACATGTCATTAACATAATATGTTGGGGAAACTATGAGCTTACATGGATCATCCACCACACTTGGATCACCAACAACCAAATTTTATTTGTTCTGCTACATTTTTTAAGGTTATTTCTCCTTGCAACAAAGCACCCCATGTCCAACTTTCCCACATTTTCCAAAAAACACATGTAAATTTTTATAGATCATTTTTTTCCTCAATACCCCATCTCGAGATTTAATATTGATGATATACAACAATAAGGATCCAACAATGGAATTTACACACATTTTTAATTCTATGAACCTAGACCTTGTTGCAGTAGTATGATCGAGGGCGATCAAGTCTCCTACTACCTGAGCTATTCCTGCTAGCACATCCACTTCCTATAATTCAAGTGGCATCCTAGGAATCCTTATCCAAAATGGAAAAGCACATGGGGTGTGTGTGTGTTGTGGTTAGAACACTGTTTGTACAAATAATATATTAGATCTAAGCACACATGTAATAAAAATGGATATTTTACCAGAAGAAATATACAAATAAAGAGATATAAATCAACACTAGATTTAACATGGTTCATCCAATGTGGGTTACATCCACCAAGAAAAACTCCAATATATTATCCAAAGATTTTAGAAGATATACAATGAATATTTACAACCTTCCACATCTCTCACGATGTACAATAATTTCTTTCTCTCAAGCTTCTCCTTCTTCTCCAAGAATTTTCTCTCACAATTATTTTACATGATAATCATCAATTATCTCTCCTCTTTCTACACTAACCCTAGCTACCAAGATATATATATACCTTATATAAACTTAGGGAGCTTAGCCATGCAATTACAATCAATAGATATGCTGTAATACTAAAATTATATTTAATTATCGTGATTTAAATAAAACACTCATGCACTGGTAATCGATATCAATTATCCCTAACTGATGGTGGTTCCTTCTTTCATGACCGATGTTTGTCCTAGGTTACTAATGTAGGTCCCTACATAACCGATGCTAGTTACTGTGTTTTCCAGGAAGTTGATAAAGCATGTTAAAATAAAGTAATTGAGCTCCACAACTCAACAATATCCCACTTGGAGGTAATTTACTGCACTATACATGTACAATGTCATTCTTGGATATTTTCCTTATCTTTCTTTCTTCTTCTTCAAGTCTCAAACTCGAAGACAAAAAAAAGTGGAGTGTAGCTCTAACTTCTCTTTTGCTGATGGATTCATTACCATATCCACAGGATTCTCGCTCGTATGAATCTTCTCTTTTTTCAGCTACCCATCCTCCAATACCTACTGTATGAAGTGATATATCAACTGAATGTGTTTCATTATAGAATGAAACAATGAGTTCTTTTCAAAATGAATTACACTATGACTGTCGCTAAATAATTTATAATTGTCTTTCTCCTTTCCCAACTCCTCCATTAACCTACTCATCCATATCATCTCTTTTCTAGCCTTTGTAGTAGATAAAGTGACAACCTTCTGCAATCTCGATATCTAACTAACTGTCATCCCATCTAATATGAAAATATATCCAGTATTGCTCCTCCTAACATCCAGATCTCCATCCATAGCTGAATCAACATACCCACATAAAGAAATGTCTTAACCTTTATATCATAACTACATGCTAGATGTCCCTTTCAAATACCTGAGTATCCATTGGACTATTTTTTAATGCTCTTTACCTAGATTGGCCATAAATATACTCACAACTCCCACTTCATGTGTAATGTTTATTCTAGTAAAAACCATAACATACATGAGAGTCCCAACTACTGAAGCATATGGCACTTGTGTCATGCATTTGACCTCCTCATGTGATGAAGGAAATTGATCTCTATTCAATTTGAAGTGTCTGGTCATAGGTGTACTTACAGGTTTTAAATTCTACATTTTAAACCTTTCTAAAACCCTATATATAAACCTCCTGAGATAAATACAACTTATTTTTGTTCATGTCTCTGTGTATTTGCATGACAAGGATTATTTTTGCACCTCCTAAATCCTTCATAGATTTTTTTTGAGCTAGCTTTCCCTTAACCTCACAAATGTCCAACATACTAGATCCAATAATAAGCATATCATCCACATACAATAAAAAAATAATATATTTCCCATTTTCAACCTTCTTGAAATAAACACTATGGTCAGATTCACATCTCAAATAACCATTTTCATGCATGAAACTATCGAACCTCAAGTACCACTTCCTTGGATCTTTCTTGAGCCCATATAGGCTCTATTTCAACCTGCACACTAGTTTCCCCTTACCCTTAACTTCATACCCAAGCGGTTGTTGCATATAAATCTCTTGATCCAAATCACCATGAAGGAAAATCGTCCTCACATCTAGTTTCTCTAAATAAAAATCATTTATTGCAACTATACTCAATAAAGTACACATGGAAGTCATTTTAAAAATAGGAGAAAATATTTCACCAAATTCAATACCTAATTTTTGTGTAAATCCTGTTACTACAAGCCTTTCCTTAAACCTTTTCCGTCCACACTTTTCTTCCTTGATTCTATAAACCCATTTGTTCTATAATGTCCTTTTAATTGCTGAAAAATTAATCAAATCCCAAGTCTAGTTTTGTTCTAAGGAGTCCATCTCCTCATCCATGCCATGCTCCCATAATATGTGGGAATCATCCTGAATTGTGTATTTAAACCTTTCGGGTTCACCATTATCAGTTAGTAATAAATAATATAGATAAGCTGTACATTTTTTTGGAGGTTTAATTACCATTTGTGACCTTCTCTTAGGATTTTGGGGTACTAGATGCTCATTCTAGACCACCTAGACATTTTTTTCCAATTCTGACAGTGACCGATGCCGGTCACCTATAGCCGATGTCGGTTCTTCTATAACTAATACCGGTTCAGCAAACTGATGTTGGTCAAGGTTTGACTGAAACCAATTGCTGTGTAACCCTCTAGGTATGTATTTTAAATCCAAGAGTTCATTCTCATTCAAAAAATTCTCAACTGGTTTCTCCTTGGGTACTAAAATTTGATCCTTATACATTCTTTTTTTGCTGCATTCAATGTCACAACTCCAAAAAATTTTAGAATCCTCTAAATCCCAAAAATGGAATTACAAATTACCAGATCCATAACCAATAAAAGTGCATCTCTTGGATTTTTCATCCAACTATTTTCTATTTTCTTTATCAACATGCACAAAACCTTCTAAACTAAAAAATCTAAGAAAAGAAAGATATACCTCTTTTCCTATCCAAGCTTCCTCTAGTATTCCTCCATCTAGTGAACTTGAAGGCTCATAATTAATATAAATTATTCTATTTGTCATCTACTTCTTCCCAAAACTATAAGGGAAATACAACATGTATCCTCATATTTCTATCATATTCCATGATTGTCTTGTTTATTCTTTTTGCAATAACCATTCTCTTATGATGTTCTTCAAACCATCATTTATCTATGTATTCCATTCACTAAAAATTAAACATTGAAAGCCTTGCTATAATATTCACCACCATTGTCAGATCTAAGAAAATTTAAATTTGAATTTGATTCATTCTCAACAAGGGATTTCCATCTTTTAAAAGTCTCAAAATCGTCATATTTACGTTTAATACAATAAAACCATACCTTTCTTGTAGCATCATCAATGAAAGTAACATAACATTGGGATCCTCCATGAGAAGCTACCTAGGATGCTCCCACACATCTGAGTGTACAAGCTCTATTTTATGCTCCTTCTTAGTTGCCCCAACTTTGATAAATCTCACTCTCTTTTTCTTTCCAAACACATAATGCTAAAAAAATCAAGATCTAAATATTTCAAATGTAATAACTTACCTTTAGCCTTTAAGATCCGTATTCCTTTTTGACCCATATGGCCCAACCGATTATGCCACATGCATGCATTTGAATATGAAGTAGATAATATAGAAAATGAATCACTAACATAAGAAGACAAAAGTAATGTTCCTACCTTCTTTCCTCTTTCCATAACAAGGGCACCCTTGGTGACTTTCAAAGAGTCAACTGTGAATGTAACCATGTAACCAACTTCACCTAGTTTCCCTACAGAAATAATATTCCTCCCAAGGCTTAGTGAATGCCTCACATCTTTCAGTACCCATGTATTTCCATACTATAATTTTATATGAACTTCCCCTTTACCATTGATACTGCAAGGTTTAACATCACCCAAATAATCATGGCCAAAATATCCCTGGACATAACTGCTTAAATAATCCTTATTAGGGGTTGCATGGAAAGAATATCCTGAATCTAAAACCCATGATTATATTTTATTATCCAAAGAAAGAGTAAGAACATCTTGCATTACCTCCACTACAATATTTGTCTCTTTACCTTTGTCTAAGTGTTGGTTCTTTTTATCTTTTAACCAACAATATTTCTGTACATGTCCTTTCTTTCCAAAATTCCAACAAGTAATTCCCTTACCTCTGGATTTATATATGCCATTATTGGAATTTGATTTCCCATTATTCTTACTCTCATATCTCTCCTTCTTCCTACCCCTACTTTCTACATTCACATAATTTCTAGATGATGATTCCCTTATAATTTTATTCATTCAAGATTATACTAACCACATCATCAAACTTCAAAATATTATTAGAAGATGTTGTATTAATAACAACCATTACCAAGTTATCCCTACTATCAGGAAAAGAACATAATAATAATACTTCTTTCACTTTATCATCAAAAAAAATATCAACCAATTTTAATTGATTGATAATAGATTGGAAATCATTCAAATGACTAGATGCAGATCCACCTTTATGCATCTTGTTGTCACCAAATCACTGCACCCTCCAAATGGTGAGAATGTGAAAAAAACGTTTGGTGGGTTTGGGACACATGGGATCATATCTCAAGCTATGGGACTTGGGCTTGAGGTGAACCTCCAGAGAAGGTTGACTTCCTCTTTCTAAACTAAGTATTGTACTACTCCTAGTGTAACAAAATGACTATCTAGTCCTATGTTAACATATTCATAGGTTTTAGGGAAAGAGATCTACAAAAATGAAACTATAATAGGGATGGTAATGCACCAAATAAAGGATGTTTCCATACTCAAGAAGGGTTAATTTGAAGAGGGTGTGTGCACCACAAGTAAACTTTGCCTATTGTGACTTAGAGAGAGTACATATACCATAGACTAGGAAGCACATGTTCCCTTTGTTAAACTTGATTCGAAAAATAAGTTATCAATATTCTAGTGAAGAAGGATGAACTTGAGAAGGGTGAACAAGCACCACAACTCAAATGCATGCAGCACTCCGCCACTTGATAACCACATAAATCAAAGAACCTGTAATAGAAATGTGAACTTGCAAAGTGTACCTGTAAGCATGAGAAAAGGAACAAAGAGGTATAGAAGGATGAAAAGACCGAGATTAGTCACAAAACAAAAACTTTTATTACTCCAACAACGTGCACAATGCATCATACATTCAGAAGAGGAAATGGTTTCCATTACTATCTTAGAAAGGAGGCTTGAAAGTTCCCTCAACATACTAGGAAAACTTGCAGAAGAGAGAGGACTCTTGAAAAATTTGCACTTGCTTACAATATCTAACTTTCCAACCTATCTGACTTGTTGGAACCCTTTATAATGAGCTTCCAACTTACAATTATAGAAGTATATGTGAGAGAGAAGAGGAAAGGTCATAATTACCTTCCTAAATTGAAGGCACGTGATGTATTTATTATAGTTGGTTGAACCATTTGAGAAGATTCCATCATGTATAATTAATACCCAGTTGACCTAGTTCTCCTTAATTAATTAAAATAATATTTAAATAATAATAATAAATATTATTATTAAAATATTAAAATAAAAATATTAAATTAATTAAAACATAATAATGTGGGACCCTCTCGTTGACTAGTTTACACTGAGGAGGGATAATTATGAAGAAAACGTCAAAAAAGAGCCCAACTCGATGGTTAGCTCACCAAGCCTACTCACCAAGTTGGGCGATGAGCTACTCCATCGAGCTGATAATTGAGTTCCATCCACTAAGATCCTTTTCCTCACTGCATCCAAACCAAGCCCTTTGCACTTTACACCGCTACATCCAAATCGATGACCTTAAGCTCAGCCACATACTTCAAAGTAACTCAATCATATTTGATGACTCTTCCCATGAAAAATCGGTTCAACATCGAGTTGTTCTCGACCCATGACTCCTTCTACTAACGTTGAACGAGAAAAAGTAGCTTATGATTTTACCTTATTGGGTCTAGCTCAGTGTGCTACGAACCTAGCTCGATGGACACGTTGATCTATCATCTCATTAAGATTTCTTCATAGCTAGACTGGGCTATATTTTATTTGTGCTCACAACAACTCAGCTATGCCAAGTCACTTCATCACTAGACCACCAAAATGAGTTCAATGTCAATCCCCTTGTTTAATCTACTGAGCTTTAATCCATCAAGCTCGTGTCTACATTAGTGAGTAAACCAATGTGATCAACTATAATTCACCTAAACCACTTCATGTAACACTGTTACAACCCTCATATCCATCTTCTCCAAGCTATATCATGCATACGTTTCACACACAAAGCTATTAATCCAATCACCTTCATCAGGTTTAGTGATTTCATCTCCTGACCAAGCCATTTCATAACACCCCAACAAGTTTCCTTAAGTTATCCAATATGACTATCCTTTATTGTGACCTCGCCTTGAGCTTAGATTGCACCAAAATTGATCCATTCATAAATTTTCACCATGTTGATCCCCAAAAAGTTACTCCATGATAAAATTGGCCACCATTTATAGCTTCTTCATAATGACCATCCTGGGCTTGGTGTTATACCAGGATGAGCTACTCACCATTTTTGCATTTCCATCGATCTGACACTTAACCGCTTTAGCTTGACCTTCCCCAAAAATTTTAATTGGTCCCCTTGCTTGGCATCATAGTTACACACAATTTTTAATCATTCCATCCCTTATAGCTAGTTGTTTAACATTTTCATGGATCTCAAAATCTAAGCTTACTACTCACTTCTTCAATATTTACGCAATGAACTATGAGCTTGCCATTTCATCTTCACCCTAAATGGCCCGAGGTACTCCTCCTTGTGATCCCTCTCATGCAGCATTGTTACCTAACAATGAGCTCCACATTCAATTTTGAATGGTTCTCCTTTACATATTTCTATGACCACCCTTTATTTTGCGAGCCACTTGGATTTATCTCAACACTAGATACGTACTGATCGAGATATTTTCATGGAAGAATTTAACTCACTTTAATGGCTCCTTGCCAAAATATCCACATAACATCACATTAACTCATTTCAATAACTCATTTGAGCTTGAATACCTCAGCTGGGTCTCCAACATTACACAATTACTACTACATCAACTGCTCCAATGTGCTCTAACAACTCCCACCCATCTAGCTGGGGATTTGACTCGATCCTACTATGTCCACTTTGACTCGGGAGGTAATTTGAAATTTTTCTCTAATTCTCCTATTTCATAGCTCATGCAAAAATCCTATGTTGGTTTGCAATGGTTAAAACCCCATTTGGCTATGTTTCCCGAACTTCCCCTACACGGACTTATTGGCTTGATTTTTCATCTTAACATTGTCACCATGGCTAGAGGCCCCTTGAAATCCCCAATGTGGTGGAATCCTTATCTTGGTTTTCTATTTCAACATTTCCCCTGGAAACGATTTCCTAGATCTCCCAACCTAGCTTCCCATAAAACTTCCCACATGGAAAAACATCATCTGAATATCCCATGTTGAAGACTAAACCACAAAACTTGGACATCATTTGGCTAATTTGATCAGTAAGAGAGCAAAATATTCCTGAGAGCTCCCAAGGATTCATGACGTGGTTTATTTTGAGTAGGTGAGCTAAACTCACTGAGTTCCTTGATAGCTTGTCACATGTCAACTTTGAGTGAGCTCACTTTACATAGCAATTGTCTTAAATGCATTCACACAAACCAAGTTTCCTTAAGTTATCCATCATGATTGATGAATCCCATCATTAGGGCTCCATTATGTATCTCATTTTGTAATCACCACACAATGAGATCCATTCATCCTATGCCACTCTTGATACCTTGGCTCGGGTCTGAATCACCATGGATCTGCAAAACTTGTCCCAAAACGATCTCACCAGATGATCTTGTTAGCCATGCCTAAGCGGGTGTTTCTAAAACCTACTCATTTATTCGTCAACTCTTTCATGATAACCAAAAATTCCTCTTGTTTCTGTGTGTGATCTCCTTTGCGTGAATTTTTTGTGGTGTTTCAGAATAAACTCAATCAGATCTTATTGACTCACCATTCCTAGCATCAATACTCACACGAGCTTCACATCTCCATTGAACCCATTGAGTCACCAGTGGCTCGTCTTCCATGTTGTTTAGATCGTGCCTCCCTCTAAGTGACATGAAACTTAACTTTACCATTTGAGTAGAGCCCTTTCAACTCCTCCATACTATGTGTAAGTTATTATGTTTTCTTGGCGAGATCCTCCAATCAACTCGGTCCCTTTTTATGAGATCAATTCTATCTTTTTACTCACGAACTCGAGCTCAACTTAGTGAAATGTGCCAAGCTCTTTACTTGCATTCGTGAAATCCTAACTATCTTTGGTTCGATCTCGTGACTTGCTCTTCATTGATCTCTTGGATTTTACTCAACTCTGAGCTCTTGTGATCCTTTCTTAGCTTGATCTGAGCTCACCCTACATGTTTCATGGTCGATTTTGCTGTTGATCTCTGATTTTCAATAAACTCATCATGATATTCATGAGCTCTCCATCGAGTTGTACCGAGCTCAACATTTACCTTTGTCTCATTGAGCCATCTGTGGTACACTACTATCATTCTATATTAATGCTATCGGTGAGCTGATCCCTTGGAAAAATACTCAGCATATAGAACTGTCTTTAAAAATCAAGCGCTCATCTTCACACGATGGCTCAACTTCAACATTTCTTATCAACTCAGCATAAAGACTAAGCCTCTCACTTAGATTGACACAACCTGAGCTCTTTCTGGTTGATGCCAAGTTGTACAAGACCTACTCCATCATGTTCACATTGGTTTGAGTTAGGGTTCCCTAGTCATGCTTCCTACTTAGTTCAACAACCGCATATTATTGAAATGTTTCCCAGGTTTGTGTACGATGCAAGTTGTCTGGGCTTACATCGTTTTGAATAGATCTTAGTCCATCCATATAGAATAACTCGTCACTACCTGGGAGTAAATCAGTGAGACAAGAAATAGCTCGACTGGGTTATAACTCCCCATGCATAGAGTGAACTCGCTGAGATGCTCGGTGAGTTATTTCTAACTCAATGCCATGTTATTTCCTACATCTTACCCTATCATGATTTTTGATCTTCTGAGACTATTTCTTGAAACCAGAGGATTATAGAAGCATAGTAGGACCAATTCAAAATGGTTTACCAAATTTGATGATTCCTTGCTCATGTTGGATGAATGTGGGCCTGCTTTGGCTATTTTCCACACTTTGAGTGAATCATGAACTTCCAAAATAATGGGATTTTAAATTCCTAGGATCCAATAGGCCCCCGTTATCCAATTTTGTCATGTGTGCAAAATTGGATAACATTTTTGGTGACCTCTCATGGATGATTTTCTATAAAGTATAATTCTAGTAGCCTTAAGTCATCCATTGGGCATGGATTCAATGTTTGAATCTTGAGAGTAATTTAATCTTCTATGATAATTACTCTTCTATGATACATCCTAGAGTCTCCTTGAGAAAATCTGATCTTGGACTTCCCTGAAATGCTAGGCATGAGGTATTTTGGATATGTTGAATGCTTGCCATCATGAACTTAGTATCCAATAATATCCAGATGGCATGATCTTAGTAGTAGTTGTTTGTGTAAAATAATGTCCTCTAGATATGCCATTGTAAAAATCTACTAGTATCTTGCTTTCTTGTTCCGGTCCCATGCACCGAAGGATAACACCGTTCAAATCCTTTCAAAAGAGGAATTTTTCTACCAAAACGTATGGAATAGAATAAATATGGAAATTCCACCTTTTATTTTTATCCATGTTCATAGGATATACTCTTGAGAAGAGGAAATTATTCATTTTGGATAACCATTAAACTTGATCATCACTCTCATTAGTGTTTAGAAGCGTCACATCCTAATCACCTTTTGATTCCATGTCTACAGGAAGTTGTTGACACAAACATTTACCTCTAAAAATTTTAGTGACTTTGATGTGCACGTCATACTCCATCACCTTCATGATCTATCCAACACACTTTTCATTCATCTCTTTATTCAAAAAAAATTCCCTGACACCTAGATGAGACACCATCAGATGAATTTTGTTGTTGGGCAACATATGCTTGAATTTTTCCAAAGCTCGAATAACCGCAAAGACTTGTTTTTCAAAAAATGAATATTTGAGCTTGTAGTATTTGAGGGACTCATTGAAGAAAGAAATTGGTTTCTCCATCAGGTTGTCATTTTTCTAGGTGAGGATATGTGAAATGCTCTCTTAACCTATGAAAGCATAAAGGATAAAGTCTTTATCAAACTTGGGGTTCACTAGCATGGGAGCCTAAGAAAATGTTGTTTTGATGGCTTCGAAGCTCTTTTGTCCTTCCTTTTTCCATGAGAATGGCATGTTTTTCTTCATCATGGCTATTAGGGGTTTATCCAATGTCACAAATTTAGGAATGAATCCCTGCACAAAATTTATAGTTCCTAGGAAACTTTAGAGACCCTTCTTGTGACTTGGGAGAGATAAGGCCATAATCGAACAAACATTGGCTAGATCAATTGACAATCTTTCCAATGAAACAACATGCCCCAACAACTTTCCCTCATGCACCACAAAAATACACTTCTTGGGATTAAGTGAAACCCCAAATTCCCTACACCTTCGGAAAACTTTTGTTAGATGTGTGATGTGATCTTGTCCATGCTTATAGTATACAATTATATCATCAATGTAAACCAAAATGATATCATTGATTAGTCCCTTAAATTCCATTTCCATGGATCTTTGGAAAGTATCCACGACATTGGCTAATTCAAATGGAATTTTTTTATAGGCATACATGCCCCACTTGGTAGTGAAAGTCATTTTAAATTGGTGAGATTCTTGGACTAGAATTTGATTATAACCTAAATATCCATTGAGAAAAGAAAATCTTTGAGGTCCTGCCACTATTTGAAGGATCTTCTCCATCGATGGAAGCGAATAATAGTCTTTTAACAAGGTACAGTTCAAATCCCTAAAATCTACACACAATCGAATCTCTTTGTTCTTCTTCCTTACAGGAACTAGATTGGCCACCCAAGATGAGTGCTTGATGGAAAAAAATAACATGCTTCGATGATTTTGGTTAGATGCTTTCTCATTAGTGGCTCAATTTTGGGATTAATGGGCCTCTGTTTTTGGCAAACTGGTTTGAAATTAGGATCCAGTTCGATGGTATGTTGTGCCAGGCCTAGATAAAAATCACACAGGGCTTTATAGCTCCATGTAAAATTTTTTTGATACTCTTCAAAATTTTTGATGAAAGCTTCTTTCTCTTTGAAAGTACACACTTTGATAATTTTCAGGAACTTCTCATATGTAACCTCAACTTCCTCAAAATATTCTTCTTTGACCACCATGTCAGAGCTTTGTGGATTGATCATCTAAATTAAAAATGGATACCAGAGTGACTAAGTCTTTTGGTAGTTTGTTGTTATTAAATTGCATAATTTGATCACCATATGATTCTTACAACTTATCCTAATTTCTTGCAGCAAACTTCGCTTGTTCTTTTAGGAAAAGGACAATTTGTTTGTCACTATCAAACACTTTCAAGCCACTCACATTATTATGGAATTCAAGTCAAACCACTATTTTGAAAAATTGCTACCCTTCTTTCATGATATCAATAGGTATGTCATAATGCGAGCTATTTGTAGCAAGCCTATCAACATCTTGATTCTGATTTCTACGAACTGAATGGATCCCAAAAGCTTCAAAATATTCAATTAAATCCCAGACTCGGTTCTTGTATGATCTTAAAATATAATTATTGGATGTGATGTGTGCCATCACTTGATGAAATACTAACTCAATGTCTCCAAAACCAGTCAGAGCTTTGATTCCCTTCTTTTGGGCTAGTTGAGTTCCTTGCACAAGGTCCTCGTATTCACCAACATTGTTAGTGAAATTTAACTACAACCGAAAAGATGAGAATTATTTATCTCCCTCTAGAGAAATAAACACAACACCAGCACCAGATCCATTCTTACTTCTTGATTCTTCAAAGAAAAATTGTAACAGTTATTCCAAATTGCTTGGTGTATTGACAAGTTGTGGTATGATCGCATCTTCTTCATGAATACAGTAGGTACCTAATCTTATTTCTTCTAAAAGTAGCAAACCAACCTATTCTTCTACCAACACATCAGTATAGGGATCATACTAATGATCTCCACTTACTTCATCTATCACAGTATCATGGACTTATTCAATGAGAGTGGCCGGTTCATTATCAACATTTTCTTCTTCCAGAATTTTGATGGTGTGATTCCCATTTATAGGACTAGCAGTGTAGGGTTCTACATGATTATGGAAGATTGGTTTTTCCCTTATAATCACTTTGGTTCTGTATCGAGTCTTGAGAATCATATGTGACCAATCAGCTGATAGATAACTGCCCATCTTGGCAGTGAAATCTCATGATAGGAAGATGGCGAAGAGAGGAGGAAGATCAATGACTGATATGTCTTGGGTGGATGAAAAACTTAGGCATGCATGGATGGTAAGTTGAAGTCCTTTGATAACTCTAAAAGTATTAACTATGCCATCTGACTGAGCAACTCCTCTTACAACTGGCATATATTTAATGCCTAGTACATCTACAATTTGTTTGGACATGACTGAGCTGCTAGTAGTAGAATCGATCATATAATTATGCACTCGGTGGTTGCCAATGATCAAGGAAATATAGAATGGCAGTGGATTTTTGGCTTTAGGAATAATTTTCACTTCTAGTTGACACAAACTCATAGAAGTTATGTCCCCATGACATGACGATCTATTAGTTATACCAAAACTATTTATAGCTTCTTGCAACAAATTTCTTTGAGAAGGAATTAAGAGTGTGTCGCATATAGTAACGCTCAGGTTGGTCTTTGTCATCTATTCTACTATGTTGAAAGGAATTTATTAAAAATATTTGACACTTTTTTGGGCGTTAGGATCCTCTTTTTGAAATTTCTTTTCGGGTACTGTGATCCATGAAGAACCTTCTTTCCTCGCAGCTTAGCTAACATATGTTTCTGGAGGTTTCTTTCATGCATCTTTATCAATTGCCACTTGTTTCTGACAATGTGAAGTGGAGTCTTGGTCAGATTTGGAAGGTTAAGGTTCCATTTCTCTCTTATTAGAATGATTGTTTGGTGCCACTGATGAGGAATATATATTCAACCCAGAAAAATATTTTGGTTCCTCCATCAGGTTGTCATTTTATTGGGTGAGGATACCTAAAATGCTCTCTTGACCTGTGAAATCATAAAGGATAAAATATTTATCAAACCCGGGGTTCACTAGCATGGGAGCTTGAAAAATTACCATTTTGATGGCTTCAAATCTATCTTGTCCTTCCTTTATCCATGAGAATGGCATGTTTTCCTTCAGCATGGATGTCAGGGGTTTAGCCAATGTCATGAATTTAGGAATGAATCCTTGCAGCATGAAATTTATGGTTCCCATAAAACTCTAGAGACCCTAATCGTGACTTAGGAGAGATAAGGACATAATCGAATGATCCTGGATCAATCAATTGACAGTCCTTCCAATGAAACAACATGCCCCAATAACATTCCCTCATGCACCACAAAAATAAACTTCTTGGGATTAAGTGAAACTTGAAATTCCCTACACCTTCAGAAAACCTTCCTTAGATGCGTGATGTGATATTCTACAAGCTTAGGGTATACAATTATATCATCAATGTAAACCAAAATGATATCATTGATTAGTCCCTTAAATTCCATGTCCATGGATCTTTTGAAATTATCCATGGCATTGGACAATTCAAATGTCATATTGTTGTAGAAATACGTGCCCCACTTGGTAGTGAAAGCCATTTTAAATTGGTCAGATTCTTGGATCGGAACTTGATTGTAACCTGAATCTCCATCGAGTAGAGAAAATATTTGAGCTCCTGACACTGTTTGAAGGATATTCTCCATTGATGGAAGCTTATAATGGTCTTTCAATGAGGCACGGTTCAAGTACCTGAAATCTACACACAATTGAATCTCTTTATTATTTTTCCTTACAGGTACTAGATTGGCTACCGAAGACGAGTGCTTGATAGGAAAAAAATACATGATTTGATGAGTTTTGTTACCTCCTTTTGCATTATTGGATAAATTTTGAGATTAATGGGCCTCTGTTTCTGGTGAACTAGCTTGGCATTAGGATCTAGTTTGATGGTATGTTGTGCCAGGCCTAGATCAAAACCATGCAGGTCTTTATAGCTCCATGAAAAAATTTCGTGATACTCTTGAAAACGTTTGGTGAAATATTCCTTATCTTCAGAAGTACACACTTTTCCAATCTTCAATAACTTCTCATGTACTACCTCAAATTCCTCAAAATCTTTTTCTTTGACCACCATGTTAAAGATTTTTATTTTGTCTTGATCATTTGAATTAAAAATGGATTTGTAACACCCTTGACAGTTGTTATTTTATTCCTTTGCATCTCAATTGTTAGCATGTGATTTTCCTTTATAGGATACGTTCTTTTGACTTGGGGGAAATCATGCCTGATGTGGATAAGTATTTTCTGCTCTTAAGATCTTCTGAATGAACTGGAATAGTTTTCCTCAATTCATTTTTCACTTCTTGAAGGTGAGATTGCAATTTGGTTTTAAGAGTTGTAAACTTATTTATTTACTTGACTCATCCTTGGATCAATTTCAGTGATCTAAGGAATGTTTTAAATCCGTTCAAAGTGAACAACTGATGAATTGGCATTCCATGAATTGAGAAACACATGGAATGAACTTAGTAGATGCAAGTTATTTAATTCTCTTTTATGTGAAAATATTTCCATTCAGTGGTATGTTCCATTTTGGTCACTTGAGATTGACCCTGACAGGTCATTATTGACGTAATTGGGATTTCATCCTATTCATGGCATTGGAGAGAACCAGAATCCTATAAAGGACTAACCTACGGAATCATAAGCTAGGTAAAAGTATTTCCTACCTAAGCTATGTAAATTGATATAATTTTGATTCTAACCTAAACTTGGTGCTAAGGGAATTGGAAAAAGTTACTAGGTATTAAAACTAAACATTGAACCTATTACTACAAGGCGATATGGTGATCTAACCTAGTTCTTTAAACTATGGCATTTTGAATTATTTACCTATGAGGGTTTATCTAAACCTGATTGTTAAGGCCTATGGTGGGGGTTAGTTGTTAGTGTTATATCCTAAGGTATAAAATTTAATCTACGTAAGATATAACCTAAGCAAGTAACATGTCCTAAACTATTGGGCATGAATGGGGACTTATGTAGTAGCAAACATATTGGCAATGGTTACTAAGGAATTTATGTTGTTGATAAGAATTTTATCGTACACGGTACCGCAAGATTTGACAGGGGCTAGTTGGCTTGGTGGAGGCTTAGGTGGCAGTATCACTAAAATAGAAATACATGTTAATTTAGACTTGGCATTCGTAAGACTTGACAGGTGGTGGGAAGGAAGATTAGGAAGGAGATTTGGAATTAATGGAATTAATTGCTTTTGGTTTATGATCCCAAACCATCTTGGTAGGCATGCCAGTGGATTTTTCTTGGGTTATTTCACTTTGCATGTTCTCTGATTTTTAATCTGCATGTGCTCTAGTTTTTTAAACCAGTGGATTGAATTACACTTCATGACTATTTTTGAGGTTTAAAATTTATTTTTGTTTCATGGAATTTATAAAAGGCATTGTGGAAGAGGTATCTGGTTGTTCAATCTTTTGTGGAGAAGAAGGGAAGGAGTGAGCTCGGTAAGAGGTCTTCTTTGATTTGACAGAGACACTATCAGGCATGATAGGCTTTAACTGTTAAAATATATTTCTTTACTCTAAGTGTTTTCATTAAAACAACTCTTCTCTATGAGTTTTTATGCATTGCAAGATGTATTTGGATGTTTCATTACTAAGTTTATTAAGTCTTGTATTCTTGGTTTGAATCCTTTGCAAAAGCGGTATGGTTTAAGATATAGTAAGTGATTATTTGAACACATGAAAAACACATGCGAAAATGATTCTGTAATTCTGTTTGGCTTAACTGAATTTGGTAATTAAGGTTAGGTTTTTTTTACTTTCAAACGAATCTAATCTCACTAAATTTCTTTAGATAATATTTCATCTCGCCTATATTTGTTGAAGCTCTTGTTTTGTGATCCTATATTGGTAAAAAGCTCTAGTTTGTTATGAAAACTTTTAGGTAAGCTCAAATTTTGTTGGAAACTTGTGGGTATTCGAGAACTATTGTTGGGTTCTTGGTGTTGTTATGCTTGTGTTTCGCTCCGTAAGTATATGGAGCTATGAATAGAGTAGTAGTTGGTTGGTTCTTGTTTTCAAACCTGCGAACATTTGTTGTTGCTGAAACCCTAACATGACGTGAGAATTGTGTGGTGTTATCAAGATATTATGAATTGTTACTAGTTCGCATTTGGTTGATGTTTGTGTTTTACTATGACCTTGTGTATTGTATTGTGAGTTCATTATCAATACAACCTTAGCACTTACATGGTGTTGGTTTGAATTATTTTAAGTGATCTCCCAAACCACTTCAGTTGTTAAGCAAGGTTGATATGACAGTTATTTGAAAATGACACTTGATTTTTTATCTGAACTGTTTAAAAGTTTGTTCCATGCATTTTATCTAACATTAGGATGTGGAAGTTATATTTACTCAATAAGGAGTACTATGATTCAAAATGAGTTGAGGGAATTGTTTCATATTGTTAGAGTTAGAAACCTAAGCAAGGTGTCGGTCCAGTTAGGATTCTTTCTAGTTTTCTTTGTTTAAATATGCAAACCAAAAGGGAACAAAAGTTTCCCGAACTTGTTTCAAATCATTTGAATTATTTTGATCTTTGTAAGAATTTACACTCATCATGGTGCTCAGATTGGGATTCCGAATCTTGGGTAGAAAGTATCTTGTAAATATGTTGTTAGATCCTGTCGTATATATTGAGTTTATTGCAGTAGGGAAACTATTTTAAAACTCTGAATTCTCAAAAGGAAACAGATGCATGTGCATGGAGAAAAATAGAAATATGTGTTTATGAGTTGGTTGGTAACTCTGTGAGATTTGACTGGAGCCAACTTTGTAGTTTGCGATTCTTATTGGGAATTCATTCTTTATTTTTACTCTTGAAGCAATACCTTGAAAAGTATGGTAAATAATATTACTTGATTTAACCCATGGGTAATTCTTGGAGTTAACATATATTTGGATTTCTCTTCTGTTAGGTCTCCTTAAAGAAATGAAGAACCCATAAAAGAATTAGTATGATTCGTTAGTGTATATGTACTGTGTAAGACCATTATTGTTCTAATATTCCTATTTGAATAAATCTCTTGCTTACAATGGGAAGTTTTTAAAGGAAAAATTTCATTACATACCTTCTTACTTTAAGGTGTTCTTGTTCCTCTTTGGGAACTCTTATATGAATTTGAACTGTGTATATATGAAGAAGGGAATTTGTTAATCAAGTTGAAGGAAATGATTACTGGGTAGGATCATTTCTGTTAAGCCTCTTTTCTAATTCAGTTGGGAACAAGTTCATTTATTTGAAATCCTTTGTCGGTTATTCTTTAGGAAAAATTTAATCATTATTTTGGTAAGTGCAGCAAGTTGGGGGACAATTAAGTGGACATCAAATCCTAAATTTTACGTCAAAAAAACTAAACATGAAATTTAGTCTTCCATGGAATGAACCATGTCAAAAAGTCAAAAATATGTCATAAAAATGGTACCATCACATAGGGGAGACTACTAGCTTTGTAGAAATATTTATTTTAAAGTAAATAGAATAGGATAAATATCATTTTTTAATTTTTTACTAATAGTAGGTCTTTAAGACTATTTTTCCCGTGAATGTTTATGTCTATGTTTAAGACTACAAGATTTGTTTTACTTATTAGAATGTGATAAAACTTATACCATCTCAACTGTGGTGAAATTATATACATGTTAAAAAAAAATTATTTGGTTTCAATATTTTTTGATGAAGTTATGGCGAGCAAACGGAAAGTACTATGTTTTCTTTATGTTTTCAGACCACTTTCATCGAAAAAATCATAAAAAATAAAATATTGCTAAAAAAAATACAAAATAAAATCTATTCCAAGATAGATAACAACATCTAACTTCTCACCAAACAAAAAAAATATATATCAAATTTTGGTCATCCAAATTGCGGGCAAACGGACTGGAATCTTATAGGTGTTTTTAAAAAAAATACCAAGTCATTGAATTTTGAGTGTTTAATTTAGCTAAAATTGTCCATTTAAAAAAAAATAGTAGTTTAGAAACTAGATTCTGGATGCTACAATAAATATTTATATAATTTTTTGTAATTTTGAGTGTATGCATTGCTAATAATCCCTACAAGTTGATATTATGTTGTTATTTACAATATGACGTCCACTTATGACCCCTTTTTTGTCCACCAACTTGTTGCACTTAACCCATTTGGCTAACCTTCTCTTACTTTATCATTGATAGAAATTAAATAGAAGGAGAGTGATGACTGGTTGTTAAAAAAAGAATGTATCCTGCTAGTTGGTTGATGTTTCATCCTTCCATCTGGGATCTTTATTTATTCCTATTTTGATGAATGTCTTAAATGTTTGAATTGAGACAGTTAATCTCAAGATGAAACAACTTAGGTTATCATATGAATCTATTTCTACCTTGTGGATATTATGTAATTTAGAAAAATGAAAATGGTTTCTCTTCTTCTTACTAGAAAATTAAATGAAACATCCTAGTAAGTACATATTGAAAACACTTCCTGTATCTTATAATTAAGATAAGTGTTCTATTTTGTTTTGGTATAATGGAAAAAATAGGATGTTATGCTCTGTCGATTAGGATGATTGATAGGACCAATCATACTTTAATTTATAAAACTGATATTATAAATTATACTTTGTTCTTCCTTCAAAAGTGAACTCTGGTTCATTAATTCACTTTTTTTTTGTTATTCCTTATGTTTAGAGTATGAAATAATAATTGTTCATTAAAGCAAGGTTGTTTTTATTAGAACAATTAGTGGATTGCATTTCATTTTAAGGCTTAGTGCTTATCATGCTTAGTTCATTGAACTGACCCGTGCTATCAATTTTTGCAGATGGACTTTGTAAGTGATAAAAGATGGAAAAATCTTATATGATGCTTTGGATGATCTAAGTTTGATTATATTGAAGAATTCTGATTCGTTCTTGAGTTGTATTGAAAAAGAATAGTTATATTCCTTTTTGAATGAAGACTGTTGTCATGCAGTAAGCCCAAAAATGCATAAGTTTGTAAATGCATATGTTGGTAAATGCATAATTTTGTAAAGGTATAAGTTTGAAAATGAAATTGAAGGATGAGAACTTACTTGCATGAGTTGTGTAAATTATCATGTACCTTTGTAAAAGAAATGGAATCTTATCTTGCTGATATTATTTATATGATTAAATGAGGATTCTTGAATAAATAAGATAAAAGGGGAATTAGACTAATTTCCCTAATTAAGATTCAGCTAGATAAGTATAGAATTTAATGTTTTTATATAAACAATTTAATATAGTAAGATGAGGTGTAATGATCATATAATGAAAACTACTGAATATATAAAGAACAAAAAGGGTGTGTTAATCCCTAGAACTTAACCATGAAGAGGAAGACTCATCCTCTCTCATGAAAAAGTATACAAAAAAGAAGATATGATTTATAATCATAGACTACATTTAATAAAGTCTATTAAGATACAACCTAGGTGGTTGCTACACTTCCTTGATCGGTTAAGTCACATTTAACAGAACTTATGAGGTTGATGTCCTTTATTTTTCGTAACTACTTGTTAAGTCAAAATTAACAAACATAAAAAGAAATCTTGAGTTAAGGAAGTTTCCCAAGGATTAATGGAACCTGATTTGGAAAGGAACTTAGGGAGAGTTGGATTAGTTTTTGGACAAGGTTGTTGAAATCAGCTAATAATTATCCAAATTAATTAAATATTAATAATAACCTAGCAGTTTGTACATCTCAACGAGGCTACTCTGTAGGATGTTGGTACATGCCAACTACCAGGATGTACCTTCGAGAATATTAGGATCTTCTCAAGGATATAACATTGTAGTTGACATGTGGCAACACCCTTCTGGATTGATCATCTAGATCTACACGCTTAGGGACTTGAACTTAGTTTTTCTCTAGGAATAGGTAGTAGCATAGTTACGGTACGAAGTAACCATCTTGGACTCTGGGTACCTCGACACATGGGGTTAACCTAGGTTGACCCAGTATGCCAATATATCCTAAGTATTTGTGAGCTCCTTCTTATCATAACCTATGTTGTTAACCCAAATTAGGGTTAAACTAAGGAAAAGTGGACTAAAGGAAGTTATTAAAGGAAATTCTAGATAACAATTGAGTGGGGTGAAGGACGTGTTATCCAAAATTTCACCCCCCTAAGGTAAATTTGATAACATGTATTAGAATGTTCAAGTCCCAAGGCAATTGACTGATTCAGAGTAAAAATCAGGTTTCTAGGGTCCCTTCAGGAATTTTTCTAACTCCCCAGGCCGAAGAAGGAAGGAGCAAGCTCTGAGAAAATGCAAAAAAAAGGTTGCAGAAAGGAAAGTAGGTTGATCCAGGAAAAAGCGTGAAAATTGGCTAAGTCCTGCTCAAGGGAGCAACTGGGACATTTGGGACGTCAAGGTGCGGATCGGCCGAAAAGCCTCCAGGTGGCCCAAATTGCATTTGGGACAATCGGGCCAGAAGTACGCGAAGGGCGCGAAAAGCCGATCTGGTCGAAGGAGGAAGAAAAATTGGCTAAGTGTTGCTCGGGACGTTTGGGACAAAAAGACCCGAACCGGACGGATCGGCCGAAATGAGCACAGGCAGTCAAAAAGTGATTGGGACAAGCGGGCCAAAAAGACGCGAACCGGCCGAACCGGGTGAAATGGGAATAAGGAGTCCAAAACAAACTGGGACATTTGGGACAAATGGACGATAACCAGCCGGTTCGCCCGAAATCACACAGGGAGCGCTAAGCGTTTGGAACATTCGGGACGAAATGATGCGAAGGACGCGAAAGAGCCGGCAGGTCCGAAAACTAATGAGATCGCGCCACGTGTCTCAAGGAGAAAAGTCAAAAAGTCAAAGGGCAAGTTTTAAAGGGTCAGCGCGAACCAATGAAATGGTGCCACGTGTCCAAGCTGGGGCCCACAAGGAAATTTCAAAAAAAGACAGCCCGCCGAAAGACGGAGGAGAGAGAATTGCTCGTCCAATCAGAGCGTGCCACGTGTCATCCAAGTGGCAGAGCGCGGGAAAGATTTCAAAACACGTTTTCACCTGTTTTGTGCCCTAAAACTTCAGACCTCCATAACTTTCGATCCAGAGCTTGGATTTGCACGTTCCTTATATCAACGGAAAGCTGGTAAAATTCTCTACACGATTCAAGGGTCAATCTTGTGTTTTGGAGTAGTCTAGAGGGAGAAAATCAAGAAACGGATCTGACACGTGTGCACGGCCAGAAGTGACATTTTAGCGGCCAAATTTAATGTAGAATGGGTCGCATTCTCCTGTAATCCGGTCAAAGTGACAGGGTATGGGTTTGTAAGGTTCCCCATGCCGTTTTAATGCACTTGCAGTCAGGAAGAATGGGCTCCCATGCCTTTATACGTTTCTGTCCCCTGGGCTCGACCCATGCAATGTAAAATCCATAATTGGCTCATTTTGAAAAAAGAGGTTGTTCATTCTTTCGGCTCGGCCCCCCCTTCTTTTCGTCTCTAGGGTTGAAAATGGAGTTCGAGCCTCCTCCCTACTCTGTAATGGCATTTTTTTCCTTTTACTAATGGAATGATGTTCTATGCAAACTTCTGGAGCAATAAAACGTGTTCTGTGATGCATCTGTCCATCCTCTCTCGTTTTTGCTTGTTCTCTCCTTGCCTCTCTTCATTTGCAGGTATCTGTGCATGTCTAAATGTTCATTGCAGGTTTGGAGCTGTGTTCATGGAGTTTTGGGACATTTTCTGTGTGAAATCTATCCTTAGGCCTGTGATGCATCTGTCCATCCTTCCCATTGCTCACCTCTCTTTGTCCCATGGTAGTTTTGATAGATGTTCAACATCCTCCTTCTCTGGTGTATCACCATTTTAGTGTAGGCTTTTGCTGTTTTTCCCTTCTCTCTCTCTCTCTCTCTCTCTCTGTCTCCTTGGCATGGTTAGATTAGGATTAGATTAGCTTGCCTGCACTGGAATAGCTTGTGGTAGGTAGTTTAGGAGCAGGAACCAGCCTTCTCTGGAGATTCCTCTCTCGGTTTCACAAGTCCCCATGCTTGGAGAGAGGTTTCCATGTTTTGCAATCACACTAGATGCCTAAACATCAACCTAGAAGCCTGATGTGCGTCCAGGGGTGCTGTGATTTTACACTAACAGGACGTATTCCAAATTGACGTGTATGCCATAAAGGAATGAGTAATATGAATAGTATGTTAGAAAAAGTTTGGCCAAAGTATCACAAGCTGCTGATTGTGTTGACCTATGTCGCCTTGTCTAAGGTTCGAGATGCAGATGAGCATTGGTAGAAAATATTTAGATAGGTTCCTAGATAGATCACACCATACCCCAAACAGGGTAAGAGAACCAAGTATACATAGTATACAGAAAAATTATTCAATACTTAAACACGAATAGATTGATAGTTTGCCAAGTCATGAAATGAATAGATCGGTGGCACACTGAGTCATTACATCTACATATGGTTATCTATTCTAAGAATGGATGTTATGAATGTGTGTTCTAAATTATGTATTTAGAATAGAGAATGTTACTCAAAAAAAAAATTCCTTGTTTCTAAAGTCTTAAAATGGGAATGTTACATCTTGGTATTAGAGCTGAAGGTTACAGCTCTTGGACCTATTGTGTCCATAATCTGATAAAAACTATAATTTTCTTGTAACAGAAAATGTTTAGAATGAGAGGAAATGTTGCGAATAATGCTCCAGATGATGAAGGAGTAGCAACAACCTAAAAACTTGATGAAATCCTTGCTTTGCTATTGGACACAAGAGATCGTTTGACTGTACCCGAGCAACAAGTGATCGGTAATGAGGAGGAAGAAGAAGCTGGTAATAATAATCATCCACCTTCTGAGGACAACCCCAATATGGTGTTGATAATAACAATACTAATGTACCTATCCAACTAGAAAACAAAAAGGCTAGGTTGGCAGCTGAACTCACCAATGATATAAAAATGATAAGTCCACCTAAGTTTGATGGCACCACACTAGGTGATGGAGCTGAGAATTGGCTCAGTGAGATGGAGAAGCACTTTGCAATAAGAAACTTCTCAGAGGAAACCAAAGCTATTTGGGGAGCATATCAGCTTTCCCATGAAGAATATTCATGGTGGGATAGCCGTAAGGATGAGCTAAACATTGATGAAACTAACATCACTTGGGATCAATTTAAAAGTTATTTTAGGCAACAATTTCTACCACAACTTTATTATGATAAGAAAATGACTAAATTTCAGAACTTGGCTCAATGGAAGTTAACTGTAACTAAGTATTAGGAACAATTTATGAAACTACTGAAGTATGTACCTCAGTTTTAAACTGATGAGAAGTTTAGGATATGGAAATTCATCATGGGATTGAATCCCATTATTGGGGGAGAGGTTGATGTTCACAGCCCAACCACTATGGAAGGGGTTTTTGAAAAATCCATAAGGCAAGAATAGAAATTAAAGGATATTTCTTCTCACAAGGAGGAAGTACAGAATAAAGTTCCAAACTCTTCTTTAACTTCTCTTGCACCTAAGAAAGGACCATGGAAAATTTTTGGTAACAAAAGTAATTTTTCAATTGATAATAATAAGAAAACACCAACGAATAAGTTTTCTAGAAATACAAGAAACAATTTTTCCAAGAATAACAATAACGAGCAGAAGTCCTATGAAGGTCACAATGATAACTTTAAGGCTGGAAATAATTCTAAGCTTAAAAAGGGACCGGTAAGAGGTTGTTATAGTTGTGGCAAAGATCATTACGTGAATCAACGTCCTTTAAAGAAGGATGATCGTAATCAGCATCACAAGATACATGCTGCAGTAGCAAACAAGCAAGTTACACCTATAGAAGTTCCTGGTAAGTTATTCGGCATACATTTGACTTTTTTTTTATACGAGAGCTACTGAATGTTTTATTTCTAGTAAACTTGATTCAAAACTTAAAAGAAAAGCTAGAAAAATAGATAAATCATGGACTGTACATTATGGTAATAATTTTGTTCATACAGTTAGTATGTGTCTTTTTGGGGTATTCCTTGACTTACCTAGCTTTTCCATAAAAGTTGATCTCTATGTAGCACCTTTGAGATCTTATGATATAGTCATAGGCGTAAATTGGTTAGTGAAGCATAAAGAAAAAGTAGGCTGTTTTGGAAATCATATTAGTTGTTTAGATGATCTACAGAAAATAACAGAGATTCAAGGTGTAAAACGAGAAATTTCTATTAGGAAATTGTCAGTTATGCAACTTAAAAAGGCCAAAAATAAGGGCCGTACCTTATATGCAGTAAAAAATTCAGAATCTTCGGAAGAAAACAACGAGTTCATGGAATGTTATCCACTATTACAGAACTATGGTGACGTGTTTCTAGAAGAATTACTAGGGTTACCACCCAAAAGGGAGTTTGAATTCATGATTGAAATCACACCAGGTACTGAACCTATTTCTAAAGCACCTTATCGAATGACTACCATAGAGTTAGTAGAATTTAAGGCTCAGTTGCAAGAAATTTTGTCTAAGGGTTTGATTAGACCAAGTGTTTCACCTTGGGGAGCACAAGTGATCTTTGTGAAAAAGAAATATGGAACACTTATATTTTGAATTGATTACAGGATTTTAAACAAAGCAACAATCAAGAATAGACATCCACTTCCTAGAATTGATGACCTATTTGATTAGATGCATGGGGCATCAATATATTCTAAGATATATATTCAATCTGGATATCATCAATTACGAATTAAAGACGAGGACATTCATAAAATGACTTTCAGGACAAGGTATGGGCATTATGAATTCACAGTTTTACCCTTTGGATTAATGAATGCACCTGCCGCTTTTATGAACTTAATGAATAATATCTTTCAAGAATACTTGGAAAAGTTTGTACTTGTATTCTTGCACGACATTCTCATATATTCCAAAATTATTGAGGAGCATCATGAACACTTGAAAATAGTTTTGGAAATTATGAGAAAGAGACGGTTGTATGGTGAGCTATCCAAATGTTCTTTCTATGACACCGAAGCTCACTATTTAGGTCATGTTATAAGTAAATATGGGATTGTTGTAGATCCTTCTACAATTATAGCTATAACTGAGTGGCCTACACCAAAAAATGTACATGAAGTTAGAAGTTTCATGCGCCTTGCAGTTTATTATAGGAAATTTGTTAAGGATTTTTCTAAGGTGGCTGCACTAATAACTTCATTACAGAAAAAGGATAAAAAATTTGTTTGGAATGATAAATGTGAATCTGCTTTTAAAATTTTGAAAAGTCTGTTGACTTTAACACCTATCTTAGTTATACCTTATCCTAATGGAGACTTTCTTGTTGTAATTGATGCATCTAGGGAAGGTCTTGGAGGTATTTTTTAAAAAAATGATCATGCCATAGCTTATGAAAGTAGAAAACTTAAGTCACATTATTTGAATTATGCTCCACATGATTTAGAGCTTGCTTCCATAGTTCATGCACTTCAAGTTTGGAGGCATTATCTGTTGGGTAAACCATTTGAGTTGAAAACTGATCATCTAGGGTGGAAGTACATTTTCACTCAGCCAAATTTGAATGTAAGACAATGAAGGTGGTTAGATTTTTTTCTCTCAATATGATTTTGACAGAAGTTACACTACAGGAAAAGAGAATAGAGTGGCTGATGCTCTAAGTCGTAGGAAGCACATTTATGCTCTTATAACACTAAGAAATTAGTTTAAGGATGAAGTAAAAAGTGTTATCCACTGCTACAAAACTATGGTGATGTGTTTCTAGAAGAATTACTAAGGTTACCACCCAAAAGGGAGTTTGACTTCATGATTGAAATCAAACTAGGTACTAATCCTATTTCTAAAGCACCTTATCGAATGACTACCATAGAGTTAGTAGAACTTAAGGCTCAGTTGCAAGAAATTTTGTTTAAGGGTTTGATTAGACCAAGTGTTTCACCTTGGGGAGCACAAGTGATCTTTGTGAAAAAGAAATATGGAACACTTAGATTTTGCATTGATTACAGGATTTTAAACAAAGAAACAATCAAAAATAGATATCCACTTCCTAGAATTGATGACCTATTTGATCAGATGCATGGGGCATCAATATATTCTAAGATATATATTCGATCTGGATATCATCAATTATGAATTAAAGATGAGGACATTCATAAAATGAATTTTAGGACAAGGTATGGGCATTATGAATTCATAGTTTTACCCTTTGGATTAATGAATGCACCTGCAGCTTTTATGAACTTAATGAATAATATCTTTCAAGAATACTTGGACAAGTTTGTACTTGTATTCTTGGATGACATTCTCATATATTCTAAAATTATTGAGGAGCATCATGAACACTTGAAAATAGTTTTTGAAATTATGAGAAAGAACGGTTGTATGGTGAGCTGTCCAAATGTTCTTTCTATGACACCAAAGTTCACTATTTAGGTCATGTTATAAGTAAATATGGGATTGTTGTAGATCCTTCTAAAATTATAGCTATAACTAAGTGGCCTACACCAAAAAATGTACATGAAGTTAGAAGCTTCATGGGCCTTGCAGGTTATTATAGGAAATTTGTTAAGGATTTTTCTAAGGTGGCTACACCAATAACTTCATTGTAGAAAAAGGATAAGAAATTTGTTTGGAATGATAAATGTGAATATGCTTTTAAAATTTTCAAAAGTCTGTTGACTTCAACACCTATCTTAGTTGTACCTTATCCTAATGGAGACTTTCCTGTTGTAATTGATGTATATAGAGAAGGTCTTGGAGGTATTTTGTTACAAAATGATCATGCCATAGCTTATGAAAGTAGAAAACTGAAGTCACATGAGTTGAATTATGCTCCACATGATTTAGATCTTGCTGCCATAGTTCATGCACTTCAATTTTGGAGGCATTATCTATTGGGTAAACCATTTGAGTTGAAAACTGATCATCTGGGGAAGAAGTACATTTTCACTCAGCCAAATCTGAATGTAAGAAAACGAAGGTGGTTAGATTTTTTGTCTCAATATGATTTTGATAGAAGTTACACTACAAGAAAAGAGAATAGAGTGGCTGATGCTCTAAGTCGTAGGAAGCACATTTATGCTCTTATAACACTAAGAACTCAGTTTAAGGATGAAGTAAAAAGTGTTATCCACTGTTACAGAACTATGGTGACATGTTTCTAGAAGAATTATCAGGGTTACCACCCATCAAGGAGTTTGACTTCACGATTGAAATCAAACTAGGTACTGAACCTATTTCTAAAGCACATTATCAAATGACTACCATAGAGTTAGTAGAACTTAAGGCTCAGTTGTAAGAAATTTTGTCTAAGGGTTTGATTAGACCAAGTGTTTCACCTTGGGGAGCACCAGTGGTCTTTGTGAAAAAGAAAGATGGAACACTTAGATTTTGCATTGATTACATGATGTTAAACAAAGCAACAATCAAGAATAGATATCCAATTCCTAGAATTGATGACCTATTTGATTAGATGCATGGGGCATCAATATATTCTAAGATATATATTCAATCTGGATATCATCAATTACAAATTAAGAGATGAGGACATTCATTAAATGACTTTCAGGACAAGGTATGGGCATTATGAATTCAAGGTTTTACCCTTTGGATTAACGAATGCACCTGCAGTTTTTATGAACTTAATGAATAATATCTTTGAAGAGTACTTGGAAAAGTTTGTACTTGTATTGTTGGACGACATTCTTATATATTCTAAAATTATTGAGGAGCATCATGAACACTTGAAAATAGTTTTGGAAATTATGAGAAAGAGACGGTTGTATGGTGAGCTGTCCAAATGTTCTTTCTATGACACCAAAGTTCACTATTTAGGTCATGTTATAAGTAAATATGGGATTGTTGTAGATCCTTCTAAAATTTTAGCTATAACTGAGTGGCCTACAACAATGAATTTACATGAAGTTAGAAGCTTCATGGGCCTTGCAGGTTATTATAGGAAATTTGTTAAGGATTTTTTCTAAGGTGGCTACACCAATAACTTCATTGCAAAAAAATGATAAGAAATTTGTTTGGAATGAAAAATGTGAATCTTCTTTTGAAATTTTGAAAATTCAGTTGACTTCAACACCTATCTTAGTTGTACCTTATCCTAATGGAGACTTTACTGTTATAGCTGATGCATCTGGGGAAGGTCTTGGAGGTATTTTGTTACAAAATGATCATGTCATAGCTTATGAAAGTAGAAAACTTAAGTCACATGAGTTGAATTATGCTCCACACAATTTAGAGCTTTCTGCCATAGTTCATGCACTTCAAGTTTGGAGGCATTATCTATTGGGTAAACCATTTGAGTTGAAAACTGATCGTCTGGGGTAGAAGTAAATTTTCACTCAGCCAAATCTGAATGTAAGACAACGAAGGTGGTTAGAGTTTTTGTCTCAATATGATTTTGGAAAAAGTTACACTAAAGGAAAAGAGAATAGAGTGGTGGATGCTCTAAGTCATAGGAAGCACATTTATGCTCTTATAACACTAAGAACTTAGTTTAAGGATGAAGTAAAAAGTGTTATGGAATCTGACTCTTACTTTCAGCAAGTAAAAATTGCACTTGCTGCAGACCCAAAGGATGAAAGGTATAAAGGTTTTCACTTTGATGATGAAGGAATATTACGATATGAAAACAGAGTATAAATACCTTTGCCTAACGATTTGAGGAGGAAATTGTTAGCAGAGTTTCACAATTCACCTTTTTCAGGACACCCTGGCATTACAAAAATGCTTGCTGATATAAAACAACAATATTTCTGGAAAGGAATGAAAAAGGATGTTATTGATTTTGTGACTCATTGTCTTGAATGTCAATGTGTAAAAGTAGAGCATATGCACCCAGCTGGTTTATTGTATCCTCATAGCATACCGCAATACAAATGCAAGGTAATAAGCATGGATTTTGTATAAGGATTTCCTATGTCAAGAAATAAACATGATGTTATTTTGGTAGTAGTTGACAAAATAATGAAAGTATCTCATTTTATTGCTGGAAATCTAAAGGATGATTCTCCTATTTTGGCTAAAAGATTTGTACACAACAAATTTAGATTACATGGAGTGCCTGAATTAATCATATCAGATAGATACCTTAGAATGACGTCAAGGTTTTGGAATACGCTTAATGCAGCTCTTGGAAATAAATTGAATTTTAGTTCTGCGTATCATCTGAAAATGGATGGACAGACTAAAAGAGTAAATCAGGTTTTGAAGGATATGTTATGGATGTAGTGTATGGATCAGTAGTACAAGTGGGAGTACCTTCCATCTGTTGAATTTGCATACAATAACACATCATGCTTCTCTTAAGATGGAACCTTTTGAGGTGCTTTATGGAAGGAAGTGCAGAAACCCTATTACTTGGGATAACATTGAGGATAGAGAGGTAATTGGACTTGGAATCCTTATGGAAATGGAACAAAAAGTTAAAATGATTCGTGAATGCTTGAAAGAAGCTACAGATAGGCAAAAGAGTTATGCTGACTTAAAATGGGTTGACAAGAAATTTGAACTTGGAGAGAAGGTTTTTCTTTGGGTTAAACCAAAAAAGAGCTCTATAAATTTTGGCATGGCTGCCAAGTTAACACCTCGTTATGTAGGACCTTTTGAGATAGTTGAAGTAATCAACCCCGTAGCTTATCGTTTAGCACTACCACCTGCTTTGTCACGAATGCATGCTATTTTTCATATTTCTTTGCTTAAGAAATACATTTTAGATTTATCACATGTGTTAAATTGGAATTCCTTGCAGGTCCAAGACCCAGGAATAATCATGGTTAAACCCATTCAAGTGCTAGAAACTCACCAGTTGCATTTAAGAAATAGAGAAATAAGTCAATGTAAGGTCCACTGGGACCAGTTTAAAAAGGAAAGTTCAACTTGGGAAAATCTAGAGGATATGAAAAATGGTTTCCCATATCTATTTGAACAGAATTGAATCTATTGACTGATAATTTTTTTATGATTTTATCTTTATATGACATTAAGTAAGCAAGTTTTGGGTAGATAATTATTTAATTTGAACAAACAGTTATTTAATGTTGATTTATGGAACTATAAGGTTTTGAAATATTTGACTTGAATAAGAAAAGAGAAGGATTTGAATGTCCTTGATGTAAATTGTTAGAAGAGATAATCATCGGGATGATGATTCCTTTTAGGAGGGAAGCATTTAAAACCCTTGACAGTTGTTATTTTCTTCCTTTGCATCTTAGTTGTTAGCATGTGATTTTCCTTTATAGGATACGTTCTTTTGAATTTGCGAAAATCATGCTTGATGTGGATAAGTCTTTTATGCTCTTAAGATATTCTAAATGAACTGGAATAGTTTTCCTCAATTCATTTTTCACTTATTGAAGGTGAGATTTCAATTTGGTTTTAAGAGTTGTAAACTTATTTATTTACTCGACTCATCCTTGGATCAATTTCAGTGGTCTAAGGAATGTTTTAAATCCATTCAGAGTGAACAACTAATGAATTGGCATTCCATGAATTGAGAAACACATGGAATGAACTTAGTAGATGAAAGTTCTTTAATTATCTTTTATGTGAAAATATTTCCATTCAGTGGTATGTTCCATTTGGGTCACTTGAGATCGACCCTGACAGGTCATTAGCGATGTAATTGGGATATCATCCTATTCATGGCATTGGAGAGAATCAAAATTCCTTAAAGGACTATCCTACGGAATCCTAAGCTAGGTAAAAGTATTTCCTAGATAAGCTATGCAATTTGATATAATTATGATTCTAACCTAAACTTGGTGCTAAGGGAATTGGAAAAAGTTACTAGGTATTAAAACTAAACATTGAACCTATTACTACAAGGCGATATGGTGATCTAACCTAGTGCTTTAAACTATGGAATTTTGAATTATTTACCTATGAGGGTTTATCTAATCATAATTGCTAAGGCCTATGGTGGGGGTTAGTTTTTAGTGCTATATCCTAAGGTATAAACTTTAATCTACCTAAGATCTAACCTAAGCAAGTAACCTATCCTAAACTATTGGGCATGAATGGGGACTTATGTAGTCGCATGCATATTGGCGATGGTTCCTAAGGCATTTATGATGTTGATAATATTTTTATTGTATACGGTATGGCCAGCTTTAACAGGGGCTAGTTGGCTTGGTAGAGGCTTAGGTGGAAGTATCACTAAAATGGAAATACATGTTAATTTAAACTTGGCAGGCGGTGGCAAGGAAGATTAGGCGGAAGATTTGGAATTAATGGAATTAATTTATTTTAGTTTACAAGCCCAAACCATCTTGGTAGGCATGCCATCAGATTTTTCTTGGGTTGTTTCACTTTGCATGTTCTTTTATTTTCACTCTGCATGTGCTCTGGTTTTTCAAACCAATAGATTGAATTGCACTTCATGGCTATTTTGAGGTTTTGAATCTATTTTCATTTCATGGAATTTATAAGAGGTATTATGGAAGAGGTATCTAGTTGTTCAATCTTTAGTGGAGAAGAAGGGAAGGAGTGAGCTCGGCAGGAGGTCTTCTTTGATTTAGCAGAGACACTATCAGGCATGATAGGATCCAACTAAAAAATCTATTTCTTTCCTCTAAGTTTTTTCATTAAAACAACTCTAGTCTGTGATTTTTTATGCATTGCATGATGTATTTGGATGTTTGGTTACTGAGTTTATTAAGTCTTGTATTCTTGGTTTGAATCCTTTGCAAAAGTGGTCCGGTTTAAGATATAGTAAGTGATTGTTTGAACACATGAAAAATGCATTCAAAAATGATTATGTAATTGTGTTTGGCTTAATTGAATTTGGTAATTAAGGTTAGGTTTTGTTACTTTCAAATGAATGTATTATAACTAAAGTTCTTTAGATAATATTGCATCCTACCTATATCTGTTGAAGCTATTGTTTTGTGATCCTATGCTGGTAAAAATCTCTAGTTTGTTATGAAAACTTATAGGTAACCTCAAATTCTGTTGGAAACTTGTGGGTATTTGAGAACTATTTTTGGGTTCTTGGTACTGTTATTATCGTGTTTCACTTCGTAAGTATATGAAGCTGTGAATAGAGTAGTAGTTGGTTGGTTCTTGTTTTCAAATATGCAAACATTTTTTGTTGCTGAAACCCTAACATGGCGTGAGAATTGTGTGGTGTTATCAAGATATTATGAACTGTTACTAGTCTGTATTTGGTTGATGTTTGTGTTTTACTGTGACATTTTGTATTGTATTGTGAGTTCATAAAGAATACATCCTTAGCACTTACATGGTGTTGGTCTGAACTCTTTTAAGTGATCTCCTAAACCGCTTCAACTATTAAACAAGGTTGATATGATAGTTATTTAAAAATGACGCTTGATTTTTTTATCTGAACTGTTTAAAATTTTGTTCCATGCATTTTATCTAGCATTAGGATGTAGAAGTTATATTTACTCAATAAGAAGTACTGTGATTCAAAATGAGTCGAGGGAATTGTTTCATATTGTTGGAGTTAGAAACCTGAACAAAGTGTCGGTCCACTTGGGATTATTTCTAGTTTTCTTTGTTTAAATATGCAATCCAAAAGGGAAAAAAGTTGCCTGAACTTGTTTTAAATCAGTTGAATGATTTTGATCTTGGTGAGAACTTACGCTCATCATGGTGCTCAGATTGGGGTTCCGAATCTTAGGTAGAAAGTATCTTGTAAATATACTGTTAGATCATGTCGTATATATTGAGTTTATTATATTAGGGAAACTATTTTAAAACTCTAAATTCTCAAAAGGAAATAGATGCATGTGCATGGAGAAAACAGGAAATGTGGTTTTATGAGTTGGTTGGTAACTTTGTGAGATTTGACTAGAACCAACTTTGTAGTTTACGATTCTTATTGGGAATTCATTCTTTATTTTTACTCTTGAAGCAATACCTTGAAAAGTATGGTAAATACTATTACTTGATTTAACTCATGGGTAATTCTAGGCGTTAAAATCTACTCAAATTTCTCTTCTATTAGGTCTCCTTACAAAAATGAAGAACCCATAAAAGAATTAATACGATTCATTTGTGTATATGGACTATGTAAGACCATTACTATTCTAATATTCCTATTTGAATAAATCTCTTGCTTACAATGGGAAGTTTTTAAAGCAAAAGTTTCATTACATACCTTCTTACTTTAAGGTGTTCTTGTTCCTCTTTGGGAACTCTTATATGAATTTGAATTGTATATATATGAAGAAGGGACTTTGTTAATCAAGTTGAAGGAAATGATTACTGGGTAGGATCATTTATATTAAGCCTCTTTTCTAATTCAGTTGGGAACAAGCTCATTTATTTTAAATCCTTTGTTGGTTATTATTTAGGAAAAATTTAATCATTATTTGGATAACCTTATCTTACTTTATCATTGATAGAAATGAAATAGAAGGAGAGTGATGATTGGTTGTTAAAAAGAGAATGCATCCTGCTGGTTGGTTAATGTTTCATCCTTCCATCTGGGATCTTTATTTATTCCTATTCTGATGAATGTATTAAATGTTTGAATTGAGACAGTTAATCTTAAGATGAAACATCTTAGGTTATCATATGAACCTGTTTCTACCTTGTAGATATTATATAATTTAAAAAAATGAAAATGGTTTCTCTTCTTCTTACTAGAAAATTAGACTAAACATCCTAGTAAGTACATATTGAAAACACTTCATGTATCTTATAATTAAGATAAATGTTGTATTTTGTTTTGGTATAATGGAAACAATAGGATCTTATGCTCTATTTATTAGGATGATTGATAGGACCAATCATAATTTAATTTGTAAAACTAATATTATAAATTATACTTTGTTCTTCCTTCAGAAGTGAACTCTAGTTCATTAATGTTCTTATTTTTTATTGTTATTCCTTATGTTTAGAGTATGAAATACTAATTGTTCATTAAAATGGGGTCGTTTTTATTGGAAAAATTAATGGAGTGCACTTTGTTTTAAGGATTAGTGCTTATCATGCTCAGTTCATTGAACTGACCCGTGCTAGCAATTTTTGCAGATGGACTTCGTAAGTGATAAAAGATGGAAAAATATTATATGATGCATTGGATGATCTAAGTTTGATTATAGTGAAGAATTCTGATTCGTTCTTAATTTGTATTGAAAAAGAATAGTTATATTCCTTTTCGAATGAAGACTGTTGTCATGCAGTAATCCCAACAATGCATAAGTTTGTAAATGCATAAGTTTGTAAAGGTATAAGTTTGAAAATGAAATTGAAGGATGAGAACTTACTTGCATGAGTTGTTTAAATTATCACGTACCTTTGTAAAATAAATGAAATCTTATCTTGCTGATATTCTTTATATTATTTATATGATTAAATGAGGATTCTTGAATAAATAAGATAAAGGGGAATTAGACTAATTTCCCTAATTAATATGTAGATAGATAAATATAGAATTTTATGTTCTTCTATACACAATTTAATATAGTAAGATGAGGTGTAATGATCATACAATGAAAACTACTGAATATATAAAGAACAAAAAGTGTGTGTTAAACCCTAGAACTTAACCATGAAGAGGAAGACTTCTTATCTCTAATGAAAAAGTATACAAAAAGGAAGATATGATTTATAATCATAGATTACATTTAATAAAGTCTATTAAGATACAACCTAGGTGGTTGTTACACTTCCCTGATTGGTTAAGTCACATTTAACACAACTTATGAGGTTGTTGTCATTTCTTTTTGGTAACTACTTAAGTCAAAATTAACAAACATCGAAAGCAATCTTGAGTTAAGTAAGTTTCCCAAGGATTAATGGAACCTGATTTGGAAAGGAACTTAGGGAGATTTGGATTAGTTTTTGGACAAGGTTTTTGAAATCAGCTAATAATTATCCAAATTAATTAAGTATTAATAATCACCTAGGGGTTTGTACATCTCGACAAGGCTACTCTGTAGGATGCTGGAACATGCCAACTGTCAGGATCTACCTTCGAGAAGATTAGGATATTCTTGAGGATACAACATTGTAGTTGACATGTGGTAACACCCTTCTGCATTGGTCATCTAGATCTATACGCTAAATAAGGAATTGAACTTCGTTTCTCTCTAGGTCAAGTTAGTGGCATGTTTAGGATAGGTAGTAGCTTTCAATGGCTCAGGGTACCTTAGCACATCTAGTTGACTTAGGTCAACCGAGTATGCCATATACCCTAAGTCATTATGAGCACCTTCCTATAATAAATTATGTTTCTAACCAGGGCTAGGGTTAAACCTTGGACAAGTGGACTGATGGTAGTCAGTAAAGACCATTCTTGATAACAGATTGAGTGAGGTGAAGGATGTATTCCAAAATGACGAGTATGCCATCTAGGAATAGTGACATAAATAGTATGCTGAAAATCGTTGGCCAAAGTATTGCAAGCTGCTGTTTTTTTTGTCCTATGTCACCTAGTTTAAAGAAACATGATATCAAATGAATATTGGTAACAAATATTCATATATGTTCTTTAAATAGATCACTCAGTACCCGATTTAGGGTAGGATAACCAAGTATACGAAGTATATAATAAGTATTCAATACTTACAGTTAACATAAATAGATCGATAGATCACCGAGTTATGAAATGAATAGATTGGTGGATCACTGAGTCATTTACATCTGCATATGGTTATCTGTTTGAGATTGATTGGCATGGAATGTGTGTTCTAAATAATGCTTTATTTAGAACAGAGAACATTATGTAAAAAAAATTTCCTTGTTTCTAAATTTTTAAAATGGGAATGTTACAGTGAGAATTAATCATGAAGAACATGCAAGGATTTGAAAGGTGAAAATCTCATATGTCCATCTCTCCTATGACTATAAAAACTTATCTTGATTTCTTGCAGCAAACTCACGCTTCTTGTTGTCAGGAAAAGTGAATAATTTTTTTTTCACTATCAAACAATTTCTAGCTACTCTCATTATGCAAGGACTGCAGGTCTAAACCACTATTTTGACAAATTATTTCCCTTATTTCATGATATCAACAAGTGATATGTTTCCATATTGCGAACCAATTGTACACAAACCTATCAGCATCTTGATTCTGTATTTCTAGGAACTGTATGGATTCCAAAAGCTTCAAAACTATTCAATCAAGTCCGTAGACTTGGTTCTTGATATGCATCTTAAAAGATAATTATCTTTGATGTGATGTGTCATGCCATCACTTGATGAACAACTAACTCACTGTCTCTAAGAAATAGTCAGAGATTTTATCCCTTCTTTTGAAAGATGCTAGTTGAGTTCCTTGTACAAGGGCCTCATATTCGGTAACATTGTTAGTAAAAGGTAAATCTTACAACTAAAAAGACGAGAAATATTTATCTCCCTGTAGAGGAACATTAACATAACATGAAGCACTAGATCCATTCTTAATTCTTGATTCATCGAAGAACAATTGCAATAGTCCTTCTAAATCACTTGGTGTGTTGACAAGTTACAGTATGATCATATCTTCTTCATGAATACAATAGGTACCTAATATTGTTTCTTGTAAAAGTATAAAACCAACCTCTTCTTCTACCAACACATCAGTGTAGGGATCATACTAATGAACTCCACTTACTTCATCTAGCACAATATCAAGGACTTATTCTAACGAGAGTGGTTGGTTCATGAAACTCAACATAATTCCTCTTCGTAGGATCTCAGATGGTGTAATTCTACATTTATAAAGGATTAGCAGTGTAGGGTTATATATGATTATAGAAGATTGGTTCCACCCTTATAGTCACTTTTGTTACGTATCAAGTCATGAGAATCATATGTGACCAATCACCTAACAGATAACCACCCATCTTGGCAGTGAAATCTCGTGATATGCAGATGGCAAAGAGAAGAGGAAGATCAATGAATGATATGTCTTGGTCGAATGAAAAAATTGGGCATGTATGGATGGTAATTTGAATTCATTTGATAACTCCAAATGTCTTAACAGTTATGCCATCCAACTAAACAAACCCTCTTGCAACTTGCGTATATTATATGCCTCATACATCTGTAATTTTTTGGGCATGAATGAGCTACTGGCACTAGAATCGATCTGATGAATTATGTACCAGGGTGATCACCAATGATCAAGGAAATATAGAATGGTAGTGGATTGTTGGATTGTAGGAATACTTTTCCCTTCTCGGTTGACATAAACTCGTAGAAGCACTGCTACGTCCTTATCGACCTGACGTGATCAATCAGTTAGTACCAAAACTATTGAGAGCTTATTCATCAACATGAATTTCTTTTGAGAAGGATGATTGAGAGTGTATCCCACATAGTAAAAATGCTCAGATTGGTCTTCCTTCATTTATTATACTATGCTGAAAGGAATAGCTCCAAATTTTGTGGGGAGGACTTCTTTTAAGGCACTAGGATCCTCCTTTAGAAATGTAACTTGTTGGGTAAACTATGATCGCTGAATAACCTTCTTTCCTTCAAGCTTGGCTAATAGATGTATTTGTGGCAGGTTGCTTTCCCATGCATCGTTATCAACTGACCACTTGTGGCTGAGGATATGAAGTGTATTATTGATCATATTTTAAAGGACACCATGAATGTTCCATTTCTCTCTTCTTGGAACGAGTGTTTGAGGTTTCCACTAATGAGGAATCCTTCATATTCAACCCGGAAAAAATATTATGCTTGCCAGTTTAGTAAAGTGGTTTCTTCAGGTGCCTACAATTGATCTAAGGTTGTTGTGCAAGAATACATAGATGTCAGATTCTCTATTTGAACTATGATGTACAAGCAATATGAAAGCTTAAGAAATGAACCATAAGGTCCTATAAGAACTCCATTGGGATTAAATATTTTGATTATGGTGTTGAGAACAAAGATACCACACCATTAAAGTAGTCTTGAGTCTAGATTATTTTGGACAAGTACTATGGATCTAGATGAGCTAGGAGCAGTAAGAAGGGTTCTCAAAATTTCAAAAATGCCTGACATTTGCAGCTTGATTTGTAGCTTAATTTTATGCCTAATTGTTCCCTTGAAAAGGAGGATGGTTAGCTTGATACTACTGATTTTGTGGCTAATATGGACAATTATATTGAAATCGTTGCCTCTCGAGTGCAAAGAGGATTTATTTCCAAAATAATTTGCAGCAATGAATTGACTTAAAATAGATCATTTGAAGAGGCTTGAAAGGGAAGATTGAAAATGGTTGATTAATAGGTTACTAGAATAGGAGTGATCATAGGTTAAGATTGTTTTGATAAGATCTAGGAGATAATCCAAAATTAGCCAGTCATGGAGCTATCTTTCCAGCCTGAATCAAGGAATTTTCTACTCTTATGGAAACTTTATAGGCATCAAGTAATGTAGCCCCTCCTAAGGATTGGATCATAAGTACTAGATTCACTATTTAAGGCTCAGAAATAGTATAAGAATGTGTTATGTGGAGAATCGGATTTATTCAAGTGCTAGAATCCTATTCTAGGTCTTATGGAATTGGTTGAAAATCACTCATATATTCTTGGGGAGCTCTCTTCATGGTAGTGAGCCCGTTCTAAAAGCATAGGTGATCACTCTTGTCTTTAAAAATGTTTATAGATATTTTCTCCTAATTCATCCCAAGTGGTTATAGTGCCAACACTTAACCCTTGTGGGACCATTGAAGTGCCATTTCCCTTGAAAGAGGTAGCAAGAAGTCTAACCACAACGTTAGGAAAGGGGAGGTCCTCCGTGATATTATGCACAACATCAAATGTTGAGCTACATCAATAATATGTTCCACTAGAGTAATGTGAGTTTCCCCTATGTAAAAGGGTAAACTTTTGAGTGCCAGAACAAGTATAGGGTCACATTGAGCCAACAAAAGAGGAATTATTGAATTGAAAGGGTGAAACAATTGGTTTTGCACCATAGCAATAAGAGTTTGATTGTTCCTTGGTGGAGGAATTGAATGACCCTTATGAGGTAGAGCTGCAACTGGTGATATTGAAATGCCTCTTATTCTTATCTTTGGAGGAGAAAGGAAAATTTTAATATGTTGATAATTTCCTTACTTTGAGGAAGCTCTTATTTGAAATCTTCACATAAGTTAATGAACTGAGATTTGGAATCTACAGATATAGAGTCACCAGGTACTTTGACTTGTGTAAGTTAGAAGAGAAGTACAAACTTGGTCCCACTGGGCATGCCAAAAACTATTTTCACCAAATAACTGCACCCTCCGAATGGCCAAAATGTGAAAATGACGTTTGGTGTGATTGGGACACATGGGGTCACCTCTCAAACTATGGGACTTGGGATTGAGGTGAACCTCTAGAGAAGGCCAGCTTCCTCTTCCTAAACTAAGTGTTTTACTACTCCTAGTGTAATAAAATGGCTATCTAGTCCTATGCTAACATTTTCATGGGTTTTAGGGAAAGAAATATACATAAATTAAACTATACTAGGGATGGTGATGCACCAAATAAAGGATGTTTCTAGACTCATGATGGGTTAATTTGAAGAAGATGTGTGCACCAAAAGTCAACTTCACCTACTGCAACTTAGAGAGGGTACAAAATACCACAGACTAGGAAGCACGTGTTCCCTTTATTAGATCAATCAGACAAACAAGTTATCATTCTTCCAGTGAAGAAGGATGAACTTGAGAAGGGTGAACAAGCACCACAACTCAACTGCATGTAATGCTCCACTGCTTGATAAGTAAAGAAATCTAAGAACCCGCAATAGAAATGTGAACTTGCACAGTGTACATGCAAGCATGAGAAAAGGAAGAAAAAAGTATAAAAGGATGAAAGGACAAAGATTAGTCGTAAAACACACACTTTTATTACTTCAAAAATATCCACAATGCATCATACATTCAGAAGAGGAAACTTTTTCCATTACTATCTTGGAAAGGAGGCTTGAAAGTTCCCTAAACTTACAAGGACAACTTATAGAAGAGAGAAGAATCTTGAATTTTTTTCACTTGCCTATGATATCTAATTTTCCAACATATCTGACTTGTTGGAACCATTTAGAATGAGCTTCCAACTTAAATTTATAGAAGAATTTGTGAGAGAGAAGAAGAAAGGTCTTAATTACCTTCCTAAATTGAAGGCACGTGATGTATTTATTACAGTTGCTTGAACCATTAGAGAAGGCTCCATCATGTATCTATAATACCCAGTTGACCTAGTTCTCCTTAATTAATTAAAAGAATATTTAAATAATAAAAATAAATATTATTATTAAAATATTTGAATAAAAAATATTAAATTAATTTTAAAAATTATAATGTGGGACCCACTTAATGACTAGTTTACACTGAGGAGGGAGAATTATGAGGAAAACGACAAAAAGAGCCCAATTCAGTGGTTAGCTCACTGAGCCAACTAGCCAAGTTGGGAAATGAGATAGTCCATTGATCTTACCCTCCACCTCTACACCGAGATGAGAACTGAGTTTAATACACCGAGCTCCTTTTCATTTGCATATCCAAACCGAGCCCTTTGCATCGTTGCATCCAAACCAACGACCTCAAGCTCAGCGACATACTTCAAACTAACTCAGTCATATTTGATGACTCTACCCATGCCAACATGTTTCAACATAAAGTCCTGTGAAAAATCACTACTTGAGTTGAGCTTGACCCATGAATCCTTCTGCCAATGTTGACCAAGCTCCCATAGCTTAGGATTTTACATTCTTGGGTTTGGCTCAATGAGCTCCGAACCTAGCCTAATGGACACATTGATCTATCAGATCATTGAGATTTCTTCTGAGCTCGACCGAGATATATTTTATTTATGCTCACAATAAATCAACTATGTTGAGTCACTTCATCAATAGCCCACCAAAATGAGTTCAATGTCAATCCCCTTGCTTAATCTACCAATCTCTAATCCGTCGATCTTGTTTCTGCATTGGCGAGTAAAACAATGTGATCAAATCTAATTAACCTAAACCACTTCACACAACACTATCACAACCCTTATCTCCATATTCTCTAAGATATATCATGCATATGTTTCACATGCCAAGAAATTGAGCCAAACACCTTCATTAGGTTGAGCACTTTCGTCTCTTAAACAAGCCATTTCAGAACAACCTGACGAGTTTCCCTGAGTTATCAAATATGACTATCCTTTACTGTGACCTCACCTTGACCTTGGATTTTACCAAGACTAATATGTTTGTAAATTTTCACCATGTTGATCCCCAATGAGTTACTCCATGAGAAACTTGGCCATCATTAATATCTTCTTCATCATGACCATCCTTGGCTTTCTGTTTTACCAAGTTGAGCTACTTGTCATTTTTACATTTCCTTCGGTCTGATAGTTACCCTCTTTGACTTGAACTTCCCCCAAAATTTTACTTGGTCCCCTCACTTGGCATCATAGTTACAAAGTTTTGCGACTCACACCATCCCTTGTAGCTATTTGTTTAACATTGCCACAGAGCTCAAAATCCAATCTTAATCCTCACTTCTCCAATCTTTACATAATGAAGCATGAGCTTGCCATTTCATCTTCACCCTAAATGGCCCGAGGTACTCCTCGTTGTGATCCCTCTCATGCCATGTTGGTACCTACCACTGATATCCACAATCCATGTTGAATGGGTCCCCTTTACATATTTATATCACCACCATTTAGTTTGTGAGCCACTTGGATTGATCTCAATGCTAGATACGCACTAATTGACATATTTGTGTGGAAGAATTTAACTCACTTTAATGGATCCTCACCAAAATCTCCACATACCAGCACATTAACTCATTTTAAAGACCCAGTTGAGTCCAAATACCTCGGCTGGGTCTCCCACATTACACATTTACTGGTACATCAACTGCTCTATCGTGCTCTAACAAATTCCCCCAAATTAGCTGAGTATCTAACTCGATCTTAGTATGGACACTCCGAATCGAGTGGTAATTTGTCAATTTTCTTTGATTCTCCCATTTCACATCTCGTGTGGAAATCCTATGTTGGTTTGCCATGGTTAATACCCCGCTTGGCCATGTTTTCCAAAACTTCCCATACACGGAATTATTGGCATGATTTGTCATCTTGACATTTTCACGATGTCCTGAGTTCCCTCAAAATCCCCAATGTTATGGAATCCTTGTCTTGGTTTGCGATTCCAACATTTCCTCTTGCATCGCTTTCCTGGATCTCCCAATGTGGCTCTCCATCAAATTTCCCTCATGGAAAAAAATCATTTGAATATGGACATCTTTTGGCCAATTTGACTTGCAAGAGACCAAAATATTCTTGAGAGCTCCCCAAGCTTCATGACATATTTTAGCTTGAGCAGGTGATCTAAACTCACCGAGTTCCTTGATAACTATTCACATGTGAACATTGAGTGAGCTCACTTTGCATAACAACTGTCTTCAATGCATTCCCATGAACCGAGTTACCTTGAGTTATCCATCATGCTTGATGAATCCCATCGATAGGGCTCCATTATGTATCTTGTATTGTAATCACCACAAAATGAGCTCAATTCATCCTTTGCCACTCTTGATTCCTTGGCTTGTGTCCAAATCACCCTAGCTCTATATAACTCGTCCCAAAATGAGCTCACCACATGATCTTGTTAGCCATGCGTTAGCGGGTGTTTCCCAAACTGACTCGTTTATTCATCAATTCATCCCTGCTGAACCAAACTTCCTCTTAT
Organism: Taxus chinensis; assembly: GCA_019776745.2. Taxonomy (NCBI): domain Eukaryota; kingdom Viridiplantae; phylum Streptophyta; class Pinopsida; order Cupressales; family Taxaceae; genus Taxus; species Taxus chinensis. The sequence goes on along the minus strand of CM034156.1, from coordinate 397,085,594 downwards.
TTCTACGTGTGATATCATTTGCATGAGTTTTACGCAGTTCTTTGGAAAAACCTTGATAAGATCTTATTCACTTGCCATTCCTAGCATCAATTCTCACATGAGCTTCACATCTCCATTAGACCTGTCGAGTCACTAGTGGCTCGTCTTTCATGTTTTTAAGTTTGTGCCTCCCTCGAAGTGAATCAGATCTTAACTTAACCAACTAAGTGGAGCCATTTAAACTCCTCCATACTACGTCTGAGTTCTTATTTTTTCTTGGTGAGATCCTCCGATCAACTCGGTCCCTTTTTCTGAGGAAAATTCTATCTATTTACTCATGAACTCAAGCTCAACTCAGTGAAATATGCCAAGCTCCTTACCTACATTCCCAAAATCTTGATAATATTTGGCTCGATCTCATGACTCACTATTCACTGAGCTCTTGGGTTTTTCTCAACTCTGAGATCATGTGATCCTTTTTGAGCTTGATCTAAGCTCACCCTACCTGTTCCACAGTCGAGTTGGCTGTTGGTCTCTGATTTTCAACATACTCATTGTGATACTCATAAGCTCAACATTGAGTTATACCGAGCTCAGATTTTCCCTATGTCTCATTAAGCCATTTGTGGTACAATGCCACCATTCCATATTAATGCTATCGGCGAGATGAGTCCTTGGCACATTACTCAGCATGTAGAACCATCTTCCAAAATTGATCCCCCATATTCACATGATGGCTCAACTTCAAGATTTTTTCTTAACTTAGCCTAGAAACTAAGCCTCTCACTTTGATTGACACAACTTGAGCTCTTTCTAGGTGACACCAAGCTCTAAAAGACCTAATCCATCATGTTCACGTTGTTTTGAGTTAGGGATCCCTAGTCATGCTTCCTACTTAGCTCAATAGTCGCATATTATTGAAATGTTTCTCAGCTTTGTGCATGATGCAAGTGGCTTGGGCTCACATCCTTTTGAATAGAGCTTGGTCCATCCATATAAAACAACTCACCGCTACCTGAGAGTAACTCAATGAGCCAAGAAATAGTGTGACTGGGTTATAATTCCCCATGCATAGAGTGAACTTGCTGAGTAGCTCACCGAGTTACTAGATGAGTTTTTTCTAACTGAGTGCCATGTTGTTTCCTACATTTGACCCTATAATGATTTTTTATCTCCTGAGGCTATTTCTTGAAATAAGAGGATTATAGAAGCATAGTAGGACCACTTAAAAAATGGTTTACCAACTTTTATGATTCTTTTCTTGTGTTGGATGAATATGGGCCTACTTTGGCTATTTTATGCACTCTGAGTGAATTATGAGCTTCTAAAACAATGGGATTTTTAATTCCTAGAGTCCCATAGGCCCCTGTTGTCCAATTTTGTCATTTGTCTAAAATTGGATAACACATCTTAGAACTAAATTGTTTCTTCATCAAATAAAATTTATTTGAAGCACTAGGTTTTTCATATAAATTAAAAATATATTCGATTAACTCTATCATAGATGCCGCTTCTATAATATTAGAATGCACAGATACTTCTAGGCTCAATCTTATATATCTGTAAGCCTCTCTATCGAGAAACTTACATTCTTCATCAGTCATCTTTGTAGGTTTAGAATTTTCATCCAATGGTAAGTATAAATCGCTTTGATACATATAATATTGAATTTCCATCTTCCATAATTGATAATTTTGGCCTAAAAATTTCTCTAACTTGTATTTGTTTTCTTTTGTTGTTACTATAGCTACCACTCAATTAGAAAACCCTTTGTGAGTAAATATGTCAACACACAAAACACTCAAACAAATATTTGATACTAGTTGTTGGGGTTAGTACACCGTAAAGATAATATATCAGATGTAACCATACATGAAATAAAGACGAATATTCTAGAAAAAGAAATATATAAATAAAGAGATATAAATCAACACTAGATTTAATGTGGTTTACCTAATGTGAGTTACGTCCACAAAGAAACAAGCCAATCTATTATTCAAATCTTTTATAAGATATATAATGATGATTTACAATCTTCCACACCTCAAATGATGTACAATATTTTATTTCTCTCAAGCTTCTCCTTTTGCTCGAAGAATTTTCTATCACAATTATTTTACACAATAATCATCAATTCTTACTACTCTAACCTTATATACCAAGCTATATATACCTTATATAAACTTAAGGCACTTAGCCATATAATTGCAATCAATAGATATGCTTTGATACTAAAATTAGATCTAATTCCCGTGAGTTAAATAAAACACTCATGAACAGGTAACTGATTTCAGTTCCTTCTTGCCTAACTGATTCTAGTCCTAGCTGACCAATGTCAGTCCCTAAATAACTAATGTCAGTTACGTTATTGTCTAACAAGTTGATAATGCATGCTAAACTTAAGTAATTTATATCCACAACTCAATAATGTTTTTTAGTTCCCAAATTATATCTTACAATAGAGAGGTTGGTTTTACCATAGAACCATGGTACACCCTGCACTACATGGGTTAAATCTTCTTCTATTGAGAAAACATAAAGAACAATTTTTCAAACAAGGAAAAAGTTAGGAATTTTCCCATAGTATTCCAGTTTTTCTTTACCTAGCTACTTCCCTATTCAATGTATGGCTAAATCCCAATAAAACAACCTATCAAGGAAATTTGTACCTATCAAATGATTTTCTCACAATTGAATCAGAGACTTTCAAACAAGGGATGTTTTTTTCCCATTCAGGTTTGAGTCTTTGTAATAGGACATGGTTTTTTTTATAACATTTTCTCAGCCCATGATTTTTGCGGGTCTTCCACATCTAGCCTCACATTTTATTACTCTTGTTCTTCCAAACTGAATCTGATTTCTCTGCTCCCATCACCATCAAGATATACGTCCCCATTCATTTCCATCCACTATAAAATGTCTTCCACTCCAATTAGAGGTAAAATTCCTTCCATTAATCTTACTCCATTCTCAACAATTCCATTCATTGAAGGAATTGAGTGCTAGAAGGAAAGAGATGAGGAATGGTTTGTGTAAATCCATAACCCTTACAATAAGTACATCGACCTATGGTTATTTTTTGTTATAGATGATGAACACAAGGAAGTCAATATAATTATACTATGTGTAGTTATTGATTCGAGTACGTTGTGTGTTCAAGTCAAACATATTGACTATCAAAGTAATAAGTGTCTTATTTTGGATATGGATTTTGATGTTTTTTTATTTAGGAAATGGGAAATGCAAGCCTCAATAGACAAAGAACCATGTTCCTATTCACTATATGGTAGGAATTTGTGGTTGTTAGTAGATGATGATAGAATTGGTTATTCAAATGTTAAATACATTCAGAGTGGCATGTTTGAAGTACTCAAAAATTGTATAGAATTGATAAAACCTCTTCTATTTGTAATTTTTGTAATAGAACAAGTTTTCTTTCACCTCCTAAACATACCAGGTTGTTTACTATGCTAAGGCGAACATATTTTTCTAAATTTGGATTGATCCATATGAAAGAAACGATAAGAAGATTGTTCCAAGCCATAATCTCAGATGATAATAACACACCACATTAGATTTACAAAATAGAAGAGCTAAAATACCATGTATGGAAATCGATCATAATCCATAATGCTCAATACATTATAATAGAATGACTTGAATTATTCAATAAGAAAGATGTACATATAGGAGGAGGGAAGTGCAACTACTACCTAAATTAGTGGTGAATAACTCTCACTAACTAATACTAGTAGTTAACTTAACTCCAAAAGACTAGTAAGCTAACTCCACATAACTAAGAGGCTAACTCAACACAACTAGTAAGCTAACTCTACACAACTAGTACACCTAGGCGAGCTATCCCAACATGTGTAGGGATAACACAAGTGTAATAATTATCCTAATAAATAAATAATAGGATAAATAATAACCTACACTAACACCATATAGATCAAATTTGTAGGGGTTGAAAAAGAACACTAAATTAGTTGCATTGCTGAAGAAAGAAACCATAATATTCATGAAATCATAACCTTTTACTATTCAAAAATTTGATTACTTAATGTTAAATGGTGAATTATTTTAAATTGATGTTTCAAGGTGCCATATAACACCTCTAGAATATAAGTAACATCCTATAGATGATGAGAATGTTGACATTCTTGTTAAATCCATGTAGATAAATGTTATTCCTACATAGAGGGACATAATTCTTCTTCCCTTCTTGTAGTATACCAATAATGTCTTAGAACTCCAAGATTAAAAATTCCTAGAAAGGGATGATGTTAAAATTTAACTAATTGATGGCCAACATACAATATGTGCAAACAAAATATTTTTGGGTTAGACACTTACAAGTCTTTACACTCAAGGCTATAGTTTCGAAGGTATCATAACTTGTTTACAAATGCAAGTAACGAATCCATTAATAATATTTTTAAAGAATAGAATGAAGTGAACAAAACATGGATAAAAACCAAGTTTATTGATTTTCTATACAAAGCTAGATCAATTTAGAAATTGATAAGATGTCCTCAACATCCTAGATTAAACAAAAAAAAAAAAAAGAGTGAACAGTAATGTATTTTACTTATGTTACATTTTTTTATCAACATTTAATTTTGTTATATAAAAATATAAAATAGATTATTTTCCTTTGAATGAAGAACTATGAAAATCAATTCCTTTTTATTTTCAAAGTGGAAAGAAACAAAAGTCTATACGAAAAATGGACTTTTCTATTATTTTCAAATGATATATGGACTAAATGGATGATAAAATTTTATTTGTTTAGTTCAGGTGGCCTTGCGTGTTCACGTATTAAAGATGATCAGGTTAACTTTTAGCCAAATTATTTAGCAATATTCAGAGCCAATTTATTTTGGGTTGCTAGAGGAATGACCGACAAAGAGCTATCAATACTAGTAGATAACGTATAATCAGGTGATGTATGGTTAACTGGATCTATTTAGGAAGGAATAATAGTAGAGACATTTGATTCTTACTACAAGAGAATAAAAAGAGATAGAAAAAATAGAGGAAAAGTTCTATATTATTTAAAATAAAAACATCGTGATAATATTATATTGACATCATGCACTGACCAATGTAATTGAAAAATTTAAATTTTATGGATAACACTACTGCCAATTGATTGTACTATTAGATGTAAAGAGAAAAGGAAAGAAAAAATATGATTCCCAAATAGGGGGAAAAAGTTAAACAAAAAAGGACCAGGTGGCAGAATAAGTTCTTCCCATTGAGGCTTATATAATATTGTACAACTTTGTGATGCCAAAGCAAGAAAAATATATCAGAAAGGATGGATGACATCGAAGATTTTACTTGACAATGTTCCTACGTATTCAAGCTTATGTCAACTCTATAAACTATTCCTTCCACGAATTCTTTCAATGTTGAATGTGTTATCATTGCTTTTTGTAATTATTTTGGTGATATTTCTTTTGATGTAACAATGGAGTTGATAGCTATAATTAGAACCTATGTGCTAGATTGTATTATTACTTTTATTAGATTGAGTAAATAATAGGGAAGAAGGCTTCTGTAATCCATACACCGAAAGATGTAAAGTGAAAACACTCATAAAGGAAAAAAAAGAAACAAGACCACAAGAAATATTTAAACAAACTTAACCTAGGAAAAATGTAACACCCAGTAACAATTTAGACACAGTATGCTCATAGTTAGTACAACTACTTAGTTCTTGATTACACCATGTTCCATCCATCATCAATATTATCCACAAACCAGAATGTCTCCTTGATGTAGTATTTATATATATCATTGTCCCAAAATTTAAGAACTTTAAGGGAGTATAGATTGATTTGGGGGAGAGGCTTCTTGGAGAAAAGCTTTAGATTATCCTTATTGTTAAACTCCAAAACCACCTCACGATTACCCAAAGACGATACCTCCACCACCTTATATGGGATTTCAGGTTTTATACAAATAGACTTACTCTCATTATTTAAGACTTTGTTCTTCCTGTCATATTGCTTCCATATTGCTACCTCAAATGAATCCTCTATCTCAAATATATGCAAAATCAGAATAAGGGATATTGTAACTATTTTTTCCATTGGATCCTCTGATTCATAGTAAGATGAATAATCATCCTCATCCTCAGTCTAACTAGGATCCTCACTATCATCACAGTTCTCCTCTTTTTTTCCATTCAAATATGTGGTGTTTACTACTAGACGATTGAGACTCTCACTAGTGTTTACTACTAGACGATTGAGACTCTCACTAGACATGGAAGAAACTATCAGGGAATCCATGAAAGGCCCAACCACAACCTCCTCCATGCATTCAACATAAAAGGTTTCCCCAACCAAGATATCACCCTCACTAATGAGATGTGGACTGTCATAAAATAGGGGGTCAGGGGCCGGAGAAACCACCCTACCTAGAATGGAAGTCATAAGCTTCACCTACCATTCCTGAACTAAAAACTTACAAGAAAAAGTGTTGTGACCCACATATATACATTTAACATAGTACATAAGCAATTGTTCATACTCAATCTCCTATATTATTTCCCCATGGCTTAAGAAGAGATGAATAAAGGTTGGTATCTATTTAACCGACAATACATTCACACACACTCTCACTGCAACCATCCTTTTCCTGGTTAGTATTATCGAGTCAATGAACAACAAGTCCCCAATGGCTTTGGCTATCTCCTTCATCACCTCCACTTCCCAAAACCTGAGAGACAATTTAGGTAGCTTCACCCAAACAAGAAAGGCAATTGGTTCAATTTTTTCCATGGAAATACTATGACACCATTTTTCCTGATGAATCATCATCTTCCCATAAATCCAAGGACCCCCATTAATGGCCCTAAGGTACTCCTCCTCCCTATTGAATTGAATTATTTTATTGGAAATGGAAACCACAGAGATATCTCCCTTAAGGGACCATTTTCTTCTAGCTCAGGCCTTAACCAGGTCCATGTTTGGCCTAATGCCAGTAAAATTTCTAAACAGTGAAAGCCCATAGCTGAAACTGGTCTTTTTCACCAAAATTTAGAAATAAGAAGGGATGGCTCATTCTCTTTCCAACTCAATTTCTGGGGAGAGAGGGGGGAACATGGTTCACTCCTCCCAACAACATGCTCAACCCAAGATTTCACCGCATCATCCTTCACAGAAGATATCCCATCACTATATCTAATCTCCTTACCCAGACCTCCTTCATAAATTTGAAATGGTTTTTCCTGGTCAACCATTCCTTTAGATCTACCTAATTTTGAACTAAGACCCACACAATTATTAGAAAAATAATAATTTTTCTTTGGATGATGTAGATTACACAAGCCCCTAGATTGTATTATTATTGTTCTCATAAAATAGAATATTAAAGAATGTTAAGAGACACAATAAATAAATAAATAGAAAGTATAAAGACAGTGGAGAATCTATTCTAGATGGATGTTGTAGACTCTATGATAAGAACGAGAAATTTAAAAGTTTTTATCTTATGTACACATTAACTGGTGTGCTCAACTATGATGATAAAAATTCTGAAAGAGAAGAATTCACCGGGGATTGCATGGAAAATATTCCACAAAAATTGATAACTGTAAGTGAAATTATCGTAAAAGGAAAAAAACATCCTTTTCATTGGGAATGATCATATAAGTTATGGGCCGATTTTTTTACTCAATGTTGTTCCAAAAATTATTTAATATTAGTGCTTTATGGTGGCAGTGTTGTACTGTGTGCATTATTTTAATCCATTCTATCTATTATTTTTATTGTTGAGACACATAGTCAGGAAATGTTTTTGAAACATTACTATTTTCATATGAAGAAAGGTTTGTACTGTAATGCAACTTGAGTAGGTGATTTTTTAAAATGAATTTTCACCAAAAAAAACTACTTACACATTTCTTATTTATGTAGAAAACTAAATAATAATAGGAGTTGATGCACAACCATCTCAACTTAACACTACACAACGAATTCAACATGGTTATTTACCTTCAATCATTTTATAAATATGTTTAATGATCTCTATTTTAAATTTCCATTGTTTTTTTAAATACTATATGTTCACGAGGTCTGATAATAGATGAGGAGAACTCATCCACATTTGGCATGAATATGCAATCAAATCATGGTATGTTAGTCACATGAATTTATAAATAAAAATTGTTGTTAAGTCCCACAAATTTATAAGACAATTAATTTTTTATGCAGACAACTAACAACCGTTGAAAGGAATAATGGAGTGCATGGTGGTAACCAACATGAATATATAGTCATAACCTGGTATTTTAGCCATGTGGATTTTTAAACAAAACCATTTATAAGGCTCATAAATTTATAGAAACTGATATCATCTAACTCTAGAAGATAAACCATTTTCAAAGAAGGAATAACCAAATATACTATTTCAAAAGTTCATGGTGGCATCTAATGCTACAAAATTTGTAGTTATGGTTTCATAACTAACATAAATTAGTATTGATTCTTAGTCTAGCCAATGATGGTAGATCATAATGATCACTAATCCACATAAATATCTCAAAACTATTGTCTGAAAATGGGTGGTTCAACGAATATAAATGAACCCTAGTAGCTGCTAAAATTCATCCAGAATACATAAAATAATTTATTTTTTTACTTACCATATTACCATGAAGAGCAATATGCTTTTCAATTATGATTTCATTTTCCATAGCATGAAATCAATTATGAATTGATTAATGTTTTTTATAATACATCTTCCATAAAAAAAACTTGTAGTGGGTAAGGTCTATATAAGCCAGGATGGAAGCTCAGTCGGTAAGTGGTATCCTCCTAAAGTGTTGATATTGAATATACCATTTTACCACATAGATCACTATGTTTTTTCAAATATTCTTTTATTTTCCATAGAAATACAAAGATTATTAATAGATTAATGTTTTTGTTATCAATAGATTATGGATATATCCCTACTTCTTGCTAACATTGGGCCATCTTTTAGGTTTTCAGACTTGCGAACTTGAGATATCCCTCTAAAGAAGAATGAATTACACTTCCTAATCCTAGACTATAACTACCACTAATACAAGAAAACACCTATCTAAGACTATCCTAACAATTCCAAGGAGATAGGGGGAGAGAGAGTGCATGAAAGAATGGAAATCCTATACTAAGGGTGGTGATAACACCAAGATAAAGGGTGTTAGACAATCCTCAATGTTTGAAAACAAAGAAAGGTGAGCATAGAGAGGATGGAAAAGCATTAGAGACCAAGATTACACACAATGAACCATTTCATTAAGCATAACCACCTTGAAGCATGTAGTGAGAACAAGAGAATGCACCATAAAACTGTAAGAATGAAGAAAGGAAAGAGAAAGCAATAGAAACAATTCAATGATAGAGAGATAATCACAAACACTAATTTTTATTACAACAAGAGTATGCACAAGACATCATTATAGAAGGGAGAGGAAATATTCACCATTAAACAAATTACAAATGGAGGCTTGGGGCTCCAAAAACTACCTCACAAGGAAGAATAAGGGATGAAAGAAATAAAAATGTCAAACTTTTGTAAAAATGACCTTCTTAACAATGAGTGAGAGGAGAGAGAAGGAGATCTATTCCATGCTTCAAATACCTCCCAATTCATCATTACACTTACAAGAGGGATGGGGTTTCCTACAAAATCCATGCTCTATTACACCCTGTCTTAAGGAAGAAAGAATGGGTCTCCATACCTACATTACTTCATTTTAGGTACCTGGGTATGACATCAATGTCCTAAAACTTCATCCAAAATTTTCTCCTACATAACCTACCATCCTATATTGTTTTATTATTTCATAATGTAGGGATCTCAATCCTCTTCCCAACGTCTATAAATTTTGAAAAAATTATAAGTTTGAAGGATGTTATAAGGTTTTGAGTGTGGGTTAGTTTTTAGGTCTTCTTTGCCAAATTGCCACCTACACTAAGCTCTTCATTTTATCCACCACCTAAATTATCATTAAAATTGACGCCTAACTCCTTGTAAGTTGAGTGTTCAACTCAAATCACATCATGTATTGAGTCGTTGACTTTCTTCGTATCATTATATTTTCGTGCCTGCTTCCAACTTTTGTGACTCGATGAGCTTCTCATGTGTTTATGGTTCAGAACCCACCTAAAAATTGGTATAATCTTCTGAGATTCTAGGCCCATGTGATACAAGGACTTGAACTCCCTATGTAAAAACTTGACATACCAACATCCCTGACCGGTGCATATGGGTCATATTGGATCAAAATCATAGCACCCTTGAATGGCCTCAGATTTGCGTGGTACATCCAGTGTGGTTTGCATAACATTGGACCATCTCTCAAGTTGTGGTACTTGTAGACTTGAGATGACCCTTCGGAGAAATCTAACTTCTTCTTGATCCTAATGCTAAACTAATCCTAATGTAGAAATGATTTCTAACTACACCTATCCTAATAATTCCAAGGAGACAAGGAGAGAGAAAGTTTATAAAGAGGGAAATCCTACACTAATGAGGTGATAACACCAAGAAAAGGGGAGTGCTGGTAAAAATATTAGCTTCCTGTAATGGAGAGAGGTGAGCAATAGAGAGGATGGAAACATGCATCATAGACCAAAGATAGAGTTCACACAGAACACCACTTCAAACACATTAAACATAGCTCTTGAAAAAACCTACAATAGACATTAGAAGTATGCACAATACACCCTAAAATAATGAGAGGCAAGAAGAGACAATAAAATAATGAAGGATGGACAAAATTCATCACAAAACAGATTTAATTACTCCATGAGTTCACATAGTACATCATCAGTGGGCAAGGGGCGAGAAAATTCCATTACAGATCCAAGAGAGGAGGCTTAAGTTCCACTTTCAACCAGAGGGGAGAAAAAGAGAAGGGGCTAGGAGAGAAAATATGACCAACATTTTGAAATATCCCCATCCTTTACAATATATAAAAGAATAAGAGAAGGAGAGAGGGAAAATTTGAATCCTTCTTCAACCACCCCTAAAATGCATTGAATCCACCTACTCTAACCTTTCCAGAAAGCTTTCAAATCCACATGTAACAATGATGGCCTTCACTACAAGACCCATGCATACATGTGTTGTTTTGTTTTGGGTAAGAAAGGAGTCCACTCTTCATCATGGCAATAGGTGAGAGACTTGACAACCTCGAAAATGGTGGACCAGATCATTAATGGTGGTAGGTGAGTAGTAGGTGTCAGGGCTCTCCAAAAGTTTCTTTCTTGCTCAATTCTGAGCTCCTGGTTTAAAGACATGGCTATCTGAAGGTGCTGGGGTCAAGCATTTAATGTGGAATTGGAATATACAAAAGGGTCTGTCCATGCAGTGGCCACATGGCAGCCCCACACTTTTTGAAGATTTAAACCCCTCCTTTACACTTTTGAAGAATCATCATTGAGGCATGTGGCATTGTCCATGAGCCTGCTCTATATCATTTGTATTCTACCTAATCCCTTCTGGTTAGTGGAGACACTATGTCTAATCCTAGACACGTGGAGGCTCAGTGCACATTTGGGACCTGCCTCCAGATTTTAGCTTTGAAGTTACGTGGATGAGACACGTGGAGGCCTCCATAGGCTTTTCAAATTCTCAATGACTTACTCTACCCTCTTTTGATTCTAACCACATGGTGAGCTCGCACTCATTTGGGAACCCACTCTTGATTCTTCCTTTGAAGTTGCACCGAGATGACACATGGAGGATTCTATGAGTCCTTTGACTTAACCGATTCAGACCTGATCTGCCCCCTTTTTTACTCTAACCACGTGGCGAGCCTATGCTTGTTTAGGGACTACCTCTAGATTTTAACCTTGAAGATGCGCCGAGATGACGCATGGCTCCTTTTTCTAGTCCTAGACTTTTCAATAGCTGACTCTGTCTTTCTCAGGCCTTGGACACATGGAGGGTTTGTGCTAGTACAGGGTCTTTCTTTGGGTCACTCCTTTAAAGTTGTGCCAATGAGACATGTGGAGGCTTCCGCTGACCCTGTTGTACTTAGCCGATCTAGGCTTGCTGCCTTTCTCGGTCCCTAACTACGTGGTGAGATAACACTTGTTTGGGGTCTCCATTTTGGATTTTGTCCTTGGAATTATGTCGATGAGGCACATGGAACCATTCACGAGTCTTTCACTTGGCCTTGGGTCGACTCATATGTGAATTCCAAGAACTTCAATCCCTTTCTCTAATTCTTTCATGCTGAACCTCTGGTCTATTTTAACGTTATTGACCTCCTTCGACCTTGCTCCTCCATTGTTGAGCCTGCCTGCCCTTCGATTTGGGATCGATTGCAAGCTCACAGGACTAAACTGACCCTTTTGATTTTCTTATGTAAGGTCATGTTTGATCAATTTTTCCTATGGGGGGTAAAATTGGGATAACACTTTGGTGATTCACAGGGACATCTTCCTGTTAGATGAAGAGATGAGTTACCTTGTTGCATCCATTGGGCATGGAGTCACAAATCATAGCCTGATAATGATCTTATCCCTAAAACCGCGAGCCTGACTGCTTACACTCTCATTTTTCATAAGAAAATCTTAGAAATGAGGTTCTGAGAGTAGAAAATTATCTTGACTTGGGGCCTTCACCTACTCTGGAAATGCACTCCTTTGAAACCCAATTTTAGTTTCTCTATATTAGTTTTATTTTTAAATTAGTAACTGTTACAGGAAACTATGGGTCTTCCTACCGTAAATACTAAAGGGCCTGGTGCATTATACCTCAAAAGCAATATGAACAAAACTTATATACAAATATTAAATCGTACATGCCTCAAATAAGGCATGCAGAGTGTGCAAAAGCACTTATGTTGTTGAAAGCAAACCTACTCCTACTCCTACACTAACCCTAACAAATAAAATCTAAAGACAACTTGTTACATGTAGGGAGAAATAGCTTCCCTTTCTCAAAAAATGCGGCCATGTATATGATTTGGCATTGAACATGGATTTTATTATGAATGAGAAACTGAAAAGAGGTTCATCCTCCACCCATATCATCAAGGTATCAATGTCAATCAAAAATACCTCCTCAAGTTGATTGGCATTAGACTCTTGGAGGTACTGATGGTGACCCATGGTGCTTTGATACTCATCCTCATACCCTAAATTGGGAATGATCCCTTGGATCCAATGAAGCCAACTACCTAATTGGGCATGGTCTGGTCCTTTGAATGTGCCCATGGTTCTAAATTTCAACTCCAAGGATGAAGTCTTCCTGTAGTCCTTCTTGGGTGAATGGTGTGGAAAATATGGGATCCTCGTGCTCTTTTCCCTCCTCCTCCTGAGAAGAACATGGAAGATCATGATCCTCCAACCTTGGTTCTAGAGGGTCATTGTGAGATGTAGGCTAATATCCTTGGATTTTCTCCTCCATGGAAGTGGACTCATGTATTTGGAAGGGGGATGATGGAGGAGAAAATGATGTTATCTACATGGGCTCCTCACCATTAAAGAAATCCTCCAAGTCGGACAGATAATATTCCTCTTCATTGTCCTATTGTGTATGTTTGAAATCCTCCATAGTGTCCTTCATATCTATAATTTTCTCACCATGGTTCCCCTCATTCTCAAATATGAATTTTGAAAACTCAAAATCTTCTTTGACATCAGAGCTTGAAGGGGATGAATTGGGAGGAAGAACTGAAGGTTCTTCTATGGCATAATCTGCACTTGAAGCTTCTAGAACCATATGGTACTCCTCCATCATGGGTTCATCAATCAAATCATGCCCTTCAAATGAAAGCAAACGATCTTCAATAATGCTTTCTTCATTAAGTGGCCTCAACTTTGATTTGATCTCCTCCAATTTCTCCTCTTCAATGGGACTTGGTGCTAGTTGTTTTACCCTCACTTGTGTTGTAGTTGAAGCTTCCACCACTTGTGGTATGACCCTAGCCTCCTCCATGGGCTTAACCAATAAGGGAATCTTTGTCAATTCCAAATCTAAGAGCCAAGCTTACCAACTTTTTTGATCATTTCTTATTTTCTTGGATCTTCTTCTTATTGCTCTCCTTGATTGGTTTTTGGAGTCTCTTCTGTGACATGGACTTGGGGAGAGTAAGAGGAGTGGTGGGTAGGAGTCTCCACTAGTTATTTGTTTATTTGTGGTGGAGGGGAAGGTATTACCTTTGGCTCTTGTGGAGGGGAATTGGATTTGGAATGGAAAGAGTGAAGAAGAAATGAGGTGAGATGGAAGATTAAAAGATGGAGAAGGTAAATCAACACTTGGGGCAGAAGATGGGAAACTTGGAGACTCATGAAACTTTGCTTGCAGATGATACTAATTGGGGAAGAGGAAAAGAAAAGATATGAGGTGATGGACTCACCCATTGACAAGGTTGTATGGCACCAAGTTCATAGGCCTCTATCTCCTCAGTCCACTGCACATGTTGGGGCAACATCTCAATCATGAAGTCAAGCTTCTCTTGCAAGTTGTAGTGTCTTGGAAAAGGGCCTTCCCATGGACAAGGTACCCTGTAACCAATCGTGAATGCCTTCATCTATGTTGTAGCCCTAGACTGCACCATGCTAGCCTCCATTCTTTGAGATCTTTTCTAGTAGATCAACAGTTCTCCACATAAATGTTACCATTATATACCTCCCCTTGTTCTTGATAAGCTCCATAGCCAAACTAGCTTTGACACTACTCATATGGGTAAGCATAATGGTTTTGAATCTAATCATAATGCTGATATGGAGGAGTCGTGAAATACATTGGAGGTGGACTGCATTGTTGTTGTTGCAAGTGTGAGTTCCAAGTTGGGAATGAAGTCATGATTTCAAAACTTCATGGGATGGAAGAAGATGGAAGATTTGGAAAGAAAAATTGATGAAAATGGATGGGCAAAGATCTGTAACTCGGAGGATAGGTTGTTCACTAGATGGAGTCACCAGATGTGCTTGAAAGTGCCTCCAAAGGCTAGATCTCAGCAATAACACATCAAACCTGTTGAGATGAAGATGTAAATCTCTTTAGTCCTGTCCCATTAGGCATGCCAAAATTGTTGATGTAAAATCACAGCACCCCCTGAATGGCCTCAGATCTGATTAGAGCATCTGGTGTGACTGCATAACATGGGACCATCTCTCAAGATGTGGGGCTTGCGGACTTGAGATGGCCCTCCAGAGACATCTGACTTCTTTTTCATGATCCTAATGCTAAACTAATCCTAATTAAGAAATGACGTCTAACTATACCTATCCTATCAATGCCAAGGAGACAGGGGGAGAGAAAATGCATAAGGAGGGAAATCCTACACTAACGAGGTGATAACACCAAGAAAAGGGGAGTGCTGGTCACAATCTCAGCTGTATGAAATGGAGAGAGGTGAGAAATGGAGAGGATGGACAGATGCATCATAGACCAAAGATAAAGTTCACACAGAACACCACTTCAAACCCATTAAACACATCTCTTAAAAAAACCTGCGATAGACATCAGAAGTATGCATAGTACACCCTGCAATGATGAGAGGCAAGAAGAGACAATAAAATAAGGATGGAAAAAATGCATCACAAAATAGATTTTATTGCTCCGTGAGTTCATGTAGTACATCATCAATGGGAAAGAGGCAAGAAAATTCCATTACAGATCCAAGAGAGGAGGCTTAAGCTCCACATTCAACCCGAGGGGAGATAAAGAGAGGGAGGCAAGAGAGAAAATATGACCAACCTTTAGAAAAATGCACCTCCTTATAATATATAGGAAGAATGAGAGAAGGAGAGAGGGAAAATTTGAATCCTTCTTCAATCACCCCTACAATGCATTGAATCCACCTACTCCAACCACTCCATAAAGCATTAAAATACACCTATAATAATGACGGGCTTCACTACAAGACCCATGCCTGCATGTGTTGTTCCTTGCTGGGAAAGAAAGGAGTCCATTCTTCATCATGGTGATAGGTGAGACACTTGATAGCCTCAAAAATGGTGAACTAGATCATTTAATAGTGGCAGATGAGTAGCAGGCACCGAGAGCTCTCTAAAAAGTCCTTTCCCGCTCGATTCTGAGCTCTTGGTTGAAAGACATGATTGTCTGAAGGTCAAGGCTCAAGTGCTTAATGTGAGCTCACAATATGCAAAAGGTTCTGTCCATACAGGATCCACATGGCAGCCCTACACGTTTTGAAGATTTAGCCCCTTCCTCTCACTCTTGTAGTTACGCCGAACTGACATGTGGAACCTTTCGCTGTCTGCTCTGTTTCCTTTGCATTTTGCCTAAGTCCCTTCCATTAGTGGAGACTTTCTTCCTAACTCGAGACACGTGGAGGCTCAATGCACATTTGGGACCTACGTCTAGATTTTTCCTTTGAAGTTTCCTAGATGAGACACATGGAGGCCTTCGCAGGCTTTTCAAATTTTCAACTACTTCCTTTTGATTCTGACCACATGATAAGCTCATGCTCATTTGGGAACCTGCTCTTGATTCTTACTTTGAAGTTTCATTGAGATGACACATGGAGGCTTCCACTGGTCCTTTGACTTAACCAATTTAGGCCTGCTCTACCCCCTTTTTGACTCTAGCCACATGGCGAGCCTGCGCTTATTTGGGGACCACCTATGGATTTTAACCTTGAATATATGTCAAGTTGACATGTGGCTCCCTCCACCGGTCCTAGAATTTTCAATGACCGACTCTATATTTCTTGGGCCTTGGACATGTGGATGGTTCATGCTAGTTCAAGGTATTTCTTTGGGTAGTGCCTTTGAATTTATGCCGATGAGACATGTGGAGGCTTCCATTGACCCTGTTGTACTTAGCTGATTTGGGCATGCTTCCTTTCTCGTTCCCTAACTACATGGCAGGCTGGAACTTGTTTGGGGTCTCTGTTTTGGATTATGCCCTTGGAATTGCATTGATGAGGTATGTGGCACCATCCGCGAGTCTGTCACTTGGCCCTAGGTCAACTTGTATGTGAATTCTGATAACTTGAAGCCCTTTCTCCAATTCTTTCGTATTGAGCGTCTGGTCTCTTTTAACATTATTGGTCTCCTTAACCAACATTTCTCCTCTATTTTTGAGCCTACCTATCCTTAAATTTTGGATTGATTGCAAGCTCACATGATTGAACCGTCCCTTCCAATTTTCTTATGCAAGGTCATGTTTGATCAATTTTACCTATGGGGGGGTGAAATTGGGATAACAGGTCATGGAACCTGTATGCATGGAACATCACCTCTCCTTGTCATATTTTTTCTATGTAACCCGCGGCCCAACACCAATACCCATCTCACTGATCACCTTGATGAGTTAGCCTCCAATTTTTTCCTATTCTACCTCCAGCTTAGCGGCATGAATAACTTTGGGCTCATCAAACTAGATCAACGAACCAATCACTTTTGTGCCCATGTAGACATGGACCTGATCACAACATAAACCTATGACTATCCTTACGGGCCCACTACCTTCCTATCGAGCTAACAAGTTGAGTTGTGTTCAAATCCAAATCGCCAATCCTTTTCAATAGCTCATCAAGATAACTCAATGCTTTCGATCCTCATGCATGCAAACCAGATTGGCAGAGTTTTTTGGGCTATGAAGCAATTTTTTGACCCCCTTTTACATTTTTCTATGTTTTTTATATTTTCTCTTGGATTTTTTTACCAGAGGTCCATAGTGGGGTAATAGTGCTTCCTAAGACCTAATTTTACTCTTTTTCCTTTTTCCCCATATTTAAATCAATTTCTTGGCCTTTTTAATGACCGAGACCAAAAGGTGGGGGACTTCAAACTACTCTAATTACTCAATTTTCTAAATTTTTCCGTATTTTTTTAAGATTGGGAGATAGATGAACATGAGTGAAATGTCTCCAAGACCAATTTTACCATTTTCCTCATTTCTCTCCAAAATTGACTAAGTATGGAAACCTAGAAGAGGAAAAAAAATCTCCAAATGATCCCCAACTTCCAAAAATCACTTGTAATGCTTCCACAAGATGAAATTTTACTTAGATAGCTTACACTCTTCCTTGAATTCCCTTTCAATTGCGTAAACCCAAGTTTACCAATTGTCCATTTTTTACACATTAGGTAAAAATGGATAGAAACTTAGTGATCTCTTCAGGAAATCTTCATGTTAGATGAGTGACCATCGGCCTGGATGTATCTATTCAACATGGAGTCATCACTGATAGCCCAAACTAATCTGAATTTTCAAAATTTGACCTCATAATCTGCTTGAAGCACCACTGAATCTAGAATTGATCCAATGTTTACATTTACCAACTTTTATGAACAAAAATTTAAATTTTCATAAGTGGAAAATCATTTAGACATGAAATTATCTTTTCTTCTTCATTTATATGAACCGGTCTATTGGGAAAAGGATGAATGAAACATCTGTAATCTATCCCCAATCTGATTTTAGTTTCTCTTCATTTGAAACATTTTTAGGATTATAACTATTTCTAGAAAATTTGATCTTCTTTTGATAGCATTCCTACCTAGAGGCATACTGATGTGTGCAGGAGTAAACACAAAAAAAAAACTCTGTACAAAGAAAAAAAATCATACATGCCCCAAGTGGGACATCTAGAGTTTGAACGAACACTTCTTCTATGAAAAGAAAACCTACCTGCTCTACTCTAACCTAAGAAATGGAAAGTTCAAACAAATCCTGACACTGGTAAGGAAAATTAGCTTCCCTTTCTCACAACTTTGGACCATGTAACTTATTTGACACTAAATATGGTGATGTAATAGAGTGAAAAACTTAGTTGGATCCAATATTCCACCCAAGTCATCAAGGTATAACCTAGAAACAAAAGGAATAATTATTTTATTTTCTCTACATTTGGATTGAAGAGGCATGATAGCTGATCCTTGGTACTCTGAAACTCATCCTCGTGCTCAAAAGAAAGCATGACTAATGAAAAACAAGGTTCTTTCTCCAATGAAGTGAAATAATTGACTGGGAAAGGGATTATCCACTGAATTTTGCAATTAATCTGATTTCCAACTCCAATAAGGAAGTTTTCTTGGAGACATTCCAAGAAAAGGTGACTGTTTGTAAGTTTATTTTGGATTTCTTCTACTTCTACAAATAGTTGATTCTCTAATTTGATGACTAATATGAGAGTGGTTTCATCCTTGTTCTCTTCCATGTTCTTCAACAACGTGAAACTACTCGATAACATGTAGCTATTTTGGATTGATTGTAGGATCTAATAGAATCATTGGTGAATCACTGCAACCTATTGAAGCTTACTTCTCATTTAGGAGTTTCTCTTCCTCTCCTTGAAGGCCAATAAGATCTTGATCCTAGATTTCCTCATTCAACATGAAATTTGAGAGATCAAATTCCTTTATTTTTTTCTCTTGAGGGATGTTTTGGGCTTTGAGATCTTCTTGGATAACCTCCTCTATCATGGACTCATCAACAAAATATTAAGGAAGAACAAACAATTCAATGATGGAGAGATAATTTAAAACGTTGATTGTTATTTCTTGAGGAGTATGCACAATACATATTTATATCATGGAGAGGAAATATTCACCATTAAAAATCTTACAAATGGATGCTTTGGGATAAAAAAACTACCTCATAAGGAAGAAGAAGGGAGGGCAGCACTAAAAATGTGAAACTTTTGTAAAAATTACCACCTTTACAATATATAGGAAGAATGAGTGAGAGGAGAGAGAAGGAGATCTAATCTATGCCTCAACTACCTCCCACTTGATCATTGAACTTTCAAGAGGGATTTATTTTCCTGTAAAACCATTACTCCATTGTACCCCAGTATGTGGAAGAAATAATGGGCCTCCATACTTGCATTTACTCCATTTTCGGTACTTGGGTATAGCCTCAATTTCCTAAAACTTCATCCCCATTTTTCTCCAACCTAATATACAAACCTCAAATATTTATGATTTCATAATGTAGGGATATAAATCCTCTTTCCAACACCTATAATTTCTTGAAAAAATGATAATTCCAAAGGAAGTTATGATGTTTTGAGTATTAGCTAGTTTTTTAGGTCTTCTTCACCAACTCGCCACCTACCAGAAGATCTTCATTTAACTTGCCACCTAAGTAACCATTTAACTCAACACCTTACCCCTTGTAATTTAGGTGTGGAACAAAACTTTCATCATGCATCAAGTCACCGAATTTCTTCATTTCATTTCATTCCCACGCCTACTTCTGACTTCCACGACTCGACAAGCTCCTTGTGTGTTTCATGTTTGAAACCTGCCTAACACTTGTTACAATCTGCGAAGGTTCTCGACTGACTTGATAACCTAACTTAAACACCCAATGTAAACCCTTGACATGCTGACATCCCCGAATAATGGATTTTGATCATGGAACTCCCATATATGCACATCATCTCACCTCATCATGTTTTACACCCGTGGAACCTACGGCTCGACATAAACACCCACCTCACCGATCGCCTCAGTCAGTTAAGCTCCCACTTTAACCTATGCTTCCTCTGGCTTGGCAATATGACTAGCTTCAGGATCTCTAAGTTGGATTTGTGATAAAATAACTTTCTGGCCTATGTTGACACCAACCCAATCACAACGTCCACATCTAACTTACCTTGTAGACTCGTTGCTTTTCTGTTGAGTTACCTAGCTTATCCAGATTCAAACTCGACTCGCCAACCATTTTGCATAGCTCATCAAGCTACCCAAATACATATGACCTTTGTTCATGTGAACTAGATCACCCTTGTTGTGTTTATCTTGCCTAACAGCTTAGATGAGGTATTTTAGCTTTGAAGATATTTTTGACCCCCTTTGAAATTTTTCTATATTTTATAGATTTTCTCTTGGTATTCTTGGGAGTAGAGAGCCATGGAGGTGTAGTAGGGCTTCCTAAGATTGAATTTTCATCTTTTTCCATTTTTGGCCATTTTAAAATCAATTTCTTAGCATTTTTTGTTATTGAGACCAAGGGGGTGGGGACTTTAAACTACTCTAATTTCTAAATTTTTCATTTTTTCCATAATTTCTTGAGCCAAAGAGATAGATGAAGACAAGTGAAATTTCCCAAAGACCAATTTGACCATTTTTCTCATTTTTCTCTAGAATTGACTAAGTATGAAAACCCAGAAGAGGAAAAAAATTCTCCAAATGATCCCTAACTTCCCAAAATCACTTGCAATGCTTCCATAATGTGAAATTTTACCTACAAAACTTATATTATTCCTTGAATTCCCTGTTAATCACATAAACCCAAGTTTCCTATTTTTCCATTTTTACCCAAGAGGGTAAAAATAGATAAAATTTTATTTGAAATAGATCTTGCATCAAACGATCTAGCTGCGAGTAAAGAAGATGGAATCCTACGTGCAAGCACCATCATTAAGTGGTATCTGCAAGCTAAAATTTTGATTATTTACATTGGTTAGCATTGATATGAGACTGATTATAAAAAAAATTATTTACTTCCCTAGAGTTAGCCATAAGAATTACTTTGTTATTTTACATTTGGAGGGATTTCTGTATGAGAAAAACAAATATTCCTCTAAAGAGATGTCATTCAAGATCAACAAGGATACTATGAACTTGTGAGGTGGCACCTGAAAGAGTTTATAAATTCATCGTCAACAAAATTTGAAATGGGATTCTGGTTTGACAAAATATCTTCTACTGATGTTGAAAAGATGACAAAGGCTTTCAGTAAAAATTTATCGACTGAATTGAATCCATTAGTCACCTTGGAAAAAGAACATTACAATATAGTCGATGCAATTGGAATTAAATATCTAGACAAGGTTTCAAGTAGATATGATGTTCCCTACAATTCTAAAGATAGATTGGGTATTACATTAGGTGCAAATGAAAACCCTCCTGCAAATTTTATGGTTGGGATGACAAACAGAGGAGAAAATTGTTCAAAATATATGTGGTTCATGACCAATTTTATAAATACTTATCACTAATAGTGTCTAAGGGATTGAATGTGGTAGACAACATAAACTATTTGGAGCGAGAAGGTGTTGAATAAATACTTATCATTTTAAAATGCTATTATGATGATGCTACTTAACATTGTAAATAAAATACATTCATATGTTTTTATGATGGATATGATTAATGATTTTGTATTTTGAGATTGTATGAATATAACTTGAGATTATTTATATTTACCCTAATTATAAGTTGAGAGTGTGAGTTTATAATTTGTAATGCAAATTAATAAAAAAATTTATTGGAACAAATATTTGAGTAGTTTTTATTAATCAAATATATATTCCTAAATTAATTATGAACATGCTTAAATACTATTTTTTGCTTCAATAATAGAAAATGTATACCACTTTAAAATGAAATTAAATAACTACAATACAATATGTAAAGACTCGTCATGCTGAAAATTACATTTGACTCAAATAAGATCTTCACAAAAAATATTCCTAGTATAACAATAAGAAAGGACGAACGTCCTTAGATTCGGTACCTTCTTCACCACCTACAACCCTTTTACTTTTGATATATCAATGTCGAATGGGACTTGTTTTTTATTTTTTGATTGATTCACCACCCTCAACCATTTGATTTTGTTTTTTTCTCATTCGTAGAAAAGAACACATGAAACATGAAAGTGATCATATTTCATATAAATGGTGTTTTGGCACACACCCTCCACAAGGGTGATTTATCATACAAATAGTTAAGAACGTTTCACAACATCGAGATCAAAACAAAAATTTATTTTCTTAGACCTAATGTGAAAGAATTATTGCAATGGTGTGAAAAAAAATTCAAAATAACATGATGGAAATCGACGAGAAATTCAAATTTTGATGACATGATGCCTTCATTCAATCAAAATATTTTATTAAAGGTTAGAAGCATGGAGTTCATATGTACACACTAATAGTGTGTCAAGACCAAATGCTCCAGTTATTAATGTTATGTGAATCCCGAATTATATCTCAAGAATATTAACTTTGTTTAGTGGTAGTTGAATAAATCATACAATTGTAAAAATATAGTGCTAGTAGATGACTCTTTCAAGAAAAACAAGTTCAAAGATGTAACAAACTACATAATTTTAAAAGCCTTTAACATAGATTTGTTATCCTGTAAAATTGACAAGGGAAATTTTGCAGGTAACCATACCTAAATTTTGTTCTGGTTCCTCATTAAGGTCCCTTAGTGTTCGAAAGGGAAAAAAATCCCTTTCCAGAAAATCTGGTTTTTCGAACTTAGTCATTTTGGTCCTTTTTGGCTAGGTGCACATTTTGTTAATGCAACACAAACATTATTTGCACCCAATTATATTTCCTTTGGCGCACCCTTTGGAGTGTTAACACAATAATTTTTGCACCTCCCCATCATGTGCCTTTCTTTCTTGCACCAAGGCGCATGCGCCGGCATGTCAACAAAAAAATGTTCCACCCTTAAGCGGTGCGCCAAAGCGCTCAAAATCCCATGTTGACAGTCCTGAATTTACGCCAAAGGAACAGATAATTTCTTGTTGACAGAAACGCATATTACCATGCCGCCAAAGGGCACAAATATTTTCATGTCGACATACTTTTTGGTGCACCCTTTGAAAAAGTTGGTGGCACATTTATTATGCCTTTTGCTATATATAGGTGCATCCGCCCTTTTATTTTCACAATTGAAAAACATGTTAAAATTTATTCATCTGCACATGTCAGTGCTCCTGTCATCCTCATTTCATGTTCATAGACCCCACTTCATTTCTCTCATTCTATATATTCCAGGTAAGTGGTCCTTGCTTTTCTTATGGTTTTTGTTTTAGTTTGGTTGTTTTTGGGATAGTACTAAAATGAATCTGAAGAAATACCATAAACCCTTCCAGCCTGTTTTGCAATCTTCCCTCCCAAGCCAGTTTCACCCTCCTTCCAGATCTGCTGGCCTGGAGGGCTTTGTCTCAAAAACGAGCCTGAGATCTTCTTCACTCTGTCCCCCTTCACTGTTAAATCCACGTCAAAAGAGGCCTAAAACTGCAAACCAATCAGGAAAATCAAAAACCTAAAAGTTATCAGTTCTAGGCCATAGTTTTCTTTTGGCGCAATCGCCATCCTTGTTACATAAAACACAGTAATGCCAGGAGGGCACATTGTCCTTCCCTGCATCACGCATCCTCCCTGCACTGAGAAAAACTAAAAATCCCTACACCGGTGTAGGCACAATCCTTCTTACACCAACAAAAGTTTGTTATGCAATCTCTTCTTGCGTCGCGCCAAAGGCCCCTCGGTGCATATAAAGTCAGTGGTACACCCTTTAATGCTATGCCGCTTGGTGCACAAAAATTTTATGCAACACGTTCCATCTCTGTGCCATTAGCACATTCTTCTACCATGTAATACAAAAATTATTTGCCCCTAATTTAAAACTTTACACAATGGCACAGGCACAAATTTGTCTGCATCAACACATAGTGTTGTATGTAATTTTCCAGCAATGTACCCTTTTGTGCTGATTTCTTCCTTGCAACACTCCACCTCAGTGCGCCATACTTTTGACTCTACATCCTACAATATTTCCACGCCCTGTGCCCAGAATTTTTTAAATTGCTAACTCCTCATTTTGTAAAGCTTTGATGGATATATTTAACAGCTAACATGGCTCTTCTAAGCGTTGGACTTCTCTCCTTCTTCTTATAGATCAGCAACTAAACTTAGATTTACATATGTCTACATCAAGCAAAAGGCCAACCAAGTCAAAGGGTAAGGCCAAACTCATAGAGGAAGAAATGAAATACAAGTATCAAAGGGTCAGAATGCCTGAGTCCCATGCAGAATGTGACTTAGACATCAGAGATTCCAAACTTGGCCATATAGACATGGAAGATTTTTGGGCCAGAACTAGAAGGGTCACAGGTAGTCCTTGGATGGACAAACTAGTGGGCAGTGGTCTGCATTTTGCTGGGGGAATCCCCGTTAGTGTAGTAAATAATGAGTTCATGATGGTGGTGGCCTGCTGCTATAACAAAGACACAAGGTGTGTCGAGAACGAAAAGGGTGAGGTCATAATCAACCTCACTACCTGGCACTTCGAGATCATGTTGGGTATTCCCCACCACCATCATTTTGTGGCTATAAGCTAGGAAGACTGCGTAAAGGCATGGGAAGAAAATGAAGACAAATGCATGTAGTTAATGAACGAAGTGTATTTGAAAAATAAGAAGGTAATAACCAGGTGGCCGTAGGTTATTCACCACAGTGACTTCTCTGAGGAACTGAGTGACACCATTACCTTCCTGAGTAGGGTGTTTGGGCTTTCTGATGCCCATTACTTCCACAAATGGATGCTTAGGTACCTGGAAACAATGAACAAGAACATGCCTGATCAGTGTTTTGAGTGGGCAGAAATTATTAGCAGCACCATCTCTGAGGAGCTTCAACAACTCACAACAATGGGGAGGTTCTACATGAACTCCTACATGGTCTACGATGCTACTTCTGAGAGAGATTATCCAGTGCTGAGCCGATGCGGAGTGTGGCCCCAAGTAAAAATATTTGAATACTATCAAGAATTAAGAATAGAAAACATCATTCCATAGTTCACCAAGATCAACGATGCCTTCTTCTACGACATCGTTTACCTTTAGAGGCCCAATATGACTCATGATTAGATGATCGAGAGCATAGTAACTGTAATGGAGAAGTGGGGGGCGTTGTTTATGCAATTCCCCACTTTTACCTATCTCAGACTATCCAACTTCTTGGGGGAGCCCACCAAGTTACCAAGGTATGCAGGCCCTGAGTTGATCTTGTTGAAGCTATCTAGACAGCTCATAACATATCACGAGAAGTTCCTAAAAAGGAATAAGGGTGGAACTCCTTTCCCCCTCACAGTGGGTAGGTACACCTGCACTTCTCACACCAAGGCACGAGAAATGTTCACGGAGCTGGAACTGCTCAACCTGAAGCACAATTTCCCAGTAAGGCCAACCTTTGATCCACGAAATTACCTCCCAAAGGAAAAACATGATCTGATCCATGTTCCACAGATCAAGGACATCTACATCAACTTGTATCACGAGGTCGAACTCAGGAGAAAGGATCACTCCCACCTGGCCCTGGTAGAAATTATTCAATATGGTGTGGCCATTGTTCCAAAAGGTTTCCAAACAACTAATCAAGAAGTTGATCAGGTATATCTAGATACGAATGGGGAAGACTAGCCATTTTCTGAGATTGACAGGACAATAGCACCTTAGACCATTGAGGAGAGGGTTAAGGGCACATTACAGTGCACATAGCATTGATGCAGAATGAACGGACTCATCTACCTTGGGGTAGATTTCACCACGTCCCCTTTGGGAAATGCACCTGCCAGACTGAAGCATTTTCCAAAGGGAAAAGGTAAAGATAAAGAGGGAGAATCAAGTGCCACTCAAGAATAAGCTCCTAAGAGCCCTCCCTCTACCTCACAAGAACAGGTTGTAACCGTGGTATCTTCGGAGAAAGAAGTGGCAGAGAGTGTTCCAATAGGCACATCCACTCAGGATGTTGCCACTACTACAACCATTGAGGTTCCCACCGTCCCTTCTCCCACTCCTCCTTCCCCTCCTCCCATCGCCCAAGCAACCATTCCTTTGGTTGTGTCTTCTCCCCCATCTTCTATTGTTCCCCTTTCCTCTTCTTCTATCTTCTATTCCCTCGCGGAGCTATTCCCTAGTATTTCTTCCCTCATCTCTCAGCTCCTTTCCACCACCTCATTTTCCTCTCCTACAATAGCTCCTACCCCTATGAGTGTTGGGAGTTCAGCTTCTTTATCAATGCCGCAGCCAAGCGTCTCAACCCATTTCCCTGAGTACATTGTAGTTTCTCCTTCTTCTTCCGTCATTCCTTCTTCTCCCTTAAGTCCAACATGGATCTCCCAGCACCTGAGTCAACATAAAAGGAAAGTCCCCACTGCACCTATGGAATTTTCCATCATCCCAATGAAAGGGGATAAGAAGCAGAAGCCAATAACCCGCTTCTCTCAGAGAACCTCAGGTGAAAGAGTAATGGAGATCATGTATCCCGATACCACAAAGGATAAAAAGGATCTGTCCCCTATAGATTATACAGTGATACAAGTCACAATGGGAACATCATCCAAGATCCTTCAAGGAGAGGACCTATCTTCGGTGGATGCCCTTTGCGAGAAGCTTCAAGAAGAAAAGGAAGAGAAGAGGCTAGTGAAAGAGTAGAATAAATATCTTCTCCATGCCCTGTAAAAATGGGAAGTGCACCTCCTACAACTACCACTGAGACTCCTGAGGCCCTTAGTCAGGATAAGATAAATGAATACGCCAAGATTGGTGAACAAGCATGGCAATATCTGCATGGAGAGACCAAATCCTCAAAGATAGTGAGGAAGTAATCGTCAAGTTCACCGAGTTATATCATAACATTGGTTAGGCGAACATGGAACTCTAGGTGATTGTAGGACCTATCTCCGAAGAGTTGGACCATGCTAGGTTGCAACATGAGACATTCCAGAAGATGCTCGACTACTCAGTTGATGATTTAATTAAATTCAGCATCTTCGATCACCCCAGAGCACTCAACAAAGTCCTTGTTGCTTTGGACTACTGGGTCGATCAGATGGAATTTGTGCTTGAGAAGATAGATAAGGTCAAGGAGGAAGCCCTGGATGTAATACATCAAATGGAGAAAATTTTTCTAAGGATGTCTCTGAGATTTCTCACTCCGTCATTCACCTTGAGGAAGGTAGATGAAACTATTTGAATCTTTAAAGAGATCGTCTCACAAGAGTTAGAGCCATAAGCCACTTTTGATGCTAAATCCATCAACAACCTTCTGGCTTGCTGTGACTTTGTGGGATACCTGATGGAGGTAGGTAATGAGTACTTCAAGCTCCCTGAAAAACTCAGAGATGAATGGGAGACTTGTGAAGTCATCGGTGATCACACCAAGAGTCCTGCCCAGGATCAACTCCAGCAGATGATCAACAAATTCATGGAGTACCGGGCCTAATTCCATATTGTCTCTCCTGAGAAAAAGAAGGATACTCCCTTCCAGCCATGAGATGACGAAGAATAGCTCCCTCCTCTTGGCTTTCCTTTTGTAATATTTAAAAGTATGTTGGCACAAATGATGACATCATCCATGTTGCACCATGGGATGTTGTCATCCACCAAGTTGCCCAAAGTCAACAATTGACTTTTAGATATTTTGTAAATTTTTGTAATTAGTTGTTGGTTTCTTTTTGCCTTCTCTCTTCTCCTCCTTCTATAAATACTTGAATATTTGTTGTATTCTATAGGGACACTTTTTAGATGAAAAATAGAAGTGAGAAGAAAAGGCTTTGTACTTTTTGTAACAGAAGAAACATTAATACAAATATCAAGACTTTGTACTAAATATGTGTGTTATGGGCATCTGATATTTCTTATGTCAGATTTGTGTGTTTATTCTGTTGGATCTATCTCTATTTTCTTGTCATTTTTTCATTAGTATTGCTTTGTTTGTTTATGTAAGTAGGTTTGGCTCCATTTATAACCAATCCCAAAACATAAACCCTCTGACCTTTCTACTTTGGAATTTCATTTCTTTTCTCCCTTCAGACCCATTCTTTCATCATCTTTCCCTCCATTCCTTTCTCTTCACAGTTGGAAGCACCTCTACTGTGATGAGATCCCAAACCCCCGAAGGCAGAATATTGTGAGACTTGCACAAATTCCTGCAGGTAGAATGGCAATAAACCTGTTTCGCTTTATTGTCTTAAAGAGGGGCTATGCCCTACACATTGTTGGCTCATCTATCTATAGATCTATTCTCACGAAAAATTTTCGGACCAACATTTTTTGGTGACTCTACTGGGGAATGAACAAATCTATGTGAACGTTGTGTCTATTAAAGGACACTAACGGCTTGTAAAGTTGCTAAAGTAACTAAGAAGATTGATAAAACTGAAAAAAATCACTACCTGTTTGCAAATCATAATTTTTTGCTTAAAATCTAATATTTTTGCAAAAGTGATCCAAACTAAAAAATTTCTTCAGAGATCCATAGATCTGGGCTAGTTAGAGATCTTTAGTTTGCTGTGTTTTTACAAAAACCCGTATATTTTCGTAGATCAAAGATTCTGACAGTTTACAAAAATTTCAAAACCCTTGCAAAAAGTCAAATCTAAGATCCAAAAATCAGCTTACTAAGTTGACCATCATTTTATCCTCACTAATATTTTTCATTAAGCCACAATCGGTTTTCAAAAGAGGGATAAAATTAAATATTTAGAAACGGTACATGTTGCTGATTTTTATCAGAAAAATCAGAAAATCAGCAAGTATAACCAAAAAGAGTTTTTAAATATACTCCAAAAATGTTGCAGATCTGAATGATACACTGGTGGGTGAACCATTTACTCATTGCAGGAGAGCTCGTGGAGAAGTTGATCCTACTTTCGATCTACTTCAAAGGCACAACTTCAGTATTACACCGGCACGCTTCTCGTCACTAAGTACAACTGACCGGTCATCTAGAAGTGTCTCACCTCCACGAAGGAATCATTTTTCAAAGGGAGCATCCACATCCCTTTGTAGTGCTTTATTGCTCAGTGGAACCGTCCTCTTGGCTCACATCCTTTTTCCAGCTTTTCAAATGGCAGTACCATGGGGAAATGCCATGGGCCCTCTCGCTTTGCCACATCCTGTTCACGCACTCCCTCATGAAATATGAAAGAATTTCCCCAAATTTGAGGGGAGCGGAAACCAAATTATGGATTCACATATATCCACTTTCATCATGTCATGTAGCATCTTGGATGTGACTCATGAAGATGTGTCAGTTCACCTCTTTCTAGAGACCTTGCAAGGACCTGCGGCGGAATGGTTTCAACATTTGTCGGCCGGATCTATCACTAGTTGGGCCACATTACAGACTACATTTGAAGAAAGGTATAAGCCTTTAGAGGATGCATTCACATTACTATCAATGATCACTCACCTGAAGAAGGAAGTCAATGAAACCATGCATGATTTCATCACTCATTTCAACTCAATCATTAACTGTGTGCCGCCTGCCATGTTGCCAATGAAAGAAAATCAGAAGTGTTTCTTTGGGAACACCATGAGCTCGAAAGTAAGTTTTTTACTCTTACAAGAATAAGTCACTACTCTGGTTCTCACCCAAGCTACTGCAATCTGAATTGAAGATAACTTACTCATATCTGGTGAATTAAAATGAGAACTGTCCAAGCCTAAAGATTCAACTCCTTCTCCCACCACTTCATCAGATTTGGCATTCCAAAAGATGGCGACTGACTTTCTCACGTTAAAGAAGAAACTAGCTCAAGCTTCCCCCATATTTTCATACCAGGATATCACGCGAAGAAATTTCACTTCCAACAATGTCCCACAAAGGTCGTGTTTACCTACAACTACTCCACGGTTGGCGCTCGAGGCCCCTCTGGTCAATGCTCTAGCCGAAATCGAAGAAGAGGAGAAAAATTATGAAGAACCTTCGACTCAAGGTGAAGATGACCAAGATGTCAGTGAACCAACTTGTGACTCTACTATCGGGTATATGGAATTTGATGAGGAGGAATCTGATGAAGAAGAGGGTACCCAAGGATATGCAAGCGGGTAGTCATATGGTGTTTTCACCTGCTCACAAGGAAAAGAAGCAGAAGTTGCTACCAGGATACAAAAAGAGAAGGATGTGTCGAACACGCCTCCAACTATTGCTAAAAGAGGTAATCCTCTTCCTGCTCAACCTCCTATTAATTCTTTTACGAAGAGATATTTTTCCCCTATTTCCCCTTCGAATCAGCCTTCTTCTATTGCCATAAAGACTGGTAATCCTACCCTACCATCGTGAAATGATGGACTCGTTCCTTCATCAACGTAACCCTTGGCTGCATTCGACATAATTGATCATGCTAAAAAGACCAAGATTTAAATGTCTGAAGCTGAATATCTTCAGTCTAAGCCCGAGCAGTTTGTAATATTGACCGAATATATCCAAAATCAAGTTGTCGTAAATTGTCAGGTTTCCCCGAAAGGAATCCTTTCCACTCCTCCTGCATCTCGCATAAACATTGCCTTGACTTCTGTGTTAGGAAAAATAGAACCTTTCTATCTCTCCCTCCTAATCAATGGTCACAAGCTAAGCAATTGTATAATTGATTCTGGGGCTTCTGATAATGTCATGCTGGCAAAAGTCACCCATGCTTTGGGTCTCACCCTTACCAAACCTTTTGGCAGATGTTACTCCTTGGAAACCAAATAGGTTCCATTGATTGGTCAAATAAAAGATGTGCAATTCATGTTTGCGGCATTCCCAGAGAAAAGAGTAAAGATGACCATCCTCGTTTCCAATATTCCAGCAGCATATGGAATTCTACTAGGAAGGAACTTTTGCAGTGAAGTTGGTGGAGAGATTCATATGGACTGGTCTAAGGCCAGAATCCCTGTCAAGGGTGTAATGCAGACATTGGAGCCTAAATCACAAAAGAAGTACTTGGTCACCAACTCCGATGACCCCAAAGCCCAAATTCTCTTTGAATCATCAGGGATGGGGAATTATTTCTTATCTACTGAGTCTAACAAAATGCACGTTCTCATATGGGAAGAGGACCTTAACAAGGTTTGGACGCTTTAGTTTGATGGTAGTTGTGCAACTAGTGGATGTGGTGCTGGAGCTATGTTAATATCCCCTGAAGAGGAGGTTTTTCCTCTCTTTCAAGATGCATTTTTTCAACACATATAATACTACTGAGTATGATTTTTTTCTACTTGGCATGCAAGCCACAAAATAATGGGGAATCAAAAACCTAAAAGTACAAGGTGATGCTGAGTTGGTCGTAAATTAGATAAAGAGGATATACCAAGTAAAAAATGAAAGGCTCAGGCATTACCGCAATGCAATATGGGACAACATTGAGGAATTTGACACCTTCTCAATAAAATCCATTCCAAGAGTTCAAAACGACATGGCCGATTCATTGGCCATCTCGGCATCCCTCATGCTACCCCACCCAGGGTTGAAAATAGACACATATACCATTGAGGTAGTTTTCCACCCAAGCATGCCAGAAAACTCTCAACACTGGTAGATATTCAACGATGACAATCAACTTATCGCCTTCCTAGAAAAGGCAAAAAATTTCAGTGAGGTTCATTTTGAAGGATCTACTTCTGCATGTCATGAATCTGTTACAGATCAAGACGATGAATCAAAAGGAAGTGATGACATATGTCAGCTCAAAGGAAATAAAATTTCAAAAGGTTTGGTCTCTCTGGAACATTTGTTCGACAGACATGATCATTTTGTCAGGAAGAAAAGGTAGGATAATCCTAACTCCTCTCTAAAGACCGAGCCAGTCAATCTAGGTTCTGTGGAGCATCCGCAGTTTGTGAACATCGAAAAATGTTGCACACCCAAAGAAAAGTGGAAGTTTTTTAAATTGCTAAAGAAATATATGGATGTATTGGCATGGTCTTATGCCGATCTAAATTCTTTCAAGCTGAAGGACGTCTGACATGACATCCCATTGAAGGAAGATGTCAAACCCTTTCGCCAGAAATAGAGGCACTATAATCCTAAGATCTCAGGTACCATCCAGGATGAAATATAGAAGATGTTGGATGCAAGGATCATTTTTCCTATCCATCACAGTACCTGGGTCACAAACATTGTCCCAGTACACAAGAAAAATAGTGAGATATGCATATGCGTAGATTTTTGTCAACCTGAATTAGGCGTCCTTGAAGGAAAACTACCCACTTCCCATAATGGATCAGGTTCTACAGGCAGTAACTGGTTCAGAAATTTTTTCCATGCTTGATGGTTTTTCATGCTATAATCATATTAAAGTCTCACCTAAAGACCAATTCAAAACAGCATTCACTACCCCCTGGGGCACATTCACCTATATCAGAATGCCTTTTGGTTTGACCAACGCTTGTGCCACCTTTCAGCGAGCAACAGACTTTGCGTTCAAATGTATGATGGGAAAGGTTATCGTAATGTATTTGGATGACTTAACTGTGTTCTCTAAACAGCAAAGTGATCATTATAATAATTTGGAGTGAGTATTGAATAGATGTTGAGAACACGGGATCTCCCTAAATCCAAAAAAGTCTATTTTTAGGGTCACTGAAGGAAAGTTGTTGGGACATGTTATTAGCAAGGAAGGAACAAAGATAGATGCCAAAAGGGTTAGGGCTATTCAGAGCCTTACTCTACCCACAAGCAAGACCGGCGTTCATTCCTTCTTTGGAAAAATAAATTTTCTTGGGTGCTTTATTCTCGACTTTGTTTAAAAGACTCGTCACATATTAACTATGATGAAAGAGTCGCAAACTTTCCGATGGAGTGAAGAAGGGAAGACGTCATTCGATGATATAAAAGCCTCCGTTGCTCATGCACCAGTCCTGGTATGTCCCAATTTTTCCCAGAATTTTATCATGTACAGTTATGCATATGAGCATATTATATCGGCCATCTTAATGCAAAAGAATTCTGAAAATGTTGAATCTCCAATCGCGTTCATGAGCTCTCCCCTCAAGCTTCATGAGTTGAAGATGTCTCAGTTGGAAAAGCACACCTTCACCATTGTCAAAGCAGTTAAGAACTTCTGATATTACATCCTAAACTCTCATACAGTAGTGCTGGTCCCTGACATGGTAGTCAAGTCAATCTTAACTCAACATGAGTTAGGGAGCTTATGAGGGAATTGGATTGCAAAGGTCCAAGAGTATGATCTAGACATAAAACCAACCAAGTTGGTAAGAGGCAAGGGCCTATGCCAGCTTGTGGCTGAAAAAAAAGGTTCAGAAAACCTTGAAGAAAAAGATGATTGCATTAATGGGACAGAAGGCCAGCTGGAGAAAGTTGAATCTCTACCCATGGTTCTATTTGTTACAATTAGCAATGAGTGGTATTTTGATATTGCTTTCTTTCTCACTTATGGTGAGTGCCCAAGTCATCTAACTTCAAAGGAGAAGCATACTATAAAGCTCAGAGTGGCCAGATATGTCATCTGGGATGACAATTTATAAAAACATGGAATTGATGGCATCTTCTTGCGATGTGTTGACAAGCCACAACAGGTAAGGTTACTTGAGAGTTTTCATGATTTAGCCTACGGTGGTCATTTTTCCTCTTTCGTGACAGCACACAAGATCATCCGGGCCAGGTACTATTGGCCAATGCTATTTCAGGATACAGCCACCTGGGTAGAAAAATGTGAACTCTGCCAACAGTTTGTTGGCAAACCAAAATTGGCTGTTTTTCCCCTTAGGTCGGTCGTTATCGACGAACCATTCAAGCAATGGGGGAGCGACTTTATTGGAGCACTCTACCCACAATCAAGTGCCAGACATAGTTATGTCCTGACAGTAACAAATTACTTCACCAAATGGGTGGAGGCCATACCTGTTAAGAATGCCACTTCTGAAGTTGTTTGCAACTTCATCAAGGAAAATATCATCATGAGATTTGGTGTTCCATACAAAATCATTGCTGACAATGCTTCCAACTTCTCCTCATGGAAATTTATTGGTTTTTTCTACGGATACGGAATAACTTTGGCTCATGCCTCTGATTACTATCCCCAGGGAAATGGTCAGGTAGAATCCAGTAATAAAAACTTAGTGACCATCATACGAAAGCTAGTTGATGAGAATAAGTGGTCGTGGCACAAGTCATTATATGACACTTTGTGGGTAGACCACATTACTCCAAAGAGGTCTCTCGGTATGTCAACTTTTCAGGTATTACATGGAATCGACGTTGATCTCCCCATTTCTGCGGAACTTCCTGCTCTACGCTTGGCACGAGCAATTGAACATGAAACTTTCCAAAATTCTCTTGAAAAGAGGATCATGTATCTAGCAGAGCTTGAAGAAAAGAGAGTAAGAGTGGTCAACAGGATCACTGAACATCAGAATCAAGTCAAGAGGCTATTCGATAAAAAGGCCAAGTAGATGGATTTCTAGGTGGGAGAGCTCGTCCTTCTATGGGACAAGCAAAGAGATCCAAAGGCATGCACAAAAAATTTGATTCTCAATGGAGAGGGCCTTTCAAGATCAAGCGGCTCAATGGAGAGTATAGCTTCTATCTCTCATATCTGGATGGAACCGAGCTCCCGCTTCCGTATAGTAGGTAACATCTCAAAATATTCATGAAGTAGAGCTTTCTTTCTTCTTTGTACACTTTGCTTTGGTTGTGTGTTTATTTTTGTCGTGTGTTTGCTTTCTATTTGTTATGTGTTTCCTTTCTTCCCTTTTGGTCGCCCTTGTTTTTGACTCTCTGTAACCCAGTGGATAGGCACATGTTGATCTGGGATTCTCTACCCTTAAGCTTCACTTAAAGATAGTCCCTAGAAAGAGCCAACTGTTATCTTGTAAAATTGACAAGGGAAATTTTGCAGGTAACCATACCAATTTTTTTTTCTAGTTCCTCATTAAGGTCCCTCAGCATTCGGAAGGGCATAAAATCCCTTTTCAGAAAATCTGGTTTTTTAAACTTAGTCATTTTGGTCCTTTTTGGCTGGGCACAGATTTTGTTCATGCAACACAAACATTATTTGCACCCCCTTCTATTTCCTTTGGCACACTCTTTGGAGTGTTAGCACAACAATTGTTGTGCCTCCCCGTGATGAGCCTTTCTTGCTTGCACTAAGGCGCATGCGCCGGCCTATCAACGGAAAAAATGTTACACCCTTAAGCGGTGCACCAAAGCACTCAAAATACCATGTTGACAGTCCTGAATTTATGCCAAAGGCACAGATAATTTCCTGCTGACAGATACATAACCATGCCAAAGGGCACAAATATTTTCATGTCGACATACTTTTTGGTGTGCCCTTTGAAAAATTTGGTGGCACATTTATTACGCCTTTCGCTATATATAGGTGCATCCGCCCTGTTATTTTCATGATTGAAAAACACATAAAAATTTATTCCTCTGCACCCGTCAACGCTCATGTCATCCTCATGTCACATTCATGGGCCCCACTTTGTTTCTATCATTCTATATATTCCGGGTAAGTGGTCCTTGCTTTTCTTATGGTTTTTGTTTTGGTTTGGTTTTTTTTGGGATAATACTAAAATGAATCTGAAGAAACCATAAACCCCTCCAGCCCATTTTGCAATCTTCCCTCCCAAGCCAGTTTCACCCTCCTTCCAGATCGACTGGCCTGGAGGGATTTTTCTCAAAAATGAGCCCGAGATCTTCTTCACTCTGTCCCCCTTCACTGTAAAATCCACGTTGAAAGAGGCCTAAAACCGCAAACCAATGAGGAAGATCAAAAACCTAAAAGTTATCAATTCTAGGCTGTAGTTTTCTTTTAGCGCAATCACCATCCTTATTGCATAAAAAACAATCATGCCAGGAGGGCACACTGTCCTCGCCTGCAACATGTATCCTTCTTATGCCAAACAAAACTAAAAATCCTTACTCGGCACAAGTGCAATCCTGCTTACACTAACAAAGTTTGTTATGCAATCTCTTCCTGTGCCGTGCCAAAGGCCCCTTGGCACATATAAAGTTAGTGGTACACCCTTTAATGTTGCGCCCCTTGGTGCACAAAAATGTTATGCAACATGTTCCATCTCTGTGCCATTGGTGCATTCTTCTGCCATGTAACACAAAAATTATTTGTGCCTAGTTTAAACTTTACACAATGGCGCAGGTGCAAATTTGTCTGCATCAACACATAGTGTTGTATGTAATTTTCCTGGACCCCGTGCCCTTTGGCATTGCTTTCTTCCTTACAACACTCCACCTTAATGAACCATACTTTTGACCATGTAGCATACAATATTCCTGCACCCTGCGCCCAGAAGATTTTAAATTGCTAACTCCTCATTCTGTAAAGCTTTGATGGATGATTTAACAGCTAACATGGCTCTTCTGCGTTGGACTTCACTCCTTCTTGTAGATCAGAAATTGAACTACAGATTTGCATATGTCTACATCAAGCAAAAGGCCAACCAAGTTAAAGGGTAAGGCCAAAATCATGGAGGAAGAAATGAAATACAAGTATCAAAGGGTCATAATGCCTGAGTCCCATGCAGAATGTGACTTAGACATTAGAGATTCTGAACTTGGCCATATAGACATGGAATATTTTTGGGCCCGAACTAGAAGGGTCACAGGCAGTCCTTGGATGGAAAAACTGGTGGGTAGTGGTCTACATTTCACTGGGGGAATCCCCGTTAGTGCAGTAAATAATGAGTTCATGATGGTGGTGGCCCGCTGCTATAACAAAGACACAAGGTGTGTCGAGAACAAAAAGGGCGAGGTCATAATCAACCTCACTACCCGGCACTTCAAGATCATGTTGGGTATTCCCCACCACCGGCATTTTGTGGTTATAAACCAAGAAGACTACGTAAATGCATGGGAGGAAATTGAAGACAAATGCATGCAGTTAATGAACAAAGTGTATTTGAAAAATAAGAAGGTAATAACTAGGTGGCCGCAGGTTATTCACCGCAACAACTTCTCTAAGGAACTGAGTGACACCATTACCTTCCTGAGTAGGGTGTTTGGGCTTTCTGATGCCCATTACTTCCACAAATGGATGCTCAGGTACCTGGAAACAATGAACAAGAACATGCCTAATCAGCATTTTGAGTGGACAGAAATTATCAGCAGCACCATCTCTGAGCAGCTTCAACAACTCACAACAACAAGGAGGTTCTACATGAACTCCTACGTGGTCTACGATGCTGCTTCTGAGAGATATTATCCAGTGTTGAGCCGATGCGGGGTATGGCCCTAGGTAAAAATATTTGAATACTATCCAGAATTAAGACTGGAAAACAACATTCCATAGTTCACCAAGATCAACGATGCCTTCTTCTACGGCATCGTATGCCTTTTGAGGCCCAATATGACTCACGGTCAGACGACCAAGAGCATAGTAACTGCAATGGAGAAGTGGGGGGAATTGTTTATAGAATTCCCCACATTTACCTATCTTAGAGCAGCTAACTTCTTGGGGGATCCCACCAAGTTACCAAGGTATGCAGGCCCTAAGTTGATCTTGTTGGAGCTATCTAGATAGCTCATAACATATCACGAGAAGTGCTTGAAAAGGAAGAAGGGTGGAACTCCTTTCCCCCTCATAGTGGGCAGGTACACCTACACTTCTCACACCAAGGCTCGGGAAATGTTTGCAGAGCTGGAACTGCTCAACCTGAAGCACAATTTCTCAGCAAGGCCAATATTTGATCCACGAAATTTCCTCCCAAAGGAAAAATGATCCAATCCACATTCCATAGATCGAGGACATCTACATCAACTGTATCACGAGGTCAAAATCAGGAGAAAGGATCACTCCTTCCTGGCCCTGGCAAAAATTATTCAATATGGTGTGGCCATTCTTTCAAAATGTTTCCAAACAACTGATCAAGAAGTTGATCAGGTATATCTAGATACGAATGGGGATGACTAGCCATTTTCTAAGATTGACAGGACTAGATCACCTCAGACCATTGAGGAGAGGGTTAAGGGCACATTACAGTGCACAAAGGATTGGTGTAGAATGAATGGCCTCATCTACCTTGGTGTAGATTTCACCACGTCCCCTTTGGGTAATGCACTTGCCAGAATGAAGCATTTGTAGAAGGGAAAAGGTAAAGATAAAGAGGGAGAATCAAGTGCCAGAAGATCCTGAGAGCCCTCCCTCCACCGCACAAGAGCAGGTTGTAACCCTGGTAACTCCAGAGAAAGAAGCAACAGAGAGTATTCCAACAGGCACATCCACTCAAGATGTTGCCACTTCTACAACCATTGAGGTTCCCACCATCCCTTCTCCTGCTCCTCCTTCCCCTCCTCCCATCGCCCAAGCAACCATTCCTTTGGTTGTGTCTTCTCCCCCATCTTCTGTTGTTCCCCTTTCCTCTTCTTCTATCTCCTCTTCCCTCATGGAGTTGTCCCCTAGTATTTATTCCCTCATCTTTTAGATCCCTTCCACCCCCACAGTTTCCTCTCCTACAGTAGCTCCTACCCCTGTGAGAATTGGGATTTTGGCTTCTTTATTAATGTCGCCGCCAAGCGTCTCAACCCATTTCCTTGAGTACACTTTAGTTTCTCCTTCTTCTTCTAACATTCCTTCTTCTCCCTTAAGTCCAACATGGATCTCCTAGCACCTAAGTCAGCATAAAAGGAAAGTCCCCATTACACCTATGGACTTCTCTATCATCCCAACGAAAGGGGCTAATAAGAAGAAGCCAATAACCCACTTCTCTCAAAGTTCCTCAGGTGAAAGAGTAATGGAGATCACGTATCCCGATCCCACAAAGGATAAAAAGGATCTGTCCCCTACAAATTATACAATGATGTAGGTCACAATGGGAACATCATCTGAGAGCCTTCAAGGAGAGGCCCTATCTGCATTGGATTCCCTTTGCAAGAAGCTTCAAGAATCAAAGGAAGAGAAGAGGCTACTGAAAGAGCAGAATAAACATCTTCTTCATGCCCTACAAAAAATGGGCAGTGCACCTCCTACAACTGCCATTAAGACTCCTAAGGCACTTAGTCAGTATAAGATAAACGAATATGCCAAGATTGGTCAACAAGGCATGGCAATATCCACCTGGAGAGACCAGATCCTCCAATATAGTGAGGAGGTAATCGTCAAGTTCACCGAGTTATATCAAAACATTGGTCAAGTGAACAAGGAACTCTAGGCCATTGTAGAACCTATCTCTAAAGAGTTGGACTGTGCTAGGTTACAACATGAGACATTCTAGAAGATGCTCGACTTCTTAGTCGATGATTTAATTAAATTTGGCATCTTCGATCACCCCAGAGCACCCAACAAAGTCCTTTCTGCTTTGGACTACCGGGTCGATCAGATGGAATTTTTCCTGGAGAAGATAGATAAGGTCAAGGAGAAAGCCCTGGATGCAATACATCAAATGGAGAAAATTGTTCTAAGGATTTCTCCAGGATTGATCACTCTGTCATTCACCTTGAGGAAGTTAGATGAAACTATTTGAATCTTCAAAGATATTGTCTCGTAAGGGTTAGAGCCAGAAGCCACTTTTGACACTGAATCCATCAATAACCTTCTGGCCCGCTGCGAATTTGTGGGATACCTGATGGAGGTAGGTAATGAGTACTTCAAGCTCCCTAAAAAACTCAGAGATGAATGGGAGACTTGTGAAGTCATCAGCGATCACACCAAGAGTCCTGCCCAGGATCAACTCTAGCCGATGATCAACAAATTCATGGAGTACCGGGCCTAATTCCATATTGCCTCTCCTCAGCAGAAGCAGGATACTCCCTTCCAGCCGCGAGATGACGACTAATAGATCCCTCCTCTTGGCTTTCCTTTTGTAATATTTAAAAGTATGTTGGCATAAACGATGACATCATCCATGTTGCACCATGGGATGTTGTCATCCACCAAGTTTCCCAAAGTCAACAGTTGACTTTTAGATATTTTTTGTAAATTTTTGTAATTAGTTGTTGGTTTCTTTTTGCCTTCTCTCTTCTCCTCCTATAAATACTTGAATATTTGTTGTATTCGAGGGGGGAAACTTTTTAGATGAAAAATAGAAGTGAGAAGAAAAGGCTTTTTACTTTTTGTAATAGAAGAAACATTAATATAAATATCAAGACTTTGTGTTGAATATGTGTGTTATGGGCATCTGATCTTTCTTATGTCAGATCTATGTGTTTATTCTGTTGGATCTATCTCTACTTTCTTGTCATTTTTTCATCAGTATTGATTTGTTTGTTTATGCAAGTAGGTTTGGCTCCATTTATTACCAATCCCAAAACATAAACCCTCTGACCTTTCCGCTTTGGAATTCATTTCTTTTCTCCCTTTGGACCCATTCTTTCCTTGTCTTTCCCTCCATTCCTTTCTCTTCAAATTTGGAAGCACCTCTACTGGGATGAGATCCCAAACCCCCGAAGGTAGAATATTTTGAGACTTGCACATATTCCTGCTAGTAGAATAGCAATAAACCAGTTTTGCTTTGATGTCTCAAAAAGGGGCTATGCCCTGCACACTGTTGGCTCGTCTATCCATAGATCTATTCTCGTGACATATTTTTGGACCAACAAGATTCTAAGTCAAAATATAAATACTTTTTATATTTGTTGTTGCATTTTCATCAACCATTAAAGGACGTTGAAGATGTTCAGGGTTTTATTAGATCAAAAAAATATTTATAGGGAGATTTTTTATTGGAGATTTACTATGATTTCTATTGTTTATTTGGAAGCCCATATTTGGGAGTAGTGTTACATTATAAATTCAAATTATTCTTCAAATGTTGTACTATAGTTATACCTTTAGTAAAGGAATTTAAATATATTTCATAGCTATATTTAAATACTAAAATATATCTGGGATGGTTTTAGTGTTAATTTTAATTTATTTTATATCCATATTTGAATATGAAAATATATATGCCATGTTTTTTACAATTAAAAATTATATCTATTTTTAAATATGAAAATATATCTGGAATGCTTTTAAAATTAAATACATTCTCCTACACTATATCTTCACCCTCTTCTAATTTCTTCATAACATCTTCATAAATTATTTTGTTGCGTTGAGGTTCAATTAAACAATATTAAATGAAGTTAATTTGATATATAAATTTTAAAATGAAAATATATCTAGAATGGTTTTACAGTTAATTACATTCTCCTACATTGAATCGTCACCCTGTGTTACTTTATTCATAACATATATGGTAATTCTATGGGTTCCCTTGGGTTTAATCACGCCATAGTAAATGAATGTGGAAGTGTCTCACATCTTGTGAATGTCATTAGCCTTGTGGCTGCTACGCCAAACTCATTTTAAATATTCAAATTTGCATAGTTTAATCTTAAAGACATCTTAAAACCGATAAGATCCTTATCCCAAACAAAACATTAAGCCTAATGGCCACTAGCCCATATAAAAAAGAAGATGTTTATGTTTTATGAAGGATAGCGGCCACTGGGCATTATTTCTCTGATGAATGTTGGATTCCTTGAAATCATTAAATGTTTTTTCACATATTCATTAATTTAATTCTTGATAAGATATATTGGACTCTAGAAAGAGAATTAACAGATTCCAATATAGTATTTTTTGGATTCCAATATATGTGATTTTGGATTCCAATATAAGTTATTTTGGATTCCAATATATATGATTCTAGATTCCAATATATGCGATATTGGAATCCAATATGTGTGATTTTGGAGTGCATTTAATTCCAATATTTAACATTTTGGAATCCAAAACTAGTAATTTTGGATTCCAATATTGATTATAGTTTTTATCTTCTCATATTTGAATAAGTCCATATTTAGTGAAATAAGCGGTTTTCTAATAAAAAACCATAACACCAAAAGTCATAACAAATCTTTACCTCATTTTAAATTTTTAAACCAAGTACCTTATAAATTACCTATCTACATAAAAAACATATATTTTTCACTAAATAAGGTATCAAATCGTTACTTTCAAACCCTTTAGGTAGATATCCCTCCTCTTTTCATCCCTAACCTCCCACCTTATATAACTAATGTTTCCCAAGATATCCTTCCTCATATTTTGATGAGAGTGGATAAATTTATGGTGTATGAATTTTATGATATCCATAAAAATTATCTCATGTATTTGAAGAGATGAAAGACACCATAATTCATAAATGTCATTATATTCAATGATATATTCATGAGGTAATTGAGAAGAAATACAACTACAATCGGCTACACCTATTTTTTTTGCATCCACATGTCCTCATACTAGCCTTTATTTTCATACATTTAATTTTCATAATACTGTTTATGACACTTGTCAGTTAGTATTCTTAGTTTAGATAGCCCAATTAGTATGTTATTTTATCTTCTCCATACGTATTTAGTCTAGAAAGGTCATCTAGTCTAATAAATTTTCCACCCCTAACATCTATAGGTTATACGAATTAGTTTAACTCATTTTCTAACTACCCATTAAAATCTATAATTTAGAAAATATGGGTAGTCTAATTATCTTCAGTACTCCTTAAAATCCTACATTATTAACTTATATCATATTTTGTTTAGAAAACACATGTTGAATATGCCTTTACATATTATTTACAATTTACGTAATAATTACAACATCGTTTATATATAATTTTACCTTTTACTTTTTCCTGGATCTTGTAGCATATTGTTTATACATACGTAAAACAATAGACTCCTTGTGACATGATTTGGAATTATTTTACTAAATTAACATTTCTTCATCTTCTCACGTATTATTTATCCACTTATAATCTTTTATATTCATGGATTACATACTCCTCATGAAATCATTAGGGTTTATTTTAACTATTTTTTTCTCACTTGATATTTTATAAATTCATCCACCTATTTTTCTTTGTCCATATCTTCATACTACCCGTTATTTTCATACATTTTATTTTCATAATAGTTTTCTTCACACTTCTCAATTATATTCCTTAGTTTAGATAGCCAAATTAGAATGATATTTTATCTTCTCTTACATCTTTAGTTTAGAAAGGTCATCTAGTCTAATAATTTGACTGCCCTTAACATCTATAGGTTATACAAATCAATTTAACTCATTTTCTAGCTACTCATTATAATATAGAATTTAGATAAGATGATTAGTCTAATTATCTTTTCTACCCCTTAAAATCCTACATTATCTGTTTATTTCATATATTTTTATTTCACATATGTTGACTATACATTTACATATTATTTATAATTTACATAATCCTTACAACATCCTTTAGATATAATTTTACCATTTATTTTTTCCTAGATCTTTTTGGCATGTTGTTTATACATATAAAATAATAGACTCTTTATGACATGATTTGGAATTCTTTTACTAAATTAACATTTCTGGATTTTTTAGTATTATTTATCCCAATTCATCCACTTACAATCTTTTATATTCATGCTTTACATAATCCTCATGAAATCATTACAATTTATTTCTACTATTTTTCTCAGTTGATAGTTTAATTTGTTATTTATCAATTTTACAATGTTATACATTATATTTCATATTATCTCTTTTCATGTTTGTGATGGAATCATCCTAGGTTTACACTTATATACTTTTCTATCTCTATTTAAGTATAATTTTTGTAATACCTAGTTCGTCACTTTTATCTATCATACTATATGAAACACACTATTATATAATTTTATGATCGTTTAATTTATTTATCCATCATTGCGTAAATATTACATCCTTTAAATATTTAGTTATGGTTTTCCTTCACTCACTAAAGTCCCACTTAGGTTAGAGATGAGATCAAAATATTTTCTTATGTTAGGTCTATAGGTATCTAAGTAACATGATTTGTATGTTATCCTTTATAGATATTATGTGTAATGTCTCTTATAA
This sequence comes from Taxus chinensis, assembly GCA_019776745.2. Classification (NCBI taxonomy): domain Eukaryota; kingdom Viridiplantae; phylum Streptophyta; class Pinopsida; order Cupressales; family Taxaceae; genus Taxus; species Taxus chinensis. The sequence continues at coordinate 397,041,270 of CM034156.1, read as the reverse complement.
CTAATATTCTGCTCTAATTCACATTATTTTTTCACAATGATTGTGATTACTTTCATTAACCATGTCACCTTCTAGATAAGGTTTTTGATATGGTATCCATTCCAATCCTAACTTCCAGGTCATCTTCACAAATACAAATTTTTTAATGTTATCATTTTTATCACCATCATTGATGCGCCAAAATTAGTGGGAGCTTGACAAGGTCATAACTTGAGCTCCAGGTGTCTGTTTGAGTCTATTGTTTTTTTCAAACCACATGTTTTTATGAGACAAACACATCGGTCAAACCACCCTACCGATTGGAGAAAAATTTGGCAAATTTTTTGTCCCTAAATATGCCATCTTGAGGCCAAAAATTAGGATTTAAGTTGTAGTTCATTTTTTTCCTATTTTTGGTCATTAGTTAATTCCAGTCTATTAGTTGCATTATGAGTTAGAAATTTAGAAATTCCTCTAATTTAGAAATGTAAAAGATGCGTGGAAATTTCTGTACCGGTACGAATAAGCATGCAAACTTACTAAGAATAGCAAGATCTAGTAAACTGCTAAAAGTAGTAATTTACGCCACCTAGAGTAGATTTAGTCAAAGTTAGTTAGAGTTTACTTGGCAACTTGAGTTGGGAGCTGTTTTTCTATTAAAGAAACATTGTAATTCATTATTCGATAACAAATAAGGAGATCTATTTTCTTTTGGAGTTCATATTATTTGTAGTATATCAAAATTGTTTAGAATTTGGCTACATTATCTAGTATCAGAGCTGGTTGGACTCTTTAAAAAAATGGCAAGAAGAGGAAGAGGAAGGGGAGGCAGTATTTCCTAGATGAATAGAAATATGTAGTATCTGCAGAGGTAAATTGTTGCACTTTTTGCAATGATAACCAAGACAAGAAATCAAGGTGGATATGACACAGATGAAGAAGAAGTTTGTGAAGAGGAGGAAACGTAATCACCACCATTAGCTTTTGAAGAAAGGATGCTTCGAGCATTAGAAGAAAATAATGATGGGATAAGAGTTGATGTTTTAGATTATGGTGGTAGTTTAAAACTAGAGGAACTGATAGACTGGTTAACTAGCATGGGGAAATTTTTTCAGTGGAAGGCTATCTCAGAAGAAAAGAAGCTAAAATTTTCATGCACGAAATTGAAAGGTCATGTTATGTTATGGTGGGATCACCTACAGAAAAACAATCAAGAAAGGGGAAAGAAAGAATTAGGATGTGGAGTAAGATGGAGAAGAAAATGAAAGATAAATTTATCTCTGTGGATTATGGATAAACCCTTTACAGGAGGTTTCAAAATCTTAGACAGAACTTACAAACAGTGCAATAATACACATATGAGTTCTACAAGTTGTCCATTTGTGTAGAGCATGAAGAAAATGAGAAACAAATGGCTGCAAGGTATGTAAATGGATTAAAATTTTATATTAAAGATGAGATAAGTATGTATAGGATTAAGATCATGGAGGATTCCTATCAATTATCCTTAAAGGCCAAGGAAAAAAAAAATCATCAAAGTTTTAGGAGATCACCTAGAATGAATAAGGGGGCCTCATCTTCTTTTTGGGGATGAGCTATTTGCAACAAAGGTAGGGGAGAATCATCTCATGGATTAGAAAAGAAACAAGATATAACACAAGATTCCTAGAATTAAAAAAGAGGTAGAAGGCTTTCTAGGGGTAGAGGATATGTTGGTGATAGAGGATGGGCAGCTCCAAGAAGATCATTTGTTTGTTACAAATGTGGTGAATAGGGGCATCAAGATTTTGAATTCCCGCATTCTTATACACATGAAAAGAGGCAAGAAGATGATCCAAAGGTAAATCTTGATGAAGTTGAACAAGTAGAAGATGAACAGGACCTAGAAATTCCACCAGATGTTGGAGAAAATATGATGATCAAGAGGAAAATGATTGCTCCAAGAAAGGATATCAAAGGGGATGCATGGTTGCGTACAAATATTTTTAGAACAATATGTAGTTTAGGAGGAAAGGTATGTAATGTTATTATTGATGGTGGTAGTTGTGAGAACATGGTTTCAAATGAGATGGTCAAGAAATTGGGTCTACATTATGAGAAGAATCCTAACCCTTACTATATTACATGGTTTACAAAGGGAAAATGAAGTTACTCTTGATAAGATATGTTTAATAAGTTTTCTATTGGGAACAGTTACAAGGATGAGATTTGGTGTGATGCTATTCCTATAGATGCATGTCATATGCTGCTAAGAAGACTATGGAAATTTGATAGACAATTTATTCATGACGGAGGAAAGAATACTTAAAATTTCTAGAAGGATGGCAAAAAAAATTTGTTTCTACCTCTTTAGGAAGAGGGGAAGGATGAAAATATGATTTTTGCAAAGGAATTTGTGAATGAGGAAAAGGAAACCAGTTGTTTTATGCACTAGTCGCAAATAAGGTTGAACCTGCAAGTGCACAAATAATAGTAGAAATAGTAGAATTAATATAAGAATTTTCAGATGTTATTCCTGATGAGCTACAAGATGGATGACCACCCAAAATAGATATTAAAACCCAATTGATTTGATTCTAGGGTCTTCACTCCCAAATCAAGTGTCTTATAGGATGAGCCTGACATTGCATGCAGAGTTGAGTAAGCAAGTGATAGAGCTTGTGAGAAAGGGGGTCGTAAGGGAGAGCATGATTCCATGTGCAACCCCAACCTTATTAACAACAAAGAAGGATGGAACATGGAGAATGTGCATGGATAACAAAGCAATCAATAAAATTACAATCAAGTATAGGTTCCCAATACCTCGCCTTGATGATATGATGGATGTTCTTTCTATATCTAGGTATTTCAATAAGATTGATCTTCAAAGTGGTTACCATCAGATTTGGATAAGGGAAGGAGACAAGTGGAAAACAACATCAAAGACAGGAAATGGATTGTATGAGTGGGTGGTGATGCCATTTGGGTTATCTAATTTACCTAGTACTTTTATGAGACTGATGAACACCATGCTGCGGGAGTATAATGGTAAGTTTGTTGTGGTTTATTTTGATTATCATGATATTTAGTAAAACTAAAGAAGAACATTTGAGGCATATAAGGGTGGTATTTGAAGTGTTAAGGAAAGAGAAACTCTATGCAAATATGAAGAAGTGCATATTTATGCAAGAGAGTTTGGTATTCGTGGGCTTTATTTTTTCAGAAGATGGGGTACAAATGGACTCAGAAAAGATAAAGGTAATTATTAAATGGCCTACTCCATGGAGTATAACAGAGGTAAGAAGATTTCATGGTATAACAACATTTTATAGAAAAATTATTAAAAATTTCAGTACTATTATAGCACCTATAATAAATTGCACAAGAGGAAGGGATTTTTCGTGGACAAATGCAACTAAGGATAGTTTTCAGTTCTTGAAGAAGAAGGTAAAAGAGGCACCCGTTTTGGCACTACAATATTTTGAGAAAGTGTTTGAGGTTTATTTTGACGCCTCACATGTGGGTATTGGTGCTATTCTAAGTTAGGGTGGAAAGCCAATAGATTTCTTTAGTGAGAAACTAAATGAGGTAAGAAAGAACTACTCTACCTAAGATGTGGAAATTTATGTAATTGTACAAGCATTACGGCATTTGAGGCATTACTTAGTGCTTAAGGATTTTTTGTTATTTATAGACCACATAGCTCTAAAGTATGTGAATACACAAAAGAAGTTGAATAGTAGGAATGCAAAGTGGGTATCATTTTTGTAGGGTTACACTTTTCTCTAAAACATAAATCAGGAAAACATAATCAAGTTGCAGATGTATTGAGTAAGCATGTGACTTTGTTTACCATTATGGACAATGAGGTGGTGGGTTTTGAAGTAATAAAAGGTTTGTATTCTTATGATTCTGATTTCATATATATTTTTGAAAGTTTAATTCATCCATTTTCAGACAATGTAAGAGATGTCCAAGATGAGTACATTTTATAGGATGGCTACCTATTCAAGGAGTGCCAACTATGTATTCCAGTTGGGTCTATGAGAGAGAATATAGTGAAAAAGTTGCATAGTGAAGGATTGGCTGGGCATCTTGATAAAGGTAAGATGATAGCCTTGGTATCATAGAAATACTATTGTCCAAAGATAAAAAGAGATGTGCTAAAATATGTGGAGATGTGTCAAATTTTCTAAGTCTCAAAATTCCATGTAAAGAATACACAAGCCGAGTTTGCATATAACAGTTTAATAAATAGATCCATAGGAAATTTTTCATTTTCAATTGTGTATGGGAGTAATCCAAATGGGGTGTTAGATTTGGTACAACTACAAGTTAATGGGAAAGTCACTGATTATGCATAAGCATTTTCCAAACATATACAACAATTGTAGGAAGAAGTTGCAAAATAGTAATGATAAGTATAAGGAAATAGTATATGTGCACATAAGGAAAAAGGTATTTATAGTTGGTGAGTTGGTTATGCTATATCTATGTAAGGAAAGGTTTCCAAAAGGAACCTATAACAAGCTAAAGTACAAGAAGATTGGTCCCTATAAAATTGTGAAAAAATAAATGATAATGCTTATGAGGTAGAATTTCCAGGGAATTTTGATATTTATCCAGTGTTTAATGTTTCAGATTTGTATTATTTTCATGGGGATGGTGTAGAAGGGGATGTTATTGATGAAGTAGTAGATTACAGGAAGTGGGTTCTAGTGAAGAAGAAAGAAGAAGTGGATCATATTCTAGATAAGAAAACAATGGACATGTGACATGGGAAATACAACAAATATTTGGTACATTGGAAAGGACTGGAACAAGAGGACAATACTTGGGTCACAAAGTGGGAGATTAAGAATTTAGATGTAGATAAATGGAAGAATTTTGAAGAAGACAACTTGCAGGAACTATATTTTTTTCAAGCAGAGGAGAATGATGCACCAAAATTAATAGGATCTTGACAAGGTCATAGCTTGAGCTCCGGGTGTCCGTTTGAGTCTATTTTTTTAAACCACATGTTTTGATGAGATGAACACACCAGAAAAATATCCCTACTAGCTGGAGAAAGTTTCGGCACATTTTTGGGCCCTAAATCCACCATCTTGAGGCCAAAAATTAGGATTTAAGTTGTAGTTCAGTTTTTTTCTATTAGTTGCATTATGAGTTAGAAATTTGGAAATTCCTCTAATTTAGGAATGTAGAATATGCGTAGCAATGTTTGTGCCCGTACGAATAAGAATGCAAACTTACTAAGAATAGCAAGATCTAGTAAACTGCTAAAAATAGTAATTTCTGTCACCTAGAGTAGATTTAGTCAAAGTTAGTTAGAGTTTTCTTGGAAACTTGAGTTGGGAGTTGTTTTCCTATTTAGAAAACATTGTAATTCATTATTTGATAACAAATAAGTAGATCTATTTTTTTGGAGTTCATATTATTTACAGTATATCAAGTTTGTTTAGAATTTGGCTATATTAACCATGCAACACATTACTCTTGTTGTTTATATTTTGTGAATAATGGGTCTCCTATATCCTTTTATATATTATCTTCATCTTCGAGTTAAAGTTAAACCAGATATTTTCATGCTCCAAGAAACCAAAATGAACCTGGATAGATTTAAAGAGGTGGGTATAAAAATTTGGAAAGATAGTCACTAGGAAGGTTGTATCTCCTCTGGGGCCTCAGGAGGTGTTGTCACTATGTGGGATCCTAGTCTATTGCATGGATTTCTGATCCTATCCACCCTTCGTCATCTGGTTATGAACTTCACGAAAATCATCTTGAAAAAATCCTGGTATGTTTCTAACATTTATGCTCCCAATAAACTCAGTGAAAGACAAAATTTCTACAAGTATCTCTCTAACTTTAGACAACTGTTTAATGATAAATATTGGATAATTGGATAAAACTTCAACACCCCCCTTTCCCCTCGTGAAAAGAGAGGGGGTTTTATTTCTTATTCTAAAAGTATGGAAGATCTTGCTAACTTCCTAGCCAGTAATAGTCCATTTGACTTAGATTTGGAGGGTTCCAAGTTCACTTGGGTAAACAAAAGGACTGGATTTGAGCTTATTCAGATAAGATTGGATATATTTGTGGTTAGCCATCTGTATATGATTAATCAAATTTATTCTCTAAAAAATCTTCCCAGGATAGGCTTGGATCATAATCCCATTCTCCTCAATTTGGGAATGAATCATTTTTAAAAAGCTAGGCCTTTCATATTTGAAAAGATGTTGTTAGAACACCTAGATATTTAAAACATGATTCCTAAATGGTGGGATATATAGGTTCGTGGGGTTGCTAGCTTTATATTATGCTTTAAACTGAAGCACATCAAAAGAAATCTTAAAATATGGAACAAGGAAACTTTTGGAAACAATTTTTAGGAAAAAATCAGAATTGTTGAAGATCTCAGAAATATTGAGGAACTTATGGAGAATGTTGGTCTTAATCTGGTTCTTAAGGATCAAGAACAAAATTTCCTGGCTGATTACCATGGAATTCTTGCTAAAGAAGAGGTGTATTGGAGACAAAAAACTATGGTCAAATGGCTTAAGAAAGGGAATAGGAATACCAAATTCTTCCATTTCTCTGCTACCTCTAGAGCCAACTTCCTAAAGATTAATGAAATAAGAGGAGAAATTGGAGAGTCATTCATGGATAGCAGGGAAATCAATGCCCCTATGATTAGTTAATTTAAGGAGCTCTTCAAATAGGGGTAGAGGTTGTAGGATTTGGTTCAGAACAGATTCTTAGATCTATTTCAGGAAGTAATCACTCCCCTTGAGAATAGAGATATTTTAAGGATCCCCTTGAAGGAGGAAATTTGTTTCACAATCTTTGATATGGAACCTGATAAATCTCCATTGTTGGATAGCTTCCCTGCCTTTTTCTTTCAAAAATTATGGGCGGTAATTAAACATCAGGTCATTGAAATGGTCCAAGAGTTTTTTAACAATGGTCATCTCTTGAGGCAAATGAATAATACTTTTATTTTCCTGGTGCCAAAAATTAATGGGGCCAAGGAGGTTAAATATTTACTACCTATAAGCTTGTGCAACACCAGTTATAAAATTTTGACTAAAATCATAACAGGGAGGATTAGGATGGTTCTCCCCAGCTTCATCTCTAAGAATCAGGGGGACTTTGTTCCTGCAGAAAAATTACTGACAGCATTATTGTGATTCAAGAAACCATCCATTCCATTGAAATTTCTTGTAGATTAGCTATATTTCTTAAGATGGATATGCATAAAGCATTTGATAGGATAAATTGGTGTTTCCTTTAGGCCATCCTACTAAAGGTGGATTTTGATAACTTTTTGGTTGATATGATTATGACATGCATTTCTACTGCCATTTTCTCATTTTGGTCAATGGAAAACCGGAAGGTTTCTTCCAAGCTGGTAGAGGGATGAGATAAGGTGATCCTCTCTCACCTTTCCTTTATGTCATAATGGATGAATCCCTAAGTAGAATCTATCAACATGCCATGGCTTCCAACCACATCCAAGGGGTCAAAATTTCAAACGGTCTTCCCTTTATCTACCTCAATCAGTTTGTAGATGATAATTTTATGATGGGTAAGGCCTTTGTCTATGAGGCCTCAAATTTCAAGAAGGTTCTTAATGATTATACATAGGTTTCTGGACAGATGGTTAACTTCTATAAAAGTGTTATCTTTTTCAAAAATTTGGTTAATCAAGTTCAAGCTTGATTAGCTCACATCTTGGGTTGTAGAATCAAACATTTTCCAGATTCTTATCTGAGAATGTCCCTGATCCTTAAGAAGCCTGACCTCACGATTTGGAACACTTTGTTGGATAGAGTTAATAATGAAATCTCATCTTGGAAGGGTATCTTACTCTCAAGATGGTAAGATTCAACTACTCCAAAGCTCCCTTCAAGGCATTCCCATTTATGTGATGTCTCTTTTCATGCTCCTTGCTAAAATTAAGGAAGCCTTAGAGAAAATCCAAAATAGGTTCCTCTGGATGGGAGATGGTGAAAAGTTCAAATTTCCTCTTATGGCTTGGGATAAGGTTAGTAAACCTAGGCTATGTGGTGGATTCGGGCTAAAAAAAAATTCTCTTATAAATAAGGCATTAATAGCCAAGGTTGGCTAGAGGATTTCCAGAGAGGAAGGTATTTGAGTGTAAATCATAAAGAATGAAATATTGGTGGAACATAGGTATAATGGTATTCTTTTTTAACAAAAAAATCCTCCCTAGAGGGTCTTTTTTTGGAACTCCTTTGTGGCCTCTAAATAAATCTTATCCAAAGGTATGATCTTGGAAATTGGTAAGGGCTCTAAAATCATCTTTTGGTTCAATAATTGGCTTGGGGATTCCCCCTTAGCTAACTTAGACTTATGGAAAAATGTCGCTCAATATTACAAGGAATTTGATAAATTTTGGATTCGGGACTTTTAGATCCAGGAAGATTCTGTCAGATGGGAGATCATTAAGCCACCCCTAGATTTTGAGGGTGACATCCAACCTTTCCGGGTTCTCAACAATCAATTTAAGGCTTTCCACATCCCCATGTTCCAAACCAAGGAGGAATCTATCAAATGGAAAGAAGAAGAATCTTTCAATTTCACGGTTAAATTTTCCTATATGTCAAATTTCAAGAATGATATGCTAAATGAATATTGGGGGAAGCTCTGGGTGAAAGATCTCACTCCTAAGATTAATATCTTTTTCGGGTTGACTTCCCAGAATAAAATCCTGACTGTGGACAATCTCAGTAAAATGGGAATGAAGATTCCCAATAGATGTTCTCTCTGTAAGAAAGAGGAGGAAAATTTCAACCATCTCCTCCTTCATTGATCCTTCTCCCATGTTGTCTTTGATGATATTCTGGACTTGTTCAATATCCAATGGATCCTTCCCTTGACGATTTAAAATTGTTCCTATCAATGGGAGATCCCTTTCTATTTTCCTATCTTGACCTGGGCCTAGAATATCGCCCTTCCACATTAATTTTGGGGTTTATGGAAAGCCAGGAATGATGGCATCTTCCGCTACTAGAAAACTCTTCTCTCAAAAGTTAGAAGAAAAAAATTGATTTCCATAAAGGAAAACATTAAACTCTTTAAAGGTAAATTCTAGGAACCATGTCTGAATAGTGAGCAAAAAGTTATTAACAAGTTCACCTTTGGTCTAGAGGAATATCACATTCCTAAAAAGAACTCCAGTTGGAAAAGACTTGGGGGAAATGTTGTAAAGTTAAATTCATATAGAGCCTCTAAAGGGAATCTGGGTCCTGCTAGGGGAGGATGAATTCTAAAGAACCGTGATGAATACTGGTTGTTTACCTACATGAGTCCATTAGGTCACCAAAAAAATAACATGGTGGAAGCTAGAGCTCTTCTTTGGGGGGTTTTGCTAGCAAAAGAAAAAGGCTTGAAGGACATCTAGATTGAAGGTGACTCTCTCCTCTTAATTGATGCCCTAAATAACAAAGGTTCTATTAATTGGGCCATAAGTAATATCCTCAATGATGTGAAGGAAAATTCAAATTTTTTTGATAGCATTTCTTATAATCATACCCTTCGTTAAGGGAACAATGTGTGGATAAGATGGCAAATTATGGAATCAATTGTAATGATTATAAGATATGGTGTAAAGTTGATATATTACCCATAGATATTAATGAGATCATTAGTAGAGATATAGGGCACTAAGTTTTATAATTTTGGCAAAAGTGAGTCCTGTGGCGGTGAGAACTTACTTAATATCTTGTTTTTCAAGATTTATGCTAGTGCGAAAGAAGGTCTTTTTTAAAATTTTAGTAGCAATCAAAAGAAGATCGGTCTACTGAATATGGGGGGGCAATAGGATTAGTGATAAACCTCCTAGCCAAATCATTGAAGATTTTAATCAGCCTCTTTGGAATAGGCTTAGGAAAGGGGGTTTCAATAATTTCATCACTAAATTACATGGTCACAATCCTTCTCTATCTAAGGATTTTGGAAAATCTTGGAAAGTGGATAAGTTTGTTGTTAAAGGGATGGAAATCGAGGTGTCTGATTCCTCCATCACCTTGGTCATGGACATGAAAATGGATGGGCTTAAAAATTTTAATGATAGAACCCGCATAGAATAGGAAATTGAGTTGTTCTTTATTGGAAAGGAAAGATGCTCTTTCTTTACGAATGGTATTTCTAAGTCATGTATTATGGGTATTTGGAGAGAGATGTGCCTTCAAATAATGAAGTAAATCACTCTGGAGGGATGATGTAGAAAAATATATACTCACCATTTAACCCTTCTGAACATGTTCTACCATAAGGTCATGATGAGCATCCCTTTCTTTCTGTTTATGTCTCTAACTAACTCTTTAATGGCTTTCTAGCAAGAGAAAGTGGAGTTTCCTCTACATGAAGGGCTCATTCTTCTAATGTATGATAATGGGAAACCTACTCTGTCCCCTTCCCTAAAATAATATGTGGATGAGGATGACCTCAATCTTGTTGAATTCCTTATTAAGATGAAGGCCGGAAAATGAAAAATTGTAGGGGCATATTCAGGTAAAGATATGGGTGTGGATGGTCATGGGGAAGTGAGCACTTCGAGAAAACATGACAGGGATGGTAATTTTAAGGGTTTCGAGGATTTGAGAAATAAGGTTCCGTACTTAGAAGGGGTGCTTTAAGCGATGGAAGAAAACAATGCTGGCCAAAGGGAAACAATGATGGATGTCATCAATTCTTCCAAGTAAATTTTCATTACATAAGTGAAGTCTAGGAAGAAAATTTTGGAGTTAGAGGACTAGGTCAAAAAGCTTAGTAACAAACTAGAAAGGATGAAGGAGGGAACCAAAATAAGGATTTTCAACTTGCACATCAGTAGCTCTGAGGATGGCCTGGAGGATGATATTAATGAAAAAGGTGCCAAGAGTGGTGTGAACAAATATAGCCATGATGGTACAAGTGGGGGATCCCCAAACAATTAACTTTTGGTTCAGGACTGTTGGCATAATTTTAGCAAACTTCTACTGTTTTGTTGTTTTAGAGACTATTTCTCCTTCTCTCTGGTTTCCCCTCCTTTCTACAAATTCTGGTCCTTAATTGTAAGAGTTAAACATGTTTAACTCCTTTCGGGGAATTTTTCATTTCCTTCTTGCTTGTTGTTTTTTGTTTCTCCTTTTGTAATGGCTCCTGGGAGCCAATCCCTATTTTTACCGTATCTAATAAAAAATACTATCTTATTCTAATTAGCCTTATTATTTTTATTATTATTGAGTACTAATTCAAATAGCTCATGTTTATATTATTGTAATGTTGTAGAGATTTAAATTCATCTTTTACATACATGAAACATACGAACAAGTGTATCCTCATTCTTTCCATCATCCTTATGTTCTTTTCACTCCTAATATTTCATTTGAATAACATTTTTTTTGCATGCTTTCATAATTAAACACTTAAATACGTACAATTAAAACCTAAAATACAATTTAATGCATTATGTCATCATTTTTCTTCATTTCAAGTATCACATATTTTATTACTACAGGTTCATGTTATCACATCTACCCTTAAAACCCAAAATACATTAGAGTTCATTTGATTGAGCACATAGGGATTTAGTTGGAAGATTGGTTCACATTATTTGGTATATGATACATGTGTATGATCTTCAAAAGTGTAAGAGTTTGAATTCACTTTTAATATTTGATGCTTCAAAATACGCCACATGTGTAGCATATCTAGTTGAGAGATAAATATTTTAAGTATGTGGTGATTAGATCTATAGGAACGTGTTTTAAAATTGAGGAAGGTAATTCATAATCAATTTGGTGGTGCTTTTGGGAATTCATTTAAATTGTATTTGTAAACTATCTATTTTCATAGGTTGACCTAATCAAAGCAACTCTAGAATGTTCTCATTGTATCTACTCAAATATTTTTTAATGTTTTTATCTATTTTAGATCAGCCGTTGGAATCTAGTAGTACCTTTACTCTTACATCTTTAGGATTGTAATAAGATCTCTAACCATTTTTTATACATATGATTTGTGGTCCTACACCTTTTTGTAGTGCCAAAATATTTTTCATATGTACTAAGTCACTACAATTATCTATCTACGCACTTTAGGAATCACTGCACACTTTATTTAATAAATATACAAATTGTCCCCTATCTCAAAGATAATCCAAACTTAATGAGTGCATGTTTCATTTATTTCTTGGACATGAAATTATTTGATTCATAAATATTTTCATCATTAAAAAATTAGAGTGTAGGTTAGATTGCTCCTAAATTTTTAGATCAACCCATTTTGAGTGCTTACTTATGTGCTTTTGGTAATTTAATTGATGATATTTTAGTGTTAGTTTAAAAATTATTTCTAAAGAGTTTATCTTATCCATAGGTTTCACTTTGTTTGGAGAGGATTGTTAATAGTGTTGATTAGTTTATGTGTGCATTTTATTTTATTTATCATGGTGCTTTGAGTTTTGTTTTTGTTTTTTTCCCTATCTCTATCTAGTACATTTAAAAGATCTATTCTATTCCTTATTGAATTTTAGTTCTATTTGGCTTAATGTTGAAATAACATTCACACTTAATTTTAATCTTTAGTTTCTATGATAAAATATGGTTTTATTCCACCTTAAACTTTGCAAAATGTGACAGGGTTGATTTTTTTTTACAAATTTAGGAAAAAGTCATTTTTTGGTTCATATCCTTGTAACAACTATGCACCAAATCATCAAAATTTGTGAGACTAAACTAATATTATAATATGTATGGTGGTAAAATATCTACATCTATTAGATCTACTTTTTAACAAAATATACATCTATTAGATGATCTACATTCCAATAAAATAGATAAAGGATGTATGCATGACAATAAGAATCTACTAGAATTAAAACTAATCAATGTTCCAAAACAAGATCTTATATATATTTTAAATCATTCATTAATGGTGTAATCATGTATGTTAATTTTTTTCAATGTTTATGGACACAGATAATCTGATACAGGAAATCCTCCCTCCTAAATAATATGATGATTTGATAGAAAAAGTTATGAAATTACTTCCCAAGAAATAAGTTAAACACTTGGTGAAGATGGATTTCAAAAAATTAAAATATTTTTTCCAACAAGAACCACTATCAATAAATAAAAAAACAAAATCTGTTGAGAGATTATATAGTGAATTTTCTAATTTGACTACAGGTGATAGAGTGAATTTATTGGTTTCATTCTTGAATCATGTTGATATGAATGAAAAATTACAATTTTTGGGTGTTGATTTTTGACGGGGAAAGTCACAACATTACGAAATATATTTTTTGTGAATTTTTCTGAAGGAATACGTTCGATGGGTTCACAAACTAGGTTTTCTGATAAGAGTATTTCTCATAAAGAAATATTAACTTCAATTATAAGTGAAGATACAAAAAATAATGTTCATATTAGCACGTGTTTCTATAAATACTATATGAAGAATAGGAAGACATTGGATGATTCTACTGTGGTAAAAAATTGGGCACTAGTTTGTAGAAATCCATGTTCTGATAAAATAGAGGATAATATTGTGAAGATAGTTTCTAATTATTGGAGTAAGATGACTTGTGCTTCTCCAAATGTTAAGGATGTTTTGAAACACATAATAGCTCACAATGACTATATAGAAAATAAAAAGCATTGGATATAAATAAATCAATATGAGATGTACACTAGGTTTAAAGAAGAATATCCACATGGTAACATTAGAAAATGAATGTTTGATACTTTGAATCCTTGGTATGTGTAAGAAAATAAAGTCCTTAAAACATGTTATTACCGCTATCACATCAAATTTGATTATCACTGTCATGTACACAAAATAATATTACATATATTGGGGTTTTTGTCATTTATAGGTTTATTATAAATTTGATTATTTTGTTTTATGACATGTGATATGATTTATGTAATCAAAATCTATGTTTTTCAGGTGTATAGAAAGTTACGAGAAACATCAAATGGTCCAGAAAATGCCCCCAAGATGTGTTAGTGAAATCATAGCATCTATTATTTACACAATATGTGATGATAATGTGGACAATCCTATGGCTTCCATTAAATGTGTTTGTGAAAAGTGTGGGGAATTGAAAATATTTCCAGAAACAAATCAAAACTAAAACATAGCAAATCCTGACTTTCAAGAGATGATTATTTTAAAGCAAATTTAGTTAATTTTTAATCTGGATATACATATTTTATTTTCATTTTTATGTTTATTACAAATTAATATAACAATTTGTCCATTATGTATTGATTTTTGAGGTTAAAATCCATTAAATATTCAAAAAGACTTGGAAAGAATGCAACCAGGTTGGACTTGGTAGAAGAGGAAATCCCCATTCCAACATTCATGCATAGTTTCCAAAGTTTTATTAGTTTTTACATAAAACATTCTCACTATGCAAAGTGGCAGGATACACAATTTAAGACTAATGGAGACACATTCCATGTTGGTATTGTATTGTCAGTTTTTTATTTTTCTTATAATTATTCATTTTATCATCAAAATAGATTCAAACACAATATTATCATACTAATCAGGTTACCATCATGGTTCATGTATTTTATAGGAATGCACAATTGGATTTGGAGGGGTTTGAAAGTAAATATGAGAATAGAGTGACTAAGGAGTATCACTTCTATATAATTGATGACAAGGAACATCACCCCCACTTCATACAACATTATTTTGAATTGTTTTTCCAATATCTTAATCAATGAGTACAAATAGATCAACATTTTGTTTGGTAATATGCTTTCACATCACAATTTAAATTCTCCTGCCCTTTCCTTCCACTTAGTCTCTAAAATCATTATCTTGAAATAAATCATTTATCCAAAGTTTTTTTAGAGTTTTCATGGGAAGGGAGAACACGATGGTGTGTGTGCATGCATAAAACATTCTCTAAGGAAATAAATATTTGATTATGAGGGAGATCTATTGATTGATTCCCACACTGTTGTTGAATGGTGTAGGAAACATTTTTTAGTTTAGGCTTCAACCTCACATCATAGTAACATGCCCCCACATAGAGGGATTTGGGATATAACATCTACGTGCATAACACACACACACACAGACACACATTGATGTGAAATTGATTACAAGTTACACATAAATCTATGTACATATACATTTACTTTTCTTAATTTTGATGTTTGTTAAAATTTAATGACTTTGTATGATTAATCAAGTATTGATTGAAGGAAAAAACATGGATATGAAAGGATTCATAATTCTAGGTCTTTGTACTCTATGATGATTGTGGATAGTAATAACTAGACAATATGAGCAAGAGATTATTCTTATTTTTATTCTGAATGCTTGAAAAAATCATATACAGAGTGCAACCATCAGAAACATGGTTATGTAGGTTAGTGGATACAAGTTCCTTTAGTTTTTGATGACTCATATAGATCAGATCAGGATGATATTTTTCAATATGTGCCCTTGATTTCACCTGATTATGACCACATATATGGACTTGTTAAAAAATGTTTTTTTAAAGGATTTTCTTTTATCATTGAATTAATATATATAATTTATAGTATATAGATCATTGAATATTTATTCGTTTAATTCTAACAAAAATACTTGTTGTAGGTGATGTATTTACAATCATGTTAGAAGAATAAAATATTGAGAAAGTGTAGTTACTACTTGTTGTGTTAAATAGAAGACAAAACAAATCTACCAAGTGAAATGATAAGTAAGGAGACAAGGTTTGATATTAGGTCGGTTGTAGCGCATGAAACATATTTAAAAACAAGTGAAAATCCTATAGAGTGGGATTCACTTGGTTGATTACAAACTATACAACAAGGTTTATCATTACACCCATCACATAATTACCACAGGGTTACAATTGCATCAGATGAAGAATTCACATGAACGTAAAAATGGGACACTATATATAGAAGATCATGAAAAAAATTAAAGGTCATTGAACAATGAGATAAGCCACTTGGTATTATATAGAAGGATATATATAATATTATGTACCCATGTCTTTTGAATGAAATATTTTCTCTATATTATTTATCACTTTGGCATAAATAATTGAAAATTTTATTTTTATGAATTAAAAATTATCCACCTCCTATATATTATGGATTAAAATTTCTTTCTATGACTTTAAAATTATGGTATGGGGTTATCATTATTAGTAGGGGTGATTGTAATATGAGATAACCCGTATCACATGAGCTATGTTTTTTTAAATTAAAAATTTTAGTGTTAAGATGAGGAAACAAAGCATGATAAATACTCAATAGGATCATCCCATTAGAGTGCATTGGAGTCAATGCGATCTTGGATGGTGCGGAAAATATAAAGAGATTTATAAATTGAGATCACAATTTCTCATTATATTCTTAATGATTTTATTTTTATCTTATGCCCAACATCTAATTATATTTTTTCATTTTTTACAATCTCAACTTGGAATGTATTTTAATAGATTTTTTAGTATTATCTTTAAGTGATGAGATTATTACATTCCCTATTTTTTATTTAAATTAGGTTGTATTATGATGAAATAATATAGAATCTGTGTATTAGTTATATTCTTAATTTTTTAATTATATGGTAAATGATTTTATTTTAAAAATTTAAAATAATCAACTCTCAAATAATACAAAACATAGGGCTTTATTTTAGTCATTATGGTTTTAGTATTTAGGCTCTATTTTTTATTTTATAACCTATTGCAAGTCTATTTCTCCATCATTCCTTTTCTACATGGAATGATAAGATATTAAGTAATCTTTGTGCCTCTTCAAATATTTAGTGTATAATAACTTTATTTTTAAAAAAATCGATATGTTCCTTATTCTTGAGTTAATTGATTGGAAGTGAGCATTTTTTGGTACCATGGAAATGACCATAAATGATTTATAGAGCCTAAAATATCTAGTTAATGGAGTGGGAATTTATGACATTTTCTATGGGAAATAAAAAGGGTAAATCATGAATAATAAGGTGGAAATAATATGAAAAGAGTGGTGAATAAAATATAAATAGAAAATTAACAAAAAAAAAAAAGAGGAAAAAGGGATTTTGACAAGGGAAGTTTCTAGGAAACTGGTTTGTATTTTTCTCTTATACTGATATGTTTAAAGCATTAATATTGAAATAATGTATATTATTTCATGGTGTGAGGATCCAAGCTCACTAAAAATCCAAGAGAACAAACCTATGAACTTACTTCTTGGTTAGATAATCTAATATATTGATTTTCATAGACACTATAGGAATTATTGTACCCTTTTTGTTTCACACCCCATAATTATTGGCAAGGGGAAAATGGGTTATGTATTTTTAGTACCATGCTTTCTTTATAGATGGATGCACATCATAGCTTTAGGATTCTTATCCCATAGATTTTTCTAGGGATTTTTTATAGAGATATATATGTGTGTGAATAAGTTATTGTGATTAATTTTAGGTTGATGGTTTTTCTAAAAAAAAGAGAAGATAAGAATGTTTTGTGAACTTATCTTGTATTTTCATCCCTTAATCTCTGCAATTTCTTGAGTGATAATGGATGGGTAGGGTAGGACCACAAAAACTACTATTATGGAGGGATAAGTATATCCTTATTATAAATGAAGGAAATGTTTTATATTGATTGGTTTTGTTCAGTTACACTAGACACGATTAGCTTCATGTGAGAAAACTAAGGTATTTTACTATGGTTATAGTTATTGGGAATGATCCTCTTATTTAGATAACATAGTAAAAACTATATTTTCTAATTAAAATATTCATTTTTTGTAATACTAAATTACTGTAATGGACTAATTCCATCCCCTTAGTGGGTTTATAATGTAAATTATTTTTCTTTGTAATTTATGAAGAGGAACACGCTGTGGACAAATGAAATTAGTTGTAGATATTTAGAGATGAAATCTAAAGCTTATTTTTAACATTTGATATTGTGTAACAATTATTACCTATTATTTTGGTCTTAAGACCTATGGTTATAAATAAATGAATTACTATGATGAGGATAATGTTTTTTTAGATTCATAATATCTTCTAGATAATATTTCCATTCGGTTCATAATATATTTTGGATAATAAGTCCATTAGGTTCATACTATCATATGCATTACTATGATGAGGTTCATGCTTCATTAGGTTCATAATTTATCTAAGATAGAGAATATTTTAGGGCTCCAATATCATGCCATATGTCAATTTATCATGACATACACATGTGTAAATAATTCAAAAGATAGTTAAATTTCATCCATAAGTCTTTTTGTCTAACACTTTTTACATATTTTCAGGCAGCACAATCTAGTGCACTCTGGACTTTAGAGTTCAATGAAATTTTAACATAAACTTCCCAATGATCTATGAATTAGGAATACTAAATTGTTAAAAGTTTCAAAATTTAGTGCCATCCTAACCTCGTAGAGAAAATAAAAACAACTGGTAAGGATGATAATTTGGAATAATAAAATTTCACATATTCTATATTTTAGACAAAATAAAAAGAATCTAAAATTTGTTTATAAGATTGGTATTTTTAGATGTTTCCATATAAGTGTTTCTCACATATAGGATCGAAATATATTTACATCAAATTCTATCATATATATAGGATTGACATATGCTAAGCATACACCTACATTTTATAATTTATGGATATTTCAAGGATATCAAGATTATGTAGATACATATAATGAACTTGAGTGCACCAATAATATTAAATGATCATTTTCTCTAAAGTAACATAATTCAGTGATTCATATTAAAAAATTAATAACATGTTATTAAATACATTCTTATAATCACATTTCATGTTCTAATCACAACTCATAAACCAATCAATCATTTAACATGTTTATGAGTCAATAAATAAAATACATGTATAGATCAACAAAATACGTGTACAAAATCAATATCTATATACAAGTAATGTCCCAAAAATATTTACACATGTCTAAGTCATATCAAAATCTCGTGTAAACACTATATACATGTACATGAAATTTAATACAATACATGTCATCCATAATCTCTTCTATATACTAGGGAAAGTATCAGATCCCTCACCGAGCTCACCTACACCCTCCATTTATAAAAATAAATTTACACATCAGAAACTATATATAACATACCATATTAAAATATAAGTGAGATTTTAAAACAATTTCTTGAATAATTGAATATATCATATAAATATTTAATTTATTACCTTTGTATCTATTTGTGGTTGAATGTTGGGATTATCTATACTATGTGTAGATCTTTTTCCTGTCAATTCCTGTGATTTTTTTTATTAAATGTAAGAAGTTAATAAACAAGTTTGTTGAATAAAACATTAATTTCAAAAATATCAATTTAAATTAAATATTAAATATAAAACACAATATATGTATATATATATATATATATATATAGACACACACACACACACACACACACACACACACACACACACACACACACACACACACACACACACACACACACACACACACACACACACACCTCTATAAAAATTTTAATGAGATCTCTGGGGATGTCACCAAAAATTATCTTTGGCTGACCCATGACCTAGACACC
The DNA here is from genome assembly GCA_019776745.2 of Taxus chinensis. Taxonomy (NCBI): domain Eukaryota; kingdom Viridiplantae; phylum Streptophyta; class Pinopsida; order Cupressales; family Taxaceae; genus Taxus; species Taxus chinensis. The sequence goes on along the minus strand of CM034156.1, from coordinate 397,021,701 downwards.
AACAAATCATGATCCTAATGTACCAAGCTAACTCAGGACCTTAACATCAATTGATAAATCATGGCTTGGATCATTCAAGAGCTGTGGAAATTTCATATATGGATATGTTGTGTGCTAGGAAGTACCACAATTCTCACAAACATTTCCTAGAGTAGAAGCCTAAAAACACAAATGTGCAAGTTTTATAAATCTTGTCAACACTATATCTTATATATCTATTTAAATTTTAGTAAATTGTAAAGTAATAATGTAAAAAAATATTAATTTAAATTAAGGTTTAATTATCAAACACATGAATAAAAAAGTTTTGAACATCTGGTGTGATAATCCCAATAATAGGAGGTCCAACTATAGCATCTGTAGTACCTTCAACAGTACTCTACTCCAAATAATCCAAAACCCCTGATAGTGGAATGTCATAGTCTTGAGAAATCATCCCATATATATGCAACAAGTAAGTATCCATGATGAATCCTAGCTGAGGCATTTGCATAACATTTGTAACTTCCTTGAGCTCATTAGGCGATATCAAACGTGCACGATCGTATAACTTAGCAGTGACATCGCTTACGCCACCACAAAGAGGGGAAAATGTAGACATGTAAAATGTGCTTACACTTAGCATTTCATCTAATCTAATTAATTAATGACACTTTTTTAAATCCCCATTCTTCGCTCCATTCTCAAATGCCCATTCACGACACTCTTTGGTTGTATTCCTCCTATAATCAACTTATTTGGCTCATATCTCTCTTATTGGCTAAACATTCCTCCTTTCAACCACTCTGAACCTCCCTAGTTCTCTCTAGACCACTTCTATTGGCTCCGTAGGCTATCTATCAGTCACAATTGGTTATCCAGACCCCTCCCAACTCTCAATGAGTCTCTAATCACTTGTTAATCAAGTTTAACTAGCCTAATCCTAGCTTGACTAAGCCTAAAGCATGTTTATCCTAATCTAATCTAAAAAATGCTTTTTGAGCTTCAGTCCCACATGCACCCAAATTCCAAATTCTCCCAAGTGGAAAACTATAAATACAAGGCTAATCCTACCCATTCAAACAAAAACTTCACGCATAAGTCCTTCTCTCTCAAACACTTTGGAAAGGCATTAAAAATCATGTGTGATAGCTTTAAGCTATAGAACATTTGGATCTTGGCCATACTCCATTGGTTAGAGCTCTTCCATCTTGCATCCATAACTTCATAGTAGGTTAGTAGGAGGGTATCTAACTTGGTCTTGTAGCCATTTTAGAGACACCTCTTCACCTCCATTGAAGTAAACAACACATCTAATTTTATTACTTAGAATCTAACTAGGTTCATTTTTATTAAGCTTTCATGGGGTAGAGAGTAGTAATATGCTAGGGTTTGAATACTTGTTTCAAATTTATATATGCATAGATAGTTTCTTTTTAAGCTCTTATCTCATGGTGCATGGATGAGTAAAGCAAAGCTTTGAGGTTCTTTTTCCTCATTCCATAACTTGTGCAACTTTCCATTGCATACATTTGGCACGCCTGGTGGGAAACTTTGTCCATCCTCCATTAATGGAGTCACTTCGAAGATTTTTGTTTTATTTTCTAATTTTTTTTGTTTCAATCTTTCTAGATTAGTTTCAAGCTTTCTAGACTAATTTTTAAATTTTTTTTTAGCTTAGTTTCAAGTTTTTGATTTCACTAACCTTTCTTGTATTAATGGATAAAATCAGGTTTCATAACTAGTTAAGCTAGATTTTTCTTGTTTTTGTGCTCTTTGCAGGATCAAAGGACGTGAAGTGCTACCAAAATTGAACCAAATTGATAAATTTTTGATATTTTTGAGATTATTTTTGAAAAATCCCGTGTTTTTTAGCCATCTACAGGAAAGGGAGCGCACATACCATTCTATGTGCACATGTACAACTATGATTATCATTTTTTTGACAGAGGCGTGAAAGCACCAAATAAGTGATGCATGTACCAAATTAGTGGTGTAGCCACCAAATCAGGGGCGTAGGTACACTAACAGTGGCACAAGCATCATTAGCAATCTTCCGGAGGCTATAACTTTTTCTCCCGAACTCGAAACAACTCCATTTTTGTTGCATTAGAAAGGTATTGAAGTGAAATACACAATAGAATCATAAAATTATGATTTTAACTTACCAAAAAATTATGGTTTACATTATTAGGTAAATAGTCATTTTCTAACTTATCTTAAAGTTCAAAAAAGTGTTTTCTTGACCATTCTAACACTTTGAAATATTTTTGTAGCACTAATTAGTTATTTGTAGGGTTATTTTGGTTTTATTTTTGACTAACTTAGTTAAGTATTTCCTTTCTTAGCTTGAGCAAGGTTTTGTAAAGTGTGTATGCTCTTTCCTCGCACCTTCAAAAGCAATCTTGGAGATCAAAAACACTTGCACAACTTTGTATCATATGTTAAAAAAACTTGTTCTATAAGACAAAGTAGTTTTTATGTGATTTAGTAAGAATTTTCACATTACGTATTCTCTTCCTTCATGCCTTTTGGTGATATTAGGAATCAAAAGAAAGGTCTAAATTCCCTTTATTGATATCAATTTGCACTGGAAAATTACTAAACTCGTTATGTACAAGACCTAACGCTTGTAAAATAAAGGCGTCAAAGACAAAACACAAACCCACTAATACAAATTATTCTTACAGGTTGCCAAATGGTGTGCTACTTAAAACCACATTAAGTTAAGCAAGATAAAAAACAAACCATATTCAAAACATTGTATTGTAGGTTTCAGAAAAGGGTACGTCCCTACCCGCTCAAATAGAACATAACCCCTTTGGCATAACGCCTTAAGCTACAACAATGGGGGTGGTTCCAGGAACCCCAAAATAGTCCACGCAAGAGGGAACCTTGTGGATGGAATGGGAAGTGCTCCACACTGCCTACTTGACTAGTGATTCCTTTGTGAGATAGAGTTATAAGTTGTCCCTATGTGACCCTTTTAAGTACACGATGGATGCATTTACTGCCCATTGTGCTTGAAGGGGGAAAAGTCGAGATACTCCCAAGATAGTCAGGAATATTTGGGTAAATCACCCCACTCATGAACAAATTTGTAACACCTAGGACAAGAGACCACCTCGGAAAATATAATTTGGCCAGGAGCCCACTTTGACCATTCTAAAATAGTGTTGAGTTGTGAGCTATCTTTTCATTATGAAACGTGTGACGTGTTATTTTCAATTATTTTTCCACTTGCCTTAAGGCAAGCTGAAACTTTGCCAAAGTGAAGCCAACATTTTTCATCCCCATTTTGATCTACTTCCTTCACATTATTTTGACACTTTTTTGATCAAAATAATGGTGACTACCTCTGTGTTACTAATCGATTGTTTTTGCCACTTTTTTGTCCATTTATACCCATCCATGTTTACGGATGGGTAAGTTTAATGCCTAAAGTGTGCGAAGGTGTATTTATATCATTGGTAGCCTTTGTGATCTTGATACCCATGTCAAGATTCATCTTCATAGTTCAAATTAATTCATCATTTGATCTCCCTATTGACATGTTACCTTGTTTGCATTATCTCGACACAATTAAGATAATTATCTCATTTTTTTCGTAAATGTGATCTAAATATCTGCATTGTGGCATTATGCTGTGCACATTTTAACACATCCTTATTATACTTTGACTTAGTTTGATTTCAAACATTTTCCCAAATCTTGAAAGGTGTCGCTTACTTTGTTTGCGTCATTTAGATACCACTTTGACACTAATATCTTACTTCTCCATGAAGCTTGATAGACACGTCCAATTGGTGTGGTTACGTGGCTTACATTTGTAAACCCCGACCATTAACATTTAGGTCTTGTTGGTTGTTGAAATTTCCATGGTATCCTTTGATTGGGAGTCACATCTACCCTTTGTTAATATTTATGCCTTATTCATTTTGAGCTTGACGTAAATATTGACATTTTGTTGATCACCTTTGCATCGAACTATCACTTTGCACATGTATTTACATAGGGTTTATTTCCTTGTTGATTGGATTTGTGTTTTACACTTCTAGTATTGTTCCTTGTGATTATTCATTCAAAAAACTTATTTTCTAGGTGTTGGTTTGAAAATCTGTCTGTTAGGAAGATCGTGGGGAAATAGGCCAACAATGTGCAGGGCAAAGCCACTCTTTATTGTTATTCTATCAAGTAGGAATCTATACAAATATATACTATCCTAACTTTAGGGGGTTTGGGATCTCATCCCAGTAGAGGTATTTCCGACGGCGAATATAAATGTAAGAGGAAAGGAATGGAGTAGGGTAGATCTGGAGGGAGAAAAGAAATGAATTCTAAGACAGAAAGGTTAAAAGGTTTATGCTTTGGTATGGTAGTAAATAGAGCCAAACTTACTTGCATAAACAAACAAAGCAATATTTATGAACATATGACGATAATAAGAATGAATCCAATACAATAGAAACATAGATCTAACTTAAAAAAGATCTTATGTAAATAACACATATATTGAGCACAAAGTCTGAACATATATATTAATATCTCTTCTGTTACAAGAAGGCACAAAGTATTTCTCTCTTCACTTTTTTTTCATACAAAAATGTCCACATAGAGTACAACAATTATTCTAGTATTTATAGAAGGATAAGGAGAAAGAAGATAAAAACAAGCCAACCACTATTTAAAAAATATCTACAAAATATCTAAAAAGTCAAAAGTTGACTTTGGGAAAGTTTATGGATGGCAACATCCCATGGTGTAACATGGATGATGTCATCATAAATGCTAACATAATTTTAAAATATTTTTACAAAATGTTGAAGCATACACAAGAAGAGAAACTGTTCGTCATCATCTCTTTGCTTGAACAGAGTGTCTTGCTTCTTTTCGGGAGAGGCTATGTGATACTGAGATCCGTATTCCATAAACTTGTTGATCATTATCTAAAGTGAATTATGATCAAGACCATTGAAGTGGTCACCAATGACTTCACAAGTTTCCTTTTCAGTTTTGAGCTTATCTGGTAGCCTGACGTATTCATCACATGCCTCAATCAAGTATCCAATGAAATCACGGCAAGCTAGAAGGTTATTGATAGACTCCCGGTCAAAAGTGACCTCTAGCACAAAACCTTGAGTTACGATATCCTTGAAGAGCTGGATTGTCTCGTCTGCTTCCCTCAAGGTGAATGCTTTACTAATCATCCTTGGAGACATCTTCATGACCATCTACTCCATTTGATGCTTAGCATCTAGGGCTTCCTCCTTGATTTTATCTATCCTTTCCAAGATAAATTCCATTTGTTCAACCCGATAGTCTAAAGTGACGAGAGATTTTTTATGTGCCCACGGGTGATCAATGATGCTGACCTTTAGTAGGTCGTCAACTGAGTAGTTGACCATTTCCTGAAATGTTTCATGTTGTAATCTAGCATTGTTCAACTCCTCAGAGAGGGATCCTGCTACTTCCTGCAGCTCCTTGTTTTCCTGATCTATACTTTAGTAGAGTTTTGTGAACTTTGTGATTATTTCCTCACTATCTCTGAGGAATCTCTCTATCTAGGAGGACATTTCCATGCCTTGTTCACCAATCTTGGTGTATTCATTGATCTTTTCCTGACTTAGAACTTCAGGAGGCTCGACAGCAGTCATAGGAGGTGCATTGCCCATTCTTTGTAATGCTTGGAGAAGATGTTTGTTTTGTTCCTTTAGTGTTATCTTCTCTTCCTTTGTCTCTTATATTTTCTTGCAGAGGGCATCTACTGTAGATAAAGCCTCTCCTTGTAGGCTCTTAGATGAAGTTCCCATTGTGACTTGGGTCACTGTAAAGTTTGTAAGAGATAGATCTTTCTTCACTTTAGTGGGATCAGGATATGAAATCTCTATGACCCTCTCTCTTGAAATGCTCTTAGAGAAGAGGGTTATAGATTTTTTCTTCTTTGGTCACTTCTTTGGAATGACAAAGAAGTCCATGGGTGCTATGGGAACCTTTCTATTGAGTTGACCCAGATGATTGGAAATCTAGCTTGGACTTAGGGGATAAGGAGTGGAGGGAATGGAAGAAGAAATGGGAGTAAAAGGGGAAGCAACTGAAGAGGATGCAGGGAAGAATGTTGAGACACTTAGTGGTGGCATCAATAATTAGTCTAATGCACTACTAATTGTAGGGCCCAGAGTTACAGTAGGAGAAGAAAAGGTGATGGAGGTGGAAGGGATCTGTAATGGGATGGAGGGAAAACTAGGGAATAGATCCACAAGAGAGGATAAGATTTAAGAGGTGGGAGATAGACTTGAGGAAGGGAGAGAAGAAGAAACATCCATTGTGGTAGATGCTTCAATGACAAGGAGAGGAGAAGGAACAGAAGAGGGAATGGTGGGTGCCTCTGGGGTTGTAGTTGTGACCACATCCTAAGTGGATGTGTCTGTTGAGACTTCGATGTTCTCTCCTTCTTTTCCTGGACAAACCAGGTCGACCACTTGCTTCTCAATAGTAGGAGGGATTTACAGAGCTTCTTCCTAGCTTGATTATCCCTCCTTGCCTTTCAATTTTCCTTTTGGCACTTGGACTGGCCTTAGAGGTGCTCTTCCTGAGGGAAAAGTAATAAAATATACCCTGAGGTAGATGAGACCACTCTGTTTGCACCAATGTTTGGTGCGCTGCAACGTGTACTTGACCCTTTCTTGGATGGTCTTTGGTGCCTTGGCTCTATCAATTTCTGTGAATGGACAATCATCCCCATCCATGTCTAGGTAAACTTGATCAATTTCTTGATCAGTTTCTTGGAATCCTTTGGGAATGATGGCCACACCATAATGTTTGATTTATTTAAGAGCTAGCCTGGAGTGATCCTTTCACCTGATTTCTATCTCGTGCGTCAGGTCGATGTAAATTTCCTCGATCTCATGGACATGAATAGGATCAATTTTTGCCTTTGGGAGGTAACTTCGGCAATCAAAAGTAGGCCTGGTTGGGAAGTTGTGCTTCAGATTCAACAATTCAAGCTCGACATAAATTTTCCAGGCTTTGGCTAGTGTGGTAAAAGTGTATCGGCCCACTGTAAGGGTGAATGGAGTTCCTTCCTTCTTTCTCTTTATGCATCTTTCACGATATGTGATTAGTTGCCTTGAAAACTCTAAGAGAATTAGCTTGGGTCATGTATACATTGACAGTTTGGTCGGTTCACCTTTGAAATTCACTACCCTGAGGTATGTGAATGTGGGAAACTGAGTGAACAATGCCCCCCACTTCTTTGTAATAGTGACCACACTGGGGCTAGTTCGATCATGCCTCATATTTGGCCTCAATAGGTAGATCACCTCATAGAACAAGGTGTCATTGATTTTTGAGAACTATGGGATGCTTTTTTCAAGCCTGAGCTCCAGGTAGTATTCATATATTTTGACCTAGGTGCACACCCCATTTTGTGCTAGGCCCGTGAAATATCTCATTGATGCTGCAGCATACACAAAATAGGAATTCATATAGAACTTCCCAGTTGTCATGACCTGTTGAAGCTGCTGGAAGATGGTATTGTTGTTGATCTCTCCCTAGCCAAAACACTACTCAGGCACATTCTTACTCATGGTCTCTAAGTACCTCAACATCCATTTATGTAAATGATGGGCATTAGGAATCCCATATACTCTACACAAGAAGGTGATTATATCACTCAATTCCACATTGAAGTCACTACACTAGATGGTCTAAGGCCATCGGCTCACTGGATTTTTGTTCTTGAGATATAACTCGTTCATCATTTGCATACACTTATCCTCATTTTTTGTCCCATGCCTTCTTATAATATTCAAGGTTAATGGTGACGTACTACCTAAGATGAGGGATGCCCAGATTTATTTCGAAGTGATGAACAGTTAGGTCTATGACAGTCTTTCCTTGTTTATCTTCGACACATCTCATGTCCTTATTTTAGCATTGAGTCACCAACATGATGAACTTGTTATTAATAGCACTTACTGGTAGGCCAGCTACAAAGTGCAATCCGTTGCCTACAAGTTTGTTCATTTAGGTACCACTAGTGACCTAGTTGGTTCTTTCCAAGAAGTCTTCCATATCAATGTGCTTGAGCTTGGAGTATCTGATGTCGAGATCACTCTCGGCGTATGAGTCAGGCATCCTAACTTTCTGATATCTATATTTAATCTCTTTCTTTGTAAACTTAGCTTTACCTTTAGACTTGGTGGGCTTCTTGCTTGACGAAGACATGTGTGAGCTTGAGGATAGTTGTTGTTGTTCTACAAGGAGAATCAAATAGGTTCAACATAGGAGAGCCATGTCAAACGTCATATTTTTCATAATGAAATATTGCAAAAATAAGAATGAGAAATTATGAGGCTTAGGACACAAGGCACAAGTTTATAGCATGTTGCAGAGGCTTAAAAAGGCTGGGTGCACTTTTTGGGATGTCAACATGCAAAAAGGTGTGCTTGTGTTGAAACGGGAAAAGTTGCGCCAAAGGATTATAGAGGGGTGTACTTTTGGAGAGTGTTGCATGAAATTTTTTAACTCCAAGGAGAAAGGCATGGGGCATAGGTTTGCAACACACAACATGCAGTGTTATTTTTAAGTTTCATGTGTCAGCACCTTTGGAGAAATGCTTTAACCAGTCGTTGCAAAAGATGGTGTTGTATGACTTTTCAGTGCGCCCAAGGCACAATCTTTGAATGTGTTTCACATAAGCTTAACATGCCAAAGGGTTTATAGAGGGTGTGGATTTGGGGGGCACAACATCAAATCTTGATGTTGGTTGGGATACGCCTATGCCTCTAGGAAATTTGTTAAGTGGTGATACTTTGTGCAAGTTATGGATTGTTGCATGTGGAGGCAGTGCACCAAGGCACAAATATGGGGTTTGCAACATGAAGGAACAGTGTGCTCAAGGAAAAAGAATGATTTTTGCATTGTTTGATTTCTTTTCCCTTTGCATGACCCTTTATCTCTCTTTTTTTATTTTTACAAAGTGACAAAGAGAGGGTTTGTGGGATTTGCAGCAAGGCAGAGCCTTCTCAGATACAAAGGATGGTTTATTCAGAGGTAGAGCCTTCTCAGATTTGCAGATCTGGAAGGAGGGACAAGGTTTTTTTAGATAGTTTATGGATTTTGAGGTTTATTCATTTAGATTTTTAGTTTTAACATTTTTTATAACAAACCTAAAACCACCAGTAACGAAGAAATAAAACCACAAACAATAGTGAGGGATAACAACCACTTACCCAGGATAAATAACGATGAAGAAATGATGTGGGATCCACAAACATGAAAAATGACATGAGGGGCTGACATGAAAGGATGACAGGCACAGAGGAATAACTTTTCTCAATTTCAATTCGTGAGGATGACAGGTGTTTACTACATATTTATAAGAAAATACCGTATTTATTACCTCACCAACTATTCTTTATCATGGCGTTTAGGATGTCGACACGGGTTTGGATGCACCGTGGCACTATTGCATTAGTGTCAACATTAAGTTTTTAGCGCCTAAAGTGCGCATTCTAGGATGTCAACACAAAATGTCCAATGCCGCAAGTGCACATTTTTCTATGTTGAAATGTTGTTTTTAGTGCCTAAGCGCAATTTTGAGGTGCATGTATAACGATGTTGAGATGACCTTCCCTATGCCTAAGGGGCACAACTTCTCTTATGTTAACATGTCATTTAGGGCTCCAAAGTATTTTCAAAGGGGTGCACATTTCTTTATGTCAACACAACATTTCTTGCGCCTAGTTCAAAAAGGATGAAAAGTGGCTAAGTTCTTAAAACTTGACTTTTGGAAGGGAATTTTAAGTCATGTTGAATGCTAATAGACCTTATCAGGAGACCAAAATGAAATTTTTTATGGTTATCCGCAAAATTTCCCTTGTCAATTTTACAGGATAATAGTTGGCTCTATCTGGGGACTATCCTTAAGCGGAAGTTAGGGGTAGAGAATCCTAGTCTTCATGTGCCTATCCATTGGGTTACAAAGAGTCAAAAACAAGGGTGGCCAAAAAGGAAGAAAGGGGACACACAACAAATAGAAAGAAAACACACAACAAAAGCAAACAATCAATGAAAGTAAACTGTACAAAGAAGAGAACAAGCTCTACTTCCTGAAGATTTTTAGGTGCTACCCGCTGTAGGGAAGCGGGAGCCCGGTTCCATCTAGATATGAGAGATAGAAAATATTCTCTCCATTAAGCCGCTTGATTTTGTATGGTCCTCTCCAAAGAGAGTCAAACTTTCCATGCATACCTTTTGGTTCTCTTCATTTTTCCCACAAAAGGACAAGATCTCCTACCTGGAAATCTCTGTGCCTAGATTTCTTGTCAGATATCCTCTTAACTTAATTCTGATGTTCCGTGATCTTGTCGACCACTTTTACTCACTTTTCTTCAAGTTCTGTCAGGTACATAATTCTCTTTTCCAGAGAACTCTAAAAAATTTCATCTTCGATTGCTTGAGCCAAGCTCAGAGTAGGAAGTTATGTGGAGATAGGGGTTTCAGCATCGATCCTATACAATAACTAGAAAGGTGACATGTTGAGAGATCTCTTTGGAGTGATACGTTCTACCCACAAGGCATCGTATAATGACTTGTTCCAGGATTGCTAGTTCTCCTCAACTAGCTTTTGTATGATGGTTACCAGGTTCTTGTTGCTAGATTCTGCCTAACCATTTCCCTGAGGATAGTAATCAGAAGCATGAGCCAAGGTTATTTCGTATCCATATAAAAAACCAATAACTTCTCATGAAGAGAAGTTGGAATCATTTTCAGCAATGATTTTTTGTGGAATGTCAAATCTCACGATAATATTTTCCTTGATGAAGTTACAAACAACTTCAAAAGTGGCATGTTTGACAGGTATAGCCTCCACCCATTTCGTAAAGTAATCCGTTGTTGTTAGGAAATAACTATGTCCAACACTCAATTGAGGATATAGTGCTCCGATGAAATCAATTCCCCATTTCCTGAATGGTTTGTCAATAATGACGGGCCTGAGGGGAAATGCAGCTAGCTTTAGTTTGCCAACGAACTATTGGCAAAGTTCACATTTCACTACCCAGGTAGCTGCATCCTGAAATAGCGTCGACTAATAGTACCTGGCCCTAATGATATTATGTGTCATCACTGATGAGGAGAATTGACCACCACAAGCTGAATTGTGAAAACTCTTTAGCAACCTTATCTATTGTGGCTTATCAACACATTGCAGAAAAAAACATCAATTCCATGTTTGTATAACCCATCATCCCATATGACATATCGCGCGGCTCTGAGCTTTACCGTCCATTTTTCTCTTTTGGTTAAGTGAGTGGGGAATTCTCCATAGGTGAGAAAGAAAGTGATTTCAGAATACCATTTGTCATTGGTTGCGACAAACAAAACCCTGGGTAAAGAATCCACTTTCTCCAGTTCACTTTGTTCTTCATCAACATGAGCAGCTTGCTCCTCAGGTGCTTCTGGGTCTTTATTTTCAGCCATTAGCTGACACAGTCCCTTTCCCCTTACTAACTTGGTCAGTTTGATGTCAAGATCATATTCTTAGACCTTTGTGATCCAATTCCCTCGTAAGCTTCCTAAATCCTGTTGAGTCAGGATAGACTTAACTGCCATGTCTAGAACCAGCATTACTGTATGAGAATTCAATATGTAGTAGTAGAAACGTTTGACTGCTTTGACCATGGCGAAGGCATGTTTTTCCAACTGTGACATATTTAGTTCATGATGCTTTAGAGGAGAGCTCATGAAATAAATTGGGGATTTAACATCCTCAGAGTTATTCTACATTAAGATAGCTGATACAGTATGCGTAGATGCATAACTGTACATGATGAAATCCTTAGAGAAGTCAGGACATACCAGGACAGGTGCATGAGCAATGGAGGCTTTTATATCTTTGAATAATGCCTTGCCTTCTTTACTCCATTGGAATGTTTGTGACCCTTTCATCATATTGGATATATGACGATTCTTTTTAGAAAAATTGGGAACAAAGCGACAGATAAAATTTACCTTTCTGAAGAAAGAGTGAACGTCGGCTTTGCTTGTGGGCAAGGTAAGGCTCTGAATAGCCTGGAATCTTTCAACATCTATCTTTGTCCCTTATTTGCTAATGACGTGTCATAGAAATTTTCCTTCAGTAACCCTAAAAAATAACTTCTTAGGATTTAGTGAAATTCCGTGTTCTCGGCATCTAATCAAGACTTGCTCCAAATGATCACAGTGATGACTTTGTTTTTTAGAGAACACTGTTAAGTCATCTAGGTAGACTAAGATGACCTTTCCCATCATACCTTTGAACGTGAAGTCCATTTATCATTAGAAAGTGGCACCGACATTGGTTAAACAGAATGACATCTTGTTGTAGGCAAAGGTGCCCCAAGGAGTGGTGAATGTTGTTTTGAATTGGTCTTCAGGCATGACCTCAATCTGATTGTAAGTTGAAAAACCATCAAACATGGATATCATTTTTGAACCGGTTACTACCTACAGAACTTGATCCATTATGGGCAGTGGATAGTTGTCCTTTAAGGATGCCTGGTTCAGGTTGTGAAAGTCTACGCATATGTGTATCTTGCCATTTTTCTTCCATAGAGGCACAATATTAGCAACCCAACTACTATGATGACCTGGAAAAATGATTCTTGCATCTAGCATCTTCTGAATTTCAGCCTGGATGGTACCTGAGATTTTGGGGTTGTAGTGCCTTTGCTTTTGATGGAACGGTTTGACTTCGTCTTTTAGCGGGATGTCATGTTGAATGTCCTTAGGCTTAAATAACTTTAGATCAGCATAAGACCATGCCAATACATCCATATATCTTCTTAGCAATTTGAAAAAATTTCACTTTTCCTCAGGTGCACAACACTTTCCGATGTTCACAGACCGTAGATGTTTTGTAGTACCCAAATTGACAGCTTTGGTTTCTGAAGAAGAGCCTAGGTTATCCCATCACTTTTTCTTGACAAAATGGTCATGCTTATCAAATAATCATTCTAGGGAAACTAAACCTTTTGGGATCTTATTTCCCTTGAGCTGACATATGCCCTGACCTTCTACCATTTCCTGTGCTTGGCCCGTGAGAGACTCACGACATGAAAACGTCGATCCATGAAAATGGAGTTCTTTTAAATTATCAGCTTTTTCTAGAAAAGTGATAAGCTGATTGTCATCATTGAATACCTACCAGTGCTGTGAATTATCAGGCACACTCAGGCAAAAAACTACCTCAATGGTATATGTGTTCATCTTTAACCCTGGGTGAGGGAGCATGAGAGAGGCCGAGACGGCCAAAGAATCATCCATGTCGTTTTGAGCTTGTGGAACTACTTTGATTGAGAAGGCATCAAACTCCTTAATGTTGTCCCACACTACGTTGTGGTAGTGTCTAAGCCTATCATTCTTTATTTGGTATACCCCTTTCACTTGATTGATAATTAGCTCGGCATCACCCTGTAATTTCAAATTCTTGATTCCCCTTTCCTTTGCAGCTTGCATGCCAAGTAGCTAAGATTCGTACTCGGTAGTGTTGTTTGTATTGAAAAACTACAATTTAAAAGAAAGAGGGAAAATCTCCTCTTCAAGAGATATGAGAACGGCCCTAGCACTGCACCCACTTGTTGCACAACTACCATCAAACTATAGTGTCCATATCTTGTTGAGGTCCTCCTCTTAGATGAGAACCTCCATCTTATCTGAGTCAGTGGAAAAGAAGTAATTCCCCATCCCTGATGATTTGAAGAGAATTTGGGCCTTGGGGTCGTCAGATTTGGTGACCATATATTTCTTTTTTGATTCAGGCTCCAACGTCTGCATCACCACTTTGACAGGGATCCTGGCTTTGGACCAGTCCATATGGATTTCTCCACCAACTTCTCTACAAAAAAACCTCCCTATTAATATTTCGTATGCTGCTGGAATATCAACTACGAGGATAGTCATTTTTACTCTTTTCTCTAGGAGTGTTGCAAATGTGAATTGTGCATCCTTGATCTAACCTATTAATGGTACTTGCTTGGTTTCCATGCAATGACATCTGCCGAAAGGTTTAGTGAGTGTGAGGCCCAAAGCATGGGCACCCTTTGCTAGCATGACATTGTCAGATGCTCCAGAATCAATTATGTAGTTACTTAGCTTGTGACCATTAATCAGGAGAGATACGTAAATAGGTTCAATTTTACCTAATGCGGATGTCGAGGAAATGTTTATGCAGGATGCAAGAGGAGTGGAAAGAATTCCTTTTGGAGAAATGGGGTGAGAGATGGAAAATTGAATTTAAAGATACTTGGTTAATCTAACAAGCTTCTCGGGGTTAGACTAAAGGTACTCAGCTTCAGACATTTGGATCTTGGTCCTTTTGGCATGATCAACTATATCGAATGTGACCAAGGGTTGCATTGATGAAGGAAAGAGTCCTTCATTTCGCAATGGTAGAGGAGTGGTACTAGTATTTATGGAAATTAAGGGTGGTTTATTCAGAGGAGAAACATGAGAAAAAGATTTCTTTACAAAAGGTTTGATAGGAGGTTGAGCAGGAAGGGGATTACATCTTTTAGCGATGGTTGGAGGCGTATTTAATACAACCTTTTCCTTTTGTATTTTAGTAGCAACTTCTACTTCTTTTCCTTGTGAGTGGGTGAAAACAACATATGAATGTCCACTTGCATACCCTTGGGTACCTTCCTCTTCATCAGATTCCTCATCCTCAAATTCCATATACCCGATTGTAGAGTCACCAGTCGGTTCACTGAAATCTTGATCATCTTCACCTTGCGATGAAGGTTCTTCATAAATTTAATCATCTTCTTCGATCTCGACCAAGGCATTAACACGAAGGGGCCTCAAGTGATAGCCTTGGAATAGTAGTAGGAAAATGTGGCCTTTGGGGGGTGCTGTTGGGAGTGAAGTTCCTCCGTGGGATATTCTGATATGGAGTGGTAGATGAAGCTTGAGCTAATTGTTTCTTTAATGCGAGAAAGTCATTTACCATCTTTTGGAATACTGGATCTGATGAGGTTGCTTGAGAAGGATTCGAAGCCTTTGATTTTGACAGATTTCATTTTAACTTTCTGGATATAAGAATGTTGTTCTCTATCCGAATGGCCGCAAATTAAGCAAGAACCAAGGTGGTGATTTGTTCCTGTAGAAGCAAGAAAATAACTCTTGAACTCATGGTGTTTACAAAGAAACACTTTTGATTTTCTGGTGTCGACAACATGGCAGGTGGCATATGGTTGATCAGTTAATTGAAATGAGTGATAAAATCACACATGGTTTCATTGGCCTCCTTCTTCAAGTGAGTGATCTTTGACAGTAACGTAAATGTGTCTTCTAAAGGTTTATTCCTGTCTTCAAATGCAGTCTATAATGTGGCCCAACTAGTGATGTATCCGGTTGGTAAATGTTGGAACGACTCTGATGCAGGCCCTTGCAAATTCTCGAGAAATAGACGTACAGACACATCATCATGAGTCACGTCTAGAATACTACATGACATAATAAATGTGGAAACGTGTGCATCTATGCTTTGATTTCCACTCCCATCAAACTTTCAGAAATTCTTGTGATTTCCGTGAGGGAGGGCATGAACTGGATGCGGAAGTGCTAGAGGGCCCATGGCATTTCCCCATTGGTACCGCCATTTTAAAAGTATGAATAAGAACACGAGTGGGGAGTCTGGTTCCACTTAGCAAAAGAGCATTCCAAATGGATGTCAAAGCACCCTGTGAAATCCAGCTCTTTTGTGGGGGTGAGGCACTTCTTGCTGATCGATCCACTGAACTTAGAGATGTGAATCATGCTGAAGTGATACTAAAATTTTTCCTTTGAAGTAGATCAAAGATTGGATCAACTTCTCAACGAGATCTTCTGCCATGAGTAAATTGTTCACCCGGCAGCGTACCTATTCAGATCTGCAATAATTAAGAGCAAATCTACAACAATCTTTTTGTTTGTACTTGCATATTTTCTGATTTTTCTGGAAAAAATCAGCAGCATGTACTTTTCTAATATTTAAATTTACCCTATGTAAAAAATAACCGATTGTGGTTTTTTGACAAAGATTAGCAAGGATAAAAAGGTGGGTTATTTTAAAAGCTGATTTTTGGATCTTTGAACTGAATTTTGCAAGGTTTTGAAAATATCAGAAAATGTCAAATTCTCGGATCTATGGAAATATAAAAATTTTGGTAAAAACTCCACGAACTAAAATCTCCTATCTGGTCTAGATCTATGGATTTTCCTAAGGAAATTTTTAGTTTTGATCACTTCTACAAAAATTTTAATTTTTAACAAAAAGTTAAAATTTGCAAACTGGTAGTGATTTTAACATTTTTTTCTCTTATAATTTCCTTAGTTTGTTCCCCATTGGAGTCACCAAAAACTGTTGGTTTGAAAATCTGTCAGTTAGGTAGATTTTGGGGAAACAGGCCAACAGTGTGCAAGGTAAAGCCCCTCTTTTAGACAACAAAGCAAAACTGGTTTATTGTTATTCTATCAAGCAGGAATCTGTGAAAATCTACACTATTCTAACTTTAGGGGGTTTGGGATCTCATCCCAGTAGAGGTAGTTCTGACGGTGAATAGAAATTTAAGAGGGAAGGAATGGAGGAGGGTAGATCTAAAGGAAGAAAAGAAATGAATTCCAAGACAGAAAGGTCAGAAGGTTTCTACTTTGGGATGGTAGTAAACAGAGCCAAAATTACTTTCATAAACAAAAAAGCAATACTGATGAACATATGACGATAATAAGAATGAATCCAACAGAATAGAAACATATATAACTTAAGAAAGATCTGATGTAAATAACACATATATTGAGCACAAAGTCTGAACATATATATTAATATCTCTTTTGTTACAAGAAGGCACAAAGTCTTTCTCTCTTCACTTATTTTTCATACAAAAATGTCCACATAGAATACAACAAGTATTCCAGTATTTATAGAAGGAGAAGGAGAAATAAGACAAAAATAAGCCAACCACTATTTACAAAATAGCTAAAAAATATCTACAAAATATCTAAAAATTCAAAAGTTGACTTTGGGCAAGTTTTTGGATGGAAACATCCCATGGAGCAGCATGGATGATGTCATCATAAATGCCAACATAATTTTTAAATATTTTTACAAAATGTTGAAGTGTACACAAGAAGAGAAACTATTCGTCATCAACTCTTTGCTTGAATGGAGTGTCTTGCTTCTTTTCGAGAGAGGTGATGTGATACTGAGCTTGGTATTCCATAAACTTGTTGATCATTATCTGAAGTGAATTATGATCAAGAACCTTGAAGTGGTCACCAATGAATTCATAATTTTCCTTTTCAATTTTGAGCTTATCTAGTAGCCCGACATATTCATCACATGCCTCGATCAAGTATCCAATGAAATCACTGCAAGCCATAAGGTTATTAATAGACTCCTGGTCAAAAGTGACCTCTGGAGAAAAACCTTGAGTTGCGATATCCTTGAAGAGCTGGATTGTCTCATTTACTTCCCTCAAGGTGACCACTTTACTAAGCATCCCTAGAGAC
Source organism: Taxus chinensis (assembly GCA_019776745.2). Taxonomy (NCBI): domain Eukaryota; kingdom Viridiplantae; phylum Streptophyta; class Pinopsida; order Cupressales; family Taxaceae; genus Taxus; species Taxus chinensis. The sequence continues at coordinate 397,004,190 of CM034156.1, read as the reverse complement.
ATATTTGTGACCATATGTTCCATTTGATGCTTTTCATCCAGGGCTTCCTCGATTTTATCTATCCTTTCCAGGATAAATTCCATTTGATCAACCTGATTGTCTAAAGTGACGAGAGATTTGTTGTGTGCCCACGTGTGATCAATGATGTCGGCCTTTAGTAGGTTGTCAGCTGAGTAGTCGACCATTGCTTGAAATTTTCCATGTTGCAATATGGCATTTTCCAACTCCTCGGAGAGGGATCCTACTACTTCCTTCATCTCCTTGTTTTCCTGATCTATACTCTGGAAGAGTTTTGTGAACTTTTTGATTATTTCCTCACTGTCTCTGAGGACTCGCTCTATCTAGGAGGACATTTCTGTGCATTTTTCACCAATCTTGGTGTATTCATTTATCTTGTCTTGACTTAGAACTTTAAGAGTCTCGGCGGCAGTCATAGGAGGTGTCTTGCCCATTCTTTACAATGCTTGGAGAATATGCTTGTTTTGCTTCTTTAGTATTCTCTTCTTTTCCTTTGCTTCTTGTAGTTTATTGCAGAGGGCATCTACTGCAGATATAGCCTCTCCTTACAGGCTCTCAGATGAAGTTACCATCGTGACATGGATCACTGTAAATTTTTTAGGAGACAGATCTTTCTTCTCTTTAGTGGGATCAAGATATGCAATCTCCATGACCTTCTCTCTTGAGACTCTCTTAGAGAAGCAGGTTATAGATTTTTGCTTCTTTGGAATGATAGAGAAGTCCATGGGTGCTATGGGAACCTTTCTCTTGAGTTGACCCAGATGGTCAGAAATCTAGCTTGGACTTAGGGGAGAAGGAGTGGAGGGAAAAGAAGAAGAAATGGGAGTTAAAGGGGAAGAAACTGAAGAGGCTACATCAATGAATGTTGAGACACTTGGTGGTGGCATCAAAAATTAGTCTAACGAGCTACTGCTTGTAGGGCCTAGAGTTACAACAAGGGAAGAAAAGGTCATGGAGGTGGAAGGGATCTATAATGGGATGGAGGGAACACTAGGTGACAAATCCGCAAGAGAGGAGAAGATGGATGAGGTGGGAGATAGAAGGGAGTAAGGGAGAGAAGAAGAAAAATCCATTGGGGTAGATGCTTCAACGACAAGGAGAGGAGAAGGAGCATAAGAGGGAATGGTGGGTGCATCCGTGGTTGTAGTTATGACCACATCCTAAGTGGATGTGTCTGTTGAGACTTTGGTGGTCTCTCCTTCTTTACTTGGAGAGACCAGGTTGACCACTTACTTCTCATTAGCAGAAGGAGGGCTTTGAGGAGATTTTTCTTGGCTTGATTCTCCCTCCTTTCCTTTCCCTTTTCCTTTTGGCACTTGGGCTGGCCTTGGAGGTGCTCTTCTTGAGAGAGAAGAACTAAAATCTACCCTGAGGTAGATGATACCATTCTGTTTGCACCAATGTTTGGTGTTTTGCAACGTGTGCTTGACCCTTTCTTTGATGGTCTTTGGTGCCTTGGATCTGTCAATTTCTGTGAATGGCCAATCATCCCCATCCGTGTCTAGGTAAACTTGATCAATTTATTGATCAGTTTCTTGAAATCCTTTTGGAATGATGACCACGCCATAATGTTTGATTTCTTCCAGAGCCATCCTAGAGTGATAATTTCGCTTGATTTCTATCTCGTGCATTAGGTCGATCTAAATGTCCTCAATCTCAGGGACGAGAATAGGATCAATTTTTTCCTTTGGGAGGTAACTTCGGCAATCAAAAATAGGCCTAGATAGGAAGTTATGCTTCAGATTCAACAATTCAAGGTCGGTATACATTTCCCAGGCTTTAGTCAATGTGGTACAAGTGTATCGGCCCACTATAAGGGGGAATGGAGTTCCTCCCTTCTTTATCTTCATGCATCTCTCATGATATGTGATTAGTTTCCTTGAAAACTCTAAGAGAATTAGATTGGGTCCTGCATACCTTGGAATTTTAGTTGGTTCACCTTTGAAATTCACTACCCTAAGGTATGTGAATGTGGTAAACTGAGTGAACAATGCCCCCCACTTCTTTGTAACAGTGACCACACTGGGGCTAGTTCGACCATGCCTCATATTTGGCCCTAATACACAGATCACGTCATAGAAAAAGGCGTCATTTATTTTTGAGAACTATGGGATGTTGTTCTTGAGCCTAAGCTTTGGGTAGTATTCATATATTTTGACCTGGGGCCACACCCCATTTCATGCCAGGGCTGTGAAATCTCTCGCTGATGCTGTAGCATACACAACATAGGAATTCATATAGAACTTCCCAGTTGTCATGACCTGTTGAAGCTGTTGGGAGATGGTATCGTTGTTGATCTCTCCCCAGCCAAAACACTGCTAAGGAATATTCTTACTCATGGTCTCTAAGTATCTCAGCATCCATTTATGGAAATAATGGGCATTAAGAAGCCCATATACTCTACTTAGGAAGGTGATTGTATCACTCAGTTCCTCATTGAAGTCAATGCGGTGGATGATCTGAGGCTATCGGCTCACCAAATTTTTGTTCTTGAGATATAAATCATTCATCATTTACATACACTTATCCTCATTGTCATCCCATGCCTTCTTGTAATCTTCAAGGCTGATGGTGACGTACTACCTATGATGAGGGATGCCTACAGTTATTTTGAAGTGACGAGTAGTTAGGTCTATGACCATCTTTCCTTATTTATCTTTAACACATTTCATGTCCTTGTTGTAGCATCGAGCCACCAACATGATGAACTCATTATTAATAGCACTTACTGGCAGCCCAACTGTAAAGTGCAATCCCCTGCCTACCAGTTTGTTCATCTAGGGACCACTAGTGACTTGGTTGGTTCTTGCCTATAAGTCTTCCATATCAATGTGCCTGAGCTCAGAGTCTCTGATCTTGACATCACTCTCAGCGTATGAGTTAAGAATCCTAACTTTCTAATATCTATACTTCATCTCTTACTCTGTCAACATAGCTTTACCTTCAGACTTGGTGGGCTTCTTGCTTGATGAAGACATGTGTGATCTTAAGGATAGCTGTTGTTGTTCTGCAAGGAGAATCAAAGAGGTCCAACATAGGAGAGCCATGTCAACCATCATGTTTTTCATAATGAAAGCTTGCAAAAATAATAATGAGCAATTATGAGGCTTAGGGCACAAGACGCAAGTTTATAACATGATGTAGAGGCTTAAAAAGGCTTGGCGCACTTTTGGGGATGTCAACATGTAAAAATGTGTGCCTGTGTTGACAAGGGAAATGCTACGCCAAAGGATTATAGAGGGGCGCACTTTTGGAGAGTAATGCATGAAAAGTATTATTGCCAAGGAGAAAGGCGTGGGGCGTAGGTTTGCAACACACAACATGCAGTGTTGTTGTTAAGGTTCATGTGCCAATGCCTTTGGAGAAATGATTTAACTGGTCATTGCAAAACAATGGTGTTACATGGCTTTTCAATGTGCCCAAGGCACAATCTTGGAATGTGTTGCACAGAAGGTTAATGTGCCAAAGGTTTTATAAAGGGCACGGATTTGGGGGGCACAACATCAAATGTTGATGTTGGTTGGGATGCACGTGCGCCTCTAGGAAATTTTTTAAGTGGTGATACTTGGTGCAGGTTATGGATTTTTACATGTGGAGGAAGTGTACCAAGGTGCATATGTGGGGTTTGCAACATGAAGGGATAGTGCGCCAAAGGAAAAAGAATTATTTTTTCATTATTTGATTTCTTTTCCCTTTACATGACCCTTTATCTCTCTTTTTTTATTTTTGCAAAGTGATAAAGAGAGGGTTTTTGGGATTTACAGCAAGGCAGAGCCTTCTCAGATACAAAGGATGGTTTATTTAGAGGTAGATCCTTGTCAGATTTGTAGATCTAGAAGGAGGGATGAGGTGTTTTGAGATAGCTTATGGATTGTTAGGTTTATTCATTTAGATTTTTAGATTTAACCTTTTTTATAAAAATCCTAGAACCACTAGTAACCAAGAAATAAAACCACAAACAATAGTGATTCATAAAAACCACTTACCTGAGATAAATAAGGATGAAGGAATGATGTGGGATCCACAAACATGAAAAATGACATGCGGGGCTGACAGGAAAGCCTGACAGGCACAGAGGAATAACTTTTCTAAATTTCAATTCATGAAAATGACAGGTGTTAACCGCATATTTAAAGGAAAATACCACATTTATTACCTCACCAAATATTATTTGGCATGACATTTAGGATGCTGACACGGGCTTGGATGCACCGTGGTGTGATTGCATTGGCATCAACATGAATTTTTTAGCACCTAAAGCGCGCATTCTAGGATGTCAACACAAAATGTCCTGTACCGTAAGCGCACATTTTTATATGTTGACATGTTGTTTTCGGTGCCTAAGCACACTTTTGAGGCACATGTATAATGATGTTGACATGTCCTTCCCTGCACCTAAGGGGTGCAACTTCTCTTATATTGACTTGTCATTTATGGAGCCAAAGTATTTTCAAAGGGGCGCACATTTCTCTGTGTCGACACAACATTTCTTGCGCCTAGTTCAAAAAGGTTGAAAAGTGGCTAAGTTCTTAAAACTTTACTTTTTGAAGGGAATTTTAAGCCATTTTGAATGCTAATAGATGTTATCAGGGGACCAAAATGAAATTTTTGTATGGTTATCTGCAAAATTACCCTTGTCAAATTTATAGGATAACACTAGGATAATCCCTTTTTATCTCATCAATATTACGTCATCATGATGTCTATTTTCCTTAGAACTTCTTTAGAAAATCACACACGCATATCAATACTTATGAAATGTCTAGTTGGTTGTCCTTATGCTACCAAAATTGACATGTCACTTACTTCCCTTTGAAGGAGTTTCATCACACTATCTAGACCTAGACATTTGTGCTTAAAACAACACCAAAAATGACTATCGCGTGGTTCCCCATACTTAAAAAAATACGGAACCTAGCTTTAGCAATTCAAATCAAAAGATTCCCATTACAACTAAACCTCGTTTTGTTCTTCGTGCTAGAGATCTCATGTGGGTAACTCATTTCCCACCTTCATCTCATAGTTGGTGGCATGATTTGGATGCTTCTGATCCAAATTATTATTCGAATTCCCCCCACTCTTCTTCTAATTCTAATCCAAACATTTCCTCTTCTTCTGAGGATTCCAATGCAAACATTTCCTCTTCTTCTGAGGATTCCAATCCAAATGTTTCCTCTGAATATTCTTATGATTCAGATCTAAACTACTATTCAGATTCATCTAATTCAACTCCTATGTTATGGTCCTCCCTCTCTTCCTAGGACCTCTTTTATCAGTTTTCTCAATGACATCTTCTTCCTTTGAAGACAGGTGTGACTCCAAATCCCTCTCATCAAACATCTAGTATAAGTCTTAAATTGCGGTCCTCTCTTTATTTGCAGGACCCTTGTTATTATTCATCCAATATGATTCGTGACTCACGATCCTCCCCTTCTTCATAGGACCTTCTTCATCAATCACCCCTAATAAGTCTTCCTTCTTTGAATATTCGTGTGACTGAAAGTCCTTCAAGTCAAATGTCTGAATCAACCCATGCGTCACAATCTACAAAATTTGTACTTAATCCTACTAGTTTATAGGTGATATATCATCATATAGGTAGGTCCACACCACCTTCTTCTACTCTTGATACATCTAGCTACACATCTTCTTCATCCCCCACATCATCTTCTTCTATCAATCATCATCAAACATCTTCTTAGTCTTCCACACAAATTGGATCTCTTTCCTAAAATATAACCCTGGTGGTCAATCAACAACTCATACCAATTTGATCTCTTTCAGAATGAAGAAACAAACAGGGCATTTATAGGGGCATATGAAGATATTCTTGTTAGTGCAAATCAGCAGCACCCCCTAAATGATCTTTAGGTTTGCAAGTGAGAAATTGGGTCATTTAGTGTGATTGCACAACATTGAATATTTTCCCCAAGTGTGGGACTTGCAAAATGGGAAAAACTCTCCAAATTGAAGGTTGGTTCCTCTACTCCTCTGATCAGACGTATGCATGAATTTTGTAGAGGTTTAATACTATATCCTACTCTAAATTCCAAGGAGACAGAGATAAAGGATACAAAAGAAATAAAACTAAGTAAAAGTGGTGATACACCAAAGGAGTGGTGAACATCTACTTATACAAATTGACACAGATTATAAGAATGCAAAAGAAATCATGCAAAAATTTCTAAAATTGAATGAAGGATTAGAATGAAGAAAACAACACAAGAAAGGATTGAAATCTCATTCACAGAACTTGCATTGTAATTTCCATTTTTAAATACAATGCATTACAATAGAAAAGAGGTAGAAAACATGTTGCAGTCCTAAAAGAGGTTTGATATTCCACAAATTCACTTGCCAGGGTGAATAAGGGAGCCTACAATTCATAAAAATGTCCAACCCTTTACAAATGAGCCAAAAATGGCTTTTAATAATCAAAACTCGAGCTTAGGAAGGAGAAACACGGGAAAAATGAAAGGAATCATTCAACCACCAACAAGATCCATGAAAATATCATGGTTACCCTTAAAATTTCATTCCCAATATTTTCAACCATGCTAGAGAAGAATGGAAGCCATACTACATTAAAAATGGTGGTTGAATGTCAATTTTGCTCTTTTCCCCATGCCAAAGGCGTTTTTTGATTTTTATCTCAAAAAAATCTATAAAAAATCAAAATTGGAGATTCCAAAATGTAGAGGACTTCAATATATTTCCAATTACACCAAAATCAAGAAAAACTGAGCTCTGGATCGAAATATATGCCCCTCTGAAGATTTAGGGAAAAACAAGGAAAAAATCGGGTTGACGGGTTGAAACCCAAAAATTTCCCTCTTTTTTGAATTTGGGAAAAATTTCCCCAAAATTTCTACCCCCACCACTCCGATGCCACATGGAACATTTTTATTGGCACACGGGTTCAACTGGCCATTCTACGGCTTTTTGATTTTTTAGAAAATTTTCCATTATCGCTTCGCGCCCCGCTGCTCCACTGCCACGTGGCACATTCCTATTAGATGCGGGCCTTATTCAAATTTCTTCCCTCTTCAGGCCCACAGGAAAAAATTCTCCTTTGCACCCTTTGGAAACACTTTGGCAAAAATATTAAAGTTCTCTCTTCCCCTCTGACCTCTGCCGAGAATAGGACACATGCCATATTTTTATTGGTCCACGGGGTGTCAGGCTAGAAATTTTCTTTTGTGCTCCCCACCGACCCATTTGGAATATTTTAACCTCCCCCACCAACCCACCATTCTGCTGCTAACATGGCACATTCTTGGTCACCTGCAGACCTTCCTAGGGAAAATTTCCCTCCAAAACTCTGACAAGCCATAACTTACAAAATACAAGGAGTTAGAAGGAAAATTATACCTTTCTGGAAAGGTGAGAAAATTCTCTATCTGATGAAGCCATTTCAAAAAAAATTGAGTGCCCTAAAAGTGGAAAAATTTGATTGAGGCACAAGGAAGGAATGAGAGAAAGTTAGCCAAAAATAAGCAAGGGGCTTATTTTGGATAATAATTTTGGTGACTCAAAGGGGTCATCTACCTGCTAGATGAATAATCAGCTGCCTGAAGCAATCCATTGGGCATGCATTCATCAAATTAATTGCTTGGGGCTCTCAACTCATTAGAAAATTTCTTGAAAAAAGATTATGAGAGTATAACATCACTTGATCTAGAACATGGCCTATAAAGATGCATCTTTGGGACAACAAAGCTTGTGCCAAAGCACTTAGGGAAATGTGAAACTAAGATACAACAAAACAATGTGCACAAGCACTTGGAGGAATGAAAATGTAAGCTAATATGTATAAGGTGATGAGTCTCCCTTCTAGTAGCAATGCTTTAGATGGATCCCATTATTTGGAATCTGCAGTTCTTCACCATCCAATGTAGACAATTATAAGACATTGTTTTTCTTACATTTTGTGACCATATAGGGGCCACTCCAAATGAAATCAAACTTTGAATTCCTTCCTAAATTTTCTTGGTCTGCATCCCATTTCAACACTAAATCTCCAACTTGGAAGGGTCTAGCCTTTGCTTTCCTATCAAAGGTTCTTTTGATCAAGGCTTGGTCCTTCTCCATTATTTGGGCTGCATGCTCTCTGATTTCTTAGAGTTCCATCAATTCTGCATATCTAACCTCCATGGGTCCAAACTCCAACAATTCCAATTGCTTCATGAGTTCCAACATTGGCAACTCAAGTGACATAGGAAAGATTGCCTCTCTTCCATAAACAATTCTGAATGGAGAGTTACCAATGGACATCTTGGGAGTTATCCTATCATTCCATAAGGATGATTTAAGTTTAGTGTGCCAAGTCCTCTGATTTTTATCAAGAGTCCTCTTGATGATCTTTATTAAGTTCTTGTTGGTAGACTCATCTTGGCCATTACCTTGAGGGTAATAATTTGATGAAGTTCTTAGATAGATCCCATTCTTAATAGCCCATTCATTTACCTTTGATCCTATGAATTCCAATGCATTATCTGATATTATAGTGATAGGTACACCAAATCTAGTTATTATCCTGTCATAGAAGTCTATAATACTAGATTCATTCACCTCTTTGAGTGCCACCACCTCAGTCCATTTGGTGTAGTCTTTTATTGTTAGAATCCACTTATGTCCTTGGGCTGAGTTTGGGTTAATGAATCCAATGAAATCCAAACCCCATTACATGAATGGCTGTTCAACTGAGATTGGGTGCAATGGAAGGGTTGGTAATCTTTCCTTTCCTATGAATAATGCGCAATTTTTGCACCTCTTGATCCATGCATAACAATCACTGAACACCTTGGGCCAATAATAGTCAACCTTTATAATATTGAGGGTTGTCACTCTTGGAGAAAAATGACCCCTAGCTGATCCATCATGGAACTCCTCTAACATTCTATTAATTTTATTTGTCTCAATGCATCTCAGAAGCACTCCATTTATATCCTTTTTGAACAAGACACCATCAACAAGTGCATATGGGACAGCCTACAACCTGAAGTGTCTTCTCTTGGTTTTGTTCATTTTTGGAGGGCATAGGCCTATTTGTAAGAAGTGCATTATGTCTTGGGTCTAGCAAGGAGTGAGCATACCACCATTCTCTTCTTGAACACTTATTTGTTCTCGGTTCTCTATATGGAGAATCCAAAGGTGAAATGGTCTCGATGTTAGCAGAAGACTCCTCCGTAAGTGAAAGAGATGAAAGGTGTTCCTCTGCAGTTGGAGGAGTAGGTGTGGTGGGTTCCAACATGGAAGGAGGATTTTGGGTTTGTATTTCCTCTATGGAAGGAATGTGAGGTAATTACGAAACAATGGATGCATCACTAAAAATAGTGTGGGCCTCATGGGTATGGGTATCATGAGTTGAGGTCTCACCGGTTTGATCAGACGAAGGGGCATGGTTGGGAAATGGTTTCTTGAAGATGTGTAGGTTTTGGTTAGAAGGTGCATTAGGATTATCCATGGTTAACTTTCCTTTCTCAAGCATTTCTTGGACAATATTTTTGAAAGTGATGTAATTGCCATCACTATGACCCTTTACTCGATGATAGTTACAGAATTCATGTTCTTTATACCATGTGGGCATGGGGCGAGTAGGGTCAAAAATAGTGTGTGGTTTTATAGGTGGAAGGGTGATGGCTCTGGATTTGATAAGCTTTTATAAGATAGAGGAGTAAGGCTCCCTAATTGGGGTGTATTTCTGATGTTCTCATTTGAATTGAAAATTCTGGAAGGGCGAGACATTAGATGAGGGGGTAGACTAATTTAATAGATGATATGGGCCAGCCTTGAGTACCATTGTGATAGCGGTGCCCATAGCTTTTGAATAATTGTTTTGTGTTTTGGAAGAAGAAGAGGTATCATTCAACTTGAATGTCAAATTCTTATTGCGTAATTTGATTTTCTTCTCTTCGATGGCCCAAATCTCTAACTTTCATCCCATAGTGAATGCTTCATCGAATGTTCATAAAGTTTAGACCTGTAAGGTCACTCAGATATGTCTAGCACAAGCCCATGTGAATATATTGATGAGCTCTATTTGTGGCAGTTGGAAGGTGAGTTGATTTATCAAGCTATGCCAGCAAGTGACAAAATCTATGATAGATTCATCCTCATACTGATGCATGGAGTACAAGTCAATCATGGTAACCTTCTTGACAATATTGATAGAGAAATGATCCAAGAAGGCTTGGGATACCTGATTGATTGAGAATATAGAGTGTCTAGGTAACCCACTATACCAATCTAATGTAGGTCCAGTCACAAATATGGGAAAGGTTCACAATAACAAAGCATCATTGTGAGCGATCAGATAACACCTGTGTTTGAATGACTGAAAATGTTGTTCTGGGTCTTCTTTGCTATTGAAACAATTGAATTTAGGCATTTCCTAATGCATTGGGGTATAGGCGGATAGGAATGGATGGGTGGATGGGCTCATTGAAAATCTCATTGTAGGTGAGATTGTTGCAGGAGCCAGAAACTGATGCCTCCAATCTTTGCATCTTATCAAGCATTAATTTTATTTGGTCATTAGTAGGTTACGATTATTAGGTGCCTCTTGTTGTGTGAGAGGGTTGTTTTTGGGCATATAATGGAGGTGGCACTCCAATGTATGGTGCTTCCATGTAGGTTGATTGAAAACAAGGCAGTGAAATAGGGGGTACATACCCTGAGTGAATAATAGATGAAATGGGAGGCTGCTGATAGTATTTATATGGAGGTGGAATGGTCGTGGTGACCCTAATGGCAATGGGGGCTAATGATTGTGGAATGGAAAGGACCATGTTCTGAAAAGGGGTAGGGGTCACTGATACCAGAGGTGGTAGTGTAGCTACGGGTATGTGTGAGAAATTAATGGTGAATGAGGTTGTTTTTTGGGTATTTTTCAAAGGTATGGTGGATGTGGTGGATGCCACAGAGGTGGTGGATGTGACAGTCATAGAGGGTATAAGACCTATCTACAAAACAATTGGGGGTAAAGTAGATGTGGGCAGCACAGAGCCAGATGGGGCTGATGCAGGAGTGGGAGCGAGAGTTGGGGGATAGATACAGGCATACCATATATGAACTGACCCGAGGCATCTCGAGTAGACGAGTGGAAAAGTTAAAACTGCAAAGTGACAGGGTTTTGGTCAAGGAGTCATGTGAACTCCTCATCTCCAGTGGTGATAGTGATAGGCTGGATGGGATCCATGTCTAGTGATAAAATGGAAGGTGGTGAAGGACTAGGTGGGAGTGGTTGACAACTAGCATGAAATACAAGTGTGTTTTCTTGTCTTCAGGTTAGCACCATGTGAACCAATACTAATCAGGTAGGGTTGTTTCTCTATAAATGACATAGAAAAACAACATGAATAGGTGAATCTAACAGTAAAAAGTGGATTATGTACCAAATGTTGGTGGGAAAGTGAAATAGGCTAACCGATGTTGGTTAGGGATAACTGACGTTGGTTAGGGGTAACCACTTCCAGTCACTATAGAAAATGGACAGTGAGTGAAAAACAAGGTATAATGTCAAATATGACAGGTATGCCAAATATGATGAGGTTTACAACGTCAATGGGAATGATAGTAATGAAAGGGACTGTGAAAACTTGAAGAAGATGAATAAATAGCAAGGATGAAGATGAATAAATGTCCCTTTGAGTAGGTTACCAAAAGGACCTAGAACCAACGTCAGTTTGGTATAATCGATGATGGTAAGAGGGTAACCAACGACGGTCGCTGGACCGACACTAGTCACTGTGAAATTGAAATAGTGATCAAAGAATAGTGGTTGTGAATTAAAATCTGATGTGGAATCAAACCCAAAATTCTGAGAATGATGAGAATATGGTCTAGACACACTTAAGTGAAGCTGGAATATACCAGCTATGATGAGTGTGTAAGGATGAACAAGAAAAATGAAGAACATGATCTTTCAACTCAAAACACAAACCAAACAGAAAAAATAAGAAAAATGTGATCCTAGGAGTTCCTTTTCTATTATGTTTGTTTAGCTTATGCGAATTAAGGACTAGCACATGAACTGTGAAATAGATTTTTTTGGTGAGGATGGCTTCCTATGAAGAATGAGATCTAAAAGGTGAGGTTTTAGGTATGTTATGGTGGGGGCGGGCCTCACTCTGAAGTATGAATTGACAAAGTAGCAAGTTGGGTGCCCATTGTGTCGTGATCGTGTGATCACCTAAAACTTCTTCTAGGTAAGATGTTGTTTAAGAATGTGTGTATATTTAAGTTTTGTTAGGTTTGGTAAGACTCAGAGAGAGAGAGAAAGAGAAAGAAAGTGCTTTCTATGGTTCGTTTGTCAACCATTAGCTGGTCATGACTTCCAGCGTATAGGTTACCCATAATTAATGTGAGCTAATGTGATAAATCAGAATGCAATGCACTTATTTTTAAGCCCAAATCGAAGTGTGAAGTTGGATGACACAAAAATATGAAGAGGAAGAGGGATGATCTTTCACTACAATGCAGAAAAAATGAAGAAATGGTTCTTTTTAATTACACTAAAAGAAAGGTTTCTTTTAGAGAAAATAGAAAGAAAATGTAGGTTACCAAGGAAGAAAATTAATGTGTATGCTTTTTAGAAGGGAAAAAAACACACAAATTTTCCTAGGAATCAATAAAATGCAAGGAACCCTAGATGGGTCCCACTGGGCATGCCAAAATGTTTCACCTGATTCTTAGACATTTCTTTGAGGTATTAACGAAACAGATATGGTAACGAGCATAGGAGGAATACCTGTTCAAATGTAGGTTGATGGATTTTTGCACGTGTATGACTTCTGAATCCACAACTGATCATGAGAGATTCCTTTTGGAAAGGAGGAACTACCTATAATGAAAAGTAAGACCACTAGAAAGAGTTAAACAATATATGCAGTGAACTGCCTAGCGTGTGCTAGATCCGAGAAGTATGATACTTCCTAGATGGCTGTGAGTCCACTATTTTAAACAATTTAATGTGGAAAATGAAATAAATCATATTGTACTTGAAAATGATTTAGGTATCTCACTTAAACACAATAAGAAAGATCTTATATAATAGCCTAGGTTAGAATAGGATCTGAGGGTCAAATAACTGGTTCTAGATCTCTTCAAGTCTGACAGAGGTCTTAGGCAGATCACAGGTGAATGAGGGTGATGTTGAATTAGGTAGATAGGTCACTATTCTGGGTTGTATGGGAAAATACAGAAACTGATGTGGGTTAAGGGTGACCGACAACAGCTGGGTGTAATCGGTACTGGTTACTGTGGAAAACTAAGAATTCCATAGAATGAGTTTAGGGTCTCCTTTGTGATTGCACAAAGGACTTTGGTTGGTTAGGATAAAGTATTGGGTGATTTGGGTAGGATTTGGTGAGGTTTTTATGGGTATATGGAGGGGGAGTGTTGAAGGTTAGGTCAATGGATGGCTAGGTAAACAATAGGTGATAATATAATAATGAAATGAAATTAACAAGAGAAGTATAATGTTTTACTTACTAGGATTCTAGTCATGGACGCCTGTGAGTGAGGGATGGAGGTGCTGGTAAGATGTTCAAGGCTGCAGATGATCACCAATCATAGGAAAGCTTCTGCATGGGCTGCATGGGCATTCCTTTTTGCTTGGTTGGATCAAATTAGTCTTGGAGTGAGTGCGTGATGGTTATGTAAGACAAAAATGCTTGATATCCTCCTTGCATGCATGTTCTTGCTAGAATTTGATCTCATAAGATGTGATATCTCTCAGGGGTGTGATAATTTTCACCAGACTTTTCCAATCTTTGCCAACCTTGAAAATAAGGTTGTTTTAGGGGTTAAAAGGGTAACTGACGGCGGTTTCAGCCTAACTGGCGATGGTTAGGGCTAACCAAAGTTGGTCAAGGAGGGATTTCCTAGGTTTACTAAACCAAGGAGATCCTCTTAATTTTCTCAGATCCCATGTCATTAACCCGTGGATTAAATTGGAAGCTTCTTGTAAGTATGCGGGAATGTGGTTAGAGAGAATGTAGTCATTGATTTTTATGGTTTTGGTCAGTCTTAGTTAGTTATGGAAACTTACTAATAATAGGTGTTAGGGTGAGTTATCTTGATGAGGTATCGAGGTGAAGTGTATGTGTGGATATTATTTAAATTAAGATATTTCAATAATAAATATTGTGAGGATAAATAATTAATGTAATTAGATTAATTAAATTAATATAAGTGAGGTGAAGGGGGCCATGGCTAAGTGAATGTGATGAAGGGTGCTTATTTGTCAAGGGACCAAAGGGGGTGCGACCTAATTCTAGTGCCTACAGTAAGATGAGGGGCTACTAGGATGTGGCCCAAGAATAGAAGATGATGGACTACCCGGGGGTGATCCATACCTAGAAGACAAGGGGCTAGTTGGGCATGCCCTGAGAATAGAAGATAGTGGACTACTCAAAAATGTCCACAAATAGTAGATAGAGGGCTACTAGAGTGTGACCCAAACCTAGTTGAGGATGAAGGGCTACTTGGCATTGACCCCATAAGAGATTGTGATTGAGGAATTATGATAGACAAAGAGTTATTCGGTGATGAGAAGATAGGCCATGGATCAATGCAAGACCAAGGAGTTTCATCACATAATGAATAATGTGAAGATGGAAGAATAAGAGGAGGGTCAAGTTTCATGATATGAGGCTCTTCCTCTATTTCTTGATAAAAGGAATCAACCTTTTCCTCACAATATGTAGACACATCAAAGTCTAAAGAGAATCCTTTCTTGTAATCTGCTAAAGGAATTGTTATCCAAAATAAGCCCCTTGCTTATTTTGGCTAACTTTCTCTCATTCCTTCCTTCCTAGTGCCTTAGTCAAATTTTCCCACTTTTAGGGCACTCAAAATTTTTAGAAAATGGCTTCATCACATAGATAATTTTCTCACCTTTCCAGAAAGGCAAATTTTTCCTTCTAACTCCTTGTATTTTACAAGTTATGGCTAGGCAGAGTTTTGGAGGGAAATTTTCCCTAGGAAGGTCTGTGGGTGAATAAGAATGTGCCACGTTAGTGGTGGAATGGTGGGTCGATGGGGGAAGTTAAAATTTTTTCCAAAGGGGTCAGCGGGGAGTGTAAAATAAAAAATTTGGCCCGATGCCCCGCGGACTAATAAAAAGATGACACGTGTCCTGTTCTTGGTGGAGGTCAGAGGGGCGGAGAGAACTTTAATTTTTTTTTCCAAAGTATTTCCAAAGGGCACTAAGAATATTTTTTTTCCACAGGCCCAAAGAGGGAAGAAGGCTGATTAAGGCCCATGTCCAATAGGAATGTGCCACGTGGCAGCAGAGTGGAAGGGTGCGGAGCGATACTCGAAAATTTTCCAAAAAATCAAAAAGGTGTAGAATGGCCGGTTGAACCCACGCACCAATAAAAATGTGCCACATGGCATTGGAGTGGTAGTGGGTGGAAATTTTGGGGGAATTTTTCCCAAATTCAAAAAAGCGAGAAAATTTTTGGGTTTCATCCCGCCGACCCAATTTTTGCCCTGTTTTGACCTAAATCTTCAGAGGGGCATATCTTTCGATCCAAAGCTCATTTTTTCTCAATTTTGGTGTCATTGGAAAGATATTGAAGTCCTATACATGTTGGAATATATAATTTTGTGTTTTGATGGATTTTTGTGAGAGAAAAATTATAAAACTCCTGTGGCATGGGGAAAAGAGAAGAACTGACATTCAACCACCATTTTTAATGTAGTATGGCTTCCATTCTTCTCCAGCATGGTAAAAAATATTAGGGAATGAAAATTTAAGGGTACCCATCCTATTTTGATGGATATGGTTGGTGTTTGAATGATTCCTTTCATTTTTCCCACGTTTCTCTTTTTTGAGCTCAAGTTTTGATTGTTAAAAGCCATTTTTGGCTCATTTGTAAAGGGTAGGACATTTTTATGAACTAAAAGCTCCCTCCTTCACCCTAGAAAGTGAATTTGTGGAATATCAGACCTCTTTTAGGATTTCAAAATGTTTTCTACCTCTTTTCTGTTGTAATGCATTGTGTTTAAAAATGGAAAATGACAATGAAAGCTCTGTGAATGAGTTTTCAATCCTTTCTTTTGTTGTTTGCTTCATTCTGATCCTTCATCACAACTTTAGCAATTTGTGCATGATTTTTGTTGCATTCTTATAATCTGTGTCAATTTTCAAAAGTAGATGTTCACCACTCCTTTGGTGTATCACAGCTTTTACTTAGTTTTATTTCTTTTGCATTCTTTATGTTTGTCTCCTTGGAATTTAGAGTAGGATATAGTATTAAACCTCTGAAAAATTTGTCGATACATCTGATCATAGGAGTAGAGGAACCAACCTTCAATCTAGAGATTTTTTCCCAATTTGCAAGTCCCACACTTGGGGAAAAGATTCAATGTTGTGCAATCACACTAAATGACTCAATTTCTCACTTACAGACCTGAAGGTCATTTAGGGGGTGCTGCTAAATTGCACTAATAGTTTTGGCATGCCCGATGGGACCTTAGAGGTCTTCATATTCATTAAAATAAAGTTGATGCGCATCTATTGTAAGTTTCTTACTTTAAAAGAGCCCTGAGTTACACATCTGGTGACTCCAAAGAGATAAATCAACTGGTTTCAGCAGCCCAAGTCTGAAGATTCATGAGAAGGATCCAAACATGTTCAAGGGCTAGAGATGAAGGATTATATAAGTATCTACAGTTATCCCTAGGAAGAAGACAAAGGGGAAGAAGAATTCAAATCTCTCCATCTCCACCAAATAGAACTCTATCAACTCCTCCACCTGGTAAACCTTTCATCCAATCAACAAGGGTTCTCAGGCCAATTAGAATGGCACAAAACAACCTTTATGTCAACTTCAATGGCAGCATCCCACTTGCTCTCAATGCACAAAATCTAGTTCCAGTTACAACATTGAAGAACATCCCATACTTTACTATAGGAAATCAGATCACTCCTGGTGATCATGTCAAAGACATTGCTAATGTTTGTGCAATTCATGAGATTGTGGAGATGCGAATTAATATCAAATTTTTGCCATCTTCATTCAAAGGGAAATCCACGTAATGGTTCAGAAGCCTTAGGGTAGGTTCTATCCAAAATTGGAACCAGTTATGCATAGCTCTCCATGAGAAATTTGGAGAAAAGGGAGATAATTTTTCTCTATTGAAACAATTGAAAACTATCAAGAGAGCTCCCAATGAGCAGCTAACAAACTTCAATTCCATATTTCAAAGGACTTGGGATAGAATCCTAGTGGTAGTAAGGCCAACAGTTGAAGTTTCTTTTCTATACTATCTCAAATCTTTAAATTATGATATTTCTATGTTAATCCAATCCATGGGAGGTGCAAATATACTTGAAGCCTATAGCATTGCCATTAGGGCTAAGAATTATTTGATCCAAGCTGGTAAATTGGCTCCTAGGCCTCCCATGCCCTTGTATCCAAATTTTGAAATCCCAAGCACTATTCAAGCACCTACTTTAGCTCCTACTCCCACACCTAGAAATTGGAGTTTAAATGAAACTTCTACTTCATCCTATAGTGCCTCAAATGAACTTCAAGAAGTCATGAAACAATTGCAAAATTTAGGCAATGAGCTGGTTACACTTAAGAGGTAGCAAGTCTAAAGTTTTAGACCTTCTTACCAGTCTCAAACTCAGCTTAATAGGCAACCATATCAACCTAATAGGCCACCCAATCCAACTGCAAATCAAATTCAAGTAAGGTCTCGTACCAATAGACCATTTCTGCCCTATAACCCAAATGTTGCATCTACCTCTAAATACTTAGTGCTAGTGCAAAATAATATAGCTCAAGAGTATGATTGGTGTTTCCCATGCAATGAACCCCATAACCAGTATATGTGCTTCAATGGTGCTTCGAACCAAGCTTTGATGGTGACAACAACTGGCGCAGAGAGCGAGGTGAGTCAAGAAAATAACCAATAAGGAACATCTCAACAAAATATAACTCCAAATCATACTACACTTGTGAAATGGGAGGATGAATATTTTTTTGGTATGAATCAAACAATTTCTCATAGTGTAGAAGTTAACACATGGTCAAAGAAGAGGAATATAGATGAAGGGAAATCATTAGCTCTAGGTGATCCACAACCTTCCATCACTCCAAAAAGTGTTGGCAAGAAAAATGTGGTTCCAAATGTCCAAGGACAGCCCAAGTCACCTTTTAGACTAGCTCAAATGCTAGCTATTGCAGCCCATGTACAAGAAAAGAATGTGCAGGCTAAGGGGAAGAAAATATATGTTTCATCCCCAATTAGCATCATTGAATAAATGAAGAAGACAAATGTGAATATATCTATGTGGGAATCACTATCCATCATAGGCCAAAGGAATCTACTACATGCTGCCATGAAGAATTGGTCAACTCCAAATCAGAAAGCTCATATGTAAGAGAAGGTACTCACAAATGCTTCTTAGCTTGAGGGGAAGCTCAGAGGACAGCAAGGTAAATTTTTGAAGCCCCCTCCATTCTATGTTTCATTGATCATTGGGGATAAACTAGTACACAATTATATGATTGATTCTAGGGAAAGCAGTTCTGTGATGCCCAAGAAAATAGCTGATCAACTGGGCCTTCAATATGAAGTCATATCCAAAGGGGTGGTGCAACTAGATGGGAAAATAGTAACAACAGTTGCGGTAATTAAATATTTTAGCCTCACTTTGCATGCATGCTCCAATGTCACTATTTTGCAAGATGTCTCAGTGATAGATTTACCACCACTTTTTACCATATGTTTATCAAGGGATTTCACATCTAGAATTTGAGGCTACTTATCTTCTGATTAGTCACACATGTTTCAGACCAAATATGGAACTAAGGCCACAATCAGGTCTGAACCTATTGCAAACTTTCACATTGAGCCTCATACTCCAAGCCTAATCAATGCCAACTGTTTAGCATTTGATCAAGAGGATTATCCAAGCACCGATGAAGTTGACACCAAAGTTAAAAGAATCCCATATTTGAATCTTGATGAATGGGCAAGAAAGGTGCATGCTTTTGATCCCTACAAGGAAATAGAGGAATCTGAACTAGGAGTTTATTGCATGCATGAAGAAAATAATCCTATTCCTAGCATTACCAAGACAAACCATAAAGATGATAATGAGGTATGGCAGTTGTTCTTTGATGGATCAAGAAGTAGACAAGGTGCAGGGGGGAGCTATGTTTGTTTCACCTCAAGGAATTAAGTATTATTCATCTTTTATATTTCAGTTTGCATGCTCTAACAACACTGTTGAATATGAAGCTTTGATACATGGATTGCATCGGTTAAGAAAGAGAGGTATCAAGAACTTACAAGTATTTGGTGATAGCGAGATGATTGTTAATCAAGTTAAAGGGTAGCATGCTGCCAACAATAAGCTTCTGAAGAGTTATAAGAATAGGGTGTGGGACCTCATTGAGGATTTTTAAGGATTTGGCATCAAATCCATCCCTAGGAAAGAAAACCAAGCTATTGATAGGCTTACAGCAGTTGGAGCAGCCTTTGACGTTGTGGAAAGTATCAAGGAAGATAAAGTGCAGCCAAACATTCATGTGATTGTAAGGCCATCAGTGCCAGACGATAATGTAAGTTGGCAAGTGTTTGAAAGTGACCAACAAATCATCAATTTCTTACAAGAAGAAGCTGATTTCTTAGCCAAAAATAAGGAAAAGTTAGAACAACAGTATGGTGATCAAGTGGTACAGCTACAACAAACTACCAAAGGGACTTGTCACTTTGGAGTCCATATTTAATCCTAATGATCAATTTAGGAAATATAAATCAAACATCCAAGTCAAGGGAGAAGATTCAGTGCCCATCTTGGTGGGAGAAGGCAAATTACTTCAAATTGGTAAAGTGGCAACCAAGCAAGAAAGATATGAGTTCATGAAAATTTTCCAAGAGTTCCTGGATATATTTTCTTGGAGCTATGAAGAATTGAGAGGCTTCAATCCCAAGCTATCTCAATATACAATTGAATTAGATCCAATTTCTAAACCCATCAAGTAAAAACAAAGACCAGTCAATCCACACATGAAACCTCTCATGAAGAAGGAATTGAATAAATTAATAGAGGAATGTATCATATTTCCCATCAAGCATTCAAGCTAGGTTGCAAACTTAGTTCTAGTTAGAAAGAAGAGTGGAGAAATTAGATTGTGTGTAGACTTTAGAGATTTGAATAGAGCATCCCTCAAGGATCATTACCCACTTCCTTCTATGGAGCAGATTTTGCAAGTTGTTGCTGGCTCTGAGAGATTTTCATTGCTAGATGGTTATTCAGGGTATAATCAGATCATGGTAAAGGAGGATGATCAGTTCAAAATAGCCTTCACCACCGAATGGGGAACCTATGCATATAGGAAAGTTCCATTTGGGTTGTCTAATGCCAGAGATACCTTTCAAAGGGAAATGGATATGGTATTCAAGGGATTGATCAACAAGATAATGCTGATATACCTAGATGATATTACTATATTTTCTTAAAGTGCAGCAGATCATCTCTTTCATTTAAGACAAGTGTTCTAAAGATGTAGAAGATTTGGAGTATCCTTGAATCCAAAAAAATGTATTTTTCTATCTCATGAAGGAAAGCTCCTAGGCCACATTG
The DNA here is from genome assembly GCA_019776745.2 of Taxus chinensis. Taxonomy (NCBI): domain Eukaryota; kingdom Viridiplantae; phylum Streptophyta; class Pinopsida; order Cupressales; family Taxaceae; genus Taxus; species Taxus chinensis. The sequence goes on along the minus strand of CM034156.1, from coordinate 396,983,558 downwards.
TTTCCAAAGAGGGATTAGCAATTGATGCATAGAGAGTTGAAGCAATAAATGCACTGCCATTACCAAGTCACAAGAAGGCCCTTCAAAGTTTCTTGGGAAGAATCAATTTTGTTTGAAGATTTGTTCGAGATTTTGCATCCCTTGTCAAGCCAATAACTATGATGTTGAAGAAAAGTATGGCTTTCAAATGGATAGTTAAAAGTAAGGAAATTTTTGAGGCAATCAAAGAGGCTATCTCACAAGCTCCAACTCTAATTAACCCATATTTATCTAAGGACTTTATCCTTTATGCATTTGGTGGTGATGATACCATTTCTGTAATTTTAGTACAGTAGAACAAAGAAAATGCAGAGTAGCCAATTGCCTTCTTTAGCCAAAGCTTGGAGGATTATGAAGTGAGACATTGTTTCATTGAGAAGCATGTTCTTGTAGTGATTAGGAGCTTGAAGAAATTTAAGCATCTAGTTTCAAACAACAAGGTTCAACTGTTGGTTTATCATGTGGGAGTTAAACACTTCCTCCTCAACAAAGACCTAAATGAAAAACATGCAGAGTAAATTACTCATGTCATGTAGTATGACATTGAGATCAAAGTCACCAAGCTGGTCTGAGGAAAGGGATTATGTGAGTAGATGGTCTTGAGAAAATAAATGGAAGCAAGCAATGAGAAAGATGTTGTTTTTGTGTTGCAAGAACCCACAGTACAACCTCCACCCACAGAGGAGCACCCATTACCTTTTCCACCCATAGAGGAGAACCTATATTTTCCTCCACCTATAGAGGAGCACCCATCATCTCCTCCACCCATCACAGACCCAGGTTATATACCTTTACCTCTTGGTGAGCATTCTCCATCAGCTACCTAAGATCCTGTAGACGTACTTTCTGCTCTCTTACCCACGGAAGTTGAAGCTAGCTAACTTCTCATCTCTAAGACACATTTTATGGGAATGTCCATTAGGTCCTCATCAACTCCACCTACAGACATGCCATTCTCATGTTTGGCTGATCACTTAGATTATATGGATAGAGCCTTATTATGGGGTCATCTTCTTCTTTTGGTCTCAATGTAGATGCAGATGTCACTTACTAATACTTCCACTATCTACCCAAAATTATTTCGACCAAGTGAACCAAACACAACCACTTCTATCACAACTCCTTCCAAGACACCTATCATAACTCAACATACACCCTTTCCCATAACCCAAACTACATCCAAACCCAAACCCACACCTACATCATTTGCCTCAACTAGACCTATTACCACCTTAGGGGTCACCCCAACCACTAGCCTTACTCATCCACCTATCAAACTGGATTTACCTACATCCTCCAAATTCAACACCACACCTACTTCTACACTTAAACAGAAGCACCAAACCCATAGAGCTCATACCTCAGTTGTGCCAATCACACCTTCACCTATCCCACCTATCTTAGGACCTCATCTTCCCAACATGGTCAAGAAACCTCCACCCATCAATAAACCAAAAACACAACAACCCATTCCTTCCTCACAAACCTCTAACCTATCCAAATGCCCAACATGACTCACACCCACACCCACAACATCTTTACCACCCATACCTCCAATACCTTCAATAAACCCTTCACTACCCACTACACTTCAATCTCTATCACCTACACCTCCTACATGATCCACATCCTCTACCTTCATATCACCCCCATTATCCCCATGGGTAACTCATTCTCTTCTCACATACGCCTTTCCTTCCAGACCTTGTACACCCATATCACCTTTACCCAAGAAGGTGTAACCCAAAAACAAAACTCCACTACCCCACAAAAAAGTAATAAAAACAACCACACACCCTCCTGCTGGTTCATCCACCATACCCCTACCCAAACAGACACGACCAATTCCAAATACCACACTAACACCCAAAACCATAATTCACTCTGCTCACCCTCTTCCAAAGACCGTTCCTCAATAATCTACTACACTTACACCCAAACCCGCATTCACTTCCCATTGCGATCCACTAGCAGGGTCTTATGCCAACATTTTAACCAACCTCCTCGAGACTTTTTTCATCACATTACCACCACTCAGACCTTATGACCCCCTCAAACCCAAGCCAAAAGGGTTTGATGACACAAAATTTTTGCCTACCATCATGTTTCAGGGCATGATGTGGAGAACTGTAAGGATTTGAAATCTGTACTTATCCAATTGTGTCCTCTAGAAGCCAACTTTGACTACAATGACCTTCTTGACGAGGGCCCTGCTTCACCAACACACATTCCCACACTGCCCACTCAACAACCACAACCTACACCTCCACAGTTCCTTGAACCACCGCCAAGATTTGAAATTAACATAGTTCGCATCAGAGAACTTGCCATTTCACCACCCAAATGTCGTTGCACCCATCTTACCTCACAGGGGTTTTCTCCTCCGATAGGTTTTTTCCCATTATGTCCTTATACCACTCACCTTACACCTTCTCCATTTTCCAACTCCCCTCTGATCAACATGATACACATCACTACCCGTGCTCAGAAGGATAAAGGTAAAGAAAAGGCAACTGACCCACCAACCAATCCTATACCCAATATACCATCCACACCCACACCTAAGATTACTATCTACGGACCCACATACCCTATTTCTAATGGGGTCACACATCGCACCATGCTCAAAAAATTACACTAGTCTCTCCTCAAAATGTCCTTATATGACCTCATTCAAACCTCAAAATCCCATCGTCAAGCTCTCATGGAGGTTATTCAATCTATTGAGGTTTTACCCAATGACCCTATACCCCTAGCCTCCATTATCACACCCCATCATGTAGCCTCTCTCACTAAATTACCACCTTCATCTTCACCCCACCTTATTCACCAAGTAGCCTCCCTTAGCTTCTCAGAGAAAGAGATCACTCCACACCAAAACAATGACCCAGACTTATCCCTCTTTATCTCTGTCCACATTGATGACATACAGGTACACTATGTGACGATTGATGGGGGTACGAGCATTAACATCATTTCATCCCATGCATTCACTTAAATGCGCATACCTAACAATTGCATGCATAAACATCCTATCATGTTGCATTCATTTAATGACACTATCACCTCTACACTAGGCACTGTCATCCTCCACATTCATGTGGGCCCCCGCATTATTCCAAAACTATTATATGTCTTGGAGGGGGAATTCTAATATAACTTATTGCTTGGTAGACCCTCGATTCGTGTCATGGGTTATGTTCCTTCCACTTTGCATCATTGTGCAAAGTTTGAGCATGAAGGACACACCTATATCATTCTAGTTGACCCAATGATGTGCTCATACCTATTAATCCATCTACCTCTGTAACTACTACTTCTTCACCTACACCTCCACTTACCAGTATGGCCATTTCTTCTACCACACATGTGTCCTCCATTGCAACTGCTATCAAAACCTCCATGAGTGACCCATTAGCCTCTCAATCCGTTAGCTCTACCTCTGCATCAACCTCCGAAACATCATCCATTCAAGCTACTTACATACATACCACCGATCCCTTGGAAGGTGTTTTTCAAAGCCTCACTCTGGGGGAGTACCGCCTATATAGTGTCAACACATTCCTTACTCCACAAGAGTATGGAAGTCTTCACCAACACCCTCACTATGATCACCGCATAGGAGAACACCTCCTTTATGGTCCTCCTCATCTTCGTATCAGTCTCACCTATGGGGGACTTGATACTACCATTTACACATCTAAACCACTGCCACAAACTCACCCATTTTCTACCTCCTAATTTTTTTTTTCATAAACATGATTTCTTTGGGGCCTTTGACTTATCAACGTGAGGGCAAGGCTCCTTCCACTCTTCCCTTCATGTATCCTAAAATTATCGATGACGATACACCTTTAGTTAACATCATTCAATGTTAGGATAATGAATCTATACTCACCTACCTTGGTGCAGAAGACTCATATAATCATCGGTCATTACCTTCTGAGACACAAACCGTGTTGAATGAATTGACTATCGAGATCAACATTCATACTCAGGATGACCTACACACCTTAAAGATCGGTCAATCTTTAGATGCTGCTGAACAAGAATCCATCACTTCTTTTCTCAAATACCATAACCATGCTTTCACTTGGTCTTATGCAGACATGCCCAGTATTGACCCCACCATAGTGATCCACAATATCGTAATCATTCCCAATGCCAAACCCATCAAACAAAAGCTTAGGAAAATTCACCCTCGCATTGCCCTTCTTATCAAAGAAGAAATTCAGCTCCTTTCTGTTTCCTTCATCTTACCCATTAATTATCCTCATTGGATTTCTAACATTTTCCTTGTTAATAAGGTGACAGGGGGACTCCGTATTTACACGAAATTCTATGACCTCAACCTAGCATGTTTGAAAGATGACTTTCCCTTACCCGGTATTGACCAGTTGGTTGACCTTACCGCTAGCCATGAGATGTTATCACTTATGGATGGCTTCTCAGGTTACAACCAAATCTTGCTTGCCCTAGAGGATCAACACAAATCTTCATTTATCACCCCTTGGGGGTCCTTTTGCTATTGAGTCATTCCTTTCAGCCTTACAAATACTAGTGCCACGTATCAGTGGGCTATGACTTACATCTTCCATAACATCATGCATCGAATATTGTAAAATTACGTGGACGATGTCTTAGCCAAATCTAAGCACCGCTCTAAGCACCTTACCATCCTAAAAACCACGTTTGACCATCTTATTAAATATTGCATCTACCTTCAGCCTAAAAATTTTGTCTTCATGGTTCTCTCAGGAAATTTACTGGGATTTATTGTTTCACTACGTGGTATAGAAGTTGACCCCGCTAAATTCAAGGCCGTTCTAGAAATGCCTCCATAGCTTGCAAGGTAAATTGTAGTCTATTCACCATTTCATTTGAAAATTATCTGATCGATGTCAACCATTTCATCATCTGTTCAAGAAGGATGTCTCCTTTAAATGGGATGATGACTGCCATCATGCTTTTGAAGCCTTAAAACAATTCCTTCTCCAACCACCCGTACTCATTCCACCTAAAAATGATCAACTTTTTTACCTATATATCTCAGCTACCGATCATTCCTTGGGAGCCATGCTCACTCATCGTGATGAAAAACATAGAGAGTGGGTTGTTTATTACATAAACCATACTCTTTTGGACTATGAAACCTAATAAACCCACCCCGAATTTTTTTTCTTAGCCTTAGTTTTCTTTGCCACCAAACTCCATCATTACCTACTCAACCACAAAACCTATGTTGTGACCAACACCAACCCCTTACGCTTTATGTATGCCAAACCTTATCAAAATCAGATTACCGCATGTTGTATTATGCTTTTAGCTGATCTTGACCTTGAATTCATTCATAAAAATTCCATCAAGGGCCAAACAATCGCTGACCAATTGGCCTACGCACCTATTTCCGGGGATCAACCCTCTAATTTTTATTTTCCAGATGAGTCAATTGCTACCCTTTCCTTGGATGATCCCCCTTACCAAATGACACTCTTCTTCGATGGTTCAAAGTGTCAGAGTGGGGATGGGGCTAGTATTATCCTCATTCCACTTGATGGTGAGCCCATGCCTTTATCTTTCAAACTTGATTTTGAATGCACAAAAAATATCGTCGAATACAAAGCACTCATATTAGGTCTTCAATTTGCCTATGCCATAGATGTCAAATCAATCAACATCTTTGGTGATTATCAATTGGTCATAAACCAAGTCAATGGTATATACCAGTGTCGTAATGAGTTACTTCAGAAGTATAAAAATCATGTAGATGTACTTTTTACCACCTTTGACCGTTACATCCTTCAAACCATCCCACGTTCAACCAAGAAATTTGTAGATACCATGGCCTGCTTAGCTTCTCAAATACCCACTTCACCCACCAATTCTAATATTTTTGTCACCATAAAATGCCTCCTATCACCTTCTTATTTACCATGTGAGGTTTAATCTATCAGAACCACTACCCCAGGCCCAAGTGACCTTTGCTACAAACAATAATCCAACTACCTTTCTCTCTCCATCTTACCTCCTGATCTCACCCGTAACAGACAACACGCCTTCCTTAAAAAGGTCTCTCATTACATCATCCTGGGGGGACTATTCTATAAGCGTGGCTTTGATGGTATTCTCTTACGATGCCTCACAAGGTCTAAAATTCCTTATACCATTAAGGAAGTTCATGGAGGCATATGTGGACGTCACTTCAGTGGCCTTGTTGTTGCTAAGCGTATTTCCTCACCAAGGATATTACTGGCCGACCCTTAACCATGATTGTTGTGACTATGTAAAATGTTGTGTAAAATGCCAACAACATGCTAATCTTCATCATACACCCAGTCACACCTTACAGGTCACCCATGACCTTTGGCCCTTCTCTCAATGGGGTTTGGATCTTGTCGGGGAGATCAACCCCCACTCTTCCCAACACCATCAATGGATCATCACCACTACCGAATACTATACAGTTGAATCCATACCACTCATGTCCATGAAAGATGAGAAAATATGTGAGTTTATAAATCAACACATCATTTGTCACTTTGGTGTTCCTCATTGCCTCATCACTAACATTGGAAAACAATTCAAAAATAAAACATTGCAAAAACTATGTGACGCCTTTGGCATTCAGCTTAGTTTCTCATCACCTTATTACCCACAAACCAATGGTCAAGCCAAATCCACTAACAAAACCCTTAATAAAATTCTTATGAAATTAGTTAACGATACTAGGAAGAATTGGCATACGCACATTCATTTTTCCCTGTGGCCATACCACACTAGTATTCACACCTCCACTACTACCACACCATTTTCCCTGGTCTACGGTATAGAGGAAATTCTACCTCTCGAAGTCCATATTACCTCACTTTGCATTTCTCTCCATGACATGCTCAATGATGATGAATTTTGTCAGGACTGTTTAGCTCATCTTGAGTTATTAGACGAATGTCATCTTAACGCTCTAGATCACCTTCAAGTTTACCAAAAACGTATCAAACGTGCCTATGAAAAATGTGTCTATGCACGAACTTTCCAAGTCGGTGACCTTGTCCTGAAAGAAAATCAACATGTAACTAAAGCATAAAAAAGAAAATGGGGAAAATTTTCTCCTCATTGGCTTGGACCATACATTGTGACTCATACCTATGGATCAGGTGCTTATCATTTATCTTCACTTGATGGTAAACTTGAACCTAAGCCTCTTAAGGCCTTGTATCTTTAACCATTCTATTGTTGAATTCTAAGTCCTACGTCACCCTTTGCTTCTTTCCATGCTCATCCCTTGAGTTCTATCCACTCCATACACCTCACCAATGATTAAACAAAAATCATGTGAATACCCATCACTTGTTATCTTCTATTGAATATGTGTACCACAACACTACACATAGCATGATTCTCATGGATAATTTTTGTCTACCTTTAGATGAGATCCCATGGTCATTTCACCTTGCCTTTTGCATGAGAGTCCTATACTCCACCTTGGTCTTGTCCATGGTTTCAAATCCCTCACATGGGATATAACTCCTTAAGTAAAACTTCCACTCAAAAGATGACTCCCTCAAAAGGACATCTTCCTCTCGACAATTGCTACTATAAATAGAATGCTCCCTCAAAGGAAAACTATGTAAAGCTCTTAAAAAAAACGAGAGCAACCAAAGCTTCCCGCATCGATCAACTTCATGAAGACCTCAAGGAGTTACATTTTCTTCATGCCATATAGACTTCCCACATCGATCAGTCTATTTCAACTATAAGTCAAAACAACAAACCTTTTAGTCATGGAATTTCCCATTATGACCTAGGATCTCTTTCCTGAAGCACATGCTACCTATACCATATAAAAATTACCTACCTTTCACCATTCTTACCATTCCCACTCCCATTTCCTATTACCTCAAAGGACTTCTTGGAACTTAGACATTTGGTGATCATGTGACTACTTTTTCACTGTAGAAAAATCACTCATGCAATGTCTTTAGGGTCTTATGTTAATCACCTCTTCCAAGGTATGATCTACTCGATATACTCCTAACAAATTAGATGGATTTATTTCCCCCTCTTATCTTTTCACTATCTTTTTTTACATTTTGATTACCTTATACATGACTTGGTCCTCGATTCTTACCTTTAGGGTAATCTTCTTCTTTCACCACAATCGACCCCACCTACATCACTCTACCTATAATCCACCCACACCTAACAAACCTAAACCCACACCATGCCTAAAACCTACTAACTCATTTTCATACCTCCTCATATTCCTCCCTATCTCATGGGAGAACTACATCGGCTTGAGGTCCCTTTTCATTGGGACTATGTAGGTAACACTCCAAGGGCACAGGGACCTTGGAGGTTAGCTCCGCCATTCTCTACCCTAAAAATTTCATCTTCCATGTTCCTTACATTACATCACATGTAGTCAATTTTAGTCCCACTATAAAAGGAAGGAATCGCATGCGCATCGGCCTATCACCCAGTAGAAGCTAAGCGCTCACTTAAGGCACACATGGGTGTTGAGTCTCTCTTTTATGTGAGTTTTAGTGGGAAGCATTTATCTATGATTAGTGTAAGAGTATTCAAGAAAGAAGTTTAGACATACAATAATTATAGGGCTCAGAACGACCTCCAGATCCTTGTATCTTCTTCAGATTGGATGTTTTAACAGACTCCATAACATATATTATAACAGAAAGAAAGATACAATCATTCATTCATAGCATGTAAAGAAAGAGAACTCCTATAAACAAAATATACATTAAAGCTATTGATATCCATGTCTATTTGCAATAATTAACCTCATTGTATTAATTGTTTCATTACAAGAGCCACAGAGGGAAAACTGTAGTCATGCAAATCACTAGGCTTGTATAACTATGCCAAAAGAAAAAGAAATTACAATACTAAGACTAGTACATTCCTTTCTGCATCAAAGTTCCACTTGCATCAATCTTGCATAGATTCACCCATGTTATCTCTCTCTGTGTATATCTCTTCCTCTATCTCTATATCCCCATCTGTATGTTATCTTGGTCTCTTTTTCTGTTCTGTAGGAACTTGTATTTATCATCTTCCCGTGCTACCAACTTTCCTTGTTGCACCCTCAGATCCATCTCCAAGTGTCAAATGTGGTCCTCCAAGTGAACATGTTCCTTTAGGCCTAAGCTCTCCACTCCATCTCATGATGATATTCTAGAAGATTCCATCACTGGCATGCTCTTTCCTGGGCCACTTGTTGTCAGGCTAGCATCTTATCCACACATAACCAACCACACTTTTCATGTGTTCTTCCTTTGTTGCATAAATTGGCTAATTCCCGAACCTCCTTTTGTGTTCTGTGTGAACCATGTTCCTTGTTAAGTCTTCCTCCTACGTGATTTTGCGTTGCGCACCCTTCTATAACTAGGATCCTGTGTGCCCACGTGCCTTCATACTTGGCCAATATTCCAAGGGCCCAACATCACCCCACACTATGCCTGTTCTCCATCCTCAGAAACATTGTACTTGACCAAGGTGCAAGTTGGTTGAACGGAACCAAGATGAAGACATATATTTTTTAAAATGAATAAGGAATGAAAGAATAGGGGAAAGAATGAAGAATGGGGGGGCACATTAATTCAGAAGGATGGGAAAGTCCCGTCACAGACCTACATCTAGGTTGTTCCACACTTCGACCTTGCCCTTCACCTTCTGGCATAGGTCACCCACCAGGGTGCTCACTTCATCAAAGCTTAGGCCAACTCCCTGGGCACCCAAAGTTTCCACAATCTATTCCATTTTCGTAAGCTTTTCCATTATTATGGTGATCTTGGGGTATAGTTCCTTTAGCCAAGCCTTAATTGAGCTTATTAAAGCTTCAATCACCTCTGATTTATTTTCTACCTCAGCTACAACCTTGTCCCTCTCTACCCTCTTCCCCTTGTTTTTTTCCTAGAAATCTTTCAGCTCTGCTTCAAGCCTGGTAACCAAGGAGCTTTCCACCTTATCTCGATTTGCACATGTGTCGTATGTGGCTTCTCTAGACTGGGCAATGACCTTGATCTCTGTGAGTACTTGGTTTTACTCAGAAACAAGTGCTATCACCTTTAACCAGTCCTCCTCCTTCAGGAACACAATCACTTCCTCTGTAGATTCTAATACCAAGGGTCATCTCTCAATGATGAGGACACGCGTTACGTATTTTAGGCTTTCTGGTGTCGATACGTACCTTTGGGGGATTTGCGTTATATCTAGGTGTTCTAAAATGATGGCGCTTTTTATTGATTCTACCTTTTTATAGATCTCCTACACCTTTTCCTTTTCCTCCTTGAGCTCGCACATCAGTTGTGCGCTGATTAATTCCTCCCATTTCAAGTTTTTGGCCACCTTAGCCAACTCCTCTTCCTTCATGGCCAATTTTCCTTCTAAATCCCTTACGCTGTCATTCCATGCGAATAGATTCACCTCTATTTCAATTGTGACCTTGTTTAGAGCATTACACACTTGCTTGTCTAAGAGATCCTAAGAATTTACCAAGGGGTTGTCTCCCTTAGACTCTGGCAATGTGATAAGTTCCTTTTAGAAGACCTCAAAGTTTGGCTCGTCAACATGGGACTCAAATTCCCAAGAAAAAATATTCTTTGTCTTGGGGTATATGCCCTCCTTCTTGAATGATCCCATGGCTATAAGTCTCTCAATGGGTATCATGATCTAGAACATTGCTTGTAGCACCTTACTTGAATCATCCACATAGTTCATTATCTACCTCTACTCTGCATCTAGAGTTCTTCTACCTGAGCACGCGCCTTTGGGGAAGCTAATTGTTAGAGCGGGGCCTAGGCTATCGTGTCCCTTTTTCATGCTCTCCTCCTTCCTTTCCTTAATAAATATGTCTGCACTACGCTCTAACTCTTGGTCTATAAGGGCCTTGAGCATCTTCTTTTCTTCTCACTCTGTCACTTCGGTTATCTTCTCCTTGGTAAAAATTATGTCTCCCTACTTCTCCATGGCATCCTTCTCATTTATATTTGTAACTTCAGTGCCTTCATCACCTTGTGCACCTTTTCATCACACGAATATGAACTCTTGCTTTTCATCCCCACTCTCTTCCTCTGAGTCATAGACACTAAATACATGATGTTCCAAAGGTTCCTTGTCTTGCTCTGGCTCTTCCTCCTCATCGCCACCTCCTTCACTCTCATCCTCCACCAGGGTGCTCACTTCATCAAAGCTTAGGCCAACTCCCTAGGCACCCAAAGTTTCCACAATCTATTTCATTTTCGTAAGCTTTTCCATTCTTATGGTGATCTTGGGGTATAGTTCCTTCAGCCAAGCCTTAATTGAGCTTCTTAAAGCCTCAATCACCTCAAATTTCTTTTCTACCTCAGCCAGAACCTTGTCCCTCTCTTCCCTATTCCCCTTGTTCTTTTCCTAGAAATCTTTCAACTCTGCTTCAAGTGTGGTAGCCAAGGAGCTTGCCACCTTATCTCGATACGCGCATGTGTTGTATGTGGATTTTGCAGACTGGGTAGTGACCTTGACCTTTGTGAGTACTTGGATGTACTCGGTAATAAGTGCTATCACCTTTAACTAGTCCTCCTCCTTTAGTTGCCATGTCACTTCCTCCATAGATTCCAATGCCAAGGGTCATCTCTCCATGGCGAGGACACATGTTAAGTCTTCTAGGATTTCTAGTGTCAATACGTACCTTCGGGGGATTGGCGTTAGATCTAGGTGTTTTAAAATGACGGAACTTTTTATCCATTCTACCTTTTCATAGACCTCCTACACCTTTACCTTTTCCTCCTTGAGCTCACACATCATCTGTGCGTTGATTAATTCCTCCCATTTCAAGTTTTTGGCCACCTTAGCCAAATACTCTTCTTTCTTGGCCAATTTTCCCTCTAAATCCCTTATGTTTTCATTCTGTGTGAATAGCCTCTCCTCTATTTTGATTGTGACCTTGTTTAGAGCATTACAAACTTGCTCGTCTAAGAGCTCCTAAGAATTTACCAAGGGGTTGTCTCCCTTAGACTTTGGCAACGTGATAAGTTCCTTTTGGCAGACCTCAAAGTCTGGCTCATCAACATGGGACTCAAATGCCCAAGAAAACATCTTCTTGGTCCTGGGGTATGCGCCCTCCTTCTCGAATGATCCCATGGCTATAAGTATCTCAGTGGGTATCATGCTCTGGAACCTTACATGTATCACCTTCCTTAAATCATCCACATAGCCCATTATCTACCTCTGCTCGACATCCAGAGTTCTTCTACCTGAGCACACACCTTTGGGGAAGCTAACTATTAGAGTGGGGCCTCCTAGGCTAGCATGTCCCTTTTTAATGCTCTCCTCCTTACTTTCCTTAAGAAATATGTCTACGCTATGCTCTAACTCCTGGTCTACAAGGGCCTTAAGAATCTTCTTTTTTTCTCACTCTACCACTTTGGTTATCTGCTCATTGGTAAAAATTGTGTCTCCCTACTTCTCCATGGCATCCTTCTCATCGATCTTTGTAACTTCAGTGCCTTCATCACCTTGTGCACCTTTTCATCACACGAATATGAACTCTTGCTTTTCATCCCCACTCTCTTCCTCTGAGTCATAGAAACTAAATACATGAGGTTCCAAAGGTTCCTTGTCTTTCTCTGGCTCTTCCTCCTCATCACCACCTCCTTCACTCTCATCCTCTCCTTCTCCGAGATATCTCTCCAAGTTGTCGGTCGCCTCCGAGTCAGCTTCTTCATCCACCCTCTGCTTCTTCCTGAGAGGTGTCTTCTGGTCAGGAGATTCTACCTTCTCTTCTTCATCTTGTGACTCCTCCATGGTGGTGGGTTGTTCAGTTGCCTCTACGTTTGGAGTCTTCTCCTTTACTAGAGACTTCTTTCTTTGAACATAGGTTCTTGGCTTAGCACTTGTAGAAGGCATGCTCACTATCTGAGCATTCAGAACACTTGGTGCTCCTTCCTCTCCTGTGTCTCTCTTCTTAGATGTTGGCTTCTTCTTTCCCAAGGGGTCCTCAGGTATTGAGATCTTATCCACCAAATATGCACCCTTTTTGAATTTCAGCCTTATGCTCATGTATACACGTGCTGTGGATCCTCCAGCCATGGGAAGCGTTATTGGCCTAGTCATATGGATTTCATGCAACACATACTTCTCCACGTACGTGTGCTTACCTCCAGGGTATTTTAGTTTCTTCCTCATATCCCTGTGCTCCTGGTCCAACTTTCCTAGCTCCAGCCTTATCTTTTTTGATTCTTTAAATCTATTCACTCCCGCTTGGAATTATTGGGTAGTGAACACGAAAGGCAATTTGCACTAAGGGCTCCATGATTCGTCAATAAGCTTGAACCTACCCAAGCAGTAGTGTTGGTACACCATGAACTTAGCTTCTCCCTGTGTGGCTGCTGGGAGTTGTTCAGGGATCCTCCACTCTACCCCGAATGCATTTCTCAAGCATGTATACCATTTTTCAATCCATGCTTTGTGGGGAGCCATCATTGTATCCCATGCATATTTTTCAAACCTCTTCGCAGGTGAAGGGTCTTTGGCTGGGTACTCCTACACAAACTTGTTTGGTGCATCTGACACTCCAATTTCTACAAATGCAATGGTGAGCAAGACATTTCCAAAGAGGATCCTATCCCCTTCCTTCGCTCACTTTATAATTTCCTTGGTAATGTATGCAGATAACTTATATATAGTCCGCTCTGTAATCTTCCTGCAGACATGTAGCCATGGCTTGTTGACTTGCATCCATCTTTCTTGGCCATTCATCTTCATTACTAGGTGTACGGCCATCTTCATAACAGGGTCCTTGATGTCTGAGATTTCATAGTACCATGACCCTTTCTTACATGCATACTCAGTGACAGTCTCTTGAATAGCCTCCTTATCACCACAGTCATCTTCCAGGCTATCTCCCTCACATATGAGACCTATAAATTGTGAAATCAACTGGGGAGTCACGTGCATCTTGTGCCCAACAAAGTGGAAGTAGTCCTCGTGCACTTGAGACATCAACCACTAGTATAAGTGATCCAGCTTCTCAAAATAAGGAAACTCATAGAATTGTAGTAACCCTGCCTTTTCCAGCTTGACCTTTATGTCATCATTATAGATAGGTAAACCTTTAGGTGTTCGCTTGTTGGTTAGGCATACCAATTCTAATGCCATTTATTTCTCTATAGTGTTGGTGTGGTGATTATAGTCACTAACCAGTATGCTTCTCAAATGGGATTCCCATTCCTTCCCCATCATCACTCCATTTGGGTACTGCATCTCTACATACCATTCTTTGTTTTTATCTACCTCGGGTTCTAGTTATTTAGCCTTAGCTATGCCCTTTCCTTTTTTGGGTGCCATGGTTGAGGTAATTTTATAACTCAAATCCTCTCCTTGTTACTCTGATTTCCTTCTCCCAACCTTCGATCTTAGATCCATGATACAATTCTTCTAAACCCGTGCCATAGTTTGTTGAACCCTAACTTTTATAATTTCTTCACAAGACAATTTTTTTTACTTCTTTCCACGCCCGTGTAATTCCTTCCTTTTGGTTCACAATCTCAAATTGTCTCTTCACATTTTTAATCACACATATCTTCCACTCGATCAAATATGAAAAACCCTAGCTGATAACACTCACTTATATCTCCAAATATTTGTTTTCACAAAGTAAAATGAGAGTGCCCTGACCCTCTATTTATAGTTTTTCATTTTTATGGTCATTAAAGGCTACTTTATGTACCCCATAATTTTTTCATTTAATGCAGATTTTTAAAACAAATCCTATCTTCAATGCCTTCACTCATGTTCCCTTCCTACGTGAAAACACCTCCAACCTTCTGGTGCATAAACCAACCTGACAGGAGACTCTTACATGCACTCAACATGTGCCAAAGGCACTTCTTCTGTCTAGGTTCTTGCTTTCGCCTACCTTGTGTTACTTTAACTACGCTTCCTTTTCCTTTGTACGTGGGATCTACAAGTAGGTTTATCCTGGCACCAACCATTCTATCTTTTCTCTTCATCTCTCTTTCAACCGGGCTACTCAACAAGGCTCTTCAACATAACTTCCTTGGTACTTTTAATCACATGCTTCTTCACTTTTCTCCACCCCACACTTAAATGATGTGTGGTCTGCTACACACTCATAAATTCTCCAAAAATATCAATAAGGTTACCAGCGCCCAAGGCACAAAACAAAATAACAACGCGAAAGGGACATACAAGGGAAGAAAAATGCATAAAGGAAAATTTCTAAACTAACTAGAAAAACTACCTTATTTACAAACACCAAGAAGACTTATTTATAGTAGGTATTTATCCTACTACCATTAAAATGTCCAAGCAACTTTGTTCCATCCAACACTTGTAGCTGGCACGTGCCTGAATCAAGTATGTACAAGATTGTGTAGTGACCTAACCAATGGACTTTCAACTTTCCAAGATGGTGTAGAAATCTAGAATCATATACTAATACCATCTACCGAACCTCAAACTTCTTGTTTCTAATATGGTGATCATGCCAAGCCTTTTGTTTTTCCTTTTCCATTGTTTGGCTCTAACATAAAAGTGATTGTCTCTCATCTAGTTTCATTAGTTCATCAATTCTTTCTTCTAGCACTTGCTCGTCGGCTAATCCTCCTACGCGTACTATTTGTAGAGAAGGTAACATAAATTCAACCAAAAAAATAGCTTCCGCACCAAACACCAATTGAAAAGGTTTGGCTTTATTTAGTCTTTTATATGTAGTCCTGTAAGCCCATAAAATTGTTAATACCTTTTCATCCCAATCCTTTCTTCCAACATCATAGGTTTTGGTCAATGTATGACTCAATATTTTTTGAATGCTTCTGCGGTTCCATTTACTTGTGGGTGAAAGGGTGTATTCTTATGATGAGCCACCATGAACTTATAACAGGATCTTCGCGGTCTCATTCAGAAAATTCCTACCCCTATCACTAGTAAAACTCAAAGGGCATCCATACCTTGTGATAATGTTCTCCCATAGGAACCTTGCCGCTATTGCTACTATGCAATCTTTAGTTGGTGATGCCTTTTCCCATCTTGTGAGATAATTTGTGCAAGTGATGACATAATGTGACCTAGTCCTACACACTATTAGATTAATAGGTCCTACAAAGTCTATCGCCCACTTTTCAAAAGGCTCCACACTAGGAATAGGACACAAAGGTATTTCATCCCTCCTTCCTGGTTTGCCAATGGGTTGATAGTGGTCACATGCTTTACAGTAATACCTACAATCTCTATACAAGGTTTCCCACCATAAACCTACCATTAATATTTTGTGTGCAGTGGCGTAACCTACATAATGCCCACCTACACTTCCTCTGTGTGCTTCCTCCATGATGGTCAGGTGCTCATGCTCTAACACACATTTGCGCAAAACTTCATCACGTCCCAGTTTGAATAATTCTCCACTAATCAACATGTAGGGTGTGACATGTATGGCCAACTGCTTCTTTTCTAATGCCTTCATCCCATCCGATGCCACATCATCTTTTAAAAATACAACAATCTCTTCCAAATTTGAGGGCACGTGCCACAATATAAATAGTTGCATGTCTCACATTTCTTCCTTAATACTTTGCACATCCTCTCTTGAATCAATTCTTTATAGATGATCAGGCCCACAATTAATTTTTTAAGGCTTCACTACAACGGTGAATTCAAACTCTTGAAATAACAACACCCATCGACATATGCACCCTTGAAGAATGGTCTTGTTCACTAAATACTTTAATGCCATATAGTTGGTGTAGAATATAAAGGGTGTCACCAGCAGATACTATCTAAATTTGAAAAGCACGTAGATCATTGATAATGCCTTGCGCTCGGTTGTGGTATAATTCTACTCTACTGGTGTTAACTTCCTGCTCGCAAAATAGAGAGGATGATCAATAATCCCCTCACCTGTTTGTGTAAGTACTTCTCCAATGGAGGTTCCCAATGCATCTACATGGACATGGAAGGGCTTGTCCCAAGAGGGAAATCATAAAATAGGCACAGTAATAAGCCTATCTTTTAATGTATCAAACACCCTCTGTCGTGCCTTTCCCCAATGGAACGTACTTTTGTGTCTAAGTAACTCTTCTAAGGGCGCGGTGATCTTGGCATACCCCTTAATGAATTTTCTGTAATACCCTATATGCCCAACAAATCCACACACTACACTCTAGCTAGTAGGCTCCCTTAACCAGCATGCCCTCCTTACATATGATATGCCCCAATAAACTCCCAAAGAGTGTAGTAAACACACATTTCTTAATGTTGAGGGATATCCTCAATTGCGTACACATTTCAAACATTAATCTCAAGTTGTCACAGTGGTCCTTAAATAGACCATATACTATCCAATCATCCAAATAAACCTGGAGAAACTTATGAATGAAGTCTTGGAATGCTTGCACCACTATGCGTGAAAAGATAGTAGGCACATTCTTCAACCCAAAGGGCATGACTATATATGTAAAACTTCCCCACTTGGTGGTGAAAGTTGTCTTCTCCTAGTCCTCCTTTGTAATCTGGACTTGGTGGTATCCTAAAAATCCATCCGTAAAGGAATAGATTTCACGCCCATCAACTCCTTCCAAAATTTGTTTAGTCAAGGGGGCCGGAAATGGATCAATGACACAAAATGCATTCAATTCCCTATAATCCACACAAATTCCAATCCACCCATCCGTCTTGATGCTGATTACCATCAAACTTATCCATTATGATTCTTCCACTTCCTCAATGATCCCAGAAGCTATCATCTTGTCTATTTCCTCCTTAACCTTAACACATAAGTTGGGATTCATCTGGTAGGGCCTTTTTCTAACAAGGCATGCACCTTCCTTTATTTTTATCCTCATATCCCCCAAATAATGGTGAACACCTTTTAGCTCATGGTACCCGCGTGGGAATAAATCCTCGAATTCGTGCAATAGATCAATGATCTTTGATACTTCCTTCTCTATCCAATAATCTCCAATAATAGCTTCCTTAGGTTCCTCTCCTGAACTGATGTTAACTTTCTTTTTCTTTAATGGCTCATGATAAGCATGCATATGGGCATCTACACTATCCACAACTTCACATGTCCCTATAAAATGGTTAACATCTAAACTTTCTATTTCCTCTCCATCAATCACATATAAAAACTTTCCCTTCTCTTTTTCTAAACACACACGCTCAAGTTGTAACTCTTTTGTTTCTTCAATCTCTTCGAAACGCACCTCCAATCTATGTTCACCTAATAATTCCAATAGCCTATCTTCCATTCTAGCACTATCCCCCATGGTAAGGAACTTAATACCTTGCAAGGCATTATCAACCAATGGTTTATTACTCTAATACTCAAAGGTTTGAATAAGATCAGCCTCGAGCTCTTGCCAATTCCTTATCTAGTAGCATGTCTCTGAATGAATGTACCATGTGTGCGCACAACCGTGTAGTGTAGATTACAACTTGTGCACCTAGAGGGATGGTGGCAAAGCTTTTGTGCCTTCTCTCCAGACCCGTTCACATTATTAGATATGGAAAGAGGTGGGCTCCTTCCCATGGTACTCCCTGATGATGGTGGGTATATTACTTCTAGAAATTATGATAGAGACAGAAATTCTTACCTCGCGCTACTCTAAAAGGCTCTCTTGATGCATGGCCCACCAATGAGCTACTGTGCCAAGTAGGACATAACTCAACATCTCCCTCTTTTCCTTCTCATTCTTCCACTGAGCCTCTATGTGCTGCAAAAATATCTCAGGGAAGGCTCCTTCGGAGTACTTAGGTAGTTCTTTTCCTCTAAGGCACTAAACCATGGATGCCTTTGTTACCTTGGTCACCGATCCTATCAACTGAAGTCCCATTAATTCATAAGTCCCATGCACCCAATTGTCACATGTTAGACTGGTGGTATCATTCACTGACTGAGCATCTTCAAACTGGATAACCCCATTAATAGGGTGTACCATCTTAGCATCTCTAATTGAGTGCACATAAATATTGTCCATAACTTCTTCTCCCAATGGTTCAATGTAGGGTACTGACTTCCCATCAACTAGGGGTATAATGACCCGCTCCTCTTTGTTCTTGAAACTGATGTACCATTTGTTGAACCGAAGGTCCACATTATTCTTGTAACACCAAGGGTGCCCAAGTAATGCTGGAAAATTATCCGCCTTAGCGAGTGCCAAGAATTTGAAGTCCCCAGTAAACTTGGTTCCTTGAATAGTAATAGCTACATCCTTCAAGACACCAATGGGAATTGCCTTAGTCTTATTTTCCATATACAACACATTTTAAGATGGCTATAATGTAGGTCTCCCCATCTGATGCTATGCATCCAAAGTCACAACATTAACCTCCACGCCAGTGTCAATGAGTATATTGTTGAGGAGCCATCCATCCACAACTACATTTAATGTAAACTATTTGTCATAGTTGAGGCTATGAGGGGGAAGGTTTGTATGCAAGACCTATCTCTCGCACTGTTCTCTGGTGCGTAGTACATTCTCTCTCAACCAGGATGCTAGCAAAGGAATGATATTCTCCTGCCTTAGCATTTTGCACACCTCCTTAACCTCATCCAGGTCATCTTTATATGCCTCAATTCTCCTTCCTTGTTCCTCCCTCCTAGATTGCTCCTTTAGAGATTGGATCTCCCCTTACAAGCTTCAAATAACATCCATGGGGTCCTAATATATCTCCTTCTGATGCACGGGGTTTGGATACTTTCCATGAACAACTTCTTCTCTTGAAACTGAGTTCTTTTGTCTTGATATCTCCCTTGCATGTACAGATTCTTCCCTTGTTATGAAGACAGGCTCCAAACCTTCATCTTGTGTTACCTAAGGTATCCATTATATGTCTACCTTCTTGATGCTGACCATTGCAACACATTTTTCATTTCGGTACTACTGATTCATATGCTCAAATAATTCTAGGCACTCCTCATACTTATGTTTCTTCCCGCACCATGAGAACTACAACAAGTCTGGGCACTCACGCTTGTAATGTTCTATAGATCCACAGTTAAAACATGTTCCTCATGGTGAATCACTCCTTCCTCTATGGTTACCTTGTCCATGAAATCCTCCTCGAAAACCTCTTCCACATGTGCCTCCATCTATGCACTCCTCATAACAGCGATCATCATTTTTAGAACCACTGGCAATACTAGTTTGGCACACCCCATGATCAATGGCCTTATGTATCTGATCAATGAGTCTACAGTCATTAGTATCATGGGTTATGGAGGTGTAAATATTACAATAACAAGATACATTCTTCCTAATCACATGTTGCAGCAAGGGACATCTACTTGCATCATGGTCCCCATGACATATTTCATAGTCTAATGTCATGGTGCGTACCATCCTCCGAGGGAAATTGTCCTTGGCATGCCCCTCTATCTCACAATCTATGCACCACTGTGAGTCTCATGGACCGAGTTCACAGATAGCTTTTCCAACTGCTTAGCCATAGTAGTAATTTGAGCCTCTAAGAATGGGCTAATGCCAGTATCAATACTACCACTAGCTTTGGCACGCAAGGCAGCCTCTAATGCTTCACGTGGATCTGTAAAAGTTTTATGAGATAAGGCCCTTATAAAAGGGGTGATGTATCCCCCAAAAAACCACTGGGCATGTTCAGAAGGATGTATATCATATGATAATTTAAACAAGAGAGTCTTAAAGCACGCATCATACTCCCACACACTTTCTGCCAATACTTGATGTATCTCCTTCAAAGTTCTAATGATTTTTTGCTCAAACTCAGGAATGTGAAACTCTACCAGGAATGCATTTTTTAAGGTAGTGTAATCTACCACCATTTGATGAGGGTCATACTTTATATACCAGCTATCCGCGCACCCTTTCAACATGGTTACAAATTGACTAGCCTTTCATTTTGGGGTTGTGATACCTTTCACAAGCCATAGCAGTTCACACTTGTGAACATGTTCTGCAGCATCCTCAATGCCCCTGTAATATGGTAAATGTAAATACATCTCAAAGAAAACCTGAGGTGGTGGTTGGGGTCCTTGTCCTAAACCAGAGCCTTGGTTCCCTCCGGTGTTTCCTCCACTATCTAATCCACTATGTCCACCAGGTCCTGTACCTCTAGAGCCACCAAATCCACTAGAACCACTAGGTCTAATAGGGCCTATAGGAGTTATGCCCAGCACCCCCATGGTTCCACTGAACTGTGCATCGATGTTTTGTGATAGTGCCCCACTACCGCTACTTTGTCCCATGCCACTCCCTGATGTGAGACAAAAAGTTTGTACACTTTCTCCTTGTCTAAAAAATCCTCCAAATACTGGAATATGTGTAGCCATATAAGAAGGAACTAAAAAATGATACCTCCTAGGTGCAGATCTATCTCTTCCACTAGTTTTCATTGGATCAATACTCCCTCCTGGATTGGGAAAACCAAGCGCCAGGGTTTGGTCAATGGGTGGGTTTAGATATGTGCCAACAAATCTCCTTTCTCCATGCAATGAACTCTCACCATAAGCCAAAGGGGTCTCCATCATGTTCTTGCCAAGATGGGGTAGCAAAGACTACTCAGGTTCCACGTCTTCCACGTGAATCTCAAGTCCTTCCTACACCGTCTATCTCCATAGTTCCATCACACTAGCAGCCTCGCGTTACCTAGTAATCTCCTTTCACATGCTTTGCCATACTTGAGTTGTATTTCTTCCCTCTCCCTTTATGTCGTATCATCTGCCATCTTCCTCCACTCAAGATTCCTTACCCAGTGCTCAGAATGGTTTAGCTGGCCATTGGGAGTGCCTCTAAACTCATGGTAACCATCAATATCTTCATAGCTAGAGGAATAACACATAGAAATGTTCCTCTAGGTTTTCGTAGAAACTCAAACTCAACAATCTCTGGGAAATAATATGTGGAAATGGCATATTCCAGAGTGTAGCTAGCTAGTACTCATCCCCACTAGTTATCTACAACACGGGTCCATGTTAGATTTGCATCCCGTAACCTATGGTAGTATTCTTCGGTCCATATCCATGATCCATAACGCCAACTTGATTTAGATGCATATGTTGAAAGCCATCCATATAACTCTACTGGGAAGTAGTAGAAAAAAGTCTCATATAGATCATGGTAGATATTCTCTTCTACCCATCTATGTGTATTGAACTCAGGTCCAATGTTGAATATCTAGGTAAATTCATCTTCCGTGCTCTTGAACCATGACTCAACATTTTTCAATTTTAACTGATCCGTCATTACTCTTTACATAGATCATGATGCATGCTATATCCCACTACAACTTCAAAAAGAGGTCCCGACAACAGAACCAAGATGTATTCAATTTTACTCCCACTATAAAAGGAAGGAATTCCATGTGCACTGGCCTATCACCTAGAAGAAGTTGAGCACTCACCCGAGGCATGCAAGAGTTCCTAGTCTCTCTTTTATGTGAGTTTTAGTGGGAAACATTTATTTATGATTAGTGTAAGAGTATTCAAGAAATAAATTTAGACATACAAGAATCATAGGGCTAATAATGGCCTCTAGATCCTTGTAGCTTCTTCAAACCAGATGTTTTAACAGACTCCATAACATATATTATAACAAAAAGAAAGATACAATCATTCATTCATAGCATGCAAGGAAAGAGAACTCCTATCAATGAAATATACATTAAAGCTATTGATATCCATGTCTATTTGCAATAGGTAACCTCATTGTATTCATTATTTCATTACAAGAGCCACAAATGGTAGACTATAGTCATGCACATCACTAGGCTTGTATAACTATGCCAAAAGAAAAAGAAATTACAATACTAAGCCTAGTACATTCCTTTCTACATCAAAGTTCCACTCACAAAAATCCTGCAGAGCTTCACCCATGTTATCTCTCTCTGTGTGTATATCTCTTCCTCTATCTCTATATCCTCATCTGTATGTTATCTCGGTCTGTTTTTCTATTCCATAAGAACTTGTATTTATCATCTTCCCATGCTACCAACTCACCTTTCCATGCCCTCAGATCCATTTCCAAGTGTTTAATGTGGTCCTCCAAGTGAGCATGTTCCTTCAAGCCTAAGCTCTCCACTCCATCTCATGATGATCTTCTAGAAGATTCCATCACTGTCATGATCTTTTTAGGGCCACATGTTGCCAGGCTGGCATCTTATCCACGTGCAACCGATCACATTTTTCATGTGTTCTTCCTTTGTTGCATAAATTGGCTGAGTCCCAAACCTCCTTTTAGGGACCCCGTAAACCATGTGCCTTCTTAACTCTTCCTCCTACGTGCTTTTTCCTTGCGCGCCCTTCTATAACTGGGATCCCACACACCCACACGCCTTCATACTTAGCCAATATTCTAGAGGCCCAACATCACAGCTCACTTAGTTTCCCTTTTCTATCCAAAATTTGAAATGTAACCAAATACATAACAAGTTACTTTATTTTTTAATCCTTATCACAACATACATTTATTACACCTACCATTTCTTTATCATCACTATGCATAGATTATACCACATCTCACATATGACCCATATTATCATTCATTTCACAAAATAATGAATCTTAACTTCACCAACTTTGAACTCAATCATGCTTATCAAACCTGACTCAATCATGCCTAAAAAATATAACTCAACCATGCCTATGACCTGACTCGATCCATGCATGTACCAACCTAACTCGATCCATGCCTAACAAACCTAACTAGATCCATGCCTAAACCAACATGACTCGGTCCATGCCTATACCAACCTGAATCCATCATTCCCAACTCACCTAATTTCCATCCATATCAAAACCACAAATCAAAATCTCATTAATGCACCAATAACTTGAAATCTCATCGATGCATCAATAACTCAAAATATCATCAATACATCAACAAATCTAGAAATAGCATGTATCTCATCATATAAATAAATGTGTATCTCAAATGTACATGGCTCTCTCATCATGTCCATTATCTCAAAATCATCAGCACGTAGGTTGATGCACAATACAACATGTCATTGGCATGCAGGCCGGCCTCATATATACAATAAAATAATCAATCAATACAAAATCTCTTTAGCACGTAGGCTGGTATATGCTTGAAATATACAAAACCTCTCATACATCCTCATTGTCTTCAACACACAGACCAATATGTGATAAAAAATACAACTATCTCTCGGCACGTAGACTAGTATATATCACAAAAACCTACTATCATACATCAAAAACTAGGTGATCACATATCAGACATCTCAACAGATGTCCTCCATCTCCATATCACTTATACCCTTAGACTCCTGGGTCCCTGCTAGTAGCTCAACTAGAGATGGTCTTCGTTTGCTGGTAGCCTCTACCTTATCAGGCCTCGAAGCTCGCTGACCCCATGTGCTCTCCACACTGTGAGTGTGAGATCTCGTCCTCTCACTAGATGCCTGTTGTGTCCTGTACTTGGCATAGGATATGAAGTCTATCCCAGATGCCATTAGCTAGTCTTGGTAATATCTAGCCTCACCTAGGGCATCCTGTAACCTAGATATAGGTACAGTGTGTGGTGGTCATATAGGTCTTTTCCCCTGTACCTGTCTTGTGGGACCCTATCCCTCTCCTACCTATGAACTGGGACCCGGTCCCGGTGCCTGTGATGGTGGTGCCTATGGTGGTGCCCCCTGCCCCTGTGCCTAGGCTATGACCAACTGGCCATGTAAACCTACCACCTAAGCCTATAAGGTTGCCACCTGATTATCCCCCTCCTCTCCATCTCCATATCCCCCACCAGCCATCTGGGCCTATAGACTAGCCACCTGTACATGTAGCTCTGCTACCTCCACCTCAAATCCCTCCAGCTGTGTCTGTAGTATACCCAACTGGGTAATCAACGTAGCCACCTACCCTTATAGGGCTTCTCTCTACACCATGATGGTGGCTAGATTTGGATGCCCCGGTCTGGGTGGTATGGCTCGTAAGTGAGATGCCCACCACTATCGGTACCTGTCTATACACCTGACGTCATCTATCCATCGGTCCACTGGCTGCTCCTCCTACC
The DNA here is from genome assembly GCA_019776745.2 of Taxus chinensis. Classification (NCBI taxonomy): domain Eukaryota; kingdom Viridiplantae; phylum Streptophyta; class Pinopsida; order Cupressales; family Taxaceae; genus Taxus; species Taxus chinensis. The sequence goes on along the minus strand of CM034156.1, from coordinate 396,958,491 downwards.
CTGTGGGCACTATCGAATGTGGTAGAGGTAAGGGCCTCTCCACGTCGTCTCTCTGGTACTATGGGAAGGTCAGAGGTATGTCTTGTACTATCCCAAAATTCCACCAGACTCAGTCCACTAGGATCATCTAGTACTCCCCGACATAGTCACCCTATATCCATCTCTCTAGCTAGAGCTCAACTAGTTCCTCGTGCATATGCCTATATGAGGGGAATTTCACATATGGCCTCTAGATAATGTCCACTCCAGACAAACCCTCCAGTAACTACCAGAAATAGGCCACATCATGTGTGGGCCTCTCAAATCTCCACTCTCCAATCACCGGCACCCATATCCTATACCCCACCCACACAAATCTCACTAGGAATGCATTTACTCAGGGAATCCCTATAGGACACACACAAACTATGTGTTCATATGCCTAGCAATGCAGTAAAAATGTACAGCACAGGCTGAAACTGTGAAGTCACCCATATGCCCAAAACTCCTTGTATAGCTACACCAAGAATGCTGGTGCCTAGGAAAAGCAAGTCTCCTCCATCATTATATCGTGGAGTACCCCCATTAATGATCAGGGAAAGCGTCCACCCTCTACATCTGGTAGTGTAAAGCAACACACTACCTCTATCAACATAACCATCAAGTTGGTGCTATGGAATGTCATCTTGACCATCCTCTCTCCAAAAATAGTCATAATCAGCTCCTCTGAGGCTTCATAGGAGACAGAGTAGACATATATCACCCAATATGGGTAACCGAAATATCCTGAACACGTCCTCCAGGGTGATAGTAATCTCACTCATTGGCAAGTGGAACATTTTGGTCATAGAATCCCATCTATCGATGAGCGTGACCATCAAATTGGGTTGCTAGACTACGTGCCAATAGTGATGAACCCCACTCAAGACAACTACCTCCACATGTTGCAGCTCCTCTAGGGTCACTGCGCCACGTATTGTCACCAGTAGAGGTAGAATCCTTTCCCACATATGTAGTTGCGCTCTCCCTTACATCCAATATAAACAAAACATTAATCTACCTTTATCATATCCATATTTACCAATTTTCAATTTCCCACACCCTATTTTCACCCTACCCATCTTAACCTAGCCCACATCACTTTTGGACCATTGTTCCCAATAACCCGACCGCTACCGGTTCACCCTTACTGAACATAGTCACCCCTTAACCAGCATCGGTCACCTATTTGGTGACCGATAATAGTTCACCCATACCAACCCTGGTCACCCCTTAACCGACATCGATCACATGTTTGGTGACCGATAACGGTTAAGCCTGTCTGACGCCGGCTAAACTTGACCGACGCCGGTCACTGTCATAGGAAAACCTAGGATTTCTTAGAACCCCCCTTTCTAAAATACCTCCCCCTTACCCCTTTTACCCATTTATAATGACCTAAAATACCCTTGGACTTCCACCCACCCCCCCATCCCATTTATTACCCTCCCCCTTCCTCTTTTTACCCACTATTCCCCCCATTCCCAAATTTAATCTTTTCCCACCCACACAAAACAAAAAACAAACCACATCTATAAACAAGAATATCCTAATCCTGTAATCTATCTAATCCAATACTCGTAGATTAGGATACTTACCTCGTTGCACTTCCTTCATCTCGGTGGCATGTCTAGCCGTTGCACCGGTGGCACACTTGATCCCTCTCTGACCTCCACCATCACCAAATCGCTACCCACAACCTCTACCCAATCAAATGCCTCGCACTGATCTTCTGGAAATACTTCTCACCAACCGATCACCCGTCATTCACACTGCAAACTCAATGATCTATTCCATCTAGGAACTTTTCTCTCTTTTCTCTCTCTTTTTTCATTTTCTCAAAGAGCTACAAGGCAAATGAATAACAAAAATGCATGTTTTTTGTTTTTATAACAATCCTGACCTAACCGATGTTAGTTATTATTGACCGGCATCGGTCACATGCCCTACCTAACCATCATAATTTAACCTATATCGACATCAATTATCCTTGACCAACATCGGTCACTCTCACCTACACATTGCCCTAAATTTTACCCTTATACCCTACCCTTACCTCCTTTTTTTCCTCACCTAATCTTTACCCTGATCTTTTACCCCACCCCACCTTTACCCAAACCATTTACATAACCTTCCTGACCTCATCATTTACTACCTCCCTTTTTCCTCCTTTGGGGACTTGTTATTTTACCCCTACCTTGGCCTTACCTGTGATGTGACCTAGATATTTGGACCTGGACCATTTCTAGTGACCTTTGACCTCATGTGTTTGTTATACCTTATAACACTGTTACCTGTGTTTTTGACCTAATGAACTTACCTAGCCTATTGACGTGACCGTTTATCTTGACCCTACCTTTGGTATACTAGAACATACCTAAACATTCCTACACCTAACCTACATCATGTTTCTTGACCATATCCTATACCTTGGATACTGGAATCACTTTAACCTTGTTTGGATAAATCTATCAACCTTAAATGATGTAGAGTTTGACTGCTCTTTAACCTGGTAGTGTGCTATAGTTTATACGTGTGTGTGTGTTTGACTGTAGGTACCTTTGACCTTGCCCCATTACCTAGATTTCCTGCATAGACCTATAAGACCACCACACATTCGCCTTTCTCACATTTACCTTCTATCAAACCACTCACCACTTTTGCCTTGGCCCTTGTCAGTTCCTGGTTTGAGGGGGATCACCTTCACCCACACATGGGGCAACTACATCTTATTTTTATTTGCGTCACTTACCAATACAAGCTACACAACAAAAAGGGGAAAAATGTAGACATTAGAATTAGGTCACACCCCCCTTTAGTCCCTCAACAAATAAGCACCCTTCATCACATTCACCTAGCCATGGCCCCCTTCACCTCACTAATATTAATTTAATTAATCTAATTACATTAATTAATTATCCTCACAATATTTATTATTTAAATATCTTAATTTAAATAATAGCCACACATACACTTCACCTAGACACCTCCTCAAGATAACTCACCCTAAGACCTATTCTTAGTAAGTTGCCTTAACTAACTAAGACTTACCAAAACCCTAAAGAACAATGCCTACATTCTCTCTAACCACATTCTCATATGCTTACAAGAAACTTCCAATTTAATCCGCAGGTTAATGACATGAGATCTAAGAAAATCAAGAGGATCTCCCTAGTTTGGTAAACCTAGGAAATAACACCTTGATCGATGGTAGTTAGTGCTAACCATCGCCGGTTAGGCTAGAATCACCAACGGTTACCATTTTAACCTCCAAAACAACCTTATTTTCAAGGTTGGCAAAGATTGGAAAATGATGGCAAACATTAGCACATCCCTGAGAGATATCACATCTTCTAAGATCAAATTCTAGTGAGAACATGCATGCAAGGAGGATATCAAGCATTTTTGTCTTGCATAACCATCAAGCACTCACTCCAACACTGATTTGATCCAACCAAGCAAAAAGGAATGCCCATGTAGCCCATGCAGAAGATTTCCTATGATTGGTGATCATCTACAACCTTCAACTTCTTACCAGCACCTCTATCCCTAACTCACAGGCATCCAGGACTAGAATCCAAGTAAGTAAAATGTTATAATTCTCTGCTTCATTTCATTTTGTTATTATACTATCACCTATTGTTTACCTAGCCACCCATTGACCTAACCTTCAACACTCCTCCTCCATATACCCATCAAAACCTTGCCAAATCCTACCCAAATCACCCAATACTTCATTGCAACCAACCAAAGTCCTTTGTGCAATCACAAAGGAGACCCTAAACTCATTCTGTGGCATTCCCAATTTTCTATAGTAACCGGCACCATTACACCCAGCTGTCATCGATCACCATTAACCGACATCGGTTTCTATATTTTCCCATACAACCTAGAACAGTGACCTATCCACCTAATTCAACATCACTCTCATTCACCTGTGATCTTTCTGAGACCTCTGTCAAAGCTACAGAGATCCAGAACCAGTTATTGACCCTTGGATCCTATTCTAACCTAGCCTGTTAGTTCAGATCTTTCTTATTGTGTTTAAGTGAGATACCTAAATCATTTTGAAGTACAATAGGATTTATTTCATTTCCCACATTAAATTGTTTTAAATAGTGGACTGATAACCATCTAGGAAGTATCACACTTCCCAGATCTAGCACATGCTAGGAAGTTCACTACATATATTGTTTAACTCTTTCTGGTGGTCTTCCTTTTCATTACAAGTAGTTCCTCCTAGCCAAAAGGAAGCTCTCACAATCAGCTGTGGATTCAGAATTCATACGCGCACAATAACCCATCAACCTACATTTGAACAATTATTTTTCCTACACTTGTTACCCTATCTGTTTTGTCAATACTTCAAAGAAATGTCTAAAAATCAAGTGAAACACTTATATCTATGGGTCATGTCCTAGTATACATTCTTCTTATACTCTTGGGCCACATCCTAGTAGCCCTTCATCTTCTATCTATGGGTCACATCCTACTAGCCCTTATTCTTCTATTCTTGGGCCATATCCTAACAGCCCTTCATATTTTATCTATGGCTCACCCCCCAGTAGCCCATATTATTCAATCCTTGGACCATATCCTTTTCATCCATCACATTATTATTCTACCAAAGATAGTGGTAAGCCCATGGTCATTTCTCACATCAGTTTTAAACATCCCGTTCACTTTATTCTCCTTCTCGAGATCAGATAAGTCACACATCAACTTATAAGAAACCTAAACAGTTTCTTAATAAAGCTCAGATCAAAATTGTAAAGAGCTCTATAGCTCCCAACAAATCAAACAATCTCAAAATTCTAAATCAAGTGTGATTCAAGAACACACATCAACGTAACCTTCAAGTATGGCGTAAAGTGCATAAACCTATGGATGGGGAATTAAATCTCCCACATACGAAATCCATGTTTCAGAACAAATCACGGTCATTTATTGAGTGTGAACTCACCTTGATCATCGAGATTAGGGATAATATCACTCTCGATAAACAAATGCACCTTATCTCCCTTATCAAGGAACTCGCAAACATTGTTGTTGGATATTACCACATAGAGTGACTTTGTTAGTCCCAACCTCTTAAAATTGTCAAAAATCCAAAAAAAAATAAAAATTCAAAAATACAAAAAACATTGAGAAAACACAACAAAAACCAAAGGTACAAAGATCAAACATTGCAATCAGGTATTGTGTACACATGGATGTTTCTTTCTTCCCTTCCTTGCTATTCTTCTACAAAGTATTCCTTCCATTTTTTATCCCTTCAGTGATGTTATTTTGGTTAGCTTATTCACACACATTTTGTGACATTTATATCTATGGTATCTGTTTGACCCTAGTCTTTTATTACCTTGGTAAATTAAAGAACGACTGAACTCTTAGAGATCCTATCACAATTCAACATCTAATAAACTTGTTACTAAGAAATTATTGGACATACTTGTTGACACTAGCCAATGTCAGTCATCACAATCACTTCCACCTCCTTCTATTAAGCCATACTATGATTTCTAACCCCTTATTAAACAAGAGAGCTGAAATAAGTTTTCAGAAATCAAAATAATCAAAATCAATCAAAACAATAAAAAAGCACAAAAGCTACAAAGCAAAAGTAAATTGATATATTACTCTCTCTTGGGGTATTTCTAATAATCTCTACCAGGGCTATGGATGCCTGAATGTTAGTAGATAAATGTTGCGATTAAAATCAAATGCATCTCTGTCGGGGCTATGGATGTCTTGACTAGCAATAGAGCAATGTACAACTATACTTTCTACCTTTCATTCACAAGTAACCTATCACCTATCAAAATAAATTATTCCTACATATTGGATAGGGTGTATTCACTTATTTTATATTAAATCTTCCCTTCAAGAGGTAATAAACTTCTACATATGCACACACTGGATCTCTATGAATGAGCAGGATTAGTATGTTACCAAGTGTCTTTTTTTTTGGACCTTGTTTAGACTCTTACTCTAGTCCGTATATCATGTCTCACAGATTTGTGCCTTTAGATAATCACTTCTTCATCACGAGGATTCTAAGATACATTCATATCATTCACATCATTCTTCTACTTCGTTTAGAACATCCATGTGTATAATATTACCTTTTTTCCATGTTTTCAGACACCTTTTTCCCCTTTCACAAAAACAATCTCTTCCTTCCTTTCTATCATGTTATTTTAGGCCAACTTATGCTGGGGGAATCCTTGCTCCTTCCCAACACTTCATTGGTTTACATTCATCATCATTTTGAACCTATCCATAATGGCCTTGATTCCCACTTCTACCCATGAAGAGTTTGCCTTTGAATACTCCCACCTAATTGTTGGGGCATTTTCACACCTTCACCTTTCTCGTATGCATGTGATATTTTTCCCTTGTACATCCCATCTATCATCTAGGGGCATCCACACTTCTTCATTATTCTTGTACATAACTTCATAAAAAATTAATAAATATAAAAAACATTCAAATATGTTAGAAAAATCATCAAAAAACATTAAAATATGTTATAAAAATCATCAAAAACATTCAAATATGCTAGAAAAATAATTTAAAACATTTCAAATATGTTTCAAGAAACAGTAAAAAACAATTGATAAACCATCCTACAAGACATGTCACTATTTTGATTCTCACTTTTTCATGTGCACGACTCACGGATCATCTTGATCTACCTCCATTAATAAAATTTAGGTTGCTTGCTATCGTCTATACTTCCTAGGGCACGATCAAGTTGCCTTGTACTATGTTTCGTAGTGCAAATTAGCTTTTTCATCAGACCCAAGTGTCCTCCATTATTCCCCTTTGCATGTATCCTTGCTTGGAGCACCATCATTAACCCTTGTTGTTAATTCAAACAGGTTGGAACTGAAGCTTGATAATAAAAACATTACATTATGTTTCTATGTTAGTTTATCTTGTTTACTTTCTTATACTTGCATTGCATTATGTATTTTGCATGGAGTTAGGCATCTTTTACTTTCTCGTATTGTACTGCATTTTGTATGTTGACATGGAGTTGGTGTTTTTTAGTAGTGGACATTTATTCGTATATGGCTTTCCATGTCATACTACACTTTTTGTTCATTATTTTTTAATAAGGAATGATGATGAAAGATCACTAGCAATATGATGAAAATTAAAGTTGTTTAAAATGCACTGGATGGATGTTAGCTAATTCCCCCTTCCTCATTCTCCTTTTCTTCTATATCCCCTTTCTTCTTCTTCACTATTCTATCTTCTATTATCTTTCTATCATCTTTTCGATCGTTGATCAAGTTCTTCTATGACCCCATCGCCAATCAAGGGGGCATCCTTCATTCTACTCATTTTTCTTCTATCCCTTCAAGATTTTTCTACTTTTTTATTCTTGTCTACTTTCTTTGAATTGATGTCACTTACGCCATCCTCACAAGAGGGGAAAATGTAGAAACCTAAAATATGCCTACACTTAGAATTTCCTTCAATTCAGCCAATCTGACAACACTTCATTAATCAACCCTTCACTGATCCATTCTCGGATGCCCATTCATGACACTCTTCTCAGTTGCATTCCTCCTAAAATAAGCTTATTTGGATAAGTATATCTCTTATTAGCGGAACATTCCTCCTTTTGACCATTCAGAATCTCCCTAGTTCTCTCTAGAACCACTTCTGCATTGGCTTCCTAGGCTAGATATCAGTAAAAAATGGTTATCCATACCCCTCCCAACTCTCAATAAGTCTCTAATCACTTGTAAATCAAGTTTAACTAGCCTAAATCCTAGTTAACTAGCCTAAACCAAAATTAACCAAGCCTAAAGCATTTTTATCCTAATCTAATCTAAAAGTGATTTTTGAGCTTTAGTCCCACATGCACCCAAATTATAAACTCTCCCAAGTGAAAAAATATAAATAGAAGGTTCACCCCTACCCTTTCAAACTTTACACCTTGTTTACATAACAAGTCCTTCTCTCTCATACACTTTGGAGATCCTGGCATTGGAAATCATTTGTGATAGCTTTAAGCTATAGAACATTTGGATCTTGGCCATACTCCATTGTTAAGAGCTCCTCCATATTGCATCCATCCACCATTAAAATAGCTTCATCTTGCATCCATGATAGGTTAGTAGGATGGAATATGCTAAAATTGGTCTTGTAGCCATTTTAGTAGAGATCTCATTCACCTTCATGGAGTTAAACAACAAAAATAATTTGACTTCTTAGGATCTAACTAGGTTCATTTAAATTAAGCATTTCAAAGAGTAAAGGGTAATATACATGTTAGTTTTTGAATGTTTGTTATCAAAGTTATATATGCTTTCATTTTAGTTACCCTTTTTTATCTCTTATCTCATGGTACATAGATGAGTTAAGCAAAGCTTTTGAGGTTCTTTAGCCTCATTTCATAGCTTTTGCAACTTTCCATTACATACAAGGGGAGTGCCACTGTAAAAGATTCTTCATATCTTGCACATGTGAGAATCAGGTGAAAAATAAAAATCCAGTGTATGCAGATCATAACCCCGATACAAGTACCATAACATTAGTATTAGGATAGGGTGAGTATGAATTAGGATGCAAGACGGTGTCTAATTTTCAAAAATAATTCCTATCAAGTGGAGGTAAGTTAATCCAGATAGTTCTTAGGTTGTGAATTAGCAAATATGATGCATATAGAAGATGTATGGAATAAGTAATGAATCTGGTTAGATCTTAGGTGACATATATTGGAATGGGTTATGATAAATGCAAACTGTGTATCTAAAATCTCTCATGCATAAATTTTAATGCGTTAGTGAACTAATAAAAGGAATTGCTTGCATGACCTGTAAAGACTATGGCCTACCAAGTAAGAAACTATACTAGAAATTATGATTTTTAGGTAACAAAAAATAATCTAAGAACCTCTTTTTGGCCCAATGATCAATAGGTACACAAGTAATATTTCCTATGCAATGGACGCATGGAAGAATCATATACACAAAGAATAAATGGATAGGTTGGGACAATTTACAGTTGGAATCTAAGCTAAGGAAAGGCCGATATTATGAATGTTATGATAAAGTACCTCAGATTGAGCTCAGATCATATTATCAATATAGAGTTATGATTGATATTCACATGTTATTGATGCACATTTGTATATATAGGATGAGGATCATCTAATCATACACATGAAAGATTGAAAACTATTTTAATAAATGGATCATGAATAAAATCTAGAAAAATGGTCTATATTCTCTTAAATTTTTTAGCTACATAAATATTGTTTGAGATAAGTAGTAGAATGAATGCGAGTATTAGCCAAGAGAGATAATGATTTTAGCTCTAAAATTAGGATGTAGGATAGAAAGACAATCATGAATGGAATATTATCCATGATGGAAGGATCACATAAAAAATGAATTATAAGTGTATGAAATGAACTACCTTAAGAGCATTTAATGGATTTACCTGAAGGGTTCACAAATGATTTAATAAATAGAAACATCATCGTAAAACTACTAATTATAGTAGTGTTCATGTGATAAATACAAATTCTACAAAGTATAGATTATGTACACAAGAAATAAGATTTAAAGATAGTTAATAATGAAAAAAAAAGTTCTAAGATTTTAGAGAGAGAGAGAGAGAGATTGTAGAGAGATTAGATGAGAGAGTAGAGAGAGACTACTTTTAGAGAGAGTAGAAGTACTTAGATGATTTCCACAATTGATCCTAAAATGCACCTCTAGACTGGACAGACTGCAATTTCACAACATTAAGGAGGAATATAATGTGATGCAACTGCACTTAAAAAATTATGTAGACTGTCCAGATATGTCATGGACTAGGTTAGGGGTGCCTAGGTACTATAGACCTTATGGTAATTACAGACAAAGGCTGACCCCTTAAAAGTGAAATTGAAACTGGAGAATGTATTCCCCCTCATTGCTGTCACATCGATGTTGATCTAACCTTCATATGTATGATAAGAGTTCCTGTGTGAAGCACTTTCATGTCGATCCAAAATTTTCCTGTAAACCAATGAATCTATTAAAATTTATCGTTTTTTCATTTCTTTTCAAAAAAATTAAAAATCGCCCCACTATTTTTCAATTTTTAAAAATAAAAAGATGAAAATGGGAAGTCAGATTAACCTCGATGGTCACCCAATATAGATTACATACCTGGTATTTGACTGAGCACTGGGAGGAAATATATCTCAGGCTCCATGTAGAATTCTTGTATAGATGAAATGTCTGTGTAGAATCATGCGCTCACACAAGCTCATATACGTGCAAGATGCACTTGATAAAATGGCAGCCTTCATGCCACTAGATGTAGTAATGTAAGTAGATGTGTGGATGTTCATAGGAATGAACATTCCCATCCTGAATGAAGTGTATGTCAGATGAACCACTTTACATGGTATACATGGTCCCTTTAATGATAGATAGGGTGGATGCATGAATGGGATGCTCTCCTGAGACATGCCTAATTGGATACCTAACCTTAGGTGGTCCACTCACATAGATGGAACAATAGAGCTTGGTCACACTATTATTATGATCCACACAAAAGCTTTATATAATCACCTGATGATTTCCCTAACTCATTTCGAATTTTTTAGATGAATAGCTAAAATGAGTACATACCCAATAAGGAAAGGTGACAATTGATGTCCAGATCTGAAAGATAAATATTGTAGGCCTAGATTAGGGGCAATTCAAGTGGTACAAAACAGGTCACATGGCACCTAGATGGGAATGAAGGTTCTCCAAATAGTGCATTGATGTCAAATGGCTATAGCATGATGGAATCTAGAAAACAATCAAAGATAAAGCAATGACAGGGTCAAACTATGACATAGTGAGGTAGATGTATAGACCAAAGAGGAACACCAACACAAGATAGTCACAAGAGACTCAAATATAGATGTCAAGGATACTATTTTTCTCACGTGTAATAAAGCATAGGAAATAGCTTGAAAACAATGAAAATCAAGACACAAGCATTTATAAATGATACCCATTTATCGTGATAACCATGTGTCTATAAGTAGGCATACAAGACAAATTGTTACACATGAAGCACCTGTTATAACATGTTAGAAAAATAGATTAGTATGCCAAAATGTATACAATGGATGAAATTAGGAAGTGAAAGTAGTAAACATTACGATGTTAAAACCTAAATATAGAGAAAACAAGATAAGGTAGATTCCCCTAAGGAGCCTCAGTGGGACTTGTAAGGATACAATGCCAAACATCATATGCATCATGTAAGAACTTGTAATGTAATTTTCATTTACCTCAACGAGTATCATGTGAATGTGCATATGTGTGTATGGAAAAATATAGAGCATACAATGAGTTAAGGTAACATGTGATTAATCAACATGCAAAATCTAAGAATAGTAGAAGTAAGCAAGAGTATATCCAATCAAGATCTAAGCTAGTGTTTTTGGATTTTTGGTAAATATGTGAAAATGAAATATAATGGATATGACAGGGGAGAAAGGTTTACACTTATTTTATGTGTGAAAATTTAGGTATGTGTAGGTAAGGGTTCCCTCAACATTCGTGTTTGAATTTAGAAAAAGAGTATCTTACGGGGTGGCAAGGGGGGAGTAATATGCCCCCAATGTGTGAATGTTACAGTGATCTACGTGATATAATCGAGAGATTCATCTATGTCTTAAATATAGATAACATGATTTGTTTTAGAGGAATATTATACAACATATTTTGGCATATTTTTGAAAAAATCCATGATTCATAAGTCATACATTCCCATGAAATAATATTCATCGGTAAAAGGTGCATTAGATAACTTATGTGCATTCCATCGTACATAATTAGGATTTTAATCAGGGAATGAATAATTAAAAATAATGATGGTCTTGGAGGTCATAGGATAAGTTAGAATAACATAATTAATATCAATAGTTCCACCAAAGTAATCAAAAAAATATTTCTCAAGTGTAAAAGGAAAAGGTTTGGGACCAAGTGCAACCAAAACCTACATGTAAAAGACTCATGTACCATAAATTTCAAAGAGAAATATATAGCCTTGATATTCACTATCTGGTTTCACAAAATTTATGTGTATACACCCTAAATTCACATACATGTTTCCATCTTATCCTAGTTCATATCCCTTTATGATTGATTAATCCGATTAATTTATCATTTCAACTTTTTAGGAATAATTAAATTAATCTCTAATTCAACTTAGCTAACTTAATTTCCATTTATTCAATAAATGATTAATTAGTTATCTTCCACATTGTAGACAGTTAAATTAGTTACTTAATTAGGAAAATACACCTATTTTCCTAGTCAACAACCAATTCACTATCTGAGTTGACTACACTTGGACTCCACTTCACTAGTCCATTCAACTACACTTCTATAATCCTAGAAAGGTGACGGAAATTGAATTGCATGTACAACCACATTTTGTATGCAAAATCTATAGCTGAATTTATTTACTACCCCTCATGGTCCAATAAACTTATTCAAACTATTTAACGTCCCGTAAGGGTTATTTTAATCATGGGCATTCAACCACTTACAACCACTTCTAACCACTACTCAGCTTCTATAAAAGAGAATGCATATCGCTTTACAAGTCCTCTTGGATTCGTATACACTTAATATTTTAATTATATTTTCAATATATATATATATATACATACATACATACATACATATATATATATATATATATATATTAGAAGCTATCTACAAGCTAAATCTTTTCTCATAGCATTTTCAAATCCCCATTTGGAGACCACTTTCAAGAGAACCCACAATCAACCTTTTACAAGGTTACACATGCTCAAAGATTTCCACAACCATATGTGATTTTTTTAAGGAAGAAATAGCTAGAAGGTTTTCATATGTGTTTTGTTTTTCTTCCATTTTAGCTCATTTTTTCATGCTCACATTCTAGCATGTTCAGTGGGTCTTACCCGCATTTTCAATTATTTTTGTTTATTTTTTATTTCACCTTTTGATGTAGTTTTAATCCTTGCCAACATATGTATGTGGTTTTTATTGATTAAAGTTATTTTTGGTGTGTTTTTTAGTGTGTGTTTTGCTATGTTTGCAGGATTCATGAGCAGAATTCACAATTTCCATAAATCATAATAAAAAAATTCTACTTATTTTTCTATTTTTATAACCTTCGTACAATTCTTTGTAGGTTCTTTTTGGGAAGTAAAATCTATTTTATAACAAATATTTTTTTTTTCATTTAGCTATTTTTACTCCAATTTTGGTGATTTTTTTAGTCATAACTAACACTAAAACAACAAAAAAACAAGCTAAATCATGTTAACATCTATACAAAGTTTTCCAAAATTTCTCTAAAATATTTACTACCCCTTCCTAATATATTTTTTCATATCTATTCCCCCCAAGCTACAAAAGCTCCCCCCTGACCTCTAAAATGGTGAGCTAGCTCGTCGATCTAGTCACCTCTCTAACCCTACTTGCTCCCTACAAACTACCCACATGTCTACCCTCCCAAAGCCATATCTACCCTATTCACCCTGAACTACATTTTGGATCTTGATCCCAATGCAACTCACCCGGTAGAGCCCAGCACTATCCACACCCACCACTTTATCCCCTACCTAACTTTATTCATTAAATCCTTAGAACCCAAACACAACCGCTCTTACATAGCTATCTGAAACTTCTATGATTCGCCACATGGATTCGAACCCAACCTCTTCATCTACCAAGATCTACACCACCATTAAACCACTCTACCTAACTATGCATCCCACCCCTGTCGGCTACCTTGACCTCTCAAATCCCCTCTCTACCAAGTTGAAATATGGCTCCCCTATCCCGAGTCTCAATCTCTCATTGTCCATGTCATCCATATATGAACAGTCATTCTACATATAACCTTACATCCAAACTACATACGTTGAGTTCACATCATCCCATGTTGGATCCATCGAGTTGCATCTTCAACAAGAGCTCGAGTTCTCCATCTAAAAGGAGCAATAACTAGATCGTACCAATCCAAATACTCAGATGCTAATCAAACACCACGATCAATAAGATGAAATCAATTCTCCTAAATAACTTTACTAAAAAAATTGTAAACAAATTAGTAGTAATATCATTTATTATTATGGAACTCAATGAAATATAATGAGAATGGGACTTGCGTATATAGGAAAGGAATAAAAATCTAAGAACCAGTCAAGGTCGTAGATCAAGCCATAAATTAAGGAAATAACTAGTCATCAAAGAACTAGTCAAGACCATATATTTATGAGAGAACTAGATATCAAGGATCTAGTCAATACCATAGATCAAGGAAAGAGCTATACCTAACAACTAGATAATATCCCCCTAATATCTAAAAAATAAAAAAGAAATATCCACACACATAAGTGGGTGAGGATAAATACAATAAAGGTAAATAAAGTACCTACGTTAACATGAGCTAAGGTAAACACCTAATCTAACACCCCCCCCTCAAGTGAAGCTCGGGTCCAAAATAGAAGTGGCATGTCCATAGTATGAGTCCCAGAAACTAGTCCTGATGAGGCACTCATGTATAATATATCCATGAAGAAATATCAAACCAAAATAAGAAAATAATTTTGTTATAGGGAAAGAGAAAGAAGAAGAAGAAGGAATATGTTCTCATGAACACCCACAAGAAATTTTTTTGAAACCCCAATCATTCCACGCAACTCAAGGTAGTGAGGTGATGTAAAAGGATTCGTAAATATGTCCACAATCTACTGCTGAGTCAGAATGTACTCCAAGAAAATTACTCCATCCTAAAAGTACTGACGAATGATGTTGATGTGTATCTCAATATGCTTGGTCCATTGGTGCTCAACTAGGTTATGAGAAATGTGAATTACACTTTGGTTATCACACCAAAGTACAGTCAATGAATCCTATGGGAATCCAAACTCTATCCATAACTCTTAAAGCCAAATAATTTGTTGACTCGTAGTAACTGCTACCCTATACTCTTCCTCTGAAGATGAACTTGCAATAACATGTTTTTTTTACATGCCCAAGCATTAGGAGAAGAACCAGGAAAAAAATATATCTAGAAGTGGAATTCCTGTCATCAATAGATACTGCCCAATCTGAATCTATATATCCAACCAACTAAGTATAACCCCTAGTGTAGTGTAGGCCAAAGTGGGAAGTGACCTGAAAATAGCACAAAATACTTTTAGCAACCTATCAGTGACTACTATGAGGATAATGTACAAACTGAGATAAAAGCCCTACTAAAAATGAAATATTAGGGTAAGTATGTGTCAAGTACATGAGAATTCTAACCAACTTCCTATACAAAGTAGGATCTCAAAGTGGAGTGGTACATGTGGAACTAAGAGTAACCCCAGAATGAAAAGCAGATGGACTTGGCTTGCAATCAGCCATATCAAAGTGCTGAAGAAGATCATGGGTGTAGTTTTGTTGACTCAAATGAATCCCTAAATATATCTGAGAAATTTTTAAACTAAGGAAATGATGCAATAACCCAAGATTTCTCATGTCAAATAGTGTAGAAAGAGCCCTGTGAATACTATGAATGTGGGAAGAAGAGCTAGTAGTAAGTAATAGATCATCAACATACAATAAAAATAATCCTCATGAACCTGTTGGATATACATTATATGATCGTAGTGGCAATGAATAAAACTAGTGGATAGAAGAAAATAATCCATCTTATCATACCAAGCCCAAGGGGATTTTTGGAGACCACAAAGAGACATTCGGAGCCTACATAAAAGAGAAGAATCCTGAACAAATCCAACAGGTTTATCCATGTATATTTGCTCTTGCAAATATCCATGTAAGAAGGCACTCTTCATGTCTATTTTCTCTTGTAAATCTATTTTTTATACTTTCAATAGCCACATAGTGTAGTAAAAGCATAAAAAATGGATTATAATCCATGGCATACATGAGGACCAACTATAGTTAAAACAAAAAATATAAATAGGGAATAAAAAAGTGTCAAATCTGTAACAAAGTATCATGAAAACAATATTATTTTAGTATTAAAATAGAAATCTTGAAGCAGGAAAAATCCTCTTCACTTGAATAATTTATCAATCTTTGGCATTATCTTTTGTAGAGAGGTGAATAATGCCAGGGTAGTGACATGGGATGGATCCTCCTTATCCAATTGTGAGAGAACCAAGTCCCTTGCTGAATTTGACTCCCATATGGTAGCAGGAATATCGCTGAGTATACAAACATTTTTTACATGTTATTCCATGAAGTTGTAAATAGCCTTGAGTACATAAATGGTATAGTCATGCCTTCCTCTTGCATTACCCAGTCTATTGTCCATAGAATTAAGCTTCTTGTAGATTTGTAAAGTCTTCTCATTATCATTATCAGGGTCATTATGCATCTTCCTTTTGCCTTCTTTCTTACAAATATGCTTGAGCTCTTCTTTCAGGTCTCCAACTTCCTTTTCCAAATTAACAATTTTGTTTATAAGTTCTTCCTCCCTTTCCTTACTATAAGTATCAGTAGGATTCCTAATATGAAGTAGATTTTTTGTCAATTCAATTTATTTACTTCTACAAAGGACCATTTTGGAGGGAAATGGTTGATTGATGGGGTAAAGTGGATTTTTAGTTCTAATTTTTATATGCTCGGAAGCGGTGGTGGGAGCAATGGAGTCAAGGTAAGGGGGTCTAGGGGAGACTTGGATTGAATAATGATGGGAAAGAAAATGTTGATGAAGTAGCAGGATGATTCCTTAGTGAAGGGGGGTCACACGAGTGTGGTTTTGAAACTCAAGAATAGAGTGTTCCAAGAATTTTAAGAGATAATGCAGAAACCTAACATGTAAAATCCTTATAAAATGATTTATTAAAACCAAATTTTTAAGAGGAACCATCACATATATGCCTTCCAAAGTGACATACCTGACAATCATCCTTGCAATTTCATCGAAGGGCTCTGGAATGGACGTCGCTTTAATACCTGCCATGAAAAACTCAAGATTTTATCCATCTGCAAGGAATTTCTTAGCTTCAATATTCTTGTTCACCCTTTTAATGAAGAATCTAGCCCCTTATAAGCTCATCCCTATGACCTCGACAATAATCTCTTTAGTTATTTTAAGGCAAATCTCCTCATACTCAATCGTCCTTTATTTCCACCTAGCCACGAATTGAATAGAAATGTCTTGATCGTGACCTTGCATTTTTGAATGAGGTTAGAGACCCCACCCATTTGCAAATAAGTCAATAAGATAACATAATATTTCTAGGCCGGGTCGAAAATGGGTTTTGTTTTTCCTGGAGGTCCACCCATTTTGCTATTATTATTTCTTTGGTTCCTAACTGTAATACTTCTTCCCCAAAACTGATTTTCAACAATGCCTTTGCATACCCAAAAAGTGTGTGAAGTATGAGTGATATTAATGACCCTACATGCAAACAAAATAATCACTCTCAAAGTAGCGCATGAATCCTTAATGTTTATTTTGAATATCATATTTATCCTTGATGATGTCATTATGTACCTTGCTATGGATAATGTCATCACTAAATGATTTTTTCATGTTATTACTAACAACATAGTTAGTAAGACTATCTGCCACTTTGTTTCCTTCACGATATGATTTTTTAGTTTGCAAAGGATTTACAAATCTCAATAGATTCATAAATGAAATCCCTAATAGTCCAACTAAGGGGTTGAACTTGATATAAGAGGTTTATTTTGTTCAAAGAGTCTCCTTCAATTACAATATTGGAAATATTGCAATCCATTACAAACCTTATCCCCCATAATGCTGCCAGGGATTTAGAATAGTGTTTTGTTTTTGTGGCCCATTTTTTTTGCAAATGCATTTACAAGAAAACCTATGCGATCTCTAATCATCCCACCTCCTCCTGATGCCCTAGGATTTACTTTGGAAGATCCATCAAAATTTAACTTGTACTATAAGGTGGGTGGTTGAATACAATGAATTGTTGATTTGTCAATGTTATTTTGATCATTCGTCTGTATATTGTTTGTACCAATCTTCCAAGTATCAATTATATGTTCTTTTACCTTCAGTTATGGTCTATTGTTTTGAGGTCTAAAGCTTTGAATGTTATCCTTGATAGTAATAACAATTTCCTTAAAGATATTATTGCATATTTGTCTGTTATTCCTAAGCATTATATCATATATGGTTTTCCACAATCTCCATATGGTGTGAGGTAGTACCAAATTCCATAATC
The DNA here is from genome assembly GCA_019776745.2 of Taxus chinensis. Lineage (NCBI taxonomy): Eukaryota > Viridiplantae > Streptophyta > Pinopsida > Cupressales > Taxaceae > Taxus > Taxus chinensis. The sequence goes on along the minus strand of CM034156.1, from coordinate 396,940,232 downwards.
TTATTACCATGTAATTTTCATATGGTGGATCCCATTTCTCCCATGTATACAAGATGGTATTAGGAAGGGTCCAATGTAGATTGAAATTTGCAAAGATAAGACTCTAAACCTTTGAAGCATATTCACAATGCAAGAAGATATGTTTGATGTCTTCAGACTCTTTTTCACACATGCAACACCTATTGGGAATAAATAAACCCTTTTTTATTATATTATCATTAGTGAACGTCTTTGTTTTTAAAACAAGCCACATAAATAAATTAACTTTTGGGGTTAACTCAAGCATCCATATTTTACTCTAGTTTATACCATTTTGATTACTATAAAAAAAGCATTGTATCCCAATTTGAAAGTATAGTCCTCATCAAAAGAATTAACCCATAGGATCTCATACTTTCTATCCTTTTGTTTAAGAGGAATGAGATAATTTTTTTGTTACAAAGAGGAGACAACAAGTTGTGAATTTTCTGTATCCACTTTGAGGTGTTTCCAATTTCTCTTATTTCAAGCCCATTCAATTAAATATTTTACTTTATTTCCATATTTCTCACTTAGAATGTCTTTGAGGGAACAATACTTATCAGTCATCTTTAAATAAATTCAATTGTCTTGTCAAAAATGTATATCCTGACCATTATCAACTTTCCATTTACAACCTTTGATAAGAATATGTTTGATTTGAAGCAAGTTGTTCCAAAAAATGGAACCAATGGGAAATTGTTTTTTCAAAAAGGAATGAAAACACATTTTCTCGAGCCAAGTATTTTATCCTAATAAGTTCATTACAAGGATATTTTTCCTCTAGAAGTATCCAACCAAGTTTGGAAATTAAATCAACATTCATCTTTCTGATATCCTTAATACCCAGTCAACCAATATTTTTTGGTATACAAACTTGATCCCAAGCTACTAAATGGTATCTAAATATTTCTTCGGTCCCATGCCACAGAAAGGTTTTTTGAATTCTCTCAATGATGTCCATAATTTTCACTTTAATGTTGTAAATTGTGTTAGGAAATAGGGGATAAAATATGCAGAATAATTCCTCACAGAATCACAACAGTAGAAACTGATATGCATCAAATATTACATATCTCAAATAAAAGTGTAGAATAAAATAACATAACACAAAGAGATAGTATTTAACATGGTTCACTCAATTTGGGCTACGTCCACCAAGAATCACTTGTTCATATTTTACTACAAGCCACCGCTCTCTCAATACAATACCTAGATCTGTTTGGAGCTATGTTCAACAAACTCTAAAAAATTCACACCCAAATTCAAAACACATCTGCAATGTTACTATATTACTCATATGCATAAAAACATAAGGGAAGACAATTGCTTAAGTAGTTTTACAAAACCATGGGTATCAAAACCATGGGAAAAAACCATCCCATAAACCTATGGGACAAAATCCTGCCCATATGAGAAAAAATGTTTCCCAGTATATCGGGCACGTTTTAAGGCCAATTTTTTTTTTCTTGAACCCCGGAAAGGATACATGAAAAGTATATAGTACTCTTAGTGTATAGTCTTCAACACATTCACACATGAAAATAGGCTCCACAACCTAACATTCTCTCAATTGACATGAATTGAGAGGCTAAATTCTCTCAATGATGTCCACAATTGTTGCTTTAATGTTGTAAATTGACATGATATAAATGGGAAATTTCTAAAGTGTGCTTTTGATTAACAACCATTTTCCATCACTAGAAAAAATAACACCTTTCCATCCATCCATCCATTTTTTTGTGAAATCTATCTAATTCATTCCAAACATCATTAGAGACTCTATTAGTGCCCAAAAGTAATCCTAAATAGGTAGTAGGAAAATAGATGATTTTACACCCAAAAATGAGTGCAATTATTTTTTGTCTATGATTAGGAGTATTGAAAAATACACCAATATTTTTTCAAAGTTGAATTTATGATAAGAAGTTTCTTCATAGAATCTGAGAATAGTCTTTATAGATTTTTCCTCAAAATTAGAATCCATCAGAAGTAATATTTTTTCATTATAAAATTGTTGATGCGAAGCTGTATGATTGGTGGAAGTAGGTTTGAATCCTTTTAGTATGCCATTATTCAGAACCTTAGTTATGGATCTATTAAGGTTTTCAGCCATAATTATAATAAGGGGGATACGGGATCCCCTTTTCTTATACCCCTACTTCTGGAAAATAATCTCGTCAGAGTACCATTAACAACCACTGAAAATCTAAAAGTAGTAATGCTTGCCTGAATGATTTTTATAAATTTTCTCTGAAAACAAAATTTTTACAAGACCTTATTTAGAAACTTCCAAGACAATCTATCAAAGGCCTTGTGCATGTCCATTTTTATTTCCATACCTACTTTTTTTAATTTTATCCATGGAGTGAATTGTTTCATGAACCATGATTACCCCATCCTAAATAATCCTTTCTTTTATGAATCCACTTTGTTGTTTAGAGATAAGATCAGCTAGTAAAGGTCGTAATCTAGGAGCAACAATTTTAGTAAAAAAAATTTCAAAAAACATCTATTAGGATGATAGGTAGGAAATCCTTGAAGTCTTTAGCATCCAATTTCTTTGGGGCTAGCACAATGTGACTATTATTGAGCTCCTTTATTAGATTTCATATTCTATAGAATTTATTTACAACTTTAAATATATCTTCCAAGAATATATCCTAACATTTTTGAAATAAATTAGCAGAAAAACCATTAGGTCCTCGTGCCTTGTCTCCTTCAAGTGCAAAAATTACCTTCTTCATCTCCTCAATGGATAAATTTTTTGTAATACTTGTGAATCTCTCATAAGGGATATTATTACTTGGGATGGAATCTAGAAGTAAAGAAGCCTCTTCCTCATCGTAGATATTAGTTTACATCAAAAAATATCTCATAAAATTTTAGAGCTTCTAGTTTTATATAATTTTGATCCTTGGTAACAGTACCATTTCCTTTGGATACCTCAGTGATTCTATTGCAGGCCCTATGCTTAAGGGTGTTCATGTGAAATTGATTGTGTTCCTATCACCAACTTTAAGCCATAAATCTTGGGATTTCGTTCTCTGTAAATTAGAAAGAAATTTTTTTACCAATCATTGATCTTCATAATTCACACCTTTGATTGAGATTCTCAATTCAAGCTCTTCAAGTTGTTGTTTTAACTCTTTTTTCTGTTCAAAAATATTTCCAAATACCTCTTTGTTCCAGGTTATAACTTGAATTTTTTTGTACCTTATCCATCCTAATCCCCCCATTCTTTGATCCTATCCATAATTTCATCATGCTCCAACCACAATTTTTCAAATTTTAAAGATCTATGTGATGGTTTGGAGAAGTTGTAAAGATTGAGAGGAATAGGATTATGATTTGAGCCAATCCTAGGCAACGAGGAGAAGTGAAAATTCTAACTCAAAATCCATTTAGCAGAGATGAGATCTCTATCTAATCTTACCTGTATCATACTCTCAAAAATTATTCCATTAGACCAAGTGAATTGGTTTCCATGAAGATCAATATCCATGAGGTTAAGAGAAGAAACAAACTAAAAAAAGTCACCCATACTATTTGAGAAATTAGAGATACCCCCATATTTTCCTTGGGGTTTAAAGGGGTGTTAAAATCACCCATGACTAGCCAATTATAATCCTTAAAATTGCTTCTAAAGAATTTTAACCATTCCCATAATTTTCTTTTACCACCAGCAATGTTGGGAGCATAAATGTTAGAAAGGATCCAGAGAGTCATTTTTAGAAGCATGAAATTTAATAGCTAAATGATTATGAGAATCTAAAATAGCATTACTATTGAGATATTTGCTATCCCAAAAAATTGGTACACCTCTTGAAGCACATTCTAAATCAACAACAACAAAATCAGAATTCTCCCAAAAATTCTTTTTGTATTCCTTTAAATTATATGTCTTCATTTTAGTTTCTTGTAATAAAAGAATGTTAGGTTTGTTGGAACTTATAAGATATTTAAACATCCTTTGTTTAGGACCTCCATTCAGTCCTCTGACATTCAAAGATAAAATATTCATCTAAAAGTTTTTGGGGAAGTAGTTGCCGGATGGCCCAATTGACTTTGAGTTCCATTCAAAATTTCATTCTCAGTCTCTTTCTTTCTTAGTTCCTTTTTTGAAGGTTTTCATTTTTTACTATTAGCTCCAATATCAACCACCTTTTTGGTAGATGATCTAGTGATCCTTGATTTCGAGGATTCCGGATTCCCAGTTTTCTTCTTTTTATCACTATATAGTGCATCAAGAATCCCTTCAAAACCTTTCATTCTCCATTTTTTTAACTTCAATGAAACTGTTATTCAAATAATTTTCAAAGTCAGTGAGTATATTTAATGAAGTTGGGGTAATATTCCCTTCCTCTTTTCCATAGTTTGAATCTTTCTACTACAAAGTTACTAATTTGGCATTGAATTAAAGCTTTTTAACCACAAGACATTGAGGGGGATTTTACTCATTTACGAACTCATGTAGCTCCTTGTACTCTTCATCTTCATCAAGATCTTCTAAAATGGATTCTAATAAGTCATTAGTTTCTAACTGAGACTTCATATCGTATCCTTCTAATGTTGTTAAGGTGTTACTTTTTATATGTTCCTTATGTTGATCATGAGAAGAAATAGTATGTTGATCAACAATAAAATCCTCCATCCTCTCATGATCTAAAACTATTAGGTTAATTGAAACCTTTTCCTTATCTTCATCCACTTCTATGTTTAGCTTTTATGCCACCTAGAATTCACTATGAAAACCCAAGCGCACTGTCACATCACCCAACCTAAGCCGAGCACTCACTTGAAATGTGCAAAGGCACCAGATCCCTCTTTGGAGTTTCTAGTGTAGGATGTTAGTCTAATGAAGATAGAGCATAGACAGATCCATAAATAAGCATAATTATTCCTCATGCATAACCAAATCTAGATCTTAGGTAATCATTAATTAAACAATAACTATGTTAATGTTAACCATACAAGAACTGGTTAGAGTCATGTTTAACACCATTATCCATCCAATATACTCATTTACATTAAAATTGTAAAACATAGAAGATTCTTACAATATAAAATATTACCATAAGTTATGCATGCATCAGATGAAGTAACATAACTCTGCAATATTTGTGTGTCTCTAAAATACACAGTCCACTACTTATTTATAGGGTTTGGGACTTTCCCTTCACCACTTACGAACCTCCCAAAATAGGTCACATGCTGAAAATAGCCATGCACCTTTACATTAACATGCAAACATGCAAGTACACTTATAATAGACATCCTATAGTTAACTAGAAGTAGTAATCCTATTATTATGTCAAACCCATGTGTGGCGCTCATCAAACACTCATTCCTAAAATAACGTTTACATGTTGCAAAAGTATTCATCTTGGCGTGTGCTTCATACACTATCTCCAAAATGCTTGATATGGACTGTATCTTCTTTGCAATTGAAGATCTTTGACTGAGTCAGAATATGATTGGACTCTTTTATTTCTTTCATTTTTCACCTGAGTTTAATCTAATCTCAGAATGAATTGTGGATTTATCCATCTATAAGACCCAGTCTTGGATCAGTGGCATTGATCCAAGAGATTCTTTAAGTTTATTCGGGATGAACAAAAATTATAGACCTTACGCAGGTTGTAAGGTATGAATGAGTTGAATAAGCTATTCCGGAGTCTAACTCAGGATGATCGTGTTAAATGAATTGGTTCCTGATATCGTAATATCAGGAAGGTCTTGATCATGGGCCAGGTAATAAATTCAGATACATTAGTTCAACTAGCCTATTGGCAGTGCTGGAGTGAATCCTTTTCGTGAATGTATGTCTATAGGTTCTTATTCTGAAAATTTTTAATGTTAGACCTAAACTGGATTTATTAAGGTTAATAACCTAAACCTAAACTATAACCTATGGGTTAGGTTAGTGCTAACCTAGGCCTAAGCTATAAACTAATGTTCTAAAGTTAGTGACCTTGCGCTAAGGAGGTTAGACTAAGTATCATCTTAAATCCTAACCTATGCTTCTAACCTAACAAATGTTAGTGGAGGAAGGGGACCTATGAAGGGGTGTGAGCCATGGGTGGTAGTTTCTATGGCATTAAATGGGATGGATAGTATGAAGGACAGGAATTTAGTGAAAGTTTCAAACGGCTAGTGAGGCCGATGTGGCAGAGTCGCCAAAGTTAGAAATGGTCTTTGACTTGCATTTGTCCATTGCCAACTATGGTGGTCAGTGGCAATGGAGATTGAGCAGGAATTTTGGAGTTAATAAAATTAATGAACTCGGTCTTCGAGCTCGGATTTCTCAAGAAGACATGTAAAATGGAAAACTGGTAGTTTGTTTGGTTTTTCATGCGCTCCGGTTTTCTCTCTGTTTGATCACTGGTTCTTCACACCAGTCTACTTGGTGTTGCATGGCAAATATGAGTGTAACTCACTCTTTTCTCTATCAAGGAAAGTTTATAAGGCATGGAAATAACAAATTATTGTTGTTGAATCTAACATGGAAAAAGAGGAGAAGGCACGAGCTCTTTCAGTGGTCTTCTTCGGATTTTTAAGCGGCATTACCAGGCATGTTAGGCCCTAACTTTTAAAAATATTGCTTTCTTTCAAATGATTTCATTAGAACAACTCTGTTCAGATGATTTTTGGGTTCAGTTGGTTTTTATGGTAGCTTTGTGTGAATTGGTTGTTGTATCTTCTTACTGGCTCGATTTTTCAAGTGAACCCTTGATGGGTGTGTAGTGTATTTCAAACAGTTGTTCTACCTTGCTGTCTTTTGCATTTTGGTCAGATTTTGTAGAAATGCTTGCAAGGGTAATGTGTGAAACAGGAACTGTTGGACTCCATGAAAAGTTTTCTTGGTAGATATCGACTTCTATAGAAGCCTTGTTGTTTATACTTCTAGAAATTATAGAATGTTTGGCTTCTGTAGAAGCTTTGTCGTGAATATTGTATGATTTTGGATATTGTGGGAATCCTTGAATAGATAGAGTTTTCAACTGTTGTAGAAGTTTAATCGAGAATACTATACGGGTTCGATTCCTTTTTGAGTCCTGGAAAGGTAACATACGTTTCTAACTTTGTAGAAGTACAGTCGTGAATATTGTATGTTATTGGTATAGTTAGAATACTTGAATTTGATATGTATCTTGTATCTTTCTACTTCTGTAGAAGTTTATTTGAAGAATAAGACTCCTTTTTAATCCTGGAGGTGTATATTATGTTTTCCTTTCTGATTAATCTTAGTTGTGAATACTGTTTTGATCCTTGAGTTGTGGTCACATGAAATCAACTTTAATCTAAACCTTGTTTTGAGAATTAGTGGTATGGATTCTGTTGGAGATTTGAAATGTTGCGAGTTGGCTTGATTTTTGATTTAAACCCTCATTGTGCGTGCATAACGTTCAGAATCCTTTTTAATATTCTTGTGTCCCTTTTCTGTCCACTTCTGTGGAAAGTAAAGGAAGGGATTTCTTTTCAAACTTACTTGGTTTGAGACTTTGTTGTAATCCGTAGTAGCTTGGCATAGGAGGAAACTCTGAGGAAAATACTGTTATGGAATTTCAGCTTCTGTGAAGACCTTGTTGAGATTGTTTTCTGGAAAATGACTTCTAATATAAGTCATGGCTGTATTATTATAAGAATTTGTTCCAGTTAAATGAGGTTGTGCATGTTGTGTTAGATTCAGTATGAATATCACTATATATGCATAAGGAAACATCATTTGTTTAATGTTATTGAGCCTCTTGCTTGACTGTGATAAAAAGGTTGTTCTTTTGATTTCGGCCTTGGGATCTAAGTCCTTGCAGTGTTTTAGTAGGGACTAGATTGAGCTGTATGTTGCTGAGTGGGATTGTTGTCGTGTTTGTGCATGATTACGTCCTTTGTTATTAAGGTTATCTAGTCTTGTGCTTGACTGAGATAAAAAGTTAACAGTTGTGCCTTGACAAGCTTAGTCGCAGGTGTATAATGTGATTGCATTACTCTTAAGTGGATAGTACAGTCATGAGCATGTTGGGAAGGGACATCTGAATGTCTTGGTTTCTTCTCTTCTGCTGTAAAGTATATGTTGATGTATTTTTATCTAACTATTGGAATTGTTTTAACATACTGATGGATTCATGAATTATTATGATATTCATTTTATTATGTTGAATGTAATGGTTTGTCTGATGTTTGTTGTCCTTGGGATTCTGATGGATAATTGTTTTGGATACATTTGTTCTCCTTGGTCACTTACATTTATGAAGAAATATCTGAAAAGTATCTAGGACTATCTGGTAACTATAATATGAGTTACACGTTTATAGTCATGTTTGAATTACAAAAGAGCATAGTCTGAATATGTTTACATGTTTGGTGAAATAATTTCATTTAAACAAGTTGTTTAATGAAAACAATTGGTGGATTGCGATTTTTTTAATAATTAGTGCTTATCATGCTCAGTTCATCGAACTGACCCGTGTTGACAATTTTTGCAGATGGTTGCCGTAAGTTGTAAAAGCATGCAGATCTGATAGGATGTTCAAATTGTTTAATTTGGTTTTATGATGAATTACAACATGATTATTTGAATGTATTACTTGAAGAAAGATGTTCTTTTGCTGTTGAGTATTGTATCAAGTATGTTGAATGCATAAAATGTATTTGATTAGCTTGAAAGGAATGAAAAGAGATATTTGTTACTTATGTGTTTGTATTCGTATCTTGATGGTTTGACCTTCTTCGGTTTGAATGATCTTGAGAGCATTATTATTATTGTATAATTTGGAGACTTTTGTGATTATCTAAATATACTTGCAAGATTATGTAACTGAATACTTATGATTGTTAGTAGTTCTAGTATGTTCTATCTAAAGCTAAATTGGAATTTAGATCACTTTCTTTCTGGAAGCTAGGGTTAAAATAAACCTGAGCAGGAAGCTAAACAAGCTGAACAAATTATTACTTCCTAGTCTTGATCTAAATCAAGACAACGTTTAATTGGATTCTTAAATCACTATATCTCGATACTAATAAGTAAGATATAAATTCAGTTATGAGAACTGATATAAACCTAAAAAGGGTTTGGTTAGCAATCTCATGTGAAGGTTGATGGTTATTGTCCAATTTCGTTGATTTAGAATTATGTATATTCTATGAACACCTTGAAGGGACCGCTAGTCTTAATAACTTCTCTTGTGTAAAGGGTTTTACTGAGAAAGGTAATTCTAAGGTGAGGAACCTAGGGATTGGGAAAGATTAACCTTAAGGGAGCGTCTTTCAGTATAATTTTAACTCAACGTGTGTAACACTTATCAATAAGTAGATCCTTTCGAGGCAGATTTAAAGGTTGATGGCACAAGTCAACTGCAGGGTTGTACCTTCGAGAAGATTAGGATCTTCTCGAAGATACAAAAATTGCAGGTGACTTATGATGACACCCTTTGCATTGATCGTTAAGATTTACACCTTAAACTCGAACAAGTTACTCTGGGACTGATTAGGAATGTGGTCACGTTATAAGGCTGCCCTAGGAGACTCGGGGTATCTTGACACACTGGATTAACTAGGGTTGACCCAGTATGTCAGCGTATCCCTAGTCCTCGGGAGCATCCCTATAACGTTGTCATCTTACTAATCCATTCCTGAGTGAATAACTTGGGACAGGAGAGTCTGACAGAAGTTAGTATAAGACATTCTACATAACATAGAAATGGGGTGAAGGACATATTCTAGATTGACGAGTACGCCATCAAGGAATATGAGAGATAAGCAGTATGTTTCAAATCTTTGTCCAAAGTATCGCAAGCTTCTGATTGCGTTGTCCTAAGTCACCTAGTCTAAGGGATGAGATGCCGATGAATAATGGTAACAATTATTCAGTTAGGTTCCTTGGATAGAGCATTCTGAATCCCAGATTAGGGAAGAGAACCGCAAGAGTGATGTGTTAAATAAAAACGCCAACTCTTAATACTCATGAATAGATCGGTAGATTACCAAGTCATGGAATGAATAGATCGGAGGTACTCCGAGTCATTACAGCTGCATATGGTTATCTATTGTGAGAATGGTTGTTTTTTATTTGTGAGTTCTAAATTATGTATTTAGAACCAGGAAGCATTTATCAAAAAAAAAAATTTACTTGTTCTAATGTATAAAAATGAGGATGTTACATCTTGGTATCAGAGCTGAAGGTTGTAGCTTTTGGACCTATTGTGTCCATAATCTGATAAAAACCTGAATTTTCTTGTAACAAAAAATGGTTAGAACAAGGGGAAACGTTGCGAATAATGCTCCACCTAAGGAAGGAGCAGAAACAACCCAGAAACCTGATGAGATCCTTGCTACCCTGTTGGACACAAGAGATCGTTTATCTGTACTTGAACAACAGGTGATGGGAAATGAGGAGGATGAAGAAGCTGGTAATAACAATCAGCAACCTCCTGAGGACAAACCCGATTTGGGTGTTGATATTAATGCTCGGAATGCACCTGTTCAACCAGAAAACAAAAAGGCCAGGTTGGCAGCAGAACTCACTAATGATATAAAGAGGATAAGCCCACCTAAGTATGATGGCACCACATTAGGAGATGGAGCTGAGAACTGGCTCAGTGAAATGGAGAAGTACTTTGCAATAAGAAACTTCTCAGAGGAAACCAAAGCTATTTGGGGAGCCTATCAGCTTTCCCATGAAGCATCTTTGTGGTGGGATAGCTGTAAAGCTGAGCTAAATATTGATGAGACCAATGTTACTTGGCATCAATTTAAGGGCTATTTTAGGCAACGATGGCTGCCATAACTTTTCTATGATCAGAAAATGACAGAATTCCAGAACTTAGCTCAAGGGAAGCTAACGGTAACTGAATACTGGGAGCAATTTACAAAACTCCTCAAGTATGTACTGTAGTATCAAACTGACGAGAAGTTCAGAATAAGGAAATTCATCATGGGATTGAATCCCATGATAGGGGGAGAGGTCGATGTTCACAGTCCAACCACTATGGAAGGAGTTGTTGAAAAGGCCATAAGACAAGAACAGAACTTAAAGGCTATTTCTGCTCATAAGGAGGAAGTGCGGAAGAAGATTGCAAACCCTTCTTCAACCTCTCTTGCACCCAAAAAGGGACCATGGAAAAAGTTTGGAAACAAAAGTAAGTTTCCAGGGGATAATAGTAAGAAAGCAGTAGCAAGTAGGCCTGCTGGAAATGTAAGGGATAATTTTGCCAAAAATTATAACAATGGGCAGAAGCCCTATGGAGGACAACATGATAATTACAAGACTGGAGGAAATTTCGAGCCTAAAAGGGGACCTGTAGGAGGCTTCTACAATTGTGGCAAAGACCACTACACAAATTAGTGCCCTTTGAAGAAGGATGATTGTAATCAGCAGCATAAGATACATGCTGCAGTAGCAGACAAACAAGCTGAAAAGCAAGTGACACCTATAGAAGTTTCAGGTAAGTTATTTGGCATACCTGTCACTATTCTTTTTGATACAGGAGCTACTGAATGTTTCATTTCTAATAAAATTTCTTCTAAACTTAAGAGAAAAGATGGAAAAATGGATAAATCTTGGACTGTACAGTATGGTAATAACTCTGTTCATACAGTGAGTATGTGTCTTTTTGGGGCAGTCCTTGACTTACCTAATTTCTCCACGGAATTTGACCTCTATGTTACACCTTTGGGGTCTTACGACATTGTCATTGGTGTCAATTGGTTAGCTGACCATAAAGCAAAAGTAGACTACTATGAAAAGAATATAAGATGTTTAGATGATCAGTTGAAAACAGTAGATATTCAAGGGGTTAAACGGGAAATTTCAGTTAGAAAACTGTCAGCTATCAGCTTAAAAAGGCTAAAAACAAAGGATGTACCCTTTATGCAGTAAAGATATCTAAATTTTCAGAAGAAGATGGTGATTCCATGAAATGATTTCCTCTGCTACAAAGTTTCAGGGATGTTTTTCCTGAGGAATTACCAGGGTTACCACCTAAGAGGGAATTTGAATTCACCATCGAAATCAAACCAGGAACGGAACCTATTTCCAAAGCACCTTATCAGATGACTACTACAGAGTTAGTCGAGCTTAAGGCACAATTGCAATAACTTTTGTCTAAAGGTTTGATTAGACCAAGTGTTTCACCTTGGGGAGCGCCTGTAATATTTGTGAAAAAGAAGGATGGAACACTTAGGCTGTGTATTGATTATCGGATGTTGAATAAAGCAACAATCAAGAATAGATACCCACTTCCAAGGATCGACGATCTATTTGATCAGATGCATGGGGCAAGTGGTCTATTCTAAGATAGATCTTCGATCTAGTTATCATCAGTTAAGGATTAGAGAAGAAGATATTCATAAAACAGCTTTCCGAACAAGGTATGGACATTATGAATTCACGGTTCTACCCTTTGGATTAACTAATGCACCCGCAACTTTTATGAACTTAATGAATAATATTTTTCAAGAATATTTGGACAAGTTTGTACTTGTATTCTTGGACGATATTCTCATTTATTCTAAAATTGTTGAGGAGCATAATGAGCATTTGAAGATAGTTTTGGGGATTTTGAGAAAAATAAAGTTGTATGGTAAGTTATCCAAATGTTCTTTCTTTGATTCAGAAGTTCACTATTTGGGTCATGTCATTAGCAAGGAAGGAATTGCTGTAGATCCTTCAAAAATAGTGGCAATAACTAAGTGGCCTACACCAAAGAATGTGCACGAAGTAAGAAGCTTCATGGGTCTTGATGGTTATTATAAGAAATTTGTTAAGGATTTTTCTAAAGTAGCTGCACCGATAACTTCATTGCAGAAGAAGGATAAAAAATTTATTTGGAATGATAAGTGCGAAACGGATTTCAAAAGTCTGAAAATCTAGTTGACTTCTGCACCTATATTAGCTGTACCAGACCCAAATGGGAGCTTTACTGTTGTAACGGATGCTTCTGGGGAAGGCCTCGGAGGTGTTTTGTTAGAAAATGATCAAGTCATAGCATATGAAAGTAGAAAACTTAAGTTACATGAGTTGAATTATGCTTCTCATGATTTGGAGCTTGCTACCATTGTTCATGCACTTCAAGTCTGGAGACACTATTTACTTGGGAAACCTTTTGGGTTGAAAACTGATCACTTAGGACTGAAATATATTTTCACTCAGCCTAATCTAAATGCCAGACAGAGAAGGTGGTTAGAATTTTTATCACAATATGATTTTGATATTAGCTACATCAAAGGGAAGGAGAATAGAGTAGCAGATGCTCTAAGTCGTAGGAGGCACATTTCTTCTCTTATAACATTAAGAACTCAGTTTAAGGATGAGGTAAAAAGTGCCTCAGAATCTGATATTTACTTTCAGCAAGTAAAAGCAACGCTTGCTGCAGAACCTAATGATGAAAGGTATAAAAGTTTTCATTTTGATAATGAAGGAATCTTGTGTTATGAAAACAGGGTATACGTACCTATGCTGAATGATTTGAGGAAGAAGTTGTTTGTTGAATATCATAATTCACCTTTCTCTGGACACCAGGGTATTACAAAAATGCTTGCTGATCTGAAACAACAATACTTTTGGAAAGGTATGAAAAAGGATGTCAGTGAATTTGTAACTCATTTTCTGGAATGTCAGCGGGTTAAGGAAAAACATGTGCACCCTGCTGGACTGTTATATCCTCATAGCATACCGCAGTACAAATGGCAAGTAATAAGCATGGACTTTGTACAAGGGTTACCTATGTCCAGGAATAAACATGATGTTATCTTGGTAGTTGTAGATAAACTAACTAAGGTAGCTCATTTCATCACTGGAAATCTAAAGGATGATTCACCAGTGCTGGCCAAAAGATTCGTACACGAAATTTTCAGATTACATGGTGTACCAGAATTGATTATATCTGAGAGGGATCCAAGAATGACGTCAAGGTTTTGGAAAACGCTTAATACAGCTCTTGGAATGAAACTAAACTTCAGTTATGCATATCATCCGGAAATGGATGGACAAACTAAGAGGGTAAATCAAGTGTTGGAGGACATGTTGCGAATGTATTTTATGGATCAACAGTATAAATGGGAAGAGTATCTTCCATTAGTTGAATTCGCATATAACAACACTTATCACTCATCTCTTAAAATGGCACCATTTAAAACACTTTATGGAAGAAAGTGTAGAACCCCTGTTAGCTGGGATAGTGTTGAGGATAGAGTGGTAATTGGACCAGAGATCCTCACTGAAATGGAACAGCAAGTTAAGCTGATTTGTGAACAATTAAAGGAAGCAGCGGATAGGCAGAAGAGCTATGCTGACCTTAAGCCGGTTGATCAAAGGTTTGAGCTTGGTGAGAAGGTTTTTCTTCGTGTTAAACCCAGAAAGAGTTCTATAACTTATTGGCAAGGCTGCCAAGTTGTCACCTCATTTCGTGGGACCTTTCAAAATTGTCGAAATAATCAATCCTGTAGCTTATCGATTAGCATTACCACCTGCTTTATCTCGCATGCATGATGTTTTCCATATTTCTTTGCTTAAGAAATACGTTTCAGATTTGTCACATGTCTTAAATTGGAATTCCTTGTAGGTCCAAGACCCAGGAATAATCATGGTTAAACCCACATGAGTGCTGGAAAATTGCCAATTGCATTTGATAAATCGTGAAATACAGCAATGTAAGGTCCAGTGGGACCAGTTTAATGAAGAAAGTGCAACTTGGGAAAATCTGGAAGAGATGAAAATTGCTTTTCCTTTTCTTTTTCAACAGAATGAAATTTGTTGACAAAAAATTTCTTTTATGAACTTATATTTTTCAAGTTTATATAAAAGCCAGATAGAGGCAAACATTATTCAGGCTAAATAAAATGTGTTGTGACATTGATTTCTGGAACTATTCAAGTTGGAAATAGTCGCATTGTTTTGTGAACTAATAAATTGGTTGACCTGAAGGTTAATCGAATATGTAATCATCGGGACGATGAATCTTTTAGGAGGGAAGCATGTAATACTCTGAATTGTTGTTACTTCCTCCTGAGCATTCAAGTGTTGATATATGATTTCTTCTGTAAAAGGATATGTTCCTTTGATTGTGAAGTCATGCTTGATATGGACTGTTTCTTCTTTGTAATTGAAGATCTTTGACTGAGTCGGAATATGATTGGACTCTTTTACTTCTTTCATTTTGCACCTAAGTCTAATCTGATCTCGGAATGAATTGTGGATTTATCCATCTATAATACCCAGCCTTGGATCAGTGGCATTGATCCAAGAGATGCTTTAAGTTTATTTAGGATGAAAAAAAATTATAGACCTTACGTAGGTTGTAAGGTCTGAATGCGTTGAATAAGCTATTCCAGAGTCTAACTTAGGCTGATCATGTTAAATGAATTTGTTCCCGATATCGTAATATCAGGAAGGTCTTGATCGTGGGCCAGGTAATAAATTCAGATACATTTATTCAACTAGCCTATTGGTAGTGCTGGAGTGAATCCTTTTTGTGAATGTATGTCTGTAGGTTCTTATTCTGAACATTTTAAATGTTAGACCTAAACTAGATTTATTAAGGTTAATAACCTAAACCTAAACTATAACCTATGGGTTAGGTTAGTGCTAACCTAGGCCTAAGCTATAAACTAATGTTCTAAAGTTAGTGACCTAGAGCTAAGGAGGTTAGACTAAGTATCATCTTAAATCCTAACCTATTCTTCTAACCTAACAAATGTTAGTGGAGGAAGAGGACCTATGAAGGGGTGTGAGCCATGGGTAGTAGTTTCTATGGCATTAAATGGGATGGATAAGTATGAAGGACAGGGATTTAGTGGAAGTTTCAAACGGCTAGTGAGGCCGACGTGGCAGAGTCGCCAAAGTTAGAAATGGTCTTTGACTTGCATTTGTCCATCACCAACTATGGTGGTCGGTGGTAATGGAGATTGAGCGGGAATTTTGGAGTTAATACAATTAATGAAATCGGTCTCCGAGATCGGATTTCTCGGGAAGACATGCAAAATGGAAAACTGGTAGTTTGTTTGGTTTTTCATGCACTCCGGTTTTCTCTCTGTTTGATCACTGGTTCTTCGCACCAGTCTACTTGGTGTTGCATGGCAAATATGAGTGTAACTCGCTCTTTTCTCTGTCAAGGAAAGTTTATAAGGCATGGAAATAACAAATTATTGTTGTTGAATCTAACGTGGAAAAGGAGGAGAAGGCACGAGCTATTTCAGTGGTCTTCTTCGGATTTTTAAGTAGCATTACCAGGCATGTTAGGCCCTAACATTTTAAAAATCTTGCTTTCTTTCAAATGATTTCATTAGAACAACTCTGTTCAGATGATTTTTGGGTTCAGTTGGTTTTTATGGTAGCTTTGTGTGAATTGGTTGTTGTATCTTCTTACTGGCTCGATTTTTCAAGTGAACCCTTGATGGGTGTGCATTGTATTTCAAACGGTTGTTCTACCTTGCTGTGTTTTGCATTTCGGTCAGATTTTGTAGAAATGCTTGTAAGGGTAATGTGTGAAACAGGCACTGTTGAACTCCATGAAAAGTTTTCTTGGTAGATATCGACTTCTATAGAAGCCTTGCTGTTTATACTTCTTGAAATTATAGTATGTTTGGCTTCTGTAGAAGCTTTGTCGTGAATACTGTATGATTTTGGATATTGTGGGAATCCTTGAATAGATAGAGTTTTTAAATGTTGTAGAAATTTAATCGAGAATACTATACGGGTTCGATTCCTTTTTGAGTCCTGGAAAGGTAACATACGTTTCTACCTTTGT
Organism: Taxus chinensis; assembly: GCA_019776745.2. NCBI lineage: Eukaryota > Viridiplantae > Streptophyta > Pinopsida > Cupressales > Taxaceae > Taxus > Taxus chinensis. The sequence continues at coordinate 396,923,469 of CM034156.1, read as the reverse complement.
AGAAGTACAGTCGTGAATAATGTATGTTATTGGTATAGTTAGAATACTTGAATTTGATATGTATCTTGTATCTTTCTACTTCTGTAGAAGTTTATTTGAAGAATACCACATGGGTAAGAATCTTTTTTAATCCTGGAGGCGTATATTATGTTTTCCTTTCTGATTAATCTCATTTGTGAATACTGTTGTGATCCTTGAGTTGTGGTCGCATGAAATCAACTTCAATCTAAACCTTGTTTTGAGCATTAGTGGTATGAATTTTGTTGGAGATTTGAAATGTTGCGAGTAGGCTTGATTTTCGATTTAAACCCTCATTGTGTGTGCATAATGTTCAGACTCCTTTTTAATATTCTTGTGTCCCTTTTCTGTCTGCTTCTATGGAAAGTAAAGGAAGGGCTTTCTTTTCAAACTTACTTGGTTTGAGACTTTGTTGTAATCCGTAGTAGCTTGGCATAGGAGGAAACTTTGAGGAAAATACTGTTATGGAATTTTAGCTTCTGTGAAGACCTTGTTGAGATTGTTTTCTGGAAAACGACTTCAAATATAAGTCATGGCTGTATTATTATAAGAATTTGTTCCAGTTAAATGAGGTTGTGCATGTTGTGTTAGATTCAGTATGAATATCACTATATATGCATAAGGAAACATCATTTGTTTAATGTTATTGAGCCTCTTGTTTGACTGTGATAAAAAGGTTGTTCTTTTGATTTCGGCCTTGGGATCTAAGTCCTTGTAGTGTTTTAGTAGGGACTAGATTGAGCTGTATGTTGTTGAGTGGGATTGTTGTCGTGTTTGTGCATGATTACGTCCTTTATTATTAAGATTATCTAGTCTTGTGCTTGACTGAGATAAAGAGTTAACAGCTTTGCCTTGACAAGCGATTGCGCTGGTTATTTTCTCATTTTTTTGAACAATATGGAATGCTATGTGGAGTATATATGATGGATTATTTATCACTGCCTTGTCACGATAGCTACTGTGTTGTTCAAGTAAGTTACAGGAAATTTTATATTTGTATTTTGAAAAACTGTAGATCTTCTTGTGGTCTTGACTGGCTTAGTCGCAGGTGTATAATGTGATTGCATTACTCTTAAGTGGACAGTACAATCATGAGCATGTTGGGAAGGGACATCTGAATGTCTCGGTTTCTTCTCTTCTACTATAAAGTATATGTTGATGTATTTTTATCTAACTGTTGGAATTGTTTTAACATACTGATGGATTCATGAATTATTATGATATTCATTTTATTATGTTGAATGTAATGGTCTGTCTGATGTTTGTTGTCCTTAGGATTTAGATGGATAATTGTTTTGGATACATTTGTTCTCCTTGGTCACTTACATTTATGAAGAAATATCTGAAAAGTATCTAGGACTATTTGGTAACTATAATATGAGTTACACGTTTATAGTCATGTTTGAATTACAAAAGAGAATAGTCTGAATATGTTTACATGTTTGGTGAAATGATTTCATTTAAACAGGTTGTTTAATGAAAAAAATTGGTGGATTGCGATTGTTTTAAGAATTAGTTCTTATCATGCCCAGTTCATCAAAATGACCCGTGTTGACAATTTTTGCAGATGGTTGCCGTAAGTGGTAAAAGCACGCAGATCTGATAGGATGTTCAGATTGTTTAATTTGGTTTTATGATGAATTACAACATGATTCTCTAAATGTATTACTTGAAGAAAGATGTTCTTTTGCTGTTAAGTATTGTATCAAGTATGCTGAATGCATAAAATGTATTTGATTAGCTTGAAAGGAATGAAAAGAGATATTTGTTACTTATGTGTTTGTATTTGTATCTCGATGGTTTGACCTTCTTCGGTTCGAATGATCTTGAGAGCATTATTATTATTGTATAATTTGGAGACTTTTGTGATTATCTAAGTATACTTGCAAGATTATGTAACTGAATACTTATGATTGTTAGTAGTTCTAGTATGTTCTATCTAAAGCTAAATTGGAATTTAGATCACTGTCTTTCTGGAAGCTAGGGTTAAAATAAACCTGAGTAGGAAGCTAAACAAGCTGAATAAATTATTACTTCCTAGTCTTGATCTAAATCAAGACAACGTTTAATTGGATTCTTAAATCACTATATCTCGATACTAATAAGTAAGATATAAATTCAGTTATGAGAACTGATATAAACCTAAAAAGGGTTTGGTTAGCAATCTCATGTGAAGGTTGACGGTTATTGTCCAATTTCATTGATTTAGAATTATGTATATTCTATGAACACCTTGAAGGGACCGCTAGTCTTAATAACTTCTCTTGTGTAAAGGGTTTTACTGAGAAAGGTAATTCTAAGGTGAGAAACCCAGGGATTGGGAAAGATTAACCTTAAGGGAGTGTCGTTTAGTATAATTTTAACTCAGCGTGTGTAACACTTATCACTAAGTAGATATTTTCGAGGCAGATTTAAAGGTTGACGACACAAGTCAACTGCAAGGTTGTACCTTCGAGAAGATTAGGATCTTCTCAAAAATACAACAATGCAGGTGACTTATGACGACACCCTTTGCATTGATCGTTAAGATTTACACCTTAAACTCGAACAAGTTACTCTGGGACTGATTAGGAATGTGGTCATGTTATAAGGCTTCCCTAGAAGACTCGGGGTATCTTGACACACTGGATTAACTAGGGTTGACCCAGTATGTCAGCGTATCCCTAGTCCTCAGGAGCATCCCTATAACATTGTCATCTTACTAATCCATTCCTGAGTGAATAACTTGGGACAAGAGAGTCTGACAGAAGTCAGTATAAGACATTCTACATAACATAGGAATGGGGTGAAGGACGTATTCCAGATTGACGAGTATGCCGTCAAGGAATACGAGAGATAAGCAGTATGTTTCAAATCTTTAGCCAAAGTATCGCAAGCTACTGATTGCGTTGTCCTAAGTCACCTAGTCTAAGGGATGAGATGCCGATGAATAATGGTAACAATTATTCAGTTAGGTTCCTTGGATAGAGCATTCTGAATCCCAAATTAGGGAAGAGAACCGCAAGAGTGATGTGTTAAATAAAAACTCCAACTCTTAATACTCATGAATAGATCGGTAGATTACCGAGTCATGGAACGAATAGATCGGAGGTGCTCCGAGTCATTACAGCTGCATATGGTTATCTGTTGTGAGAATGGTTGTTTTTGGTTTGTGAGTTCTAAATTATGTATTTAGAACCAGGAAGCATTTATCAAAAAAAAAAATTACTTGTTCTAATGTATAAAAATGAGGATGTTACAGTCATGTTTAACACCATTATCCATCCAATATACTCATTTACATTAAAATTGTAAAACATAGAAGATTCTTACAATATAAAATATTACCATAAGTTATGCATGCATCAGATCAAGTAACATAACTCTGCAATATTTGTGTGTCTCTAAAATACACAGTCCACTACTTATTTATAGGGTTTGGGACTTTCCCTTCACCACTTACGAACCTCCCAAAATAGGTCACATGCTGAAAATAGCCATGCACCTTTACATTAACATGCAAACATGCAAGTACACTTATAATAGACATCCTATAGTTAACTAGAAGTAGTAATCCTATTATTATCTCAAACCCATATGTGGCGCTCATCAAACACTCGTTCCTAAAATAGCGTTTACATGTTGCAAAATTATTCATCCTGACGTGTGCTTCATACACTATCTCCAAAAATAGCCCATAACCATAAAAATGGCTAAGTCCCGACTCAACTTGTCTTGTTTTGAGTTTCCTTTCCTATCCTTCTGTGCCTTCAAATGTGTCTTATTCCCATGCGTGAATATTATGTGTGCTTACTCCTTAGATTAATATGTCTACTCAACGTTAACCCACACTAAGCACATTTTTTTACCAGTAATGGGGTTCTGCTTGATGCTTCCAAATTATAAAGAATAATAATTTGAAAGAAATAAAAGAATCATGGTATAAAATAATAAACTTTTATTCTATTACACTGTCCTTGTCAACTGGGAGGATCAACTCTAGATGTTCTATTTTGATCTTAGCCAATAATTTCTTCCAGCCATTCAACACAGTCCTTGTCTTCTCTATAATGTATATGGTAATGACATCCATGTCATCTTGAGTAATCTTCTCATTTTCATTCTACAATACTTGGAATACACTAGCCATAACAAACATCATTCCCTCTATAACATCATTTTTCTGTGCTATTAGCTTCTCAATCTCATATATTTTTTCCTTATGTGGATCCTGGGTTGCTGTAAGGGATTCATGATTTTTTTTACTAGTGTCAATCTTTCTGCGCACCCTATTGATTCATCCTTCATGGCCTTAAGAACTTCATTATCTTCAATTATAGTTCTGGTTTTGATTATCACTTCTGGTGTTGCACCAATATTCAGAGCTTGATTTTCTTTATTCAGTTAATCCTTTAAATATTGGAGTAGTGCCTCATAAGTTAAAAGTTTTCTAACCAAAAAGGCCCTTTCTCTTTCTGCTTCTTGTTCAACATCTTTTGGTGTGGGAATTATAAGTGGCTCGTCTTCGAGCACCAAACCAACATATGTTTATACATAATGCATTACTAAAGGAAAAATATTAGGTACCTTTGCTTCCAAATGAGGCCTTACCTTCAAAATGTAGTCACCAATATCCTCTGCCATGCTAATGAAGGCCTCATTCTTTATTCATTCTCTTTCCTTCTCTACCTTTATTTGCTCTATCTCCACAATTTTATCCTTGTTATCTTCTATCACCACCATAATGGTGGCGGAATTATCAATATTCCTCTATGCCACATCTTTAGATAGCTCAAATAAGGCATTTTTGACCTCATCATCAAACATGACAGTAGGATTTATGGTCATGTGCATGATTTGGGGTGCCTTCTTCACTCTCTTGGATACACAAGACTTCTCACATACATCAAAATCTAGTTCGTCTATGTGAGTATGCATCGACCAAAATAGTTGTTTCCTTGCACACATAGTGGCCATATCTAGGTCCATCATCTCTAACCCATATAATTCCTTGAGATCCACTATTCTCTATAACATGGCGCAAATAGTTTTAATTGTGTCCTCAACATAGACCATACTTGGCAGCACATAGTCTTCACTTCTCCTCATCCTTGGCCCCTTCAAAATACGAGTGCCAAGGTTTGGAATTGTCCCCTCTACTATTTGAGTTTTAACTTGTGAGATGGTTTTCTCCTGCACAATTTATTCTACATCTTTCACCCCTTCTTCTTCATCTCTCATCTCCTCATCTTTGGGATCCTCCATATCTTTTCGTTTTATTGGGTTTCCAAGTGCACTCTCTTCTAACTCCTTCGCCTCCTCATTAAGATTCAGCTTTATCCTTATCTTCTTTACAAGTACCTTTTTTTGAGGGGATATTATAGGTGATCTTCTTACAGGCTATGGTGTGTCTGCACCCTGAGTCCTAGTTCTTCTTAATAATTTTCTAAATTGGTGCTCTTTAGGTACAAATTCAATAACTAGATCCTCTTCTACTTCTTGTGCTTGTGGTGGAGTATCTGTGTGCTCACTATCCACTTTGTCTGTGGGATACATCCGGTCTTTATGATCCAAGCCTCCACTATATGCATGTTATTCTTCCTCCTTTTTTACCTCTATTTCCGTTACAGAATTTAAAGTTGGTACATTCTCCATTGTATGTTTACCCTTAGGTGGCCGTAGGATCATAAATTCATTCTCCACATACTTGTTATTCTCTAGCCTAGGCTTGAGCTAAAGATATATGAGCATGGATCCACTGTTCACAATAGCCAAAATTGATAGCTTGATGTCTATGACATCATAAATGAGCCTCTCAATATAGGAAGTTCAACTTGGATATACATATGTTTTCCAAAGAGTGTGGTACTCACAATGTACCTTTTATGCATCAAAGTTCAAATGGTTTCCATCAGTGAATATGTGCACTGAAGCTTGGAAATAGCACGCTATGAAGGGATACAGAAGTTTGCAACATGGAATCCATGTCCCATCCTTCATGGCAAACCATGCGATGCAAAAATGTTGATACACCATGAACTATACTACCTTTCCTACCACTGAGGGAAACTCCTTCTGAATGTGCCACTCCTCTTCAAATGCCACCTGAATTCATTCATACCATATCTCCAACCTTTTCTTAAATGCCCCACTCATTAATCCTTCAAACAAATATTTCTCAAACCTCTGTGTGAGGAACTTATTCTTTTGGGGTATTCCCAAACTTTTTTCTTTGGCCCAACAAGAACTCTAATTTCCACAAACACTAAAGAGAGTAAGATAGTGCAAACACTTATCTTCTCACTTGTGCACGCTTCCTCAATGATAGTTTCAAAAATATAGCCACCCAAGTTGTATATTTCTCCCTTTTTCATCTTCTTTGTAATGTGTAGCCACATTGTATTTACTTGTGACCATCTCTCTTAATCATTTAACTTTGTGAGCAAACGCACGACTACCTGTACTACAGGAAAATTCTTCAATTTTTCTATGTCCATTCCGTGTGGACCCTTGGAGTATCCTAACTCCTTGATAGTGGCCAAAATAGCTTCCTTATCTGTTAGATCACTTAGGATATCTGTCTCGGTGCCCTTTAATCCTATAAATGTGGGAATCTGGTATGTTGTTATCCTTACTCTCTATCCAATAAAATAGAAAAAATCCTCATGGAATATACTCATCAACCATTGGTATAAAGCCTCTAGTTTTAAAAAATAAGGGATTTAAGACAACTGATAGCCTCCTACCTTCTTCAATATCTTCTCTCCAGCATCATCATACATTGGCATATCTTCCAATGTGTGCTTGTTGGTATTTTTTCTTAACAACGCATCAATATCTTCTCTATTGTCAGTGGTGTGATGGTTGTAATCACTTATCCTACATCGTCCAATATGTGAATCCAAAACTTGATAGACTATCACTCCTTCTGAGTATTTCATCTCTAAAAAAATGATCTCGGGGGAAATTTTAACCTTCACTTCTACCTTTTTATTCACTTTTGTGCCTAGTTATGGTGTTTTCTTAGGTGTCATTGTCAAAATTGTATTTTACGTTCCCTAGCATGAATTCCTATTCCCTAGCTCAAAACCACATGCCCTAGATCCTTTTCAATACTTCTTCTTCACTCAAACCTTTCCCCAATGGAGATACAAGCCTCTTCCGCACACAAATGTTCTCTCCACGTCTGGTTTCACACCTCAATACAATTCACTTGGCTAGGTTCCACCTAGCTCATTTGAATACTTGAGTTTACAAAGGTAAAAGTGAACCTGCATCATGTCTTCATATAGATTTTTAAACAGTTAGTGCATTTATTTCTCCTTCACCTACCAAAAATCCTCTCATTAATTGAACTTTTTCACAATTTTCGTAAGATACATCTTCGCGCCCCAACTATAACCTTCTAGCATGCCTTCCTACCTTCTAGCCAAAGAATTATCTTCCACGTTCTTCCATGTTCCGAGTACCTCAGCATTGTGCCTTCCCCTAGTAGTTTCCATAGCCACTGCTTAACTTGTGTTATATTGTCCCTTCATTTATTTCCATATATGGTCTTATTTAGAAGTGATTTCCTTTCTAACAACTTCTTTCCATCCTTGAATAGCACATGTAACAATTTGTTCTCATGTATACAAAATTTTGAATAACAAACACTCCACACTAATGGTATGTAAAATCCTTTGTGCATGAAAATACTTCAGATTGTAGTTAGCTTCCAGCATGCAAATGCTATTATTACACAAAACATGAAACTAAATTGACAAAGCATAAGAACAAATAAGGAAATAAATTAAAGGAAATACAAAAAGGAAAACCTATACTAATGGAAATATTACCTTATTACAAATACCAAGAAGACTTATTTATAGTAAGGCTTCAGGATACTCATGTTAAATTAATTCGGTAACCACATTCCATCAAGCGCTTCTCATTGGCAAGCACTTGAGTCGAGTATATGAGTGATATCATACGGTCCCAACCAACATACCTTAAGCTTGTCAAGATGGTACAGAAACTTAGAATCATACAGTAGCACCATTTTTCCAACATCAAACTTCTTATCCTTGATGTGCCTGTCATGTCATGCCTTGTGTCTTGCCTTTTCCTTCTTCTAATTCCATCGTGCTATGGTGTGCCTCTCATTAAACTGTATTAACTTGTCAATTATTTCTTCTAATTCTTTCTGATTAGATAGACCTCTAGCCCATGCAATATGTAAAGAAGGTAACATGAAATACATAGGAAGGATTGCTTCTGTGCCAAACACTAACTAAAAGGGTGTGGCCTTATTCAACCTCTTGTAGGTTGTTTTATATGTGTAAAGTATAGTAGAAAATTTAGCATCTCAATCTTTCCTTCCAACATCAAATTTTTTTATGAAGGTCTGGCTCAATATCCCTTTAAAGGCCTCAACAGTACCATTTTTTTGAGGATGATAATGTGTAGTCTTGTGGTGTACAACCATAAATCCATCCAGTAATATCCTGATTGTCTCATTCAAAAAGTGTGTTCCCTTATCACTTGTCAAGCTCATTAGACATCCATACCTAGTAAGAATATTTTCCCATAAGAACTTGGATGATGTAGTTATTGTACAATCATTTGTAGGTTTTTCTTTTTCCCACCTTGTAAGATAATCTATTCAATTGAACATATAGTGCGATCCATTTCTATGCGCAGCTGGTGAAATAAGTCATACAAAGTCTATAGCCCATTTCTCAAATGGCTCTCTACTAGCAATAGGCCTCAAAGGAATTTCATCTCTTTTCCCAACTTTTCCAAGGCATTGAAAATGATCAAATTCCTTACAATGCTCTTTACAATACTTTTACAGGGTCTCCCACCATAATGCAGTGAGTAGAATCTTGTGTGTGGTGGTATCGCCTCCATAGTTCCCACTTGCAATACCACCATGAGCCTCTGCCATAATATCTGTGAATTTATGCTCTAGTACACACCGACGCAATACTTAATCTTGGCCTATTTTTTATAAGTCACCACTGATCAACATAAAATTTTCCATGTGAATTGCAAGTTGTTTCTTCTCCAATGATTTCATTCCTTCTAGCGCCATACCCGTGCGTAAAAAGACAACAATATCCTCTGATTCTGAAGGTGCACGGTGTAACTGATACAACTGTGCATTTGGCATTATATCTTCAATTTTTTGCGCATCCTCCCCTAACTGAATCCTTGATAAGTGGTCTGGGCCAAAATTACTAATACCTAGTTTTACCACAACTGTGAAATCAAATTCCTAAAATAAGGGTACCCATCAACATATGTGCCCTTGTAAAATAAGATTATTTACCAAGTATTTTAATGCCATGTTATCAATATAAAATACAAAAGGTGTTTCTAGCAAGTACTGTCTAAATTTATGTAGTGCATTGATCATCGACAAGGCCTTGTGATCTTTTGTTGTGTAATTCTTCTATATAGGAGTCAACTTTCTACAAAAAAAATAGATACGATGATCTATAATACCTTCTCTAGGCTCAGCTAATATTGTGCAAATGGTTGTGCCAGAGGTGTCTACATGTACATGAAACAGTTGGTTTTATGAAGGAAAACACAGAATAGGTTTTGTTGTAAGTCTCTCCTTCAATGCCTTTAATGCGCATTGTTATGGTTGTCCCGAATAGAATGTCCCTTTTCCTTTTAATAATTCTTCCAAGGGTGTGGCAATATTTCCATACCCTTTGATAAATTTTCTATAATACCTTGTGTGGCCCAAGAATTTGCACACACCACTCTTACTGGTAGGCTCTTTTAGGCCTACAATAACAGAAACCTTAGCTGGATCTATTAATAAACCTTCCTTGTAGATTATTTTCCCTAACAGAGTCCCAAAAGATGTAGCAAACATGCACTTCTTGATGTTTAAGGAGATTCCTAACTGTCTACATCTCTTAAAAATTAAGCAAAAGTTATCATAATGATCCTTAAAAATCCCATACATTATCCAATCATCCAAGTAAACTTGCAAGAATTTGTGAATAAAATCTTGGAATGCTTGAACAACTATACAGGAAAATACAATAGGCACGTTTTTCAAACTAAAGGGCATCACCGTATATGCGAAAATTCTCCATTCGATGGTGAAATTAATTTTCTCTTGATCTTCCTATGTTATTATGACCTGATGATACCTAGAGGATCCATCTATAAAATATTAAACTTCGTTCCCTCTAGTGCCTTCTAATATTTCCTCGGTGAATGGTGTACGAAAAGGATCAATCACGTAGGAAACATTCATCTCCCTATAGTCTACACAAATCCTAATCTAACCATGTTTTGTTATACTGATTAGCATTGGGCTATCCCACTTTGATTCATCTAGGGACTTAATGATGCCAAATTTCAGCATTTTGTCAATTTCTTCCTTAAATTTTATGTGTAGGTTAAGGTTCATCCTGTAAGGTCTCTTCCTGACCGGGTGCATTTCTTCCTTTAAATTAATCTTCATCTCTCTAAATGACTCATGTAATCATTTTAACTCATGGTATCCCCTAGGGAATAATTCTTGAAAATATTGTAGTAAGTAAATTATCTTTGTTACTTCAGAATTAGTCCAATAATCCATGATTATTGTTTCCTCAAGTTCACCATCTATGCCAATGTTCGCTTTCTTGTTCTTCATAGGTTCATTATATGTGCAGGCATTCTTATCCGCACTGTCTAAAACTTCACACTACCTATTTAATGATCTATATCCATATTTTTGACTTCTTCGTCATGCACTATGTAAACCATCTTTCCTTTTTCTTTCTCACATCAAGCACACTTAAGTAGTGTGGCATTTTTTTCTTATACTTCATCAAAATGCACTCTTGATCCTACCTCATCAAATAACTCCTGAATGAGTTCTTCATCCTTTGCACTATCTCCCATAGTTAAGTGTTTTATAACCCTTAATGCCTCTTCCACTGGGGGTTAGTAAAAAAGTATTCAAAATTCTAGGTCATTCCTACAATCAAGTCATGCCAATATCCAGTCTCCCTATGCAATTCTACATAAACATACCAAGCTCGTGCATGGCCTTATAATGTCAAATAAAGTTTTTGCACCCATAGTTAAGGTGGTAAAGCTTCCTACCCTTATTTCCAGAGGCTCTCACACTACTAAACATGATGCTGAACAGGTTGATTACCATGATACATGCAGATTTGTAGTAGGAGAATTTCTCCTAAAGAAATGAGTGGTTAGATCAATTTTGACTTCATTCCATTCCATAATATTATCCCCGTGAACCATCCACTAGTTTTGTGTTGTCCCACGTAAGGTATATACTAACATATTTATTCTTTCCATTTGATTTTCCCACTTCTCCTCCATGGTGCACAAGAATATCGTAGAATATCCTTCTCCAGTGTACCGAGGTATGGCCATAAAAACTACATTATAGGAATGGTTATAATGGGGGTATTCCCATATGTACACATGCATCTAAAGTAATCACATTAAATTTTGTTCCTCTATTAATCAATATATTACTCAAGAGCCACCCATCCACAACAACATTCAGAGTGATCTCCTTATCATTTTCAAAGCTATCTGGGGGAATATTAGCCTGCATGATCTTCCATCCATTGTCAATGTTTACACATGGATTGTTTGTCTTTAACCAATTCATTAGTAATGGAATGATGTTCTCCTAGTGCAAAATCTTACATACCTCTTTTAAGTCATCAATATCTGATTGATCTGTCTCTACTTCTTTCTTTTGTTCCATCTTTAGTGACTGTTCCTTTAAACATTGTATTTCACTCTGAAGATTTCTAAGTACCTCCATGGTCTCCTAATAAACCTCCTTATGATGTGTAGGATAAAAGTACCTTGAATGTAAAACTTCCTCCGCATAGATAGGAGGATTTCGTTGTAATGCCTCTCTAGCGCGCATAGCTTCAGAGTGTGTAGTAATCTTCACTGGAAATACCTCAAGTTCTTGTGCTAATTTTGGCATCCACTGATTTTACACAATGTGTTGTATTCTAACCATCCATGCACCCTTATTTTCTTATTTATGTTTCTTTCTAAGATTCTCATACAATTCCAGGAATTCCTCATAGCTATGAATCTTCCCACAAAAATAGTGAGTAATATTCTGAGGACATTCACACCTACAGTGGTAAGGAGATATGCATGTAAAGCATGTTCTGTGATGGAATTTTCCTCATCCACCACCACGGCCTCATGACCTAAATCCACCATGGTATCCTCAACCTCTACCACGACCTCCTTGAAAGCACCCTTCATTCCAATCATAGCGTGCTTAAGTGTGATCATGATCATGGTGCTCAATTTTACACTTAGATTTATCTACTACTCATCTATGTCACACACCAAATTCTATGGCATCATGGATATGACCAATAAACCAAAAGTCTTCTATATCATGAGTTGTGGCCTGGAAAATTTTACAATAACAAGATACATTCTTCCTTATTGCACATCGTAATAATGGGCAGTGGTTTACATCATGGTCCAAATGACATATCTCACAGTCCAGTAATAATGAGCGTACTAATGTGTGAGGAGAAATATGTTTGGAGTGCTCTTCCATTTCATAATCTGTACATCAAATACCAGTGTGCATCTCATGTTTTTAATTTTCCAACAATTTCTCCAACTGATTTTCTATAGCTGTGATATGTGCCTCTAGGAATGGGATTACTCTAGTGTCTATACTTCTAACTACCTCAGTGCACAAATCTACTTCAAGTGCTTTGTGTGGGTCCATATAAGTCTTATGTGACAACTCCCTTCTAAAAGGTGTAATCAACCCCCCAAGGAATCACTGTACATGTAACTCACATGAATATCATAAGAAATTTTACACAACAATGTCTTGAAATGGGCATCATATTCCTGAACACTCTCAGTAGTTCCTTGCCTAGTATCACTGAACACTCTTATACTCATCTGGTCAAACTTAGGAATATGAAGATCCTTAATGAAAGCATCTTTTAATGTTACATAATCTACGTAAGTCTGATTAGGGTCAAACTTCATATACCAATTATGTCTTTGTCCCTGTAATGTATTTTTAAACTAACTTGAATTGCACTCAGAATTCATAACTCCTTCATGCCAATGTATCTCACACATGTGCACATGTTCAACAACATATTCTATGCCCCTATAATCTTAAAGATGAAGAGACATCTCCATGTAAATATTATGGGGTTGGTGCAGACCCTACCCACCTAATCTTGAAACTTATTTGCTACCTCTACCTCTAGAACAAATAGATCTACAAGAACTAGAGCCACCTATGCCCCTTGATCCTCCACTTATATCAAGAAGTGGACCAGTGTGTGTACTACCCTGTTTCCCAATAGTGGTACTCAAATGAAATGCTACAGTATTTGAATTGGTACTACTCCTAGAAGTGAGTCCAATGTTTTATGTGCTTGAGTTCTGTGCTAATGATGCACTTGAAAAGGTACCTCTAGACAACAAAGAAAACATTTTCTCTACCATAGATGTACTTTCTATCTAACTTACAACTACTCTTCTACTACCCAAATTAGCTTACTGACTACTGGTTGTTCTAGATACTTGAAATCCAAATGCAAGGGGTAGGTTACCTAGAAGATTCAGATGGGCACCCGTGGCACAAGTCATTTGTTCTAGCAAGCTCCCATGTGAAGCTGAGGATGTTTCCCTATCATGATTTCCCAAATGGGGGAGTTCCAAATGCTCTGGCTTCATGTTTTTTGTGGGAGCTCCAAATACTTCACAATCCATCCCTCTCCTTAACGTCATCTACTCTATAATATCATGTTGTTTCTCTATCTACCTCTTGCATGCCTCATTATACTTAAGTAGCCTTTCTTCTCTCTGCCTCACTATTTCTAGGTCTGCCATCTTTCACCCAACCTTTTCCTGCCCCTGCGTGTGGTGGGGTTTAGCTATCCATAAGTTTTTCTTCCAAGTTCAGGGTTACCATCAAGATTTTGATTGCTAATGGTATACCTTGCAAATAATTTCCCCTTGGATAAAGAAAAAACTTGAAATCAGCTACCTCCAGGAAAGAATAAGTGGAAATTGAGTACTCTAAAATATAACTATTCAAAACTCCACTGAGCCATGTATCCACAGGGTGCGTCCAAATCAAATCAGCATAATACAGGGCTTGTAATTCCTCATGTATCAAGACAAGTGTGCGATACCTCCAATTCCTTTTAGATGCATAGGCAACCAGCCACTCATACAACTCTACCAGAAAGATAACAAATAATATATCATAGAGATAGTCATAAAAATACTGCTCCACCCACACGCGTGTGTCAAACTCAAATCTAGTGTTGAATCTTTGAGCGTACTCTTCTTCCAGATCATTAATCCACTATTCAACACTTAATAAGGTCAACTAGTACGTCTTCATCAGAAAACATTTTGAAAATAGCTGAAAAAGAGGTCCCGACAATAGAACCAATGATTCAACCTAGAATCCATTATGAAAACCCAGGCACACTAGCACATCACCTAGCCTAAGATGAGCACTCACCCGAAACATGCAAAGGAACTAGGTCCCTCTTTATATTTTCTTTTGCAAGATGTTAGTGTGATGAAGATAGAGCATAAAAAAATCCATAAATAAGCATAAATATTCCTCATTTATAACCAAATATAGATCTTAGATAATCATTTATTAAACAACTATGTTAATGTTAACCATATAAGAACTAGTTACAATCATGTTTAACACCATTATCCATCTAATATACTCCATTACATTAACATTAGAAAACATAAAAGCTTCCTACATTACAAAATATTACCATAAGTTATGCGTGCTTCCGATCCAGAAGCATAACTCTACAATAATTGTGTGTCTCTAGACTACACAATTCACTACTATTTGTAGGGGTGGGGACTCACCCTTCACTGCTTACACACTTCCCAAAATAGGTCTCATGATGAAAATAGACATGTGCCTTTACATTAACATGCAAACATGTAATTATGCTAATAAAATACATCCTATAGTTAACTGGAAGTAGTAATCCTATTATTATCTCAAACCTATGTGTGGTGCTAATCAAGCACTCATTCCCAAAATAGAATTTTTGTGTCACGTAAGTCTCCATCCCAATGTGTGCTTTGTACCCTATCTCCAAAAATATCTCATAACCATAAAAATTGTTAAGTCCCAAATCATCTTATCTTGGAGCGTGTTTCCTTTCCTATCCTTCAGCTCCTTCAAATGTGCCTTGTTCCCACGTGAAAATATTCTATGTGCCTACTCCTTAGAATGATATGTCTGCTTAACAAGCTTAACAAGCATTTGAAGATCCACATCTTTGACCTTGTCATTTTCCTTTAGATCATCTCCTCCTTTTTTAACTGAGGGATTTTTTGGTCTCTAAAGTGTCCTCCAAACTGGAGGTTGCCTTATACGGGTTTTGAAGCCCTTTTTGTTCTTTTATATTTCAGATCTGGTGCATTATAGATATGTTTATCTATCTTCTTATCATTTTGATTCTCAGTTTGTAGATTCTTTACTTGAGGTGGTGTTTTCCCTTCTTCTTTTTGTCCCTGAGAGATGTTTTCAACTGAAACCTCTGATCCACTTATTTTCTCTTTATCCTTGGGCTTATTTTCATTCTCTCTTAAAGAATCTCTAGATCTCTCATTCTTTTGCTTCCTTTTTGTAGGTAATTTCCTGATGAAATGTCCTAACTTATGGAATTGTTTGCATCTTAATTGAAATTTTTTATATACTATCGTCTGTTTCCATATACCAAACTTTGATTGAAGGGTGATGTAATCAGGTAGTTATTTATCCATTTCAAAAGAGATGTAAAATCTATTAAAGGCTAGTTGGGATCTATTTTTAGTAGGCCCATCTAATCCGACTAAAAAATCAATCAATCTTGCAATATGCAGCAATATCTCATCATCCCAATAATGTAGGGGTAGTTCTAGTAACCTACACCAAACAGAAATAATGTGAATATTTTTCAATATTAGGGTTAAAACCCAGGTACCATCTTTTTATGAAAATCCCCATGTTTCCTATACACTAGTGTCCACCCAGTAATATTGCTTCTAGATTTGTCTTTTGATTGAATATGGAAAGGAAAAAACCTTTATACATGGTTGTAGTAACCAAATATCCTTTTGGTTTCCAACGACACATGGGCAACTTTCTGATGAGATCAATATTGGGCCTATCACCCAAGAACTTACCAATAAGGGAAAGATTTATTTTCCCCATTGCTCGATGCAGACATCCATTAGGCAAATGAATGTGAGTCACACCCTCCTTTTCTTTTGTGCTTTTGAATAATGAATGATTGTGAAAAGATGTAGGAGACTATGGACCCACTAGTTTATCAGGAGGTACCTTAAAAATGTCCTCCCAAGTGCCAAATTTGATACCAATACTTTTGGTGGTTTTTGTTTGTAAAGTTGGCGATAAAATAGTAGGTTTATCATAAGTTAACAAATATTCTGCAACCAGTGTTGTAGAAACTATACTCTCATTCATTCATTCTTATAGTCACAGATATGTGTAGTGGTGAACCCGGTGCGATTCATTTGAGGAAGATATTTTCTCATTTTTTCAATGGTGGTAAAGTAAAACTGACAACTAGCAATAGCACCATGCTTTCTTGGGTATACTTTTGAGACCTAGTTGAGAGAACAACCTAGGAAGACACACCTTGACCAAACAAATATAAGGTAGAGGCCAACTTTCACTACATCATTTTTAGTTTTTATTACGTGTTACATACTTGTGTTTCACACTTGTCATTCACATTTTCTCTCTCATCCACCTTTTCACTTAATAAATGAGTCTACATCTTAGGTTGTGGATATCCATATCTGAAATTGACTAATTTCATCCTTTTCATCTAAGTCTTGACATTGTGATAGTTGCTTTATCATGGTCAAGTACCCTTATAATCACCTTGATCTTTTATTTTCATAATTCTTAATTTTAATATACATTGTTGAATTGTGTACATCTTCATATTTCTTCACTCATGTATTTTAAGTAATTATCTTTTCCCGAAATTGAGATCCTTAACCAATCCTTTTCTCTTCATCTCTCACATTCACTTTGTCAAGATTTGAGACTTTTCATTTTCATCTTTTCACCTCTATATTTCGACATTCACATCCTCATCATTTGAGTATTATCCTTCCATTATTTATCAATCCTCTTTTAACACACTTTTGTTAAGAGTTATAATCCTTCACCATCTTCTTAAGTCTCCTCTTTTAAACACCCATCTTGTTAAAAGTTAAGAAAAATTTCTATATTTCTAAGTATCTTCCTTATTAACATTATTTTTTAAGATTTGAGCATCTTTCATCATGTTTTTAAGTCTCCTATTGTAGCACTCATTTTGTCACAAGTCAAGAAGACTAACTTCTTTCACCTCTTCCCTCTTTACATTCACTTTTTAAAGGGTCGTGAAGCCTTTCAAACCTATTCATATTTATTAGCAATGATTTTTCTTAGAGTCATCTAAACTAACATTTCAATCCCTTCTTCTACCTTAAAACTATTCATTCTATAAAGTTTTGAGAATTCACCCTTTTTCATTCCTCTTAACACTCATCTTGTTAAGAGTAAACCTACCACCACATTTTCGTTCTCCTTAAGACTCATATTTTTAAGAGTTAACCTTTTTACAGTTTTTGGTCTCTCTTCACATTCATGTTGTTTAGATTTGATCACATTCAACTGTTATCCAAAATGAGCCCCTTACACATTTTGTGGCTAACTCCCTTCATTTTATTCCTCCCTTTTTCCTCACTCAGAATTTTTTACTTTTCAGGAACTCAAAATGTTCTGGAAATGGCACCATTAGATAGATCTCTTTCTCATCTTTCTAGAAAGGTAAATTTTTCTTCCTAACTCCTTGTATTTTTGAAGTTATGGCTTAGATGGAGATTTTTTTGGGAAATTTTCCCTTAGACAGGCTCGTTGGCCAAAGAATCGCAGAAGCTGCCACGTCCAATCAAAAAGTGGTGGGGGGCACCATATCGGAAAGTTCATGGAGATTCTTACTGGGAAGTGTTTGGCACAATGGAAAAATATTTTAAGGGAAAATTCCACCGAACAATGGGCCCGCCAAGCCACGTGTTGGCCCTGTTTTTCCCTAAGGATTGGTCAGAGGTGGGAGAAATTTTGATCAAGAGCTCGGTTTTTCACTAAGTATTGGCACCAATGGAAAAATCTCCAAGTGAAATTATCGAGCCTGATGGAAAGAGGCCACGTTGTATTTCGGAAGGGTTTTAAGGCGAAGGAAAACTTGAGATTTTTACCAACGCGTTTGGCAAGTGTTAATCAACAGGGAATGATGTTTCGGCCCGATGGCCTGTTGGTGAATGAGGAATCGTGCTCACATTCCCTCCTAGCATGGTGCAAAGATGTTAGGGAATGGACTATAAGGATTCCCAAGGTTAGTGCATGTAAAATATGGTCAGTGGCCTGAAGGCTCCGCATGCACATTTTCACACCGTTTCACATGTCACCGGGGTGGCGAGGGTTTGAAGATGTGAAAGCCAGATTCTTATCTCATTTTCACCCAAGTGAGTTGGAAATTTTAAAAAGTTTTGTATGCTCCCTCTTTCACCTTAAAACCCGAGCCAATAGGACCATCAGACCACGTGTCCATGTGGCGGAAAAAAAATGCAAGATAGGCTCTACAAGAAAAAAATGAAGAAGATTCAGGCCCACATTTGATATGGGGTTATGCCATGTGTCTAGCTCAGAGAATGAGTGGTCAATCCTGACAAAAAATTTAAGAGTAAATTGCTCCATTTCGGTGACCTCACATCAAATGCCATCAGTTTGTCCATCGGTGTTTTTTTTGCATTTCTAGCCGATCTATGAGAATTTTTAGAAGTAAAATTTTCTCACCAGGCCGAAACGGTGGAAAACATTATTAGCATGAAAGTTTTAGCCCATTTGTATTCTCTATCAGAACATGTCCACATGGCACCAAATTGGTGAGGTGTGGAGATTTTTGGGTTTAAATTTTCTACAAATTGCACGTAATACAGCTGAGAAAAAATTAAAGGATTTTGTCTCGAACCAACCATTTAACCTGGAGACTATTTTGCCCTAAATTTTACGAAGGGGCATAACTTTCGGATCCAGAGCTTCAGTTTTTTGTGTTCTTTATATCACACTGGAAATCTAATGAAATGTCAAACTACATGATTATGGGATCAATTTCCAGTGTTGCTGGTTGAGTTTCTCCAAGAGATAAAATTGGAAAAATGCCCGGTGGCACATTAGAAATGAACAAAACTAACATTTCAACCACCATTGATTAATGCAGTATGGCTGCACAGTTTCTCTCCTTAACATAGTCCTAAATTACACATGTTGGCGAAGTGCATTTGTAAGAAGAACCCATGCTAGTTGTATTAGTGTAGATTTGGTTAGTGTTTGAGAAGATTTCTCATTTTTTCCTGCATTTCTCTCTCTTGAAGAAGCTCAAAGAGGGCATTGTTAAAACCCATATTTGGTCTCCATTTTGACCAAATGGTTAGACATTTTTATGTTTTTCAAGCTCCCTCTTGCACCCTAGAAAGTGCCTTTCATGTGGAATCACCAAACCTCTTTTAAGACCAATCAGAATGGCACACATATTTTATGCCTATGTCAATGTTGACTGTAATGCATGCCCATTTTGCCCTCATTGGACAATGATCCAATGCAAGCTGCTGCACTGAATGAACATTTCAGTCCTCTTACTTGTGTTGTTTGGTTCCACTCCTGGTGATCTTGTCATTAGGATATTGCTATTAGTTTTTGCAATCCATGAGATTGATGAGATGCTAGTTATTGTCTATAACTACTGTGTCAATCTTGGAGAAGTAAAAATGCTCACGCCTTGCTTTGGTGCATTAGTCTTATTAGCATTAGTTTCTAATTCAAAATTGCAACTCTCTATCTTTAGTCCTCCTTGAGAAGTTTACAGTAAAGGATTTTGAGTTTAAACCTCTAAAATTTTGGAAGCAATTGACAACCTGATCAAGAGGAGTTGAGGAACTGAGCCTAGCTAACCTGGAGATTCAACTTCCCATTTTTACAAGTCCCACACTTGGGAGAAAAGATTCCAATGGCAGTAAGGCCAATCACACTAGAAGGTGCTTTTCAACATGTGAAACTAGAAGGATCTGATGGAACATCCATGAGGGTTCTATGTTAATTTGCACTAATACTTTTGGCAGGCACAACCATCCCTGCTGACTTTAGAGGTCTTCCTCTCCATTACAACTGAAAATTGATTTGCATTTTTTGCAGGTTTTTTTAGCTCCTAAAAGAGCCTCTGAATTGCACATATTGTGACTCCGAGTTTAGAGAGCCTAATTAGCTGGTTTTATGCCTATTTTATACCCTGATTCCCACTCTTGAGAAGAATCACCACAAGGTCAAGATTTGGAGAAGAATCTAGTTCATTGTTCTGAGTATCTGCAATTGATCTCCAAGAAGAAGACAAAGCAGAGAGCAAGAATCCAGGCAATGAGTCTCCATCTCCACCACTCAAGAGGCAAAAAGCTCTAGGTTTTAAACCTCCTTTCCAGCCTGGTAGACATTTCATCCAATCAATAAGGGTTCTAAGGCCATATCAGAATGGCACAAGACACAACCCATATGTCAATTTCAAATGGAAAATCAAGCAAGACTTGCTCTCAATGCACAAAATCCAGATCCTAGTTGTCAGCACTATAATCCTAACATTCCATACTTCCTACTGGAGAGTAATCAGTGCCACTCCTGGTGATCATAGCTCAAGAGATATTGCTAATATTTGTGTAATCCCATGAGATTGAACCTGAGATGCAAGTCTGTGTGCTTCAAACTGATGGCATCTTCAATAAATCATTAAGGGAAGGATTTGCAAATGGTGTCAGGAGCCTTGCTTTAGGGAGTCTATGCAATAATTGGAACTAGCTATGTAACAGCCCTCCATGAGTCAGTTTGGGGAAAAGGGGGATAACTTGTCACACTTTTGCTACAAGATGCCATGAAGGACTAGTCAAGATTCAAATAAATAGGTCCAAATGTAAGAGAAGGTAACTTCACAAAGTGTTGCCCAGCCTAAGGGGAATCATGGAGGACAACAAGGTAGAAATGTTGAAGCCCCCTCCATTTTATGTTTCATTGATTATTGGAAGCCAATTAGTACACAACTGCATGATTGATTCCAGAGTAAGTAGTTCATTAATGCCCAAGAAAATAGCTGATCAGTTGGGGCTTCAATATGAAGTCATATCTAAAGGGGTAGTGCAATTGGATGGGACAAAAATAAAAAAAGTTAGGAGTTATTAAAAACTTGACTCTCACTTTGCATGCATGCCCCAACTTTGTTGTTCTGCAAGATGTCTCGGTGATAGATCTTCCACCACTCTTTACCCTATGTTTGTCAAGGGATTTCACAGCTAAGATTGGAGGTTACTTATCTATTGATTGGTCACACATGTTTTTCAGAACAAGATATGGAACTAAGGCTACAATCAGATCTGAGCCTATTTCAAACTTTCACATTGAGCCTCACACTCCAAGCCAAATCAATACAAACTATTCAGAATTTGATTAAGAGCATTATCCAAGCACTGATGAAGCTGACACCAAGGTTGGAAGCATCCTTGATTTGACTCTTGATTAATGGGCAAGAAAGGTGCATGCTTTTGATCCTTATCAAGATATAGAAGAATCTGGGCTAGGAGTCTATTGCATGCATAAAGAAAATCATCCTATTCCTAGCATCACCAAGCTATACCACAAGGATGACAATGAGGTATGGTAGTTGTTTATTTTGATGGATCAAGAAGTAGACAAGTTTTAGGAGGGGGAGGGAGTTATGCTTGTTTCACCTCAAGGAGTTAAGTATTATTTAGCTTTTATATTTCAATTTGCATGTTCTAATAACACTTCTGAATAAAAAAGCTTTGATACAAGGATTGCATTAGTCAATTAAGAGAGGAATAAAGAACTTGCAAGTTTTTGGTGATAATGAGCTGATTGTCAACCAAGTTAAGGGGCAACATGCTGCCAAGAATGATCTTCTCAAGTGCTACAAAGATAGGGTATGGGACCTCATTGAAGATTTTGAGGGCTATAGCATCAAGTCTATTCCTTATGAAAAGAGATCCAAGCTTCTGACAGGCTCGCATAGCAGTTGGAGCAGCCTTTGATGTTGTTGAAAGCATCAAGAAAGATTCAAATTACAGCCAAGCATTCATGTTATTATAAGACCTTTAGTGCCAGACAACAATGCAAGTTGGCAAGTGTTTGAAAATGATCAGTAAATCATCCATTTCTTGCAAGAAGAGACTGAGTTCTAAGCTAAAAATCATGAAAAGTTAGAACAACAGTATGGTGATCAAGTGGTAAAACTGAGAGCCAACAAAACTAACAAAGGGACTTGTCACTTTGGATTCCATTTTCAATGCTAATGATTAGTTTAGGAAGGAGAAAGTAAACATCCAAGTCAAGGGAGAAGATTTGGTGCCCATCTTGGTGGAAGAAGGCAAGTCACTCCAAATTGGTAAAGTGACAACTGAGCAAGAAAGGTATGAGTTCATACAACTTTGTCATGAATTCCCTGATGTGTTTTCTTGGAGCTATGAAGATTTGAAAGGTTTCAATCCCAAGCTAGCTCAACACACCATTGAATTGGACCCAAGTGCTATACCCATCAAGGAAAAACAAAGGCCAGTCAATCCACAAATGGATCCTCTCATGAGAAAAGAATTGATTAAGTTGATCAGAGTCAAGTATCATATTCCCTATCAAGCATTCTAGTTGGGTAGCCAACTTGGTTCCAGTTAGAAACAAGAGTGTAGAAATCAGATTGTGTGTTGACTTCAAAGATTTGAATAGATCATCTCTCAAGGATCATTACCCACTTCCTTCCATGGAGTCAGATCTTGACAAGTTGTTGCTGGCTCTGAAGAGGTTTTCATTGCTTGATGTCTATTCAAGGTACAATCAGATTACGTTGAAGGAAGAGGATCATTTCAAGACATCCTTCACAAACAAATGGAGGAACTTACGCATACAGGAAAATGCCGTTTGGGTTGTCCAACATTGGGGCTACATTCCAAAGGGAAATAGACATGGTGTTCAAGGATTTTATTAACAACATGGTGCTGATATATCTTGATGATATCATTATTTTTTCAAAAAATATAGTATACCATCTCTTTCATTTAAGATAGGTATTCCAAAGGTGCAGAAGATTTGGGGTATCTTTGAATCCTATGAAAAGTTTATTTTTCTAGATCATGAAGGAAAGCTCCTTAGCCACATTGTCTCCAAAGAAGAATTAGACAATTGATCTAGAAAGATTTGAAGCCATAAGAGCACTGCCATTGCCGAGTCATAAGACAGGCCCTTCAAAGTTTCTTGGGAAGGATAAATTTTGTTCGGAGGTTTCTCCCAAATTTTGTAGCCCTAGTCAATCCTATCACCAAGATGTTAAAGAAAAGAATAACTTTCAAATGGAAAACAGAAGGCAAGGAAAGTTTTTGAAGTAGTCAAAGAGGCCATCTCACAAGATCCTAACTCTCATTAACCTAGATTTCTCCAAGGATTTCATCCTCTATGCGTTTGGAGGTGATGATACTATTTCTGTAATTTTGGTACAGCAGAACAAAGACAATGATGAGTAGCCAATTGCTTTCTTCATCCAAATCCTGGAGGACTATGAGGTGAGATATTATTTTATTGAGAAGCATGTTCTTGCAGTAATTAGGATCTTGAAGAAATTTAAGCATCTAGTTTCAAACAACAAGGTTCAATTGTTGGTTTCTCATGTGGGAGTTAAGAGACTTCCTCGTCAATAAAGACCTGAATGAAAAGAGAGTAGGTTGGATTACTTGTGTCATGGAGTATGAAATTGAGATCAAAGTCACCAAGTTGGTCAGAGGAAAAGGATTGTGTGAGCAGCTGGTCCTTAAACAAAGAAAAGGAAGCATGCAATGAGAAAGAGGTTGTTTTGGCAGTTGCAAGACAACCATGAGCAAGGAAGCACTCAAGAAGAAAATGATGGTGCCCTCACTCCTTGCTGGACCCAAGACATAATGCACTTCCTACAGCACATTCCTATGCCCTCCAGAGATGAACAAAACCAAAAGGAGACACTTCAAATTGTAGGCTGTCCCATATGCCCTTGTGGATGGTGTTTTATTCAAAAGGGATGTGAATGGAGTGTTGCTGAGATGCATTGGTACAAATCAGATTCACAAAGTGTTGGAAGAGTTCCATGGTGGATCAGCTGGTGGTCATTTTTCACCAAGAGTGATAGCTCTCAAGATCATGAGGGCTGGCTATTATTGGCCCAAGATTTTAAGTGATTGTTATGCATGGATCAAGAGGTGCAAGAACTGTGCATTCTTCACAGGTAAGGAGAGATTAGCTGCCCTTCTATTGCATCTAATTTTGGTTGACCATCCATTCGTGAAATGGGGTTTGGACTTCATTGGAGTCATTAATCCAAATTCAAGCCAAGGACACAAGTGGATTCTAACAGCAATAGATTACTTCACCAAGTGGACTGAGGTAGTAGCACTCAAGGAAGCAAATGAATCTAGCATCCTGGACTTCTATGAGGGAATAAAAACTAGATTTAGCATACCTACTACAATAATATCTGATAATCCATTAGCATTCATTGGATTCAAGGTAACTAAATGGACTATCAAGAATGGGATCTACCTAAGCAAAATCATCAAATTATTATCCTCAGGGTAATGGCCAAGTTGAGTCTACAAACAAGAACTTGTTAAGGATCATCAAGAGGACTCTTGATGAAAATCAAAGGTCTTGGCATACTAAATTGAAATTAGCCTTGTGGGATGATAGGATAAATCCCAAGAGATCTATAGGTAACTCTCCATTCAAGCTTGTTTATGGAAGAGAGGCAATTTTACCCATGTCACTTGAGTTGCCAACATTAGAACTCTTGAAGCAGTTGGAGTTGTTGGATTTTGGACCCATGGAGGTTAGGTATGCAGAAATGATGGAGCTCTAAGAAATCAGAAATCATGCATCCTAAGCAATGGAGAAGGATCAAGATGTGATCAAGAAGACCTTTGATAGAAAGGCCAAGGATAGATCTTTCTAAGTTGGAGATCTAGTGTTAAAATGGGATGCAGACAGAGCAAAACTAGGAAAGCATTCAAAATTTTATGCCATTTAGAGTGGCCCCTACATGGTCATAAAGTGTAAGGTAAAACAATGCCTTCTAGTTTTCTTTATTGGATGGTGAAGAATTGTAGATTCCAGTCAATGGAATCCATCTGAAGCATTACTACTGAAGGAAATTCTCCACCTTGTACATATTATATTAGGTTTTCATTCCTCCAAGTGCTTATGCACATTGTTTTCTTGTAGATTATCTTTTCTTTCCCTAAGTGCTTTGGCGCAAGTTTTTTGTTCTAGGAAATGTGTTTTGCAGGCCTTACTCCAATCATGATTGTGTCCTACCCTCCATCTTCCTCCTTGCATTGTTATAATCAATTGGGGTACTAGACAGAGAATTTGATGACTCCATGCCCAATGGATTACTTCAGGAAACTAGTAACTTCATTATCCAGCAGGTAGATGACCCCTCTGAGTCACCAAAATTGTTATCCAAAATGAGCCCCTTGCTCATTTTGTGGTTAAATCCCTTCATTATTCCCTCTCTTGTGCCTTAGTCATAATTATTTTTACTTTTTAGGCACTCAAGACCTTCTGGAAATGGTAGAATTGGATAGATATTTTTCTCAGCTTTACAGAAAGGTAAATTTTTCCTCCTAACTCTATGTATTTTTGAAGTTATGGCTCGATGAAGATTTTGTGGGAATTTTTCGCATAGCCAAAATGGTGGAAAATGAAGCGCAGAAGGCGAGCATCCAATCAGAATGTGCCACATGGTACCGGATCGGTAGGGTGTGAAGATTCTTGGGGAAATTTTCCCAAATGCAAAAAAGTGGGAAAATTTCAAATTTTTGGCCTGCCAACCCGGTTTGGCCCTGTTTTGCCCTAAATTTTCAAACAACCATAACTTTCGATCCAGAGCTCATTTTTTTACGTTCTTTATATCAACAGAAATCTGGTGAAATTATCTACATGATTCTAGGCTCAATTTTGTATTTTGATGGATTTTAGAGATAAAAATTTGAAAAACACCTCTGGCACGTGGTAATCAACAAAAATGACGTTTCAACTACCATTTTTAATGAAGAATGGCTCACATTCTCTCCTAGCATGGTGAAAAATGTCAGGGAATGGAACTGTAAGGATGCCCATGCTATTTTATTATATTTTGGTTAGTGGTTGAATCTCCTCTGATGTTTTCCCATGTTTCTCTCTCTTGGGCTCGTTTTTTACATTGTAAAAGCCAGATTTAGCTCATTTTTTTAAAGGGTTGGACATTTTTTTATGTTTTGCAGGCTCCCTCTTTCACCTTGAAAATTGATTTTGTCAAATATAAGACCTCTTCCAAGACTGTAACATGTTTTCTGCCTCTCTGATGTTGTAATGCATGTATTTTTGATATTGGAAATGACAATGAAAGCTCTGTGAATGAGTTTCAATCCTCCATTTGTGTTTGCTCCATTTCTGACCTTTCATTACATTTTATCAGTTTGTGCATGGTGTTTTGTTGCATTTCTATGATCTATGTCAATTTATAGAAGTAAAAAATGCTCACCACTCCTTTGGTGCATCACCTTATTAGTATTAGTTTTAGTTATTTTGCATTCTCTATCTCTGTCCCCTTGGAATTTAGAGTAGGATTTTGAGTTTAAAACCTCTAAAACTTGCAAGTAATACACCTGATCAGAGGAGTTCAGGAACTAGCTAGTAACCTAGAGATTCTTTTCCCATTTTTATAAGTCCCACACTTGGGGAAAAGATTCAATGTTGTGCAATCACACTGGATGTCCAAAATGTCAAACTAGAAATCTAATCAACATTCAGGGGTGCTGCTGATTTTCTCCAACATCAAATTTTTAAGTCTCTTCTCCTGTAACATTATTTTTTATTAAGTTTCTAGCACATTTAATCTTTCACCCCTTCTTCATTTCTCTAAACACTCATCTTGTTAATACTTGTCCTTTTTGCACCTCTTCGTCACTCTTATCACTCATTTTGTTAAGTGTTGATCGCATTCATCTTATTAAGTATGTTATCCCTTAACATCAATTTTTATTAAATATTAGAGCACATCTGACCCATTTTAGTCTATTTTTATCTTAACTCTCATTTTTTAAAGAGTTTTTCATTCCGTTGACTCTTTTTGCCTCCTCCCTCTTAGCACTCATTTTGTTAGGGTCAAGCTTTATAATCTATTCCCCTCTTCCATCTTAGAATTCACTTTCCTAAGCGTTGAGTTTTCTATCCCACCTCTTCTTGTTCCTCTCTTCTTTCTAAAATGGTCAGAACACAACATAATGATTATAGTCCCTTTTAATGGAAGGAAATAAATACTTTCTAATTTATTTTGGAAGATGAAGAAAAGACCAACTTCAAATTTTTTCTATAGATGCCACTTTATCACAAGACAAAGACATTTTTTTTCTCCATCTCCTTGCAATGGGAGCAATATTTCCCTCTGACCTTGATGAGGATATGGTGAAAACCTTACAAGGATAACATAAATCCCCTAATAGCTCACCACCTGAGTCAATCAAAACATGATGATGAACAACCAAGTAAAACAAATGTCTATAATAAAGGTAAATCTAATGCTTCATCCCCGAATCCCAACAAATACTTGCTCAATCAAATAAATGGAATGGTGGAAAAAATGGCTATCATATCCTCTATAGTCACTAACAATGATACCATAGGTACTAAACACATGAATAAATGTGAAGACACCCTCAAAACTCGTTCTAAGACTAATAAAGAGAACAATCAGAAGAATGATAGTTCATCATTTATCCCACTTACCAATTTACCATTTTCTCAAACGTGGAAAATGATGAAAGACACTATTTCAAATATGCAAAAAATTGCAAACAATTCAAATTTGATGAATTGTGTCCATACCCTTTCCACATGGACATATTACACATACCCTTCCCATGCTCTTTTGAGATGCTCAAGTTCAACAAATACAAGGGAAAAACTGATCCTAGAGATTACTTTAAGGATTTCTTCATGGCATGCCAAGAAGTGGCTTATAATGATATCTTTCTTCTATTCACCTTTCCTAAAAGTTAATGAGCAAGAGATTTGTATCGGTTCTTGCACCTTCAAAAGGGATCTATTTCTACCCTCGCAGACATCTTGGAGAGGTTCTTTAAATATTTTTCTTTCAACATCAATTCCGAAGTCACAATGATGGATTTTTGCAGCACAAATTAATGACCAAATGAGATCTTTGCACAATTTTTACAATGATGGTGAGTAATTACAAGAATATTTGCATGTTCAATCCATGAAAATAAAATGATTAGAATCTTCATCCCAAATATTAATGGTAAGTTATCCTTCCACATACCAATGTAATGCCTCCATATTTTTGACGATTTATTAAAAATGGAACTCCATTGAAAAATCCCTCATTTTAGAAGGCTTGATTAAGCCTCATTATAAAGATAATGGGAACAATAACAATAACAATAAAAACATCCCTAGCACTTTTCATGATAAATCTAGGTACGTCAACCACAACTGCAATGTTGTCAATGATGGTTTCGAGGATACTCATAACATGCACAAATTATAAAACAACCCAGCTAAATAGACTAATTATAAACCATCTGTCATGATTCAAAGAAGATAAAATCCTCCTTGTGACTAAACATGATGAAAATATATGTCTTTGTGAGAGTCTCTTTCTAGTGTCTTACAACAGCTAGAAATTTCCAATATGGTCAACTATCCTATTACAAAACTCTTCCCTGAACGATAACCTAAGAAATACTAGTATATACCTAACACATATTATGATTTTCATTTCATTGATGGTCATCAAATAGATAGATGCAATAAAATTCATAACTACATCTAAGGCCTCATTGATAATAGAGACATTGTGTTCGAAGACCTACCACCTACCAAGGTAAAATCTCCTAAACTGGTTGAATCCTTGAACAACATCAAATATGAATCCATCATATCTTGTATCATAGACACTACTCCGTGCATAGTTTAACATTAGTTTACACCCCTTAGAGAGAGTATTTATAGTGTGTTTCAACAATTATAAAAGGATAACATGATTGAATATCCAACTACAAGGCCATTTTATAATGGTGAACCCAAGCATATGTGGTATAATGCATCATAATATTGTGAATGTCACCACATTTCAGTACATTATTTTGATAATTGTAAACATATTTGTAATTATGTTCAAGACCCTATTAATTAAATATCTATCTCTCTAGAGCTCGAGGGAAAAGATCTCACAAACTATGACACATAAAATTTCACAACTTCAAATGAAGAGTTGACTATTGTCCCCACTTTTGTACATAATAACACTCAATGATTTCATGACAACGATCAAGTATCTCTCCCTCAAAACTATCTTCTCAGTATTTTCCTTAATTCATCCAAACAGACACTAAATTTGTTTTAGACAACAACCTTCCAACATGAAATGAGATATTAACCTTGCTTCAATACTCTCTTCTAACATTTTATATAACTATAGACTCTGTAGAAGAGGGTCCATCATCAATAACTATCAAGTTTGATTCCATTCTTTCACTTCTAGCTCTTATGCCTAACATCTCAAGTCTTGTTTTTGAAACACAACCACAACAAGTTTGGACACTTGTAACAATGTAGCCTTATGTGTCAATATTATCTCAAACATAAAATCTTGTACGTATCTCATCAACGATGATTCCTACTTGTCAAGACATTTACATGAATAAAATCTATGAGGTACATATACTCAGGAATATCCTTATAAAACCTTTTCAAGATTTAATTGAAAATATTTCATCAAATCAATCACCCCTAGCCTCAAAGGAGCAACATTGAATATTTTATCTCTACAACCTATAAGGAACCTTGGATATACATCTAGAGATAAATACTTATTTCCTCACACTCTTCCATTCACACATGAATATGAATCTCAAAATATTTTCTTCCTCGACAATCCTCCTCTAACATGACATATATCTTTTGATCTCATAGAATATTTATAAAATCACACATCCTTGGACTTAGAACCCAAATTCCCAAGTCTCGTACTTCAGGACCTCTTCAATATTTTTATTCCCTCCTTTTACTTTGACCTTATCCTCCCAAGACTAGTAAGTTTGGACTTATCGAATCTTTATATTTCCTCCTTTGACTCAGATCTTGTCCACCCAAGTATCATATTTCAGGACTTATCGAATCTTTCAATTCTCTCCATTGAATTAGATCTCGCCCACCCAATTCTCATATTTTATGACCATTCAAATGTAATAAACTTGGATCTTTTTATTAATGATTTCATTTCAAAATTTCATCCATTAAAGTATCAAAGGAGAATAAATCTACACACTAAACAATTCCTTAAAGAATTATATGTAAATCAGAAGCAGAAAAGTGAGTACAAATAACTATAATAATTCCATCTATTGAAAGATATCTTAATCATACCATTATCATATCTTCACATTCTTCACCTATTATGACATGGTTAAACTTGTTCCTACTAGGAATTACTTGTCTCATCCCTGTTATGGTTTCTACCATTTGAGATATTCTTACGTATGGTTTTGTCTCGAATATTACTAATGGAAAATCATATTGTAAAATAAGCTCTCTCTTTAACAAAAAGCTATAAATTCTTTACGTAGACCTTTTTTAATCATCCATCACAATCTACAGTGTTTAACCCTTGTGTGTTAATAGTCACATGAGGTTGAGACTTGGTGGGAAATGTTTCTTCTTAGCAAGCACACTATTGACATAGAAGGAAAATCAATCTAAAATATTTAAAACTGTAAAATCATTACACCTTTAATCCTTCATAGTATTTGGTTATAATCCCATACTTCTCACTAGTAGTATGAGGATGAGAATGGAGGAAAATTTCCTCACTCACCTATGTTTTGCATTATGTTTTGAGCCCTTGTCTTTTATTTGTGATATGGGGAAACATGGAGAGGGTCCCTTTCAATAAAATAATAATAATAATTAACCAATAAAACTCTTATAAATCTAAATCAAAATTTCATAATAAAAAATATCCTAAATTTTTTCTTATGTTAAAGAAAGAAAACAATTCCTGTAACCAGATCTTGTCAATCATTAGGCCAACAATGGATATAATTCGAGCCAAAACCTATAAAGTGGAATCATCTTGGAATAATTCATATAATCTTGACTGGAGATGAGTTACATTTTTCTTGCATAGATCATTATTACATGTGTCTTGGCATCCATCATCTACACTTTTGTATTACTATTCACCTTGTTATCATGTCCTTCTTGGTTCTCTGTGATAAGCCCTCGCATATTCCTATTTTATTGGAGCCATGAACAAAGTGAAACACCCTATCATTTTAAAATATACATTTATTCTAATGGAAGGGTAAAAGAACAATAAAATGTCCCACTTTTAGGTATGTTTTGTACCATTATAAACATGAATGTTTCAGTTTCATTGATTTTCTAAAGGTAATAGCCACAAAACCGTACACATTCATGAAATTCCACAAACTAATGAAATCTTGTGTTTCGAGTTTAGAATACATGTAATTTTTTTTTTAATTGCAAAAAAAATGGTCTTTTTTTAAATTTTATTCATACGTTGTTTCTTATGTTATAAAAGAGGAATGACTTTCTCGAGTGGTTGTTGTAAAAGAAAATTTATTTTTTCACCGTGAAATTTTAGATATATGTTCAAGATTTGAATTTTGACATGATGTCAAATTTTCATATTTTTTTAAATTAATTATTTAGTAAAAATATTTTCAAATAAATGGCGTACAAATGTTTATGTCATTAACTTTTAAGATTTCTATCAAAATTGATTTATTTTTTCACAGGCACGAAGAAGACTTCAACAAATAGTAAGTTTATTTTTTTCAATTTTTTTGATATATTTTGCTATTTTTCAAATTGGGTTGATTGTGTATGATTGATTGTCCTAAAATACCATGTGTTAGCAAAATAGTAAAAAAATAGTAAAAAAAAATTTAAAAAAATGAAAATTATATTTTTATAAAGCTAATAAAATTCTATATTTTGTGTTAAATTTTTGTAATTTTATTCATTTGTTAACCCTAATTACATGGCACCTAAGTGGCACATTTTGGCATAAGATTATCCTCCAAATAGATTTGGCACCCAAATGTGCCACATAGGTGCCACATAAGGGGGTTCACGCGAAGGGGGTTCACGTGAACCCCCCTTCACCTGAAACCCCCTAAACCTTAAGTCTGCTACCCAAAACTATATAAATATCTATATATAACTCTTTTCTACAAAAATTATTTGAACCCAAAGTGGTTCACATAAAGGAGTGTTAACACAAACCCCCATTCGTGTGAACCACTTTCTTTGGCCTACGTGGTAGTTTCGACAAAGGGGGTTCACATGAACACCCTCAATTTCTGATCGTGCCCAACCTCTTAATCACATTTTTGGGACATGAAGTGGGACACAAAATTATGCTTTGACCCGGAATGAAATGTTTACAATTGTTTACACCTATGTTTAAGCAGTGCACCCCTTTACCAAGTTTTAAAAATACCAAATACATTCAAATATATGTCACATAATTAAAAAAAAATCAAATATGTTTCACAAAATACAAAAACAATATTAAATTTTTTAAAAATCCAGAAACTATATAAAACTATCAAAATCAAAATATTTAGATAATATTTGACCAACTTTCAACAACTGGAAAACATAGTTCATCAATTTCACCATTTGGTGGCGCTTCTCATGATGATTCTAGATCATATTTCTATAATCATTTTAATTTCCCATGGTGTATATCTATGTGTGAGGAAAGAAATTATTTACCAATTTGCAATATAAACTTTCTTTGGACACACTTGGATTTCACATTTTAATCCAATATAGATCAAAATTCAATGGTGTCCAACAAGATTAAGTTTAGGATTCCTATTCTGCTCTTGATCTTGATCAAATCCTCTTGCATTCTAAGCTATCATTTGGGGGAAATAATATTTTTCTAATTATTCAATATGGAACACATTCATAGTGTCATTAGAAGTCATGTATAAATTATGTTGTATTGTTGTGGTTTTTCCACATTGTGACGATGCTTTTATTTCTTATCAGTTTGTTATTATGTTGTACTGTGTTTACCTTTACTTTAGACCAATTGTAGAAAATTTATTTTCATCTTAGTTCACATATATCTTTGGTGTGGTTCCTTCTTGTTCATATTGGGTTTGTTTCCAATGCTTGTTCTGTGTCTTTTTGTTGCTTGTACATGTTGTGTTTTCTTCCTAGTTTATTAAATAAGTCATGGAGTGTTTTATTTTTTATATATATTTAGGTTTTTTTACATTTATTTTCATTTGTATTTAAATTTTTTCAACCACTTGCAAAAATCCAAAAAATATATATATTTCAAAAATTTCAAAAAAATAAAAAATAATAAAACAAAATTCCAACAAACATTCACTTATCACATAAATCCTAAAATTGGACAACCCTTGAAGTGGATCTTTCAACATTTCAACTAAATATTTATAAATTCATACATTTATCTACTACCCTAGTGATCGTTCCAATCTTAAGACTATCAATACACTTTCTACACTTTCATACCTTTACATAGGGGAAAGTCACAATTATTTTTCCTTCATGATATAACTTCACTCACATACTTTGTAAAATGGATACCACAAGAGTATCATTCAGATTACATTACTCATATCTTCTTGTTTGATCTGATTCCCACATTTTCCATTAATTTTTAGGTTTACAAAAAAATTTAATATGCATAATCATCATTGTGCATGCATAAGGGGAATAGTTTATTGTCTTCATTTTTGAATTTATGTTGCATTTTTTATGTTTAATTTTTCTACCAATTGCAAGTAGTGTGGTAACATATTCATTCCTTTTTAACCCTAATGCCTACACTTACTGTGTATATTGTTTTTTTTCCCTTTTTATATTTTTTTTTTGTGTATGTTTTTTTACACACATCTAGGTTACCCATATTCATTATTCCATAATCATGATGAAAAATCTCTTGTCCAACAGTAAAAATAGGGTTTCTATAAAATTTTATTATCCAAATGATGCTCATGCTACGAGCATAGTCCTTCATATCCTTGTTCACAATCCCTTGTCTTCTTCCTATCAAATAGATGCCTAGCACTTTTTTGTGTCACCCACCCACTTTAGGGGGAATTCCCTCACCATCCTTTTTATTGTGGCATCCAAATGCTTCACTATCTTCTCATCTACATACACCTACTATGTTTAAAATTTTATTTCTTCATAATAACACTTTAAAGAGGGGAAAATGTAGACACCCTAAATTCACAAACTTGTTTCCATCTTACCCTAGTTCATCTCCCTTTATAATTGATCAATCCAATTAATTAATCATTTCACCTTGTTAGGATTAACTAAATTAATCTCTAATGCACCTTAGCTATATTAATTTTGATTTATTAAATACATGATTAAATAGTTATCTTACACAGTGTAACTAATAAAATTATTTACTTAATTAGGAAAATACACCTATTTTCATAGTCAAATATGACTTCACTAACCTAGTTGAATCCACTTGGACTCCACTTCACCAATCCATTCAACTACACTTATAAAATCCTAGAAAGGTTGGGGAAATTTAATTGCACGTACAACCACCATTCCAAATGAAAATTTCACAACTAAATTTATTCAATATCCCTAATGGGAATAAATTCATTTGAATTATCTCTTGATCGTCAATCTTGCACCCGTGACTTAGATCTGGAAGAACCAAGTCATTTGTCACAATAATGGAATTGTCCCCAAGTTATGGGACCTTACGTGCTTCGAAAATATCTCCAGAAAAGGTCAGTTCCTCTATCTAATTATATTGCTACTGCTACTCCTAGTGCTAAAGAGAAAAAATAAACTAACAGTGCAAACGGACCAGTGATAGAAGGATAAAATGAAAGGAAACCTACACTAAAAGGTGATATAACCAAAAAAGAGGGATGAACACTATATTTTCTAAGAGAAAAATGAAGGTAAATGCATGAAATAAGGCTAGGCACATGTAACACAACTAAATAAGGAGTTGTAAGCGACGTAAAATGGCACAAATGGTATGCAATGAAAAAGAAAAGGAAAGAATATGTAATTTAAACAAGTTAGGAAAAATAATAATAAAAAATTGATGCTTCTATTAATTCTAGAAATGCACAAAGTTATTACAATGGTGAAAGAAACCGATATCCACATGCAAGAGCCAGACCTAGAGATCTATGATTTTGAGTAAAAAAAATATGAAGTCTTTAGAAAAATGCATAAGAATCCAAACTGTCCAACCTAACAAATGATCCGAGCTCTTACATTTATAGATGAATCCCTAGAAGAAGAAGAGAAGGAGGGAAAACCCAAATTTGAAAATAAAACCACCAACAAGAAGCATTCAATACCTGTAAATCCATATGGAAATCTATCAAATACATCTCCTAAAGTCTATTTGAAATGTTGAAGAAGGATGGAAAATCAGATCAAATCATGTGGTTAGAGCAATTATATCTTCTCATTAATGCTCAGAAATATTTTTTCCTATTTCTCACCTACCAGATCCACCAAGAATTTGAATTTGAA
This sequence comes from Taxus chinensis, assembly GCA_019776745.2. Classification (NCBI taxonomy): domain Eukaryota; kingdom Viridiplantae; phylum Streptophyta; class Pinopsida; order Cupressales; family Taxaceae; genus Taxus; species Taxus chinensis. Next base: position 396,887,708 of record CM034156.1, on the reverse strand, counting down.
TGTCTAGCAATGTAATATACATCAATAGTTATCGATTGAGACTAGGTGCATATTGATTATAGTTTTGTATCAGGAGATACGTCTATCAATAGTTTTTTAGAGTCATCTTTGTACGTAAGATACGTGGAACACACAGATTGGTTGAAAGGATGGAAAAATATGAAAATGTTCTTGTCATTTCTGCCACATGTCACTCATTGTTTTCTTTCAAGGATTTAATGCCATATTGGCATGCTTCGATTTTTTGTGTGTGGCACACTCAAGTGTGCCAAAGGATTACCTAGCACAAAAAGGTGCAAAGGAGGGTGTAATGATATGTGTGTAGAAGAATAAGGTGTGGGAAGAAGGAAGGAGGAAGACATGCAAGGGGAAGATGGAATAAAGAGGAAAAGGAAAAGGAAGGGAATAATGGGAAGTGTGAAAGGGCATGCGAGGACAAGTAGGGAGGTGCATGAGGAATCTACACCCAAGGGAAAGTGATAAGTGAAATTCATAGCACAAAACCTTGTGATGAAGATCTCAAAGCCAAAATATAAATAGAAGTTACTGAAAGAACTAGGAAAGTTATTTGGCTAATAGTTTTGGTGACTTTTGGAGTCATCTACCTACTAGATGAAGGATATTTGTATCCTAGAGCATCCATTGGGCATGGATTCCTTTATGTAATCATGAAATTTTGATTTGTAACTTTGAATAATTGTTCCTAAATTCACTTGAAGGATCATTTATTGACTCTACTCTGGATCCTAAAAACTGCTAAAAACTGTTGGAAGAAGATCGATACCTTAGAATCAAAGGAAGAGTGTGTGCAAGAAGCATGCAAGAAGAAATAACTATGTACGAACAAATAATGTGCATGCTGTACACTTAGAGGAATTAAGATTACTCTAATATTTACAAAATGATGTAGTAAACTTAATGGAAGGGTTTGAGATAGATCACATTTACTTGAATTTGTAGTGTGGCTCCATGAAGATGAGTTAACTAGAAAGAGTTATAATATTTTCATGATTTGATGATGTATGGGCCACTCTAAAGTGCATGAAACTTTGAATTGCACCCCGGTTTAGCTCTGTCAGCATTCCATTTCCAAACAAAGTCCCCAACATTGAAATTTAAAGGCTTGGCCTTTCTGTCAAACCATTTCTTTGTTGCTTATTAATGATGTTCTAGCTTGATCATGGAAGACTTTCTTGGTTCTTCAAGATTAACCAACTCTTCCATTTTGATTTCTTTTTGGTCTATGCCTTCAAATTATAGCTACTGGGAAAGTGCCAATGAGTTCAATTCTAGCATCCAAGTAAGGGTAGCCTCCTTTCCATAAACAAGATTATAAAGAGAAGTTCCTATTACCTTTTTAACTATGATATTATCTACCCAGATCACACGCAAGACCTTTGTATGCAACTATCTTTGGCTAATATTCATTATGTGCTTCATGATCCTGGCCTTGGGGGTAATAGTTGGAAGAAGTATTTAGATAGATGCCCAGATTTAGATCCCAATAAGTGATTTTAGTGTCAAGGAAGGCTTTTGCATTATTAGAGATAATGGTTTGAGGAATGCCAAACCTTGTGACTATACCTTCAAGAAATTCAAGAGGACTAACTTGGTTGATTCCTTGAGTGCGACAACTTCTATCCATCTAGTGAAGCAGTCTGTAGCTATCAACGCTCATTTGTGTCTAGCACTTGCAGGTGGATTGATCATTCCTATGAAGTCAATACCCTATTGCACAAATAGCTTATTCATTTGGATTGGTTGGAGGGGGAGTGTTGTCAATCTCATCTTTCTCATAAAGAAAGTGCATTCCTTGCATTTATTTACCCACTTGTGTGCATCTGTAAACAGAGTAGGCCAATAGATACCTACCATGATGATCTTCATTATTGTAATTTTTGAAAATAAGTGTCCACAAGATAATCCATCGTGAAATTATATTAAGAATTTTTTAGTCTACGTGCCATTGATACATCTTAACAACACGCCATCAATATTTTCTTGAAGATAATTCCATCAATCAAAACATAAGGGATAGATTGTAACCTCAAATGTATTCTCTATTATTTGTTTAAACTGGGAGGGTATGCACCCTCAGAAAGGAATGTGATCATGTCCATCATCTACTCACGCGTGTTAGGGTCTTTATTCATCTCAAGTTCTGCACGTATGAGATCCTCATCCAGAAATAATGAAGCCTCAGAATCATTCTGCACATCCTCAGTAATCTACTTGAAAAGCATGCTTCCTCTTACTGGTTTCGTGGCTTTGATAATCACATCATATTCCATGATTTTGGTTACCCATCTTCCTCTCTTTTCAATTATTTCTTCTCCCATAATGAATTATATGATAGAAGAGTGGGAGAATAACACCTTGACATGATTTGTGGTTAGCATAATTTTAATTTTCATGAATGCGCGCATGATGGAAAAGACCTACTTCTCTGGGTGATTGTATTTTAATTCATAATATTTCGGTGCCAAACTAAAGAAAGCCACTGGTTATTCTAGCCCTTGTTTATTTTTTTGTATTAGGACAGCAACAACACTCGTATCAGTGCCAAAAACATAAAGGATAAAATAATTTGAATAATTTGGTTTTATGAGTGCTGGTGCACAAACAATTTCTTGCTTGATTTTTTTAAATCTCTCTCTTCCTTCTATTGTCCATATGAAGGCTATGTGCTTATTGAGCATCAGGGTGATGGGCCAAACTAGACCTCCAAAGTTAGGAATGAAGTGTCTAACAAAATTGATCTTACCCAGGAAGGATTACAAGGAATTTTTGTGCACTAATAAGGAAAGAGCTGGGATGGCAGAAACGTGCTCAAGATAAATTGCAATGCCATCCTTTGAAACCACATGGCCCAATATCTTTCCCTGTACCACTACAAAATTTCAGGTCTTGGGGTTAAGGGACACCACATACTTTCTGCACCTCTCAAATACTTTCTTTAGGTGGGTCATATGATCCTTGCTCTACTTTGAGAAGATGGTTATGTCATCAAGGTAAACCAAGATGAACTCATTGATGTAACCTTTGAAGCAATGTCCATGGCATGCTAAAATGTAGCACCCGCATTGAATAGAATGAAAGGCATCTGTTGGCTAGTTTTTCTGCACAGCTAAAAACCTAGGCAGTCATGAGATAAATCTCCCTCATTTACCAGTGAGGCTGCCATGTAAGATTTTGTCAATTAAATTTCCTAATATCTATTTTTTGGTCTTACTTTAACTATGTAGCTCATGAACCATAGCTAGACATTTTTCCAGCAAGTAAGTAGATGAAAGAGAAAGGAAATATCTACAGAATAAAAGAATAATAGGAAATGGGAAGAAATGAGAGAAGATGTGCAACCCAATCAATAATTTAAAGATTTGATCGCATGCACATAGATTAAAAAAATAGATCTAGAAATGTAGAATTCAAAGCAAAGGAAAGTTCTAGATCTAGATCTAAGATAACAAAAAGTTTATGCAAAGATCTAAAACTAAATTAGAAACAAATTCACCATTGACACAAAGTTCTCTAGAAATATGCCTCCTCTCTATTCCTCAGCTTTCAGAAAGCTATCAAGGGTTTTAGCTCAAATTATGGAACACAAGAATGTTGATTACAATTTTTGATCCTTTAACCCATAGGTTCTTCCTCTATTTATAGTGTATATAAAGGAAAAATTACAAATAGAAAAGGTTTCAATGAATTCCCGCATGAAGAAGCTATGAAAATGGAAACAACTAGCAATATTCCTCCTGGAATTCCTCTTTCCATGACATGCATAATTTATAACTAAAAAATAGAACCTTCTATTTTACATGTCTGCCACCTATTTCCAAGTAATTGACTTCTTCAAGTAACAACTTTTAAACCAATCACTTAAGTTTAATAATTTAATTGATTGCTCAATTACTTTTTCAGAGAAAAGAAAAGAAAGAGGAAAAGAAATAAGAAGAAATTTGCAACCCTCCTAGTCTTTTTCTCCATTCATACTCTGCATGTTGATCCAACCTGTATTGTACTTCTAGTTCACATATTTCAGCAGTGAATGATTTGAATGATATCTTTGTCCTAGATCTGAGATACTCCCATATGTTATTGAATTATTTCCTTTGATTCTCACCAAACATGATCTAGAAGAATCTAACTATGATTTACCTATGGGTGCTACCTCTAACATGTCTTCCCCTTTTATCTTTGAAGCTTTTGCAGTTCTTCTCCAGTACATGCACCAGTGCAATGTTTGTCGTAAATAATTTAGACAAAACTGATCTTTTTTATTTTTAATTACATATGAGCAATTTAAATTCTGGAAAGCACTTTGGGTGAATGAAAATACAAGTAAATTCAATGAAGGCTTTAATTGGAAGATTGGGCCCACATGCACAAGATCCTGGAAGGAATTTTCCATGCATTGACTTCTACACGGGATATGTTAGAAACAAGAGGATGCATGTTTTCTAGAAGCCTTTATAATTATGACATCTAGATCTGTCAATTAAATCACTGATAAGTTTAGGGACAATTTCTGTATCATTGATTTCAACAAATCTGGAAGCTATGCATGTTTCTACTGATCTTTCTCTTTCATCATGCTTCAATATGGCTAGAAAAATCTTTGTCTAAGCTCTTTTTCTTTTAATTCAACTAGTTACCCTTGCAATTAGATCAGTTTGTACATATCCAGAAACTTCTTCAGATTCAGAAGCTATATTCAATGTACCTAACATTGATTTGAGCACCTGTGATGAATAATTGTAGTTAATTTAGACAAAGATGGAGTCTAGGGCATGAATACTTGATTTTTATCACAAAAACCTACATATAAAGCCTGATGCCCTAAAATTTGAGGCTTTGATTACATGCAAAGAAAGAAAGAATATTATTTAATTCACCAGAGCACTTATACTAACATGCAGATGCTTAGAATGACCAAAATTAGGCTATTCCAACCCTAGGCACCAAAATTGGAAGCTTTGCAATAGTGGAAAATAAGCATTAATGCAAAATCCTCCTTCTTTTGGTGCCAAAACCTGTCTGGGCTGTAATCATCATAAAAATAATTAATTTCTTCTTTATTATGGCATCCCATGCTTATATAATCCTTATCATACTATTTTTAATCATTTCCCTTCCTATTTATTGCAACTTAATTAATAAACAATCATGCTTATTAACCCAAATTGGGTGCCCAATTATGCATGTTGTTGGTTTCTTTAAATAAATTTATTTTATTTAATTTTAGCATGCATACTTGACTTCTCTTTAGCTCTTCCACTTACATTGACTTTCCTTCTATTTATGGTGCCAAAATTGGTTGAATAAGCCATTAATAAATATTATTAATTGCATTGTTATTCACCCATGGTGGGTCACATTTTTTAGCAAGGGTAATTTCCAAAAATAGGAAGTCAACTTTTATGTGAATTTCTACCCTACAATGTAGCTTCAAAATTCTCCTCTTTTACTTAAGTTGTTTGACTTTTATAATGAGAATTTATACCCTGTAAGGCAGGTAAGAAATTCCTGATGGTGCTTTAAGTGATTTTCTTTTATAATGGGAATTTTTACCCTGTAAGGAAGGTAAGAAATTCCCACCTACCCGCCACCTCTAATTTTCCCATTACAGCTTAAGTGACTTTGACCACATGGGAAAAATTACCCTATAAGGCAAGTAAGAAATTCCTGTATGCCTGTCATTGCAAAACTTCCCACTGGTAACTTAAAGTCTTCCTTCCAAAAATTGTGACTTTCTTGGGAGAGGCTTTTTGTGCATGACTTCATCTTTTTTGGTTAGAATTTTGCATTTTGAGGTTGATTCCTTCTGGTGTTGCGTCAATATATAATCTCCATATGCTTCAAGAAATTAAATAGACTATATTGTTCAAGGAACAGACCTAGGAGAATTTCATAGAGAAACTGTGGAGAAAACTGGATAAAAATGCAAAAGAAATAAATAAAAGTGAAAAATGTCACCAGAAGTTACAGACAATGCCCTGAATTCATTCCTGGTGAAAACCCTATTGAGATGAGTGAATATTGGCATGAAAAACTTCAATAGGATTCAACTGGAGCACAATTTACTTCAAACAAGACATTATTTATTAAATAAATAATTAAATAAAAATTTCCCGTAGACAAAACTTGCAGGAGGGATAAAATGAGTTTGGACATCTTGGTATTTTTTGAAATTGGCTCATATGACTCACTAGGAATATACTAACATAATACAGACATTTTTTGGAAATAAAAAACACAAAAAGACCCATTATATTAAAATAATGATTTTTTTTAAACATGTGGTAGTCTCTGATTTGAGAGTAAAATATGGAGACACTAGTTGGATCCATCTGTTGAACATCTTTACTTGGTCAATTCCTTATCAACTTTATCTTGTGGTGGCTCATCTTTTCTTCTCTCTATGGTGGATAATTCTGCATCAACTTGCTCTGTTCCCATATTTATTTGTTGCATTTCTAAGGAAGAACTATCACCATGTTCTTTGTTCTTATTCAGGTATCAATCATGCTTGTTGAAAGTTCTCACTAAGGAAACTAGACCCTTGGGGATTTTGTTACCTTTTGGTTGGACTATTCCACTACTATCATCATAGCCTAGATCATTTATGCTTGTGACTATTTTATTTGGTAGTGACTTACTCCCTTCAACATATAACTTGTCAAAATTGCCTTGTTCCAGAAATGAGATGTTTGTTTGTCCTCACTTAGAGTCTTCCACTATTCAACATTATTAGGGACTTTGGGGTGGTATACCATCTCCAATTTATAGTTTCCTTGCCTGAATATGGAAGGTGGTCTATCTAGATTCAATAGTGCAGCTGTGACTACCAAAGAATCTACCTTGGAGTTCTCTTTGGTTAGAATGAATTTGATAGAGAAGGCTGCAAAATCTAGTGTGGCAGAAAGTACTTTATCTCTGTAATGCTTCAGCTCATCTCTTTTGACTTGATTTTTCCCTCAAACTTGCTTTACTATAAGTTCAACATCTCCTTGGGCTTTGAGGAGTTTTACACCTTTCTTCTTAGCTTGCTCCATTCCTAGCAACAATGCTTCATATTCTACCATATGATTGGTGTTCTCAAACATCTGGGGGTATGGGAATATCTCATGATCTATAGATATTAGTAGAATGCCGACTCCTGGTCTGAAAGAACAATAGGTGCCTTTAAAATCTAGAGTACAAATTTTTTTAGCTCCTTTTGGTTCTGGCTCTGGTTGAAGTTCCGGTTCTAGTAAATTTTTATCCATTTCCAAGAAGTAGACCCCACGGTCAAATTCCTGAAAAAGAATCTGAGATCTAGGTTGCTCAGATTTTTTCACCATGTACTTAGACTTCTGTTCTAGCTTTGGCTTATGATTTATTCCTTTGATAGGAATAAGAGCACAGGACCAATCCATTTTTACTTCTCCTCCCATCTATTTGCAAAAGTTTCTTCTCAGTAACATCTCGTAGGAGACATGAATATCTACAACTAAGATTGTCATCTTTAATCTTTTGTCAGGAAAAGCTACCATAACAACTTGTGCATCTTTGATTTTTCTGATTAAAGGGAGTTGTCTCTCCATGGTATATAACCTTCCTATGGTCTTCGTCAAGGTAATCCCAAGAGTATCTGTAACTTTATCTGGCATAACATTGTCAGAAGTACCTGAATCTAAAATGTAGTTGCTTAACTTGAAACCACTAAGCAATAGGGAAACATAGAATGATTCTACTATTTAAGAAGATGGTGAGTATTTAACAACTATAGTGTTGTTATGGGGAGGAGTATCCTTTGGTTTAGGGAAAAGGAATTTTGATGTATTAGATTTTCCTGGTGATTGTATATATTTGACTAGCCTATTTTACTGCTTAGGAAAGACTCTCATGTATTTAGCTTCTAACATTTTAATCCTAGTTTTCTTCACATGATCAAAAATGTTGAAGGAAGGTATAGATTCAGATACCTGAGCTACTTTCTATGAATGAGATGAAGAACTCACACTTATATCTCTGGGAGCTAAAGAAGAAGGTAAAGGGATGCCCCTTCTTTGTTCATTAGCTAATTCCTCAGTTTGGTGAGTTTTTGATTGTGTAAATGTTGCATATGTATGACCATGATCCTCTTCAAGAAGATCCTCATAGTCATGTTCATATTTGTAGCTTAGGTAATTAATGTTGGAGTCATCAGAAGGACCTACAAATCATCATTATTGAGCTGATCAGTGTTAGCTTCCTAGTATTCTTCATTCATATCCATGTTGTTTTTGGGAGAAACTTTAATTGCTAATTTTTGGGAAATAGCAATGCGGTTCCGATTGTTCTTGAAATTTTGACTAGGGGAAGTGTCATTTCCTTGAGCCATTTGAGCCATTTTTTCTTCATCTATGACATCTCATTTGCTAACTTTTTCAATAGTGAATCGAAAGTAGTAGCAGAGGATGAACTTTCAGCTCTAGAAGTGCTTCTCTTTATATTTCTAGCCATGATGAGGTCATCTTCAAATTTAACTGCCATGTTTTGGGCTACTAACAAATTAGCAGAACATGATCTCTGTAGTTGATAGCTTACTTTAAGAAGTAAAGATTTGATGAAGAATACCTTTTGATTACCATCATTCAGTGAAGAAAATGCTAGAATTTTGTATAGTAATCTTTGGAATTTTGCAATAAAATCCTGCATGTGCTCATGTGGCTCCTTCAACTGAGTCAGTTGACTTATCAATGTACTGGAATCTTCAACTACCTTGAATGTTTTCATGAACACATCCCACATAGTATCCCAGTTGGTTATGGTGCTAGGAGCTAGCCGGTAAAACCATTCTCAAGCCAAGTCATGTAGGGTCTCTATGAAGAGTCTAATGGACACATCTTCATGTTCGACTGCAAGCACTCCATAGGATATGAAAAATGTAGCCAAGTGGTCATGTAGATTCTATTTTCTATCTCCAAGGATTTTTGTAAAATTATTTCTTGTCCCTCTAGGTAGATCATGCATAGGAGGAGACAAATTCAGAGGTTCAAAGGCTGTACCTTATGGAACAGGTGCTACAAGGAAAAGTGGTTGATTTTGCATCATGATGAATGAAGCGTGTCTTCTTTGAGAATAGACTTGGTGAATAATTCCAACTTCTAAATTATATTGAATATAATTTGGATCTAGAGGAGTATGTACTCTTCTTCATGGTGAAATACTAGATTTGTGACCTCTAACTTGAGGAGGATGATTGAAATTGAATTGCTCCTGCAATCTATAGAAATGATTAGTCTTTCCTTGTGATTTTATAAATCAAGTGAATGGATGTTTATCCAGGTTGAGATTTGAATGGGAATAGACTCTTATATAAAAAAAATCTATGATCTACAAAGATAATTGTTCCCCAGTGGAGTCGCCAAAAACTATTGGCTAGTTTTTCTACATAGCTGAAAAACCTAGGCAGTAATGAGATAAATCTCCCCCATTTACTGATGAGGCTCTCATGTAAGATTTTGTCAATTAAATTTCCTAATATTAGTTTATTGGTATTACTTTAACTATGTAGCTCATGAACCATAGCTATACAAATTTGTAGCAAGTAAGCAGCTGTAAGAGTAAGGAAATATCTACAGAATAAAAAAATAATAGGAAACGGGAAAAAATGAGAGAAGATGTGCAACCCAATCAATAGTTTATAGATTTGATCACATGCACATAGATTATAACAAATAGATCTTGAAATGCAGAATTCAAACAAATGAAAAGTTTCAGATCCAGATCTAAGATAACACAAAGTTTATACAAAGTTCTAAAAATAAATAAGAAACAAATTCACCGTTGACACAAATTTCTCTAGAAATCTATCTCCTCACTATTTTTCATCTTTCATAAAGCTATCAAGGGTTTCAGCTCAAATTCTAGAACATAAGAATGCTAATTAAAAATTTTGATCCATTAACCCGTAGGTTCTTCCTCTATTTATAGTGTATAAAGGTAAAATTAGAAATAGCAAAGCTTTAAAAGAATTCCCACATGCGGAAGCTATGAAAAGGGAAACAACTAGAAATATGCCTCCTGGAATTCCTCTTTACATGACATGCATGATTTATAACTAAAAAATAGAACCTTCTATTTTGCATGTCTGCCACCTATTTCCCTGTAATTGAATTCTTCAAGTAGCGGATTTTAAACCAATCACTTAAGTTTTATAATTTAAATGATTTCTCAATTACTTTGTCTGAGAAAATAAAATAAATAGGAAAAGAAATAAGAAGAACGATACAAACCTACCAGTCTTGTTATGCATTCATACTCTGAATGTTGATCAAACCTATATTGTACTTCTGCTTCATCTATTTTAGCAATGAATGATTTGAATGATATCTCTATCATGGATCTGAGATATTCCCATATTTTGTTGAATTATTTCCTTTGATTCTCACCAAACTGGATCTAGAAGTAGGTGACTGTGATTTGGATGTGGGTGTTACCTCTGACATGTCTTCCCCTTTTATCCTTGAAGCTTTTGCAGTTCTTCTTTAGTACATGCACCAATGTATCTATTTGTCATAAATAATTCAGACAAAACTGATCATTTTTTATTTGTAATTGCATATGAGCAATTTTTAATTTTGGAAAGCACTTGGGGTGAATGCAGATACAAGTAAATTCAATGAAGGCTTCAATTGCAATATTGGGTGCACATGCACAAGATCTTGGAAGGAATTTTCCATGCATTGACTTCTACATGGGTTGTGTTAAAAACAAGAGGATGAATTTTTTTGGTAAGCCTTTGCAATTATGACATCTGGATATGTCAATTAAATCATTGATAGGTTTAGGGCCGATTTTTGTATCATTGACTTCAACAAATCTGGAAGCTATACATGTTTCTACTGATCTTTCTCTTTCATCATGCTTCAATATGGCTGGAACAATCTTTATCTAAGCTCTTTTTCTTTTAATTCTATCAGAATCCCTTGCAATTGGATCAATTTGTGTCGATCCGGAAAATTATTTAGATTCAGAAGATATATTCAATGTACCTGACATTGATTTGAGCACCTATGATGAATAAATGTAGTTAATTTAGACAAAGATGGAGTCTAGGGCATGAATACTTGATATTTATCACCAAAATCTTCATACAAATCCTTCTGCCCTAAAATTTGAGGCTTTACTTACATGCAAAGAAAGAAAAAATATTATTTAATTCACCAGAGCACTTATACTAACATGCAGATGCTTAGAATGACAAAAATTAGGCTATTCCAACCCTAGGCGCCAAAATTGGAAGCTTCCCGGTAGTGGAAAATAAACATTAATACAAAATCCTCCTTCTTTTGGCACCAAAACCTGTCTGGTCTTCAATCCTCATAAAAAAGAATTAATTTCTTCTTTATTATTGCATCCCATGCTTATATAATCCTCAACATACTATTTTTAATAATTTCCCTTCCTATTTCTTGTAATTTAATAAATAAACAATCATGTTTATTCACCAAAATTGGGCACCCAATTGTGCATGTTGCTGGTTTCTTTTTAATAAGTTAATGTTATTTACTTTTAGCATACATCCTTGAATTCTCTTTAACTCTTCCACTTGCATTGAATTTCGTTCTATTTATGGTGCCAAAATTGGGTGAGTAAACCATTAATAAATATTGTTAATTGCATTGTTATTCACCTAAGGTGTGTCACATTTTTTAGCAAGGGTAATTTCAAAAAATAGGAAGTCAACTTTGATGGAAATTTCTACCATGTACTGCAGTTCCAAAAATCCCCTCTTTCACTTAAGTTGTTTGAATTTTATAATTGGAATTTTTTCCCTGCAAGGCAATTAAGAAATTCCCGATGGTGCTTTAAGTGATTTTTTTTTATAATGGGAATTTTTACCCTGTAAGGTAGGTTAGAAATTCCCACCTTCCTGCCACCTCTAATTTTCCCATTGTAGCCTAAGTGATTTTGACTTCATGAAAAAATTACCCTAGAAGGCAGGTAAGAAATTCCTTTGTGCCTGCCACTGCCAAAATTCCCATTGGCAACTTAAAGTCTTCCTTCCAAAAACTGTGACTTGCCTGAGAAAGGCTTTTTGTGCATGACTTCATATTTTTTTGGTCAGAAGTTTGCATTTTGAGGTTGATTCCTTCTAGTGCTATGTTAGTAGATGATATCCATATGCTTTAGGAAATTAAACAGACTATATTGGAAAAATAACACACCTAAGGGAATTTCATAGAGAAACTACGGAGAAAACTTAAGAAAAACGCGAAGTAAATAAATAAAAGTGAAAAATGTTACCAGAAATTACAGGAAATGCCCTAAATTCATTATTGGTGAAAAACATATTGAGATGAGTGAATATTGTTATGCAAAAATTCAACAGGATTCAACCAAAGTACAATTTACTTTGAACGGGGCATTATGTTTTCAATTAATAATTAAATAAAAATTTCCCATAGACAAAACTTGGTTAAGGGATAAAATGAGTTTGGGCATCTAGGTATTTGTTGAAATTGGCTCATATGATCCACTGGGGATATCCTTAAATAATACAGACATCTTCTAGCAATAAAAACAAAAAATGACCTATTATTTTAAAAGAACAAAAAAAGTTAAACAGGGGGTAGTATCTGATTTCATATTAAAATTTCGAGACACCATTATCTTTTGATATGCATATGCTCCACACTTGGTTGTAAATGTTGTTTTGAATTGATACTCTTCCTTTACCAGGATTTGATTGAAACCTGAATACCCATCTAACATTGAGAATATTTGTGCACCACTCACAATAGGTAGAATCATCTCCATGGATGGAAAAGGATAATGATCCTTTAGAGATTCGTCATTGAAATCTGTAAAATCAACACAGAATATGATTTTACCATTCTTCTTGCACATTAGAACTAGATTCGTGACCCAAGTTGAGAACTTGATGGGAAACATAATTTTCACTTCAATGAGTTTGGATAATTCCTTTCTCATGAGGGGCTCTATCCTTGGATTCATTGGTCACTACTTTTTTCTCATGGGCTTGATACCATGATAAAGGTTAATCAAGTGTTGAGAAAAACTTGGATCAAAACACTTGAGGTATTTATACTCCTATGAAAATATATCACTGTATTTTTGAAAAAGAGAGATGAAGGCATGCTTTTCATTGCTTGCACAAGTCTTACTGAGTAAAAACTCCTTTCCGTGCACAATGCTCACTGGGGAGAAATCTTCTTGCACGAAACGCATATATTTTTTCTTCACCCTTAAACTCATCATCAGGACTAAACATTTTCTATAAGGTGACCAACCATTTAGGAAGCTTATTTGACTTCATTTGAATCATTTGGTCACCATAGTTGTCGTACAAGTCAGCTTGTATGCTTGAAGAGAACTCAACATCATTTTAAATTTATTTGATGATCTGTGCATCAATTTCAAATACTTACCATCTGGTATTGTTGTCTGGAATGGATGATCTGATCACCATCTTAATTGTTGAGTGTTTCCTTTGACAAATACCTCAACAGGAGAGAAATGAAAACTGATTGCGTCCATTAGATCATCTTCCTTATTCATTTTACATGCCACCACCTATATATTTAGAGCATCAAATTTATCAAGGAGGTCCCAAACACTATGCTTATAAGATTTGAGAAGATTATTCTTTTCCTGGAACTTGTTGGTAACCTAGTGAATAAGCAATTTTGTGTCCCTGAATATCTACATCACCTTAGTATTCTTCTTTTTAGTAATAAGAAGACCCTGCACCAATGCCTCATACCCTTCCATATTATTAGAACATGTGAACTGTAACCTATGAGCAAAGATTAATTTATCATCCTTACGATAAATGAGAACAACTCCTACTCCTGCGTCATTTCTACTTATGGATCCATCAAAGTATAATATCCATAGACCAAGTTCAACTTAGTCTTACTTGAGTGTGTGTAGCAACAAAAATTCATCTTCAAGGATGCAGTAAGTACCAAGCCCAATTTCATAAGCTTCAATTTTTTTCAGCATATGGGTCAAATTTATGGTTCCTCTCTACCCATTCATAAAGTACCACATTAGGAATAAAAGGTGGAAGAGACTTCTGTTCAAGAACTAAAGCTTGTTTCTCTGGGATTAAACAATCATCTTGAAGAGGGGATGGAACATATAACTCTACATGATAGGAAAATATCAGCTCAACTTGTATGCTAAACCGGGTACCATACCTTATCCTGAGTAACATATGAGACCAATTAGAAGACAAGTAACCACCCATTTTTGTAGTAAATTCTCTTGATATACATAGGGAAAATAAAGGAGGTAGGTCAATAATAGAAAAATATTTAGTTATGATGAGGCTTGGGCATGTATAAAGGGTCAAATCAAGATCCTTGATGATTTATAGGGTAGTGACAGTTGAGCCATCGAGTTAAAGGAATCCTTTAGAAAAGGGGCTATACTAAAGACCTAGGACATCAACTATCTTCTTGGACATAGTAGAAGTGTTAGTGCCCAAGTCTATCATGAAATTATGCACTATGTGTTTTCCCATTATCAAGGACATATAGAAGTGTAGGGTTTTAACATTATTACTTACTTGTTTCTCCTCTATCTGAAAATATTGATAGAAGCACATGGTTTTCAAAGAGTTGGATCAATTCCTGGAAGTTGGGACAAGGCCTCATGCAACAAATCCCATTGAGATGGAATAGTTAGAACATCCTAGATTTTGACATTTATATTTTTCTTATTCATCTGATCGATGATGGTAAATGGAAGACCCACTGACTTGTGAATTTGAGGGATAACATATTTTCTTGACTATTCATGTGTGGAAACAAAAGCTTTAGCTAAAGATGAGGCTTGTCCTACCAAAGGAGGGGCACACACTACTTCAGGAGGAGTTTTGCGTGAAGCCTCTTGTGTAGGGACTTGAGAAATTTTACCATTGGATGCCCTGGATGCATCTTTCTACTTCTTAAGTTTGGCTTGTGTTATAAGAATTGTGACCTACGCGACAGAATCAAGCATTCTCTTCTTGTATCTCGTGTTGTCTACAACTTGGGCATGTGGTCTAGTTGCATTATCTATAACATATTTTATTGGACATAAGTCCTTAGTGTCAACAAAAAATAGTTTTTCCTCTAAAGGAGCTTCGAGCCTTGGTTTTCTACTTCAAGGGAGCTTGTTAAAGGCTCACAATTTGAAGCATTCTATATCCTATAGGGTTGGGAGAGTGCATCATTGGCATAATGATATTGACTATGAGGAATGATACAAGGGAAGAACCATTCTAACACGTGCACAAAATTTTTCTAAACCAGAACAAGCACCTGACTTGTACTAGGTACTGGAAGAGATGAAGTATGATGAACAACTTGCAAGGGAAGACATGCACTAGCATGCAATCTATCATTCTACAAGTTATGTGTGTACCTTTGGTTTCCATATTGGTTATACCAAGGCTGATTTCTTTGGCTATGTGCCTAATTATAACTTCCTCTATAGGATTTCACCTGTTGTTTATCTAATGATATGACCTTATTTGAAAAATTTCTAATAAGGGTTTTTATCTTACTTTTGTTGCACTGGAGAGTAGGATGTTGATGTAACTAATTATGCACTTCTCTTAGGGAAATTAATAAGGGAAACTAAATGTTGGGGTACTTGCAAAATTTCTGGGAACAAGGGCATAACCGGTGTAAGAGCTATCTTTCCCACCAAAATAAGACTATTTTTTTCCCTTACTACAATATCATAAGTAGCTGGTAAATTCCTAACTCCCATGGATTGAATCATGACTGAGATATTGATGTTTACCACCTTTAGATAATATAAAAAAACATGCTAGCTTATAGGTCTTACTACAAGAGGGATTCCGTCCCAAGTCTTCTGAAATTTGATGTTAAAATTAGTCATCTTCTAATTAGGTTCCCTCCTTGTTCTTGTTAGTTGCTCCACCAAGTACAAGTCATCTCACTTATTTTGAAAATAATTGCAAAGAGTCGTTCCCATCTCATCCTAGGTGGAAATATATCTAAGTCTCAAGCCTTGGTACCACTAAAGTACTTTTCCTTTCAAAGAGGTTGCAAGTAGCCTGACTGCTACATCCTAATGTGTGATAAAATAGAGTGAACATACATTTTCTACATATTGGATATTATCTTGAGGGGTGACTTGATTCTATCTAGTAAATTATGGAATACTTATGAGCACACCATTTGGCATATCATGTTGCACAACTAGAACTAAGGGACTTCCTCCAGTGAAGGTAGAAAATTTCCTTAGTGGGGGAGGTGGTTGATGCGCCATGGCAGTGAACTCTAATTTTCTGCTGTGAGGAGGAGTTGAATGGGTGTGGTGTACATGAGATGCAGATGTGCACACAATATTTCTAGAATGAAATCTTCTCAAGGATAGCTAGAGGTACTCGAAATAATCTTTAGCTTCTGCACTTCTCCTTTTATGCACTCTTCTCATGAAAGGTGCTCAGGGATGCTAAAATAGAGATTTACAGATATTGGGAGTCATCAGATGTGTTGAAATGAGCCTCCAAAGACTAGAAATACTAAGTCCACACACCAGAAATTAGCAATATGAAATTTAATATTTCTTTAATGGTCCCACTGAGCATGGTAGAAATTGTTGGTTTTTAAACTTGCACCCATGTCTCATATCTGGAAGAATCGAGTACATTGTGACAATGATGGAACCGTCCCCAAGTTATGGGACCTTGCACACTTGGCATGGATCTTTGGAAAAGGCCAATTCTTCTACTTAATTCTACTATTACTACTACTCCTAGTGTTGAAAGAGAAAATGGAACTAACAATGCCAAGGGACTAGGGATAGAATGATAACAGGAAAGGAAATCTACACTAAAAGATGATAACACCATAAAAGAGGGATGGAAACTATATGTTCTAAGTGAAAATGAAGGGAAATGCGTGAAAGAAGGCTAGGAACGTGTAACACAACTTAAAATGTATTTACTAGATTAGTTTCATCAAACTCAACTACATAAGAAGCTGCAAGGGATGTAGAATGAAACAATGTGATTGCCATGCAAAAGAAAAGGAAAGAATAAGGAATGTAAACACATTTAGATAAATAATAGTCACAAAACGATGCTTCTATTACTTCTTGAAATGCATATAGTTGTTACAATGGTGAAAGAGGTAGATATCCACATGCAAGAGCCATATCTAGAGGTCTATGACTAAGAGTACAAAAAATATGAGGTCCTTAGCAAAATGCATCAGGATCTAAAATTTCCAACCTAAAAAATGAGCCCATATCTTACATTTATAGATGAATCCTTAGAAGAAGAAGAGAAGGAGGTAAAACCCAAATTTCAAAATACAACCACCAATAAGAAGCATTCAATGCCTATAAGTCATCCTAGAAATCTATTAAATGCATTTCCCCAAGTCTATTTGGCATGTTGAAGAAAGAAGGAGGGTGAATCAGATCAAATAGGTGGTTGGAGAAATTAGATCTTCTCATAAATGATTAGAAATATGTTTTCCCATTTCTCACCTATCAGATCCACCAAGAATTTGAATTTGAATGTCTACTAATTTATCCTATGTCAGAAGCTATTGATTGAGACTAGGCATGCGTAGATCAAAGATATGTAGCAGGAAATACGGTTTTCATATGTTTTTGAGAAACATTTATGTACACAAGATACATGGCACACTTTGATTGGCTGAAAGGACTGCAAGCTGTGTAAATGTTATTATCGTTTCTGCCACATGTCACTCATTATTTTATTGCGAGGATTTATCTCCCTATTAGCGGGCTTCGATTGGTTGTATGTGGCACACTCAAGTGTGTCAGAGTATTACTTGACACAGAAAGGTGTAAAGTAGGGTGCAAAGATATGCACGTGGAAGAATGAGGCATGGGAAAATGGCAGATGGAAGGCACACAAGGGGAAGATGGAATAAAGAGGAAAATGAAATGGAAGGGAAGAAGGGGAAGTGTGTAAGGGTGCATGAGAAGAAGCAAAGAGGCATGTGGGGAATCTAAAAATAATGGAATGTGCTAAGTGAAATTGAGTGCACACAACCTTGTAATGATGAGCTCAGAGCCAAAATATGTATATAAGTTACCCAAATAAATAGGAGAGTTATTTGGATAACATTATCACACCTTCCTTAAGTGTAATATTTAGCACCAAAATTCAATCACTTGCAACCACTTCTAACTTCTACCCAACCTATGATTAAACTAAAATTTTAATAGTCTAGTGTAATATAGATGTTATAGGATCATAAAATAACTAAATAAATATAATAAACAACTGTTGAAACAATACTCAAGAAAAATAAGCTATGAAAATATAAAACCCTAAGCACAAGGAAGGTTAGTAAATAATTAGCTCATCTAAAGATGACACAAAACTATGTTACAATAGAGACTGGTTGAATAAGAGGATGAAACTATCATACAAGATCCTAAGAAAATATATATCCAAGTTGGCTTCTTAGACTGGAGCACTTGGAAAAGAGATGGGGATTCCTAGAGTGCCCTTGTCTAAGATCTAGGTGCCCTGCGGAAATTGTCTTTGCAAATGACTAGAGAACTTCCTTTGAGGTGTCATTTAATGTTTTGATGTGTTCACTTATTATTGCATGAATGTCATTTTATGATCATTGAAGCACTAGTAAAACTGCAATAGAAAAATCATCTACAAAACCACAAACAAAGCATCAAAACCCTAAAAAAATAAATATGCATATGAAGGGTTCAGATTGTCCTCAACTACCAAATTGATGGAATTATCACTGATTGATGCACTACATCTTAGAACCAATGTACTTCTAGGTGTGTGTGTTCAGAATTATGCCCTAGGTTTCTCTTGTGTCAACCACACTTAGTGAGTAGCAAACAAGTAAGTTTATTTACAATGTAAATAATCTATTCATGGAAAAGATGTAATACCCTCCTATGAAATGTGATACAGATGAACCATTCCTTGTGCTTTGTGGTCAAGATATATGGATGCAAATGGAGCTATAGATTCCTTTCATGGATGTAATCTTAGGTGTTGATATCTAGTGTTTAGTGCTTGGTTCCTCATTATGGTCACATAAATTTATATTTATATGGTTCGCTTTCTTTAATTTCATAATTAACCCTGAAAAGGATGACATCGAACAATATAATAATTTAACGTGGCTATAAAGTGCCCAAAATTTTAGAGCAAAGTGAGAAGAGGATTAGGGCACCTAGGGCTCCCCATTCCTTGCTTGGCACCGTAATCAGAAATATCGAAAAAAAACATAAAATTAAATACTAGGAAAGTATGGGTGAAATATTTAAAGTAGCAATAGAAAATAATGTAAGATGGCTAAAAACATGGGTTAATTAGTTATGTTTTTCACTTAAGAACCATATGAATAGTTCTATGAGACCGGGGTTAAATAATTAAGCAAAGTACATGATTTATCATCTATATTTTCCCCCAATTTATGTTGGTGAGAAGAATACTCAGTAACATAAAGTAGATAGATATGCATAAATGATAACCATGTAGAGTAATTTAGAAAATGATCCAAGGGAATAGACAAAGTGTGGAGTGAAAAAAAGGTGGAGCATGGATACTAAGATGCAAAAGAGTAAAAGAGTGATGAGAGTGAACCTAGTGCAGAAGCACCTATGTAGATTCCAATGTGTGTGATGTTGATTTATGTTGTTGTTCGTGTTGACTATTTTCTTCCCATATGGATGGACCTAAAAAATAAAATATGACCAAGTAGTCAAATACGCATTTATATGTTTAGAAACATGTGTAAAGATGCATGTATATATGTAAAAAATATGTAATGAAAGTATGAAAATGAAAAAGGAACATGTGCACCTGATCTCTAATGAGAACAAGGGTATAGAAATGATCCTGTCAACATTGTGCAAGTTTTTTGGGAGATCTCATGCCAGTGGATGAAGAAGTGTAGGGAGAAAATTTTGATTTATCCTTCAACCTATAACCACTTTCCAAAACTTAAGAGATCTCTGTACTACCTAGTTTTTTGGGTGAACTGACACCACTAGAAAAAATTTTATATAGAGGAAGGTTTGGTTTATCCTCTAACCTGTAACTGCTCCCCATAATGCTAAGGACAATCTTCCTTGTAAAATCCATTGTGTATGGAGTTCTACAGACTGATCTGAACCCATTCACTTTGTAACCCACTATTTTATGGAAAAAAATAAAAAATTAACTATATCAGTATTGTGTTGTGTAGTGTGTGTAAACCCAAATGATTCCCCCCTATTTGCGGCTACATATGATGTTGTGGATAGGAGAATGCAGCCCAAAAAGAGGAAAAGCCTCCAAAAATGTACCCTACGGGGGAAGGGGATGTTCTTGGTAGAATCCAAGGGACAAGGAAACAATGTGGCTTGGATACAAGTGTTAGTAAAAATGAATATGCATGTATAAAATAATTTTACGCTACATAGACAATGTGTAAGAAAATTAATGCAAACACCCAAGAAGACAATATAGACTGCATAAAGTGGGTTACAAACATGGGACACAACCCACGGTGTCATAAGACTCTGAATTCCATAATGGTCACAAAATAAAGGTGTGCACAAAAGATAAAGGGAAAATCCCACATACAAATTCATATAATGACAAATAAGTTATAGCAAAGTAAGAAAAAACCATGGTGGGAAATAATCCTACAAAACAAATGTTGCACATGAAGCACCCATTAGCATGTTAGAATGATAAAACATATGTCAAACCATGTTTAAAATAATAAAGTAGTGTTCTATGAGAAAAATTAAAACAATAACACATGTAGTATATGAATATGGATGCCCCTATGAGCCATTGTGGGACTGGTACTATATCCAAGCATTTATGTTGTGTGTAACAATATTTAGAATCTGTAATCACAAATAGAAAGGAAATTGAACGTGCATGTGTGTATGGTAAAGATAATGACATACAAGATATCTATCAAGAATGTATAATAATATGTACTTGTCAAGAATGAACCATAAATGAGATTCAATCATCAAGAAATGGTCAAAATATGTGTTGTAAGTACCATGATGTGATGAGTATGTAGTGATGACATATGAAATAGAGATGAAGTGTGTGTAACAATGCATCCTAAGTGTATATCTGGACAAGATGAGTAGGAGAAGTGGTGATGTAGCATATGATGTATATCACTAAAATATTATCAGAATAGGTGATGATGAGGCTAGAGTAAGTGGTGATGTAGCCTATGACATATATCACTAACCTAGGAATGTTGCATGAAGAAAAATTTTGAATGGTTGAATGTGTGAGTTTTATTTGATCCATTTATGATGTATACCCTCAATATTCCAGTATGGACCATGATATTAGAGTGCATCATCAAGTAGTGAGTGCATCACATATGAATATATGTGTAACATGCAGAATATGTGTGGTAGACGTAGTGATGATACCATGTCATGTGGTGAGTAATGTGTATTGTGTAATGTAGGATGTGTAGTATTTAATGTAAGACACATGGATGATATGAGATGTGTAGATGTATAGTAATATGTAAGATGTAAGATGTAGGATGTGGGATGAATGTACATGAGATGTTTGAAGATGCATGATGTGTAGAGTCTATTTGTGTAGTGTGTGAGGTTCATGTTTATAGGATTCCCTCAAAGTCAAACATGAACTGAAGAAAAAGAGTGTTTCATAGGGTAATGTCAATGTGATTATATGTCAAAGTATGAATGGAATGAGAAGATGTTGGATTGTTATGTGATGAATATGTAATACACATGTTTTAATTAGAAGAGGGAGGGGGATGATAAGAGCCATGCCCAACAAGTATGTAAGTGATGGAGATTTAGTCAAAAGACACTAAGTGGATAAATGTAAGGAATTTATTTTTGAAAAGTGACTAGATGTTGAAGCAAGGACCGGATAGGGTCCTTAAAGTGTGAGAGTAAAAAAATGTCAGCTAAAGTTTTTCTTGTGTAAAGAATGGTTGATTTTGACTGCAAATGAATTGAGAGGTAGAGGAGTTGCAGTGATATTTAGAGGGGGTTTCTTAGATTGGCTCGTTAATACTGTAGGTGAATTAGTAGGAGGAAGTGTTGGACTAATTTAGAGATGTGTTTTCTTGACTCAAGTAGATTACATAGGTGGAACTTGAGTGATATAATACATAACACTAGAAGTGATGGTGTGGTTCTCACTAGACAGACAAATCAGATTTAAAAATCCACTTAGATGTATCATTTCTAGATGGGAATGTAGGATAATGTTTTGAAGTGAATGAGATAAAGCCTTGATGGTCAAGATGTTTTATTCTTTGCTATAACCCATATAAATCATTTTCATTTTTTCCATTGATTAAATATTAATAAAAATAATGAATACCTTGATATTGTCTAGATGATAAGGAGGATAGTAGTGAGTGGCCAGTAAAGTGATCAATTGATGACTAAGGACCAAATTAAGAATTTCATGTTTCTTAGTATTGAAATCAAAGGCGAGAGGATATGATAATGGTGTGACTTGAGGCTCACTGATATGAGCACATGTATTAGGCATAGAATGAAGATGAGATGTAGAAGGATAAAAAACATGACTCTGTGAGACATCCTTAAGATGTTGGATTTCAGATTTGAGAGAAGTAATCATTGATTCCATAACCTTATATTTTTCTTGACATAAAGAATGTAAAGCTTGAATTAAATTCAACATGGTTTGATTAGATGAAGGATAACGAGGACTAGGGTCATCAAATATATGATCAAAGATAAGATTTATTTTTTATGGTGGCATATCTTGAGGAAGATGCATGACATCCAAGGTTTTATTTAGAACAACCTGACAATTGGGATGCATTTTAAGTAAATCAGAAAAATAAATTTTAGGAATGTGACCACCCATGATAGAGGAAACATGAGGATCCTAAGCTTAGAAGTGGTTGGGTTCACCAAAATGAATAAACTAAAATGTGAATATTATAGTATAATCTAGATGTTATACGAGCAATAAATAAGACAATAAATAAAACAATAAAGTACTAAAACAATACCAAAGAAAAATAAAATATGAAAATATAAAACCCTAACCACAAGGAGGGTTAGGAAAATCCTTAGCTGATTTAAAGATGTCACAGGATTGTGTCATAGTGGATACTGGCTGAAAAGGAGTAGGAAACCATTGCACATGATCCTTAGAAAATACATATATGAGTTTTCTTGCTGGATTGGGCACCTGGAAAAGGGATGTGGGTGTATGTGGCACCTTGGTCTATGGAAATGACTAGAAAATATTCTATGAAGTGTCACTAAATATTATCTTATTTTCACTTTATGTATTGTGAATGTTATTGTATGATTTCCAAAGCACTAGTAAACATGCAATAAAAAATCACATGCAAAACCGTAAACAAAGCATCAATACCCTAAACAAGAAATATTCATATGAATTTTTTGCACTGTCCTCGGCTTCCAAATTGATGGAATTGCCACTGAGAATTGGACTACATCTCAAATCCAATGTACTTCTAGGTGTGTGTGTGTTTTCAGAATTGTGCCCTAGTTTTCTCTTATGCATGGAAACAACAAAATCCCCTCTTATGAAGTGTGATGCATATGAACCAGCCTTTGCGCCTTGTTATATAGCTGAATGGATGAAAATGGAGCTATAAATGCCTTTGATGGATGTAACCTTAGGTGGTGATAGCTAGTGCTTTGTCCCTCATTATGGTCACATAAATTTATATGTATATGGTTCTCTTTATTTAATTTCGTAATTAACCCTGAAAAGGATGACCAAAAAAAATATAAGAAGCTCAAATAGCTAGAAAGTGCCCAAAAAGTGAGAGGAAAGTGTAAATAGGATCAGGGAACCCACAGGGAACTAGAGTGTCTGGGATGCCCTAGTTAGAAATAGGGAAAACGTAGCATAAAAGTATAGACTGGGAAAGTATGGGTGAAATATCTAAAATAGCAATAGAAAACAATACAAGATGGCAAAAGACATGGGTTTAATTAGTACTCTTGTTCACTTAAGAACCATACGAATAGTAGTATGATACTGGGACCAAAAAATTAACCAGAGTGCATGATTTAGTGTCTACAACATCTATAAAATAACATGCATGTCCCTTTACAAATCCTCTTATATTCCTATACACTCACTCTGATAATTTGCTTTCCAATATCTTCATATTGGAAGGTATATCCTAGCTAAATCTCTACTCGTAGCATTATCAAATCCCCATTTGGATACCACTTTCAATATCACCCAAAAATATACCATTTACAAGTTTAAACAATCTCAAATCTTCCCACAACCTTATTTGAGGTTTTCAAGGAAGAAATGACAAGAAGGTTTTCATATGATTTTTACTTATCTTCCATTTTAGGTTGTTTTTCCATGCTTATAGTATGAAATTGGTAGGAGTGAGGCCTAAGTAGGTTATATCCTCTTAGGTACATATGGTTTAAAATAACTGAGTATCATAATGTACATTATTTCAATACTCATGATTAATGTTTAATGTGTAAGTAAATAGATCAAAAGAGGAGAGTAGCCTAGAAGAAGAACATATAATAGAAAATGGACCTTTGGCAGTAATCATATAAGATGGAATCAGTTTAACTCTATGAACAGTATTATGATAAGGACCCATAGCATAAGTAGTATCATGTAGGGTTAGATATTTAATCTGGTATTCAGCAAGACCTATAGAAATGCAGTGGCTATGAAATAAGGATTCATCAAATTCCTTTGGGTGAAATTCCAAATAACGAAGGGTGTCATCAGTAAGGTCAATAGTGTGAACACCATCATAATTAAAATAATTAGTCTCAACATAAAAGTATTATTCATAATTTTTAAGGAATTTGGCAAAGATGCAAAAGGTGTATGGGACGATATGGAAGGAGAAATGAGATTTGTAGTGTGATTCTAAATGGAGAAAGTGATGGGAGGATATGGAAGGATAAATGATATTAGTAGTGTGAGTCTGAATAGAGGAAGTGATGGGAGGTAGTGGTATAGAATTTGTATTTCTAGGCTCCTCAATATCATATATATCAAGACAATGTAGGGTGATTGGCTGCATTGGGGAATAATCATTGATATATTCCATGCGATATTATTTGAATGGGTCAGGATTAGTAGTAAAACTATGTTCATATCCATCAAAGAAAAACTTGACACAATGATGGAATATAGAAGGGATAGCTCACATGTCATGGATCCAAGGTTGTTCAAGGAGGAGATTAAATTATAATGGGAAATACATGACATAAAATTGAGTAATGATCTTACGGGTTACGAGTTTTAATTAAAATTTGATAGTAATTATGCATGCATAAGTGGTAGATTCGTAGCCATAAAAAAATAATATTAGAATGTTCAATTACACTATGAGGAATATTGAGTTAAGACAATAAGGATAGAGGACACATATTAAATGTATAACCATTATCAATGAGTACATGATTAATTTGGAAACCTTATATCTGATCCATCATTAAGATGGCATAGACACTAAATCATGTACTTGGGTAAATTTCTAGTTCCTAATCACATACCACTATCCATATGATTCCTAAGAGAGAAAAATATTAATTGACATCTATATTTGGCATCTTTTTATGATTTCTTACTTTCTATGTGGTCTTGAACACCCCACTACCTAGTCTGACTTTCACTACTTTATAATTATTTTCTCTATACACCAGTGCCTAGCTAGGATGCTAGTACTCAAGTGCCCTCATCCACTCTAGGAACCCTTGACCTCTTTGTATCTTGTTTTCTCCCTTTTGGAATTTTTTTCCTTGGTATTCGACCTTTTAGATGTTAATTACAAAATTCAAACAA
Organism: Taxus chinensis; assembly: GCA_019776745.2. NCBI lineage: Eukaryota > Viridiplantae > Streptophyta > Pinopsida > Cupressales > Taxaceae > Taxus > Taxus chinensis. Next base: position 396,861,874 of record CM034156.1, on the reverse strand, counting down.
GTAATTATATAAATGCAAATCTATGTGACCATAATAAAGGACCAAGCTCTAAGCATCTATTACTCTCTCCTAAGGTTGCATCCAAAGGAATTCTAAGAGCATCAAGGCATCCATATATCATTCACTTAAGGGATAAGGGACTGTATTTTTTGCATACACGCATAGGAGGGGAAGTTCATTTTTACATCCACATATCTATTTACATTACTACATCAAGTTATTGCTCACTATTCCAGTGCATGTTGCGCAAGATCCACCTAGGGTATGATACTTCAAACACACACACATAGAACTACATGGAGTCTGAGATGTAGTGCAGCACTTTCTCATAAGTTCACTCTATTTTGCTACCTCTAAGGTTAGTCCCACACCCCATTTGTATCTTTTTATTTTTAGAATTTGATGTGTTTTGGGGTTTTGCAGGAGATAATTTATTTTATAGGTTTTAGATGAATTCTACGGACATCCAGTTACATATAGGAGATCAATGAAGAAGGGAAAAGACACTATTGCTACACAACAAAGATCATTTTATGAGGTTTTGTGAAATCACGGGAACTTATAGAAGGTATTTGGTTCGTAGGTGCCCCTGGCCCATTCTAAGCACCCAAGTCCTAGCATATCTGACAGTTCTTAAATTTTCTTGACTAAGTTGCGACAAATTTTCCTCCTGTTCCATCAATTTCCCAGCTCAGTACATCTTATTTATTATTTTTAAATTAGCTAAGTCTCTTATTCCATCTCTTGCACTACGGGTTTTAATTTCCATTTTCTTATTTCTTAGGTCAAATCTATATTTTTCATTTTATCTATTACATGTGACTTTGAAATATATAGGGTTTTAAATTTTTCAATACTTTTTAAATAATTTAGTTAACCTGTCCTTCGAGTACTCTCCTCATCTTATTTCATCATGGTCAAATCCTATGGAAAATTTATTGAAACACATCTTCAAGAGCTCAATGATCATCTTATTAAACATCCTCAAGATCTAGATCTACTGTTATTCATTTCTCATGAGGAGGAAACCAATCTAGCTAAGCTTAATGTTCTTGAATCCATCCCCGCTTCTATGTTTATTGCTACTCCACCCCTACTTCCACTCTTCTGCATAATTCTATTATTCCCATATGTTTTCCTATTCCCACAAATCACTTCACTCTACCTCTTGTTTCTCACACATGAAAATTCTCTTCCACTTGCACTTATACCTAACCTCTCTCTATTAGGATCTCCAAGTTCAAATCCATCAACTAGGTCAAGCTACTTCTCATGCATCTCCATCTCTTGATTCCAATTTTCTTCTTCATCCTTATTTCACACCTTCCGTTTCCACTTACAAACTTCCTTCAAACTTCATCACTCTAATATTTCCCACCTTCAACATCCATGGTAAGACTCAAGAGAATATCTGAGAATTTCATGTGACATGTCTAGATAATGTGGATGATCGCACATTCTTAGCAAATATATTTCCTATAGTTCTCTAAGATTTTGCAATGCATTAGTTTTACGATGTGTCTATCCACTCGGTAACATCATTTATGCATTTATCCAATGTTTTTCTCATGCATTTATCAATCAATATAGGCTCTAAAATTTCCTATTATCACTTAGCATAATTTAAACAAGGATATAACTAACATCTAGTTTAATGTGTCTTGTGATATAAGAATGAATTAGCTAAGATGTTTAATGTACTTGCATAATCTGAAATTCAAAATCTATTCATCCAAATTCTATTTTGACCTTTTCAAAAGAGTGTCATCTTTGATACATCTCCATCATTTGGTCATTTATGCCATACTCTTAAGCTATGTGAAAGTAAACCATTATCTATGAGCAAGCTAAAATATCATGAGAAGGATTCATCTTTAATGTAATTTCAAAGTAAATATACTTTCAAGCCATATACCAAGATTTTTGAAAAAAAGGTTAATGTTAAAATTGTCTCTAATCCTGAAAATATTCAATAGCAATCATGTAAGTGTATGTTTACTAAATTTCCTTGTGCTCTACATATTCTATTACCGTAACTTGTTTATAGTAATCTTATTACACTTCCTCCTCCACTCAATTTAGATCTATTTTGTCCTAAAGGTTGCAATTACAATGAAAATTTTAGATGTGACTATCGTTAATGCATTGGACACTCTACATATCAATTTTTCAAACACAAACATCTTACTCAATATATCATTGAAAATAATGCAATTGAGATTCTATAGCCTTTGATATATACGCCCGTCAATGACAAAAAAAAGCTTAAATTTTCTAATGTTCCATGTCTTATGAATGATAAGCAAGTGACTGAATCTTTATATAATCATACATATCATGAAATGGCTCATCCTTCATCGGGGGATATTGATTTTCTATTTTCTCATGTTGATGCATCTCCACCACTCATAGCATTCTCTGATTAGGAATATCATGCCACATTTTCTTCTGACACATTACATATTTAGGATTATATTGGACATCACATTATTTCACTAATATTGTAGTAGAGATGAAATAGATAAGAAGGTAATGGGTGTAGGAGGAATACATGTGTTATGTAGATGGTAAGAGGTGTTGCACGCATTGTATACTTTTGATACAAGATTATTTTATGAGATTCCCTTTGGCTAGGAGGAATGACCTATATAAGAATAAAAATGACCAAAAAATAGTATTAAATAGAAAGAGTCAAAGGATTTCCTGGCGATAGCTAGATCCATGAAGTATGATACTTCTTACAAGGTTATCAATCCTCTATTTAATACAAATTAATGCAAGAGTAAATAATAAACAAGTGCATCCTACTATAGTTATAATATTTTCACTTCTCTAATAACATGTAATAAAATATTTCTAAAATGGTAAGGCTTGGCCTAGATCTCAGTGGCTTGGTAGGTTGTCAGGTAAGGCAAAGGTTGTGGGATAAGTCTGGGTGAACCTAGGAGGGGTTTTGGGTTATTTCTAAGAGGCGGTGAGCTCATTATTTTAGGGAAATTTAAAAAACATAGAGATCGATGTTACCTAGGTGACTAATGCTGATATAGGAGGATGATCTATGTCGGCTGTATGACCAGTTTCGGTAAAAGAAATTAGTCTGAGACTATTAAAAATAAGTTTTTGAACCTTTCTGTGATTACACAGAGAGAAAGGGTGGTGTTGATAAGGTCATGATATTGTTAAGAAGACTCAGGTATGATGAAAAAAAGGTTGGAAAGGGTGTAAAGGATTGGGATGGTAGAATAGCAGGCTGGTGAGAAGAAGGTGTTATATGGGTAGTGGAACGAATGTAAACATAGAAAGAAAACAATATATATATATATATATATACATACTAGAATAAGCACAAATGATAAAATCACAATACCTACTTGGTATTTTGCAGACCCTATGAGTGGGGATAGTTGGTGGTTGATCATAGAGGAGATGTTTGGGTTTAGTTCCATGACAGTGAAGCATGTCTAATCTTGTGAGTATTCAAATGCTTTTGGAGGACCTCATTGCTTGTCTTACATTATGGTTGTGTGTTCATCATACAGATGTAGTAGAGCTCAAAGATTCGAGCTTGAATACACGAGGGCTCTAATAATTGAATGACCAACCCTTGTGAATAATTTTTAAAATGTATATAAAGTGACCAATGGTGGTCAAGTAACTAATGCCGACTGATGAAAAAATGGCTTCGATTAGGGAGAATAGCTAAAAGTTTCCAAAAATATGCTTATATTTACTATTTTTTTTGTGATTGATATTTTAAACCCGGGTCTTAAGTGATAGACTATGCCCAAATATGTAGAGTCTTTTTTGGAGGAGTTATGGGAGTTAATTGCTAGGGCTAGACTAAGTCTTAGTTAGTTAGGATAAGTATAAACCTATTCCTAGTTAATTAATAGGCTAGGGAATAGGTCTTGGGTGAGTTGGATAGGTGAGGTGGAATTAGATGAGGTGGAGGCGTGCAGTAGATAAATTAATTAAATTAAATTAATTACACTAATAATGATGTGAGGATGACAATTAATTTAATTAGGGATAATTACATTAATGCTAATGTATCAAAAGGGGTAGTGGTTAGAAATATGTGTCAAATTGTTGGGTTGAAAGGGGTTAAGGGGATGCGACCCAATTTTGGGTGTTTACATTTTTCCCTTTTTGTCATGTAGCTTGTTTTGATAAGAAATGTGAACAAAAACAGAAGTGATTGTCCCAAGTATGAGTGAGGGTGATCCCCCTCAAACTTGGAACTGGTGAAGGAAGAGGATGAATTGGTGATGGATTTGATAAAATGGTAGTTGGAGTGAAATAAAACTAGGTAAAATGTGGGCATGGGCAATGGTGATATGGGTATCAGTAATGGGTGGGGGAATTAAAATTCATACACACCTATAGAATGTGACAAGGTACTATGTTGAAGACCTTGCAAACTCTACGGTGTCAAATATCGATAGTTTATCCCAATAAGGTGAATGTGATCCAGGTATCCAAGGAATAAAATATGGTCCTAGAAAGACAACTACGCTAGGTTCCAGAGCGGGAAATAGGTGTGTTCCAAAGCACTAATATGTTTGGTCTAGTTAAGGTAAAAAACACAACATAAGGAAAGGAAAGCTTGGTATGATAAACAACATGAGTATCAATGTCACAATGTAGAGCAAGCAAGTGAATTCAAGCATCAAATGGGTGTAGGAATGTTAGGTAATAGGTAATGTCATAGACAAGGCTTATGTAGAGGGAACAACATGCCCCAAATGACAAGTTGGTTGGGTGATATGTAACTAGCAATTAGGATGAGTGATAAGAGTAGGTGTGGACTTGGGTATGACATAAAAATGGTTTTGGGAAATCAAATGTGGTGATAGGTGGTGTATTAGGCTCAAGTAGGGTAATTGATACTGGTCAAGGGTAAAAAATACCAATCAAGATAAACTGACCATGGTACACTAGGGCACGTGACCATTACCAGTCAAGATAAACTGAGTTCGTTCAAGTCATATTTGGGGTAAAAAAGATATAACGACTTCATGAAAATGACATAGGTATCATCCAGGATGAGCTTGAGAGAGTTGAGTGGTGATTGGATTGTGATTATCGGGTCCATGGGATTGATTGGGGTGATTTGATTGGGTGAAAATTATGGATATTGGTAGAAGCATGCAAGAGGTAGAAGAGGGAAATGGAGGATGACCAACTTAGAGACAAGAGATACCACCACGGAGACAATGTCAGCTATAGGTAGTATCATCTTTCCATCTATGTTTTGAGTGAAAAATGAAGGTTAAAAAAGGAAGGGTTTGGGTTTAGAAATTAAATTTATAATTTAGGTGAAATATGATGAAATTGGGTATGAGGAGGGCCATTTTTAGGTTAAATAGGATGGTAAAGGAATTTGGGTGAAATGTAGGGGTCAGTGGGTAGAGTGTTTAGGGTGTTTTGTCAATTTTTGCAAACGGGGGATGTGGGGATTTGGTTTTGGTACTAAACAAGTAAAGGATGTCAGTTAAGGTTCAATCTCCATTGGTAGCTCTAATGGTTGACTGGTACCAGTCAGGGTGACCAATGCCAGTCATTGTGAAAAGTCTTGAAGTTTTTTCAAAATGGGTTGGGGAAGGTATAATTGTTAAGCAAGGGTGAGATAGATTTGGGGTAGGTAAGATATAATATACTGGGTCTATGATGAGGCATAATGAAGTAGGTAGGTTGTTTTAAATGTGTTTAATGGTAAAGGATGTAGGGTAAAAATTTGAGGTGAGGCACACAGTGAATAAAGTAGGTTAAGGAAAATTGGTGAAGTGTTAAATGTGAATATTGGGTAGCCTAGGAAAGGAATAGGTAAGAAGTGGGTTAGGTTGGGTGTGAAGTAATAGAGTATAGATAGAGTCCTTTGATTAACGAGGTTGAGTGGTGATGTAGGAGAGGTAGTAGCTCACTATGAGAGATCAGGTGTGACCTTTATTGACACAAACACAACTTACTATAACAGATGATGAGTGGAGGACTATACATGAGGTTGGGATTGGTTCTATCAGGTGCTAAAGTCTCATATTATGAGATCATAGCTTGATGGTTGCTCTCATTGATAGATTGGATACAGCCACCAATACCTTTAATCTACCTACTGGCGAGATGAATATCACATTGAAGAATGTGTATCATATTCTATAACTATTGACTATTGGCGAGCCAGTGTATCAGATTTCATCAGAGGCTTCAGTAGAGCCCATAGTGACTATGTTTGGAGAGGCAATGGGTGAGATGAGAGATAATAGTGCTAGCATTATTTATGGGGATATGTATGTAGCCTATCCTCTTGAGAGTAGATTGGTAGTGTTGATGATGGTTGAAGTTGGGTGTTGTGAACTTCCTGATTCATAGGGTGGGAGATATCCCTAGGCATTGATGGGTGTACTACAGGATATGATTGAGGACTGAGTCTACTTTAATTCGGCACCCACCTTTTTATTTTAGTTATACAGGGAGTTATGGGCATATTGAAGGATTTAGAGATTCAGTGTAGGTTTCACCTATCTACTGCATTGTTGGGCATATGAGCACATTGTATGTATGTATTATGTAGGGCTTTCATGATAGGACTAGTTCTGAGGTGTCTATAGGGTTGGATTTAGGATATGTGTACCTATAGGAGCACATCTGAGGTTGGATACTACTACACATGATGTTACTTACTACAGGTGGTTATTGGATGAATTATCAGTGATCAATATTTTATGGTGGCCATATGTATACTTTCCATCCTAAAAGGGCATGGTTGAAGAGTTGGAGGGTTATAGCTGATCTGATTGATAGAGAGAAGGTGTGCAGGTTAGCATGAGATGATATGAGTGGAGATTGTTATAAAAAAATTGGGCTTTGAGAGGATGTACCTCCACCATTTATATGATAGGGATGATGTGGAGAGACCTATATCTCCACCACATCCCACAGTGTTGACATGGCAAGAGAAGTAGGTGGTGGACAAGAGGATTGATGATGTTGCTATGAAAGATTCATATAGGAAGTGATGGGTGGATAAGCTATAGAAAACAACACCTAGATTTGGGTAGCTAGCTTTGGCCACCATCATTTCCTTAAGGGATTAATTCCATGGCCAGGTCATAATATTACAGTTGCAGCTATCTCAGTCTAAAGCTCAAGTGACCACCTTACAGTTAAGGGTGACAGGGTTACAAGGGTAGCTATCATAGGTGCAGGCATATGTAGGTGATGGGGGCCAAGTAGACGTATTACATGCACATGTTTCAACTATACAGGGCTAGTTGGCATAGGCACAAGATCAAGGTCCTATATAGGCACATGCACAAGCTCGTGCATGGGATGGAGCATAGATAACACTGCTGCATAAAAAAATTACAAGTTTATAAGGTGAGTTGTTGGTAGCTCATGCATGGATCATAAAATTACAGGTACAACTAGCTGCACAAGCCCAGCTCAGGCATCGAAATACGGTACCTTGGTATAGGTAGGAGGACAGGGGATACTATTATTAGGGTAGGTTCCACAAGTTTGAATTAGGGCGATATTGCCACCTATGACAATATCCATAGAGAGTTTCATGGATTCCCTAAATGAGGTATGTTATTACCAGGATAAGCTAGCATACATCGGTATTTATGTGATATCATATGTCAGAACTGAAGTACTAGTACCATAGGTAGCCATCGGTCTCATAGGCATGGTGAGAGGGAGGAGATGAGTTCACAGAGGCTGAGACCATTAGAGGGTGGGGAGATGATGAGTGGGTGGAGGACAAGACCAGATGAGGGTTTAGGTGATAACACAGGTGAGGGTCCTATACTGGAGTGAGGTAGGATGAAATGTGTAACTATATTTTGATTTTTAATATATATACCGTCCTGCATGCCAAATATGCAAGCTTTTACATCATATTTTTTGAGATACTATTATTGTTTATACATGTGTATATATGTATTTATACATAGACACTACCTTTGTTTATTTCATTATGATATTGAACTAATGATATACTTGGTTTCATTTCCATTTTTTGTTATTATTGAAACTTAGCTTGATGGATGTTTTGGGTTTTGTTTGTAGGCTATGGAAATAAAGTAGGGGTAGGCATGGTGGAGTCAATATGAATTTAGAAGTTTTAGGCATGATGGAGTCAGGTTTTAGGTATGGTGGAGTCACGTATAGGCATGGTTTGGTACAATTTTTAGGTATGGTGGAGTTAGGTATAGGCATGGTGGATTTAGTATGAATTTAGAAGGTTTAGTCATGTTAGAGTCAGGTTTTAGGTATGGTGGAGTCAAACATAGCCATGGTTGAGTTAGTTTTTTAGGTATGGTGGAGTCAATTATAGGGATGGTTTGAATTTGAAAATTTCCAAGTTATTATTTTCATGGAAATTAAATGGGTTATGCATGGTTAAGTCATTGTGACTACATGATGTGGTTATACATGTTTTGGTTGATTATTTTACTTTTGAATATGAAAATAAAATGATGTTAAAGTAAAATGGTATAAATTTCCAACGTATTAATATATGGAAACTACGTTGTTTTAGGAAAGGTTGAGTCTTCTTTGTGTTGAGTCAATTTCATTTCCAAGTTATGACCTTATGGAAAATAACTGATGAGGTATATATGATGTATGGTTTGATTTATTGTTAACTTCCAAATTATTGTTGTTAGGGAATCTAACTAAGTGTTTTGTTTGATGTGGAAAATAATAATGGGTTAAGGGTGACCGAGATAACCTCAAAGGGCCCCATGCCCTAAGAGTAGATTACGTGAGGAAAATTGATGAATATAGGCAAGATTAAACATGAAATTGGTAATAGGTAGGGTAGATTAGGCATATGTTTTTAGGTAACAAGCTTGGATGATGTTGTCTTAGTGAATCAAATAATCATGTATTCAGAGGTGAACTAAAAGGAAAGAAAAATGTTTGAAGTTGGAAAAAAACCCTTAGTGTTTGTCTCATAAACTTATTTAAACATAAGTCCTTAGATACATTGCACTATCGATAGATCTAAAGGTGAAATAAGTTTCATGATCACAATGTGTACAATACATGCCATGTCCCTTGAATTGATTGAAAGATAAGAAAATTAAAGGTAAAGTCAAAGGGTTTCTTTAGCATAATCTTGTTATGGGACAATATGCACCTTCTACAAGACACCCAAAACATAGATAGGCAATTTTATGACTAAAATTTTACAATTTTTTCTTTTTGGATTTTTTTCTTTTCTATTTGTATAGACTTATCAATGTGGGAAGTCCATACTAAGATAAATAGGTTTTTCTTAAGGTCTTCATGAAGCTAATCGATGCGGGAAACTTTAGTATAATTTATTTTTAGAAGTACAAGCTATTATTATTTTTGGATAGACTAAATACATTTAAATGGATAACTTTTTATAGCTTTGCTTTGAGGGAGCAATCTATTTATAGTAGCTAGAGAGATATATTTTTCCTTTTGAGGGATTCATCTATTTGTAATAAGTTTGACTCAAGTATTATTTTTTGGTATCCCTGATTAGGGTTTTTTTTGGACTTAAAGTCATGGAAAATGCTAAAATGGAATATAGGCCTCTTTTACGAAGGTAATACCACAACACGAACAAGTATATCTATAAAAGAAGGGGTTTAAAGTGATGAATGACCATGGGATTCCACCCTGAATAGGATGAAAAGTATCCATGATAATCATGCCAAGAGTAGAGCCATGGTACTCATATTGAAGATGAGGTTGAATGGTGACGTATAGTCACACAATTCTAGTTTAGTCATAGGTCCTTAAAACAGGTAGGTGGAGGAAGAGATGCCCTCAATGGCATGAGCATTAAAGTGACATAATGTGATGTATTACGTTATTCAACAATAGAATGGTCAAAGATGTAAGGCATTAAGGGGCTCAATTTTGGGTTTACCCTCAAGTGAAGCTAAATGATAAGCATCTGATCCATAGGCATGGGTGACGATATAGGGTCCAAGCCAATTAGGAGAAAATATGCCCCCTTTTATTTTCTCTATTTTTGTTACATGTTGATATTCCTTTAAGACAAGATCATTGACCTTGAAATTTTTCTCATGGAAACATTTTTCATAGGATTTTTTAATATATTTTTGATACATTTTCAAGTGATTGAGAGAATTTAAATAAAGTTCATTTAAAATATCGAGTTGTGCCAAACAATATTTGTGAAATTCATAGTCAATGATCATGTATTTGAGTGAAATGGGAAGAAAGGGGATTTGGACCTTGAGAGGTAAAATGGCTTTGGTATCATATACTAAAGAAAAAGGTGTGGTTGTGGTAGATGTGTGAATACTAGTATGGTAAGCCCATAAGGCAAAAGGAATGTGCATGTGCCCATCCATTCCAATGTCATCTATAACTTTCATAAGAATCTTGTTGAGGTTTTTGTTGGAAAATTTTGCTTGGCCATTGACCTGTAGGTAATATGGTGAAGAATTTAACTAATTTGAATGTCAAAGTTGTCACAAATTTTTTGCAGGGTTTTATTCATAAATTGTTTTCTGCTCTCTTTGATAAGGTGATAAAGAATGCCAAAGAATAAAATGATGTGATGGTTGATGAACTCGCATATTCTCTCAAATTTTGTAGAAATGAGAGGAATTGATTTGACCCATTTAGTGTAATATTTGGTTGCAGTAATGATCCATTGATGGCATTGAGAGGAGTGATAGTTAATTTGTCTAACAAGATTCAAAACCCATTGAGAGAAAGAATAAAGGTCCTTGGTGACTTGTAAGGCATGACTATGGGTATGGTGAAGGTTAGCATACTACTAACATTTCACATAATGCTTGAAATAGTCACAACAGTCTTGGTTAAGGGTTGACCAGTAGTAGCCAAGGTGAATGATTCATTGACCAAAAACATGGCCACTGAAGTGTCCACCAAAACTTCCATCATGGATTTCCTTTATGGTATATGGGATTTCAGAACACATTAGGCACCTCAGTAAGATACCGTCAAAGCCACATTTATAGAGAAGACCACCCATGACAACGTAACAAGAAAACTTTTGAAGAAAGGCTCATTGACCATTACGAGTGAGATCCAGAGGTAGATGGAAAGGGAAAGGTAATCAATTAATTTATTATACCAAATATCACGTGCATTGGTTTTGATTCGTAACAAAACTTTTACACCATAGCTTAGGTGAGAAGGTGACTGCACCCTTTGTACCATGACAAAAAAATTCAAGTTAAAAGGTGAGGTAGGTATCTGTGAGGCCAGAAAAACCATGTTAGCTGTAAATTTATTTGTGGAATGAGGAATTGTTTGGAGATTTTGATGATCAAAGGTGGTCAAAATTATGTCGACATGATGTTTATACTTTTTAAGGGTTTCATTATGATATCGGTATGATTCATTGAATTTATTTACTACCATTTGAGAATCACCAAAGATATTAATGGTTTTAATATCGAGGGAAATGGCGGTTCGGAGACCTAGTACGAGTGCTTTGTATTCGGCCATGTTATTGGTACATTCAAAATCAAGTTTGAATGATAAAGGCATAGGTTCAACGTCAAGAGGAATGAGGATAACACCTGCACCACCCCCATGTTGACATTTGGAACCATCAAAGAATAAGGTCATTTGGTAGGCCATGGCATCCATGTCTTCAAGAGAAACAATTGAAATTTTTTTGTATGGAAAGTCAAAGTTAGAGGATTCATGTCTAGGAAGCGATGTGTCTACAAGTTTATTAACATTGGTTTGTCCTTTAATATAATTTGATGAGTAAACTCTAGGTCTAAGTCTGCAAGGAGCATGAGCCAATGCGAGGTGCATTGGTGTTGGTAAGGCTTATCATATATGTAGTGGAGAGGGTCAGTGTTAGTGTTGACAAAGGTTTTATAATTAAGTAGGTAGTGGCAAATTTTTGTGGCAACAAAGAATACGGTGAGGAAAAGTTTTTTGGCATGAGTGTATCTAGTCTCATAGTCTAAAAGTGTATGGCTTATGTAATAAACCATGTTTTCCTTATGTTTCTCATCATGATGAGTGAGCATGGCACCCAAGGAATGGTCAGTAGCTAAAATGTAAAGGTAGAAAGGTTGATCATATTTAGGTGGGATGAGCATGGGTGGCTGAAGAAGATAGGCCTTTAACACTTCAAAGGATTTATGGCATTCATCATCTTACTTGAAGGATACATCCTTTTTAATAAGATGGTGGAAAGGATGATAACGATCAAAAAGTTACAAAATGAAACATCGAATAGATCACAATTTTCCTTTCAAATTACAAAGTTGGTTTAGGTTAGTGGGTGGAGGCATCTTGAGAATGGCCTTGATTTTAGTAGGGTCGATTTTGATGAAACACAAAGAGACGATAAAACTGAGTAGTTTTCCATAGAGAACAATGAAGACACACTTCTTTGGTTGAAGGTGCATAGATTACTTGATAAGATGATCGAAAATGATTTTAAGGAAAAGGATATATTTTGCACGACTCTTGGAATTACCAAGAAGATTATTCACATAGTCTTTTGGTATGGCATGCATGATGTCATGAAAGACGTAAATCATAGCACGTTGATAAGTGGTAACATCATTTTTCAATCCAAAGGGCATGCATCGATATCAGAAAGTCCCCTAAGGGGTGATAAAGGAAGTTTTATGTTGATCTTTAGGAGTGAGAAATATTTGATTATAACCTGAGAACCCATCCATGAGAGATAGAATCTCATGGTCTGTTGTGAGATCAAAAAGTTGGTCAATGCTATCCAAAGGAAATTCATCCTTTGGGAAATCAAGGTTGAGATCACATAACTCTATGTATATGTGGAGTCCCTATGTCACTTTTGTGATATGCATGATGGTAGATATGCCTTGTGGATAATCGATGGGTAAGATGAAGGAAATAAAAATAAGGCCCTAGATTTCTTCCTTTACAAGAAGAGAATTGCGTGGATGCATTTTTTGCAGCTTATGTTTCACTGATTTAGCATCGGGTATAATTATTATGTTATGGATAACCATATTATGGTCAATACGGGGCATGTGAGTTTATGACCAAGAAAAAGTTTTGTTATGTTTTTGGAGGAAAGAAGTGTAGGCTTCTTGCTCAACGGGATATAAAAATTCTACTATCTTCAGAATTTGGGGGTCATCCTAATTTTTATTGTTGATCTCTATGCTCTCAATTCATTCAACATGGTTTGTGTCTTAGAAGGTAAAGACCGTTGAATATAAGAATGGTATACACCTAAATAAGTGAGAACAAAATCATCCTCATGATATTGAATGACATTTATAGAAGGTTTTTCATCATTGATCATGTCAAGATAACAAAAAGGAATGGAGGAGGAATCCTCTCCATCACACTGATAGGTTAAAGGTCCCAAGGAAATTGTGTTTATGGAAAAAAAAGTTGGGACCATAGGATTTTTTATCCATGGATTTTGTGGCATGAAGGTGGGGTGACAAGAGAAGATGGTTTATATGATGGAAAAATATGGGATGAAGTCTTGGAAGGTTGATCCTCCTTTATGAGGTTAATTCAAGCCTTCTTTATATTAGGTGGTATGGAGAATCTAATACCACATCGGTCCATGTTTTTGCGAGTAGTGCATGGTATAACTGTGTGAAATATTTTTTTGTAAATACCAAAGCCAAATCCTTTCCTACCACAATTATGGAGGAAAGTATGTGCAAAAAAGTTGTTGCTAAGGTATCTAAAATCAGAAGAAAAGGGTTTAGTTTGAGGTGACAGTTCGGGAGAACAAGAAGAGGTATTTAATTCTACGTAGGTCAGGTTTGTTCGAAGATGAGGAGGATGGTATGAAAATGTCTCTCTTATAATTTTTTCATAATGGGGATGTTGGTGGAGGCTACCATACTCTTGAGGAGTAAGGAAGGTATTGACGTTGTAGAGGTGATACTCCCCTAAGGAAAGATGTTGAAAAATGTCTACTAGGGGATCAAAAGTTGGGACTTGGGATGCAGGAATAGATGAATTGTTGGGATCTTGGGGTGATGCAGATGGGCTAGCTTTAGAAGCAACAGAAGTGGTGGGGATGGATGAGTTAATTGTGGTAGGTGGAGTAGTAGGACTAGTAGAAGAAGATGAAGTGGAAATAGAAGAAGATGAAGAAGTGTGAGCATCAATGAAGTAGTGGAAGATGAAGTGGCAAGTAGAAGAAGAATGAAGCAACATAGTGGTAGTGGATGAAAGTGGAAATGGTAGTAGATCCCTTGATTGGGATGAGGATTTCATTTGGTCTATATAACATATTATAGTCTTTGAAAGGAAAAGGATCGATGGTAATAGTGTAAGAGTGCCCCTCATATTCAAATTTGATGCAGCGATGGAGATTCAAGGGTATACATCCCATGGCATGAATCTAGGGTTGGCCAAGCAACATGTTATATTAGAACTCTCCTTCTAGGACATAGAAGAGTTTAGGAAGAGTGTGAGGACCCACATGGATATGAAGGATGATGGTGCTAAGGGTGGAATTGATTGCATCATTTAAGGAATACATCATAACTAGGTTATTATGCATGTAATGGAGGGTATGCGCATTTTTTCCTATACACACGGGAGGAAATGATGTTTATACTCACACCTCCATCAATCATAACATGTTGTATGTGCATATCATCGACATAGATAGAGATGAAGAGGGTGGGGCCAAGATCTTCTTAATGGAAAGGAGTAACTTCTGAGTTAGAGAAACTGACTGCAGAAATCTGATGAGTGGTAGTGGGGATGGAAATTTTGGGAGTGATGGTAAGAGAAGCTACATGATGAGGGTTGAAAATGGAAGAGACAGGAAAAGGGTTCATTTTGTAGCACTTCAATAGTTTGGAAGATCTCAAGTAGGGCATGTCGATGAGATTCAGAGGTTTGGATGAGATTATAAAAGGAAATTTTAAAAGGGGATTGTTGCAATTGTTTGACCATGGTGCAATGTGGAACACCATCAGAAATTGGATAGGCTGGGACATGAATGGTTAACTTGGGTACAGGTGTTGATGGAATGTTACGTATAGTTCCATTGGATGGGTTTCCTATCTTCTCTTTCCCTTTATCCTTCTGAGCTTGAGTTACAGCTCGAACCATGTTGACCTAGGGAAGAGATGGAAATGATTCATGAAAATCATAATGACAGGAAGAAAAGAATCCTAATGCAGAATAAAAACCCTATGAAATAAGGATGACATAATTACATTTTAGAGGGGGTTAGGATAGATCTCTAATCCATACCATATTGATCTCAAAGTTTGGAGGAGGATAAGATGGCTATGGAGGTGGAAGTGAAGGTTTCATGACAATAGGAAAAGGTAGAAGAGGCTCTTCATCCAAATGGTCATCTTCTTCATAGGACTCTTCAAGAGAACACAACTATAGAAGAATATATTTTAGGGCCTTAAAATTCTCAACATCATGCCCTGACACACAATGGTAGGCATAGATCTTGGTATCATCTAACCCTTCTTGTTTAGATTTGACTAGGTTGTAAGTCTTGAGAGGTGGTAATGTGATAGCGGAAGTCTCTAACAGTTGAGCAAGGATGTTAGCGTAGGACCCTACCAAGGGATCAGAATGAGAGGTAAGAGTGGGTTTGGCTAGAATTTTAGGTGACTAGTGTGGAAGAGGTGTTGTTGGGGGTGGAGTTGGAGGCTGAGTAGGTTTGAATACCTTTTTGGGAGGTAGTGTGGTCTTGGGTTTGAGTTGCACCTTCTTGGGTAAAGGTGTCATGGTAGCATGCAAGGTAGAGGGGAATGCAGAAGATGGAAGTGGATGGGTTAACCAAGGAGAGAGGAGGTGCAGTGAAAGTAGTAGTTTAAGGAGGTATTATAAGGAGTTTATATAGGAGGGAAGGTGAAGGTATGGGTAATGGAGAAGGCATGAGTAATGTAACTAGCTTGGGTAGAATAGAAGGTTGCAGTAAAGCTATTGATGGCTTCGTTTTAGGTTTACTTTGAGTAGGAGGTTTCTTGACTAAAGTGGATGGATGAGGACCTAAGATGGATCAGAGTGGTAAAGGAGAAAAAGGAGGTTGTGAAGGAGACTAGGGTTTCAGTGGCCTAAGAGGTTGGGTCTTCCTCTTAGGTGGGGGGATAGGTCTAGTGATATTGTAGGAAGAGGTAGCTAGATCGATCTTCACATGAGGATGGGTTAGACTTGGTATCAGAAACACTCCTAATGTAGTAGTGGGTTTAGGGGTAGGTGAAGTTTTTTGTGTTGGTAAATATTTAGGTGCGGGTGTGGGTTGAGGTGTAGGTGTGGGTTGAGGTGTGGGTGTAGGTTGAAGTGCAAGTATGGGTTGAAGAATCGATTACAAATGGTTCAAGTATTATGGTATTTGTTGACCGAAATAATTTTGGATAGATGGTCAAGGTATCTATGGATGACATCCACATTTGAGTAGATACTGGGAGTCGCAAGTGCACCCCAGAGTGTGGAATGATCGATGTAATCCAATTAATCTACTAGTCAAGAAAATAAATTTGGTTTAGACATTGATGAGCGTGGGTTGTGACACCTATCCATAATTCTGAATTGAGTGACACTAGAAAATATTTTTCCTCTGACTCGGTATGAAAAAGTGACGTAATGAGATCAATAGGATCTTGGAAGATCCTGGGAGATGTATCACTTATGGGCAAGGAGGATACAAATGGATCCTCTATGGGTGGAGGAAATTGCAACACTAGTGATATAGGCTTTTTTTAGGAAGCAAAGTAGATAGGTTTAGCTCTTCCTTGGGTAGAGGAGAGGGTAAAATAGGTCCAATGATGGAAAATGATGTAGATGTAGTAGGTTCCTCCATGGGTAGAAGAACAAGTGTGATAGACTCCATAGTGAGAAGAGACATGGATGAGTAAGATATTCTACAAAGGAAGGGGTAGATATGAGTGGCTCCTCCATGAGTAGAGAAGTGTAAGGAATAGGCTCCTCCATGGGTAGAGGGGCTCACGTAAGGATTTCCTCAATAGATGGGATGGGAGAAAACTGAGTAGAAGAAACCAAAACTGTATCAAAGATAATGCGAACCTCATGAACATTTTTGTCAGAGGTTTCACCTGCTTGGCTTGACATATGATTATGGTTTGGGAAAGGCTTTTTGAAGATGTGAAGGTTTTGGTTTTCCGGTGCATTAGGATTGTCAAGAATGAGATCTCCATTATCTATCATTTCTTGAATGATATTCTTGAATGTTTTACAGTTTCCATCAATATGGCCCCTAACACGATGGTAATTACAATAGTCATTTTCTTTATACCATGCAGCAAAGGACGTGGAAGGATCAAAACCATTATGTGGTTTGATCAGTGGGAAGGAAATATAGCTCCCACTTTCAACAGTTTTTCTAGCACAAAGGATATAAGGTTCCCCTATGCGAGTATAATGTTGTTGTTTGTATTTGTGTTGAAAATTTTGAACATGGCGAAAGATTAGAGGACCATTTTGGTTGGTTGGATGGATGATATGGAACAAATTTTATGACTACCATGTTGGTAGATCCTTTCACTTTGGAATGATTCTTTGAATGGTTATTTTGTGATTTGGAAGAAGAAGAAGAGTCATTTGGTTTGAAGGGAGAACCCTTGCTTCACAATTGTAATTTCTTCTCTTTGATAGCACGGGTTTCAAGCTTCTGAGCCATTGTGAATGCATCATCAAACGTTCAGAAATTTTGGACTTGGAGAGTTGGAGAGATATGATGAGCACAAGCTCTAGTGAATAACTCTATAAGTTTAGTTTGAGGCAATTGGAAAGCAAGTTGGTTAATAAGGATTTTCCAGTGCACAATTTTTTTTATAGACTCGTCATCATATTGGCGTATTGAATACAAGTCAGTCATGGTAACCTTCTTTACAAAGTTGATGGAGAAATGATCAAGAAAGGCCTGAGCTAATTTATTAAATGAAAAGATAGAGTTCCTGGGTAAAGCACTATACCAATCTAAGGCCGGTCCTATCAAGGAAATTGGGAAAGTTTGAAGAAGAAAGGCATCATCATGGGAAATGAGATAACATATGTGTTTAAAGGATCACAAATATTTTTGATAATCCTCCTTGCTATTGAACCGGTTAAATTTTGGCATTTCCCAATGTGCAGGGTAGGGATGAATTGGAATAGAAAAATGTATAGGCTCGTTAAAAGTATTTTCATAGGTCAATGTGTTTTAGGAGCCAAAAAAATATGCTTCAAGAGTATACATCTTGTCCATCATCATTTTAAGAAAATATGTGGTTAGATTAGATAGAGGGGCACCTCCCATGGTATAGGGAGGTAGGTATGATGAATAGGATGTGGGTCGTACTCCATTGTATGGAGATGCCAAGTAGGAAAACTGAGAAGATGGAATGTAGGTAGCGGAAGATGATGATGGTATATACCCTGAATATGAAGTATAAGCAACAGGTGGTGGTTGAGACATGGTATAGGTAAGGAGGGATCAGTGTCGAGAACCTCGTAGCAATATGTGGAAGTGTAGCAGGTATGGACATGACTAAACTCTAAAATGGGGTCGACGCAACTAGAGGTTGCAAAGTAATAGGGACTGATGAGGTGGGGATCCCTACACTAAGATCCGTGGATGATGGGGAAGTGGATGTTGTAGGTGTGATAGATGTCATAGGTATAACATATACTAATGATCTCTAAGATGACAGGTGGTGAGGTAGTAGAAAGTAATGTTACACCAGTGATAGCTGACATGGAAGTGGGTGAAATAGTAGGAGAAATGGAGACATGCATCCTGTATAAGAGTTTGTCCTAATGAATCATGGGTGGAAGAATGAGCTAGGTAATACTGCAAGGTTACAAGGTTGTGATCTAGGAATTTTATGAATTCCTCATCACTTGTATCTATGATGAGAGGAGTGTTGGGGTTCATGGGTGATGATATGGAGGGTGGTGAGGGACTAGGAGGTAACGGATGGTGGCTGGCATGAAAAACCAAGGTATTGTCTTAGCGATGAGTCAAAACAATGTGAATAGAATGAGAATAGGTAATTTGAGTTCTACAAATGGTATAAAAACACAAAATTAATAGTAGAAGAATTATGGAAAGTGGAATTTGATATTTGTTTTGATAGAAAATTCAAAACACAGAGACCAATTCTAGGAGGGTAACTGATGTCAGTAGATAATGGTAACTAATATTGGTCACTAGATCGATGTCAGTTACTATGCATAAATGGAAGATTTGAAAAATTGAAGATGAAGAGTGTAAATAGATGAAATTGAACTCTGTTGTTAGTAACAGAGATTCAGAAATGTTAAGAATTATAGAAACAAGTTACAAAAAGTACTTGGATGTGAATTGAATACTATTTTGGGAAAAATAACCAAAACAGATAGGGACTAATGGTGGTCAGTGAACTGATACTGGTATGAGGAGGTAACCGGCTATAGTCATTGGAACGATGCCAGTTATTGTGAATGATTAAAATATTTGAAAATTTGGGATTGATAAAAGTAAACCATACGAACTGAGTTTTGTTGTTGGTAACAAAGACTCAGAGATGTCAAAAATGACATAGATGAATAACTGAAGATGACTAGATTTTATTGAATCATTTCTTTAGGAAATATTACCAAAATAGTATATGACCGATGTCGGTTAGATAAAACTGATGCTGGTTACTATGAAATTTGAGAAAGTGATGAAAAACTTAATTGTAGATGATTAAGTTCAATGATACCTACTCAGAAATGGAGTATGGTAGTGAAAAGTCCAAACACACTCAAAAACATAGTCGTAATACACCAACTATAATGATGGGTTGAGTAGGAAATAAAAAGAAGAAGAGCATGCCTTACAACTCAAAACTCAAGAAAAACAAAACCTAACAAACATGCCAAAAATTCTAGGCAATAGATTTTTTGTTGTGTGGCTTATGCCATTTAGGACTAAGTGTAAGTAGAATAGAGTTTTTGGTCAATGAGGGTGCCCTATAGAAAATGACAACTATGGATGGTTTCAAGTAAATTATGGCTTGGATTCCTCAATATATACTTTGTAGTACGTTAGGCCCTACTTTTATATTATGACTGACCAAAACACTAGATGGATCTGTCATTAATCTGATTATTAGTCATTAACGGTAATTACTAGGAAGGAATATGTTTAAGCAATGAGTTGTTTATTTTAGTGATTTGGTTTAGGTAGTGTGTGAAAAAAGTGATCTATGCTTCATTCTTGCTAACCATCAGCTGGTCATGACCTCCAGTATATAGGTTGCAATTAAATTTAAGTGAGGTATAATGCAACAAACTTAGAATGTAAGTGCACGAGTTTTAAACCCAAATCCAATAATTAAATTTGATGAGAACAATTAATGAAGAGGTAAAGATTATTTCTTTCACTAATGCAATACAAAATAGAAATAGGCATTCTTTTTAATCCAAAATATAAATTTCACTGAGAAAATTAGAAGAAGAAGAATGTTCCCAGGGAGAAAGCTTAGTGTTAATGCTTTAAAAATGAAATAAACACATAATAATTCCCTAAGAATGAACAATGCAAAAGAAACCCAAAAAGGCTCCCACTGTGTGTGCCAAAATGTTTCATGAATATTGTAGTAGAGATGAAACAGATAACAAGGTAACATGCATAGGAGGAATACCTGTGTTATGTATTCGGTAGAAGGCGTTGCATGCGTTGTATAATTTTGATATGATCTGATTGTGTGAGCTTCCATTTGGCTAGGAGGAATGACCTATATAAGAATTAGAACAAGACCATAAAATAGTATTAAATAGGAAGATTCAAAGGACTACCTAGTGATATCTAGATTTGAGAGAAGTATGATACTTCCTATAGGGTTGTCAATCCTCTATTTAATATAAATCAATGCGGTGAAGAAATAATAAACAAGTGCATCCTATTGTAGTTATAATATTTGGTCTTCTCTAACAACATACAATAAATATATTGTTAAAATGGTAAGGCTAGGATTAGATCTAAGTGGCTTGGTAGGTTGTCAGGTGAGGCAGAGGTTGTGGGTGAAATCTGGGTAGAGGTAGGAGGGGTTTTTATTTTTTTTCGAGAGGTGGTGAGCTTGTTGTTTTAGATAAATTTAAAAGATACAAAGACCGACGTCAGCTAGGAGACTGACACTAGTATAGGAGAGTGATTGATGTTGGTAGGTTGACCAGTATTGGTAGGGGAATTTTTGGGAGACTATTAAAAATAGGTTTTTGAACCTCTCTGTGATTGCACAGAGAGTAAGGGTGGTGTTTATAAAGTTGTGATATTGTTAAGAAGACTCAAGTATGCCGAAAAGGAGGTTGGAAAGGGTATAAAGGCTTGGGATGGTAGAATAGTAGGTTGGTGGGAAGAAGGTGATATATGAGTAGTGGAAGGAATGTAAACACAGAAATAAAACAAGAGATATATACTAGAATAAGCACAAATGATAAAATCATAATACTTACTTGGTATTTTGTAGATCCTATGAGTGGGGATGGTTAGTGGTTGATCATAGAGGAGATTTCTGGGTCCATTGATGCGGAAATGAAGCCTATGTGATTCTGTGAGTATTCCAGTTCTCTAGAAGGAAGACCTAACTACTTGTCTTGCACTTTGGTTATGTGTTCCTCTTCGGGATGTAAGAGAGCTTGAAGATTTGAGCTTGAATGCAAGAGGTATCCAATAAATGAATTGACCAAACCATGTGAAGATTTGTGAAATTGTATATAAAGTGACTGATGGTGATTATGTAACCAGCACTGACCAAGGAAAAACTGGTGTCGGTTAGGGTGAATAGGTCAAGGTTGCCAAAAATAGCATGATATTTTATATTTTTGGTGTGATTGATATTTTAATCTTGGGTCTTAAATGATAGAATGTGCCCAAATACATAGAGTCTTTATTAGAGGAGTTATGGGAATTAATTTATAGGGCTAGACTAAGTGTTAGTTAGTTAGGATAAGTATAGACTAGTCCTAGTTAATTAATAGGCTGGGGAATGGGTCTTCGGGTAGTTGGATAGTTGATGTAGCATTAGGTGAGGTGGAGGTGTGAAGTAGATAAATTAATTTATTCAAATTAATTAAACTAATAATGATGTGAGGATGAGAATTAATTTAATTTGGTTTAATTAAATTAATGTTAATGTATCGAAAGGGGTCGTGGTTAGATATATGTGTCAAATGGTTGGATTGAAAGGGGTTAAGGGGATGTGACCTAATTTTGGGTGTCTACAAACACTATAAATAACATAATTATTGATCCATAGATTTATATATGTGTGTGCTCTATTGAACTTCTTGTTGCTATCTACTATTGACTATCACATATTTTATAGCTTGTTCCTTAATCTTAAAGTTATGTCAAGCTTACAGTCATAGTTGGTCCTTTTACAATGTTTGTGTTATTTTTCTTGGTACCTTAAATCAAAGGGTTTCAAATTCTCTTAGCTATTCCTTGGCATTGTGCTACTGTAGATGATAATTCCAAAAATCACTTGTGTCTAATGTTCATTCACAACAAACAAGTAATTACTATGAATGGTGTTCTGTCATACACACCATGGTTGTAGCCTTCTCTTAAGGATGTTTTTACACTTGCTAGATCATATAGGTACCCGAGAACTCTCAAATGCTAAGAAAAATATTCTGTTATCTCTCTTATTTTCACACACCCTACTCAGTCTCATCATTCTACTAGTCTATCCCATCATCCTAGTTCTATTACTCATACGAATCCTCTAAATAGACATACATAACCTCCTTGTTATCCTACACTTAGGTGCACATTACCTATACATTCTTGTTAACATCAGTGCACATAAAATTCTCAGTCTCCTTCACATAGGTGCACATCACCTTCTTTCTCTCCTTCACATAAGTTTTCATTATCACCTAGGCCTCATACACATAGGTCTCCTTCACAACTACATCATCGGTCTCATACATAATCAATCTTAGATCATGGTCACATGACTTTATTTTTGCAAGCATCGAGTGGAGGAATATTTTCCTTCAATTTCATCAGATATATTACTTATCATCATACACTTGGGGGGCATCATGCTTACCCCCTCCTAACATTCTCATGTATCTATTATTTCTATTATCTCACTTCAAGTTCCACATTTAGTATTTCTCATGCATCCTACACATCTTGATGAAATTGTATCGTCATTACATGTGTTCATACTCTTGTGATACAGTTAATTCTTGACTGTTGAGGGAATACTACATTCATGAACCTCACACCATACACTCAACACATTACATACTCTTTGCATTTATGACACATATTTGTAGCATCAAATTTTCACACATCACATTACCCTCTTACATACTCTATTTCCATTGTTCATACTCGAATTATAAGGTTCTAAATCTGAAATGAACCTCACCACACTTACTCACTCTCTACGACATATGCTTAATTGATCATATCTATCTTTTGTACACTATCAAACCATTTCCTTTTTATGTAATCTTGTTTTATGGTTCATTATTGACTGTCGAGGGGTCATTTATCAGTTAACCTCATCGCATGCTCATGTATGTCTAATTAGGTGGCACGCTATGCCTATCACACTCATTTTTATTTCCATTCCATTCACACTCACAACATATTGCATATCTTGGTTACACATATTATTTTTTTTATTTTACTCATTACATGTTACACTTTTATTACTATGTTAGCCAAATACTTAATATGTTATTATATTTTCCATAAACACATGTGTGTTTCCTTCTAGTTATAGATGCATACTTTCTATAGATCCTTACACATAACATGGATGATTGGAATTATAACCTCTTACCAGTCCCATCAAGGCTCCTGGGGGCATCTTCCTTCCTACCAACTACATGTGCTATTATTTTTTAAAACACTACTTCTTATTCTTACTGGAACACTAGTTTACATTGGATCATACATGCTTTAACATGATTTTTATCTTTCTAACATGGTAATGGGTACTTCATGTGCAACATTTTACTTGTAGGAACTATTTACCACCATGGTTTTCTATTACTTTTATTGCTACTATTTTTCATTGCTTTCCATTATTTTTCATTATTTTTGGGATTTTCCCTTTTTCTTGTGTGCACACCATATAGTTTTGGCCATTTTGGACCTGATATTTTTTTTACATTGTGAGCAATGTCCCATGTTCAAAACAAACTTTTCATAGTCTACATTATCTTATCACATGCTAGATTACACATTGTATTTTATTTTCCTATTTATCTTGATTTTACAAACACATGTTTGTATACAATGTGTTTGCATGTGCCTTTGTTTCTACTAAGCACAATCCATCCCCCTGCATGGTATCAATTTCATATCAACATCTGGTCCTCTCCTTTAGGCCATATCCTCCTAGAAATTTTACATGCATCCAGAACAAGGGGTCATACATTGAGTGAATCACTCACCCCATACATCAATTTAGAGCTTAAATATAGGTGTCCATAGTATATGAACATAACATTTTACAAATACACAAATGACCCATATTCTGACTTGGGTCTATAGTTCAACATAGACACTAACACTTAGATATAAACATTAATTCCAAGGTGCTACTGACCTTTCCTGGGAACCTATAACCAGGAGGAAGTTACAGTCACTTTCTCATATTAGCACAATTTTTCATAGTTCAATGAGTAGTCTTCACTTTATAGGAACAATCCTCCAAAAACCAGAATGCATTCTCTCTCATTTTTCTACTTTCATCAAACTAGATCAAACATGGAACAAAGCAGGATCACACCATATGCATTCATGTATAAATTTGGGAAGCAGTAGGGTATAATTACTAAAACTAGACATTTCTCCCCAAAAATATTCTTTTATGGTGTGAGATAACTGAAAAAACTCACACTTAGCATGAGATCACACAAAAAATCACCCTTGGCATGACATCACAAAAAAATATCATACTTGGCATGAGATCACCCAAAACATGTGTTCTTCTATAGCATTTTCAGGATCCTTTATATCCTTTTCACTCATCATGGATCAGGTCCACATGTTCATTTTTACATTTTATAGATACTTATACATACTTGGATCAATTTTTTCATATACACATATTTGAATGCTCTTTTACTCTTCTCTCTTACAAGTCTGTCCTTATGGGAAACATCATTCATGCCATTAAACACATCAAGAAACAATGAAAATAATTATAATGAAACATAACACATATGATTTCACCCCTAGGGTCATTTCCACTTCTTTAGCTTCCACGCTTCATCTTTTATCACTCCAAATTTTTTCTTATCTCCATGGCACGCTTTCACCATCGATCTACATGGTTATCAGGTACGCATCTCTTATCTACTTTATGCTATCAAGTATTCACTCGACAACGTAAATTGGGGGAAAATATAGACACTAAATCAAGAACTTGGTTATATTTCTAGTTACCAATCACATACCACTACTCATATTATTTCTAAGAAAGAAATCTAGTAATTGACATCTATATTTGGCATCTTTTATTTATTTATTTTTTTCTCTGTGGTCTTGCACACTCCACTACTCATTATGACTTTCACTTCTTTATCTTTCTTAGCTTTGGACACCAGCACCCACCCAAGACGCCACCACCTAGGTGCCCTTGTCCCCTCTAGGTGCCCCCAACCTCTTTGTATCTTGGTTGCCCATTTTTGGCCTCTTTTATATTTTGGGCAGATTATTTTCTTGGTGGTCAACATTTTAGATGTTAATTATGAAATTCAAAAAGGGAATCATATAAATACAAATATATGCAACCATAATAAAGGACCAAGGTCTAAGCATCTATTACCACCACCTAAGGTTACATCCAAAGGAATCCTTATAGCATCAAGGTATCCATCTAGCATTCACTCAAGGGATTAGGGACTACAGTTTATGCATTACATGCATAGAAGAAAAATTTCATTTTGACATCTGCATCATCTAATATTTACATTTAGACATCGTAGTTATTGCTCACTATTTCAATTGCATCTTACAATAAGAGCTACTCTAGGGCATGATTCTTCAATCCACACACACACACACATAGGCGTAAGCATGGAGTACATAAGAGTTTAATGTAGTTATCTTGTTCATGTCAGAGTAATTAGGCTGATCTGGTGACCACTAAGGTTAGCATGACTCCCCATTTTCATAGTTTTCTTTTTAGGATTTTATTTTTTTGGGGGTTTTGTAGGAGATCATTTATTTTAAAGGTTACAGTAAAATTTTGTATACATCCATTGACATAAAAGTGATCAGAATTGAAGGATAAAAACACTCATGTGACACAACAAATATCATTTTCTGAGCTTTTGTATAATCATAGGTGTCTCCATAAGGTCTCTGGAATGTAGGATCCCCTGACCCAATCTAGGTGCCCCAGTCCTGACATATCTGACATTTCTACAATTTTCTGGGCTTATTTTCTATAGACTTTCCTTCTGTTCCATAATTTTTCTAGCTCAGTATGTCTTTGGGATTATTGTATTATCATCTAATTATCTTATTCCTTCTCTTGCACTTAGGGTATTAATTTTCATTTTATTATTTCTTAGTCTATATCTTTACTTTATCATTTTATCTATTGCATCTAAATTTGAAATATCTATTATTTCAAAAATTTCTATAGTTGATGAATCAAAGGGGAGGAGAATTTATATATAACTCATAAGAAATAAAATCATAAGTAAATGTAATATAATTGATAATTTGTTTAAAATATTCAATGAGATTGGAAAAGGAAACGTGAGGGTTATCACTTCATATTTGAATAAATTACAATGTGATTTCAATAGTGTGATGATAATCAGAGGCCGCACGCAAGAGATGATAAATAGATATATCGGTAGGGGTATTCCTTAATTACTAAGAGGAGTGAGAGAATTAGGGAGCATCAAGGGTTTTTTATTATTACGAGTGGTGATGACATATAAAGTGGGGTCTATAGAAGTAGTTTTTAATAAATGTGGATTTGATTAATGACAATGATATACTCACCTTAGTTGGCATCTTGGGAATAGACACGAGTATGGATGAAAGAGGAAGAATTGGCCATAACCTTAGAAGAAGAATAAATAAAAGGTATATGATGCTTTGTCATGGTAGAGTTTCACTAAATGATTTAATGAAATTTAAATATTTATTATAGTATTGTGATCAAATTAATATAACAATAATAATTAATATCTATCATAAAAATTACAAGAAAGTCTGCAAGATAGGAGATATGCGTGAATTAGCTTGTATCAAGAGAACTAGACTAATTCTATGATGAAAACAAAGGATATAAATATTAGAACTGGGATATGCAAGCTCTATCTAAGAAACTTGGATCTCAAACCTCTTAATACATAACCATCTAAATGAGGATAGGACCACCATGGATATTAGTGTCCAATCTGGGTGCAACTGTCTTCTTAGGTGATCTGTTTATACTGTTTTTAGGGTCTAAAATTAGCTTCTTCCTATCACTATTTTTCACATCCACTCCATTTTAGGGTTCATGTTTCATACATGTTCCTATAAAAAAAACCATATCTACATGTATAAGGATAAATCAAACATTAGATAGAATAAATAATGCATATGTTCTGTTGTCCAAAATAACCCCCTGGCTAATTCGACAACTTACAAAAATTTTTTTGGATAAGTTATGGACAAGTCACAAAATATCATGTTTGGTGCATTTCACTCCCTCTTAAAAAACCTCAAGTCCTAAGAGTTAGCTAAAATTTGGAAAATTTGGGTCAAACAAGGAAAAATTTTCCATAGTCAGTCTTTAGAGGAATAAGAGGCCTTATTCCTTTATTCCTCATATTCCTCACATCTCATTTTTTTTTTCTGCCAAAACATAGTTCATTAGATAATTCCTACATTTATTACACTATTAAAATAGTTCTCATATTCCATGTGTTATCCTATTCCCCAGATGCTCCACAGATATGACAAATTCAATGTGGGGAGGTTAGAACGGATAAGTTGGACATATAGTGAACTCTTAGATAAGTTCTCATGTTCCACTTCTTCCCTAAAATGAAATAGAAAAATAAAAGGAACAAAAGGTGGTTAAGTTAGGTTTTATAGGGACATCAAGAAATTTTTTTTCCCTCTATGAATTCTCCTATTGGACATGATTACCATCCAAATGGACAGGGGCAATGCACCGATTATATCACAAGAGGAATAGTTCTATCATACCTCTATTTCCTTAAATCCTTCAAAATGGAAAATCCTTGAAAATGGAAATGAAGGTAGGAATTTTAGTGTAAATCGGAGATGTTGAGAATTGTGGGGATAGTGGTAACCCTTCCCACATTCAATTCATTCTCCAGCCACCCATTACATTGGGAATTCCTTGCACCTTTGGAATAATTCATTCATTTTGATAATAACCCAACAACCCGCCTTATCCTTCTAATAAGAAAAAAAGGATTAAATTGGATTTTTTAAGGCCCATAGCGAACATTACCTTGTTCAACTTGTTCTCCAAAAAAAATTCTTGGCCAACTGGGGATTTTTTCCCTTAACTATTAACTCAAATCTCTAAATTGCACAAGATTAGTGGCACTAGAACAGTCTCTTCAAGGGATTCCTTTTTGTACAAAGAAATGTAGAAAATTATTGATTTTTGGGGTCAAAAGTGTAAACATTGATATTAGACAGAAAATATGTAGTTATAACAGTTCAAACATCAATTTTTATTGCTTCATTGCACCCATAATTTTTCCTAAAGATCAAATAAATAGGATAAATGGATTTATCTGGTGCCCATATGGTCTTGCAGGAATTTATTACATTTGGCTAGTAGTTGAATTTGAATTTGGCATGCCCTCTTAAACTGAAATTACTCTACAAAATAATATGATAGAAAGTTATACATAGGGTAAATGGAGGATGGATCATTAGAGACAATGAATATCAAGTCATTTTTTTCTTTTTTCAACCTCTTAGAATTCATAGAAACAACTATGTGGAAGTTTATGCTTTGGTGAGAGATCGAAGCTTGCAAAAATAGTTTAAATCAAATATTTATCCACATAAAGGGATTCCTTAGTAAAACGATCAAGAATATTTCATCCACCAATTGGATTGTGAATAATATTATGTTTGAAGAATTGAAAATCATCCAATCCTTTGAATAAGTTTCAATCTCCCATGTGTATGTAAATCGCAATATGGTATCATATGGATTTGCAAACTAGGGGGTTAACTAAAATGATTTTAAATTTTAGGATTAGACCAATGAGTTTATAGATAACGTTATATCCATCTCAAATAATGATAAATATGTTGTTAATTAAGGTGGGGGAAGTTTATTTGTGAGTACATGTGAGGAACATCCAATCTTCCAACTTATTTCTCACATAATTTCAATTGTAAATGTAGTTTAACTTTAAGCATGATCAACATTGTCTTGAAAATATAATTTTAGAGTTTATAAAATGATTTATTCATTGATTCAAAAATTATGAGTGTTTTTTTTCTAATTGAGTTATGTGTTTGCTAAATGGGAGGAGGTAGATTAATAATGAAGATAATCTTCTATGAAGGCCTTAAGATTAATCAGGTGGTCTAAAATATCATTATAAATGGGGGTCTTGGAAATTTCATTAACAAAATCATTTTTTCAAATCCAACATTTGTAGTCAATTTTTCCAAATCATGGAAGGACATAATTTTCTATTATGGTTTTTTTTAATTCACTGGAGATTGTATTTTCATGGTGAGTAGTATGTCTGTGGAAGGGATTAAGATGTTTAAATAAAAAATGTTTAAAAATTAATAGAATGGGGACTTATTTGATGTTGTTTAAAGAATGACATATGTCAAAGATGGTATCATATGCTCCTCCCTTCATGAACCTTAGGGTGAGGTAAATAAACAAAAATTGTAATATTGGACACTGGAAGTGAGATTCAAGAAGCATTATTCTTATCACTTCTCACTGCTAAATTATTTTTGGAGGAATAGAAATACAAACATAGATTGTTCCTCTTTAGATCTTTAGAAATGATTATTAAGGACTATCAGGTGGATAGATTACATGTTCTTAATCATCTAAATCTCAACCAATTGATATGGATGGAATCCATTCATTTGTTAACTATGGTGGTTTTGTGCAAGAAGTTATAGACTTATGAGAATGAAAGGAACATTGAGGGTGCATTGTGTATATTTGAAGGTAGTATCAAGCCTAAAACCTTTTATTTAAAAGATAAGGGAAAAATCCATAACATAATAGTAAGGGAGTTCAGTATAACCTTAGAAATTCCACGATTTTCAAGAGAAAAAGAAATACAATGTTAGAAAATAATCACATGAAATAAATCAAGAATGAAGATGAGTCTAATAAATACCTCTTAGTTCATTTTCTGAAGAAGAGTATAATCACTCTAAATATTCATCTAAGGCCACCATGGATAAACAATTTCCCCTTAAATATTACAAGGGCATGGTGAATGATATGGCTAAGGCCTCTGAGGATCAAAATAATGTTATGAAAAATGTGGCAACATAAACTACTTTCTTAAAAATATGAGAAAGATATATGTGAGATCATGGAAAAAATAAATTTAAAGGGTGTAGAAGTAAAGATGATCAATGGGGCCTTTATGCATAGTTCTAATAAATTAATGAAAATATGAAGGATATTAAGTGTAATTATAAGGATATTCAATAACAATGGTAAAATATCAAAGGAACGATTTACATAATTATTGAGTGTGACAGGGTGGCCACGGGTAATTTTATTAAAAAGATGACTTTGATGTATAATTTCTTGCAAAAGAGAAAGATTGATTATGATGGGTGTAAATAAAAAAGAAAAAGTAAGAGTAAAAAATATAAAATTTTTGAGTAAGAAACCCATAGTAGCTTCAAGGCCCTACAAACCCAATTGAATTCTATAAAGGAGTAGTAGTAAGTGATTAACTAAAGTATGAATTATTCTAGACTAATCTATGTAGTACTATGATAGTTAATCTAAGATATGCACAAATTTGAAGAAAGTAAATAATTTTAGTAAAGAAGTATGTAAAAAAGCTAATCAACTATAGAAAAGGAAATGAAAACCCTAATATGCAAATAAGAAAGAGGAAAGAAATCAGCTGAATAATAGAAGTTTTTTGGAGAGTGTCACAAATTTGACAGGAAAAATCAGAAGCAAGTATGCCTGTGCAGGAGTCTCGAAAACAATGATTCTAGGAAATATAGCTTGACTGGAGCACCTTGAAAAGGATTGGAGCACCCACGGGCATTCTAGTCTACAATCTGGGCACCATGGTCTGTGAAAACACTCTAGAACTAGTTCTTATAGGGTCAGAAAGTGGTTCAAAACCCTTTTTATGTGTCACATCAGATTCGATGTCCTACATTACATGTTGTTAATAATTCAAGTTGATGTCAAGACCTGTAAAAGACTTAAAGGAAGTATCAAAACAATAAAAATAAAAATACAAAATGAATGGGTCAGACTGACCTCAACTGCCACAATAGTGGTCTTGTTACTCTAAGCGTTGGACTATTTTTTTACCTAAAAGTAGTTCTGGTGAGTGTGTGTATGTCGTGCCATACGTTCTCTTATTCCTGTCACACTTTGTGAAATGATGAGAAATAAATAAATGTATAAAATTTAATAATATATTTTGTATGGAATAAAATAGAATCCTCCTCCTATGATGTGTGATGCAGACTCCCTAGCTTGTTCCTTGATGATGGAGCTATGTGGATGAAAATGCAATAGATGAATGTAATTATAGACTAGTGATAATAGTAGATGATGTTAGGTACCTCATTATGGTCTCATAACTTTATATTTATAAGGTTCTCTTGAATATGATTTCATAATTAACCCTGACGTGGATGAATACCAAAAAAATAAGGATGACAAATGGCTAGAAGGATCCTAAAAAGTTGTGGGAAAGTGGAAAAAGTACCGAGATGCCTCTGGTGGGACTAGGGCACCCAAGGTCACCCTAGTACTACACTGAGTGCCCCAATTGAGGCTAAAATTATGGTAAAATGGAAAAAAAACTTGTAATGTGAATACGAATGTCTGAAAATGGTGAAATAAAATTAAAATAAGATGGCCAAAATACGGAGTTTAATTAGTAATTTATTCATTCAAGAACCTTCTAAATAATAGTATGATATTGGGATAAATATTCTCTAAAGTGCTTGATTTTATGACTACATTAAACTATTCTCATTCTTAACAATTGTTTTAGTCAATAGACCTTCTATGTAAATTGGAATGACCTTTATGTTTCTCTCAAATGATTATTTGTTCTATTTTGTTGTCTTATGTTTGTTAATTGTAATTTTATTATGTTATCTTATATTGTCTAATGTAAGTGAAGGGGACCTATCAAAACCCCTTTTGTTTACTTAATAAATAAAATTGTTACAAACTACTTCAATTTTTACAAGGGTAAAGTTAGTGTTTTTTGAAATGGACACAACACTTTTATAAAATACTGAATAGTATAATCACTGCAGTGCAAAGAAATACCAATCAAATAAAATGAAGCCTAATGAGGCCAACTAAAATTTATAAAATGAAAAGAAACAAACTTGTAATAGACTTACAAATATTCGTTCATTTTTAAATCACATTTTTCTAGGGGATCATTGTTTTATTTTATTTATTGCAATCCATTCCTTTTGAAAACTTATGGTGTGAGATTCACAAGGAATACAAACTTCCAAAGAGTTGATAATTTACAACTTATTGGAGAGAAACTACTATTCCAAGATAGTAATTGGGTAAACAACTAACTAATTTATTATATTTTCCCCATCTAAGCACAACATTTGTTCAAGCACCACATCATTTTCAATCCTGGTGCACTACCTTACATGAGTCAGGCCAAAGAGTGTTTATAGTTATTTTTGGTTAGTTGTTATGTTGAAATAAAAAAAAGTCTAAATTAATAAGGGTTTAGTGATATTTTCAATGATGAACAAAACTTCAAGATGAGTGAATATACAAACAATTAAAGTAACTCTTTCTTTCGCCAAGTGAGAAGTCTTGTATACATAGAAAACTAAATAATATGAATATTACATAATGATTAAATGATTTTCTCGATAACAGTCGATCTCAAGAATCAATGGGATTCCTCAGGGGATGTAAACTTGTATTTTAAAATTAAATGATATGATATGAAAATAAGATAATGATGATATGGTAAGAATTTGAGAGGGATGGAGAGATTCAGTTCTGCTTGATATGCAACCTAGGCAAGGGTTACGACAATCATGAAGTCCACAAAATACTCAAACTAAGATTATATTTTTGCATCATGTATTTTAAGTATGATTTCCATTTCTTCCTTGATGTCTTTGATGTTATGTTTCAAGGAAATGGAAAACAAGTTAATCTTGTGTGATATATGAAAATTATTGAAGATGAAGGGTTGTTGCAAAATCAGGAAGTCATAGATGCTTGTAATGGGGTGTGATGTACCTAGAATTATCATCTAAAAAGAATACATCTTGCAAGAAAATATATTAGTTTGACATAGATTGATAAAGATATAATAACTGATAAAATGACTGAATTCATAAAGATTGAAGACAACCGGGGACTAAATGGTATGTTTTAATAAGGGTGAATAAATGGATTATGATTGAGGTAGGACATAAATTTTCAATTCTAAGATGAGATATATAGAATGTGTAGGAAGAATAGATACAAATAACTAATATTTTGATACATACAATGAGCTAATAGATGGTAAAGGGGATTTGGGATCTGATCGGCAGTGACTGGGGATTGGTGGAAATCCCTAGTAAATTTGATAGATATGCTGAAAGATTGATCAAAGAGAAAAATATAAGATAGATGGTGTGATAATTATAAGGGATGTGAAGATGAGTGTTGGTAGGATATAACCAATATACGATATGACTGAAAATGAGAGAAAGAAATGCATTATACCTTGTTGAATTTTTTTGAGGATATCAGAGCTCCAAATGGATATTTGAATGTTTGACAAGAGCTTTCAAAAGATGAAAACAAAGTGTAGATATCTTCTAATGTCATGAGGTCATGAAGGGATTCAATAATCCTCCATTAGTCCAATATGTATGATTTTTATGACTTGTCTAACTTAGAAATGAATTAGGGTGGTGCTTAGATATGATCATTGGTGTTCGCAACAATCATTGTTTATTATAGATCAGTGTTTTTCTAGTCAAAGAAATTAAAAACCAATTATGAAATAATGGAATTCAAAACTAATTTCCCTATGAGGATTGAGGTTATTTTAGGAACAGTGGGAGGTTAGCAATCTGAGGAGGAAGAGGTTAGAAGGTTAGGATAAGTAGGGTAATTTTGGTTAGGTTTGTTTTAAGTGCTTTGGTGGGTAATTGAGATTATATGTGGGTATGTAAGGGTTTTATAAGGGTAAATTATACTATAGGGAAAATAGAATTAGGATAGTGATAGTAGTGTAAATAACAATAATGTGATTATTATGTTTACAGTCACCTGGGGGTGAAAAATAGGTGCCTACATTTGCCCCTTTTTATTGAGTAGTTTCTAGGCATAGGCTGCGAGAAAAAAATTAGTTCTAAGATGACTAATTTTATGATAAGGATATTGTTCCCACTCAATAAAATGTTTAAATATGTTTTTAATTGGATTAAAAAGAATTAGATTTATTGAATTGGTTTCATTATAGATGCTCTAGGACTTGATTGTAGTCTTGAATAGACCATGCTAGAGGAATACGTATAGATGGTACTGGTATTGGAAACACTTG
Organism: Taxus chinensis; assembly: GCA_019776745.2. NCBI lineage: Eukaryota > Viridiplantae > Streptophyta > Pinopsida > Cupressales > Taxaceae > Taxus > Taxus chinensis. The sequence continues at coordinate 396,827,146 of CM034156.1, read as the reverse complement.
GTAGGTAATATTATATGGTCTTAGTAGGGTGAAGATAGTGTGGGATCCTAAAGATGATTTATTTTGGAGATTAATATAAGGAGAGGTTCCAATGGGATCCATCTCTCATGGATATGTGAAGCCGTGAGACCAATGGGTTAGAGGAAGACATCAATAATGTATGCAAAAAAAGATGCATTGTCAAAAAAATAAATTGACAAGGGGTTGGGCATTAATGAAAATTAATATGAGCTTTAGACGGTGTTGAATTGTATTTGAAATAGGTTTAGGAGACAAAAATATATAAATTGTGTAAAAATGGCTTGTATCGGCGATGATTAATGATCACCGGTAGTTATGGGCACGATTGGCAGAGATTTCTTGACAAAATATATCGCATAAATAGGGGTTATATAAAACTATTTTTGTGTGCAAATGGCTCATTTTCACTTCTTTCATTTTCATTTGAGAGCTATGAGTGATTGATTTTAAGTGTTTTTGAGAGATGGAGGAAAATGGAAGTGGTCGGAAGAGGTAGTAGGCAAGGAGAGGGATAAGTAGGTTTGAATTTTTTTTTTTTTTTTTTTTTTTTTTTCGTGCATATTTTAAAATTTATGGGTGGGAAATCCCAATCGTCATTAAATGTATGATCAGAGGTGATTGGGAAAATATCCATTGATTAGTGTGTGCAAATTGTTTCTGACTAGTAAATAGTGGTGATTGGTTCATTTATTGGATAAGATTACTAATAGATGTGATTTTTTTCTTGTTTGGTAGGTGAGGAAAAATATATACGTTCGGGATCGAGTCCAAAATAGGGTAGAGGATATTAGAGGTGATGTGAAATATTTCAAGTGGGATCATTTAATAGTCATTGGTTTTGAGGTATTCATTCATTAATAACAGATTCTAAGAGATGTCATATTGATGGTGTAATTTCTAGATAGATGGGACCTGAGTACAGGGACATTTTTGTTCCATACTAGAGAGATGAAAATGACACTAGAGCACATGCATTAAATAATGAGAGTGACTATTCAAGAGGAGGGGGTAGTTCATATCACATAAGAGGCATGTTTAGATACTATGAGGGGACTATACGAGGATGGTTCCCCAGACATCAAATATATTGTAGGTGGCTTTCATATTGAGAGTTACAGTGGTGCGGAGGTGTTAGGGAACTGATTGATGTTGATGGTTATGTTGGTCATTTTTTGTTATGTACTTATATACTCATGAGGAGGCAGGTTTTCATGGACACTAGAGAGTATTGTAGCTTAGATTATCAGTACCAGATAGTGGATGTCTATAGGTATGTTTTCCTATCTTAGATATACATTGGGGTATGAATATATGTTACAAGGAGAAGATTTGGTTTGGATTTGGGATTTTTTCTGCACTATTGGGCCTATGAGCACATTACTACGGTGAGTTCACCCAGTCTACCTCAAAGGGTGGGGGACATGAAAAAGTATGTAGTGGGATTCATGAGATGAATGTTTCACTGGATGAGAGATAACATGGTGGAGTGGAATGAGGCATATTATGTTGAGCATCTTAGTGGGTTATCTATAGATAATTTTTTGGAGGACATATGTTATTTATTGCATGTTCGGGTATGGATGTTTATTTGGATGTTTGAGATGGGTGTGGTCAATTTGGTGGAAGAAATTAGATATGATATAGGTTACATAACTACCTAGGGTGTGTAAGCATTTTGGGTTACCTTAGAAGATAGTAAACACCTGGTGAATTAGTTATCTATCCGTAGGATGACTCTAAGAGGGACCTAACAAGACCAGTGGTGGATGAGGCATACTAGGAAGAGGAGGAGGGTGGCCTAAGGGTGTGGATGTTGATGTTTTTGAGATTTTAGAGGGGTTTATGGAGTGGTGGAAACAACATTAGGCATCCCAAGGAGATAGAGTGAAGTGGAGATAAAGAGGTGGGGAGGTAGATGAGGAGGGCGATGAGGAGTTGGTTATATTACATATGCATTTTGATACTTTATGGATAGAGAGAGACTAGTTGGTAGTAGAGTATGACACACATTTCTAGGATAAAGATGTTTTGCGACACTATTGAGATTAGGAACACTAAGAGCATGATTCTTTTAGCAATAGAGAGACACATATCACCTACAGTGGGAGTCAATGAAAGTGAAGTATGGGGAGAAATTCACTATAATAGAGGCCTCAAGGAGTGGAGGATAGGTTTCAGATTAGGGTGTTGGGTAGGATGTAGTTCCTATAATATTAGTGTTGATAGTAGTTGGAGCTCAGATGAGACCTCCAATTTTTATGACTATAAAGTAGTAACATACCTTAGGAGATGAGATATGATACTATGAGTGAATTGTGATAGAGAACCTCCCAGATTCACCTCACTATATGGAGTATAGAGTAAGCAAGCATGGATCACCTTGACATGCTACCTCAACGAGTAATGGAAGTCTTCCATAACCTCAGAGATATCTAAGATTTTATGGAGGACATGAGGGAGGACAGGTTAGTGATAGAGTATCTGATTTTTAGTTTATCACATAGTTGGTGGATTTTTGATATAACTTGGATGTATAGAGCCATTTTGAGGCTTCTTTTATAAAATATTGATTCTACATATACATGATTTTGGATTTATTTGTTCTGATTTATTTTTATTTGATGTTATATATGAGCTTGTGATGAGATTTTGAGATATTCTGAATAGATTAGATGCATTGATATGATTTTCTATGTTGATGTGATGTGAGTGAAATTTAGTGATCTTTGTATGTTTTAATGCAATTTATCATGGTTAATAATAAATACAAAATATTTTCTTATGAGCTAGATTTTCATATATATGATCAAATGGAAAAATTATATTTATGAAAATGTACTTGAGGCCTTGTAACAAATATTAACATAGTAATAAATAGTTAGTCATATGTAATATCATGGATATATGAAGTAACCTTATATACCTCCTTAAAACATGGCAAGGGTTCATATGTAGTTCATATGGGGGAAATAGATACTCTTTTTATGGCTTATTTGCTTGTTCCCAACTGTATTTTAATTGTGCAAACTGATCACTGTAGGAAGTTTGGTTTTTTATGGGAAAGGTGATTGATGTAGGAAGCTTTCCTATGATACTTTTGATTGTTTTTTCTTTGATGTGAAGGATCATTGATGTGGGAGCCATTTTTTAGCCATTAATGAATATTCATCCTTCAAGGGATTTGTATATACTTTTTTTAATTTTATATTTTAGATTGTCATATGTTGATGTATTTTTTATTAACAGTTTTCCTTAAAGGGACGAGTGTGTACTTTCTACTAGTAATTATTTTTGGCACTTGGATATTACATCCAAAAAATAATTAAATGATCCAATGCAACAGGGTAACATCCTCGAGGTGTAGGACCTTGGCTCCTTGGGATGAACCTCTGGAGAAGTTTGGCTTCCTACTAAACTATGTGCATCTGATAAAAGGAAAGGCTGAAAAATAAATGATACTATAAATAACTAAACTATCCAATATTTCTTAAGAAAAAGGAGAGAGATAACTGAAACTAATTGAAAGTGGAGATGCACCACTATTTTAAGGAATAAAATATCAGCTTCTACGAGCACTTAATATTTAATAGAATAATAACAATGTGCACAAATTTATATTCTTTTCCCTTACTAAAATAATTTGTATGAAGATAAAACTTAATAATAACTGAATAGATTTACTTTATTCCACAACTATCACAAGTAAGTCTCATTAATTACAACTTGAAATTTTTCCAAAGAATAGATAACTTAATGTGAAGGTAAAATAGATATCAAATACTAGGAGATAGATATTCATAAGTATAAAATAAACATCCAAAATACACAACACATTAAAGTGAAAAAAGGATAAATATCAGTTTTGTATATAATATTGAGGCTTATTCCTGTATATAAGTACTCAAAATGGAAGATCCTCCTTATCCAAATGATTAAAAGTCCTTTAATACATAATGTATCATCCTATTTATAGATTAAGAAGGTTGATAAATTATAGCCACTCTTCTTAATTGTTAGTAAAAACAAGATGAATTTACATTTGCAAAAGAGTCTCCAATCAAAATAGCCAAGTAGTTTTTTAATTTTGACCAAGTCAAACTTGTAACTTGAATGGTGGACTGTGGCTGGAGACTGTCTAAAAATATAGCAGAGAATTAGCTATGACTTGTGCCACCCATTTCTTGATTTGTATCGATTTCTTCCACTTTTTATCCATCTTGTATTTTCTAATAATAAAAAAAAAAATTGATTATTTCTTGTACATATTTATAACCAGGCTGACATGCATAGAAATTCATGACCTCAACATATTTTTCTTTTTTTTAATTTCTAAGAAACTTCCTAGCTCAATTTATGATATTTTGGATTTGGCTTAAAAAAATTTGATAGGTCGCTATTTTTTTGATGGATTCTAGGAGAAAATATTTGGTTCTATCAATATCTTCTTCAACCAGGCAATTGAAATTTCTGATGATAGGATCTACCAGAAGAACATCAAGATATTCATTCCAGAACCTGCAATTAATTGTTTCAAACTCATCTGTTATATAATTAATGTCATAAATTCTTTCATTTCTTTCCTTAAACAACTTTTACATGGCCTCATGCAACATCTGAACACAAAACTTCATGGCTTCATTTTACTAAAATAATTTTGAAGAGTCGTCAATGTCCCTTCTCTGAAAAGTAGATTGGATTTGACACCTCGAACCTATTTCTAGGCCTCCACTTTGAGTTCTATATTATAAAATTCTTCCCTGAAGATACCATATATTTTGGTAACCATGTCCTTCTCTATCACGAGCTCCTTGTATAGGGTTGTAACATCCTTAATCACATTCTTACCCTCTTTTATCTTACTCTTAATCCAAGTCCCCACTTCTTGCACTTATTGTTCAATCTTATCAACAACGGAGAAAGAGGTATCTTCAAAGCTTGTGGGTATAACAAAAGTATTTATATGGGTTAAATGTGAAAGGAATGATAACCATATCGTACCAAGCTAAGAACATAGATGCTAATAAAACACCACGATCAATAAGATGAAATAAATTCACCAGAATAACTTTACATAAAACCTTTGCAAACAAATAAGAAGCAATATCATATATTATTATGGAACTCAATGCAATACATTGAGAATGGGCCTTGCTTAAATAGGCAAGGAATAACAATCTAAGAACCGGTCAAGGTTGTAGATTAAGCCATGAATCAAGGAAATAACTAGTCATTAAAGAACTAGTCAAGACCACAAATTTAGGAGAGAACTAGACATCAAGGATCTAGTCAATACCATAGATCAAGGAAAGAACTATACCTAACAACTAGATAATATATCCTAATATCTAAATAAGATAAAAGAAATATCCAAACACATAAGTGGGTGAGGATAAATACAATAAAGGTAAATAATGTACCTAGGTGAACATGAGCTAAGGTAAATACATACTCTAACATCTCTCCTCAAGTGAAGCTAGGGGCCAAAAAAGAAGTGACATGTCCACAATATGAGTCCCGATAACTAGGCCTAATGAGGTACTCAAGTACAATAACTGGGAAAAAAGGGACACCACAAGGTACCCAAAGCCAGTAAAAACAAAGTAAAGAGAGTAAAAACCCGCTCCACGGAATCCCAAGAAGCTCAGCTCAAAAAACACGTACAATGCTGAAGAAGTTTTGTGTGCACTATGGTCTAAATCCACTGCTCGATCACAAAACTAAAAAACAACTGACACTAGGCTTCACCAGAAAAGCTCCATACAAGGAGACTGTCAATGGAGTGATGTCAAAAGTGCAAAAAAAGAAACACCAAACATAATTTGATCAACTACAGAAAATAGGTGTGCCACGATCCAAGAACAAAAACCAAAGCAAAAGGGCAAGGACACAAAATCCAGAGTGTCACGATCTAATAAAATCCAAGCTAAAAAGGTAAGGACACGAAACCTAAAGAAGAAGGATCAACACCACACCCTCCCATATTGTTGAATGGGTGGAGTGATGCTACAAATTTGTATGAGTTACCCGAAATAACTACTTGAACACTGAAAAACTAACACTAGAATGCACTAGAATATATCCCCCATAAGAGATACTGTCAACATGCCAAAAGTTTCGAAAATACAAATACAAAATCTCTCAAAAAACAAGAGAGATACACTACACCTGCTAAATAAAAATACTAAAAAAAAGAAGCATCACAATGCAGAAGGTATAAAAAGTGGAGAAAGAGGCCGAATGGTGGAGGAGCCACGCCTGTAGAGTCCTCTCAATGAATTCCTATGTTATCGCAACGAGTGATTAGATATCCACCCCAAATCAACACAGATGGATGAACAAGATGCCTACATATGACTTGGTGCAAAATTCACAATGGGTGCATGTAAAAGAACATCAGAATATGTGTCAATTTGATCATGTCTGACAACTGAAATCTCAAGTTTCTCAAGCCTGAGTGAAGGTGCAGAACTCATGTGTTGCTCATGATCCTTAGCAAGAGTTGAGTGAAAAAAAAAAGGATATTTGTCAATGTGTGATCCTAATGAAGTATCTGCTCGAAAACCAATGTCATGACAAGAATTCCACTTAAAATGTGGAATAGAGGAAACAATACCCTATGATTGCTTTCCAATGAATCTACTAGTGAGACCCATAGAATAGAGCATGCAAGAATGGAATGCAGTGTTGTTCTTCTCAAAAATTCCATGCAGTTGAGAAGAAGTAGGATACACAACATGTGATACTGTAATAGGCACAAATGTTGAAGAGCATGTAGTAATAAGCCTCATAGGTTTAGAAGCATCAAAAACAGGTTCAAGCTCAAAGACTGGCAGATCAATGTTAGTGGGAACAAGAGCAACAACTGTAAGTGGACTAAGAGCATGGATATGGTTGTCCACAATATAATGGTGATGTTGTAGGCTAGCAAGTTTGTTCTGCAGGAAGTGTATTATTGTATCCTTATCGTGAATGAGTGATTCTAGAAGAGAATTTCACTTCTTGAATGATCTATTTTCTTCCACAAATTTTACAATATCCTCTTGAAGTCCAAATACTTCAGAGAAAAGCATATCATTCTCGGAATCCATGACAGGTACAAGCTGTAACTCCCAAAAATTTAGGACGCCGGGTTCAGCCAAAATTGCATCCACAATTGATTATAACACTCCTCCATATTTAGCAGTTTATAATTATAGTTGAATACTCAAAATAAATAAATCTAATGGAAAGAGCATGAAAAAACAAACACTTTACAAAAAATGGCACTCAAAACAGAGTTACCGATAAAAAGATACAAGATTTTTAATATTTTGTGCTATTATTTATTTTAGTTGCCAATTAAACTAAATAAATTGTTTTTTCCTTCACCACAAAAATAATATTAAAGGGGTTTGAAGTTAAGCACCTACTAGTAGGAATCACAATCTTTAAGCCCTCATATGACCATACCATATGTCTAATAAAAATGCACGCAACAACAAAATATGACCAAATCCCAAATATATGAATACACAAATAATTTATTTGCAAAATAAAAATTACAGATGGATGACAACAACATATCTAGCTCTGATACCATGAAAGGAATGATAACCAGATTGTACCAAGCCAAGAACACAGATACTAATCAAACACCATGATCGATAAGATGAAAGCAATTGGCTAGAATAACTTTACATAAAATCTTTGCAAACAAATGAGAATCAATATCATATATTATTATGGAACTCAATGCAATACATTGAGAATGGGCCTTACTTAAATAGGAAAGGAATAACAATCTAAGAACTGGTCAAGGTTGTAGTTCAAGCCATGAATCAAGGAAATAACTAGTCATCAAAGAACTAGTCAAGACCATAGATTTAAGAGAGAACTAGACATCAAGGATGTAGTCAATACCATAGATCAACGAAAGAACTATACCTAATAGCTAGATAATATCTTCTAATATCTAAATAAGATAAAAAAAATATCCATACACATAAGTGGGTGAGGATATATACAATAAAGGTAAATAAAGTACCTTGGTGAACATGAGCTAAGGTAAATACCTACTCTAACACCCCCCCTCAAGTGAAGCTAGGGGCCAAAGTAGAAGTGGCATGTCCACAGTATGAATCCCAACAACTAGGCCTGATGAGGTACTCATGTACAATAATTGGGAAGAAAGGGACACCATAAGGTACCCAAAACAAGTAACAAAAAATTAAAGAGATTAAAAACCCGCTCCAAGGCATCCCAAGAAGCTCGGCTCAAAAATCTTGTACAATGCGGAAGAATTTTTGTGTGAACTATGGTCTGAATCGACTTCTCGATCACAAAACTCAAAAACAACCGAAATTGGGCTTCTCCAGAATAGCTCCATACAAGGATACTGTCAACGGAGTGATGTCAAAAGTGTAAAAAAGAAACACCAAACATAATTTGATCAACTACAGAAAATAAGTGTGCCACAATCCAAGAACAAAAACCAACGTAACAGGGCGAGGACACAAAATCAAGAATGTCACGATCCAAGAAAATCCAAGGTAACAAGCAAAGGACACGAAACCCAAAGAAGAAGGATCAACACCACATCCTCCCATACTGTTGAATGGGTGGAGTGATGCTACAAATATGTATGAGTTACCCAAAACAACTACTTGAACACTGACAAACTAACACTGGAATGCACCAGAATATATCCCATATAAGAGATACTGTCAACATGCCAAAAGTGTCAAAAATATAGATACAAAATCTCTCAACAAACAAGAGAGATACACTACACCTGCTAAAGAAAAATGCTCAAAACAAGAAGCATCACAATGCAGAAGGTATAAAAATTGGAGCAAGAGGCCAAATGTTGCAAGAGCCATGCCTGTAGAGTCCTATAAATGAATTCCTATGTTTCCACAAACGAGTGATCAGATATCCACCCCAAATCAACACATATGGATGAACAAGATACCTGCATATGACTTGGTTCAAAATGCACAATGGGTGCATGCAAAAGAACATAAGAATGTGTGTCAATTTGATCATGTCTGACAACTCCATATAAGGAGACTGTCAATGGAGTGATGTCAAAAGTGCAAAAAAAGAAACACCAAACATAATTTGATCAACTACAGAAAATAGTTGTGCCACGATCCAAGAACAAAAACCAAAGCAACAGGGCAAGGACACAAAGTCCAGAGTGTCACGATCTAATAAAATTTAAGGTAAAAAGGTAAGGACACGAAACCTGAAGAAGAAGGATCAACACCACACCCTCCCATACTGCTGAATGGGTGGAGTGATGCTACAAATTTGTATGAGTTACCCGAAATAACTACTTGAACACTGAAAAACTAACACTAGAATGCACTAGAATATATCCCCCATAAGAGATACTGTCAACATGCCAAAAGTGTCGAAAATACAGATACAAAATCTCTCAAAAAACAAGAGAGCTACACTACACCTGTTAAATAAAAATACTCAAAACAAGAAGCATCACAATGCAGAAAGTATAAAAAGTGGAGAAAGAGGCCAAATGGCAGAGGAGCCACGCCTGTAGAGTCCTCTAAATGAATTCCTATGTTACCGCAATGAGTGATTGGATATCCACCCCAAATCAACACAGATGGATGAACAAGATGCCTACATATGACTTGGTGCAAAATGCACAATGGGTGCATGTAAAAGAACATCAGAATATGTGTCAATTTGATCATGTCTGACAACTGAAATCTCAAGTTTCTCAAGCCTGAGTGAAGGTGCAGAACTCATGTGTTGCTCATGATCCTCAGCAAGAGTTGAGTGAACAAAAAAATGATCTCTGTCAATGTGTGATCCTAATGAAGTATCTGCTCGAAAACCAATGTCATGACAAGAATTCCACTTAATATGTGGAATAGAGGAAACAATAACCTGTGATTGTTTTCCAATGACTCTACTAGTGAGACCCATAGAATAGAGCATGCAAGAATGGAATGTAGTGGTGTGTTTCTCAAAAATTCCATGCAATTTAGCAGAAGTAGGATACACAACATGTGATACTGTAATAGGCACAGATGTTGAAGAGCATGTAGTAATAAGCCTCATAGGTTTAGAAGCATCAAAAACAGTTTCAAGCTCAAAGACTGGCAGATCAATGTTAGTGGGAACAAGAGCAACAACTCTAAGTGGACTAAGAGCATGGATATGGTTGTCCACAATATGATGGTGATGTTGTAGGATAGCAAGTTTGTTCCGCAGGAAGTGTATTATTGTATCCTTATCATGAATGAGTGATTCTAGAAGAGAATTTCACTTCTTGAATGATCTATTTTCTTCCACAAATTTTACAATATCCTCTTGAAGTCCAAATACTTTAGAGAAAAGCATATCATTCTCAGAATCCATGATAGGTACAAGCTGTAACTCCCAAAAATTTAGGATGCCAGGATCAGCCGAAATTGCATCCACAATTGATTATAACACTCCTCCATATTTGGCACTTTATAATCATAGTGGAATACTCAAAATAAATAACTCTAATGGAAAGAGCACGAAAAACAAGCACTTTACAAAAAATGGCACTCAAAACCGAGTTACCGATAAAAAGATACAAGCTTTTTAATATTTTGTGCTATTATTTATTTTAGTTTCCACTAAAACTAAATAAATTGTTTTTTCCTTCACCAAAAAAATAAAATTAAAGGGGTTTGAAGTTAAGCACCTACTAGTAGGAATCATATGACCATACCATATCTCTAATAAAAATGCACGCAACAACAAAATATGACCAAATCCCAAATATATGAATACAAAAATAATTTATTTGCAAAATAAAACTTACAGATGGATGACAACAACAATCTCTAGCTCTGATACCATGAAAGGAACGATAACCAGATTGTACCAAGCCAAGAACACAGATGCTAATCAAACACCATGATCAATAAGATGAAAGCAATTGGTCAGAATAACTTTACATAAAATCTTTGCAAACAAATGAGAATCAATATCATATATTATAATGGAACTCAATGCAATACATTGAGAATGGGCCTTACTTAAATAGGAAAGGAATAACAATCTAAGAACCAGTCAAGGTTGTAGATCAAGCCATGAATCAAGGAAATAACCAGTCATCAAAGAACTAGTCAAGACCATAGATTTAAGAGAGAACTAGACATCAAGGATCTAGTCAATACCATAGATCAAGGAAAGAACTATACCTAACAACTAGATAATATCTCCTAATATCTAAATAAGATAAAAGAAATATCCATACACATAAGTGGGTGAGGATAAATACGATAAAGGTAAATAAAGTACCTAGGTGAACATGAGCTAAGGTAAATACCTACTCTAACACCCCCCCTCAAGTGAAGCTAGGGGCCAAAGTAAAAGTGGCATGTCCACAGTATGAATCCCAACAACTAGGCCTGATGAGGTACTCATGTACAATAATTGGGAAGAAAGGGACACCATAAGGTACCCAAAACAAGTAACAAAAAATTAAAGAGAGTAAAAACCTGCTCCAAGGCATCCCAAGAAGCTCGGCTCAAAAAAATCGTACGATGCAGAAGAATTTTTGTGTGAACTATGGTCTGAATCCAATGCTCGATCACAAAACTCAAAAAAAAACTGAAACTGCGCTTCACCAGAATAGCTCCATACAAGGATACTATCAACGGAGTGATGTCAAAAGTGCAAAAAAGAAACACGAAACATAATTTGATCAACTACAGAAAATAGGTGTGCCACAATCCAAGAACAAAAACCAAAGTAATAGGGCAAGGACACAAAATCAAGAGTGTCACGATCCAAGAAAATCCAAGGTAACAAGGAAAGGACACAAAACCCAAAGAAGAAGGATCAACACCACATCCTCCCATACTGTTGAATGGGTGGAGTGATGCTACAAATCTGTATGAGTTACCCAAAACAACTAATTGAACACTGACAAACTAACACTGGAATGCACCAGGATATATCCCATATAGGAGATACTGTCAACATGCCAAAAGTGTCAAAAATACAGATGCATAATCTCTTAACAAACAAGAGAGATACACTACACCTACTAAAGAAAAATGCTCAAAACAAGAACCATCACAATGCAGAAGGTATAAAAAGTGGAACAAAAGGCCAAATGTTGGAGGAGCCATGCCAGTACTGTCCTCTAAATGAATTCCTATGTTTCCACAACGAGTGATCAGATATCCACCCCAAATCAACACATATGGATGAACAAGATACCTGCATATGACTTGGTGCAAAATGCACAATGGGTGCATGCAAAAGAACATAAGAATGTGTGTCAATTTGATCATGTCTGACAACTCCATACAAGGAGACTGTCAATGGAGTGATGTCAAAAGTGCAAAAAAAGAAACACCAAACATAATTTGATCAACTACAGAAAATAGGTGTGCCACGATCCAAGAACAAAAACTAAAGCAACAGGGCAAGGACAAAAAATACAGAGTGTCACGATCTAATAAAATCCAAGGTAAAAAGGTAAGGACACGAAACCTGAAGAAGAAGGATCAACACCACACCCTCCCATACTGCTGAATGGGTGGAGTGATGCTACAAATTTGTATGAGTTACTCGAAATAACTACTTGAACACTGAAAAACTAACACTAGAATGCACTAGAATATATCCCCCATAAGAGATACTGTCAACATGCCAAAAGTGTCGAAAATACAGATACAAAATCTCTCAAAAAACAAGAGAGCTACACTACACCTGTTAAATAAAAATACTCAAAACAAGAAGCATCACAATGCAGAAGGTATAAAAAGTGGAGAAAGAGGCCAAATGGCAGAGGAGCCACGCCTGTAGAGTCCTCTAAATGAATTCCTATGTTACCGCAATGAGTGATTGGATATCCACCCCAAATCAACACAGATGGATGAACAAGATGCCTACATATGACTTGGTGTAAAATGCACAATGGGTGAATGTAAAAGAACATCAGAATAAGTGTCAATTTGATCATGTCTAACAACTAAAATCTCAAGTTTCTCAAGCCTGAGGAAGTTGCATAATTCATGTGTTTCTCATGATCCTCAGCAAGTGTTGAGTGAACAAAAAAAGGATCTCTGTCAATGTGTGATCCTAATGAAGTATCTTCTCGAAAACCAATGTCGTGACAAGAATTCCATTTAATATGTGGAATAGAGGAAACAATACCCTGTGATTGTTTTCCAATGACTCTACTAGTGAGACCCATAGAATAGAGCATGCAAGAATGGAATGTAGTGGTGTGCTTCACAAAAATTCCATGCAGCTGAGCAGAAGTAGGATACACAACATGAGATACTGTAATAGGCACAGATGTTGAAGAGTATGTAGTAATAAGCCTCATAGGTTTAGAAGCATCAAAAACAGGTTCAAGCTCAAAGATTGGCAGATCAATGTTAGTGGGAACAAGAGAAACAACTGTAAGTGGACTAAGAGCATGGATATGGTTGTCCACAATATGATGGTGATGTTGTAGGTTAGCAAGTTTGTTCCACAGGGAGTGTATTATTGTATCCTTATCATGAATGAGTGATTCTAGAAGAGAATTTCACTTCTTGAATGAACTAGTTTCTTCCACAAATTTTACAATATCCTCTGGAAGTACAAATACTTCAGAGAAAAGCATATCATTCTCAACATCCATGATAGGTACAAGCTGTAACTCCCAAAAATTTATGACGCCGGGCTCAGCCGAAATTACATCTACAATTGATTATAACACTCCTGCATATTTGGGAACTTATAATTATAGTGGAATACTCAAAATAAATAACTATAATGGAAAGAGCATGAAAAAACAAGCACTTTACAAAAAATGGCACTCAAAACCGAGTTACCGATAAAAAGATACAAGCTTTTTAATATTTTGTGCTATTATTTATTTTAGTTGCCACTAAAACTAAATAAATTGTTTTTTCCTTCACCACAAAAATAAAATTAAAGGGGTTTGAAGCTAAGCACCTACTAGTAGGAATCACAAGCTTTAAGCCCTCATATGACCATACCATATGTCTAATAAAAATGCACGCAACAACAAAATATGACCAAATCCCAAATATATGAATACACAAATAATTTATTTGCAAAATAAAAATTACAGATGGATGACAACAACAATCTCTAGCTCTGATACCATGAAAGGAACGATAACCAGATTGTACCAAGCCAAGAACACAGATGCTAATTAAACACCATGATCAATAAGATGAAAACAATTGTCCAGAATAACTTTACATAAAATCTTTGCAAACAAATGAGAATCAATATCATATATTATTATGGAACTCAATGCAATACATTGAGAATGGGCCTTACTTAAATACGAAAGGAATAACAATCTAAGAACTAGTCAAGGTTGTAGATCAAGCCATGAATCAAGGAAATAACTAGTCATCAAAGAACTAGTCAAGACCATAGATTTAAGAGAGAACTAAACATCAAGGATCTAGTCAATACCATAGATCAAGGAAAGAACTATACCTAACAACTAGATAATATCTCCTAATATCTAAATAAGATAAAAGAAATATCCATACACATAAGTGGGTGAGGATAAATACGATAAAGGTAAATAAAGTACCTAGGTGAACATGAGGTAAGGTAAATACCTACTCTAACACCCCCCCTCAAGTGAAGCTAGGGGCCAAAGTAGAAGTGGCATGTCCACAGTATGAATCCAAACAACTAGGCCTGATGAGGTACTCATGTACAATAATTGGGAAGAAAGAAACACCATAAGGTACCCAAAACAAGTAACAAAAAATTAAAGAGATTAAAAACCCGCTCCAAGGCATCGCAAGAAGCTCGGCTAAAAAACTCATACAATGCGAAAGAAGTTTTGTGTGAACTGTGGTCTGAATCCACTGCTCGATCACAAAACTCAAAAACAACTGACACTGGGCTTCACCAGAATAGCTCCATACAAGGATACTGTCAACGGAGTGATGTCAAAAGTGTAAAAAAGAAACACCAAACATAATTTGATCAACTGCAGAAAATAGGTGTGCCACAATCCAAGAACAAAAACCAAAGTAACAGGGCAAGGACACAAAATCAAGAATGTCACGATCCAAGAAAATCCAAGGTAACAAGCAAAGGACACGAAACCCAAAGAAGAAGGATCAACACCACATCCTCCCATACTGTTGAATGGGTGGAGTGATGCTACAAATCTGTATGAGTTACCCAAAACAACTACTTGAACACTGACAAACTAACACTGGAATGCACTAGAATATATCCCCCATAAGAGATACTGTCAACATGCCAAAATTGTCAAAAATACAGATACAAAATCTCTCAACAAACAAGAGAGATACACTACACATGCTAAAGAAAAATGCTTAAAACAAGAAGCATCACAATGCAAAAGGTATAAAAAGCGGAGCAAGAGGCCAAATGTTGGAGGAGCCATGCCTGTAGAGTCCTCTAAATGAATTCCTATGTTTCCACAAACGAGTGATCAGATATCCACCCCAAATCAACACATATGGATGAACAAGATACCTGCATATGACTTGGTGCAAAATGCACAATGGGTGTATGCAAAAGAACATAAGAATGTGTGTCAATTTGATCATGTCTGACAACTAAAATCTCAGGTTTCTCAATCTTGAGTAAAGGTGCAGAACTCATGTGTTGCTCATGATCCTCAGAAAGAGTTGAGTGAACAAAAAAAGAAGCTTTGTCAATGTGTGATCCCAATGAAGTATCTACTCGAAAACCAATGTCATGACAAGAATTCCACTTAATATGTGAAATAGAGAAAACAATACCCTGTGATTGTCTGTGAATGACTCCACTAGTGAGACCCATAGAATAGAGCATGTAAGAATGGAATGCAGTGGTATGCTTCTCAAAAATGTCATGCAGCTGAGTAGAAGTAGGATACACAACATGTGATACTGTAATAGGCACAGATGTGGAAGATCATGTAATAATAAGCCTCATAGGTTTAGAAGCATTAAAAATAGGTTCAATCTCAAAGACTGGAAAATCAATGTTAGTGGGAACAAGAGCAATAACTGTAAGTGGACTAAGAGAATGGATATGTTTGTCCACAATATGATGGTGATTTTGTAGGCTAGCAAGTTTGTTCTACAGGAAGTGTATTATTGTATCCTTATCATGAATGAGTGATTGTAGAAGAGAATTTCACTTCTTGAATGATCTATTTTCTTCCACAAATTTAACAATATTCTCTTGAAGTCCACATACTTCGGAGAAAAGAATATCATCCTTAGAATCCATGATAGGTACAAACTGTAACTCCCCAAAATTTAGGACATCAGGCTCATCTGAAATTGAATCTACAATTAATTACAACACTCTTCCATATTTGGCACTTTATAATTATAGTGTAATACTCAAAATAAATAACAATGCACGCAACAAAAATGCATGCAACAACAAAATATGACAAAATCCCAAATATATGAATACACAAATAATTTATTTGCAAAATAAAACTTACAGACATATGTCAATAGTAATCTCCAGCTCTGATACCATGAAATGAATGATAACCAGATTGTACCAAGCCAAGAACACAGATGCTAATCAAACACCATGATCAATAAGATGAAATAAATTCACCAGAATAACTTTACATAAAACCTTTGCAAACAAATGAGAAGCAATATCATATATTATTATGGAACTCAATGCAATACATTGAGAATGGGCCTTGCTTAAATAGGTAAGGAATAACAATCTAAGAACCAGTCAAGGTTGTAGTTCAAGCCATGAATCAAGGAAATAACTAGTCATCAAAGAACTAGTCAAGACCATAGATTTAAGAGAGAACTAGACATCAAGGATCTAGTCAATGCCATACATCAAGGAAAGAACTATTCCTAACACCTAGATAATATCTCCTAATATCTAAATAAGATAAAAGAAATATCCACACACATAAGTGGGTGAGGATAAATACAGTAAAGGAAAATAATGTACCTAGGTGAACATGAGCGAAGGTAAATACCTACTCTAATAGGATGTGTGAGTATTTGGAAGATGGTTGTTAACTCTTCTACCTTGTTCTTCAGCTCATCCTTAGTGATTTTATCTTTATCAAATGTATACCAAAAGTTTCCAGGGAAAACTTGGACATCTTATTTGACACCTTCATGGGTAGCCATTCCTAGAGAGAACTTAGAAATGTAATAATCTACTATAATGATATCTTCCTATGACTTATCATCACCTAGGTTTTCTATTTTTACATATATTTTATTTGTTTGATTGACTAAAAGGTGATAAATAACGCTTGGTGTCTTTTCTTGGTGTCGATAAGTCAAATGTAATATGTTGAGATCAAAATCATATCCAATAGGTATCTTCTTCTTCTACTTGGGGGTTTGTCTTATCAGCCATGCAAGAGTAGAAGAAGAAGAAATCAAATGTTCAGAGAATGAAATGGGGAATTCTATTATTGTAGTGAACTAGATGGGTGATGAAAGAGAAGTTGTTTCAATAATCATAATTGGTAATGAAGTGGTGACAAGTGAGGAAGGGGTGGAAAGGATAATTGTGGGGGTAGATGAAACAAGGAGGGTGATGTGAGAGGAATTGGGAAGAAATTATTTAGGAATGGGAGTTCCTTGAGGGGAACCCACATCAAAAAAATCCCCAGATGAGAGATAGGGAAGAGAGGAAAAGATCAGGTCCATGGTATGAGATGAGGTAATGTGAGTAGGGGAAATGGAGGAGAAGATATGGAAGATGTGTGCAAAGGAAGGGTGAGAGGTGGAGGAGATGAAAATTATGAAGAAGGAAGAGGATATGGAGAAGGTGACTACAATGTTTGAGTGGTGGATGGGGAAACACTTAGGTCAATGACCTCTAACAAAGAAACCTTAGAAATATAACTATACCCCATGCATATAATTGTTATTTTGTGAGGCTTAGGAGTAGGTTTCCCTCCTTTTAAATAATTGGTTTTGTCCACCATAGGTTTAACTTGTTTTGTTGCAATATGTACCTTCTCTAAATCCTTTGGTGTAATTCCCATTTACATCAACCATTGGTGGGTCCAATTTAAAATATGGGCTACACATTCTCTACAACTTGTGCACTCATGAAATGACCACCTTCTCCATGGCAGTGGTTAACCTTAAATATTTGTTTTATCATAGGCTGGATCTAAGACTTTTATGTCATCATGGATTCCATTAGGTACATCCTATATTCTATATTTGGCTACCTTGTTAAGATTCAACTTGTCATATTCCCTTTCCTGTACCAATTGGTCTGAGTCCACCAACCACACCCCAATAATCAAAGATAACTCGTGGGTGATATGTATTTATTGTATTTTTTTACATCTTTCCTTCACAATTATTCACTTTATATGAGGATGAATAATTGTATCAACCCAAAGTATCTTGGAATTTTACTCTCATATTATGCCTACTTTGTTAGATCTTGTGGAGATGTAGAAATTGTCAAACTAACTCCATAAATACCTAGTTATCCATGGAAAACCTTGGTAGTTTGCAAAGAGAACCTTAAAATAATCCCAATCTAATATATTTAAAGGTTGAAAATCATAGAAAAATGTATCCCCAATTCCTTACCAAATTCCAAGCACTGTCAAATATTCTTCGATTATAGAGCTTTTTATCAAAGATACATATGATAGTGAAGAAAAAGGAATCGTTTACTCTCTTGAAGTGGTTTTAACCTTCTTTCATCATTATTTAGGGATAGATGTCATAAATATGTGATGTAGGTCTTACTCCCATGAGTTTCAATCCTAGATATTTTCTTGTTCCCGTCGATACATATGTTGGAGCTCAATCCAGTTCCTTAGATTGAGTTGTTTTTTTCTTTAACTCACATGTATTGAATTGTTTATGTGTGCTTCATATTGTTCCATATGATTTAAGGATTAGTTTCAGTAAAAATGAAGCATCAGTTTCTGATAAATTTTGTGCCTTAGCCAAATAAAAGAAAAGATTCAACAAAAATGTCGAAGGACTGGTTCAATGGACTAGTTAATCAAAGTATATAAGCTCCACACTTTTGGGTGGATGAGATACATCTACATATTTCATGAGGAGCTTATAATCATCACTTAATGATGCATTTTCTCCTAAAATCTGAATATCTGAAGGTCCAAAAGCATGCAACCCAACTACAAAGTAAAAAGTTGTGGGACTAGTTAAAAAAAATTGGTTGAAATGGACTTAGCCATTTTAACAAATCTTGGGACATTTAAACATCTGTCAAATTCCCCCTTCCGAAATCCTTGACAATTATAATTTTAAAACTCATGCGAGAATAATTTTAAAATAATTGACAAGTTAATTTAAATAAAAAAGTCACTTGACGAGCATTTTTCTATCAATTTCAATGCCAAAACTCAGTAGAGCCACACGGAAAAAGATCGATGATCAAAGACAAGGCCACATGGCGGGATTCTAGTTCTATTCAAGTGGATGGTGTCCAAAAGATCTCAAGTTGGTAGAATCAACCATGTTTCAAATCATTTCATTTTTTCAACAAAAGATAAGTCAAGGGAGCTCAGAGTAGGGCTAAGTGGCAGGTTTCGGGCCTTGCGGTGTGTTTTGTAAAATTTTGGGCCCGCGGGATTAAAATAAAAAGAAAAATTCAACATATAAAATGTAAACTAAACCCTAAATAGTGCATATAATTCAATACTTCTATGTATCAGAAGTCAAAATCCCAAAATTTTCTCAGTTAGAACAAGTTCAAAGTTGTGATGCGAAGGAACAGCCTCAAACCAATGAAAAGAAAACATGAAGGCAAGAAAGATTGGAAACCCAAAGCTACGTGGAGTTTTTTATTGGCTCAAGTATTTTTGTTTTCATTTGGGATTATAAAATGTTTGAAAAACCCAAGGAATGGGGATCTTTTTCGTTGGCCCATGTATCACGGTTATCAGTCAAGGCTAAAGAAAGGATTGACATTGCGAAGAACAAGGAGGTTTCTCATTTGCTCAAACTTCACAGTCATTAGGCAAGGGTTGTGAAAGGTAAAATGTAAAGTATGCATGTAGCCTTTGCATTGGCTCATGTTGCACACTATTCAGTAAAATAAAAAAACAGTATGACATTTGCAAATAATATGACATTGATTTATTATCTTACATTTCTAAAAGAAACAAACTTGGCCACAAAAGGAAAGAAAGTAAATGAAAGAAAATAAACAAATCCTGATCTCATAAGCCAATGAGAGACTAACACATGGCAGAAGTAAAATCAATTCACATGCTAGCAGAGGAAATCTCAAAACTTATTAGATTCTACCATGTGTCAAGATCAGGTTCATCGTGACATGCAAAACTTCAAATGGCCATATCTTTCGATTCCCTGCTCCAAATATTGCAAAATTTATATCGTTGGAAATGTCTACTCAATCCCTTCATTTTGGAATCATTAAAATCATATTTTAATGGAATTTAGTTAGAAAAAAGGGGGGGAATAGTTTAGGCCATTAATTTACATATTCAAATACCTCAACCACTCAGATATGATCTGATTTTTCCGTTTCCCTTCTTTTACAAGAAAAAGGACATTGGGGGATGGGTTTAACAGGGTGCCCATGATTTTTTTTCAGATTTTAATGCAAAAAAATGATAGTGTTTGAAGTTTTAAAATCCATGTTTTAGGGAAGATAGAGATCTTCATTAAAGACAAGATCAAATTTGATGTCTTCCTTCTCTTTTCTCTCTTTCTCTCCCACTCTCTCTCATTATTCTATATATTGTAAAGTGTGCCATTTTGTGTGAGGAGGCCAATTGGGTGTACTTTTATAATCTTTTTATAACTTTTCAGGTTTCAATTTATAGTTTTATTACAAAAAAATTGTATGTATCAAGTTCTATGAGGAAGAGTTGAGGTGTTTACATTGTACAACAATTAGTAGGTTTTGAAGGCATTTGTTTATGTCCTCTATCCAAAACCTACATGAATAAGATTCTAATTATTTTGAGAAAGATATACTTTCCCGTTTCTAATGTTTTAAAATAATGAATGATGCAATATTGGTTCTCTTACTATCTTGCATTGGATTTAATTTTTTAAGTATGTAAGGGTCTTTCTTAGTTGTTATTTTCTTCTGGTCATTTGTGAATATTGCATAATAGTGTATATTTTTCAATAGTTCGATATGGTTATAAAATCCTGAAGTCAACATCGATTTTGAATATTTTTTTTTATCCCTTAAGGGTATTTTGGGTTTATAAGACAAATACATCAATTTATTTATCACATCTCTGACCCCATGATTTGTAGTTAGGATTGTGAAGACTGTAGATAACATTTGTGCACATTGAGTATCAATGAATGCAAATGTTATTTCACATACTGTGTTAAATTGATGTTCTTTTCAACCATCATAGTTAACGACAAATTCATTCCATGGGAACACTAATGTACCAAGGTCATAAAGGAAAATTACCTCCCCCCTTCAAATATCAATTAAAAAAAAAAATTATCTCCATACCAACTAAGCATATTATACCTGCATACCTTACATATGCTTATTCTGAAAATTTGAGCTTAAAAATTATTCATTACTAGTAATATTTTTAAAAAAATCCCACCAAGTTTAAGATCAAATATTTTTTAAAGCAACCTTGGTCAATAATGTTATGCAAATTAAATATTTGAAGTCGTTTAGTATCTTCTTTTTTTATTTGTATTTGACTATGAATTGCTTATAATTACTCAAGTAACAAATCTTTTGAGATAGGTGTTGTATTTGTAGTTACACTTGCTTCAAATTAATTTATACCAATCATAGATGAAAGCAAGCCATGAAAACTTTTATTTTATTTAGATCATGTAATCCAAAATTCACCCCTCAAGGTAATTTTGATAACATGCATCAGATTATTCAGTTCCGAGCAAGTAGATTGATTCGAGGGCCAAAATCATGTTTTTTGGGGTCCCCTCGGCCTTCTTATAACTCTCCCATCCAAGAAGAAATCCCAACGAGTTAGAAAAACTGGAAGAAATTCAAAAAAAAAAGGTTGCAGGACTGTGTTAAGGCATTTCAGGTCTGAAGGGTTCGGGTCGTACTGAGGTTTGTTGTACCAAGCTTGGGGCCGAAAAAATGAAGAAAATCGGCTAAGTCCTAGTCTAGGTGGTCTGCGGGACAGTTGGGACATCGAGATGCATGGGACGTGAAAATTCGAATCGGCCAAAAGAGGAAAACATTGCCTAAGTCTTTTGTTTCGCGCAGTTTGGGACAGCTGGGACAAAGGTACGCACGGGATGTGGATCGGCCAGTTTGGTTAAAGTCGGTCCATTTCGGGTGGTTCGAAGATATTTATCCCGGGTAGTCCGGGGCAGTTGGGACAAAGGTACGCGAGGTATGGGTGGGGCGCGAATCGGCCGGTTTGCCGCAAAAAGGTCCATTTCGGGTGGTTCGAAGGTTTTTGTCTGGGAAAGCCAGGACAAAGAGTACGTGCAGGACACGCGGGATGTGAAAAAGTGAAATGGCCGAAAAGAGACAAGGAGGCCTGCAGATGAATCAGTATGTGCCACGTGTCAGAAGGTTGAAAAGTTGCTAAGTGTTTGGCGCAAGGTAAAAATGTGCCCCTCAGGCCCGAACCAATAAAATAGTGCCACGTGTCCAAGTTTAAGGGCCCAAAAGGAATTTTCAGAGGATGAACTCATGGATGAATTAGATCCTGACACATGTCATCCAAGTGGTAGAGCGCGGGAAAAATTCAAATATTTTCCCGCCGATCCATTTTGGCCTATTTTTTCCCTAAATCTTCAGATTGCCATAACTTTCGATCCAGAGCTCGGATTTTCACGTTCTTTATATCAATGGAAAGATGGTGAAATTCTCTACACGATTCTATGGTCAATATTGCATTTTGGTTCATTTTGGAGAGAGAAAATAAAGAAATGTCTCTGGCACGTGGTAATGGCCAGAAATGACATTTCAACAACCAGCTTTAATGTAAAATACAGTTTGCCACCTTTAAACCTACCGCCATAATGAGATGAATTAAATGCAACCTAGAAGTGGTTGGGGTAGATTTGAATTTCCTCTCTCTTTTCCCTCTCTCATTCTTCCTATAAATTGTAATGAGGGGCTTCTTTCTAAAGGTCGAACATTCTTGTTTTTCCCCTCCCTTCTTCTCTTTGGCAGGCGAATTTGTGGAGTTCAAACCTCCCATTTAAAATTGTAATGGAACTTTGCCTCTTGGAATTTTTGTAGTGTATTG
Source organism: Taxus chinensis (assembly GCA_019776745.2). NCBI lineage: Eukaryota > Viridiplantae > Streptophyta > Pinopsida > Cupressales > Taxaceae > Taxus > Taxus chinensis. The sequence continues at coordinate 396,803,931 of CM034156.1, read as the reverse complement.
TATCAATCTTTGGAGCAAGTAATGCATGTCTGTGGATGATTCTCAACCCTCTCTGTGTTCATTTGCATCCTCCTGATCTTTCACTACACATTTTTTTATCTGTGCATAATCTTGCATCACATTTTAATGGTTTGTGTTTATTGGCAAGATAGGTGTTCTTCATTCCTTGGTGCATCACCTCTGTTAGCTTAGGTTTATTTTTATGAAACTTCTTACCCTATCTCCTTGGAAAGTTAGATTAGATTTTGAGTAAACCCTCTGCATTTTTCCATGTGCATCTAAACAGAGGAATAGGAACCATCCTTCTCTGGAGATTCCTTTCTCATTTTTGCAAGTCCCACACTTGAAGAAAGGATTCAATGTTGTGCAATCACACTGGATGCTAGTATGATCAACCTAGAAATCTGATCAACATCCAGGGGTGTTGTGATTTTGCACTAACAGTTTTGGCATGACCGATGGGACCTTAGAGGTCTTAACTTTTATTGCAACAAGATCGATGTGCACTTGTTGTAAGTTATAGCTTTGAAGAAGCTTAAAATTACACATCTGGCAACTCCAAAAGAAGCATAATCTGCTGGTTTCAGCAGTCCAAGCCTGGTGAATTTATGAGAAGAATACAGACCAGGTCAAGAACTAGGGAGGAAGGATTGTTTGTTCATCTACACCTATCTCCAGGAAGAGAAAGAAGGGGAAGAAGAGCTCAGAGATCTCCATCTCCACCTAATAGAACCTTGTCAGCACCTCCACCTGGTAGGCCTTTCATCCAATCAACAAGGGTTCTCAGGCCCATCAGAATGGCATAACCACTGAATCCGTATGTCAATTTCACTGGCAGCAGACCACTTGCTCTCAATGCACAACATCCAATCCCAGGTGCAACATTGAAGAACATTCCATACTTCACTGGAGAGAACCAGACTAGACATGGTGATCATGTTAAAGACATTGCCAACCTTTGTGTAATTCATGAAATCAATGAGATGCAAGTTGTTGTCAAATTTCTGGCATCCTCATTCAAGGGGAAAGCTTTACAATGGTTCAGGAGCCTTGCCTCAGGTTCTATCCAAAATTGGAACCAGCTATGTATAGCCCTCCATGAGTAGTTTGGAGAGAAGGGAGATAACTTGTCTCTTTTGAAATAGCTGACAACCATCAAGAGAGCTCCCAATGAGCAGCTAACCGACTTCAACTTCAGATTTCAAAGGACTTGAGAAAGAATTCTAGTGGCAGTCAGGCCAACAACAGAAGGTGCTTTTCTTTACTATCTCAAAGCTCTAAATTCTGATATTTCTATGTTGATTCAATCCATGGGAGGCACAACCATCCCTATGGCTTATAGCATTTCCATTAGGGCTGAAAATTGTTTGATCCAAGCTAGGAAAACTAGCCCCTAGACCTCCCATGTCATTGTTTCCAAGTTTAGAGAGCCCAAAGACTATTCAAGTGCCTGTCTTAGCTCCTATTCCCACTCCTAGAAATCAGAGTTCAAGTGAAGCTTCTACTTCATCTTCTAGTGCCGCAAACAAACTTCAAGAAGTCATGAAGCAATTGCAAAATCTAGGCAATGAGCTTGTTACACTCAAGAGGCAGCAAGCCCAAAGTCTTAGACCTTCTTATCAGCCTCGAGCTCAGCCTAACAGACAACCATATCAGCCTCAAAGACCACCCAATCTAGCTGCAAATCATAATCAAGCAAGGCCTCCTGCCAACAAACCATTTCAGCCCGATAACCCCAATGTTGCATCCACATCCAGAACTTTGGTACCGGTGCAAAATAACATGGCCAAAGAATATGATTGGTGTTTCCCATGCGGTCAGCCACATAACCAATCAATGTGCTTTAACGGTGCATTAAATCAGGCTCTTATGGTGCAAACCATTGGTCGGTTGCAATAGTCCAGCCACGAAGAAGATCAGGAGCAAGAATCACCTCAACAAGGAACATCTCCGAATGAAACTACTCTTGTCAATTGGCAAGCTGAAGATTTCTGTGGTATGAATCAAATACCCTCTTAAAGTGTTGCAGCCAACACAAGGTCAAAAAGGAGAAATTTGGGTGAAGGAAAACTATTGGCTCCAAGTAATCCACAACCTTCCACCACTCCACAAGCTTTTGGCAAACAAAATGTAGTCCCAAACATGCAAGGAGCACCCAAACCAGCTCCTAAAACAACTCAAATACGAGTTGTTGCTGTCCACATGCAAGGGATGAATATGCCAACCAAGGGACAATAAAGAGATCCTTCATCACCATTTAGTATCATTGATCAGATGAAGAAGAAAAATTTAAATATATCAATATGGGAATCCCTATCTATCCCAGGCCAGAGAGATTTGCTACAAGCTGCCATGAAGGACTGGCCGACTTCGAATCAGCAAGTCCAAATGTACGAGAAGGTGCTCACAAATGTTGCCCAGCCTGAAGGGAATCATGGAGGACAACAATGTAAAATGTTGAAGCCCCCTCCTTTTTATGTCTCATTAATCATTGGAAACTAGTTGGTGCACAATTGCATGATTGATTCCGGGGCAACTAGCTCAGTGATGCCCAAGCAAATAGCTGATCAGCTAGGACTTCAATATGAAACCATATCCAAAGGGGTAGTGTAGTTGGATGGGACAGCAGTAACGACAGTTGGGATGATTATAAATTTGAGTGTTACCTTGCATGCATGTCCAAATGTTGTTGTTTTACAAGATGTATCAGTTATAGACCTTCCACCACTCTTTGCCCTATGTTTGTCAAGATATTTCACAGCCAAGATTTGAGGATATTTTTCTGCTAATTGGTCACACATGCTATTCAGAACGAGGTATGGAACCAAAGCTACAATCAGGTCTGAACCTATTGCAAACTTCCACATTGAGCCCTACACTCCAAGTCAAATCAATGCCAATTGTTTGGCATTTGATCAAGAAGATCACCCAAGCACTGATGAAGCTAACACCAAGGTTGGAAGCATCCTAGATCTAACTCTTGATGAATAGGTAGACAAGGTGCATGCTTTTGATCCTTATCAAAAAGTAAAATAATCTAAGCTAGGAGTCTATTGCATACATGAAAAAGATCAGCCCATTCCTAGCATCACTAAGCCAGACCATAAGGATGAAAATGAGGTATGGCAGCTGTTTTTTGATGGATCAAGGAGTAGACAAGGTGCTGGAGAGGGAGCCATGCTGGTTTCACCTCAAGGGGTAAAGTACTATTCAGCTTTTATATTTCAGTTTGCATGCTCCAATAACACTGTTGAATATGAAGCCTTAGTGCAAGGGATGCATTAGGAAATAAAGAAAGGGATAAAGAACTTGCAAGTCTTTGGTGATAGTGAATTGATTGTAAATCAGGTCAAAGGGAAACATGCTGCCAAGAATGATCTACTCAAGTACTACAAGAACAGGGTGTGGGACCTCATTGAATATTTTGAGGGCTTTGGCATTAAATCAGTTCCTAGGAAAGAGAACCAAACTACTGACAGGATTGTAGCAGTTGGGCGAGCCTTTGATATTGTGGAAAGCATTCATAAGGACAAGGTATAGCCAAACATCCATGTGATTATGAGGCCTTCAGTGCCAGATAACAATGTAAGTTGGCAAGTGTTTGAGAATGACCAGCAAATCATCCATTTCTTGCAAGCAGAAGCTAAGTTCTCAACTAAAAATAAGGAAAAATTGGAACAGCAGTATGGTGACTAAGTGGTACATCTGAGAACTAACAAGCTACCCAAGGGACTTATCAATTTGGAGTCCATTTTCAATCCCAATGATCAGTTTAGGAAAGAGAAAGCAAAATAGAAGATTCAGTATCCATTTTGGTGGAAGAGAACAAACCATTGCAAATTGGAAAGATGACAACTGAACAAGAAAAGTATGAGTTCATACAGTTGTGTCAAGAGTTCCCTGATGTGTTTGCTTAGAGCTACGAAAACTTGAAAGGTTTCAATCCCGAGTTAGCTCAACACACCATCGAGTTCGATCCAAATACTAAGCCCATCAGGTAGAAACAAAGGCCAGTCAATCCACACATGGAACCTCTCATGAGGAAGGAATTGAAAAATTTGATTGAGTCAAGAATCATATTCCCAATCAAGCATTCTAGTTGCGTTTCCAACTTAGTTCTAGTCAGAAAGAAGAGTGGGGAGATCAAATTTTGTGTTGACTTCAGAGACTTGAATAGAGCATCTCTTAAAGACCATTACCCACTCCCTTCTACGGAGCAAATTTTGCAAGTGCTGGCTGGCTCCGAGAGGTTTTCACTACTTGATGGATACTCGGGCTACAATCAGATTATGGTGAAGGAAGAAAATCAGTTCAAGACAGCCTTCACAACCAAATGGGGAACTTATGCATACAGGAAAATGCCATTTGGGCTGTCCAACGCTGGAGCTACCTTCCAAAGAGCAATGGACATGGCATTCAAAGGTTTGATTAACAACATGGTGCTGATATACCTTGATGATATCACTATTTTTTAAAAAAATGCAGCAGACCACCTCTCTCATTTGAGACAAGTCTTCCAAAGGTGCAGGATATTTGGAATGTCTTTGAATCCTAAGAAGTGTATCTTCCTAGCACATGAGGGGAAGCTCCTTGGCCATATTGTCTCCAAAGAAGGATTAGCAATTGATCCAAAGAGAGTTGAAGCCATAAGATCACTACCATTACCAAGCCACAAGAAGGCACTTCAGAGTTTCTTGGGGAGAATAAAATTTGTTCGAAGGTTTGTCCTAGATTTTGTAGCCCTTGTCAAACCTATCACCAAAATGTTGAAGAAAAGCATGGTTTTCAAATGGACAACAGAAGGCAAGGAGGGTTTTGAAGCAATCAAAGAAGCCATCTCCCAAGCACCAACTATCATCAACCAAGATTTCTCCAAGGATTTCATCCTCTATGTATTTGGAGGTAATGATACTATTTCTACCATTTTGGTGCAGCCGAACAAGGACAATGATGAGCAGTCAATTGCTTTCTTCAGCCAAAGCCTAGAGGATTATGAGGTGAGATATTCTTTTATTGAGAAGCATTTACTTGCAGTAATCAAAAGCTTGAAGAAATTCAAGCATCTAGTCTCAAACAACAAAGTTCAGTTGTTGGTCTCTCATGCGGGAGTAAAGGACTTCCTCCTCAACAAGGATTTGAATGAGAAAAGGGCAGGTTGGATCACTTGTGTCATGGAGTATGACATTGAGATCAAGGTCACCAAGCTGGTAAGAGGAAAAGGATTGTGTGATCAGCTAATTTTGGGCAAGCAAAAGGGAGTATGCAATGAAGAAGAGGTTGTTTTGACAGTTCAAGACAGCCATGTGCAAGGTAGCACTCAAGGAAGAAAATGAGTCTAGCATCTTAGACTTCTATGAGGGGATAGTAACCAAATTTGGCATACCTTCTACAATAATCTCAGATAATGCATTAGCATTCATTGGATCCAAGGTGACTGAGTGGGCTGTCAAGAACAGGATCTACCTAAGTACTTCATCAAACTACTACCATCAGGGTAATGGCCAGGCTGAATCTACAAACAAGAACTTGTTGAGGATCATTAGGAGGACTCTTGATGAGAATCAGAGGTCTTGGCATACCAAACTAAAATCAGCCTTATGGGCTAATAGGATAACTCCCAAGAGATCCACAAGTAACTCTCCATTCAAGCTCGTTTATGGAAGGGAGGCAATCTTGCCCATGTAACTTGAGTTGCCAACATTGGAACTCATGAAGCAGTTAGAGCTGCTAGAGTTTGGGCCCATGGAGGTGAGATATGCAGAATTGATGGAGCTCCAAGAGATCAGAGATCAGGCATCCCAAGCAATGGAGAAAGATCAAGCTTTGATCAAGAAGACCTTTGATAGGAAGGCCAAGATTAGATCTTTCCAAGTTGGATATCTAGTGTTAAAATGGGATGCAGATAGAGCAAAACTGGGAAGGCATTCAAAATTTGATGCCATTTGGAGTGGCCCATACATGGTCACAAAGTGTAAGCACAGCAATGCCTTCCAATTGTCTTCATTGGATGGCAAAGAACTACAGATTCCAGTCAATGGAATCTATCTAAAGCATTACTACTAAAGGGAAATTTTCCACCTTGTAAATATTAGCTTAGGTTTTCATTCCTCCAAGTGCTTGTGCACATTGTTTTGTTCTAGGTTGTTTTGCTTTCCCTAAGTGCTTTGGCACAAGCTTGCTGTCCCTGGAGATGTGTTTGCAGGCCTTGCTCCATCAGGTGATATTCCATCTTCCTCCTTGCAGTGTTATAGTCAGTTGGGGTATCAAATAGAGAATTCAATGACTCTATACCCAATGGATTGCTTTAGGCACCTGGTTGTTCTTCATCTAGCAAGCAGATGACCCTACTGAGTCACCAAATTGTTATCCAAAATTCACCCCTCAAGGTAATTTTGAAAACATGCATCAAATTATTCAGTCTCGAGCAAGTAGATTGATTCGAGGGCCAAAATCATGTTTTTTGGGGTCCCCTCGGCCTTCTTCTAACTCTCCCATCCAAGAAGAAATCCCAACGAGTTAGAAAAAATGGAAGAAATGCAAAAATTAAGTTTGTAAGACTGTGTTAAGGCATTTCGGGTCTGAAGGGTTCGGGTGATACTGAGGTTCGTTGTACCAAGCTTGGGGCCGAAAAAATGAAGAAAATCGGCTAAGTCCTAGTCCAAGCGGTCTACAGGATAGTTGGGACGTCGAGACGCATGGGACGCGAAAAGCCGAATCGACCGAAAGAGGAAAAAATTACCTAAGTCTTTTGTTTCACGCAGTTTGGGACAACTGGGACAAAGGTACGCACGGGACGTGGATCGGCTAGTTTGGCGCAAGTTGGTCCATTTCGGGCGGTTTGGAGATATTTTTCCCGGGTAGTCCGGGACAGTTGGGACAAAGGTATGTGTCGTACGCGTGGGGCACGAATCGGCTGGTTTTCCGCAAAAAGGTCCATTTCGGGCGGTTCAAAGGTTTTTGTCTGGGACAGCCAGGACAAAGAGTACGTGTGGGACATGAAAAATCGAAATGGTCAAATAGAGATATGGAGGCCCGCGGACGAATCAGAACGTGCCACATGTCATAAGGTTGAAAAGTTGCTAAGTGTTTGGCACAAGGTAAAAATGCGCCCCTCAAGCCCAAACCAATAAAATAGTGTCACGTGTCCAAGTTTAAGGGTCCGAAAGGAATTTTTAGAGGATGAACCCGTGGATGAATCAGAGCCTGACACGTGTCATCCAAGTGGCAGAGCACGGGAAAAATTCAAATATTTTCCCGCCAATCCGTTTTGGCCTGTTTTTGCCCTAAATCTTCAGATCGCCATAACTTTCGATCTAGAGCTCGGATTTTCGTGTTCTTTATATCAATGGAAATCTGGTGAAATTATCTACATGATTTCAGGGTAAATCTTGCATTTTGGTTCAGTTTGGAGAGATAAAATAAATAAACATCTCTGGCACATGGTAATGGCCAGAAATGACATTTCAACAACCATCTTTAATGCAAAATACAGTTCACCGCCTTTAAACCTACCGCCATAATGAGATGAATTAAATGCAACCTAGAAGTGGTTGGGGTAGATTTGAATTTCCTCTCTCTTTTCCCTCTCTCATTCTTCCTATAAATTGTAAGGAGGGGATTCTTTCTAAAGGTCAAACATTCTTGTTTTGCCCCTCCCTTCTTCTCTTTTGCAGGTGAATTTTTGGAGTTCAAACCTCCCATTTAAAACTGTAATGCAACTTTGCCTCTTGGAATTTTTGTAGTGTATTGTATAAATCTTTAGAGCAAGTAATGCATGTCTGTGGATGATTCTCAACCCTCTCTGTGTTCATTTTCATCCTCCTGATCTTTCACTGCAAATTTTTTTATCTGTGCATGATCTTGCATCACATTTTAATGGTTTGTGTTTATTGGCAAGATAGGTGTTCTTCATTCCTCGGTGCATCACCTTTGTTAGCTTAGGTTTATTTTTATGCATCTTCTTACCCTGTCTCCTTGGAAAGTTAGATTATATTTTTAGTAAACCCTCTACATTTTTCTGTGTGCATCTGAACAGAGGAATAGGAACCAGCCTTCTCTGGAGATTCCTTTCTCATTTTTGCAAGTCCCACACTTGGAGAAAGGATTCAATGTTCTGCAATCACACTGGATGCTAGTATGATCAACCTAGAAATCTTATCAACATCTAGTGGTGCTGTGATTTTACATTAACAGATCATCCAACTAGGTCCTCTCACCTTTGTCTAGGAAAAGCTAGAAGTAGTAGGGAAAATCCATCATCTTTGTGAAGGTTCCTCTAGATCACCTCCTTGATTTCAGTCAGCAAGTTAAGTGTTGAAAAAATCACCAGCTATCAATGAAAAATAAATTTTCATTGTTCATCATTCTCTTAAATCCAACCCACTCATTGTTAATTGTTCATTATCCTAAAGGTGCTATTTTGGGAGCCAATAGCATAGACCAGATAAGAAGTCATATAGAAAATTACTTGTGGTTTGGACTTATAACATCTGAGTTTGTATGATGTCATTGATGTTCTCTACCCATCGAATGTGATTAGAATTCTTTTGAATTGTAGAAATGTATAAATACATCCATTCGTGGAAATCCTTCAAAGAGAGGAGCCATATAAATCTTCTCAAGAACGTGATTATATCGTTCACCTCTTGTATGAAATATGAATGATGGATAGTCTTTGGAAATATAGTTACGGAAGGTTTAGGCTTTGACATATACTTCTTATTAAGTATCTTGGCATAAGAATTCAAATTATCTTGCCAATGATGAAGAGAATAACTAGGAGAAATTGAGGAATATCCCTCGACATCAAATTTTTTTGAAAAATCTTCAAAGTACTCAATATTCAGTCTAACTAAACTTTTCCAATCATCATATTTTACTATTTGGGACTTTGTGTCATAATGTGTTATAGTTGTGATTAAAAATTCAGGACATTGCATAAATGGTGGAAAAGTAGCATCCAAGGTAATCCCACTGTCATAAATACTTTTCATGTAGGAAGTATTGGATGGGGTTATAACTCCACCCCAAAACATTGGTAAATAAATGTGTCCAAGATGAATGTCTCTGATACTTTCAATGTATGATGTGATTCTAGAAGGGGGAGGCACCCTATGGAAACTATATTTCATCTTTCTCTTTCCATTTGATGATTATTGAGACATTTTCTTTGGGAAGAACCTCTAAAAAATAGTGAAGGAATCTAAAATTGAGAGCAGAAGTAGGACCCTAAAAAATAGCTAGGAACCTTCAAAATGCAATGGTGGAAATTGAGCGCTACTTTGCAACCTCAAAGTTATGAATTGGTATACCGCGTAATTCAAATTTATAATCATTGACTAATGATCTGTGGAAAAGGTTTGATCTTGTTTTGTAACCCACAACTTCTTATTTAGTCTCCGACAGAGGTCGTGGCTTAATTTTCAACATAAAAGTTTTGACTTGATGATTGGCATTTGAAAATCCTTCTTTTTTTCAAGTAAAAATGATATTTTGAAGCTTAAGCTTCACCAAAAACAAAAGTGAAAGAATAAGAGAAATGGGCACATTAAACCAAAAATATAAGGAAGAAAACCCTAAAAATATAAAAAAATGAAACCAATAAGTAAAACCATCATGCCAAGTAAATTTTGGATAAAGAATGCCCAAAATCAACACAAAACCTTGAAAAACATCAAATTCATTAAAACTTAAAAAAATATCAAGTGGGTTAAAGAGAAAATCATGAAAATATATCAAAAAATACATGCAAGTGGTAAGGTCGGAAGTTGAGGGAGCGTCTGAAGGTTAGTGTAAAAAATGTTAGATGAAAATGACATGTAAAAATTTAAACTTAAATAGAAAAGGGTGAATTAATTAACACATAGATGACACATGTGGGTAGGTGGCATTAAATGTGTTTACTCAACATTAGAACTCAGCTCCCCTTTTTTAACTCCATCAAGGTTTAGGTTTCAAAATTCAATATAAAAAGTACATGTAATCTACAATCTCAAACCTTGAAACTTGAAATGGTCTGCATTACTTTGTATTTTAGGTTTCAGGCCTTGGATTACAATTTACATGCACATTGTAAATTGGGTTCTGAAACAAAAAACACAACAGAATGAGAAGAATTCAAATTTTTGAAATCGATTGCACCTTTACATGTAAAGTTACAATAGGGTTTTGAAACCTAAAATGCACTTGGGGTTCAGGTTTTAGAACTCAACTCACAATTTTCATGAAAATTGTAGTTTAACCCCTGACTTGATCCCTGAAATGGTCTAACTTCCTTTCTATATCAGCTTTCAGTATTTGGGAAGTAATTTACATGTAAATTGTAAATTTATCCCCAAAACCCAAAATCTGAAATTTGAATAAAAATTTTACATCAATCTAGTAGCATTTGGAAATATATTAGGCACCAGATTCATCAAAACCTCAAGAACATAACTGAAAACCTCCAAAAAATAAAACTAAAACTAAAACAAAATAAATGAGAAAATAAAACAAGAAAACACAATGTGCAAAAGAACTTGGAGGAAGGGAAACTAGACTATTACTATAGAAGGTGATATTACCTCAATAATAAGATTTGAGGTGTATCCCAATAACTGGGATAGGAAATACTTATTTGTTAAATCTATAAAGATAAAATTAATTATCCTCTTTGTAGTCAATGATGAAGTATAGACCACTCCAAAGTGCATTCAATTTTGCATGCATTCCTAGCTTGGCCATGTTTGCATCCCATTTAAGAACTAGGTATTTCTCCTGGAAAGGCCTATCATTTTCTTGTTTATCAAATGTTTTCTATGTCTAATATTAATGCATCTCAAGAATATTCATTGCTTGGTTTCATGTTTTTTCCAATCCCATAAGTTTAGCAAATTGCATTGTCATAGGGTCACTTTCCATTGTTTCAAATTGTTGTGCTAGTTCTAAGTATGGAAATTCCAAAGATAAAGGAATATTTTCTTCCCTCACATACGCTAGCATAAAGGGAGAATTCCCAATTTCCCTTTTTGGGGTAATCTTATCTACCCAAAGAGAATTTTTGAGTTTTGTGTGCCAAGTTTGTCGGTTACTTTCCATTTTCCTATCAATAATCTGTATCATAATATTATTGTTGGACTCAATCAAATCATTACCTTATGGGTAATAATGTGATGAAGTTTATAAATAGACACCATTTCATGGCCCATTCACTAAGCAGAATGCCTACGATTTCCTTGATGTTATCTAAAATGACAGTGAAGGAAACACCAAATATTGCCATGATACCTTTGAGAAATTTCAAAATTGAATTCCCATTTCCTTCCTTATATTCCACTACCTCTGTCCATTGGGTGAAATAAGAATTTATAGTTATCACCCATCTGTTACCATCACTACATGGAGGATTTTTCATACCAATAAAATTTGAGACCCATTACACGAAAGTTTGGTCTCTCTAGATTCGATGAAGTGGAAGGGAAGCTAACATTTTATTACCCATAAAAAGGGCACATTATTTACATTTCCTTACCCATATATGGGAATCCTTAAACAAGTTTGGCCAATAGTAACCGATCCTCATGATTTTTTTTGAAGTTGTCCTTGCTAATTAATAACCTCCTGATAACCCATTATGAAATTCTTCTAATATCTTATAAAATTTTCATGGGTTTATAAACCTGATAATAAATCCATTTAAATCCCTTCGAAATAGTACATTATCAATGAGGACGTAAGGGATAGATTGAATCCAAAAACTTCTCCTTTGGGTTATGTCTAGATTAGAAGGATACTCATCTAATTACAAGAAGGTATTCATTTTAAACATCCAATCTACATGAGCAGAAATTTCTTCTTGATGATGTATTTGTAACACATTATCACATTCTTCTTTTACTTCTAGATCAGAAGAAACATGTTAACACAAAACTTTACCTATAACTGTCTTAGTGACTTTTATGCAAACATCATACTCCATGACCCTGATTATACACTCATCCTTTTTCTCATTTATGTCCTTATTCGACAAAAAACCATAAGTCTTGGATGTGATGGTATCAAATGGGTTCTGTTGTAAGATAGCTTATGTCTAAACTTATTTAGTGCCCTTAAAATAGTATAAAACTATTTCTCTAAAAATAATTACTTGATTTTGTAGTACTTGAGAGATTGGTTGAAGAAAGCTATTGGTTTTTCCATCTAATCATCTTTTTGATGAGTGGGAATCCTTGAGATTCTTTACAATCTTGGAAAGGTATATAGGATGAAGTAATTTTTTATTATCATGATTTACCAACATCGGGGCCTAGGAAATCACCTTTTTAATATCCTCTAATCTACTCTTACCCTTTTTATTCCAATTAAATTGTATGTTATTATTTATCCTATCTATGAGTTACTTTTCCAAAGTGGCACATTGAGGTATAAAACTCCTTACAAAATTGATATTCCCCAAGAAAATATAGAGACCATTTTCTTGGCTTGGAAGAGAGAGTTAAAAAATAGCACATATTATTTTTGGGTCAGTTGAAATTCCTTCCACTGAAACAATATGTCCTAATAATTTCCCTTCATGGAAAGAAAAAATATATTTTTTGAGGTTCAAGGAAACCCCAAATTCCCTGCACCTATCAATAACCTTTTTAAATGATCTATATGGTCTTTTGAATACTTGAAATTCATAGTTATATTGTCTATAAAAACAAGGTTCATATCATTTATACTTCAAGGCCATACTCATAGCACATTTGAAAGTGGCACAAAGGTTATAAAATTCAAACTAAATCTTATTATAGTCGAGCATGCCCCATTTAGTAGTGATATATATTTTTAATTGATCAGATTCCTTGACCAGTATCTGGTTATAACCTGAATACCCATTGAGAAATGAAAATATTTCCTCTCCCTCCACCATTTGTATAATTTTCTCAATAGATGAGAGAGGGTAGTGATCCTTAAGAGAAGCCCAATTGAGATCCCTAAATTTCACGTACAATTTTATTTCACTATTCTTTTGCCTAAATAGGTCTACGTTGGTAAACCAGGAGGAGTGCTTGATTGGAAAAATTATACTAGTCTTGATGAGTTTGGTAAGCTCCTTCCTCATAAGTGGTACAATTTTAGGATTGATTGGGATCTGATTTTTCCTAAATAACTTGGGAGTTGGGTTAAGTTTAATGGTCTGATGGACTAGGCCTCCATCGAATCCCCTAAGATATTCACAAATCCAAGAAAACATTTCATTGTATTTTTGGAAAAGGATGAAAAAATATTTTCTTTTGATTGGTGTGCATATCTTTCAAATTTTCAAAAATATATCCCATTTAACTTGGACTTGTTCAATAACATCCTCTTTGATAATCATCTTAGTATTCTCTTTTTAAAACAAGTCATCTGAATTGAAGATAGATTCAAGAGCGACCGTACCATTTGGAAACTTATTATCCTTCAATTGAATTATTTGGTTGTTATAAGCTTCTTACAACTTGGAATTTTTTTCAATGGAAAATCATCTTCTTCCTGATGAAGAAAATAGTGAATAAGTATAGATGCATAAATCTAAATATGTAACAACACTAAATATATGCAATGAAGTACATATTTTATCAAATAAAAAATAAGTTAGAGCATATGAAACCCTAGTTGTAAAGTGAAGGGATAAAATACTTAGCTCATTCACAAGTAATCCTAGGTTATTCCGAATTGACAACCTGATGAATAGAGAGGGAGAAGTGTCACACAAAACCTTATAAAATTGTGTGACCACAAGATATTTCTTGATTGGGGATCCTGTAATGGGTCAAGGGAACCCATGGGCACTACAAACCTACTCTGGGCATCTGTGACTACTCAAACCATCATAAATCCAACTTTCGATGGTCGTAAGATGTTCACTGCCCTTCGCTTCCTGTCACTAGTATGTCACACCAAGTTCTGAAATGTATCCCATAACCTGCTATGAAAAAATGACCTGTAAAACCCCAAAAGCGCATCAAATCCCATAAATAAAATAATCCAAATGAGGGTTTAGATTGTCCTCAACTATCAAACAATTAAACTTACAACTGAGTGCTACAATACATCTCAGGGATAATTTAGTTATATGTGTGTGTAAAAATCATTCCCTAAGTGGATCTTGTGTGGTTCAAATAAGATAGCGAGTAAGTACCTAGATGTAAAAGATGTAAATAGATGTGTGCATGAAAGAATGAACTTCCCCTCCTCTGAAGTATATATAGAATTGGGAGTCCCTTATGTGAAGCGAGATGGATGCTTGAATGCTCTTGATGATGCTCTTTGAATGCAACCTTAGCTGGTGATAGCTAATGATTTGTACTTTATCCTTTATTATGATCACATAAATTTATATTTATATGATTCCCTTGCTCAAATTTCATAATTAACCCCAAAAAGGCCAACCACCAGGAAAATAAGATGCCCAAAGTGAAAGAAAGGATCCAAAAGATGTTTGAAAAGTAAAAAATATGTTAGGGGTTCCTAGAGAGGATGGGTGCACCTTGTGTTGGTGTCATGGATGGGAACTGGTGTCAAGAGTGAAAATTGACAAAGTATGAAAAGACAAACTAGGAAAGAAGGAGTGTAAGAAATTTTTTGAAATGGAAGCAAGCTAAGATGGCCAAATAAAGATATCAATTAATAATTTTCTTGCTTAGGAATCATATGAGTAGTATTATGTTATTAGGACAAGATAGACACCCAAAGTGACTGATTTCGTATCTACACTTGCTGAAGGAAAAGAATGATATGTCAGTCATTTTCAAAAACCTGTAATTTTTGTACATTTTTTAGCAGTGTTAGTCTTACAACCAACTTAAGTAACTTACTTTATCCCTTCATAATATTGTCAAGGACATTGTATTGAGATCCCATAGTTACAATCCTATCTGCATCTTGGTGTTGATTCCTTGGAACCACATGAATGTTACATTTTTAAAAAAATTGATCAAATCCCAAATCCTATTCTTATAAGACCTTTGAAGATTTTTATGTAGTGCACTCTGAGATCTAACTTGATGCACAAAAATATCACTATCCGATAAATATTTAACTAATTGATACCTTTTTTTGATGTAGTTGATTTCCTTCTACCAGTTCTTTGTATTTGGTTACATTATTAGTGCAACTTAACTAAATTCAAAAGGATGAGAATTATTTCTTACCTTATGAGGAAATTAACATGACGTCGAAACCAACACCATTTTTACTTCTCAATCCATCGAAGAAGAGTTTCCATAATCCTTCAAGATCATCAAAGGATTTGAGAAGATTGGGTATCATAGCTCCTTCCTCGTGGATGCAATAAGTTCCTAATCATATCTGTTCTAATTCTTTGGCATATGGTTTGAACTGAAGTTCATCCCCCCAGTTACCAAGCAAGATGTCTAGGATTTATTTAATAGGATTGTTGTCTTCACGATCCTTACTTTATTCTTCCTGACCATGTAAGGTGCAATTCAATTTGATGGAAATACGGGTATAATGATCGACATGATCCTTACCAATTAGTTCAACACTTATAGTTACCTTAGTTCCATACCTGATTCTGAGAAGCATGTGTGACTAGTTAGTAGACAAATACCCATCCATTTTTTCCATGAAATATTTGGAGTGGCGTATGGTTAAGAAGGGAGGAAGGTTGATTAAAAATATACATTGATTAATTTATAGACTTGGGGATGCATTAAATCTAATATTCAAATTATTGATCATCCCAAAGTTTTAAACAACAGTTCCATCTAATTGAAAAACTACCATAGTTACTTGTGTATATTTAATATCCACTACATCATAAATTTAATTAGGAATTATACAGCTGCTAGAACTAGATTCAATTATATAGTTATGCACCAAATTCTTACCAATAATCAAAGAGATGTAAAAATGGGGTGGCTTTCTAGACTTGGGAGCATTTAAAATTTCAGGTTGGCATAAAATGGTAGAAGTGGAAGGCCAACGCTTGATTGTTTCACTCAATGTACCAAAACTTTTCAAATCCTCTTATAGAATATTCCTTTGTTAAGGAATATAAAGAGCCTCCCACATAGTGATGGATAGGTTCATCTTTATCACATGTTTAAATATGCTAAAAGGAATAATTCCCACCTTAGATAAAGCTTTCAAAGTTGCTACATCCTCATTTTGTAGTTGGGAATGTTTCATTTTGGTGCTTGGTTAATTATATTTTCTCACAGCTTGACTAATATGGGCCCTTGATGATTTACCCATTCCATATTTTCTCATTTCTACTTGTGAAAGAGGTTGGGAAGTAGATGCTAGATCAAATTTGGGTAGTTCCCATTCTATTTCCCTCTTGTTGAATAATGTATTAGATGTTACTACTTCAGATTCAAAATTTAATCTACAAAATCCCTACTCTTTCTAATTCAACAAGGTTGACTCCCCTTGTCTTTTTGATTGACTTACATCTTACTATGGAGAAGTTTTTGTTTGTTTTTCCATGGTTGTGGATATGATTTGAACCATGAGTGATTGAATAAGCACTCTGTTGGGGAACATATTTTTGTTGTGTGGTAGGGAGCATGGGTAACACCACTCGTAATCTTGGAAAATATTTTTTTCACAGGAAGAATATCTCTAGACAAGATGGAAGAAAGGGAGTTCTTGGTATTCAAAGGTTTGACATTAACGATATGATTTTAAATCTAGGCATAACTCTAGAAAGGTTTTAGATTAGGATGATATGGTTGATTAAAATGTTGGTAAGGATGTTTGTATTGAGACTATTGCCTTTTGATAGAAACCAAATATTTTACAAAACTATGAAGAAAATATTTGACATCATAGATATCATTAGAGGGAGGTACTAGTTAAGTTGATTGGTTGGATGCTAAAGGGAGAGGGGAAATGGCTAGCTGATAAGTGGAAAAATTAGGAAACAAAGTCATTGGTGGCCTTGAAGCTATTTTTCCCTCATGGATCAGACAATTCTCAACTCATATAGCAATATCATAGGATTCTGTAATAGTTGTTCCACCCATTGATTAGATCATAACCACAACAACATTATTCAAATCCCATAAGTAGTAAAAAATGCATTATTTGGGGAGGGCTTGATCAGTAGTGGAATCATATTCCATGTATTTTGAAACCAAAAATTTAAATCTCCCTTGAATTCATGATTATATCTTTTGATAGTAGTCAACTACTCAATGAGTGACATATGATCACTCTTGTCTTTAAATTCTTTACAAATTTGTTATTCTAATTCATCCCATTTAGGCATATTTTTTTGTTGTATAAGATGAGGCCATTGAATTGGATTTCACTTTAGGGAAGTTGTGAGAATATTAACAACCACTTTGTCTTCTATGATATTATAGACTGAACAGATGTTCACAACATCTTGAATGTGCTCAATATAAGTTGCATTACTTTCACTGGTGAATAATGACATACTTTTAAGAGTTTCTACAGGTATAACATCATGTTGAGTGATCCCCAGAGAACTACCACCATTAAAAGTGAGAAATACATGATTCCTCACCACCTTTAGTACAAGTGGTTGATCTCTCTTTGGAGGAGGGAATATTTTAAATGGACATGATGAATCCTATCCTTTTCTTCTCCTTGGGGGAGACAGATATTTCAGTAGTTTAATTATTTTACTTCCGTGAAGAAGATCTTGTTTGAATCCTTTACATAATTGCATGCACTAGATCCAAAATAAATAGAGACATTAAGTCATTAGGTACATTTGATTAATTAAAATGCTAATATAATTACTAACACTTTTCTCTTTATCCCACCGTGTGTGTTAAAAAGAGTTTTCACTCGGATCTTGCATCAGAAAAATCATTAAATGATCCAGTGTAACATGGAAACATCCCTAGGTGTGGGACCATGGCTACTTTGGATGAACCTTTGGATAAGGTCGGCTTCTTGTTAAACTATGTGCATCTAATAAAAAACCAAGATGCAAAACCTATGATACTAGAAATAACTATACTATACAATATTTCATGATAAAAAGGAGAGACATAACTAAAAATAACTGAAAGTGGTAATGCACCAATAGTTTAAGGAACAAAATATCAACTTCTACAAGTACAAAATATTTAATAGAAGAATAGTGATGTACATAGCTTTTGATTATTTTCCCTTAACAAAATAATTTGTATGAATATAAAACATAACAATAATAGAAGGGATTTATTTTATTCCATAGCTTTCATAAGTAAGTCTCATTAGTCACAACTTGCAATTTTGTTAAATAACATATAACTTAATGTGAAGGTAAAATAGATCATGAAATACTAGGAAAGAAACATTCATAAGTATAAAATGAACCACTGAAATACACATCACTTTAAATTGAAAGAAGGATAAATATAATTTTTTTATATAATATTGATGCTTAAGCCTATATACAAGTAAACAAAATGGTAGGGCCTCCTTATACAAATGATCAAAATTCCTTTACTATCTAATGCATCATCCTATTAATATATTAATAGGGTTGAGAAATTATAGCCACTCTTCTTAACAACTATATACTAAAAATAGGATGCATTTACATTTGTAAAAGAGTCTCCTACAAAAATAGCCAAGTAGTTATGAAACTTTGACCAAGTAAAACCTGCAATTCGAATGGTGGACTGCGGCTGGAGACTATGTGAAAATGGAAGTGGAGAGTTAGCTGGGATTGACATCACACTTTATCTGATCTTTATCAATTTCCTTCATTTCTTTTGCATCTTGGTTCTTTCGATAATCAAAATATAGTTTACTAGTTTCTTGTATATATTTACATTGGGGCCGAACACATAGTAATTTAGGACCTTGACAAATTTGGTTGTTCATTTAAAATTTCTAGGAAACATCTTAGCTCGATTCATGATCTTTCAGATTTGGCTTCATAATATTTGATAGGTCACTATATTTTTGATGGATTCTAGGTTAAAAGATTTAATATTTTCAATATCTTCTTCAACCAGGATTTTTAAATTTTCAATGATATGATCCTCTTGAAGCACATCAAGATATTCATTCTAGGACTTATAATGAATAGTTTCAAACTCATATATGATATCATTAAGGCCTTAAATAATTTTGTTTCTTACCTCGACCAACTTTAACAAGGCCTCCTACAACATCTGGACATATAAATCCATGGATTCATTGTACTCAAACAATTTTGAAGAATGGTCAATGATCCCTTCTCCTAGGAATAGATCAAATTTGACACCTCGAACCTATTTCTAGGCCTCCAATGTGACTTATAGATTATCACACTCTTCCCTAAAGATACCATAAATTTTGGTAACAATTTCATTATCTTTCTCAATCTCCTTATATAAGGATTCAATACCATTAATCATGTTGCTTACCCTCTTGTATTTGACTCTCAATCTAAGCCTCCAATACTTTCCCTTATTTTCCACTCTTCTCAATGACATATAAATAGGTATCATGAAAGCTTGTGGGTATCGTAAGAGAAGTTGTATGGGTCATCTGTGTGATTTCATTGAGGATGGATTTCAATTATTCTACCTTGTTCTTCAGCTCATCCTTCATGATCTTATCTTTATCGAATATGTTTATAAGGTTGCCAAGGGCAACTTGGAAATAATTTTTGAAACTTTCGTGGGTATCATTTCTAAGAGATAACTTATAAATATTATAATTTGCTGCATTGATATCTTCCTTTGACTTATCAGTAGACGGGTTTTTTATTTAAACAAATATTTCCCCTGTCTAATCAAACAAAAGGTGAGATATAACCCTTGGTCTCTTTTCTTCACATTGGGGATTGAAATATAATATTTTGAGATCAAGATCATCTCCAATATGTATCTCCTTATAATTGGGGGTTTTCCTATGCATTCATGTAGGATTAGAAGAAGAAATAAATTGTTTAGAGGATGACATAGGAAATGATATCGTGGTAGTGAAATGGATGGGTGAAAAAATGTCATTTGTTGTAGTAATCGCAAGCGGTAATGAAGTGGTGAAAAGAGGGGAAGGGTGGAAAGGATAGTTATGGGGGTGGATAAAATAGAGAGGGTGGTGTGAGAGGAATTGGTAGGAAATTTTTAAGTAAGAGGAGTTCTTAGAGGTGAACCCAGAGCCAAACTATCCCTAGATGAGAGAGAAGGAAGAGAGGAAAATACCTAGGTCATGGTAGGAGATGAGATGATGGAAGTAGGGGAAATGGGAGGAGAAGAAATGGAAGATGTGGGATGAGAAGAGTGAGAGGTGGAGGAGATGGAGGAAATCAAAATGGTGAAGCAAGAGGAGGTAGAGGAGGTGACTGTAATACTTGAGTAGCGGATAGGTATTTACACTCAAGTAAATAACCTCTAAGGTGAACCTTAGAACAAGAACAAGACCCCTGCATACAATTATTATTTTGTGAGGCTTGGGAGTGGATTTTTTGCCTTTTAAAGAAGTGGTTTGACCCACAATTCCCTTGGTGCCCTTGGTGTAATTCACAAAGCATAAACCATTAGTGGGTCTGATTGATAATATGGGTTACACGTTCTCTAGAACTCATGTACTCTTGAAACCACCAATGGATCCATGGAAGTGGTTAATCCATCAAAAAAAAATTCTCATAAACCCAGTCTAGTACTTCTCCATCAACATGGATGCCCTCGGGTATAGTTGTTATTCCATATCTTGCTACCTCGTTAAGATTCAACCTGTGATAGTCCCTTTTTCGTAACACAATTTCATCTCTCTAATTTATCCAAACATCCTGCAGTTGTGGTATGTAGCCACCAGTTTGTCCAATTCCACTGACCATGCCCCAATAATCTAAGCTAACTCATGGGTGATAGGTATTTATTTTCATTTTCTACATCTTTCCTTCAACATTCTTTGATTTATATGAGGTTGCGTAATTGTATCCACATAAATTTATTGGGAATTGGAATTTTGGCTTGTTCCTACTATATTGGATCATTTTGTGGTGTAACAATTGTCAAACTAACTCCATAAATACCCACTTATCCATGTGAAACCTTAGTAGTTTGCAAGGAGTGGATAAAAATCCTCCCACTCTGACATATGTAAAATTTGGGAATTATTAGAAAATGCATCCCCAAGTCCTTACAACATTCCAAGCATTGTCTGATATCCTTATATTATAGATCTCTTTATCAAGGATATATATGAGAGAGAAGAAAGGGGCATTATTTACTCTTTTTAAGTTTCTTGGACCTTCTTTCATCATTATTTTAGGATAGATGTCGTAAATATGTTATGAATTCGTTACCCTCATGGGTGTCAATCATGGATAGTTTCTAATTCCCACCACAACATATGCCAAATAGGAAGTCATATTAAAATTTCCTATGGTTTGGACTTCTAACATCTAAGTTTGTATAGTATCGATGATGTGAGCTACCCATTGAATGAGATTAGCATTCTTACGAATAGTAGAAATGTATAAATGCATCCATTCTTGAAAATCCTTCGAATATGGGATCCATATAACTCTTCTCAACAACGTGATTCTATCGTTCACCTATTTTATGAAATATTATTGAGGGATGATCTTTGGGAATTTAGTTACTGAAGGCCTCGAATTCGATAGATATCACTTATTAATTATTTGGGTGCAAGCCTATGAATTATCCTACCAGTGCTGAAGAGAATAACTATGACAAATTAAGGCATATCCCTTGACATCAGAAAGTTTTAACAAATATTCAAAGTAGTAAGTATTCGGTCTAATTAAAATTGTCCCATCATCATATTTTACTGTTTAGGACTCTACGTTGTAATTTTTTGTGTATGTGAGTACAAATTCAGGAAATTTCATAGAATGTGGAAAAATAGTATCTAAGGAAATCCTACTATCATAAACACTTTTGATTTATAAATTCTTGGATGGGCATCTAACCCTACCCCAAAATTTTGGTAAATCAATGTGGTCGAGATCAATGTCTCTCATATTTTTGATGTCTAATATGATGCTAGAAATGGGAGCCACTCATTGGAAACTGTATGTAATCTTTCTCTTTCCATTTAATGATGATTCATACATTTACTTTGGGAAGATCATATGAAATAACTCTAAAGGACACTAAAAATGAGAGCAGAATTAGTACCCCAAAAAATAGTTACGAACCTCCCAAATGCACTGGAGGAACTTGGATCTTACTTTGCAAAATCAAATTTCTAACTTGGTCTACCACATAATTCAACCCTTGTTTTACAAGACTTGAATCCCCATTTGGAAGTGATTACCTGTTTTTAAATCTTCAATACTTGAAATTGTCTGTGTAGAGGTTGGACCTTGTTTTCCAACCCCTAAATTTCAATATTATCTCTGGATAAAGTCATTATTTGTTTTACAACTTCAAATTTCTTACTTGATGATCTTGACATTTGAAAATCCTTCAATTTTTTAAGTAAAAATGAGATTTTGAATCCTAAGCTCCACCAAAAATACAAGTGAAAGAAGAATAGAAATATGGACATTAATCCAAAAATATAAGGAAGAAAACTCTAAAAATAAACCAAAAACTAAACCAAGAGGAACCCCCATCATTCTAGGTAAAATGTGGATAAAGAATGGCCCAAATAAACAAAAAAACCTTGAAAAGCAACCAAATCATTAAAAATTACCAAAATATCAAGTGGGTTGAAGATAAAAGCATGAAAATTACTCAAAAATCCTCTTAAGGGGTACAGTTGGAAGTTGAGGGAGCGTCAACAGGTCAGCATACAAAATGTTAGGTAAAAATGACATTTAAAAATTTGACCTTAAATAGAAAAGGGTGAACTAATTTCCATGTAAGTAACACCTGTGGGTAGGTGGCCTTAAATGTGTTAACTCAATGTCTTAACTTAGCTCCCTTTTTGCAAGTTTGTCAGGTTTTGGGTTTCGGAATTCAATATACAAATTACATGTACTCTGTAATCTCAAACCTAAAACCTAAAATGCTCTACATTCCTTGATATTTTGGGTTTCACATTTTGGCTTGCAATTTGCATACAAATTATAAATCAAGTTCTGAAACCCAAAATACAAAGGGATGAATGTAATATGGATTTCAGAAATTGATTGCCACTTTGTGTGTAAAGTTGCAATTGGGTTCTGAAACCCGAAATTGATCTATAATCATGAGTAATTTGCAACACATATATCAAAATTGATTTATGAAATAATTTAACAAATAAATTATATCTTTTCTATATTTTTATAGATTTATTAAAAACCTACAAGTGTTGTGAAAATCATAGAATAACTAGGAAAAAAGAGAGATAAAACATGACAAACAATTGATAACAGAGTTCAGCATGTGAACCTACATCTGCGGGTCCATATATGGTACCGATCAATTAAAATATTCCCAAAAAACTATTACAAAGGAAATTACGGATCTTATATCAATTCTACAATATTCTCCTTTAAAAATGAATGCTAGTCACCTTTGAAATTTTTCTTCAAAATACCCCTAACTCTAATAATCAACAATTATAGCTCATAGCCATGAGAACTCTCTACCTTAATTATCTTCCCATTCATTTATATAGCATTGAGTGCCCTATGGTGTAATGGCCATGCATTGTTTTAATATGCTATGGTTCATAAGTTCAACCCACTGCCCACCATTTTGTATTCTATTGTGGGATAATCCCACATTCATACCATATAATAGATGGATGGGGTTTAAATGTATGGATTTGTGTAGTTAGCTCAGTCATAGGACCATTTTTTGTTAGTGAGATAACCTTTTCCAAGTGGTAAGGGTGATTGCTGAATGGTTAGGTAAGGATATATGATGTGGACTAAGTGGTAAATGTGATTTGTGGAGTTAGGTGCCACATTGGAGGGATAAGGTGGTGTGGGATGATATAGCGAGATATTTAATATGGAATCCACGTTATGTAGGAAGTAAGGATCTACAACAGTGAGGAATAAATGGTGGGTAGGATGACTCAGTTGGCTGACTCAACTCAGCTTACCGAGTCGAGCTCCCCACTGGGTCAACTCAAAGCAACTTTTTTATAATGCATTCATCCCACATTCTCCATGTTACAAAAATTGGGAAATTATATATAAGCAATGATAATATGAAGTTAAAATTGGAGGGAAAGGTACCCCTCCATAATCGAGTATATCGATCCTGGTTGAGGGCTCCCAGATGGGTCCTTTTTTCCGCAACCAAGTTTCGAATACCGACATTCCCAAAACAATATTCTTTTGCTTTGTGCCCCATTTTTGTACATTCTTCATATTCTTTATAATCTCTCGAAAAAATATACGCAATGCAACTAATTGTGATATATTCTAGGAAGATCATATATCCTCTTTTCTCACTAACGATCCCCCAAATCACTCCTTCCCACTAAAAAAAATTTAGACCTCAAAAATTAGTTTTAGTTGGTGATGATGTGAGGGTATTTCTCCCTCAACTTTTTAGTTTCCATCCATTTTTCCTTACTCAGATGCATTCCCTTCAATCCCACAAGAAGGTACTCCACATCTCCCATTCGCAGTGGGTCTTTGTTGGTTGTATTTTTTGTCACTGAATACACCCAGTGGATGTGCACAAAACCCAACAACAATTATGGAAATTCACCTTTTGAAAGGGTGGAGTTTCATCTTCTTTGTGAGAGGGACAGTTCCCTCGTATAATGTGTTTTTTGTAATTTGTGTGCTTTTAATTGGGTAGCACAAAAGGATGAAAAAAAAATTGGGAAGGAAAAACATAGAAAGGAAGGAGGAATCAAGAGGGAAAGAGAAGTATCAGTCTAAACCTTCTCTAATCCGAAGACCAAACTGAATATACCCAGTGTAGAAATTTTGAAGCACAAAGTCTTCATCTCCTTATCATGGCTATGCCGATATGACACTGGATTCTACTTTTCTCCAACTATTCTCAAAAAAACTAATGGACCTGATGTATCCTCTTCAAAAAACATTTAGCTTTTTTAGTAATACTATGTCCATTAACAACAGTATCCTATCCAAAAGGTGAAATCTAATGGATATTTAGGTTGAAAACCATTAACACAAGTTTCAGAAATGCATTGTACTTCTTGAGTAGAAAAATTTGAATGTACACAAAGTTACGAAAACATAATGCACAGAATACAAGTAGTTCATCCTATAACTTAGGATGTTTTCCAAAAAACACCATAAGAAGATGTCCCTTAGTACGATTACATTACAACCTCAAATAGGCATTTGCTCCAAGAAGTAGTTTGGATGAAAACTAGTATTTATATTCAGTCTAGTGTCCAACCTACCAGTCCCACAAAGTTGACTTAAACTGGGCTATACATTACATTACAATTATGGTATTTAATTAATTTTAGTGGGAAAAAAAATGAACCCATATATACTAAAAGAATTAAGTGTACAGTCTGTTTTCCAGTAATCTACTTAGTACAAGGAATTCAACACACACTTAATGCTAAATCTAATCCACAGTTACATATTTTTTGTGATTTTATTTTTCTTATGATATGGGATCATCCTCCTTGAAAATCCATGTACAATTATTTTTCATGGATGAGTAGGGTTAGGATTGAGGAGCTGTGAATCTTATTAGCTTGACATGCAATTCAACAAACCACTATCCCTCAAGACTTGTGGCCTCTATAATTGTCACATCCACGTTATATATCAGGTCATCCATATTTTCCTGCATAGGAGGTCCAATTATCCAACAGATATATCTACAACCATGTGCAATCTTGTTACCAACAAATATCTTCGTAGTCATTCTTTAAGATACTCCATCTGCTCTCCCTTAATGTGGATGTATTGTTTGTCATCATTATGTTTTGTGATCAAAATCAAAATTTTGGAAAACCAGATATGTAGACAATTATGAGTTTTTAAAGGGCATGATAATCTGCAAATGCATGCTACCTGTTTACCAGTGAGAAAAATATTCCATACAGTTGAATTATCTAAAATAATTCTCAGTGTCTTATTATTTCTTGACCCGTGGCTATCATGAATCAAATTGATATGTATGATATTGAATAGGAACAGATATGACAAGATTGTGGATGTCTAGATAAGCAATCTCTTTTATCATGCCCACAAGGATTTCTCCCTTCACCTAATTCTTCTGCTATTTTAATTGTAGATCCATCTTTAGGGCCCCTATAATAAGACTTCCATTCTTAAGAAGTTTCTACACTGCTGTCAGTTCTTGATTGCTTCATTGGCTAGCCATGTTATATGTGATGATGATCTTTATCACTTACTAGGTATTTTCCAATTTGGATACATGAAACAACTGTTTAACACTTTGAACCAAGGAATCTAACTCATATTATCAGAAGGAGGACCAATGTCTTGATCGCAGTTGTTAAGGTATGATAATGGTCACCAACGATGTGTATAATTTTTATTATCTTTTCAGCAATCTCGTACCCTAGTGCTTCACTTCCTCCAATAAGACATACAAGAGGCACAACTTTTCTTTTCTCCTCACTGGTCATATGCTCAGAGACAAGAGTGAGAAAATAGAATTTAGCACTCAGATTATGCTCTAATTCAAGAATTATACAAAAATATTTTTAAAATTCTCTATCCACAACGGCCAAGCCTGCATTAATCTAGGCAAGTCAAAAATGTATCGGACATGTATAAGTTTATGGCTTGCTTTTCTTTGCAAAGTTAAGGCTCATGCACTGTTTTGAATGGAAATCAATAATATGGTGCACGATAAAGTTTCACATGACTATCAATTGTACAAACAACGAGCAATAAGCCTTCATTACTGACCGATTTATCCAAGATTACTAGTAGCTAACATTATCATCATAAAATGTAACCTGATTCACACTCCTCACTTACATTGCTTCTGTGGGCTTATGTCAGATTAGTCACAGTTTTGGTGAATTCAAAGAACCTCATTCAATGTGCAAATAATGTAATTACGGGAGACACGGTGCTTCGGGGAACAGTGAGTCTGTGATAAGAGTTCTTATTAAACAATCCAAAAGGCATCCACATTGTCATGTGGAAACAAACCTTGTTTTGTTTTATAATCAGGTGGAAAGGTAAAGATGAGAACTTAGATACAAATGGAACACTTCCCTCGGTTCCACAAACTCTCGCAATACCCACAATCAAAAGATCAAATGAATCGATATGGCATGCAAGGAGATGCGGAGAACTATGTGCTGCAGAGAACCAAGGCCTGCTAAAAACTAGTTCACGCAGAGAGCGATATTTATTAGGCACTCAACACTGCTGAGCAGTGAATTGCAAGGAAGAGATGAGAATTGGATGGATGAACATTTTTTCCATTAAGAAGAACACTTCCATTAATTCTAACAAAGAATCCTTAATTGCCAACAACCTGGATAAATCTGATCCCTTGACAATGATTAGGAAGAGGCACATTTTATATCAACTTATATCCCCATTTAGATAACTCCTCATTGTATAAGAGAGGATCAAATATTCTAAATGAGCTCATTTGAAACACATCATGGGTAGGGGTTGAAAAGTATGGGAAAGCAAATGCCATTTACGATGGTAATAGAATAAAAATGGTGCTCAAAGTCTAACTACATGATAATTGTCTCAGATAAATTGTACCACCATGAGTACAAAATTATTGCTTGAATTGACAAACCTTTTCATATGCCATGTAGTGACCAAAGAAAGACATTTTTCACCTAATGAGCTCTAATAATGTATTCAATCCCATATTTAATAAGCAAGTACTTATTCTCTTCCCTATAGATTACACAGAGTTATGATGATAAGGTTTCGAGCAATTCCCAAGTTAGTGACACACAAATGTGCAAAGGTTTAACATCCATAGTCATGCCTTCTTCTATAAGCATATCCTTTTGCTACTAGTAGAAAATTGTGCTTGTCCATGTTATTTGTCTACCTCTATTTACTTTTGAAAATTATTTTCAAACCTATGGATTTCTTTCTAGTAGGCATATCGACAAGTTCCTAGGTCATTTGGTTGAGTGAGTCATTAGAGTCCTAGCTTATTTACATACCTATGTTGAATTAATGTTATCTTAAGATCCATTATAAGGTTCAGAGATATCAACAATTGTATCATGAGTGTAACAATTCTAAGGGGGAAAATCTCATTGGTCTTCTTTTCATTATGCATAGATTGTTTGTTAGAAGATATTTTCATACCCACTTCGTAGATGAGAAATGGTACCAGCTAATGTGGAGAATAACTAACACCTAGTGGACCCATATGGTAACGATGTTAGTCTAATCATCCAAGAGTCAACATACTAAGATCCTACACCATAGCTCATTAGTTATCTGTCCATTCCCATCATCTGTTCTCACCATTTTACATTTTATTTCTAGATGTAACTCCCAACACTTAGAATCATCATGATTCTTTTTAAAATGATTACAAAATAGTTTTTCATCTTCTTTCTTAATAGTAGAGTTTTCATTTTTCTTACCCTTTCATAGATTTTGTTCGTCTCAAGATCCATGAGATGGTATGCTTGCAAGGTATTGCTATAACCCAATAGGATGCACTAGAAAGTTTCTTTGATCAATATCCCTCTTGCTTCCAAATGTGTATCTTGAACACAGACTGTATCAATATTAGGAGGTTTAAGCATGATAATCATATGTTTAAAATAGTTATATAACCCACCAATCCATACTTTATCAATTTTTCTTATGAATGAAGAGAAATACCAAAAATAAAATACATCTTTCTAAACTCTTTTGTGATAGATCCTGACATACCATCTGTACTTGATTTTGATGCCCAATATCATTCCAATGCATCATAGCTCTTTTGACATATGTAACCGAAAGCCATCACCATTACAATGTGATTACAAGAGTGCACAACAATAATTTTCTATGGTTTGTAGGGAGCTCTCAGATTTTCTTACATCATCCTCTTGAATCTTAATCTCCCACCAAATGAGTGCAGTACCACCTATTCTAAGAGTATACAATTGTATTGATTTGACCGGAGTCATCAAGAAGATTTGGCAACCCTATCCTATCACTTCACATCTGATAGATAGATCTGGATCCAATGATTCTGCATTAAGCTCTCCATTACACATTGGTAATTAAAACTTCATATCCTATTTCAATGAAGGAAAGGAATCAAAATTTATTTTAACATCCTTTATAGAGGGGTAACTGGATCTAAGAAGTGTATATGGCCCTCCCTCATCTGATTTTAGATCCTCTTCTCTCTCCATTTTCCTTATATGATCATGGAAGGTGTTGGTATCCAAATTGATTCTCCCGAGAGGGCCGAACTAAGTATCACCGTAGTTCAAACTAGCAGGATTCTTAGAGATAGACTAAATCATAGATATGAGCCATTTTGTATCCGAGGAGGGGATTCAGCTGACTCTTCATGTCACTCGGGCATTGGAATAAGTGGATAACACTGTCAACAAGGTTTGATCTACCCTCACTACTTTAGGTTGTTCCTTCAACTAGGGTGTGAGGATCTATTCTGTAACCCGTGTTGGTGAAGGACATCGAGATATCCTTGCACAATATTAATGAGAAACTTGAGGAAATATGATCAATACAACACAATCTAACTCTCACGAGTTGTCACACTAGAGACTGGAGATGTTTCCTGGACAAAGGTTCAGGTTACTAAAGACAATAAATGAATCCTGATTGTCTCTGCATACTTTGGCAATGGAATTTTGTTCAATCTTTGTGGATACATAGTACAAACAGGGGTGGTTCATGTAGGATTCATAGTTTGAGAATTTTTTTGGTGGGAAGTTAAGCAAGATAAATTTGATGGTACCAGATCTTTGAGAGCCTTTAGGGAAAATTGGAAAACTCACAGATAGAATGCTTCAGAACAGCCAAAATATTCCTTCAACCAGAAGGTGCGCATCAGTGGAGGCCCAATGATGCACGGTGTCACACACTCTTCAAGAATTCAACACAAAGGCTTGTGTTAAATACTCAATTAAACCTTAGAGATCCCTAGTTCATCACACCTAAGATACACTCATAGGCTTACAAACAATCTTTATCAACATAGTGAGAGAAAAGTGATTTTAAATTGTTTATTTCATTACCAGATGAAAAAATCTTCTCATAATGAAATTACAAATGCCACAATACTACCACACAGGATAAGATCTTGTGTGATTAAGAGATATTTTAACATAAGATTGCAACAGGAACAAGAAAAACTATTTGAAAACATTCTGAAATAATAGCAAAAACAATTATTCTCATGATCAACACATAGTCATTCAAGGTTCATTAGATGCATCAGCAAGGGAAAGTTTCCTCAACAATCTCAGAGCTTGTCAATGTTTATACACTTACAACCACCTTGATGCGATTAAATCTACAAACATAGGAAAATAAACAGGTCTCTCAGATGGTCTCTTGGGAAAAATGGTTTCTCTCTTACTTTCTTATAAAAGTTAACTTCCCTCCATATGCAAGAGTATTCTCATTACATTTATACAATTTCACTCGCTCACTCATCCCAAAATTTCCCCCCAAAATTCTAAATCTTAAAGAGAATATTCCTCTTTACACCATACCATTTAATCATGTTTATTCCCTTTGGAATATCTTACTTTCTGTTGCCAGGTGGGTCAATCATGAACTGGTCACGTTTCTCAGTTCCTCAACTATGACTGGGATGCCATGTCATAACTTTTGACAGTCTTTATAATCATTGTTTTATTTTGTCATGCAAGAAATAAGCTTTTTTAATAATTCTCCTATGGCTCCATATGGCTTGATTTGACAAGAAATCCTTTTCACCTTTGAGAATACACCTTGAGGAATAGATACTTGCATTCATTCCTCTCAGAAAAGAGTTTCCTTGCATGGATTATGTCACATATCTATGATGCGAGTCCAAGTCGACCAAGTGTAAAGAGGAGCTAGCAAAATCCTCCACGTATCTGTTGGGAACAACTTCAAAGGTGAGATCTAGAGGCAGGACCTAAAATGAGCACGGGCCCTCCACGTGCCTTGGGTCCAAAAAAATTGCACCAACTGTTGAAAAGTCTCAGTATAAAGAGGATCCAATGGAAGCCTGCATGTGTCTCTTCAACGCACTTTTGATATGGTGCCTAAAAGTGGAGACCCCAAACAAGCACGGGCTCTCCACAGGCTCTCCACGTGTCTCAGTCCTAGAAAAGGTGTACTGGCCATTGAAAAATATTAAGAACCAATGAAAGGTTCCACATGCCTAGGGTCCATGAAATTTGCAGCAACTGCTTGAAAAGTATGAATGTGGGTAGATCTAGTAGAATCTCCACGTGTCTCTTCGGTGCTCTTTAAAAAAATAAAATTTAGGGGCAGGTCCCCAAATAGGCATGGGCCCTGCACGCATCCTAGGCCCAAGAAAGTTTCCTCGGCTGTTGAAAATTCTTAGTATAAAGAGGAGCCAGCAGAAACCTTCACATGTCTCCTTGGTGCAACTCCAAAGGTGAGAGCCAGAGGTGGGACCTCAAACGAGCACAGGCTTTCCATGTGTCTAGAGTCTAACAAAGTTGCACTGGCCGTTGAAAATTATAAGCATGGGTAGAGCCAGTGGAAGCCTCCACGTGTCTCCTTGGTACAACTCCAAAGGTCAAAACTAGAGGCAGATCCTCAAATGAGTGCAGGCCCTCCATGTGTCCTTTTGTGGGTCTTAGGCATTTACCTTATAATTTCCAGACCTTCACCATAATGCATCAAAATATCAAATAGACCCACCATGCCACATCCAATAAAAAAAAGACCACGTATCCATGTATGTTGGGATAAGATTTACAGAGGTGACACAATCGTGGAAGAAGCCCCAAAAAAATAATTTCCCGTGGAGAGAAGACTGTAAATAATACCAAGACTCAATGTGATGCACGACCCAAGGAAAGGACTTGACAACGACATCCAAATCAAGGATAAAGTTTTCACGCATTCATATAGGGAGATAGAAAATACTTCTAACCATGCGGACTGAGAAATTTTAAATGATAAAGGGGCAAGATTACAATTGAGCACCAACACTCGGTATAATACTTCTACCATCTCTTTCATTTACATGAAGGATTTATAAAATTCTTCTTATTTATTCATACTTGGGCTATGCGAACATAGTGATCCAATCTCCAAATCAAATTCTGCTTACACTCCTTCACCCTTACTAGAATATGACCTTGTAACCATTCAACATACATGCAATCCAAACAAGCATTAAAATGATTATAGACCATCTCTGATACTAATATGATCCGTAATCATGATAAAATTGCAAAAAAATTATAAAAAATTTGTGAAATGATTTAATGGATAAATTATAACTTTTATATATTTTAAGATTTATTAAAAACCTATGAGTGCTATGAAAATCAGAGAATAATTAGGTAAAAAAGAGATAAAACATGACACACAATTTATAATGGATTTGGTGTGTAAGCCTACATCTCTGGGTCCATATGTAGTAATAGTATATTAAAATATTCCAAAATAAGTTACACATGCAATTGCAAATCTTCTAGCAATTACACAATATTCTCCCTAAAAAATCAATCCTAGTCACCTTTGGAAAATTTTCCCCAAAATACCCATAACTCTCACAATTCTCAATTATAGCTCACAACCTTGAGAACTCTCTACCTCAATTATCAGATCACTCATTTATATAGCACCAAGCCCCCTATGGTGTAATGACCATGCTTTGTTTTAATACGTGATGGGTTATAATTTTGACTCACCTCCCACCTCTTTGTTTGTTATTGTGGGTATATCCCACATTAATGACACATAATATATGGGCAAGATTTAAATGTAGGGTGGTGTGTAGTTGGCTTGGTAAAAGGACCAATTTTAGTTAGCGAGGTAACTATTTCCAACTTGTATTAGGGGTCGATGAATGGTTGGGTGAGGGTATATTTTGTGGGCTATGTGGTAAATGTTGTCGGTGGAGTTAAGTACCACATCGGAGGGATAAGATGGCGTGTGATTATATGGAGAGATAGTTAATATGGTAGTTGTGTTATGTAAGAGGTAATGAGCTACTGTGGTGGAGAATAAATGGTTGGTAGGTCAACAAAGTCGGCCAAGTCAGCTCGGCTCGCTGATTCTGGCTATTTACCAGGTCAGCTCAAAGTAGTAGGTTTATAATACATATATCTGACATTATCCATGTTACAAAACTTAGGTAAATATATACAATAAATTATAATATGAAGTGAATATTGGAGGCCAAGATACCCCTCCATAATTGAGTGTGCTAATCCTAGCCAAGGGACCCCAGCCAACAAATAGAGGGGTCCTTTTTTTTGCAATCAAGTGTCAAAGAAAGACATTCCCAAAACAATATTATTTTTCTTTGTGCCCCATTTTTGTATGTTTTTAATACCATTGAGAATCTCTTGAAAAAATCTACACAGTGTAACGGATTATGCTAGATTTAGGGAAGATCATTAATTGGTGTTTCTGAATGAGGATCCATTGAATAATAAATGTACTTGGTTTTTGGGTTTCAAAAATCAACTCACAATTTACATGCAAATTACAGTTTAACCCTTGATCCCCGAAATGGTCTAACTTACTTTGTATTAAATGGGTTTCGGGTTTTGGGAAAAAAATTTAAAGACAATTATAAATTTATTCATGAAACCTGAAATCCAAAATATGAAGAAAAATTTTATACCTAGCAAAATTTTGTGAAATATCAAAAAATAATGTTCTGGCAAAAAAAGGAAAAGCTTTACAAATTATTCAAGAAGAATGAAAATTGGAAAGGAGACTTGAAAAGTCAACAATAATTAATAGATTTTCTTTGAGGGATCAATCTATATTTTCAATGTAATATGCATCCATCCGTATACTTTTGAATTTGATTAAAATGAGGGTTGGGATAGTAGACCATTTGGGGAGGGGAAAATATGTGTGTACAAGTTGCACATGTGTACCCATTACACATATTCAATTGGTAAAATAAGGGGAAGATGGAATTAATTATAGTAGCATTCTTTATTTTGAGAAATAACTTTTCCATGTGGAAAATGTGATGAAAAAATCCATTGTGCTCCTCTTTAAGGTCGTAAATATAAGATACTGAAAGAAGACCACATAATTCCAAATCATTACAATAGTTCATGACTGGTTAGTAATGGGATGAGATCTTTGATACAACTAATTTCATGAAAGTAGATGTGTTAACAACAAAAAGGACAAAAGTGTAATATTTTTAGGGGTATTTTTCATGTTTACCATCAAGAGAGGATAAATGATAAGCTCCAGATGTATATTTATGAGTGATAATATATGGACTAATCAAGTTTTGAGAAAACTTCCCACATTGACTCCTTTCCAGAGTAGTAACATTTTGATTCTCTTTGAAGTCACATTATTTATCATGTTCATTGTATGCTATTTTTATGCATTCTTAATAGACATGATGATGTTCAAGGGGTATTAGATGAAGTTCGTCTAAAATTTCAAGTTTTATTAAGTGCTCCTGACGATACTCCTCATCAAAAATTAATTATTTGAGGGAGACATATAGAGATGTAATTTGTAATTCAAGAGGGAGAACATCCTCAAATTCATAAACTAAAGAAAATGGGTTAGCACCTATAGGATTACGGATGTTATTCTAATAGGATCAGAGGGTAAAGGGAATTTAGAGATGCCAATTTTTACCTGTTTGGTCAATGATTTTCAATAGGATTTTCTTGAGTGTTTTGTTAGAAGATTCTTCTTAACCATTTGTTTTTTGATAGTAAGGAGATGAAAAAGCTAAGTTTTATGTTGTAGGTGTCACAAATATTTTGAATATTTTTTGAATATTTTTCATTATCTGTGATAATTTTATGATAAACGTCAAAGGGACAGATAATATGATGGTGGATGAAGTCAACAATATTATTGTTTTTGGTGGAGATGGGGGGAAAATTTTCCACCAATTTTTTTAAGTATTTGGTAGAAGTGATGATAGAGTGATCTCATTTTGATGAGTGGGGTTCGATGAGGCCATTGAGGTCAAATCCCCATTTTGTAAAAGGTCGTACAAGTCGTAGATCATGATTTTGGATATAAGTGAGGTTGGACTGTTGTTGACATTTGATGCATTTCTTAATGTATTTATAACAATATTGATTAAGGGTATGCCATTTATATCCCATTCGTAGGAGGTGTTTGGAAAAAACCAAACCAATTAAGTTTCCACCACATATATCATCATGGAATTCATGGATAGCTTTAGTGGATTCATGAGATTTAAGGCATCAAAGTAGGAGGCCATAAAACCCACATTTATAAAAGACTTCTCCTAGGATAAAATAGTAGTTAGCACATTGTAAAAAATATATATTAGCATTCTTAGATAGATCATATGGGATTTTATATTGGAAAATATAATCATATAATTGAGTGTATAAAATATCTAATTGGTTTCCTTTGATAAGATTAACAGAAGGGAGTTCATTGGTATTATATAGTTGATCAACTTCATGCACCACAATGAACAACTTATAATCTTCAGTTGATAATGGGATGAGTGCTACAAGAGAAGCCATGGTTTCTATGAATTTTTTGGATGAGCAAGGAAGTATTTGGATTGTGTACTCATTCAAGGATTCTAGGAGGAAGTCAATTTTTTTTATATTTTTCTAAAATTCCACTCCTATATTGATATGTTCCTTTAATTTGATTGATGATAAGGCTGAAATCTCCATAGATATATAGGATTTGAGGACCAAGCATGACATTAATTTGGAGACCCATGATGAGGACTTCTTACTTGTCATGTATTTGGTGCACTCAAAATGTAATTTAAAAGATAGGGGAATAGGAGTCCACCAAGGAGACCTATGATGATGATGCCACAACCTCCCCTACTGACACTTAGCACTATTAAAGAAAAGAATAATTTTGAGGGGAGTGTCTTCTTGATCGATAGTATTGATAGACTCATCTATAAATTATTCATGAGGTGGTTGTTTATTCAAGAGGGGAGCTTCCAAAATTTGATCAGGGATGGCTTTCCTCTTGATAGATTTATGAGACATAAATTATAGGTCAAATTCATTCAAAATCATGAGCCACAAGGTGAAGCAATCACTATGATATGGTTTAAAATGTATTGATTTGAGAGGATTGAAACTGGTGATGACATAATTCTTATGGTAAGGAGATAGTGATGAAGCTTAGAAGTTATGAAGTATAAGGCACAACGTAACTTATATACTTCAGTGGATCGAGTTTCATAGTCATAAAAAATGATTCGTATGTAATAGATGGCCTTCTCTCTACCCTTCTCATATCGATGTGCTAACATAACACCCAAGGATTATTTGGTGGAAGATATATATATAAAATGGTTCCCCCTCCCAAGGATGTGTGAGAACGGGATGTGATATAGTATATTTTCTTATCTATTCAAAGGAATTTTGACAATTGTCATCCCTCTTGAAATGGACATCCTTTTAGAGGAGATGATGAAAAGGCCGACAACAATATGAAAGTTGATAAATGAAGTGATACACTGATTGGATCCTACCTTGGAGACTACGAAGTTTTTTTATTTTTGAATGAGGAGGAATCTCGATGATGGATTTTATTTTAGTAGGATCTAGTTCAATACCCCTGATAAATATGATAAATCCTAACAGTTTTCTCTTGACAACATCAAACATGGATTTGGTTAGGTTAAGGAAAATAAATTATTGAATAAGGAGGGTAAAGAAAACATCAAAATTGATGATATGTTCTTTCTGATGCTTGGATTTACCTCATAGGTTGTCAACGTAGTCTTCTATGGTGTTATGGATGAGATTTTGGAATATATAAGTAATGAAATGTTGATATGTGGCCCCTATGTTCTTGAGTCCAAAGGGCATGACTTGGTAGAAAAATTTCCCCCAAGGGGTGATGAAATATGTCTTTTTTTGGTTCTCTGGTGTGATGAGGATCTGATTATACCTAGAAAAACCATCTATAAGAGATAGCATCTCATGGTCTTCCACAAGGTTGACAAGCTAATCAATGTTAGGAAGATGGAAGTCATATTTAAGAATTTAGTGAGATTGAGATATCATAAGTTTTTGTAAATACGTAAATTTCTAGAGGATTTAGTTATGGGTACGAT
The DNA here is from genome assembly GCA_019776745.2 of Taxus chinensis. Classification (NCBI taxonomy): domain Eukaryota; kingdom Viridiplantae; phylum Streptophyta; class Pinopsida; order Cupressales; family Taxaceae; genus Taxus; species Taxus chinensis. The sequence goes on along the minus strand of CM034156.1, from coordinate 396,766,888 downwards.
ATTAGATACCTATTATAGGTATTCGATGGGTGAAATTAAAATTAGAAAAGATAATATGTTGTAACTCTTCTTTTTTGAGCAGGGCTATGTGAGGGTACATCCTAAATAAAATTCTATTGACAGTTTTGGTGTTAGGAATTGTGAAAATGTTGTGGAAAATGATCATAGGTTCAATACATGGCATGTCATTGTATGAACATGTGAAGGCATGAGTATACTTAGAAAGAAAGTTGGTGAAGTCTTTTAATTCTTTCAAATCTAAATACTGGACAACCTTGACTATGTGAGGGTCTTGCAAAGTTCCTAATTTAACATCGATAATGGATTATTTAAGAACTGTATATGTTTCATGTGATAGGGTCCTTTGAAGAAAATGGTACACCAACCCCATATAGGATAAGATTGATTCATCATCATGGCATTGAAGGACATTTATACTAGGGGATTCTTCCTCTACCATTTCAGGTAATACAAGTTGAAGGGTATTAATCTCATCATTATTCCAATAAGTGAGCGGTCCAAAGGTGATTTCATTCATTAAAAATTCTTGGATGAATTGATATATTTTTGTATGTGTCCATAGATTTATCAAGTATAGATGAAGAGGATGCCTCTATTTCTTCTATGGATTCAGGTGTGGTGGTTTTAAAGGTGTCTAAGGAAGGTTTCTTAAATCCTATTCTGAACCTCCCATGAGGCTTACGAGACTTTCAAATACAAAGTCATGTATACCTTTCTCATAACATCTCAAACCAAAACCTTTACAGACATAGCGATGAAGATAAACTTGTACAAATGATTGATTATATAAGAATGATAATTTTGATGTGAATGGTTTAGCATGATATTGATTTTCATGGTGTGATGAAGGATGATCAATCCCTCCATAAATGAGGTTGGTTCTCCTATGGGGAGGGCCAAAGGGAATGATATCTGTGACATTTGGTTCCAACATATGTTGTTTTTCAGGTCTCCCATACATTTTCGGGGTAGGGAGCGATGATCTATAAACTCTTCAACTTTGGAATTATCCATTAGAAAATAATAGAGATAGCTAGTGAATGAATTATACTTGTGCTTAGAATCAACAATTTGCAGAAAGGGAAAGAATATAGAATGATACACCAACAATTTTATCCTGGAAAACCTCCAGAGGAGGAAAAACCAGTCGGGAAGGGAAATTTCTCTTTCTTCCCACTTTTATTGGCCAATTCAATAATAAGTACATAAATTACAATAAGTATGAAAGAGAAGTAGATAATAACTCACACTTCCTCCTAGTTACTTGCTTGCTCTGGCTAAATTACTCCTCACTTCTATAAATCACAATTCCAACACTAAGATCTTCTTACTCACTTGTTTCATGCTTAGATGCCTTTGTTCTCTTCCATAACATACATTTATAGTATTTATCATGTTCTCTCATGCACTAGAGAATGGAAAAATTCATGCAGAAGAACAGACATGGACACCCTTTGGAATTCTGGGATTTTTCTCATCATATTTTAGTTTCTATCCACAACAACTAGAACTTCCGCCCAATGCAAACCGGTGGTCCCAAGACCAACGCCTTGGTGGGGTGGTAGTTTTGTAACCGCTTCCTTACACAGGGAGGTGGTCCTATCAGTAAACAGACAGAACCTATGTGTATATTTTTTTCCTTCTTTGTGTTGGATGATTTGATAAAGTAGAGTCATTTTGGATCCCTATGGATCAAGCGAAGTGAGGGATAAAATGTAGTACTCTTACAGTAAGAGACACCACATAACATATTCAAAGGAGTTATTCTATGGTAGCTTATATGTGGAGATGGAAGAGCTAACTGAAACTTGGTCTGAAGACATAATTTTTTAATGTAATTCATAAGACATGATTTGGGTTAATGGGAATACTAAATTTTTTACCTTCATGTTAATATTTTATACAATGATGTAATGTTGATGGGATATAACACAAAACACATATCCAAGGTCATCTTAAAATCATGTTATACTAAAATTTCCCTTCTACAAGATAGATAGATCATGAAGGATTTTAATGCCTACCTTCTGGAAAAAATGATCGATCCTAATGTAGGGTTGAGGTGTCATTGAAGGTAGATAACATGACAGGTAACTCGGAAATGATGGTTTCAAGTAACTGAAGATATTTGAAACCATGATATGATATGATGTTGATAGTGGCACCATTTTTAATCATAACTCTCTGGACAAGAGTATCATTGATTTGAGCAGTGACGAAGACTGGAATATCATGGTCTTCAAGCTATAAGGATGAGATTTCAAAATCATCAAAGGTAATGGCGAAAACAATTTAAGAGTGCTGAAAAGGTTGGTGAATGGTGTATGGTATTCTAATAGTATTGATATGGATTAGAGATCCTCAATCATTTCTTATCATTGTTTTGGATAAATTTGAATAAGACCGTCTAGAGATATCTTCACAAGAGCTTGGTGGGGTTATTTAATGACAATGTTTTGTAAGGACATGGTATATTGAGTGTTTGGAGTAGTGAGGATAGAAACATGTACCTTGGAAGATGAGGGGTTATGTGATTAAGAGGGGTGACAGAGATACATACGTTTTGCCTAATTTAGTTTGAGGCCTTCGAGTCTTTTCTATGTGCCCATGTAGTTATGTAAATGAAATCTATTTTATGGAGCCATATTTTACTAGAGGAAGCCCTATTTTTCTTAGATGCAGATGTGGTGTTGGGTGATGGCTCAAAAGGGAAAGTTTTAAGGTTTGATGAGTTGGTTCATTTTTATCTGGGTATTTTGGATCTTCTAGAAGAATTCCATTACAATCAAGGATTCAAATCATATCATAGAGGTCTTTGCAGTCACCGGTGGAGTGTTCTAGTATCCGTTGGTATGCACAAACCGCTTCATAATTATACCAAAAGGGCTTCCACCCTTGGGAGTCAAATGAATTAATAGGGGGTAATGTTATGGTAGATGATTGGATAATATTTTTGAGGATTCTAGTATATCATCCTATCATAATTGTCTGGGATGACGGTAAGGATGAATGGATATGTATATTATTTAATTTTTTAGAGTTTTGAGATAATGGGGTGGTGCTTTGTAGGACATGTTTAGGTTTCAACCAAGGAATGATCTCAGGTTTTGTAATGGTAATTTTTAATTTAGATGGGGGATGAAGCCCTAAGATGGAAGGAAAGGGTTTTCTATTTCATGGTAATTTTTTATGAGGATTGGGTGGTATAATTTTTGTTTATGTTATGGGATTATTATGATTTTTGATGTGGTTTTGAGTGATGTGGTCCTCGAAATATATTTTTAAGATATCTATGATAAGTTTTTTGTATGGGTCTTTCAAAGAGGTAATAGGTAAATTTGAAGAGGATGTGATAAATTTAGGACTCATGATCCTGGGCGTGAAAATACTAGAAGAGTCAGATGATTCATTCGATGTCTCTATGGTAGAAACACTAATTTTTTATTGTGTAAATGAGAGATCTTTGATAGTGTTGACAATATGATAAGAATCTACAACATTAGACTGGGGTTGACTTGTAGGCAGAGGATGATTTGGGAAAGGATGTTTAAACACATCCAAGTTTTTGTTTAGAGGCACATTCAGATTGTCAAGTTGCATGTCACCTCAATCAATGATATCCTCAAGGTTTTTTATAAATGAATGATACCTTTCAATGTCGTGGCCTCAGTCTTGATGGTATTTACAATAATCTTTATCCCAATACTAGGAGGGTTAAAAACAGACATGTCAATAGGGTGGATAGGAAGGAATATTAATCATGCACATGGCTACAAGTTTGTCAAAAACCACACTATAAGAATCCCCAATAGGTGTGTAGTTACATTTAGGTCTGGTTTGTTTAGAGTCTAGAAATGACCTTTGGATGTGTTTTTAACAAAAACCATATTTTTCAAGCCTTTAGATTTGTTGTTTCTAGAAGAGGGTTTAAATTAAGACTCAATTTTTGGTTTTTTAGACCTAAACCTTACCATCTTCGAGAGTGTGAAGCTCCAGTTTGTGTGCCATGGTAAAGGCTTTGTTAAATGTCTTTAAATATTTGATCTAGATGGTTGATGATATATGTTTAGTATAGGATCAAAAAAATAACTCAATCAAATCAGCTTGTGGAAGAGAGAGATAACTAATTGATAATCCCCCACCATCTAGTGATAAAGTCTGAAATAAACTCATCTTCAAATTGTTTAATAGCATAGATATTTGTGATGGATATATTACGATAAATATTGATGGATAAATTCTCTAAGAACAACTACGCCAGTTGTTGGAAAGACAAGGGAGAATATTTCAGAATGTTGTTGTACCAATCAAAGGTGGGTCTTGCTAAGGAAATGGGAAATGTCCTCACCATGGTATACTCATCATGGGAAATGAGATATCATTCATGATGGAAATCTTTAATGTCTTGCAGCAAGTCCTCCTTAATATATAATTTAATCAATTTTTGGAGTTACCATTATGGGGGATAGGCCTTAAAAGATACTAATGAATGGATATGTTTACGACAAATTTATTCATATGAAAGGGAATTCTTAGGACCCATAGTGGTGGTTTCAAGGATTAAAATCCTATTCATGATTTCCTGTAGAGGATCATTTTGAGGTTGTTTTAGAAATGTTTTAAGATGATGAGCTAGGTTTATTATAGATATGTGGGTCTGATTTTTGGTACAAATGATACATTAAAGGGATATTATGATGAAGATTAGAAATTGTTAGGATATTGTAAGCATGCTAAGGGACTAAGGGTTATAAGGGTTGAGTGTACTGATATGGAATAGGAATGGAATTATTTATCAGATGTTGGGATGGATGTGTTATATATTAAGAAGGGATGGTACTATATTGTAAGACATGGGTAGTGGATGCGTGTTGTGAAAAGGGGTGAGTACTAGTGATGGAACTTGTATTGATATGGGGTATACATGTGGGGATAGATAAGACTATATTTTCGATTGAGGATGTAGGTTAGTAAGATGGGAAGAATTAATATGCAATATGAGAGGTTGTAGTAAGAGGAACACCCACTGATCTTGTAGGAGGTGGAGGTGCAGCATTGGAGGCCATGTGACTGGATATGTAAGGAGATGTTGAAGTGTTGGTTTTTGTAGTTGAAGATCTCAATGAAGTAATTAATGACATAGATGGTTTTTGGTTGGACATATCTTGTGATGAGATGGCGTTAAGATTGAAACTAGCGGTAGAAAATGATGAAGTAGGTACTGATGTCCCTGATTCACTGAAAGTGGAATAGGGGATGATGTGTTAGATAACAAGCTCATGATCGAGGTCAATGAGGTAGGGATAATCAATGGTGACATTGGTAATGGGAGGTCATTTTTTCTTGCTCTGGTTGTTAGGGGAGGAGATCCTAGGATTCAAGGTAAGTTTTAAGGTCCAAATGTTAGATTTTAGAAGTTTCATAAAGATTGGATCACTATTGTTGAAAAATTGTGGGCTAGATAGATCTAGAACTTATGATGTAGATGACCGAGTACTAAGAGAATGTGAGGGTTCTATACTAGCCCATAAAGGTCATTGAAATTGATCTATTACACATGGAATATATTGAATATGGGACTCAAGAGTGTCTAAGAAATGTTGAAGAAGATTTTTCATATCGTTGGTGTTTTGAAGACAAGATTGTTTCCTGGTTAAAACTGTGATATAATAAAACAATCAACAAAGAAATAAAAAATAATATTTTGTTAAAAATAACTTAAAAATGATCCACACAAATAATTTTGATTATCTTGATTAATTTAAGAAAAGTGTGAATTGATAAAATGGTTGAAACGGTACTAAGAAAAGGTTACTTAGTGCTAATTTCAAGTGAGTTTAAATTTGTATTCCTCGATAAACCTAAAGATACATGAGGTCCATATAATTTTTTGTGTCATTATTATACATGGTATTGGGGAAAACCCCCTCACTTCATGATCCGATGCTTAGCCAATATACCACCCACCATATTTTTTATACTGGGCCATAACTCCAAGCCATCTTTTCCACTCGGTGATTAAATCCATGTAGGTTTTCCTGGGAAGGATTGTTTAAATGTGAATTTATTGTGATATGTGATTTGGATATGTGTTAAGGGAGTTTCATGAATCTAATTAGTTTAACTCCTAATTAAACTATATGAGTAACAAGATATGAGAGTTCATTGTTAAGAACTAAAATAAGTGTTGATTTCTATGAGAAAAAACTAGACAAAATATATTGATGAAAGAAAGAATGAAAAAAAAAGAACTTACATGTAATCATTATTCCATTTTTTAATTTGTATGCATTTTTAACAATGACAATAAAGCACTCAAATATAAAAGGTTACATAATTTGACATGAAAGGAAACACAAATATATAAAATCTAATTGAAAAGGGACTAACGATCCCATCGAGCACTCTTGGATGCTTATGGTAATGTTTGATTATTTACTATTATGTTGAAATGCCAACAAAACTAAATAAAACATGATTTAGTGATTCTTGTGCCGAAAAACACAATGTCAGGATGAGTGAATATATAAAAAATACAAGAGACTCTACCTTTCACCAAGTGAGAAAGCCTTTATACAAAGACAACTAGAATATTCAAATTTTAAATACTGATAAAATGAGTTTCTTGGTAAGTAAGTGCACAAAGTTGGGGGGCCAAATAGCATAAAATAATTTAAAAAAAAGAAAAACATGAAATTTTTTGTTAAAATTTTCTCACGTTTTAATTTGTTTGGCTCGAGAATCACCAAAGCATAACGCGTACATGTTACATAATGCGTATGTGTTATGCCTACTATAAATAAACAAAGAGGCCCGAGACTTTATCATTTTACCTCCCTCAAACGCAATTTTCAGAGCTTGTTTGTGCCCTTGCATTTTTTCATTCAGCCAGATCTCAAGCTCAAAGGATCATTTATGAATCACCGGGAAGATCTAAATCGACAATGGCACAATAGAGAAGAGGTAAGCACAATTTTTTTCTCAAAATTGCATTGAAATATGATAATTATAGATTAAAATTTGAATTGAATACATATTTTTTATTGTTACAATTAGAGGTCGAGGGAATCAACCACAACCAAACCCTGTTATTCCTAACATCCCTCCTGACACTCCAGCAATCGCTCAACATCCCTCGGGTAGTCAAGAAGATTTAGCAGCCCAAATAGATGAAAACAAAATTGAAATTGAGGATTTAATCAAAACAATGAGGGATGCACAATATACAAACCCCCACTATGCCTCTCTTGCAAACACATTGGAGGCATTCCTTATTCAAATCGACGCAGAAACAGGGAAAATTGGTTGTTGGAAAACTTACAGAGAGGGTTATATGGTTTATTATTCCAACAAATTGGTATATGTGGATGTAAAGAAAAAAGAAATTTCAAAATAACTCATATGTGCCTTATTCACGGACCCCCGCACTAATTTTCCTATTCCATTGACATGTAAATGATTTCGCATCCATTGGTGCAATAATAATTTGATTAAAAATAATTTTTTGTATTGATGGAGGATGGTGTTTGATTTTACACCTTGTAAAAACAAGGTGCCACTAATTTTATGAGGAAACTCTATTGTGATTTTATCCTCAATGAGATCCCAAATTATTTTCATTTCCGACATTTCTAGGGCCGAGCAAAAGGATCTACATTGGATCGACCAGCAGCACAACATGCACCTATTCAGTAGGGTAGATTCCCTACATAGAAGCCCCCTCACCCTGAGATTATCCTTCAAGCAGTGAAGGAGATAGTAGATATTGATACACTCAATGCGCTACAGTGGCTATCTCTGACCCTTGTTTGACATACGAGGGAGATTTCTGAGCTAGATGCTCATAGAGGTACACAGAGTATTCCCTCAGGGAGTACTAGCATAAGGTCACATTTTTTCTCGTCATGTGGTAACATATGTTTTAGGCCCAAGGAGGAAAATAATTTCATGCGTATTGATTTTGGTGCACCTAGTGCTAGGGGTGAACACGATAATGTCACTATGTTAGATGTCCTTTTGAGTGAGACATTTGGATTACATTCATCGGCATCACCTTTGTAGGTAAATTTCTTATGTTTTGTTATATGTGTTACAAAAAGTTTGGAGTACCTGATTTACTTATATATGTTAAATTTTTAAATAATTATATTTGTACATGTACATACATTGATATTACAGCATGCGGGAGGTGCATCTTAATCCCGACCATAGGCGGCAAGCACCATGCACACACATATATTCACAGAGGTAATTTAGAATGTTAATTATGTAAAATTTTCACATACATGTGTGTGTGTGTGTGTGTGTGTGTATATATATATATATATATATATATATATATTTACATGTATATATATATATTAGTTTTGAAGTCAAATATATATGTGTTCTTATATGTCCATCTAACTCATGTGGTATACATGTTTGATAAAGATGTTGACTTCACTATACACCCCACTATCTCTATGAAAAGTAGATAAATGTGTTGTCGCTGCAATTTCATCTCCACAGCAACTGACTGAGTTATTCAAACAACACGTAAATTTTGTTAAATTTCTCGTGTAATTCATATTATGTTAAATTACATGTTAGTAATGTCTATCATTATATAATTATTAAATTATGTTAATAATGTTCTTCATTGTGTGTATGCAGGAGTTACTTGTGACAGGTAGCAGCCCTATTCATTTGATTCATAGGCGTGGCGGGGTAACAACAATAGTTCTATATTGATAAAATTAGTTAAAATATTGTCATTATGTAGATACATGTACTTACCTCTATTTTCACTAATTTTGATGTTAGATTTTCTGATCTTATGTGTATGTAGGGAACTTCAACCCCCTCCATTTCGACTTCGAGGGCACAGACTCCTCCATCTTGTCATCTTTGTACCCCTGTCCGTACTGTAGGAGCTCCTGATGACTCATTTGAGCGTGAGATGAAAATTTGGCGTGATCAAAAAATTGTGGTCAGTTTGTGTATTTATGTAAATACTTTCATTCTAGCATGGTCTTAAATACATGTTGAAAACATATATAGATTAAGTTTTGACAAAAAAATATTGTTTGCATTTACAGGCTCATCTACAAGCGAGTATTCAGCGGAAGAGGACTCGAAGCATGGGATCAGTTGATCCAAAGTAATCTCATGGATTTCCATCTTCGTCTAAGGGAGGGCCTTCTTCTAACAAGGCCAAGAGAGGGATAGATTTTGATGAGTAGGAAATATATATGTCTTACATGACATTTTTTTTGTATGCCTATGTGCATGGCATTGTATGTATGTTTATATGGCATATGAAATTGATTGTCTATGACCTATTTGGGATTTTTCGTATTTATTATGCACATTAAAATACTATTTGGAACTTGAATTTTTTTTTATGAGACCTTACATTTCTTAGATTATTTTTGCATGAATCTAATATGATGTGCACTTGACAATCTATAAGACATTATGGATTATTTTTTCATTTATTGGTGATGTACATGTACTAGCATTTTCAATATATAATATGCATCAAACTTTGGAAATTAATATTTATATAATGTATGTATATAAAGAGTTACCTAATCTGAGTAATTATTCATTCAATTTATCAATGTGTATATGTGTATTTACCTTACTTGGGCTTATTCTTGCTCATGGTCTCTTTATACGGGTTCTTATCTTATCATGCACTTACTACATTCTTCTATGCTTCGTAGTCTTCTCCCCCATTAAAACACCCAATAGTCATCACAATTATGCCTTTAATTTGTTGATATTTTGAGAATGTATTTCCATATACATTACTCCAATGCTTGAGAATGTCTCCATATGCAATGACATTTTGATTTAGACACTCAATGATTCTTGATTGTCTAATCCTGCCCAATTTGTGTTACTACCTTTAAATTTGTAGGCATTTCAAGTTATTTGGAAATCACATCACACCATTCACTAGGTTTGATGACTACCCCTATCCATTTTAATGTGCTTTTGAAAGCATCCATGGGTTTATCATAACAGTAATTATCAATGAATGGAAGGTCACTAAGCCGTAGGCTAGCTGACTCCCATCTAGAACTAAATAAGAAAGATTTAATAGGTGATTGATAAATCCTGTGTGTTCTTAGACATACCCCTATCAAATTCATTCCTAAGCCAATCTAGTCATTCAGGGATCTTAAGTGACTATGCCTAGACAGGGTAGCCCTCCACTGACTTAGACTGCACTATTTCACGTGTTTGCAAACAATAGGACATCGAGAGAACCAGATGGAGATGGAAAAAAATGCAAGATGCTTTCATAGAGGGCCCCAACGTGGAGTTCTCAGATTTGACGAGACATATCTAGGTGTCATGGAGTTCAAGAAATCACCAATCGAAGATATGGCATGTTTGGGCCTCAAGCCTCTTAAGCGACTATGCTTAGACGAGGTAGCTTGAAAGCACGAGGAGCATAGGGAACCAAAATGAAGACTCTACTCATGTTCACCAAGCCACCCTGACATGTTGGCATAGTTGGTTTGGTCCCATGGGTTTTTGTTTGCAAACTACAACATCTAGCAGCCCTACACTGACTTAGACTGCATTATTTTATGCTTTTACAAACAATAGCACAACGAGAAAACTAGATGGAGACGGAGAAAACTGTGAGAGGATTTTATAGAGGGCCCCAACATGGAGGTCTTGGATCAGACAAGACATATCTAGGTGCCATGGAGTCTGAGAAATCACCCGTTGAAGGCCATATAAATTTTCAGTCTTCAACTTTAGATGACAATGAACATCGTGAAGAAAAAAAATTAGGTGAAGATGTCACTATGATTCAAGAAGAAATGCCTCCTAAAAGTTATAAAGAGTCAATTTGATTACCCAAAAACATTTGGAAGAACTTAAAGAGAAGATACGAGTAGAAAAAGAGGAAAAATGGGAAGCATGGAAGGATCACAACTTAACTGGAATGGAAGATCTATGTGATGTTGTTGATAGAATCATGGATAATCTTAAGGACAACATGCCAAGTTGATTATTTTTATTAATCCCAACTGCTTCAACTTCACAAGTCAAACTAGGTAGTTCAAAAAGTAGCATACTAGAAAGAAAAACTGCAATGAAGTATTGATAATTGAGCCTAAAACTCGTTTATAATTATAATTTATTTTTTGATTGAGCATTCACCCATACTTTCTATTTTGAAGGAAAAAATTCATTTTATATGCGAGAAATAGAATGCTGATTTAGTCTACCACTCTAACTATTTAGGTTATATTTCTATATTCATTTGATAAAATTTTGAATCTCTTCAGTTCTAACATGGAAAAATTGTCAGGGCCCTACGAAATCATCTCATGGTTTTATCCATATCAATACAGTTCTCTCGTTGTCCTATTGTTTGCAAACGTGTGAAATAGTGCAGTCTGAGTCAGTATAAGGCTGCCAGATGCTATATTTTACAAATGGTAGCTTGCGGGACCAAACCATTTGAGCCAACACATTTAGATTGCTTGGTGACCACTAGTGGAGTCTTCATTTTGGTTCCCTACGCTACTCGTGCTTTCAGGCTACCTCGTCTGGGCATAGTCCTTAAGAGCCCTGAGGCCAAAACATGTTATATCTTTGATGGGTGATTTCTCAGAATCCATGGCACCTAGAGAAGTCTCTTCTAATCCAAGACCTCCATGTCGAGGCCCTGTATGAAATCTTATCGTGGTTTTCTCCATCTCCATCTAGTTCTCTCATCGTGCTATTGTTTGCAAATGAGTAAAATAGTGTTGTTTGAGTCAATGTAGGGCTGCCAGAGGCTGTAGTTTGTGAACAGAAGCTTATGCGAACAAACCAACTATGCCAACATGTCGGGGTGGCCAGGTGAACGCTAGTGGAGGCTTCATTTTCATTCCCTACGCTCCCCGTAATTTCGGGCTACCTTGTCCAGGTGTAGTCACTTAAGATCCCTGAGGCTCAATCACGCCATATCTTCAATGAGTCATTTCTCAGACTCCGTGGCACCTAGAGACATCTTTTCAAATCCAAAACCTCCATGCTTGGTCACTCTATGAAATCCTCTCTCGATTTTTTCCATTCGGTTCACTCACTGTCTTATTGTTTGAAAACGTGTGAAATAGTGTAGTCTAAGTCAGTGTAAGGCTGTTAAATGTTGTATTTTACAAACGGTAGATTGTGGGATCAAACCATCTAGGCCAAAATGTCCAAATGGATTGGTTAATGCTAGTATAGGCTTCATTTTGGTTCCTTATGCTCCTCGTGCTTTCAGGCTACCTCGTTCAGACGTAGTCTCTTAAGAGCCCTAAGGCCCAATCACACCATATCTTCAACAGGTGATTTCTCGAACTCCGTGGCACCTAGAGATGTCTCGTCAGATCTAATACCTCCTTGTCAGGGCCCTCTACAAAATTATATTGTGGTTTTATTTATCTCCATCTAGTTATCTCATTGTGCTATTGTTTGCAAACATGTGAAATTGTGTAGTTTGAGTCAATGTAGGGCTACTAGAGGCTATAGTTTGCAAACGGAAGCTCTTGGGACCAAACCAACTATGCCAACATGTTGGGGTGGCTAGGTGAATGCTACTAGAGGGTTTTTTTTGGTTCCCTACGCTCCCCGTGCTTTCGGGCTACCCCATCCGGGCGTAATCGTTTAAGATCCCTGAGGCCTAATCATGTCATATCTTCGACGGGTGATTTCTCAGACTCCGCGGTACCTAAAGATGTCTCACCATATCCACATCTCCATGTCAGGGAACTCTACGAAAGCCCCTTGCAGTTTTTTCCATATCCATTCGGTTCTCTTAGTGTACTATTGTTTGTAAACACGTGAAATAGTGTAGTGTAAGTTAGTGTAAGGCTACTAGATGTTGTATTTTGCAAATTGTAGCTTATGGGACCAAAACATCTAGGAAAACATGTCCAAATGGCCTAGTGAACACTATTGAAGAATTTTTTGGTTCCCTATGCTCCCCGTGCTTTTGAGCTACCTCGTTCAGGTGTAGTCTCTTAAGAGCCCTGAGACCCAATCACGCCATATCTTCAACGGGTGATTTCTTGGACTCCGTGGCACCTAGAGACATCTCTTCAGATTCGAGACCTCCATGCTAGGGAAATATACAAAATCTCTCATGTTTTTCTCTATCTCCATTCGGTCCCTTGTTGTGCTTTTGTTTGAAAACGCAAGAAATAGTGCAATCTGAGTATGTGTAGGGTTGCCAGACGCTGTAGTTTACAAACAGAAGCTCATGGGACCAAACCAGCTACACCAACATGTCAAGGTGGATATGTGAATTCTATTGGATTCTTATTTTTGGTTCCCTATGCTCCTCGTGCTTTTGGGCTACCCCGTTTGGGCGTAGTCTCTTAAGAGCCCTGAAGCCCTATCATGCCATATCTTCCACGGGTTATTTCTTAGACTTCACGACACCTAGAGATAACTCATTAGATATGAGACCTCCATGTCGGGGCCCTCTACAAAATCATCTTGTGGTTTTATTCATCTCCATCTGGTTCTCAAGCTATGTTATTGTTTGCAAACATGCAAAATAGTGCAGTTTGAGTCAGTGTAGGGCTGTCAAACGTTGTAGTTTGCAAACAAAAGCTCGTGGGAACAAAAAAACTATGCCAACATGTTGGGGTGTCCTGGTGAATGCTAGTGGAGGCTTCATTTTGTATCCCTACACCCCCCATGCTTTTGGGCTACCTTGTCTGGGTGTAGTCCCTTAAGAGCCTTGAGGCCCAAACACACCATATCTTTGAGGAGTGATTTCTAAAACTTCATGGCACCTAGAGATGTCTCATCAAATCCAAGACCTCCACATTGGGGCCCTCTACAAAATTATCTCGTGTTTTTCTCCATCTCCATCTGGTTCTCTCACTGTGTTATTGTTTTCAAATGGACGAAATAGTGTATTCTAAGTCAGTATAGGGTTGTCAGACGTTGTAGTTTGCAAATGAAATCTCATGGGGCCAAACCAACTATGCCAACACATTGGGGTGGCCAAGTGAACGCTATTGGAGAATTTTTTTGGTCCCCTATGCTCCCTGTGCTTTCAGGTTACCCCGTCTGGGCGTAATCGCTTAAGAGCCTTGAGGCCCAAATACACCATATCTTTGACGGGTGATTTGTCAAACTCGGTGGCACCTAGAGATGTCTTGTCACATCTGAGACCTCCACATTAGGGCCCTCTACGAAATATTCTCACTATTTTCTCCATATCCATCTTGTTCTCTTGATGTGTTATTGTTTGCAAATGCATGAAATATTGCAGTCTGAGTCAGTGTAGTGATGCCAAAGGCTGTAGTTTGCAAACAAAAGCTCGTGGGACCAAACCAACTACGCCAATACGTCGGGGTGGTTAGGTGAATGCTATTGGAGCATTCGTTTTTGTTCCGTACACTCCCTATTCTTTCAGGCTACCCCGTCTAGGTGTAGTCGCTTAAGAGCCCTGAGGCCCAAACACGCCATATCTTCAATGGGTGATTTCTCAGACTCCATGGCACCTAGAGAGGTCTCGTTAGATCTAAGACCTCCATGTCAGGGCCATCTACGAAATCCTACTACAGTTTTCTCCATCTCCATTCAGACTAAGTTAGTGTAAGGTTGTCCATTGCCAATCACCTGAATAATATAGGTGGTTCATACAATATAGGTGGCAAAATGAGAATTTTAATAAGATATTTTTACAATATAGGTGGTGAAATGAGAATTTTGGTTTGTTGTTCCTTTCTAATATTTAATTTATGTTAGCTTCACTTGGCTTTAAGAATAATAAATTCTCTACTAACAGTTCTAACCAAATGAAGGTGGAAGATTTTTTGGCACTACTAACCGACATAAACATGTTAGTAAGAAATTAAATAGAATTTTTAAAAAATTATTAAAGTAAATATTAAAATTAAATTCATGGAGAACATAAACAAAATTATTAAAGTAAATATTCAAATTAAATTCATGGAGAACATACCTTTGTAAATTCAATCTAATGAACTGCATGGATCAACTCTACTCTTGACAGTAGCAAGAATTACTTTGTGATTTGATTCATGAACCTTCCATAGATTCTTGTTTAATGACCTGCCTCGATATTTGATCAATTTAATATTTGTTGCGAGAACCAAATTATGTGAATAGTGAAGTATATTTCGATATACTTCATATTCTTCAAACAACCAAGTATTTAATTTTTTTATAAGATATCGTCGAAGCCAAGTTCCAGTGACTACCATTGACCCATTGGGATACTCAAAGCCTTCACCATCAGTGACTGTGGAAGTCAAAAAAAATTCCCCTTTACACAACGAGACAAGAATTAGTCTATTCCCTCTTTGTTAAATTATGTCACAATAACTGTAAAAACGTGCCCTATATCACAAAGTAAAACTCAAGTCAAATTTAAAATACATTAAGATTTGATCATTTAATAATTTATAAATCTAAAACATGATATATACATGTATGTATCTTGTTGTACTAAATCAGAGACTTGGTCAAAGTCAGGTGATGTTGTCATATGATCTGAAGACACTGTAAGTTTTAATGCTTGTGGAACTTCATATACATTGTCAAGTAGAATTAGAGGTCTACAAATCCATTCATCCACCCACTGTTGTGACTCACATTCATTCCACGTAAAATCAATGCATAATATATAAAAACATGTCATCCACCTAATATAAAGAGTCTAAAAACTTACATCTGAACTGTGGAACAAGTGCATATCACTTGATCCTGCAACTGTCATACAATCTTCTTAGCTTGTCAAATGTTGTTACTCTATCAACCAGAAATATCTACAAACTATTGAACTGCCTTGATACCCATGTTCTTGACACACCAATCAATAATTCTTCTTGTATCTATAAATTTAGCACCATCCTTGAACTTTAACGTTCTCTTGCACATTCTCTTTTCACACATGCTCCTGCACCATCATGCTCTCCTTTCCCATGTCATGTCTCGGTAAAATTCTAAATATGTTGTACACTTATTTCTTTTTTCCTCCTTAGCTAATTAAACATTTGTGCATTCTTGAATCATGATGTACATTTGTCTGACCAAATGTAATGTTGATTGAATAAAATGTCCCTCTCAATCAAGTTTGCATAAAACACCTAGAAACACCCTTGCATATATTCTATAGAATGTGTCTGATCATCACTGATATAGAAATAATACTCTCTTAATATTTTTTGATCTTTCTTAGTGCTTTCTAGAGAGTGCATGAATGATATATGCACAAAAATAGTAACTTGCACTAAGTTATAGTATTGAGATTGAACCTCCATTTGTGGTTGCAATGTGTAATTCTTTGCGAATTCAACTACTGAAACAATAGTGCTAAGTGGAAATGCTTCCTTCCTTAACTTGAATTGTTCATCCAACCATTGAGCTCTATGTGTGTGCCTTGCATACTCATAAACAATTTCCTCTCTGAATTTGACCAAATATTATGTTTCAGGTAACTGTTATGTAACAAGCTCACACCTCTTAGATTATTTTCCATCTTTTAATTAATATGCCACCGATTTATATTTGTTAAAACCAACCAGTTTTTTTCCTATTGAATCTATAATCTCCTCATGGATACAAATTTTCAATTTTGGCAAGACACCACATACGTTGCACGTTCCATCCAAACATGCTTTGTTATAAAAAAACTAGTTGATTTTTCACAAAATATTTTCGGAATAAATTCTCTTAAAGATTTTGATGGGACATTTAATCCGCACTCCCGCAACATGATGTCAGTATGTAAAACACAACGTATTTGACAAAAAAAAAATCATAATGCATTGAAAATTCAAAATGATGCTTGTAACAACAAGTGGTACTTGAGTGATTGATTTTTTATATAAAAGGGTTTTGTTCATTTCAAATAATCTTTGGCTAATGTTAATTTTTTGATTTTCATTCTTAAACTTAGAGAATGATTGTGTTTGACTCATATCTAAGAAATATTTTACACACAATTTACGATTACATGAACCTATTCTTCTTTGTACTCTATCTCTTCTATTAGGTGACACCCTTGTGTTCTCTTTCCAAAATTTTATAATTAATTCTTTTAGAATATCAAATGTATTCTTGTCTTTCCGTGGGAGTCTACTAGAGAAATCCCAATAGTTAGTGTTATTGACTAACTCGAGACTTTTACATCTCTTCATTTCTTTCATTAGTGTTTTTTGTTTAGCTTCAAAGCACTGCTTGTTTTTCTAATCAAGTGTTTATTAATTATTTTATCACTTACTATACAATAAGTAAGTGCACACTATGTAGCATTACTATCTTTGGTGTGTCTGTTGACACCTATAATTTTGTATGCTTTATGTATATTTTCAACAATTGACGCATTTCGATCAACAACATTAGAAGTCCTTAACCCCGGGGTCTTCATTGTATGTCTCATCTTAATTAATTTCATCAATGTAACAAATAATTGACATCTTTGTGTGTCATTTAAATTCGCAAAGTAATTATCCTCAATTCCCCTAGCTTTTCTTCTCGCATTTATGTCATAAATTTTGTTAGGAATTGGTTTTATAATGTTTTCATCAATTTCAATTAAGTGAATTGGTTTTCTTCGCAAAATGGAAGGAGATGTTCTAAGAGGTGAAGATTCATTAAGAGGGTTAATTTCTTCATTAAATGTTTCCATACAAATTTCAAGATTAACATTTGGATTCTCAGGTAATGGTTCAACATTTGGATTCTCAGGTAAAGGTTCAATTCTTGGATTCTCAGGTAAAACTTCAACATTTGGATTCTCAGGTAAAGCTTCAACATTTGGATTCTCAAGTAAAACTTCAACATTTGGATTCTCAGGTAAAGGTTCAACAATTGGATTCATATCAATTTCTTCATTCATACCAACATTATCATTCAATTCAATATCAACAATCATAGCAAAATTAATATTCTCAGATACATTTAATACAACAGAAGTACATTGCCCTGCACGAAGTTTTTCTATCATCTTCACTTTCTTAATTCTCAGCTCTTCCAATTTCTTCGGTATCTTGTTATTGACTTTCTTTACGTCCTTACAACGTTTTTTGTTGCCCATGATTGCAAAATATATATTTTGGGGTAGGGGACAAGATGAAGTACTAAAAATTTTCTAATAATGTACAGGAATCTACAGACTAGAAAGAAATAGGACAAAAAACCCATGAAGGAGGGTAAAAAGACATTGGGGGCCCAATAAATATGTAAATAGTATAATGCGTACGCGTTATGATATTTCACTTCTTCCAAGCCATGCCTTGAGGCTTGGATCCGGTTTGGATCCCCAAGCCTAAGGCATGGACTTGCACAAACACAACAAACCACATGTTTTTGTAGGAAAATGCAAAAAATCCACTTCCGCCATGATAAATCAACATAAAACGATCGATTCGTTTAAAAAAATTATACCACAACGTAGAACAAACTATCTACTTTCTAAAAATATAATTTTTTAATTTTTCTGACTAATATAATGTTTCCATATTATTTATTTTCTAACAATTCCTTTTTATAGTTATTTTTTGAAGTTTAAACATGTCTATCTTTCATTGCATATCTTTATTTTGGCTCGTCGAAATTGAAAACAAAAAACTAGGCCAAATCCTATACACATTAAAAAAAACTATTTTTGATATTTTTTGAGGTAGTTAGCGGGGGGGGCTCGATCGGAGGTTATGTTTTTATAATTTAAAATTTATGTACTAGAAAAATCATACAAAAATAAATACTTGCTAAAAAATCTTTAAAAAAATGTAGCCCAAACTAGATGTTCCTAGCTATCTTTCTACCAAAGGGTTTTCAAAAATACTAAATGGTGCTCAAAAAATGATGGGGGGCACAAAATTCGCTCTGTAATGGTTTTTAACAAAAATAGGAGCACTGGTTGGTATTTGAGTTATTTGACCCACTTATAATTATCTGTTTTCAAAAAAAAATAGTAGTTTAAAAACTAGACTCAAAATGCTACGATTCATGTTTATACAACATCTTCCAATTTTGATTGTAACTATTTCAAAAAACTCGTACAAGTTGAAGTTTTTTATTTTTCAGAAAAATGCGTCCACTTAAGACCCCTTTTTGCCCCCCAACTTGGTGCACTTAGCCTAAAAATGATAAATGATAATAATAAGTTATAATTTACTATAATTCATAATTTATAGTAAAATATAAATTGTAATAAATCATAATTTATAGGGATAAGATTTATTAATTCATAATTTATAGTAAATTATAGTAATGTATTATACAATATTAATTATAATATTCAAAAATTATTATTAATTATAATATTATAAATTATAATATAATATAATTTATAATAAATTATCATATGATAAATTTAATGTAGTTAATACAAATTTATAGCTTGTAAATTAACAATAAAATATAAAAATATTGAAATTAAAAAAAAAATTGATAAAATAATTTTTTATTTTTTAATTATTATTGTTAACAACAATTAAAATTAAAAGTAATAAAAATTAAAATAAAATAAAATTGGTAAAATAAAAAATAAAAATAATAAATATGAAAAATTAAAATTAATTTTATAAGCGTGTAAATTAATTTAGAAACTTCATGAAACTTAGTTGATTCCATTTTCCAAATTTAATTTTAGAGACTTCATTGAACTTAGTTCATTGTCCATTATTTAGATATTGCAAATTAAAAATATTAGAATGTCTTGTGAAATAAAGAGATTGTGAAGGTAAAATTTTTAGCTAAATACTTTATTATTAATTATCTTATTATGTAGATAGTCATAACCCATAATTGTAGTGGAAAGGGGATGGGAGGAGTGAGTGTAATAGTACAATATGACCGACCTTAAATTTGATGTTTATGTTTGACTATTGTGGGAGTTATAATTTTTCCATCCATCACAAATTAGAGATATGTGAAACTACAACAAATAAATCCAAAATAAAAAAACTTTAAATTGATACATATTATTTTTCAAATATATATTTAAAATATATATTTAATAATTTATTTTGCTTCAAAAATTTATACAGATGATTGATCATATGAGTATTAATGGTAGGTGTATGAATACTATTAGCATGTTCAAATTACAAATAGAACTATACAAATCTATGTCTTATAATTTAAATGTATAAGTGCATCGTTAAAATGAAGTCTGATAGTCAATGTCTTAAACTTGATAATACAACCTGTGTTGATTGTGTTTTTTTGGGGGCATGATGACCAACAGTGATTATGGATCTCTAAAAAAAAATTAAGGGTTAAATACTTTTATAAGCAAACAACATTAAATAATAAAAATTTACATAAAGATAGATAAGCTCTTCATTTTTATATGTTTGGAAAAGTACTAGCTTGTGATTTCATCTCTCTTTCCTCTCTTTTGGGTGTCTTTCCTCCACCAAAACGCGGGGCATTTTTTGGACCACAACCTTTCGATAAAAGAGTGTCATCGGTACTCTGTTGTTAAAATTAATTTTTCATGACTATGGTTATCGTTCCTACACGATTCCTTCTCATATCAATGGCATATCTCTCGATGGTGATGAGGGTGTTGGCTCAGTAGCAGAGAAATTTGTGTGAAGAGCTAGGTGAATGAAATTTTAATGGAATTTTGCAAGTAGAGGTGCATTCCACCACTTGCACATGTCCTCTTAGATTCGACTTTGTCGATAGAGAAGTCCCTTCCAAGGGATGCTTTTGAAGACCATCACAGCACATAAAGAGGTACAATGCAAGCAATGGATAAATGATTGACCTTGGCCATGTACATTTAACTGTGACTACCCTTCACTCAAAATACACCGATGGATGGGTGTGCGACCCATCAAAACACATGATACCATGCATGCACATGCCCTGGTGGCTCTCATGCATCAGCAGTAACATTAGTGGTGTGTTGTGTATTTCAACAAAATGAAATCAAATCATGCTCAAGCAGCCAGTAGGTGGTAGCTAGATTGGTGGGGATCGTGCACTGCAACCAAGTAGGTCACGAGTTCAATCCTGGTTACACCTCTTTGTTCCAACACTGTTGAAAAATCACAGTGTTTTTTCAACCAGCCTACAAAAAACTAAGTATGAAATTGAATGACACATGGAAAGCATGACATCATGGGTTCGCATGGGTTGCATGATTGTTTCATACATGCATATGTGCATTTTGAGTGAAGGGTAGCTCTCACTTGTAGATTGGCCAGGAAATGATTACAAAACCCTAAGTCCTATCAATCGAACTGCATGTCAGCGGGTAATAGCCTCGACAATTATATTTTGGGTGAGTAGTTATCTATGCAAATCTCGAGGGTGAAGGATATTGTTGGAAGAAGGTGTTGCCTCTCAGAGATGGTAGTGCAAGCAGCACCAAATCAACTTTTTCCAAGGTGTATGCAGAAGCCTCCATACAATTGCAACCCGCGAGCAAGGAAACGGGAAGGTGTGTGAGGGTTTTGGCATAAGCATGGTAAGCTTCTCCTTAACCATTGCACTCATTTTATTATGCTTAGGAAGCTTTCTGAGAGCATTTGTATGGGGTTTGGATAGATTTTGGAAGTTCTGGAAGCGGGATTTAGCCAATAAGAAGGTTTATTGGTTAAATGCAACATTAGAGGCTTAATTAACATATAATTAGCTAACTAAGAGGATTATCACCAATCAAAATGTCAGTAATTGGCATCCTACGTGAATTAGAAGTATAGTTAGATAACGAAGTGTCATTATTTGGCCAAAGTGAGAGGGAGTGAAGAATAGTTAATTGACAAAATGTCGTCAATTGACCAGAGGAGAAGATGAGAAAGTCATTAGTGTAATTTAAGTAATAAAATTGCGTAAGTGGATTTTAGGTGTCTACAATAATATTGTAAATTATAATAAATTTATTATAATTTTTAATATTGTATAATACAATATTAATTATAATATATAAAATTTATTATTAATTATAATATTATAAACTATAATATAATATTATATTATTTATAATAAATTATCATATAATAAAATTAATGTAGTTAATACAAATTTATAGGCGTGTAACTTAACAATTAAAATTAAAATTACTAAAAAATTAAAATTATTAAAAATTAAAATTTATAGGCCTATTCCAATTAACAATTAAATTTAAAATTATGGTCACATTATCTTATTATGTTTAATTTAGAAACTTCATGAAACTTAGTTCGTTGCCCATTTTCCAGATTTTATTTTAGAGACTTCATTAAACTTGGTTCATTGTCCATTATTCAAATATTGTACATAAAAAATGTTAGCAATATCTTATTGATAATGATTATTGTTTAGCTAAATAAGAAATCTTTCATTATTCATTATATAAATTTAACCTATGTAGATAGTCATAATTCCCATAATTGTAGTGGAGAGGGATGGGAGGAGTGACTGTAATAGTACTAGAAATCGCATGTGGAATGTGCAATGGAAACGCCGAAGGGGATGCGTTGAAGGAGTTAAACTCGAGGGGAATAAACTTGTGAGGAGGAGGGTCACAAAGAAGAAGATTGAGGGTAGAGAACTGAAAACACCATGACATCTAAGTTCATTGATGCTTGAAAGACATGTTTACTAATACTTGGATGTGGAAATGTAATTTTTTCTTTATCAATAGTTAAGGCATTGGAAAGAGAAGGATTTTTTTCTATGCGCACCATGTCCTCCTTCGATCATCAAGGTCATCCAAAGTTATAAGAAGGGAACGATTTGGTGTGAGTAGTATAATATATTTACAAGCCAACAAATCTGAATGCATGGAATAAATCTAATGCATGGATGTCAATGGAGGGTATTTATAAGAGATGAAAATAGTGTTCGACCCGTATAATGCAATATAATTTGTTTATGTTTTTTTAAAGGGGTCCTTTCTAAAATAATGGTAGCTTCATGTAACTGATATAGCAAATTATCGCCAATATAATAAGAAGCTAGGGGAAATGCTTCCATTGCACTTCCATACAAAGAGGGATACAAGTTACATCATGTATTGGTCTAATTCACAGTTGAACAAAACAAAGGGGGGAATGAACCATTTGAATAATGGTGATTTTTTTATAAATATATTACACAAACAAGCTAAAATATAAGTATTATTTGTGTAGGGGATAAAAATATGCAATAATATGATCTGTTAGTGTAGGTTATTATTTATACTTTTATTTCTTTATTAGGATAATTATTACACTTATGTTGGCTCTAAACTTGTTGTGTTAGTTTTCTTAGGTGTACCAATTATGGAGTTAGCTTCCAAGATGTGTTGATTAAATTAATAGTTGTTGGAAGTTAGCTCTACTTCCACTATTAATTAGTGAGAGTTATTAACCACTAATCTAGGTGGTAATTAAACTTTCCTCCTCCTATATGTACACCACTTACATAATTTTATCATGAATATTTGAGTTAATTTTTTGTGTACTTTCATGGTTTTGGTAATGTTTATTATACTGGAGTGATCCTACAATGACAAGGATTGGATTCTAAGACACCATCATCTTGTCTACACATATGCACAAAATCTCTACGATTGTATGTAAATGAGAATTAATCATATATTTAAATATATTTTTTCCTCTAAATTATTTTCCACTATCCAAAAAAACAAATAAACTATTATTACTTCCATTAGGGGTGCTACTAAAATTGTTATGTGGGAATCTTTTTGTAAATATGGAATTTTTTATATGCAATTAAAAATTCCCTAAAATTAATTTCATACTAAATATGTGATGTGGATTTAGTGTCCTATCTTTTGGAGTACATAAATTTTTATCTAGGAACCAAAACGATCCCATTTATTGATGAAAATATATCAAAGAGTTCTACGTCGTGTTAAGTGGTTCTAGTCACTTGTGGCCCATTTTGATATTTTTCAAAGGAAGAAATCGGCCATCTACGACCCAAAAATTGGGTCTAATTTTTTTTTTATTTCAAAATATCATATCTTTATAGTCATGACTCAAATTGAGTTGTAACTCAATGAATAAATTAGTTTAGTCACATGGTTACTGTGTAAAAGTTTGTGGTATCTACAAAAATAAATTTAAAACTTGCTAAAAATAGATATTGTTGGAAATACTATTTTTTTTTAAAGATAGTAAATCAAATCAAGTTTGGATTAGAATTCAAGTTTAATTAGGATTTTTTTTAATTAAAATAAGAGACATCTAATGTAATTTAAATACCAAAGATGAGGAAAACTGCCTTATTTTTATTGGATAATTGTACTTTTCCTATCATAATTTGGTTGTTGTTTGTTTGGCCCCATTATTTAGTATCAAATCATATTTTTAGGATACGATGGCATGAGCTCAAGGAGGTTATGCACATATGCATCTAACTCTACAAAAATTTCATAGGAAATTATATGAGTTATTAAAATTTATTATGCATTCAAGGAGAAGGCATGGAGGAGATGATACAAAAGAATATTCATATCAAGAAGAAGAAACAAAAAATGAAGAAGGAAAAGAGAAGTTGTGAACCATTGAAAAAAGGTTGATTAAAGCTCTGGATGGAAGGAATTATAGAATTAAGGTAGATGTTTTTAAATATTGTGGGATTTTAACACTAGATGAGTTCATAGATTTATTAAATAACATGAAAAACTATTTAAATGGAATCCTATGAAAGAAGAGAAGAAGGTAAAATTTTCATGGAAAAAATTGAAGGGTCACACAACGATATGGTTGGATAACATGTAAAAGGATCGGTAGTGAAAGTAAAGAGAGAAGATCAAGATTTGGAGCAATATGAAGGAGAAGCTGAAGATTTTTTTTATGTAAGGACTATGATCAAACTTTATACAAAAGATATCAAAATTTGATGCAAAAATATTATAATTTCCAATATTTTACTAATGAATTTTAGATGTTGTCCATCTTAGTATGACACAAGGAGATGGAAGAGAAAATGGTTGCAAGGTATGTAAATGGTTTGAAATTTTATATTTAATATTAACTAAACATGGATGGGAAGAATAATATGGAACGCGCTTACCAACTAGCCTTGAAGGAAGAAAAAAGTACAGTAGACCAAGTTTTAGGATATCTGAAGGAGAAAATATATAAAAATTGTCTCCAATAAGTGTACGAGGTGAGTATAATAACACAAGAGGGGAAACATATCTTGATTGGTAATAAGATAACATGGAAGGTTTTAAGAACCAACAAAGAGGAAGAATAATTAAAATAGGGATACACTATGAAAAAATATATGGTAGTAGAAGGGTATGGTATGGACCCCTTATACCTTATGTTTTTTTATAGGTTGAAAATTTTCATAGGGAACTCAAATTTCCAAAACCACACCCAAGAGAGGACACTAGAGGATCATTCTAGATTAAATTTGATTGAGGATGAAGTTGAATAACAAGACATAGATTTTTTTCCAAATGTGGGAGAGAATTTCATGATTATAAGAATAATTATTTCCACAAGGAAGTAAAACTATCAAGGTGGTGAATTATGGTTATGGAAAAATATTGTTAGACTAAGGTGCACATTTGGATTAAAGGTATGTAACATCATCATTGATGTTGGAAGTTATGAAATAATTTTTCCAAGTATACAGTAGATAAGTTAGGGTTACAATGTGAAAACCATATTTTCCCCTATTGGTTCTCCTTGTTTAAGAAAGGGAATAAATTTATAGTATATAAGAAATGTCTTATTAAATTTTAAATTGAAAATACTTATAAGGATGAGATCTGATGTGATATCATTATAATGGATACATGTCATGTTTTATTGAGGAGACCATGGAAATTTTGTAGAAAGGTAATTCATGATGGGGAAAAGAATACCCTCTTCTTTTGGAAAGATAGATTAAATGTGGATTTTTTCCGCTTAAAGAAGAAAAAAGGAAAAGATCATGTTGTTCACAAAATATTTTATCGCAAAGATGCATATGGAAGGGTTTTTTTATATATTAATGGTAAAAAATATGCAAAGGTGCTACCCATACTAACTGAGGTTGAAAAAGTACAAGATCAATTTTAAAATTTTATATCAGAAGAGTTGCTTCATGGGTTGCCACCCAAGATGGATATTCAACATCACATTACTTTAATTTTAGGATCATCCATACCAAATTAATATTCATACAATATGAGCCAAAAATTACATGAAACCCTAAAAAGACAGGAATCATAATTGGTGAAGAAAGGAGTCATAATAGAAAGTATGAACTCATGTGTAACTTAAACACTATTGACTCCCAATAAAGATGGGGTATAGCGGATATGTATAGATAACAAGTTTATCTATAAAATTACCATCAAATATAAGTTTTAACGAATGATATAATGAATGTTCTTGTAGGAGAGAATTATTTTTCAAAATTTTATCTAAGTATTAAATACTACCAAATATTAATATCGCATAGGGATGAATGGAAGACAACATTCAAAACTATGTATGGTCTATATTAGTGGTTAATGATGAATCAATTTTTTAGAGATTCAATTGGTAAGTTTTTGGTAGTCTGTTTTGACGATATATTGATATTTAATAAAATTAAAGAGGATCATTTATTACATTTTAGGATGTTGTTGCAAGTATTAAGGAAAGTGAAGATGTATGAAAATTTAAAGAAATGCAATTTTATGCAAATGAGATTTGTATTTGTTGGGTCTTTAGTTTTACAATGTGAATATGGATGTACAAAAGGTATATGAAATTTTTTAATGACCTATCCCAAGAATCGTAATAGAGGTAAGAAGTTTCTATGGATTCGATACTTTTAATAGAAAGTTTATAAGGAATTTTAGTATTATTTTAGCACCAGTAATATAATGTATGAAAGGAAAAGATTTTTTTTATGGAAAAATGAAATGACTAAAAAATTTGAATAATTAAAGAAGAAGGAGAAAAATCCTTTGTTTTGGCCTTACCTTATTTTTTAAAAATATTTGAGGTTGATTTTGATGCTTCACATGTGGGAATCAGTGTTGTTTTAAGTCAAGAAGGAAGGTTTGTATCATATTTTAGTGAGAAGCCAAATGAGGTATGGAAAAACTAGTATACTTATGAAGTTGAATTTTATGCCATTGTATAAGCACTAAGGAATTACATGAATTACTTGGTGTTGAAGGAGTTCATTTTGTTTACAGATCACTAAGCCTTGAAATTTTTGAATAATCAAAAGAAGTTGAATACTATGCATGCAAATCGGCTTTCATTCTTGTAGGGTTACACATTTGTCTTAAAACATAAGCATGTAGTTGATTCATTGAGTAGATGTATGGCCTTACTAGCTATTATTGTAAGTGATTTGGTTGGGTGTAAATCTATAAATAATTATATGGTTATGATCCTAAAATATGGAGGATTACTGAGAAATAAAGGAGTCAAAAACTAGGTAATACATGTAATATTCTTAAATATTATTTTATGCAAGATGGTTATCTGTTAAGGGAAAATAGTTATGTATAGAATTTTTATCTATGAGGGATAATATTTTTAGAGAATTACATGGTGGTGGCTTGGGTGGTCATTTTGGAAAGATTAAGACAATAACATTAGTGGAGGAAAATTATTTATGGACAAAGTTGAAGAGAGGTGGTAAGATGTGTTTCAAGATGTAAGACATGTCAAATTTCTAAGGGACATACACAAAATCCCAAATTATAAATGACATTACCAGTACCAAAAAGGCCACGGAAAAACTTGAGCATGAATTTTTTATGGGGGCTACCTAACATATAAAGAGGTAATGATTCAATTTTTTTGTTATGGATAGATTTTCTAAGGATTTGTACTGTATTGAATATAACACAACAAATGATGCTACAAGGATAGAAGTTTTTTTTCAAGGAATTTTTTAAGCTACATGGTATCCTGAAATCTATCACTTTAGATAAAGACATTATATTTTTGAGCCATTGATAGAGGACCTTATATGGAAAAATTTAGGCACTAAATTACAATTGAGTAGTGCATATCATCCTCAAATGGATAGGAAAAAATAATTTTTGAAAAAGAGTTTAGAAAATTTATTAAGGTATATATTTGGTGAAAAATCCAAATAGCGGTACTTAACATTACCACAAAAAGAATTTACCTATAATAGTTCAGTGAATAGATCAACGGGTAAGTTATCATTTAAAATTATTTATAGAATATATCCTAATGATGTTTTGATTATGTTGTAGCTACCAATTTTAGAATGGGATTTTAAAAAGTGTATATATGCAAGCTACAATAATTCAATCACAAGAACTCATAGGAGCTGAGTTCTTTTCAACCAGGGGAGAATAATTCGTGTTGGTCCTAAAATATTCACCCCCTATTGGACTGAAAAAAATATCTCCTCAAAGGTAAAGGGGAGAGGGCTTGGAATGGTGGTAGATCGGGTTGATGTGTCATTATGTAGCCAGGGATGAGTCTAAAAGTTTCCTTGGTATCAATACTTTGGATTATTGAAGAGTACGTACAAAGGAGATGGTAATTTCCTACTACTTTGGGTCCTATCTTGAACTAAGGTGAGAGGAACCACAATGTAACCTGAAATACAAAAGGGGGATGGAGTCTTTTTTACCTCAATTTATTCTAAAATGCTAAATTAATCTGGAATAAGCATGACCAATGGACACAACACTAAATCTCACCAGTTATCACAAAGGATGTTTTGTATGTTTACCTTTCCATACAAAGGTTACTAAAGATAGTTAAGTATAGTTGCTCTAACATTATTTAGAAAATGTGATCAAGGATGATAGAAAAATTCAGTGATATTTAGAGAAACCTAGTAGGGAAATAGAATGAAAGGATGTTTTAATAATGGGGGGATGGGTTCAATAATGGAACTTGTAACTCTTCATAGGGGTACTATAGACAGATACATTCATTGTGGTAAGGCATTTATTTCTTAAAGCATTCTAAAATCCTCGAAAACACATAAAACTAAATTAGGAAGTACAACTTTATGCAAAGAAATATTTTCATTCATTGATACCCAATAGATGTAAAGTTTCATATCAATCTCCAAAATACGTGACACAAGAATTTATGTAATAATTTCAGTAAATTATTTATTGCCTCATCTCTCATACGTGAAAGATACACTCAAGGACTAAAAAAAATCTATCAATACAAAATGTTAATGAGAAGTTTTTGACAATTCAGTTCAATGTTGCTGAAGGAAGGCTCACTACAAAATACCAAACTAAATGACCAAAACACAAGCATCAATGACAAATCTATTATATGATGGAGAGAACTAGTAAATGAAATATTGCGATAGAGAGTGTGACCTATCAATCAGAAATTTGTTTAGCCAAACAAAGCAGAAATTTCAACTTAAAAGAGAACATACATTATTGAGTTCTTGAACCTCTTAGCAAGGGAACATCAACTTAATGTTCTCAAAGCTCACCAATGTCTGTACACTCGTAACCACCTTGACAACATAAGTGTCAGATACTAAAATCTATATGCATTTCATAAAGGAAACATGTGGTAATCACAACTTTTATCTCAATACCTCTTTAGAAAGTTAAAGACTAAACCCCTTCTGATCATAATACCACTATTTGACTCCCTTAATTATGAGGACAAACCTCGTACTTATACAATTATAAGTCTTCTTACAACCTATTTTCCCACTTAAACTTTAACAATCCATTTTAGAAATACGCAGTAAAAAATCTCAAATTTTGGAAAATATCTCGTAATGGGGAAGATACCATTTTATTTCTAAATATGATTCTACTTATAGATTCTGACATGGATATATGTGGTATTTTTAATTTTATTTTCTATCCCCATTTTTTTCTTATTCACGCTATCACCATCCTTCATGCACCCTATCACAATCATATGCTCCCTCATGCCATTATTTTTTAACTAGTTTGACACCTACCCCTTTTGGAAATATGCTTCGAAAAAAAATTAATCATGTGTAATCACTCGTGTGTTTTTTTGTGTGAATGTTTTCTTCAAACTAAAAATAAAATTTTGGAAGATATTAATTTGATCCAAACCCATGCGAGTTTGCATAACTGATTTCTCATTCAATTCTAAAATGATACCTTACATAATAACTCTTGAATTGCATCCTATTATAAACACACATTGTTCTCGCCTAAGATCATATCTCCCTTAAAACATCTTGAGTGAAAAAATGGTCTGTTATCCATATTTCACCCCTATGCCAAATATTGGATCGACCATGATCTCACATAAAAGAAAACAGAGTCAAAAGGTGGATAGAAAAAGGCCTCAAAATTGGCTAAGTATAAAGGTCTAAGCGAATAATACCAAGTGTCAGTATGGCGCTATTTCAAGGGGTGAATAGAGAAAAAGTTTCTAAATGAGATCTATAATGCCACATGTCCCAGGGGAAAGTGGACCGTCAGGGAAAAAGTTGGTTCTTTGCCCCTTGTTATCTCAAAAGGGGTAAAAGTTACAAAATGGCCCGCAACTCTGCCCAAGGAAAAATTCAGCATCTAGGCCCGAGTCAAAGCCAAAGTGGGAATCGAAAGAAAGTGGAAAAAGATAAATTACGGACCCATAGGCCCGATTTTTGTTTCAATTTGGCTGCCATGTGTCCCATATCAAAAGGAGAGCCATTTTTCGAGATGTTTTCCCACCCTCCTGTACGGACCCGATACAAACTTTGGAGGGGCATATCTTTTGACTCAAGGCTCAAAATATTACACATTTGATTTCATTGGAAAGATCTCGGCCTCACCCATGCCATGGGGTCTGAAACTTTAATTTTGAGGAGGTTAGATGAAGAGAAATGGAGGAAACATCTTCAGGATTTTAATAGAGGATGTTATTTCCTCAACAACCAGATCAAATTTTATTTGTTTCACTATTTCCTCTTCCTTCAAGGTGCCAAACCAAGGATTGATGTAGTAAAGATGGATTTAGGGAGATATTTCATCAAAGGCTTTAACAATGGTGGTTGAACTTCAACCTACTTTTGCCACTTATTTATATTTTACTTCTTTCAGGTTAAATCTATAAATACGGGGGTAGGGTTCATTGTAAAGGGTTGGAAATTCTTTGTTTTGTAGGCTCTCTTCTCCTTCTAGCAAAGGGATCTGTGGGGTTTAGGTATTCTATCAAAATTACATTACATTTCTTCCTCTTGGCTACTTTATAATGGATTGTATCAATCGACAAAGCAATAAAACAAGTCTATGATCGATTTTAGATCGTCTCTTATCTCTTTTGCTTTCATCTGATCTCTAATTATATATTTATATATTTGTGCTTGTTTATTGTATGTATTTTGTTGGTTTGTGTCTATTAGTAAAATAAGTGTTCATCATTCCTTTGGTGCATCACCTCATAGTTTAGCTTTGTTTTAATTTTTGTATTCTTTCTATCCTTGTCTCCTTGGTAAATTTTAGATTAGGATTAAGAATAGACCCTCTACAAGTTTCTACGTATGCACCTAAATAGAGGAATAAGGAACCAACCTTCAATCTAGAGAGCTTTCCCATTTTGCAAGGTCCCACACCTTGGGGAAAGTTCAATGTTACGCAATCACACCAAATGAGTCTACCTTAGAAAAGTAGATTCTTTAGAGCTTATTTGGGGGTGGTGTAATTTCACGTTAACAGGTTTTTCATGCTCGGTGGGACTAAGAAGTATCCATCTTATTACAGTAAGGATTGATGTACACTTGTTATGATTCTGGCTTGAAGAAGCCTTAAAATTATACATATGGTGACTCCAAAAGAAAAAAAATATACTAGTTTCAGCAGCCCAAGCTTGGGATATTCATGAGAAACACCTGGTCTAGAGCAAGGAAAGAAGGTATATTTGAATACTTACATCTATCCCCAAGAAAATAAAGGAGAGGAAGAAGAATTCAGAGGTCTCCATCTCCACCAATCAGAACCTTATCAACACCTCCACCTGTAAGGTCTTTCTTTAAGTTTGCGAGGATTCTTAGGCCAATAAGAATGGCACAACCAAATCCATATGTCAACTTCACCGGTAGTAGTTCAGTCACCTTGATTGCAAAAAACCCAGTTCCAATTACAACATTAAAGAGCATCCCACATTTCACTAGGGAAAATCAAAATTCTCCTGGTGACCATGTCCAAGATATTGCAAATGTTTGTACAATCCACAAGATCCATGAGATGGAAATTAGAGTCAAGTTGCTCTCCTCTTCATTCAAAGGGAAAGCTTCACAATGGTTAAGGAGTCTTGAAGCAGGCTCTATCCATAACTGGAACTAGCTATGCATAGCCCTTCACAATCAGTTTGGGGAAAAAGGTGATAACTTTTCTTTTTTGGAGAAACTAACAACAATCAAAAGATCCCCAAATGAGCAGGTGACAGACTTCAACCTCAAATTCCAGTGGACCTGAGATAGGATTTTAATAGCAGTAAAGCCCACTAATGAAGGTTCCTTCTTATACTTTCTTAGGGATTTAAATTATGATATTTCTCTGATGATTCAGTCAATGGGGGCATTACATTACCTGCAACCTATAGCCTCTCCATAGGGGCTAAGAACCATTTGATTCAAGGTTGAAAAATCATTCCTAGGCCATCCATGCCTTTGTACCCTGAGTTAGGAAGCCCATTTACTAGCAAAATGTATGCAATGGAAAGTTGTAAAAGCTATGGAATGAGGATAAATAACCTCAAAGATTTTCTAACCCATCCATGCATCATGAGATGAGTGCTAAACAAGATAACTTATACAATAATGAACTAAACTAAAACACTATCATTTTACCTCTAACTACTCTATGATTACTTAAAACATAAATTGAACCTAGTTAAACCTATGAGCAATCAAATTATATTTGTTGTTTCTTCAATGGAGGTGAAGAGGTCTCTCTAAAATGGCTACAAGACCAAGTTAGATACCCTCCTACTAACCCACTATGAAGTTATGGATGCAAGATGGAGGAGCTTCAAAAATGAAGGATAACCAAGATAAAATTCTTATTAGCTTAACTAATGTAAATGAGGTCTAATGCCAATATCTCCAAATGTGAGAGATATTTGCTATGAAAACAAGGTGTAAGGTTGAGAGGGAGGGATGACCCTTTTATTTATAGTTTTCCAAATGGAAGAGTTTGAACTTTAGGTGCATGTGGGACTAAATTCTAAAAAGCACTTTAGGATTAGATTAGGATAAACATGCTTTATGCTTAGTTAATCTTGATTTAGGCTAGTTAAAATTGATTAGCAAGTGATTAGAGACTCATTGAGATTTGGGAGGGGTCTGGATAACCAATTGTGATTGATAGATAGCCTACGAAGCCAGTAGAAGTGGTCAAGAGAGAACTAGGGAGGTTATGAATAGTTGAAAGGAGGAATGTTTAGCTAATAAGAGAGATATTAGCCAAATAAGCTGATTATAGGAGGAATACAAACGAGAAGGTTTCGTAAATGGGCATCTCAAAGTGGAGTAAAGATGGGGAATTAACGAAGTGTCGTTAATTAACTGGATCAGATGAAATTCTAAGTGTAAGAATATTTTACGTTTCTACATCGATTAGTAAGTGATTAGAGACTCATTGAGATTTGGGAGGGGTCTGGATAACCAATTGTGACTAATAGATAGCCTACGAAGCCAGTAGAAGTGGTCAAGAGAGAACTAGGGAGGTTATGAATAGTCAAAAGGAGGAATGTTTAGCTAATAAGAGAGATATTAGCCAAATAAGCTGATTATAGGAGGAATACAAATGAGAAGGTTTCGTAAATGGGCATCTCAAAGTGGAGTAAAGACGGGGAATTAACAAAGTTTCGTTAATTAACTGGATCAGATGAAATGCTAAGTGTAAGAATATTTTACGTGTCTACACCAAGCACCTAAATTAATTCCTATACCCACCCCTAAGATTCAAAGCTCAGCTAAAGATTCCACTTCATCATCTAATACATCTAAAGAGTTTCAGGAAGTGGTGATGAAGTAACTTAAGAAGTTTGGGAATGAGCTAGTGACCATCAAAAGACAATAAGCTCAGAGTTTCTAGGCCATACCAGCCCCAGGCTCAATATCAAGCCAGATCCTAGTATCAGCAAAATAGGCAACCACCTGAGACCATAAACTAGATCCAGAACCAAGGACAACCCCAAGCTACTAGACCTTTCAAGTCGTATGATCCTAACACAGCTTCAACATCAAGGGCATTGGTTCCTACACAGAACAATATGGCACAGGAATATGATTGGTGTTTTCCATGCAAACAACCACATAACCAAGCAACATTCTTTAATAGGTGCTCTAAATTAGGCATTGATGGTGCAAACCTATATGGTGCCACAAGAACCTGGCCAAGAGGAAGATCAGCAACAAGGTGGCCCCCCAAACGAAACTATGCTAGTAAACTGACAGGCCGAAGACTTATGTGGGATGAATCAGTTCCCTTCTCAAAGTGTAGCTGCCAATACATGGTCCAAAAAGAGAAATATTGGGGAGGTCCAACCACTAAATTCAAGTGACCCTCAACCTTCCATCGCTCCAAAAGGTCCTGGTGCTCCAAGTATAACTCCCAACATGTTGAATCAATCCAGACCACCTCCCAAACCCAGTCAAGCACCGGTTGTAACAACCCATGTGTAAGAAAGAAATGTGTCTGGGAAGGGGCAGCAAAAAGGATGGCTCATTCAATATTATTGAGCAGATGAAAAGGATAAAAGTGTGAACATTTCACTATGGGAGTCACTGGTCCATTCCATGGGGAAGAGGGATCTGTTGCAAACTGCCATGCAGAATTGGTCAAGTTAAAATCACCCCCCTAACTAGCAAGAAATAGTGCTTGCCAATGCATTTTAGCCTGGGAGGAACCATGGAGAACAATAAGGTAAAAACATGAGACCTCCTCCCTTCTATGTCTAATTTATTATTGAAGACAAATTAGTACACACTTGTGATTGATTCTAGGGCTAGTAGTTTTGTGATGCCTAAACAAATAGCTGATCAGTTGGGTCTGCAATATGAGGTCATCTCTAGAGGAGTGGTCTAATTAGATGGGATAGGAGTGACTACTGTGGGAATCATTAAGGATCTTAGTCTCACTCTACATGCTTGCCCTAATGTGACTATTTTGCAAAACATGTCAATTATAGTTTTGCCAGCACATTTTTCTTTATGTCTATCTAGGGACTTCACTACCAAAATTGGAGGCTACCTATCTACTGATTGGTCACATATGCTCTTTAGGACAAGGTATGGAGTGAAGGCCACAATTAGATCTGAACCTATTGTTGAATATCATATTTAATCCTATATGCCTAGACCAATCAATGCCAACTGCTCATCTTTTGATCAAGTGGACCTCCTAAGCACTTCTGAAGTAAATACCAAGGTGGGATATATCCCAGACTTGACTCTCGATGATTTGGCCAAAAAAAATTATTCTTTTGACCCCTATAGGGAGATGGAAGAATCTGAGCTAGCTGTCTACTACCTCTATGAAGAGAATCACCCTCTTCCTAGCCTAATTAAGCAAGAACGCAATGATGACTATGAGATATGGAAATTGTTCATTGATGGCTCAAGGAGTAGACAAGGATCTGGAGGAGGAGCCATGATTTTGTCCCCCAGAGGTATGAGATATTATTCAACCTTCAGATTCCAGTTCACTTGCTCAAATAATACTGTTGAATATGAGGCTTTAGTCTAAGGTCTTCATTGGGCAAGGAAGCTGGGAATAAAGAACCTGCAAGTAGTCGGTGACAGTGAACTAGTTACCAATTAAGTTAGAGGACTTAATGCTATCAAAAATGTCCTGCTAAAAAAATAAAAGATTAGGGTATGAGATCTCATGGAGGATTTCGAGGCCTTCAGTATTGTGTCCATACCCAGGAAGGAGAATGAAGTTGTTGATAGACTTGTAGTAGTTTGAGCAACGTTTGATGTGGTTGACAACATCAAGAGGGATAAAGAACAGTCGTATATTGATGTGGCTGTGAGGCCAGCAGTGCTAGATAACAATAAATGCTGGCAGGTGTTTGAGAATGATCAGTAGATAATTAACTTTCTACAAGAATAATCTGAACTCTCAGCTATAAACCAAAGTAGATTAGAGTAGCAGTATGGGAATCAGATAGTACAGCTACATACAAACAATCTTCCCAAAGGCTTAGTGACACTAGAATCTATTTTCAATCCAAATGATCAGTTCAAAAAAGAGAAGGCTAACATGTAGATCAAAGGAGAATATTATGAGTCATTCCTTGTTGGAGAAGACAAAACACTTCAAATTGGAAAACTGGCCACCAAACAAGAAAGGTATGAATTCATACAACTTTTCCAAGAATTCCC
The DNA here is from genome assembly GCA_019776745.2 of Taxus chinensis. Classification (NCBI taxonomy): domain Eukaryota; kingdom Viridiplantae; phylum Streptophyta; class Pinopsida; order Cupressales; family Taxaceae; genus Taxus; species Taxus chinensis. The sequence goes on along the minus strand of CM034156.1, from coordinate 396,730,624 downwards.
TGATGTGTTTTCTTGGAGTTATGAAGACCTAAAGGGGTTCAATCCAAAGCTAGCACAACACACAATAGAACTAGATCTAGCTACTTAGCCCATCAAGCAGAAGCAGAGACCAATCAACCCACATGTAGAGCCTCTGATGAAGAAGGAGTTAAACAAGATGATAGAGGTAAGAATCATATTTCCAATCAAACACTCAAGATGGGTTACAAATCCGGTCCCAATCAAGAAGAAAAATGGAGAAATCAGGTTGTGTGTTTACTTCAGGGATTTGAACAAAGCCTTCCTCAAAGACCACTACCCACTCCCTTCAATGGATTAGATATTACAAGTAGTGTTTGGGTCAGAAAGGTTCTCCCTCCTAGATGGCTACTCAAGGTACAACCATATCATGGTGAAAGAAGATGATCAATTCAAAACAACTTTCACTACCAAATGGGGCACCTATGCCTATAGGAAAATTCCATTTGGATTATCCAATGCTAGAGCCAATTTTCAGAGGGCAATGTATATGGAATTCAAGGGGTTGATCAACAAAATAGTTTTGATATATCTGGATGACATTACATTTTTTTCAAAGAATGCAGCAGACCACCTTTTCCATCTAAGGCAGGTGTTCCAAAGATGTAGGAGTTTTGGGGTGTCACTGAACCCTAAAAAATGCATATTCTTGGCCCATGAAGGAAAGCTTCTAGGCCATATCATATCAAAGGAAGGATTGGAAATTGACTCGGAAAGAGTTCAAGAAATAAGAGCATTGCCATTGCCAAGTCACAAGAAGGCTCTTCAAACCTTCTTGGGAAAAATCAATTTTGTCCACAGGTTTCTTCTAAACTTTTTTGCCCTTGTTAATCCAATAACGTTGATGTTGAAGAATACATTAACATTTAGGTGGATAAGTAAAGGAAAATCAAGTTTTTATGCCATCAAAGAATCCATATCACAAGCCGTAACTCTTGTGAACCAAGATATTTCCAAAGACTTCATATTGTATACCTTTGGTGGCAGTGAAAAAATTTCTGTAATCTTGGTGCAACAAAACAACCAATTGATTTCTTAGCCAGACTCTAGAATATTATGAGGTAAGGTACTCCTTCATTGAGAGGAAGGTCCTAGCAGTAATCGGAAGATTGAAGAAGTTTAAGCATCTGGTTTGAAATAACAAAATCCAACTATTGGTCTCCCATTCGGGAGTTAAAGAATGCCTTCTCAGTAAGGACCTGAATGAGAAGCATGTAAGATGGATCACTCATGTCATTGAATATGACATTGAGATCAAGGTCACAAAATTGGTCTGTGGGAAGAGATTATGTGAACAACTAGCCTTAGGTCAACAAGATGAAATAGATAGTGAAAAAGAGGTTGTTTCTATTCTACAAGATGATCAAGTAGAAGGGAGAGATGATGTACCTACTCCTTGTTGAACCCAAGATATGGTGCACTTCCTTTGAACAGGCATGTGCCCTGATGGGATGAGTAAATAAAAAAGAAGGCATTTCAGGCTACATGCCATCCCATATGTTCTTATTGATGGTGTCTTGTTTAAGAGGGACATCAATGACATTCTTCTGAGTTGCATTGGGATAGATCAGGTGGAGAGAGTGCTACAAGAATTCCATGTTGGAGCAGCTGGAGGCCATTTTTCTCCAAGAGTGACATCACTCAAAATCATGAAAGCAATATATTATTGGCCCAGAGTGTTTAGTGACTGCTACACATGGATCAAAAGGTGTAAGAATTGTGCATTCTTCAAAGGCAAGGAAAGGCTAGCAGTACTTCCATTACACCCAATCTTAGTTGACCAACCTTTCATGCAATGGGGATTGGAATTAATTAGAGTCATCAATCCAAACTCAAGCCAAGGTCACAAATGGATCCTAATAGCGATAGATTATTTCACCAAATGGACCATTGGGCAGTGGCACTCAAGGAAGCAAATGAGTCTAGTATCCTAGATTTCCATGAAGGGATATTCACCAGATTTGGAGTGTTAGCCACCATCATATCAGATAATGCATTAGCATTTATAGGTTCCATGATCACAGGATGGGCCATTAAGAATGGGACTTATTTGAGTATTTCATCAAACTATTACCCTCAAGGTAATGGCCAGGCTGGGTCCACAAACAAGAACCTGCTAAAGATCATCAAAATAACTCTTGATGAGAATCAGAGGACCTGGCACACAAAGCTGAAAATGGCCTTATGGGCTGATAGAATAATGCCAAAAATATCTAAAGGTAGCTCTCTATTCAATCTCGTCTATGGGAAAGAGGTAGTGTTGCCTATATCACTGGAGTTACCAGCATTGGAGCTCGTGAAGCAACTAGTGATGTCTGAATTTGGACCAATGGAGGCCAGGTATGCAAAGATGATAGAATTATAAGAAACTAGAGAGCATGATATCCAAGAAATACAGAAGAATCAAGCTTCAATCAGTAAATTATTTGATAAGAAGACAAAAGTAAGGACCTTCCAAGAAGGAGACCTGGTTTTGAAATGGGATGCAAATCAAGAAAACCCAGGAAGGAATTCCAAATGGGTAAAACTTGCAAAATGGCACACAACTCCGCCCAAGGAAAAATTCAGCATCTGGGCCCGAGTCAAAGCAAAATCGAGAATCAAAAGAAAAGGGAAAAATATAAATTGAGGAACCGTAGGACCGATTTTTGTTCCAATATGGCTGCCATGTGTCCCATATCAAAAGGGGACCCATTTTTTGGGATGTTTTCCCGTCCTCCTGTATGGACCTGATACAAACATCGGAGGGGCATGTATTTCGACTCAGGGCTCGAAATATTACAAATATTATGCCGTTAGAAATATCTCGGCCTTATCCATGCCATGGGGTATGAAAATTTAATGTTGAGGAGGTTAGCTAAAGAGAAATGGAGGAAACGTCTTTGGGATTTTAATGTGGGATCTTCTTGCCTCAACAATTAGATCAGATTTTATCTGTTTCTCCATTTCCTCTTCCTTTAAGGTGCCAAACCAAGGATTTATGCAGTAAAGACAAATTTTGGGAGATATTTCATTAGAGGCATTAATAGCGGTGGTTGAACTTCAACCTTCTTTTCCCACTTCTCTCTTTTTTCCTTCTTTTAGGTTAAATCTATAAATATGGGGGCAGGGTTCATTGTAAAGGGTTGGACATTCTTTGTTTTACAGGATCCCTTCTCCTTCTAGCAAAGGGATATGTGGGGTTCAAGTATTCTATCAAAATTGCATTACATTTCTTCCTCTTGGCTACTTTGTCTTGGACTGTATCAATCTACACAGCGATAAAACACGTCTATGATTGATTTTAAATCCTCTCTTATCTCTTTTTCTTTCATCTGGTCCCCCATTATATATCTAGCTATATGTTCTTGTTCATTGTATGCATTTTGTTGGTTTATGTCTATTAGTAAAATAAGTGTTCATCATTCCTTTGGTGCATCACCTCATAGTTTAGCTTTGTTTTAATTTCTATATTCTTTTTATCCCTATCTCTTTGGTAAAGTTTAGATTAGGATTAAGAACGGATCCTTTGCAAGTTTCTATGTATGCACCTAAATAGAGGAATAAGTAACAAACATTTAATATGGAGAGCTTTCCCATTTTGCAAGGTTCCACACCTTGGGGAAAGTTAAATGTTACGCAATCACACCAAATGAGTCTTTCTTATAAAAGTAGATCCTTTAGAGCTCATTTGGGGGTGATGTGATTTCATGTTAACAGGGTTTTAATCTACTCTTTCAAAGAAATGGTGGATATAGAGTTGGGTACCATATTGAAAGAAATTTCTTCTGAGACAATGCACTTAATATTTGATTTTTCTAGTCTAGATGAGGCCTTTGTGAGGATGTTCTTCAAGATTCAGGATAAGGTGGAGACTAATAGGCCACTAATATGTCGTGAACTTTTGGTAGTACTAACAATAAGGCTCATCAAGATGAATCCTTAGTCCTTTCTTTTCTATCTTTCAGGTCATATATTATCATTTATCTCATGCGGAGGATTTAAAATATTGATGAATTTTTTGCTTCGTTTCTAGGCCACCATTAAAAAAATATCATTGATATATCACCTTTATTCTTCAATGAATAATTAGTGGAGAAAGAAATCCCCGCTACTTCTTATGAAATGTAAATTAATAATGTTGTGGAGGATATATCCTCAATTTCCTACAAAATCATTTTGATGGAGCAAAGACTTGCTCTTCTTGAACAAGAACCTATAAAGTATTCTTCTTGTAAATCCCCTCTAGTGACTCTTCCACACATGATGAGATGCATAGAGGGCACACCTAGTACAACTTGTACAAGTCATCCCATTCCTGTGGATGAACTTTAATCTTCCTCCATGGCACCAACAGATATCACTAGGTATTCCTCATTTTCAAAAGCTACTACTCGGTGGGGTACCAAGGCCTACCTCAAAGGTGTGTCTAAAATCTTTCAATGGGTCTCCTCCTATGGGAAGAAATTGTAATTAATAAAAATCTTAAAGGGTCCCAAAACAAATATTTCAAATCTCATGAAACTAGGCATGTCTTGCGACCTTGTGGGGGATATCCTATATATTTGTGTGCATGTATGCTTTGCTTGATGCTAAATCAAATGAAGCAAGAACTACCACCTAAAATAGTTCTAAAATTTAGCTAAAACAAAGCATAAACACCATCATGATAAGAATTAAACAAGGGTTAGATGCTAGCATTCATCAATACAAACTTTGAAACTAACAATGCTAAATATCTAAACTCATCTATTCTCTAACAACAAATAAATGAATGGACCTAAGTAAGCTCCATGGCTATCAAAATAGTTTGTCCTTAATGCTCCAAGAAACCTAGGAATGGGGGCTAATAAAAGTTGGGCTACAAGACCCTTTTGACACCTCCCATATGACCCAAGCACTTTAAGAAAGAGGCTTAACTCTTCAAGATGATGAACTCTCAAAAGGGCAAGGTGCAAGCTCTTAGTCTCTTTGCTATATGCTTTGCATTTTCTCTCTTAGAAAGTTTAGGTGTAAGTAAAAAGGTAGGTGGAGGGGATCTTTATATAGCCCAAAGGATAAAGGATTCAACACATTCTCATGAATGTGGGATAAAGGTAAAACATGATTAGGAATGGATAAGGTTGCTTTAATAAAGGTAACCTTACTTTAGAAGGGTTTAATACATGTTTAACAAGTCATGGGAGTTGGGGGGTATTTTAATTAATCAAAGGTGATTAATTAATAGGTAGATTGTAAGCTTATAGAAGCTAATTAGAGGAATATTAGTACGATTTAGGCTATTATAAGGGGGATTAAATCAATTAAATATTGATTTATTGGTTAAATGGACGGGAAAGCTAATTAATTAATAATAATTAATTAGTCTAGGTAAAAGGGGTGATTTATTAACGGAAAGTCGTTAATTAGGGAATTTGTTGGATAGGCAACTTAATTAATTAGCTTAGTGTAATTAATTAATGATGATATAAGGGAAAATGAGTGCTTTTGACGATATGCCATCGATTTGTGAGAAAGGGGATAATTAGCACAATTTAAGTATTTAAATTGCTTGGGCATAATTATAGGTGTCTACATTTGCCCCTCTTTGGGGTGGTGTAAGTGATGCCACTTCAAAGATAGTAGACAAAAAATATTTTGAAGAGATAGAAGAAAAATTAGTAGGAGGGAGAGATGCCCCCTCGAGTGTCGATGGGGTGATGAAGGAAGCCGATCGACGATCGAAAAATATGAGAAGTAGGCGAAAGAATGGGGACGAGGCATGATGCCAAGAGGAGAGGGAGAATTAGGGGTGAAAGGGAAGTCGTGTAGAAGAAATATGGATGAGGGGAGAGAAGAGGTTAGCCTCTAGTTGCTTATTTGTTTGGAACAAATTTGATGTCATCATATTGCCATAGGAACTACATCATCGGTCCTTATGAAAAATATAAGCATATGACAAAGGTAGAATGACATGAAAATCCATACTACGAACAATTGTCCATTGCTGAAAGTACCAACTCCACGCAACATACAATAATGCAATGCAATACGAGAAGGAAACAAGCTCATATAACAGGGAAAACAAGTAAGAACGCACATATCTAACCTAACAACAGTCAAGACAGTTGTACAAATGTTTTGTTATCAGTTCTGAAGAGATCCACAAGTTCGTGATTGACGACAAGGGATAAAAATGATGCCCCAAGCAAGGATACATGCAAGGGGAAATGAAAATGGACACAAGGTCCATGAAAAGCATTTGTGCACAACGAAACAGCACCAGGCAACCAAAAGTGCCCCAAAGTACAGACGAAGCAAGCAGCTAGCTTTTGTGAATGGTTGTGAATCCAGTGATCCACGAGTCGTATTAATCGGGGAAGATGTGAGACAAACCAACAGGATATGGAGAAAATACCATGCGCAAGACACAACTTTTAGCTGTAAGAAGCAAGTTACCATTTTGTAGGGTGTGTTTTACTTTTTAGGAATTTTTTGAAAATTTTTGCCTTGTTTTTTAGATTTTTTTGATATATATATATATATATATATATATATATTGTTTTTGTTGTTTTCTCGAAACAATGTTCTATTGTTTTTGTTTTTTTCTCGAAACAATGTTCTATTGTTTTTGTGTTGTCTGAAACAATTTTCTATTGTTTTTATGTTTTCTCAAAACAATGTTCTATTGTTTTTGTGTTTTGTGAAACAATTTTCTATTGTTTTTATGTTTTTAACAGTTTTTCCAAAGCTATGTGTAGGTAACCAAGAAAGCAATGGATGCCCCCCAGCGTTAGGTGGGGAATATACAAGGGCAGAAGCCACACGCTTATGAACAAGAAGGTGAAGTCGTTGAGTTGCCCCCAACGTAAGATGGGAAATAATGAAAGACCACGTCCCTTATAGACGAATAGAAGAAGGCAAAGCCGGATCAAGGTTGTGCTAGATGGTGTACACAAGGAAACTCGAAGGTAGAACTAGGTCCAGGACAAAGACAACTACCCTTCTAATATAGAATGCTTGTAAACAACGAATCCTCCCGAGGCGCCGGAAACCGGTTTTCACCCAAGGACTTGTCCAAAGTGCCACAATTGTGTGGTTTACCCTAGTGGATGACCTGTTTTCTCTTTTTCTTTTTTCTTTTTTTTGGATTTTTTTTTTTGATGTTTTTATATTATTTTATGATTTTTAAGACTTTCTTGTGCCATGTTTAAGCATAAAACCTCTTAAGCTGCATGGCATTCATGGGCTCCCGGAGCTCATCACCATTGGGGTGAGCTAACTTGTATGCCCCTGTGCCATACTTGGCAACTATGACATAGGGTCCTAACCAGTGTGGTTCGAACTTCCCTTTCTTTTCTCACTCTGCTCTAGTGTTGAACTGGTTCTCCTTCATAACTAAATCACCCACCTCAAACTGGCGAGGGATGATTCTCTTCTTGTAGTTGCTGGAGATTCTGTGTTGATATACTTTCAGGTGATTAAGAGCGCGAATGTGCCTCTCATCCAGGAGCTCTAACTCAGCCAATCTTGCCACTCGGTAATATTCATCCTTATCCAAATAGTCCTGAAGAGAAATTCGCAGGGATGGGAGTTCAATCTCTAAAGGGATGATAGATTCTGTCCCAAACATGAGGGAATATGGCGTCGCACCCGTAAGAGTGCGAATTGATGTTCGGTAGGCCTAGAGGGATGGATGGATTTGTAGGTGCCAGTTTCGACCAGTTTTGCTAACCATCTTCTCCATTATCCTTACCAAAGTCTTGTTTGTTTCCTCAGCTTGTCCATTACCCTGAGGGTAATATCGCATGGACCATTTCAATCTGATTTGGAACCGTTGGCAAAGACCTTTCATAGTTTTGTTCTTAAATGACTTCCCATTATCTGTGACAATGGCTGCAGGGATACCATATCGGCAAATAATGTGATTCATGATGAATTTAGAAATCTGTGCTCCTGTGACATAGGTTAAAGGGACAACCTCCACCCATTTTGTAAAGTATTATGTAGCTGTGATGATATGTGTATGACCATCAGATGAGGTAGGAGTAAGCTTCCCTATTAGATCAAGTACCCACTTGGAGAATGGCCACGGGGTAGTGATTGGTTGCAATGGTTGCAATGGAGCATGGAGGAAATTTCCATACTTTTAGCATAGCACACATTTTCTCACATAATTACAACAATCAGTTTCCATGGTGGGCCAATAGTAACCTACTCTTAATAGTTTCTTAGCCAAGACCATTCCGTTTGTATGTGCTCCGCATACTCCTTCGTGTACTTCTTTAATTCCCTGGATTGACTCCGGCACATCCAGACAATGTAACAACTTCCCATCGTAGCCACGACGATAAAGTGTACCTCCTAACAGGGTGTAATGGGCTATCTGGCGAATTAGGCTCTGCTTTTCAGAGCGGGAGATTTCAGGAGGGAATGTAATATCCTTAAGATAGGTGAAAATGGGTTCATACTATGGTGAATGGGGACCAACAACCTCACAAGCCAAGCAAGATTCTGGCATGTCATACGCGGGCTGGCGTAGATTTTCTATGAAGAATGGCATATCATTGTTCCCGGGTGGAATACGAAGCATAGATCCCACCATTGCCATAGCATTTGCCGATCTATTCTGTGCTCTTGGGATTTTCTCAAAGGTAATGCGCACAAAATACTCCTTCAAAGTTTCCACCAACTTCTTATAAGGTATGAGCTTGTCATCCTTAACTTTATACTCATCATTAACCTGTTTGATGATTAGCTGTGAATCACCTACAACCTTCACATGTTGAATATTCCACTTGATGGCTAGCTTCATCCTTGCAATGAGTGCTTCATATTCCGCAATGTTGTTCGTGCAAGGGAAGGCTAGGCGGAAAGCCTGTGGTATAGGATCACCTGAAGGAGTATAAGGACCACTCTTACACCTGAACCATGAAACGTAAAAGATCCATCAAAATGTATCTGCCATACGACAGATTCTTCAATGTAGAGCAAAGATGCATCTGGTAGATCTAGACTCAAAGGTTCTGTGCTTTGTAAAGGTAATTCCGCTAGCTGGTCAGCAAGTACTTGTCCTTTAATTGATTTTTTATGGACAAATTCTATATCAAACTCACTGAGTAGAATGATCCAATTAGCCATTCTACCTGTGAGGGCGGGTTTGGACAAAAAATACTTGAGTGGGTCGACCTTGGATATGAGATTGGTCTTAGTATTTAGCAGGTAATGGCGAAGTTTCTGAAAGGTAAAAACAACAGCCAAGCAAGCCTTCTCAATCTGAGGCTAATTACGTTCATAGGTGATGAGGGTGCGAATCACATAGTACACTACTTTCTCTTTATGGCTAAGGTCATATTGGGCGAGTAGTGCACCAATAGCATATTGCGTACTGGAAATATAGAGCAAAAGTGGTTCTCCCGGAGTGGGAGGCATGACGACAGGTGGATTAGCCAGGTACTGTTTAAGCAAAGCAAAGGCTTGTTGTTGCTCAGGTCCCCAGATGAAAGTGATGTCCTTCTTAAGCAAATGAGTGAATGAGTGACATTTATCTGCAAGCTGGGAGATAAAGCGGTGAATGGCTTGAATTTTCCCTTGTAAGCTACGCAGTTGCTTGATATTCTCAGAGAGGCATTTCTGTGATGGCAAATACTTTAGCAGGGTCTACCTCAATACCTCGTCTTGACACGATGAAGCCTAGTAGTTTCCTAGATAGCACACCAAAGACACACTTCTTTGGATTTAGCCTAACTTTGTATTCACGTAGGCGTTCAAAGATACGCCGCAAAATGATAGGATGTTCCTCTCTTGTTTTGGACTTTCCCAGGATGTCGTCTACATAGTCTTCCAGGATGTCGTCTACATAGTCTTCCATGATGTCTTCCATGATGTCCTGAATCATATCGTGAAATATTACTGTCATGGCCCGCTGATAAGTTGCTCCCGCATTCTTAAGGCTGAATGGCATCACCTGATAACAAAAGGTGCCCCAAGGAGTTGTGAAATTTGTTTTGTGTTGGTCTTCCTCAGCAATATTAATTTGATTATAACCCAAAAAGCCATCCATAAGTGATAGCATTTCATACCCTGTGGTTGAGTCAAAAATCATGTCAATGTTGGGCAATGTAAAGTCATCTTTAGGGAAAGATTTATTGATGTCCCTAAAATCTGTGCAAATTCAGATACCAATAGGTTTCTTCTGGACAGGAACAATGTTCGATATCCATTCAGAATAATCAATTAGCCTGATGAATCCTGCTGCAAGCAACCTTTCCAACTCTTCTTTAACTAACAAGGCCACTCTTGGGTGCATCTTTCGAAGCTTCTGTTTGATAGGCTTAGCATCTGTGTGCACAACCAAGTTATGCACGACCAAAGTTGGATCTAAGCTGGGCATGTCTTTGTAAGACCATGCGAACACATCAATAAACTCTCACAGTAGCATAGTGAACATCTTTTGTTCTCTGGCTAAGAGTGATGCTCCCAATTTTACTATCTTGGGATCTTCTTCAGTACCAATATTGACATCAATGGTTTCTTCAACTAATAATTTTGATAAATCCTCCATACGCGTGGGATCGGGAGGTAGGTTGAGATCTTCATCCAAGGATGTCTCTACGAGATTTTCATCCCTGGCGTGGTCACTTTGTTTGTCCTTTGATTTTCTTATTTTTTTGTCAGCCAATGCCTCAAAGAGGTTTTCACTATGTGACTTGGACTTTGATTTTTGCCTTTCCTCACCGAAGTAGGCGTAGGTGTCTAAGTCGATAAAGAAACCATTCTTGTGATCTCCAATGGGAATTGTATCCCTTATGCCCATGAACTCTACAATAGCCTCATCATTCTCGAATAAATCTAGTGGCATGTGACGTTGTTGGTCCCATTCAACAAGGGAGGGGTATACAAGGTCAAGGGTTGGTTCATTGGGGGTGATGGTTAGGACATCATTATTCATGAAAAGGTTCATGGAGGCCAGATCCTCATATTGGCTACAACAGGAATCCGTATCGCTATCTGGATAATCAGAGCTATCCTCATGCTCAGAACAAGTCGCATCTTAATCATTGGGGTGTGCTCCATAAGGGCAAATCCCAATGCCATATCTTTCTATTTTGAAATGTGGAAGAGGGACTGGTTCTCTTTGTCCTTGTTCATTCCTCCCACATCCTAGGCCTTTGTAGCCCATGGAGTACATCATTCTGCTAGATTTTTCATATTCTGGGGTTTGATAACAAGATGGCTGAGTGTCTTTAGGGACCCAAGTAGTAGGTGGATCAAGTAATTTTTCCTCCAGGTAGGAACGACCCAATAGTATGTTCCTCTCTAGGTCTCCTGAAGCGGTAGTTGGGTCAACCTCTAGTCTTGGGCGACAAGGAGAGGTCAGAAACCAAGAGCGCTTGTTGTAAATTATACTCCCCACAGCCATATTCTAGAATTTTCATCTCCCATGAATTAAACGGAGATGTTGAAGTAGATGCCCCATGAGTGCAAGAATGAAGAGAATTTGAATCTACTCGAGATTCCATGGCCTCAGAATGAAGAGGGACAGCTATATCTGTGGAGGGACATGCATATGTACCCTTTCGTGCAAAGCTATTAAGAGCTCTACAATGAGCAAAGGGCTCTGAGTCTCCTGGTATTGTTACTGTATGTCCTTCATGCTTCAGCTTGATGCATTGATGAAATGTTGATGGCACTGCTTGCATGGCATGGATCCATGGTCGGCCTAGAAGCATATTATATGGAAGTTCCAAGTCTAAGACGTGAAACTTTGTCTAATGGCAAGTGGGGCCCACCTCCATTGGTAGCGTAATGGTGCCTGCTGACTCTCTTTCCGTGTTGTCGTATGCGGTGATAGTGATGATATGGGACTCAAGATCTTCTTCCGTATGTCCCAATTATTTGACTAATTTAAGCATGCAGATGTTCAATCCAGATCCGTTATCCACAAGCACCCGTTTGATTTTCCTGCGGGTAACAACTACCTCAATGTATAAGGGAAGATTATGTGTAGGATTCTCGGTAGGGACTTCCCTATGGTTGAAAGTGAGATGCTCATTGGGTGCAATACTTGCCACCGCGGCTTGAAGGTATGCAGGATCGACTTCTAAAGGCACTCCCGACCCCTGAAGAGTTTGATACAAAATATCCTTATGCACATTGGATATCTTGAGAAGATCTAAGATCGAGATCTTAGCAGGTGTCTTCTCAAGTTGTTCTAAAAGGTTATATTTACCAATTTGCGGGGTCAACAGAGAGGGTTCTGGAATCATGAAGCGGGCACACCTTGTTACCGCAGCGCAGTCCTTTCCCTTGATCCGGATGGTATTGACACAGTTAGTAGGGGAGCGAATACATCTAATAAGTGAATCGTAATGATTGTTATCTCTCTTGGTATATAAGTAATTCATGGCTTTATAGGTTTGGGATGACTCTCCCCGATCCAGTTTTTCCTTTTCTGACTTATCATGCTTGGGGAATGGTTCCTTATAAATCCCCATTTTCTCATTAGGTGTTTGCATGTGGCTAGGGTTATCCACCTCTATCTCCCCATTGTCAATGAGGTCTTGAATATAGTGGCGAAGTCACAAACATTTGTCTGTTTTATGACCTTTAACGCTATGCATTTCATAGTATTCATGCTCCTTATACCATGAAGGTTTAGGAGTGTTGTCATCGAACAGTTGTGTTGTAGGATAGGTCATCATGTGGGCTGCATCCAACTGTTTTAGTATGACAGACAACAGCTCATTGAGGGAGGTGAATGTTCTTCGCTTTGGTGGTGGTTAAATTGGGCCCTTGTTCAGTTTAAAAGGTTGACTAGTTTGGACCGTTTGAACACGTTTGGAATCAGTGATTCCGTCTCCCACCACATTTTTGTTTTTGTTAAAGATCTTTGGCTTTTCAGCGGGTTTAACACTTTGGTTGTCTTTAGATTGGGTTTTGAGGGTGCCTTTGGCAATGAGATCCTTTTCTATTTGAATTCCTTTCTCGATAACCTCCTCAAAGGTGCGGACACAATGCATTTGGAGGTGGAAAGCTATATCTGGGTTGAGATTAGGGACAAAAATACTGACTAGCTGCTTCTCAGGGAAAGCGCAAGGGAAGCGACTAGCTATCCCTCTCCATCGTTGGAGGAAGCTGGCGAAGGTCTCATTTGGGCGTTGTTTTGTGCCACACAAGTCTGCCATGGTGACGTCACTCTCTATGTTATATGAGAAATGACGCACGAATCTTTCCGCCAATTCTAGCCAGGTGAAAATTGATCCTCGTGGCAAGCGCGTAAACCATTCTAATGCTTGACCTCTGAGACTCTTAGGAAAAAATCTGATGAGGTAATTATCACTATAAGACACCTCTTGACATGCCATGTAGAAATCTTTAACATGATCCCTTGGGTCTCCCTTTCCTTTGTATTTGTCAAACTTTGGCATATCAAATTTCTTTGGAAAGGTTTGAAGGGTCATTGTCTTGTCAAAAGGATAGGGGCATAGTTCTTCGTATTGGTATTTCCTAATACTCCCTATATTACTTTCTTGTATGCTCGCAAACGTTGCTTTCATAGATTGTACTTCTTTTGCAAGCAATTGTTCTTTAGTGGGAGAAGCGGGGATGTGTACATGATGATACCCTATGTCTTCTTCTCCTTGGTTTTCTCGATGGAGTTCGTGGATCCTAAACTTAGGCTTTGACTTTTGAATGTTCTTGTTTGTGTCTTTTTGTACTTGGAAAGTAAGAAAAGCTAGTTGTCGGCTTAAGTGTGTTGTTGGATTGTGACTTGGTTTGTGTCTTCTTCTTCTAAAGGTTCCTCCTCTTCATATTGTGGAGGTTCTTCCCCTGTCTCATGTTCTATCTTGTTTCTTCGTGGCACTTTGATGAGGGGTATTCTATGCCCTACCACTTTATCATTTTCTGCATAAGAAGTGGAAGCATGCCCGCCTGTTAAAATATCTTCCATATTGATAAGGGGGTGTTCCTCCTTAGTAGTGTCATTTGTTTGTAGTATTGGTTCCTTCTCAATGGGCATTTTAGCCCCTAATTCCATGGCCCGTGCCAAAAATCTATCTTTGTTTCTAAGGAGAAACTCATCTAGTAGAGTGGGGTCAAAATCAAAGTCTGTGTGTGGTGATTCTAATTCATTTCCACTATGGTCGACCATTTCTTATATTTCCTTTTCTGCAGAAAATAGTGGTCCTTGATCATGTCCGATAAATGGGTTTGACCCTTGTCTGTTAGAGGTTTCCCAAGCTTGCACCTGTTGTTCCTCATATGTTTGTTTCTTTAAACCTAGACGCGTCTTGGGAGCCATGTTTTCGTGATAAATTTCACTAAGGTAAGTTATAGATTTGTTGAAAATTCAATGTTTACCCCTAATTGAAACACAAGATGTATGTGTTAAGAGTAAATTAATAATGTGAGAATACCAATGTGATAGAGTGATAAAGTCACCAATGAAACAATCGTTTGGTACCAAAACCTAATCAAATGAAATACTTCCTAGACTACGTTTCAAAGTAATTTGTGATACCAGATGATTAACAAGATGTCTCCACTTATGCCAAGTTCAAAGGAATTAACAAGACATAAGTAAATACATGAAGTTAAATGCGATCTCCCAATCAAGATATATGATGAGCAAGCTCAAGTCTGATTAAGACCTATATCTCAAAAAGTGCCAATTACGATTTGCAAATGACACAACAATATCACCAAGATATGTTAACCCACTTTGCAAGAAAGTGGAGTATTGATATCGAGGTGTTATTGATATAACACGCAAAAATGGTAGTTCCTAACACCTTTTGAAATCGAGGTAATAATAAAACTGAACAAAAAAAGCTCAATGTATAGCTAGGAATAGTTAAGAATGTGTGCAGCGTAACCATACAATATAGGTATTTATGTCGAGTTTACAAGAAACAAGACGTAAATATCAAAATTGTAATGATACGAGACAAACAAAATAACTCCTATATGGAAGTCCGCAGTGATGAACCACGCCTAACTACAATGGCGATCTTGACGTGGGTATCAAGATCACAATGGCTACCAAATGACGTGAAAACGCCTCCACTCACTTTAGATGTTTAACTAACTCAGCCGCAAACATGGATGGGCGTAAACGGACATAAAAGTGAGAGAAACATTCGAATGGCAACACAAAGGTAATCACACCTCTTTTGATCAACAAAGTGTCAAAAGAATATGAAGGAAATAAATCAAGAAAAAATGACAAAAAATGCTAGTCTTACTTCGACAGAGTTTTACCTCGCCCTAAGGCAAGTAAAAACTAGGCGAAAGTAATACATCACACATTTCTCAAAAAGAAGGTTCACAACTCAACACTGTTTTAAAGTGGTCAAAGTGGGCTCCTAGCCAAAGTATATTCTCCTAGGTGGTTCTCTCGCCCTAGGTGTTACAAAGTTGCCACGAGCGAGCGCGATTTACACAAAAAGTCACACTGACTAGTTTGGGAGTATCTCAGCTTTACTTTACCCCCTTCAAGAACAGTAGGCAACTAGTGCGTCTACGTGTACTATCACTGGGGTCGCCACAATGAACAACCTGTAACTCTATCTCACAAAGGAATCACTAGTCAAGTAGGTAGTACGGAGCACTTCCCGTTTCGTCCACAAGGTTCCCTTTTGCATGGACTACTTTGGGGTTCCTGGAACCACCCCCATTGTTGTAGCTTAAGGCGTTATGCCAAAGGGGTTATGTTCCAGTTGAGCGGAGAGGGACGTGCCCTTTTTCGAAACCTGCAATACAGTGTTTTGAATATGTTGTTCTTTTTATCTTGTTTAATTAGGTGTGGTTTTCTTGAACACCTTTTGGCAACTTGTATAACAACTGTATTAGTAGTTTTTGATTTTGTTTTGATTCCTCCTTTCTTTGACAAGCGTTTTTAGGTCCTGCACTCAAGCGTTAGTAGTTCTCCAAGAAAATCACATTATTTAAAAGAGGATTAAAAGTTGTTTTTGATTCTCAAGATCATCCAAGGATGCAAGAGAAGAGCATACACAACAAATAATCCAACTAAAAAGTAAATAAAATCTTTTCAATCAATGAACCATACAAATTTTTTGATAAATGTTCATTCCCTTAAACCAAAAGTGAAAGATGAAGTTTCCAATTTACCAAAATGTTATAAAATGAAGACTAAAGTTGCTTTTGATTCTCAAGATCACCCTAAGGTGCAAGAGAAGAGCATACAAAAACTTTATCCCAACTATATAGAAATGGAAAACTTCAAATCAAAGGACTGTTGAAAAATGCTTTGTAAAAGGTTCATTCCCTTAAGCAAAATGAATAATTAAATTTCCAAGTTTAATCCCAATGTTAAAAAGATATAGATCAAAGTTGTTTTTGATTCTCAAGATCACCAAAAGGTGCAAGAGAAAAGCGTACACATGCTTTGATCTAAATCGAGTAAGCATGGAAATACAACATTCATCAAAACATTAGACATATTAGAAAATGACCAGTTTTAAAATAACAGAAAAACCTACAACTTCTGTAAGTGTAAATCTCGAATTTATCTTTTCATTGCATATTTAACATCAATACCTTTCCAATGCAAAAAAAATGGAGTCATTTCAAGTTCGGGAGCAAAATTTATGGCCTTCGGAAGATGGGTTACACATATGCTCTTATGCTCATGGGTATGCACTTGACATGCACTCAAAAAATGTCAAAAAAAACGTCCCTTAATATGCAAAATGGGCAAATTTTTCCAACCAAGATTCAATTTTGACAACAACCCATCACATTAATATATGAATAGAAGACTCAACGCTATCAAACATTAACATACATGCTCAAGAATTTAAGATTTTCAAGAAATTGACAAAACTAGCATGTAGAATGATGAAAAAGTAAGCTCTAAAAATGAAAACATGATGAAATCTTAAAATTTTCTCACCAACATTAAATTTTGATAGCAACCCACCACATTAATATGTAAATAGAAGACTCAGCACTATCAAACACTAACCTACATGCTCAAGAATTGAAAATTTTCAAGAAATTGACAAAACTAGCATGTAAAATGTTGAAAAAGTAAGCTCTAAAAATGAAAACATGATGAAATCTTGAAATTTTCTCACCAAGATTAAATTTTGACAGCAACCCACCACATTAATATGTAAATAGAAGACTCAACACTATCAAACACTAACCTACATGCTCAAGAATTGAAAATTTTCAAGAAATTGACAAAACTAGCATGTAAAATGTGGAAAAAGTAAGCTCTAAAAAATGAAAACATGGAGAAATCTTGAAATTTTCCCCTCAATTCCAATTTTGACAGCACTTCACCTCCTTCATACCTACAAGGAAGACCCAACACATGAAAACTCAACAAAACATGTTAAAAAAAAACAAGTTAGATCAACATGTGTAAAAGAGGGTTAGTAACCAAAAATAAAACTTAACTACAAAAACTTGAAATTAAGTGCAAAAGACAATGGAGTATGTCCCACCAGGCATGTCAAATGTGTGCATGTATACTTTGTTTAATGCTAAATCAAATGAAGCAAGAACTACCACCTAAAATAGTTCTACAATTTAGCTAAAACAAAGCATAAACACCATCATGATAAGAATTAAACAAGGGTTAGATGCTAGCATTCATCAATACAAAATTTGAAACTAACAATGCTAAATATCTAAAATCCTCTATTCTCTAACAACAAATAAATGAATGGACCTAAGTAAGCTCCATGGCTATCAAAATAGTTGTCCTTAATGCTCCAAGAACCTAGGAATGGGGGCTAATCAAAGTTGGGCTACAAGACCCTTTTGACACCTCCCATATGACCCAAGAACTTTAAGAAAGAGGCTTAACTCTTCAAGATGATGAAATCTCAAAAGGGCAAGGTGCAAGCTCTTAGTCTCTTTGCTATATAAGTAGTAGACCTTCTAGATTCTTCCAAGCTAATCCATGATTAGTCAATACATACTTTTGAGAAACTATATTAAGGATCCTTTTTTGGTTCTTATCTAAGTGTACAAGACAATTCAAGTTTATCAAGTAATATACTATATCCTTGTACCAAACTGAAGTACTTACTTTTTCATGAGGAAGAGGCCCACCCTTCTCAACATTTTAGATATCTTGCACTTATAAATTGCTTTTTTCCATCAATATTTATAGGCAAAACCCTCTAACAAAATTATTTTTCTATATTTCCATGTCATACTCCTGTAATTTATTAACCCAGTGGCATCTTTTACTCCACATCACCATTTCTGAAAACTTGTCCTTTACCATAGTATGGGGAGCATAAGATATAACCTTGGAGCTTAGAATATATGGCATGAAAATATTAGTTGATTTTACCAAAGAAAAGGCTTGTTTCTTCAGGATAGAATAATTCATTTCAACTTTGTGTAGGGATTTGCTAAAGAAAACAATGGGCTTTACACACCCCTCTTCATTTTTCTATAACAACTTAGAAGTAATTGTATTTTTTGAAGCAGATGGAAACATTTGAAATGGTTTCTAATAATCATAAATTTCTAAGATATGGGCACTTTTGAGTGCCCTTTTTATTCCTTCAAATGCTCAGATAACCCCTTCTTCCCACTTAACGACCTGATCCTTCTTAATCATACTTGTAATAGGGATGGTAATGTCAGCTAAGTAAGAGATGAATCTCCTTACAAATTTTACCTACCCAAAGACATACTGAATTCCCTTCTTAGATATGGGAATGTGAACCTTTTCAATTTCCTCTTCCTTTTCAACATCTATCATGACCCCTTCTTATGACACTATATGCCTCAACAATTTTTCCTTTTATACTTCACAGTTACATTTCTTGGGATTTAATGAAATCTCTTACTCTCTACATCTGAGTAACATATTTTCTAGGTGCCCTAAGTGATCACCTCTCTTTGTGGAAAAAAGAGTTATGTCATCGTGATATAATGTAATAAAATAATTTATAAGGTCAAAAAAAGCCACATCCATGGCTCTTTGAAAATTTTCTCCAACATTCATCAATCTAAATGGAATTCAAATGTCCACATAAGTGCCCAAATGAGTGGTGAATGGAGTTTTATATTTCCTTGACTCTCTTACCACAACCTAATTGTAACATGAGAAGCCATCTAAGGTAGACAACATTTATGAACTAGTCACTTTCTGTAGTAAATTATCCATACTAGGCAAAGGATAATTATCTTTAAGTGAAGCCTTGTTTAGATTTCAAAAATGGACACAGATTCTTATATCACCATTATTTTTCCTAATTGGCACTACATTAGCTACCTAACAAGAATACCTAGTGGGTTGTATTATCCCACCATCTCTTATTTTTGTCAATTCCTCTTGCATTTTTGTTGCAAGGAGGGGATTTATTGGTATTTTTTTTGTCTGAAATATTTGGAGTTAGTTGTCAATAGTATTTCATGCTGAAATAGATCATACATATAGGATTTTAATTTAGATTAAAAACATGCAAATTAATCCTCTTATTTTCTTAAGAACTAGCCATAAACCTCTCTTTATTTTTTACTTTGATTGTTCCCCAACCACAGATTTAAGGGATTTTGGTTAGATCCCAAATTACACTCCACAACATCTCTTGGCATATTAGCATATTTATAAACTGATTTTCCTGGACTCTCAAAGCTATATTCTAGATTGTCTAATCCTTTTGGGATTAGATTAGTCTGGAATTAAATTACTTCCTTTCCAAATAGAACTTCCTTTCCTTCACATAACTCTATCATACGTTCTAAATCAATAATCTAGTTAGTGAAATCGCCTTAGAAATTGAGAAATATTTTCATGTGTGAATCATCATGAAATATTTTCTAGTTTCAAATATTTTCAAACACAGAAGGTCTAACCACTATTTCCACTTAAAATTTACAGTATAGAGATGAATCATCTGTTTCATATTATGAAGTTGGAACTTCCAACCTATCAGCTACTGGATTTTGACTTCTCTCATGATATTCAATGTTAAAAGAATAAACACACTCAAGGATATCCCATACTACATTTCTATACTATTTTAATCTTTGGTCTTTTTTGTAAAATAGCTTATGTACTTTCTATATTATCAGTTCCGAATATCTCTTCACAAGGATATATTATATTCTATTCTTTAAAGCAATTTTCATTCCTAGTAAGAGTGATTCATATTCTTCTACATTATTAGAGCACTCAAAATTTAGTTTAAAGGAAAAACTAAATGATTCTCCATTTGAAGAAGTGAAAACTAATCTAGCTTCATTTCCAATTTTAGAACACACCCCATCAAACATCATGGTCCAAGCAACATATGTGTTGTCAAGATTTGCATTAAAATTTATGCAATGGTATTCAATATCTGCATAACCTATAAAGTTACCCAACTCTGTATCAATGAAAAATACCTCATAGGAAGCAATCATGGGATCTTCAATGATATGTAACATTTTTATTCTCTTTACAATTTGAATAAATTCCCTTCTAGTGGTATGAAGGCATAGGAAATATCCATTTGAACACTTCCTCCCACACTTGCAACCAATTTTCATGATAATAACATGCCCCATTTAGCTGGGTAGTCCACTATTACAATACTTATGGTTAAATATTTTCCTGGATAAGGAGAAATTTGCACCGCTAGACCTCTAACATACCCAACAAAAAGAAAGTATCTTGAATCAACAACATAGCACATTTCAAACGTTGTTATCTTGATGTCTAGTTCATTCGTGACCTCTAAAGGCAGGATATTACATGAAACTCTAGAATTGAAAATGTAGTTATGAAGAATCCACCCATTAACAATCAGAGTAGTAAAAAAGTGATCCACATCCAATTGGTATTCAACTAAGGATGTACCTAAATATACTTCTAGGGGTTCTTCCATATTTTCTAGCTCCTTATTTACTTCAACCTTAGATATGTCATACATATTCACCACATTTTTGCATCTATTTCTTGGACTACAATATCATACCTCAACCCTAAGTATTCAAATTCTCTTTCTTTTATGTTCTATAATTCTAAGAAGTTCCATTATAGGGGTTGTAATTTTTATCCGGCTTATAATTTGAGCTATATAACAGACAATATACTTTGAGAGGGCCATATTAGAGGAAAGGGGAATAAATTTATTTGATGGAATGTTGTCTTTCAATTCTTGGGCAAAGGTAAAAGTACTTGGCCTTGAGAAGACAACTGGACCTTTTTTCATACATGATATTTTTAAGAGCATCTTTGAGGATGTTGGTTAAGATATGCATTTTTGGTTTAGGAGAAGGGATAGGTCCCTTGAATTTTATGTTCCTAAGGTTATATTCTCTTTCTTGAGTAACCACAACATTCATTAATAACTTCCTATCTTCTTCATATGGGATTCCCCATCATATTTTTTTATCATTAATGATCTTAAATATTCAAAATCATGACTGGGGAGCTCAAATGATTGGGCCATATCTATATAAGAATTAATAATAGAAGGGCCAGAGAGTACCTAATTGATGCAAGCCCAAAAATCCTTTGTAGTTTTTGCATACATGATATTAGTTGATGAAGCTCCTGGTATTGAATCCTTCAAAATTCCCATCATGTAGATGTCATAAAAACCAATTTCATCAGCAATAACATTGTCTCCAACAAGTGGTTCACAAGGGGAATTTGGCAACAAACATTTATCATACCATTATATGATGTTATCTTCTTCCACCAACGCAACTCTCGTTGTTAATGGGTCGGGGATTGTTTTATTTTTTTATACACTTAATGCTTACTTCTTGAGTGCATGAGTCCCTTTCCTATCTCATGAATCAGGTTCTCTCCTTTGGGATTATTCCGAAATATATTTTTTCACTGGGCTTGATGTTGAACATGAGAATCTTAAGCCAATCCTTTCTCTTTTGTAGCTAGCTTGTGGGAAATTTATTTGACTCTTCCAGCCAAGGTCTTAACCACTTCCTTGAAATCCATTATTTTACTAGGTTATGGATTCTCAGTATTAATCATCTTAACACCTTCCCTCTTTGGAAGTTTTTCCATGGCTTTGATAGTATTATCAATTGAGACAACCATAGAGAAACCCTGCCTCAAATTCCTAGGGTTCTTATCCCTCATGTAATATGTTTCCTTTTTATCAAAAGTTCTTGAGTATTTGATCAAGCAAGACTCATCAGTAGGCCTTAGATTAAAAGGAAATATAGTTAATGTTCTATTAAACCTAGTGTTAAAGTCTTGCACACATTCATTTGGATTTTTATTTATATTTTCTAACTTAATCAAGAGAAACCTAGGATCAATTTTATCACCATATTGTAACCTAAACACATTTTTGCATTTGTGTCCAGGAATCTATTTATTTTTTTTCCAGTGAATTATAATATTCCTAAGAATCATTCTCTAAAGTATGTATGAATAACATGGCATACACATCTTCATTCTCTAATTCAAATTCATCCATAACATTCTAAAAAAATGTAAGATGTTGATCTCCACTTATAGTTGTTCCCTTGAAAGCTTGACAGTCTATTACTTATTTCATGGGGTACTTCATTTGGGTAACCCACCATCCCATGGATTCTTATTCGTCTATAGGTATTGATAAAGAAAGAGGCCTTGGTGGAGGTGTTTTAGGATTGAAATGGTGGGGAACTAGATGCCTTTGGCACAAATGAGTATAATACAAAAAATATGAATCCTTCAAGGACTCTATTTCACAAAATACTTTATTGTTAGGAATAAAAAAAGGAGGAAAATGATGAATTCCTTTGTTACTTTTAGATGTTGAATCCTTTTGAAATAAAGTATATAGATTAGCTTGAGGGATTCCTTAATAAGATTTTTCATATGTGCTAGAATAATCTTCCACTAAAGGTTGATCAAATCCCACACTTACAACTATTATTTTTTTGACCTCAGACCACCCAATGGCTTCCAGATCTATTTCCTTCTTGGATTTGTGATTTCTAACTCTAGAAATAACTTTCTGGTAGAATCAAACTTGGAGAAATATCTTTTTTCTTCCATCTTTACAAATTTGAAGAGTAAATCAATTAAAGAGTAAACAGCTTGCACTAGTTCATGTCATACTTTTTTTAGAATATGGAGCCACCACTAAGGTCTTACACCTTATATGTTTAGATAAACTTAAATATATCTTGAAATGATAACTTTACAAATTTGTGTATAAATATTTGTAAATTTTTATGAATTTTTCCACACTTTTCCCAATGAAGTCAAATTTAATGGAAAGCCTGCTTATAATGAGAAAATATTGAGATAATATGTTCTAAATGCATTATATTTTGAAAACTCTTTGTAAATCTAAGAGTCTTGAAACTCAATTAGGCCTCGATATATAATAGTGATGTTACAGAATTTGTATATGTTTCAAAACCTGGAAATAGCCCCCGGTAATGGTGTCAGAAGCATGTAGGTCCTAAAATCTTCACCCCTTATTGGACTGACAACAATCTCTCCTCAAAGATAAGGGGGAAATGGCATAGAATGGTGGTAGACCATTGATGTGTCATTTTTTAGTTTGGGATGGGTCCAACACTTTCCTTGGGATCAATCCTTGGGATGTTTGAGGGGTAGGTACAAAGGAGATTGTCCTTTCTTTTTAAATATGGTCCTACCTTGAACCAGGGTGAGAGGACCCGTGGTGTAACCTAAAATATAGAGGCAGAGATGGAGTATTTTTTCCCTCAATTTCTTCTCAAATGGAAAATCAATCTGGGATAAATATGCCCAATGGACACAACACTGACTCTCACGATTTGTCACAAAGGATGTTTTGTATGTTTTCTTTACCAGGAACATGTTACTAAAGATAGTTAAGTATAGTTACTCTGGAATTATTTAAATAATGGGATCAAGGTTAACAAACACCTTTAGTGATATTTAGAGCAACCTAGTAGTGAAATAGATATGAAAGGATGTTTTACTAATGGGAGGATGGGGTTAATTATAGCACTTTTAACTCTTTAGAGGGGGGAAATAGGTAGATACATTCATTTTCATAGGTTATTGATCACTTAAAGCATTTTGTAATCCATTAAATCACATAAAACTAGATAAGGAAGTAGCACTTTTTGCAAAGAAAGGTTTACATTCACTAATACCTAATATATGCAAAGTTTCTTATCAATATCTAAAATACGTAGCATGATAAATTTTGTAAGCATTTCAGAAAAGCATTTACTTCTTCATATCTCATACTCCTAAGATAAACTTAAGGATTAAAAAACTATATCAGTACATAATGTTTAGAATAAATGTTTTACAATTCATTTCAATGTTGTAGAAGGAAAGCTCACTACACAATATTAAACTAAATGACTAAAAAACAAGCATCAAGGATAGGTCAAGTGTATGATAGAGAGAACCAGTAAATTCAAGATTGTAATAGAGAGTATGACCCATCAATCATTAATTTTTTTATCCAAAAAATGAAACAATTTTAACTTAAAAGAAAACATACATTATTGATTTCTTGAACCTCTTATCAAGGGAACATCAACTGAATGTTCTCAAAGATTTCTAATGGTTGTACACTCATAACCACCTTGAAAATAGAAGTGTGGGATACTAAAATCTATACCTATTTCACAAAGGAAACATGTGGTAATCACAAATTTATCTCAATATCTCTTTATAAATTTAGAGAATAAACCCCTTCTGATCAGAATACAAAAATTCAACTCCCTCAATTATGAAGAAAAACCTCATATTTATATAATTATATGTCTTCTTACAACCCTGTTTTCCCCCAAAAACTTCAATGATCCATTCTAGAAATATGCAAAAAACAAGCTCCACTTTTGGAAAATATATTATAATGGGGAAGATACCATTTTATTTCTTAATTTTATTCTACTTCTAGATGCTGACAAGGATATATGTGGCATTTTTACTTTTATTGTCTATCCCCTTTTTTTCTTATTCATGTTATTACCATTCTTCATGCGCCCCATCCCAAACCATATTATTCCTCATGTCGTTATTATTTTAATTGATTTGACACCTACGCCTCTTGGGACTTTTGAAAATGGATAATCATTTATACTCCCTCATGTTTTATGCTTGTATTGTGTTAATTTCCTCTTCAAACTGAAAATCACCTTTTGGAAGATATCAATTTTCTCCAGACCCATGCAAGTTTCCAAATATCATTTCTCATTCAATCTTAAAATGATACCTTACATAATTACTCCTGATTTTCATCCTCTTATAAAATCCCATTGTTCTCACATAAGATATTATCTCCCTTCAAACATATTAAGTGAAAATATGGTTTGCATCCATTCTTTCCAAGCAATGGCAGATATATAGTAAGGTACCAACTTGAAATAAATTTCTTTTAAGATCTTGTACTCAATATTCGATCTTTCTAGTCTAGATGAGGCATTTTCGAGGATGATCTTTGAGATTAAGGATCAAGTGGATATTGATGGGCCATTAAAACCTCGTGTTGTTCGGGTAACACTAGTAATAAGGATCATCAAGATGACTCCCTTCTTTTATGTTTTTAATGTCATGTATTATCATTTGTGTCATGTGGAGGACTAAAAATCTCATGAACTATTGAATAATTTTTGGCTTCTCTATTGTTCCACCATTAACAACAACATCATTGATATATCTCCTTTGGTATTCAATGAATAATTCACAGAGAAAGAAATCCTTGCTACTACTTTAAAAAGGTTTATTAATGATCCTAACAAGGATATATCATAAATTTCATCCAAAATTGACGCAATGGAGCAAATACTTTCTCATCTTAAAAAATCACCTATAAATTCTTCTTCTAGGAAATCGCCCTCTAGTGTCACTGCCCCACATGAGAAGACACAGACATGGTGCATCTAGTGAAACTCATGCAAGTCAGCCAATTCTTGTGGATGAACCTTAATTTTCCCCTGCAACACCAACTAATATCCCTTTAGTCTTCCTCATCTTCATAATCTACTACTCAGTGGGATACCAAGGCCTACCACAAAGGTGGGTCTAACCTATTAGAATGGGTCTCCTCCTATGGGAGGAAATTGTAAGTAATCAAAATCTTAGAGGGTCCCAAAAATAAATATTTCAAATCTCGTGGAGCTAGGAATGTATTTCAATGTTACGGAGAAAAACTTGTATATTTATAGTGCTCAAGATAGAAAATAATTGGAGTTCCTAAAGAAGAAGCATCTGAATCTGATTCCTCCTTTTGCAAAGGAATATGTAAGCATTAACTTATACTATACGTTTTTTGCATGATCCTTTTATTTTTGTATATGGATATTATCATTTATTTGAATTTTAATGGTTAGGGCCCCTATAGAATCCCCTATTTTGTTTTTATTAAACAATTTCAATTTTTTTCTTGCATTTATCAGCTCAACAGTTACTTTTCACAATCTTTAATTTATCATATATAGTATAGAAATCATCTTTGCATGCTTTGAATATCCACAGTAAATATGTTTCTTTTCTAAGCATCTCTTGGCTATTTTGGAACCCATGGAGTATTTACCTTTGTGATAAATCATCCCACGTCTTTATTTTGCACATCTCATTTACCTGTAGACACTCAATTGTTTCCTGATGTTCTGTAATCTGTTTTGCAAAATTTTGAATATCCCACATCTATTTTTTGGAATTTGTGGATTACTGACTTCTATGATAAAACAATTCATGGATTTCATTCAATGTGACATAGCTTCTATTATATAACCACATACTTCTATCTTTTTTCATTAGTGGTCTTTGACATCCCTTCTTACCTTTATCTTACATTGTAACCCACAAAACATTGAATTTTCCATTCCGCAGAATACCAAAATAATGTATTGTGGATTCCATTAAATTGAATAGTTATGTCCATCCTTCAATTTTTTAAGATTTAGGGGAAGGAATGATCATGGAGATTAAAAAATCCATTAGTCACAAGGTGATAGATGAAAAGTTGGGTCTATAAATAATACAAAGTACTATGTGGAAAACTCAATTAGGGAGGGCTCAAAATGAGCACCAACAGTGTAAATTTTGTCGTCTATCTTGCAGAGGCGATAAATTGTGATCCAAGAACTGAAATGAATCCATTTTTATTTAATGGAAATATCTGAAAAGAAATTACATTGTGTTAAATAGTGTTAGCCACTTACTGCCCTTTTAAATAATTTTTGGAGGCCGAAATCAACCATCTAGCACCCGAAAATTGGGTTTGAATTTGTTTATTTCAAAATATTGGATCTTTATACTGATGATTCAACTTGAGTTACAACTCAAGGAATAAATTATTTTGGTTAATGTACACAAGTTCGTAGGATTTAGAAAATCTAAATTTAAAACTTACTAAAAATAACTATTACTATAATTTTTAAAGATAGTAATTGTATTCAAGTTTCGATTTGACTTCAAGTTTAAGTTGGAATATTTTTTAATTTGAATAAGAGGGCATAAAATGAAATTTAAAAAGAGAATAAGAACAATTATGTGATTTTTATTTGGGATTTTTTTTGCCTATTACAATTTGGTTAGTTTTTGTCTAGTCTCAATAGTTTTTTGTCCTCACATGAATTTAGAGATGTTTTCTAAATAAAAACAAATAGCAATGGTGGCTCCATAGTATTCATTGCAATAATTACATATGAGTTAATTTTCAATAATCTTGTTTTATTTCTCCTCAAAATTTATTTACATATTTTCCTATGAGTATTATAAGATACTCATATATTATTTTTTCTTGACTATATAATATCAATATTACATAAATATGTTAAATCAATAGGATAGAGGTTTAAATATCCTATATGCCAAATGATAATAGGGATACATTTTGTGACACAAATATTGGATTTATCATATCATTTCAATCATTGAAAGTTTTTTACTTTTATTAATGACTCCAACACCTTATTCATGCACTCCTTAATAATGATTACCTTCTTCTATAAATGAGGAAAATTTCAATTTTAAGGTCAAATGGATGTCAAAGTCATAGTTGATAAGATAATATCTATACAACTATTTATACATGTTTTATACACATAGATTAAAACCTTATCCATTTTCAATCATAATTCAATTTTTTAATGGTTGTTCACCTATAAAAGATCATCTAAATATTAGTTTTTTTTGTAATAGTCATCATTTGTAAATTCACTTTTAAAGAAACAAATTGGAGGAATATCCTTATTCACCATAAAAATTCTTACCACACCAATCCATTATGTGGATGAGAACTCTAAGATAAATTTGGTTGATCTCTTTGATTTATAATATAGAAATTTCCCTGATCTTTTGGTTGGGTACCATAGTTTGAAGTAGAATTTGCAAATATTTGTAAATTATTATTAAGTTTACCCATTAACTCATTCAAATTAATACTAGTTCCCTCATGAGGCATTCACTGTCATATTACCATCTTATGATAGAGGGTGCCTCCTAAGAGGTTAAATAATAGGGCATATTACGTCTAATCTACAGGTTTAGTATTTTCAAGGCTAGGAAATATCTTAATACAAATTGGTATCTTCTATGTAGGTACCTCTGTAAATGGGCTCATGCCATAGGGGAAAAAGTACCAACAACTTCACATACCAGACATGATTCTGTACCCATGTCATATGTAGGCACCTCAGAAATGTTCAACAAAGAAAGGAATTTTACTTACCTATGGTGGAATGTGAAGCAAGGATCCATATTTCTGGCCATGACATCTTTTGAGTGATTATGTGGCATTAACATCTGTTCAAAAGTGACACACATAAAATACTCCTTAGTATGAGTAATTTGATGTCTCTCTTCCTTTCTTGTATGGGATCTAGCATTGTCGTCCTTGACACTTATACTCATCATTGTACTAGTATTGTAATGGATCATATTGTGAGTCTCCGATGACTTTTTAGTTAATCTGATATTCCATCTTTATAACACTTTTCAACCTCAGTTAATGAGTGCCTCATACTCTGTTATGTTATTAAATATACCTGTAGTTGAATCGATAATCATGTCAATCTGAAAGAAATAGCTACTCACTGTATGCAGTGTCATGACTCCGGTGGAATGATATGTCTCTTGTTGGGGTGAAAAGTACCACACCAATACTCTTGAATTGTGAACACATTGAAAATGAGCCAGGCCTTGAAGTGTACTTGCCTTACATGATAATCTTCCTTCCTCCTCCCATATATTAGGGACAACATCTGAAAGATCCAGATAGAATGGTTTTGTTCCTGGTAAGGGATCTTTGGCTAGCTGATTAGCAAGTATATGTGCTTTGAGTGAATTTTAAATCCCTTAACAAACTCAATATCAAACTCACTTAGCATGATGATCCAATTAACCATCCTTCTAGTAAGCGTCAGTTTAGACAAAAGGTACTTTAATGGATAAAATTTAGAGATGATCTTGGTCTTGTTATTCAGTAGGTAATGAAATTTTTTTTTAAAGGAAAAGACCACAGCTAAACAAGATTTTTTTTGAGAACTGGTCCCCCACTTTAAGCCAATGGATCCAGACATGAATTTATGCACCCCGAGCATCATATTTATCAATAATTTGGAGTTTTAGTCTAATTTTAGCAACTTGGAACTACAAGGGTTAAGAGAAGAGATTTACTTCGAGTACCACCACCACTCAGCTGAATGCAAAGGAGGTGGCGGAATAAGTGTAGCGCCTAATATTGGCTGACTTTCACCCATGTATTCTAAGGAGTTTGACACTCCTATTCATTGCATTCACCCATAACTGATTTCATTTGGAATGAAGAGGTAGAAGATGATTATTTAAGTGACTTGTCCTATACACTAAATTCCACACCCAATTGATATGATTGAGTTTGGGTCTGTGCTCCATCAGAGCCGTATTGAGGAAATTTTTTCCCTTATGATAAAAAGGCCGCTTGGATTTCCAAGTGATGTGAAATATGATGGGAAAGTGATTAGAAAGGATTAAATATGACATCACTTCTATATGAAGAGAATAAATGTTGTCAAAATCAGAAAATTATTGAGTGGAAAGTATCACCCTGTTGAGCCATTTAAGAACTCGATCCAATCCATCTCGAAGATTAGACTAGGAGAACCAGGCTTAGAGTTGGGATGATGTAAGGCGTTCGTGCCATAAAAACTAGATTTATTACACATGTAGTATCAGGCCTCTCTTTCACCATTTTTCCATTGTATTGGGAGGTTCCCTCTCTTAGCCATGGGAAACTCAACCATATTAAATTCACAGCATATGACCCAATATTGTAGAAACTAAATCACGCACTTGGGTATATTTCTAGGTCTTGATCACATGACACTATTCATATGATTCCTATGTGATAAAAGTATTAATTATCCACTGTCTTTTGCCTCTTTGATTTCTTTCTATTTTCCTTCTTGGTATTACACACCATATTTCCCAGTCTGAATTTCCATACTTCAGTTTTCCTGAGTCTAGACACCATCTCCCAGGCACTCTAGTCCCCTTTGGGTGCCCTGACCTCTTTGTATCTTACTCGCATATTTTGAGTCCTTTCTAGCTGTTGGTTATATTATTTTCTTATGGGTCAAACTTTTAGTGGTTAACTACAAAATTGAAACAAATGAATCATATAAATACAAAGCTATGTGACCATAATAAAGGACCAAGCTGTAAGCATATATTACCACCACCTAAGGTTGCATCCAAAGGCATTTCATGAGCATCAAAGCATCTATCTAGCATCCGTTCATAGGATGGGAAGTTTGTTTTTCCATTCACACATCTACTTACATTTTCTACATCATGATATTACTCATTATCAATTGCATCTTGCACAAGAGCCACTTAGGGCTTGATTCTACACACACACAAAAGGCTAAATGGAGTTGCAAATGTAGTGCAATGCCCAGATCATAAGTTTGATCATTCGGTTGACCATCGGGGTCAGTTCAACTCCCGATTTATATATTTTTATTTTTAGGATTTGATGTGTTTTGTGGTTTTGTAGGTATTATTTCTCTTTACAGGTTTTAGGAAAATTTTGCAAGCATAGTGTGACACATAAGGAAGCAACATAGAAGTGACATAGAAGAAATCACTTTCTGACATTTTTCATAGTCACAGGTGCCTACAAAAGGTTCTTGATGCCTACGCACCCCTGACCCAATCTAGGAACCCTTGTCTTGAAAATATTGACGGTTCTAAATTTTTCTGGGCTCGGTTGTGATAGTCTTCCTTCATGTCCTATCAATCATCCAACTCAACACAACTTCGGGATTATTACGAAATCAGCTAAGTACTTTATCCCTTATCTTTTTCATATTTTCTAGCTTATTGTTTAAGTAATATCTCTACTTTATTGCTATATCATTGCGTTGTGACTCTTCAATTAGAATTTAACATAATATATTCAACATTTGTTAAATCATTTGGTGAACCCGTCTCATTCTAACACTCTTAGGATCATCATACTTTCATTAATATCATTTTACTAGGACCTTCTCATCATGGATATCTCTATTCATGATTTCTTGCTAGCCAATCTTGATTGTCAAGTTAAAATTATTACTCTCTTGGCTAATACTCACATCCCTTCTACTATTGATCTAGATATAGTTTATCAGGCATTTGTGGATGCATTTTCTCAGCAACTTACTTTTCCATCTCTTATTGCTGAAAATCTATTTATTTATGACAATGATCCTCCTCTTTATATATGAGTATGCATTCATAAATGGGGTGTTAAGTGAAATTTAGTCGATAATGGATCCGATCTTAATAATTTTCCTTTATCATTCATTCAAAATATAGGCCTTTCTGTAGCTAATCTTAATCCAACATCTATTTCTCTCTGGACATGTGATTGTACTACATGTCCATGTCTTGGCACTATTGTTTTTCCTATCACAATTGGGCCTAAAATAGTTCCTACGACGTTCTTTTTCATTTATTTCCCAATTTCATATAATTTTTTACTTGGTAGGCAATGGCTTCATAGAATGCAAGCAATACCTTCTACAGTCCACCAGTGCATCAAATTCTTACTTGAGGGCATTGAATATTCAGTTCCTGCCAATACGCATTTTTATTTTTTTATATCTTGTGGCCCCCCAACATCCCTTTCATCTCTTTCATGGGAATTATGCAAACATTTTGTTTTGTCTGTAATTTTCTCTACATTCTTGCACGATTTTTTAGTAGTTAATTTTGTCCCCTACCCCACTAGTTGATTTTTTCTAATCATGAGCGATAAACATCGAGCTAAGGATAAGATGAAAGTCAATAACAAGAAATTTGAGCAATTGGAAGAGAAGAGAATAAAGAAATTAAAGAGAATGTAAAAACTTTGAGTAGGGCAAGGTACATCCGCTATATCAAATGTATCTAATTTATTAGAAAATGGGGATGAAATACATAATGAAAATGTAGAGAATAATGATTTTGCAATGAATAATGATATTGAATTGAATGATAATGTTGGTATGGAAGAAGAAATTGATATGAATCCAATTGTTGAACCCTTACCTGAGAATCCAAATGTTAACCTCGAAATTTGTATAAAAAAATTGAATGAAGAAAGTAACCTTGTAAATGAATCTCCACCTCTAAGAACACCTCCTTCCATTTTGCTAAGAAAACCAATTCACTTAATTGAAATTCATGAAAACATTATAAAACCAATGCCTAACAAAATGTCTGAAAGAAATGTGAGAAGAAAAGCTAGTGGAATTTGGGATAATTACTTTGAGAACTTAAATGATACACAAAGATGTCAATTATTTTTTTTATTGATGAAATTAATTAAGATGAGACCTATAATGAAGACCCTGGGGTTAAGAACATCTAATGTTGTTAATCAAAATGTGTTAATTGTTGAAAACATACATAAAGCATACCAAACTGTAGGTGGTAAAAGACACACCAAAGATAGTAATGTTGCACGACGTGTACTTACTAATTGTATTGTAAGTGATAAAACAATTAATAATTGCTTGATTAGAAAAATAAGGAGTGCTTTGAAGCTAAATAGAAAAACACTAATGAAGGCAATAGAGAGACATAAACGTCTTGAGTTAGTCAATAACACTGACTATAGGGATTTCTATAGTAGACTTCCACGAAAAGACAAGAATACATCTGATATTGTAAAAGAATTAATTGTAAAATTTTGGAATGATAACACAAGGGTGTCACCAAATAGAAGAGATATAGTAAAAAGAACAATAGGTTCTCGTAATCGTGAATCGTGTGCAAAACATTTCTTAGATATGACTCAAACAAAATTGTTCTCTAAGTTTAAGAATGAAAATCCACAAATTAACATTAGCCAAAGATTCTTTGAAATGAGAAAACCCTTTTATGTGAAAATTAATCACTCACATACCACTTGTTGTTACAGGCATCATGTTGAATTTTCAATGCATTATGATGTTTTTTTGTCAAATACGCTATGCTTTGCATACTGACATCATGTTGCAGGAGTGTGGAATAAATGTCCCACAAAAATCTTCAAGGGAATTTATTCTGACAATATTTTGTGAAAAATCAACAAGACAATTTTTTTATAACAAAGCATGTTTCGGTAGAATGTGCAATGTATGTGGTGGCTTTCCAAATCTGACAAGTTATATCCACGAGGAGAGTACATATTCAATAGGAAAAGAATTGGTTTATTTCACCAAATATAAATTGGTGGCATATCAATTAAAATATGGAAAAGAATCTAAGAGGTTTGAGCTTGTTAGAAAACAATTTCCTGTATCAAAATATATGGTCAAATTCAAATAGGGAATTTTTATGAGTATGCAAGGCACA
The DNA here is from genome assembly GCA_019776745.2 of Taxus chinensis. Taxonomy (NCBI): domain Eukaryota; kingdom Viridiplantae; phylum Streptophyta; class Pinopsida; order Cupressales; family Taxaceae; genus Taxus; species Taxus chinensis. The sequence goes on along the minus strand of CM034156.1, from coordinate 396,696,900 downwards.
CACATAGAGCTCGATGGTTGGATGAATAATTCAAGTTAAGAAAGGACACATTCCCACTTGGTATTATTTTTTCAATAGTTTACTTCATAGAGAATTACACATTGTAACCACAAATGGAGGTTCAATCTCAATATTATAACTCAGTGCAAGTTTCTATTTTCGTGCATATAACATTCGTCCACTCTCCTGAAAGAAATGAGCAAGATCGAAAAATATTAAGAGAGTATCATTTCTACATCAGTGATGATTAGACACATTCCACAAAATATGTACAAGGGTGTTTCCAGGTGTTATATGTGAACTTGAATGACAGGAACATTAGTTTCTATCAACATTAAAGTTGGTCGAACAACTACACATCACAGTTCAAGAATGCACGGATGTTTTATTGGCTAAACAACATGCACAAAGAAACAAATGTACAACATATCTAGATTTTTACTGAGGCATGGCATGGAAAAGGAGACAATGATGTTGCAGGAGCATGTGTGAAAAGATAACTTGAAAGAGAAGAGTTACAGTTTAAGGATGGTGCTAAATTTACAGGTGCAAAAAAATTGGTGATTGGTGTGTTAAGAATATGGGCCATGAATCTCAAGAGAGATCAACGGTTCATAGATATTTTTAGTTGATAGAGGAACAACATCTGACAAACTTTGAAGATTGTATGACAGTTGCAGGATCAAGTGATATGCACTCATTCTGTAGATCAAATGCAAATGCTTGGACTATTTTTACTAGGTACATGACATGTTTTTGAATATCATGCTTGATTTTGCATGGAATGAATGTGAGTCACAACAGTGGGTGGATGAATGGACTTGTAGACCTCTAATTCCACTCAACACACATCAATTTCCATGAGCATTACAACGTACAAGGTATTCATATCAAATGAAAACATCACCTGAATTTGTACCAAGTCTTTGATTTAGTGCAACAAGGTACATACATATATGTACATGCCATGTTTTAGATTTATAAATTATTAAATGGTCAACTCTTAATGTATTTTTAAATTAATTGAATAGTTTTACTTTATGATACATAGGGCATGTTTTTGTAGTTATTGCGATGGAATTTAACAAAGAGGGAACATACTACTTTTTGTATTGTTGTGTAGAGGGGATTTTTTTTTGAATTCCATAGTCATTGATGGTGAAGATCTTAAGTATTCTCACTGGGTCAATGGTAGTCACTTGAACTTGGCTTCAATGATATTCTATCAAAAAATCAAACTTTTGGTTGGTTGAAGACTATGAAGTACATCAGAGGATACTTCACTATTTACATTTGGTCCTTGTAACAAATATTAAATTGATCAAATATTGAGGTCGGCCATCAAACAAGAATTTGTGGAAGGTTTGTGAATCAAGATCATGAACCAATTTTTGCTACTGTCAAGAATAGATTTGATCCTTTTAGATTCATTGGATTAAATTTTTGAAGGTATGTTCTTCATGAATTTAATTTGAATATTTACTTAAATGATTTTGTTAAAAATTTTGTATGATTTAAAATTCTATTTAATTGCTTACTAACATGTTTATGTAGGTTAGTGGTGCTAAAAAATCTTCCACCTTCACATGGTTGGCACTGTTAGTAGAGAATTTATTATTCTTGAAGCCAAGTGAAGCTAAGAGAAATTAAATATTAGAAAGGAATAACAAACCAAAATTCTCATTTCACCACCTATATTGTAAAAATATCTTATTAAAATTCTCATTTCACCACCTATATTATTCAAGTGATTGGCAATGGACAACCTTACACTGACTCAAACTGCAGTATTTCACGCATTTGCAAACATTAGGATAGTGAGAGAACTGAATGGAGATGGAGAAAGCCGTGAGAGACTTTCATAGAGGGCCCTGACATGGAAGTATTGGATTTTAAGATATGTCTCTAGGTGTCATGGAGTCTGAGAAATGACCCATCAAAAATATAGCGTGTTTTGGCCTTATGGCTCTTAAGGGACTATGCTCAAACAAGGTAGCCTAAAAACATGGGTAGCATAGGGAACCAAAAAAATCCTCCAACTAGCGTTCACCTAGCCACCCCAATGTGTTGGCATAGTTTGTTCTATCCCATAAGCTTCTGTTTGCAAGCTATAGCATCTTATAGTCGTATACTGACTCAAACTACAGTATTTCACATTTGTAAATAGTAGGACATCGAGAGAACTGAATGGAGATGGAGAAAACCACAAGAATATTTTGTAGAGGGCCCTTACATGGAGGTATCAGATCTAACGAGATGTCTCTAGGTGCCACGAAGTTCGAGAAATCACCCATCAAAGATATAGCGTGTTTTGGCCTAGGGCTCTTAAGGGACTACGCCTGGATGAGGTCACGTAGGGAACTAAAAAAAATCCTCCACTAGCATTCACCTGGCCACCCCGATGTGTTGGAATAGTTGGTTTGGTCCCACAAGCTTCTGTTTGTAAACTATAGCATCTGGTAGTCGTACACAAATTCAGACTGCAATATGTTATGCATTTACAAAAAATAGAAAAGAAGGAGAAACAAATGGAGATGGGTAGAACTATGAGAAGATTTTGTAGAGTGTCGTGACATGGAGGTTTTGGATCTAACGAGACATCTCTAGGTGCCATGGAGTCTAAGAAACCACCCATCGAAGATATAGTCTGTTTTGGCCTTAGGGCTCTTAAGGGACTATGCCCGGACGAGGTAGCTCGAAAGCACAGGACGCATAGGGAACTTACAAAATCCTCCACTAGCATTCACCTGGACACCTTGATGTGTTGGCGTAGCTGGTTCGGTCCAACGAGCTTCCGTTTGTAAACTATAGCGTCTGGCAGTCGTACACTAACTCAGACTACAGTATTTCACACATTTACAAACAATAAGATAACAAGTGAATAAAATGGAGATGGAGAAAACTATGAGTTGATTTCATAGAGGGATCTGATATGGAGGTCTTGGATTTGATGAGACATCTCTAGGTGCCACAGAGTCTGAGAAATTACGCGATGAATATATAACATGTTTTGGCCTCAAGGATCTTAAGAGACTACGCCTAAACGAGGTAGCCCGAAAGCACGGGGAGCGTAGGGAACCAAAAAAAATCCTCCACTAGCATTCACCTAGCCACCCCAATGTGTTAGTTTATTTTGTTTGGTCCCACAAGCTACCATTTGCAAAATACAATATCTAGTAGCCTTACACTGACTCGGACAACACTATTTTGTGTGTTTGCAAACAATAGGACAGTGAGAGAACCAAATGGAGATGGATAACATCATGATAGGATTTCGTAGAGGGACCTGACATGGATGTCTCATATCTGACGCTACATTTTTAGGTGCCACGGAGTCTGAGAAATCACCTGTCAAAGATATAGCGTGTTTTGGCCTCAGGGATCTTAAGGGACAACGCCCAGACAAGGTATCCCAAAAGCACAAGTAGATTAGGGAACCAAAAAAAAGCCTCCACTAGCATTCACCAAGCCATCTAGATGTGTTGGCCTAGTCGGTTTAATCCCATAAGATAGTGTTTGCAAAATACAACATCTAACAGCCTTATACTGACTCAGACTACACTATTTTGAGCGTTTGCAAACAATAGGACAATGAGAGAACTGAACAGAGATGGAGAAAACCATGAGATTCTTTTGTAGAGTGATTCAACATGGAGGTTTCTTATTTGATGACATGTCTCTAGGTGCCACGGAATCTGAGAAGTCACCTGTCAATGTTATAGCGTGTTTTGGCCTTAGGGCTCTTAAGAGACTACGCCCAGATGAGGTAGCCCGAAATCATGGGCAGTGTAGGGAACCAAAACAAAGTATTAATTAGTGTTCAACATGACATTTGGATGTGTTTTCCTAGATTTTTTAGTCCCACACGCTACCGTTTTTAAAATAAAGCATCTAGTAGCCTTACACTGACTCAGACTACACTATTTTGCACGTTTACAAACAATAGGACTGCGAGAGAAGCTAATGGATATGGAGAAAACTGTGAGTGGATTTCGTAAAGGGTTTCAAAATGGAGGTTTCAAATATGACGAGACATCTCTAGGTGCCATAGAGTCTGAGAAATCACATGTCAAAGATATAAGGTGTTTTGGTCTGAGGGATCTTAAGAGACTACGCCCGAACGAGGTATCCCGAAAGCACGGGGAGCATAGGGAACCAAAAAAAAATCCTCCATTAGTGTTCACTAAGCCATTTGGATGTTTTTTCCCAGACAGTTTGGTCCCATAAGCTACCGTTTGCAAATTACAACATCTAGCAGTCTTACACTGACTCAGATTACACTATTTCACATGTTTACAAAAAATAGGACAGAGAGAGAACCGAATGGAGATGGAGAAAAACACGAGATTATTTCGTAGAGGGCCCTGACATGGAGGTATCAGATCTGACGAGACACCTCTAGGTGCCATGGAGTGTGAGAAATCACCCATCGAAGATATAGCGTGTTTTGGTCTCAAGGATCTTAAAGGACTAATCCCGGACATGGTAGCTCAAAAGCGCGGGTGGAGGAAACCACCAATGTTTAATGACTTTGCCAAAAGATGTAACTTTGTATACTATGAACTTAGTTTTTTTGGGGAGACCACCAATGTTCCAACTGTTCATTTTGAAAGAATGAATATCTTCAATCAAACAGAGAATGAATAGCCTGAATTTTTTTGGACATTACAAAAGGTTGTTTATGCCCAAAAAGAAGCCGAAGGCCATATAAATTTTCAGTCTTCAACTTTAGATGACAATGAACATCGTGAAGAAAAAAATTAGGTGAAAATGTCACTATGATTGAAGAATAAATGCCTCCTGAAAGTCATAAAGAGTTAATTTGATTACCCAAAAACATCTGGAAGAACTTAAAGAGAAGATATGAGCAGAAGAAAAGAAAAAATGGGAAGCGTGGAAGGATCACAACTTAATTAGAATGGAAGATCTATGTGATGGTGTTGATAGAATCATGGATAATCTTAGGTACAACATTCCAAGCTAATTATTTTTATTAATCCCAGCTACTTCAACTTCACAAATCAAACCAGGTAGTTCCAAAAGTAGTATACTAGCAAGAAAAACTACAATGAAGTATTGATAATTGAGCCTAAAACTCATTTAGAATTGTAATTTATTTTTTTATCGAGCATTCACCCATAGTTTCCTTAAGAGCCCATGAGGCCAAAACACGCTATATCATCAACGGGTGATTTCTCAGATCCGAGACCTCCACATCAGGGCTTTCTACGAAATCCTCTCACATTTTTTTTCCATCTCCATTCAGTTCTCTCATTGTCCTATTGTTTTTAAATGCACAAAATATTGTGTCTGAGTCAGTGTACGACTGTCAGATGCTATATTTTACAAATGGAATCTCATTGGACTAAAAAAACTATGCCAACAAGTCGGGGTGGCAAGGTGAATGCTAGTGGAGAATTTTTTTTAGTTCCCTACACTACCCATTCTTTTAGGCTACCTCATTTGGGTGTAGTCCCTTAAGAGCCCTGAGGCCAAAACATGCTATATATTTGATGGGTGATTTCTCAGAATCCATGGCACCTAGAGATGTCTCATCAAATCCAAGACCTCCATGTTGAAGCCCTCTATAAAATCCTCTCCCAGTTTTCTCCATCTCCATTTGGTTCTCTAGCTGTCCCATTGTTTGCAAACATGTGAAATATTACAGTCTGAGTCAATATATGGCTCCCAGACGCTGTAGTTTGTGAACGGAAACTCATGGGACCGAACCAACTATGCCAACACATCGGGGTGGCCAGGTGAATGCTAGCAAAGGATTTTTTTTGGTTCCCTACGCTACCTATGCTTTCAAACTACCTTGTCCAGGTGTAGTCCCTTAAGAGCCCTGAGGCCAAAACACATTATATCTTAGACGGGTGATTTCTCAGACTCCGTGGCACCTAGAGACATCTTGTTAGATCCAAGACCTCATAGTTATAGCCCCTCTACAAAATTATATCATAGTTTTATCCATCTCCACTAGGTTCTCTCGCTTTCCTATTGTTTGCAAACACGCAAAATAGTGTAGTCTGAGTCAGTGTAAGGATGCTAGATGTTGTATTTTGCAAATGGTAGCTTGTGGGACTGAACCAACTTTTCCAATACATCAGTGTGGCTAGGTGAATTTTATTGGATGATTTTTTTTGGTTCCCTATGATCCCCATGCTTTCAACCTACCTCGTTCGGGCGTAGTCTCTTAAGATCCTTAAGACCAAAACATGTTATATCTTTGACATGTGATTTCTCAAACTCCGTGGCAACTAGAGATGTCTCGTTAGATCTGAAACCTCCATATTGAATCCCTCTACAAAATAATCACCTATTTTTCTCCATGTCCATTCAGTTCTATCATTATCCTATTGTTTACAAACTCACAAAATACTGCAGTTTGAGTCAGTGTAGGGCTCCCAGATGTTGTAGTTTGCAAATGGAAGCTCTTGGTACCGAACCAACTATGCCAACACATCGGGGTGGCCAAGTTAACTCTAGTGGAGGATTTTTTTTGGTTCCCTACACTACCCATTCTTTCGAGCTACCTTATCCAAGTGTAGTCCCTTATGAGCCATGAATGACTAGATTGGCTTAAGAATGAATTTGATAGGGGTATGTCTAAGAACACACGGGATTTATCAATCACCTAGTAAATCTTTCTTATTTAGTTCTATATGGGAGTCATCTAGCCTAGGGCTTAGTGACCATCCATTCTTTGATAATTTATGTTATGATATACCCATGGATGCTTTCAAAAGTTCCTTCAAAAGGATAAGGGTAGTCATCAAGCCTAGTGAAGGGTGTGATGTGATTTCCAAATAACTTGAAATGCCTACATATTTAAAGGTAATAACATGAATTGGACAGGATTAGACAATCAAGAATCATTAAGTGTCTGAATCAGAATTTCATTACATCTGGAGACATTCTCAAGCATTGGAGAAATGTATATGGAGAGACAGTCTCAAAATATCAATAGATGAAAGGCATCAAATTGTGATGAATCGCTGGTGTTTTAACAGGGGAGAATACTAAGAAAAATAGAAGAATGTAGTCAGTGCATGATAAGATAGGAACCAATACAAATAGACCATGAGAAAGAAGAAGCAAAAGTAAGGTAAATACACATATACACATTGATAAATTGAATGAATAATTACTCAGGTTAGGTAACTCTTTATATACATATATTATATAAATATTGATTTCCAAAGTTTGATGCATATTATACATTGAAAATTCTAGTACATGTACATCACCAATAAATTAAAAAATAATCCATAATGTCTTAAATATTATCAAGTGCACATCATAATAGTTTCATGCAAAAATAATCTCATAAATGTAAGGTCTCATACAAAATTATCAAGATCCAAATAGTATTGTAATGTACATATAAATACAAAAATGCCTAAATAGGTCATATACCATCGAGTTCAAATGCCATATAGGCATACATACAATGCCTTGCACATAGGCATACAAAAACAATGTCATATAAGACATATATTTCCTACTCATCAAAATCTATCCCTCTCTTGACCTTTCTCAAAGAAGGACCTCCCTTAGACGAAGACGGAGATCTATGAGATGACTTTGGATCATCCGAGCCCATGCTTCAAGTCCTCCTCCACTGAACACTCGCATGTAGATGATCTTGTAAATGTAAACAATATTTATTTTTCAAAACTTAATTTATATATGTTTTCAACATGTATTTAAGACAATGCTAGAATGAAAGTATTTACATAAATACACAAACTTACCGCAATTTGTCAATCACGCCAAATTTGCATCTCATACTCAGAAGAGTCACCGGGAGCTCCTACAGTACGAATGGGGGTATGAAGATGATGAGATGGAGGAGTCTATGCCCTCAAATTCAAAATGGAGGGGGTTAAAGTTCCCTATTTACACATAAGATCAGAAAATCTAACATCAGAATTAGCAAAAATACAACTAAGTACATGTATGTACATAATGACAATATTTTAACTAATTTTATCAATATAGAACTATTGTTTTTACCCCACCACGCCTATTAATCAAATGAATAGAGCTACTACCTGTCACAGGTAACTCCTACATATACAAAATGAAGGACATTATTAACATAATTTAATGATTATAAAATGAAAGACATTACTAACATGTAATTTAACATACTATGAATTACATGAGAAATTTAACAAAATTTACATGTTTTTTGAATACCTCGGTGAGTTGTTGCACATATGAAATTGAAGCGGCAACACCTTTATCTGCTTTTCGTAGAGATGGTAGGGTGTCTAGTGAAGTCAACATATTTATCAAACATGTATATCATGTCAGTTAGATGGACATACAAGAACATACATATATTTGACTTCAAAACTAATATATATATATATATATATATATATATTGTAACATCCCGATTTTAAGATACTAGAATAAGGGAAAAATTTATTTTTTTATGCAACGTTCTCTTTATTGAATTATATAATTCAAACACACATTCAAGTTTTAATAATTGTTCTCTGTCCAATTAATGCAAGTTGGATCACACAATTTCTTTTTAAAACCAATGTTCTCTGATCACATATTTGCAATATGAAACACAGATTCAGTGCCATTCAATCATATAACAGATACCATATGCTGCTGTAAATGACTTGAAGAACTACCGATCTCCCATTTTATGGCTCGGAGTTTCAGCGATCTCTCATTTCATGACTCAGTGACTTACCGATCCTTCTTGTTAATCCATGCAATGTATAATAAATATACCAGATTCTTTTACCGTTTCCGGTTATCGAAGTGATCCATTTAAGAAGCCTATCTGAATATCTGTTACTGATATTCATCTGACATCCTGCATCTTAAACTAGGTGATTAGGAAAACGTAACCAACACTTGCGATACTTTGGCCAAATATTTTCACATGCTTTACATGATCATATTCCTAGATGTGATACAAATCATTGGAATACATCCTTCACCTCACTTCGTCTGTTATATAGAATGGTCTTTCCTGGTCTCTTCCAGTCCTACCGTTTAAGGTCAAGCTCTAACCCCAACTAGCAATATGAATGAGTATAGGAAGTTACTCATGGTAACTAAAGGTACGCAGACATACGGTGTCATCCCTAGACGACTCCGTGTGTCTAGTTACCTTTAGTCCTCTGGAGTCACTCCATATACATGATCACATTCCTATTCCCATCTAAAGAACTTAGTATCCAACTTATGTAAACTTGATGATTTGATTCGAGAGGGTGCGTTGTAACATGTCAGGAACAACATTGTGTCGTCATGAAGGCCCCAGCCTTCATGAAGAAACCATATTGTAGCTGGCGTGTGCCAAGGTCCTATGGAATCCTCTCATCGAGAAGTACACATCCCGTTCGCACATGTTTTGATTATAATCTTAATATTTAAGATCTACTTTCAGCAGCCCTGTTGATCCTTAAACCTCGTTCTCATTGCAGTTGTATGTAGCTAAGAGAGAGACTTAATTTGTCTTCTAGCTTAATATACATCCCCCTTCTTCATACCGAAGGGTTGCATATTCCCTTCTTGGTTCCTTTCTTTACTCTTCGGACTAATAAGTCCATTATGGATAACGTAATAAGTTTAACCTATTAAACTTAACCAAGCTTTCACCCACAACTATAAACAAATTCAGAATTCCATCTTATTAGACATCATTTAAACGAGGTACAATTATAAGTGAATTTATTTATTTATTCTCCATATCCCTTACTTCAGTTAAGGTCTGGGTAACAATAGATATGTTTTTCTCATATCTATATTTTTTGAATTTGAACATTCGAGGATATTAACGGAGTTTGAATACAAGGTTCAGTTAGTCCTATGTTATTTGATATTCCTTAGCTTATGAGCTAATCCCGAATACCTTCCAATTAAGAGTTCATACTCATCTAATCTATTTTAATGTCAATTCAAAATTCATCTTAACCCAAGTATGAACTAATTGAACATTCCAACGTAAAAGTTGTATTCAGGTAAAGAATAGATGTTTATTCCTTTTAAATCTATCCACTATCATTTGAACATTTCCAATCAAGGAATAATATTATATTCTCAATCTTGTTCAACAATATCAATTGATACAGCCATTAAAATATCACACTTTTCCTTGTATTCATCCATAAGTTTTACAATCTATACATTTGCCAGCCCAAACAACTGGGCCTTATTTATATCAAACAACATTACAACTCATAAAGATAGAAGAATGTAATTTCTTCCTCTCTCATTTCCTCGTAGAGGAATAATAGCTATCAAATACAATCCATCCTCAGTTAATCAAAAGAAGTATAAAAAACAACCATGTCCTCGTTTATACTCAAGTTCCATCTGCAAAAATTACTTGCATGAGTCAGTTCATTGAACTGAGCATATTAAGCACTTGTCATTAAAATGAGGTGCTTTTAATTAACTGTCTCAATAAAAGAACCCTGCTTTTATGAAACATTAAAATGAACATCATTCAAGAATTAAGTACCGATAAGGATGAACAGCATAACAAATCAATCATCTAATTACCCTCCCAATCAGAAAAGAAAGGATTACTGCCCTTTTTTCCCAATAATTACTACAAGAAGTAATTTCCTTCAAATAGTTCTAGAATTAACATCTGTAAGAAATAAAACACAATTATGCATACTGCTGTTCCAATATAAATGTTGTAAATTCCATTCCTTACAATAGTTGCAATTTCAAAAGATAGAGTTTAACTGAAAATTTAAACTCGAACTACTTTCCTTTACTTTCATACAACTCATCAGATTTCAAACAATCAAACGATGAAGAGAAAAGTAAGCAGCAATTAAATGTAGATGCTTAAACCAAAGCAGTACAAAATTCATTCCATAATAATTATAGATTTTCAACTGTATGAGAGAAGAAATGAACATTAATTCAAATTATCCATCCACACTCTCTTTCCTTGCATCATAATTGTACTGGAAATTTTAATCCAAACGTGATACCAATCAATGATAACAGTCCAAAGAGAAATAAACAAATCAATAATCGAATAAAAGGGGGAAGGATCATATTACCTCTTCTCACTGTCTAGCCAAATATCCATCATTTAGAATAGACATATTCCAATAGTATAATTCATTCTGCATAATATATTTCAATATTCAAAAACTACTATTACCTTTCCAACAAAAGTTGACCAGAGTTCATTGCAACTAATCCGTAGGAATCGATACCGAAGGAACTTCTAAACACAATCCTTTCCCCTCAAAATAATTCACTCTACAGACATTTACATCTATATAACATGTAAGAGTGTACAGCAACAACAAGTCACACTTTCATCATAACAATGAGAGAATTCACTTTCCAACATCAAAGTAATAAATCCATTCATATTCTGCTCTAATGAAAACGATGAAAGGTTCACAATCCTTAAAATTATATATATATATATATATATATCCTTGAGTTCAGCAAAACACAGTAAAATTTGTATGCTCTACTCAGTCTATTATATAGACTGATTTTTCTATTCCTCATTAGATTGGAACTTCCTTCCAAACAGTCCCATATGAATACCAAGAACCAGCAGGTAGAATACCATATCTAATTAGAACAACAAAGTAAGATGCTACTATAACCTTACTGTCCCAAGGAACCCGTATTCCATGCAATGAAAAACATCTAGGAATTATAACTCACATAATAGTTTATCAACATCACCACAAATCCGTTTTCTTTTTTTTTTCCAAACGTTTCCACACACTGAACTCAGAAATACAATATTCGCATAGCAATACATTTATCAATGCAAACCCGTATAGGGTAATAGATGTGCAAGCAAGATACAGTCAAAAACAATCTCATACAGCAAGCACAATCCCCTTTATTCCACTTAATCGCAAGAATACCCAAGGCTATGTTCCTTTTGTTATGTCAGTTCAAACCAAACATACAGAATCACATACCCTTACGTTTATACAAGATTGCACAAAACTCAGATTAATACACACACAACTAATGTATTATTTCACACAAATTCAACTCCTATTGAGTAGAGATCAATTAACCGACATTGCCAAACAACTCATTCATCAAGAGCAGACTTATTTCATTCACCTAATTCACAAAAGAAATTATCCAAGTCATACTCAGCAAGGAAAAATGACTCAGTCCAGAGCTCATTCCATTCAAAACAACAACATCATTTGATTAAATCACCCCTCATAAGAGCAGGGTTGTTTTAATGAGTCGATTAAGCAAAAGCAAGCGGTTTAAGGAGAAGGACTTAACATGCCTATATTTTTTTTGTGGTTCAAAGAAAACTACGTCCACTGGAGCTGTTTCTCTCCACGACCTCCTCAGCTAGGATTTCCAAATAGTCACTAACTTCCAAAGGCTCAAAAATAGCCCTTGGCTTCTCCAAAGACAGAATCAAAAACCAAAAATACAGCAGGTTCGACAGAACCATGGAAGAACAAAAATGTAGAGAAACTAAAAAAAACCGATGCACACAACAACAAACAATTCTTTCCCAATCCACTTTCCAAGGTGAGCTGGTCGCTAAGACCAAGGTAATTGAATGCATTGAATGCATTACCTTTCCTCATTCCTCATGCCACCACCGACTTAGGTTGGTGAGTTTCCAATTTCAAATTTTACATGTAATTTCTATTTTAGCTTCTTAGCTAGTTGGATGCCTCCAAATTTTCCTTGTTCCTACCAAACTTGGCGCTACACATGTAAGGACTTAATTTACTGTCCCATTAAATTTCCAACCTTCCCTTCTTATCCATTTCCATTCACATGGGTCCATACGTCCCCTTCCTTAAGTTAGGAATAGTTTAGGATTTTTTTAGTAGTCCATATCTAGGTTATTCACCTAGTTCATAGGTTAATAGAATTTACATCTATTTTCATCCTTATGAAATTTAAAAATCCATATAGGGTAGTAGTTAGGGTATAGGATTAAACTTAGTAGTAGGTTAGTGTTTAATCCCATAGTTTTTAATTAATAGTTTCCAATCAAGTCTTTCTGACTGGCATTCATATTCAACACTATACATGACGTTTCATCCTATGTTTCACATAACTATGCCACTCGTACCCAGGACCTTATCGTCTTACGCTATCTAGCATTACAACGGTGTGTGGTTCGAGAATCAAACCTTTTTCATTGGCATCTACGTACCAGATATTCATACCTGTAATCAGGTGCTGCAACCTTTATATCAACCTTCAGTCTAGTTTCAGACTTCATTCTGGTTTAGAAGTAAATCGACAAAGTGATCACAAGAAGGTCACAACATACCTTGGATCAATGAAATTGATTCAAGGTGTGCTGTCAATCAGCAAAAAGAGTTCATCAAGCATACGACAAGTCTGTTGTCTCATTAGCAATCACACAAGCAATAATAACTTCTGTCCCAAGTAAACAAATTACAGCAAACAAGGGTCCAGATTAGCAACACATTCATCTTAAGATCAAAAGATATATCTTAACATATTTATCTTCATTTCTGTAGTTACAACATCATGAAAAGTGATTACTATGCTAGCTTACAAAAATTCAAGGCGTTACATTCCTCCCTTCTTAAAGAATCATCGTCCCGATGATCAAATTAACCAATTCAAGGAGTTTCTAGGACAAAATTCAGTTATTGTCCTTCCATTCATAAGTTCATACCAATAACAGATTCACTCATTAAAACAATGTTTTAAGATAACTGTAAAATAGACCAGTAATTGTCTAAATTTGGTAGAATTATCAGTTTTTTCGAATTTCAATTTCGATCAAACAAGTATGGAAAAGCAGATCTCATTTCTTTGAGATTTTCCCAAGTTGCACTTTTCTTCGCTAAAACTGGTCCCACTGGACCTTACATTGATTCACTTCGTGATTTCTTAAGTACAACTGGCGAGTTCCCAGCACTCGAATGGGCTTAACCACGATTATTCCTGGGTCTTGGACCTGCAAGGAATTCCAATTCAGCACATGTGATAAATCTGTTACGTATTTCTTAAGCAAAGAAATATGAAAAACATCATGTATTTGTGTTAAAGCAGGAGGTAATGCTAGACGATAAGCTACAAGGTTGATTATTTCAACAATTTCAAAAGGTCCCACGTAACGAGGTGACAACTTGGCAGCTTTGCCAAAATTTATTGAGCTCTTTTTCAGCTTAACCCGAAGAAAGACCTCACCAAGTTTATAATTCCTATTAATCCGCTTTAAGTCTGCATAACTCTTTTGCCTATTGGCAGCCTCCTTTAGATGTTCCCGAATCATTTTGATTTGTTGTTCCATTTCCCTGAGGATTTATGGCCCAATTACCTCTTTGTCCTCTACGCTGTCCTAGCTAACAGGGGTTCTGCATTTTCTTGCATACAATGCTTCAAAAGGCACCATTTTTAAAGAGGCATGATATGTATTATTATAGGCAAATTCTACCAGCGGAAGGTATTCCTCCCATTTATACTGCTGGTCCATGCAATACATTCTTAACATATCCTCTAAAACTTGATTGACTCTCTCAGTTTGTCCATCCATCTCTAGATGATATGCAGAGTTGAAGTTTAATTTAGTTCCCAAGGCCGCATTAAGCGTTTGCCAAAACCTTGATGTCATCCTTGGATCTCTGTCCGATATGATCAATTCGGGTATTCCATGCAATCTAAAAATTTCATGTACAAATCTTCTTGATAACACTGGTGCATCGTCTTTCAAATTACCAACAATAAAGTGTGCCACTTTGGTTAATTTTTCGACGAAAACTAGGATGGTATCATGCTTATTCCTTGACATAGGAAATCCTTGAACGAAATCCATCGTTATCAATTGCCATTTGTATTGTGGAACGCTGTGGGGATACAATAATCCACCAGGATGCATATGTTCCGCCTTAACACGCTGACATTCCAAGCATTGTGTTACAAATTCCACCACATGCTTTTTCATTCCCTTCTAGAAGTATTGCTGCTTAAGATTAGTAAGCATTTTTGTAATGCCAGGGTGTCTAGAAAAAGGTGAATTATGAAATTCAGTTAACAATTTCTTTCTTAAATCGTTTGCCATGGGTATATATACCCTGTTTTCAAACCTCAGAATTCCTTCGCTATCAAAATGAAATCCTTTATACCTCACATCCTTTGGATCTGTAGCAAGTGCTGTTTTAACTTGCTGGAAATAAGGATTTGATTCCATGACATCTTTCACCTCATCCTTAAACTGAGTTCTTTAACGTCATAAGAGCAGAGATGTGCTTCCTTCGACTCAGAGCATCTGCCACTCTATTTTCCTTGCCTTTGATGTAGCTTATATCAAAATCATAATGAGATAGAAATTATAAACATCTTCACTGTCTTGCATCCAGATTTGGCTAAGTAAAAATATACTTCAACCCCAGATGGTCAGTTTTTAACTCAAAAGGTTTGCATAGAAGGTAATGCCTCCACATTTGAAGTGCATGTACAATGGAAGTGAGCTCTAGATCATGTGGAGCATAATTCTGTTCATGTAACTTAAGATTTCTGCTTTCATAAGCTATGACATGGTTATTCTGTAATAGAATGCCTCCAAGGCCTTCTCCCGATGCATCCGTTACAACCGTAAAATTTCCATTTGGGTCTAGTACAGTTAAAATAGGTGCTGTAGTTAACTGTTCCTTTAAATTTTTAAAGGCAGATTCGTATTTGTCAGTCCAGACAAATTTCTTATCCTTCTTTTGTAGTGAAGTGATTGGGGCAGCAATTTTTGAAAAGTCCTTAACGAACTTTCTATAATATCCTGCCAAGCCCATGAAGCTTCTTACTTCATACACGTTCTTAGGCGCAGGACACTCGGTTATAGCTGCGATCTTTGAAGGGTCAACAGCTATCCCGTTCTTGCTTATAACGTGTCCCAAATAATGCACCTCTACATCATAAAAGGAACATTTAGATAGTTTACTGTACAACTTCCTCTTTCTTAAAACTTCCAACACTATCCTTAAATGTTCTTGGTGCTCTTCGACATTTTTAGAGTATATAAGAATGTCGTCCAAGAATACAAGCACAAACTTGTCTAAGTATTCTTGAAAAATATTGTTCATCAGATTCATGAAGGCGGCAAGTGCATTTGTCAACCCAAAAGGTAGCACTGTGAATTCATAATGCCTGTACCTTGTTCGAAAAGCTGTTTTATGAATATCTTATTCCTTTATTCTCAGCTGATGATACCCAGATCAAAGATCTATTTTTGAATAGACTGATGCTCCACGCATCTGGGTCGAACATAGATCATCAATCCTTAGGAAGTGGGTATCGATTCTTAATAGTTTCCTTATTCAACATTCTGTAATCAATGCACAGTCTCAATGTGCCATCCTTTTTCTTTACAAAAATTACCGGCGCTCCCCATGGTGAGACGCTCGGTCTTATCAGCCCCTTAGTCAAAAGTTCCTGTAATTGAGCCTTTAGCTCCACCAACTCGAGGGTGGTCATTCTATAAGGTGCCTTAGATATGGGTTCAGTTCCTAGCTTGATTTCTATTACAAATTCAAACTCTCGTTTGGGTGGAAGACCTGGTAATTCCTCCGGAAATACATCTCTGAAATCCCTTAATAATGGATATCTTCCATGAAATCATTTTCTTCCTCATCATTTTCTATCAATTTTACTACATACAAGGTGCAGCCTCTATTTTTAGCCCTTTTTAGCTGCATAGCTGTTAGTTCCCTAACTGCAACCTCACGCCTTACACCTTGAATGACTGCTACTTTCTGCAGTTCATAATAGTTGACCTTTGCCTTATGTTCTGCTGACTAGTTAACTCCAATAATGATATCGTATGATCCTAAAGGAGTGACATACAGGTCAACTTTGGTGGAGAAGTTGGGCAAGTCAAGAATTGCCCCAAAAAGGCACATTTCAACTGTATGGACAACATTATTCCCATAATGCACTGTCCATGTCTTATCCATTCGTTCAGCCTTTCTTTTTAATTTCATTGCAATTTTAGTAGAAATAAAGCATTCAGTAGCTCCAGTATCAAAAAGTATGACTACAGGTGTACCGAATAACTTACCTGAAACTTCTATGGGTGTAACTTACTTTTCAGCTTGTCTGTTAGCCACCACAGTGTGTATCCTGTGTTGCTGATCACGATCATCCTTTTTTAGAGGACAGTGACTCACGTAATGGTCCTTTCCATAGTTGAAGCATCCTCCAACTGGCCCTTTCCTAGGCTCAAATTTGCTACCAGCTTTGAAGTTATCACTCTAGCTTCCATAGGACTTTTGTCCATTGCCACTAACTTTTGTGAAGCTGTTCCACACACTATTTACAGGTTTGTTCATTACAGATTTCTTGTTGTTATCTACAACAATTTTGTTTTTCACACCAAACCTTTTCCAGGGCCCCCTTTTGGGTGCGAGAGATGAAGAAGGGTTGGGAATCTTCTTCCTTATCTCTTCTCTATGAGCAGAAATTACTCTCAATTTCTATTCCTGTCTTATTGCCTTTTTGACAACTCCTTCCATAGTGGTTGGACCGTGGACATCCACTTTGCCACCAATGATGGGATTCAGTCCCATTATGAACTTTCGTATTCTGAACTTCTCGTCAGCTTGGTACTGCGGCACATACTTAAGGAGTTTAGTAAACCCCTCCCAGTATTCTGTCATTGTCAGCCTTCCTTGCGACCAGTTCTGAAATTCAGTCATTTTCCTATCAAAATAGAGTTGAGGCAGCCACCGTTGCCTAAAGTAACCCTTAAATTGATCCCAAGTTATGTCTGATTCGACAATATTCAACTCAACCTTACGGTTGTCCCACCATGAAGATGCTTCATGAGAAAGCTGATATGCTCCCCATATCGCTTTGGTCTCTTCAGAGAAGTTTCTTATTGCAAAGTACTTCTCCATTTCACTGAGCCAATTTTCAGCTCCGTCCCTAAGTGTTGTTCCATCAAACTTTGGAGGACTTATTCTCTTTATGTCATATGTAAGTTCAACTGCTAATCTTGCCCTTTTATTTTCAGGATGATTAGGAGCATTCACATTACTATTATCAACACCCGATTCCCCCCATTGGTGTTGTCAACAGGAGGTGGCTGATCATTTATATCAGCTTCTTCCTCCTCTTCATTGCCCATTGACTGCTGTTCCAAAATAGTCAAAATGATCTCTCGTATCTAGTAGGGACAAACAAGGATTTCATCCAGCTTTTGAGCAGTAGTTGCTTCTCCACCCGGTAGCGGGTTGTTCGAAGCATTTCCTCTTGTTTTGACCATTTTCTGTTCAATAAGAAAATGTAAACCTTATTAAATTTCGGACTCATTAGGTCCAAGAGCTGTAACCTTCATATCTGATACCAAGATGTAATATCCCCATTTTAAGATACTAGAACAAGGGATTTTTTTTTATACAACGTTCTCTGTTCTGAATTATATAATTCAAACACATGTTCCAATTTTAATAATTGTTCTCTGTCCAATTAATGTAATTTGGATCACACAATTTCTTTTTAAAACCAATGTTCTTTGTTCGCATATTTGCAATACGAAACACACATTCAATGCCATTCAATCATATAACAGATACCATATGCTGATGTAAATGAATCGAACAACTACCGATCTCCCATTTTATGGCTTAGAGTTTCAGCGATCTTTCATTTCATGACTCGGAAAATTACCGATCCTTCATGTTAATCCATGCAATGTATAATAAATATACCGGGTTCTTTTACCGTTTCCGGTTATCGAAGTGATCCATTTAAGAATCCTATCTGAATATATGTTACTGATATTCATCTGACATCCTGCATCTTAAACAAGGTGATTAGGACAACGCAACCAACACTTGCGATACTTTGGCCAAAGATTTTCACATGCTTTGCATGATTATATTCCTAGATGTGATACACATCAATGGAATATGTCCTTCACCACACTTCATCTGTTATCTAGAATGGTCTTTTCCTGATCTCTGTCAGTCTTTCCATGTCTAAGGTCAAGCTCTAACCCCAACTAGCAATATGAATGAGTATAGGAAGTTACTCATGGTAACTAAAGGTACGCAGACATACGGTGTCATCCCTAGATGACTCCGTGTGTCTAGTTACCTTTAGTACTCCGGAGTCACTTCGTATATGTGATCACATTCCTATCCCCATCTAAGAACTTAGTATCCAGCTTATGTAAATTTGATGAATTAATTCGGGAGGGCATTGTAATATGTCAGCTATAACATTGTGTCGTCATGAAGACCCCACCTTCATGAAGACACCATATTGTAGCTAGTGCGTATGCCAATGTCCTACGGAATCCTCTCATCGAGAAGTACACATCCCGTCTCGCACGTGTAATTTGATTATAATCTTAATATTTAAGATCAACTTTCAGCTAGCCCTGTTAATCCTTTAACCTCGTTCTCGTTACAGTTGTATGTAGCTAAGAGAGAGACTTAATTTGTCTTCTAGCTTAATATACATCCCCCCTCCTTCATACCGAAGGGTTTCATATTCTCTTCTTGGTTCCTTTCTTTAATCTTCAGACTAATCAGTCCATTACAGATAACGTAATAAGTTTAACCTATTAAACTTAACCAAGTTTTACCCACAACTATAAACAAATTAAGAATTCCATCTTATTAGACATCATTTAAACGAGATCTAATTCTAAATGAATTTATTCATTTATTCTCCATAACCTTACTTCAGTTAAGGTATGTTAACAATAGATATGTTTTCCCATATCTATATTTTTTGAATTTAAACATTCGAGGCTATTCATGGAGTCCGAATACAAGGTTCAGTTGCTCTTATGTTATTTGATATTCCTTAGCTTATAAGCTAATCCCAAATACCTTTCAATTAAGAGTTCATATTCACCAAAATACATTTTAATGTCAATTTAAAATTCATCTTAACCCAAGTATGAACTAATTGCACATTCCAACGTAAAAGTTGCATTTAGGTAAAGAATAGATGTTAATTTCCTTTTAAATCTATCCACTATCATTTGAACATTTCCAATCAAGGAATAATATTATATTCTCAATCTTATTCAACAATATCAATTGATACAGCCATTAAAATATCACACTTTTCCTTGTATTTATCCATGAGTTTTACAATCTATACATTTGCCAGCCCAAACAACTGGGCCTTGTTTATATCAAACAAAATTACAACTCATAAAGATAGAAGAATGTAATTTCTTTCTCTCTCATTTCCTCGTGGAGGAATAATAGCTATCAAATACAATCCATCCTTAGTTAATCAAAAGAAGTATCAAAAACAACCATGTCCTCGTTTATACTCAAGTTCCATCTGCAAAAATTACTTGCACGGGTCAGTTCATTGAACTAGGCATATTAAGCACTTGTCATTAAAATGAGGTTCTTTTAATTAACTATCTCAATAAAAGAACCCTACTTTTATGAAACATTAAAATGAACATCATTCAATAATTAAGTATTGATAAGGATGAACAGCATAACAACTCAATCGTCTAATTACCCTCCCAATCAGAAAAGAAAGGATTACTGCCCTTTTTTCCCAATAATTACTACAAGAATTAATTTCCTTCAAATAGTTCCAGAATTAACATCTGTAAGAACGAAAAACACAATTATGCATACTGCTATTCCAATATAAATGCTGTAAATTCCATTCCTTACAATAGTTGCAATTTCAAAAGATAGAGTTTAACTGAAAATTTAACCAAACTACATTCCTTTAATTTCATACAACTCATCGGATTTCAAACAATCAAACGCTGAAGATAAAAGTAAGCAGCAATTAAATGCAGATGCTTAAACCAAAGCAGTACAAAATTCATTCCATAATAATTATATATTTTCAACTGTATGAGAGAAGAACGAACACTAATTCAAATTATCCATCCACACTCTCTTTCCTTGCATCATAACTATACTAGAAATTTTAATCCAAACGTGATATCAATCAATGATAACATTCCAAATAGAAATAAACGAATCAATAATCGAATAAAAGGGGGAAGGATCATATTACCTTTTCTCATTGTCTAGCCAAATATCCATCATTTAGAACAGACACATTCCAATAGTATAATTCAGGTATTCAAAAACTACTATTACCTTTCCAACAAAAGTTGACTAGAGTTCATTGCAACTGATCCATAGGCATCGATACCGAAGGAACTTCTAAAAACAATCCTTTCCCCTCAAAATAATTCACTCTACAGACATTTACGTCTATATAACATGTAAGAGTGTACAGCAACAACAAGTCACACTTTCATCATAAAAATGAGAGAATTCACTTTCCAACAGCAAAGTAATAAATCCATTCATATTCTGCTCTAATGAAAACGATGAAAAGTTCACAATCCTTACAATCATATATATAAAAATATATATATACATACATATATATATATATATATATATATATATATATATATATATATATATATATATATATAAAAATATATATATACATACATATATATATATATCCTTGAGTTCAGCAAATCGCAGTAAAATTTGTATGCTCTACTTAGTGTATTATATAGACTGATTTTTTTGTTCCTCATCAGATTGGAACTTCCAAACAGTCCTATATGAATACCAAGAACCAACAGGCAGAATACCATATCTAATTAGAACAACAAAGTAAGATGCTACTATAACTTTACTGTCCCAAGGAACCCGTATTCCATGCAATGAAAAACATCTAGGAATTATAACTCACATAATAGTTTATCAACATCACCACAATCCGTTTTCTTTTTCTTTTTTCCAAACGTTTCCACACACTGAACTCAAAAATACAATATTTGCATAGCAATACATTTATCAATGCAACCCGTATAGGGTAATAGATGTGTAACCAAGATACAGTCAAAAACAATCTCATACAGCAAGAACAATCCCCTTTATTCCACTTAATCACGAGAATACCCAAGGTCGTGTTCCTTTTGTTATGCCAGCTCAAACCAAACATACAGAATCACATACCCTTACATTTATACAAGATTACACAAAACTCATATTAATACACACACAACTAATGTATTATTCCACACAAATTCAACTCCTATTGAGTAGAGATCAATTAACCGACATTGCCAAACAACTCATTCATTAAGAGCAGACTTATTTCATTCACCTAATTCACTAAAGAAATTATCCAAGTTATACTCAGCAAGGAAAAATGACTCAGTCCAGAGCTCAATCCATTCAAAACAACAACATCATTTGATTAAATCACCCCTCATAAGGGCAGGGTTGTTTTAATGAGTCGATTAAGCAAAAGCAAGCGGTTTAATGAGAAGGGCTTAACATGCCTGTATTTTTTATTGGTTCAAAGAAAACCACGTCCACTGGAGCTTTTTCTCTCCACGACATCCTCATCCAGGCTTTCCAAATAGTCACTAGCTTCCACAGGCTCAAAAATAGCCCTTGGCTTCTCCAAAGATAGAATCAATAACCAAAAATACAACAGGTTCAAAAGAACAATGGAAGAACAAAATGCAGAGCAACTAAAAACCCGATGCACACAACAACAAACAATTCTTTCCCAATCCACTTTACAAGGTGAGCTGGTTGCTAAGACCAAGGTAATTGAATGCATTGAATGCCTTACCTTTCCTCATTCCTCACGCCACCGCCGACTCAGTTTGGTGAGTTTCCAATTTCAAATTTTGCATGTAATTTCCATTTTAGCTTCTTAGCTAGTTGGACGCCTCCAACTTTTCCTTCTTCCCTCCAAACCTTGCGTTGCACATGTAAGGACTTCATTTACTGTCCTATTAAATTTCCAACCTTCCCTTCTTATCCATTTCCATTCACATGGGTCCATACGTCCCCTTCCTTAAGTTAGGAATAGTTTAGGATTTTTTTAGTAGTCCATAACTAGGTTATTCACCTAGTTCATAGGTTAATAGAATTTACATCTATTTTCAGCCTTATGAAATTTAAAAATCCATATAGGGTAGTAGTTATGGTATAGGATTAAACTTAGTAGTAGGTTAGTGTTTAATCCCATAGTTTTTAATTAATAGTTTCCAATCAAGTCTTTTTGACTGGCATTCATATTCAACACTATACAGGACGTTTTGTCCTATGTTTCACATACCTGTGCCACTCGCACCCAGGCCCTTATCGTCTTACGCTATCTAGCATTACAACAGTGTGTGGTTCGAGAATCAAACATTTTTCATTGGCATCTATGTACCAGATATTCATACCTGTAATCAGGTGCTGCAACCTTTATATCAACCTTTAGTCTTGTTTCAGACTTCATTCTGGTTTAGAAGTAAATCGACAAAGCGATCACAAAAAGGTCACAGCATACCTTGGATCAATGAAATTGATTCAAGTTGTGCTGTCAATCAGCAAAAATAGTTCATCAAGAATACGAAAATTATGTTGTCTCATTAGCAATCACACAAGCAATAATAACTTCTATCCCAAGTAAACAAATTACAGCAAACAAGGGTCCAGATTAGCAACACATTCCTTTAAGATCAAAAGATGTTTCTTAACATATTTATCTTCATTTCTGTAGTTACAACATCATGAAAAGTGATTACTATGCTAGCTTACAAAAATTCAAGGCGTTACATATATACACATGTATGTGAAATTTTAACATAATTAAAATTCTAAATTACCTCTATGAATGTATGTGTACGCATGTTGCTCACCGCCTATGGTCAAGATGAAGATGTGCCTCTCGTGCACTGTAATATCAATGCATATACATGTAAAAATACAATTATTTCAAAAAATTAACATATATAAGTAAATCAAGTACTCCAAACTTTTTGTAACACACATAACAAAACATAACAAATTTACCTGCGAAGGTGGTGTCGATGAATGTAATCCAAATGTCTCACTCAAAAGGACAGCTGACATAGTGACATTATCGTTTTCACCCCTAGCACCATGTGCATCAAAATTAGTACGCATGAAAGTATTTTCCTCCTCGAGCCCCAAACATATGCTACCACATGACGAGTAAATATTTGGCCTCATGCTAGTACTCCCTGAGGGAATACTCTGTGTACCTCTGCGAGCATCTGGATCTGAAATCTCCCTCATGTGTCAAACAAGGGTCACAGATAGGCCCTAAAGTTTGTGGAGTGTATCAATCTCTACTGTCTCCTTCACTGGTTGAGGGACAATCTCAAGGTGAGGGGGATTATGTGCGGGGAATCTACCCTTATGAATAGGTGCACGTTGTGCACCTAGTCAATCCTATGCATATCCCTTTCCTCAGCCCTAGAAATCTCAGAAATCAAAATAATTTGGGATCTTGTTGATGATAAACTTGTAATAGAGTTTCCTCAAAAAGTATAGTGGCACCTCGTTGTTATTAGAAGGTGGAAAAGCAAACACCATCCACCATCGGTTCCAAAAATAATTTTTAATCAAATTGTTATTGCACCAATGGATGGGAAACCATTTACATGAAAACAGAACAAGAAAATTAGTGTGGAAGTCCATGAATAAGGCACATATGAGGTCTTTTGAAATTTCCTTTTTCTGTACACCCACCTATGACAATTTTTTGGAATAATAAACCCTACAACCCTCTCTGTAAGTTTTCCAACAATCAATTTGCCTCGTTTCCGCATCAACTTGAACAAGTAATGCCTCTAATGTGTTTGCAAGAGAGGTGTTGTGGGGTTTTGTAGATTGTGAATCCCTCATTGTTTTGATTAAATCCTCAATTTCAATTTGGTTTTCAACTATGTGGGCTGCTAAATCTTCTTGACTACCTAGGGGATGTTGATCAATTATGGGAGTGTCAGGAGGGATGACAAAAGTAGTAGGGTCTGGTTGTTGTTGATTCCCTCGACCTCTAACTATAACAATAAAAAAAATGTATTCAATTCAAATTTTAATCTATAATTATCATATTTCAATGAAATTTTGAGAAAAAAATTGTGCTTACCTCTTCTCCGTGGTGCTTACCTATCCTTTTAACAATTTAAAACGCGATCACATTATAATAGAACGCATACACGTTTTTCTTTTTTTTGGTTTTTGTCCACTTTTTGGCCCCCCAACTTCATGCACTTACCAAATAATTATTAATTAACACAAGTAGAAGTGGATATTAATTAACAAAAGGTCGTTAATTGACATCTTTAATGATAAGAAGGATAATTAATTAACAAAAGGTCGTTAATTAACGAATATGAAGAGGAATGTTAGCTAATTAGTAGAAAAGTGCTAATTATTATAGAAATGACGAGAAAGAGGATAATTAGTGCAATCTTAGCATTAAATCCTACGTAAGTGGATTTTATGTGTCTACATTTTCCCCTCTTTGGGGTGGTGTAAGTGACGCCACTTCAAAGATAGTAGACAAGTATAAACAAATAATTTTTTTGAAGAGATAGAATAAAAAATTAATTGAATGAAGGATGCCCCCTTGAGTGTCGATGGTGTGATGAAAGAGGGCGATTGACGATTGAAAAGATGAAATATTAGAATAGAATAAGTAGAATAATTGATCCCTATTTCCCCAAGTTGATTTTGAAGAAAAGTGTTGATAGAAGGAGAGTGATATGAAATAAAAATGAAGATGAAAAGAGATGGATATATCTATCATCTTTTCAATGTAAAAATAAAATTTATTTCATCACTTTGCTTATGATTGATGTCATTGATCTTTATTAAAAATAATTAACATAAGTGTATTATGACATGAAAATCCATATACGAACAAATTTCCATAGCTAGAAACACCAACTCCATACAACATACAAAATGCAATGAAATACGAGAAAGTAAAATATTCCTAGCTCATTGCAACATACATAATGTGATGCAATGTGAGAAAGTAAACAAAATAACTTGACAGAGAAACATAATGCAATGATTTTGTTATCAAGATTTGTTTCTGAAATTTGCAAATTAATGACAAGGGTTAAAAGATGGTTCCCTAAGAAAGGATTCATGTAAGGGGAATAACAGAGAACACTTGGGTCCTATGAAAAGTAGTGCACTATGAAACAATACCAAGGAACTCATTATGCCCTAGAGTATAGACATAATAAGTAAACCAACTTTTTTAATGGAGGTAGATCAATATGATTCACAAGTCACACACAAGAACATGCAAGAACCAAAGAACGACATTTTGTAGGATGATTTTTATTATTTTTTATTTTTTAAAAACATATTTGAATTTTTTTTATTTTGAAATTTTTCTGAAACTATGTACAAGAAATCAAGAAACATGGATTCCCCCAATGATAGATGGGGTGTACAACCAAAAAATTCCACACATACAAGAAAGTGAAGATGCAACATGCCCCAACAATTAGGTGGGAGTATTCAAAGACAAACTCTTCACATGTAGAAGGGAGATCAAGGCCAATATAAAATAGGTTCAATCATGTGAGGGAGTAAGGATTCCCCCAACGTAAGTTGGCCAAGAAAAACATGAGAGAAAGGAAGTGGGTGATTGATTTATTAAATGGGGACAAAGGTGTCCACAAACATAGCAAAAGGGTCATCCTACATACATGGATGTCTTGAATGATTTCTGAAGAATAGAGGATGATATGAAAAGATTTAGAATGAATTCGATGAAAAAGTGATTAGACCAAGGTACAAATATTGAGACAAGACATGCACTAAAGCAAGATTTTGAACAAGATCCAAAAAGTAACACATGGTAACATAATAATTATGTTTACTCATCGAGATCTTGTGTGTGCACATGGAAATGAATTACATCTTAAAGGAAGGAGTTGATAAATAGTAAGTGAAGGCACTAACCAATGTGTAAGAATGATTTAGTTTGAAAGGTGGTTTGTGAATGGATTATGGAAGCAGATTCGTACATTGCTCCACTGCCAGCTAGTCATCCATAACCCTGACAGAGATGAATTTGATTCTAATCACAACATTTCTCTATTTTTAGTCAGGAAACCATAGCCCTAATAGAGATTATTGGAAATACCCCAAGAGAGAGTTATATCTCAATTTTCTTTTTCTTTTTGATCGATTGATTTTGATTCTTTTTCTTTCTGAAAACTTAATTCAGCTCTCTTGTTTGATAAGGTGTTAAGAACCACTGATGGCTTGATGGAAGGATGTGGAAGTGATTGTGATGATGACATTGGCTAGTGTCAACAAATACACCCAAAAAATATTGCCAAAAATTTTATTATATGTAGATAGTGATAGGATCTCTAAGAGGTCAGTTGTTATTTAATTTACCAAGATTATGAAAGACCAAGGTCAAACGGATACCATAGAGATAAATTTCATAAAATGTGTATGAAATAAGTTAACCAAAATATCATCGAAGAGATGAAAATGGTGGATGAATAGCAGAGAAATATGAAAGAAAGGGAAGAAATAACATCCATGTGTACGCAATACCTGATTGTGATATTTGATCGTTATACCTTTGAGATTGTTTCTGTAATGTTTTAATGTTTTCTCATTTTTTATTTTTTATTTTAAATTATTTTATGATTTTTATTTTTTGAGGTTTATCGGGATGAAACATTTCACTTTACGTGATAGGATCTAACAATGATGTGCATGATTTCCTTAATAAGGGAGACTAAGTGCATTTGTTTATCAAGTTTAATATTATCCCCAATGTCGATTGTCGTGGTGAGCTAACACTCAATAAATGATTGTGATTTGTTTTGAAAATTGGGTTTCGAATATGGGAGCTTTAAGTTCCCTATCCACAGGTTTCTACACTTTGCGCCATACTTGATGGGTACATTGGTGTGCATTCTGGAAATGTGTTTGATTTTGAATTTTATAATCCTTTGAGTTGTTGGGAGCTTTGGAGCTCTTTGGTGTTTTGTTCTTATCTTAGTAAAACAATTGTCTAGATTTCTTATAAGCTAATGCTTGACTTGTCTGATCCCGAGAAGTGGGAGAATAACATGGATGTTTAGAATTGATATGAGAAATGATGATGGGATTTCCACAATCATTAGTAGAATAATAATGTGATGTATGAAAATTATACGGTCCAAGAATTGAAGAAGATGGGCTATTGGGAGGTGAGCCATATATAAATGATGAAGGGCTATTAGGATGTTTCCCTAGAATAGAAGGAGAATGGATGTTGGGGCATAACTCATAGCTAGAAGATGACGGGCTACTAAGATGTGGACAAAGAATATAAGATGATGGACGACCCAGGGGTGACCCATACATAAAAGACAAGGGACTAGTTAGACGTGCCATAAGAATAGAAGATAGTGGACTACTTGAAAATGCCCCACAAATAATAGAGGGAGGGATACTAGAATGTGGCCCACACCTAGACGAATATGGAGGGATACTTGGATTTGACCCTATAAGAGATTATGATTGAGGAATTGTGTTAGAAAAAGAGTGATTGGGTGATGAGAAGATAGGCCATGGATCAATGCAAGACCTAGGAGTTTTATCACGTAATGAAGAATGTGAATATGGAAGAATAAGAGGATGATCAATTTGTGTGATATGAGGCTCTTCTTTTGTTTCTTGATAATAGAAATCAGATTTTACCTCATAATATGTGGACACATCAAATTCTAAAGAGAATCCTTGCTCATAATTTTGTAGAGGGATATATTCATGTGCCCCTATGAAGGCCATGATCACTCCTTCATTCTAAAATAAATCAATTAGTATGGGTTGTTGATCGACCACTAGAGGTTGATTGGAAGAAAGAGGTTAAATTGGTATGGAAGACTTAGAAGATGTTTGATGATGATTGATAGAAGAAGATTGTTGGTTGTGGAGTCTGACAGCGATGAGGGTTGCAAGGGGGGCTTCGCCCTCTTTGCGGGGTCCAGGGACCGCACACCCCAACAGGGGTTCAAGGGCAGCACCCTCGTAAGCTACATTTTATATGTATTTATACATTGTGAAATCTGAACCGTTCCTTATTAGGTCATAGATCTAAGGGGTGGTTTTCTAGGTTTTCCCGAAATGATAAAAAACCCTAATATCTTAAAAGGGTTGTTATGTATGAGGCTCATTATACCAGTGTAGGAACTATGATAGAGTTTTAGCTAGACGGAATTAAAGGTTTGATGTTTCTAGTGGATGTAGCCATTTTTGGGTAAACCACGTTAAATTTGTGTCTCTATTTATTGCATTTATTTATATTTTATGTTTTCCGCATTATTCATTGCATGCTTGTTTATCTGTATAACTGGTATAATCCTAACAACTGGTATCAGAGCACGTTTGAGATTTATTTTTTGGAAATTTACTCACAGAGGGATTTATGTTTGAGTGGGAGAAGTAGCAATGAAAAAGGAGAATAAGTTTAGAGTTGAGAAGTTTGACGGCCAAAATTACCAGCTATGGAAAATGTAAATGGAAGATTATATGTATTAAAAGGATCTATACATACCATTGGGAGGTGAAGATGTGAATCCCCCATTAATGTCTGATGTGGAGTGGAAGGTTATAGACAGGAAGGCTATTGGTGTGATTCGATTGAGTCTGGCATCATCTGTAGCTTCAAATATCTCGCCAGTGAAGAGTACAATAGAGTTGATGAAAACCCTAGCTAATTTATATGAAGCACCTAGTGCATCTAATAAAGTTTATTTGATGAAAATATTGTTTAATCTACAAATGCAAGAATGTGGATCTATATCTAACCATATTAATGATTTCCACACTATTGTAAATTAGTTAGATTTAGTTAATATTCCATTTGATGTGGAGGTTAGAGAATTATTATTCCTATGTTCTTTGCCAAAAAGTTAGGACAACTCAGTAATGGCAGTTAGTAATACATCATCTACTTCTCTTAAATTTTAAGATGTAGTAAGTGTCATTTTAAATGAGGAAATGTGTAGGAAAAGTATAGGGGAAAATTATTCTTCTGGAAATGCGTTGAATATGGAGAGTAGAGGGAGAAGCAAGGATAAATCAAAGAGTAAGGCTTGTGGGAGATCTAAATTGAATATGGGTGGATCCAAATCTAGGAGTAGAGACATTACTTATTGGAACTGTGGAAAGAGAGGACATGCCAAAAAGGATTGTTGGTTCAAAGGAAACAAAGAAAACCAGCCTGAAGGTATTAAAGAGGAAAATACGATAGGTAATATTGTTTAGGATGCTCTTATACTTTCTCTTGATACTAGAATAGAATCTTGGGTAATAGACTCAGGTGCCTCTTTCCATGCAACCCCTTATAAGGGATATTTTAAAGAGTATGTCTAGGGAAATTTTGGATAGGTTTATTTTGGCGATGATGATCCATGCGACATTTTTGGGAAGGGCAATGTACACTTGAAATTGTAAAATGCAACTACATGGATATTAAGAGATGTGAGGCATGTACCTAGTCTCAGGAGAAATCTCATCTCTGTAGGATAGTTGGGTGGTGAAGGTTTCATAGTCACATTCACTTCAGACGCTTGGAAGGTTTCCAAGGGTGCCCTGGTAGTGGCATGAGGTAATAAAGTAGGCAGTCTTTATTTGTCTACTTGTATATCTAATTTTTCTACCATATTGTCTACTTCATATGAGAATTCCAGCATGTGGCACAGTAGATTGGGACATATGAGTGAGAATGGCATGAAAATTCTAC
Organism: Taxus chinensis; assembly: GCA_019776745.2. Taxonomy (NCBI): domain Eukaryota; kingdom Viridiplantae; phylum Streptophyta; class Pinopsida; order Cupressales; family Taxaceae; genus Taxus; species Taxus chinensis. Next base: position 396,666,351 of record CM034156.1, on the reverse strand, counting down.
AGGAAAAAGGTAAGATTTGAAGTTTGAAGCAATTTGACTTAGAGTTTTATGAGCATTGCATTTTTGGGAAACATAAAAGAGTCAAATTTCTCAAGGCAGGGAATACCAAGAAAGAGAAAAAGTTGGAGCTAGTTCATACAGATGTGTGGGGGTCGGCCCATGTTGCATCTCACGGTGGTTCTCTATACTATGTCACATTCATAGATGATGCCACAAGGAAGGTATGGGTATATTGCATTAAGCATAAGTCTGACGTCTTTGATACATTTAAGAAATGGAAAGCACTTGCTGAGAATGAATGTGTTTTAAATTGAAATGTCAGAGATCTGATAATGGCGGTGAGTATTGCAGTAAGAAATTTGATGATTACTATTCCTTTAATAGGATTTGTAGACAGAAAACATTTCCTAAGACTCCGCAACAAAATGGTGTTACTGAGAGGATGAATAGAACAATAATGGAGTGTGCACGGTCAATGAGATTACATGAGGGGCTACCTCTTCAGCTTTTGGCAGAGGCCATAGATACTTCTAAGGACTTAATCAACCATGTGCCTTCGAGTGCATTAGATGGAGTAATTCCTGAAGCATCCTGGACCAGGAAAGAGGTATACCTTTCTTTTTTAAGAGTATTTGGTTTAGAGGCATTTGTGCATGTTAATAAAAAAAACAGAAAAAAATTAGATTCGAAATCCAAATGTCATACATTCATAGGCTATGGCTCAAATGGTGATTATGGATTTATTTTTTGGGATCTAGATGAATCTAAGATAATTAGGATTCATGATGTTGTTTGGCATGAAAATAAAATGTACAAGGATCAGGTATCAAAAGCAAGAGAATGGGAGGATATGCTCCTAAATTGAACTCTGTGGAATTCCACCAAAGGTACCGATATTGGTCTTGTAGTCGAGCATGATATGAGTGTCCAAAATCTCTGTCAGAATCAAGAAAGAGCGAAAATATGTCCGACTCTCATCTGGAAGAAGGTACAACTATGGTAGACCTGAATGCTTAATTAAATTACTAGTATTTTTTGGTCTAGAGATAAGATATTGATCGGAAGGTGGGTGAAATAAATGTACAAGGATCAGGTATAGGATGACAAAAACGCCAAAGGAAGAATTGGTTGAGGATATCAGGTATAGGATGACAAAAAGCCCAAGGAAGAATTGGTTGAGGATATAGCTCCTAAATTGAACTCTCGGGTGGAAAAATCCACCAAAAGGTTACGATATTGACAGTCTTGTAGGTCGAGCATGATATTGAGTGTCAGCATCAGCATCTCTGTCAGAAATTCAAGAAAATGATTAGCAAGAAAATAATGATCCCGTGACATCCTCATCTTTGGTAAGAAGGTCACAACGTATTGGTAGACCTGAAATATTTTCCCCTGCTTTATATTAATTATTACTAACATTATGGATTTATTTTTTGGGATCTAGATGAATCTAAGATAATTAGGATTCGTGATGTTGTGTGGCGTGAAAATAAAATGTACAAGGATCAGGTATAGGATGACAAAAAGCCCAAGGAAGAATTGGTTGAGCATATAGCTCCTAAAATTGAACTCTCGGGTGGAAAATATCCACCAACAGGTACCGAGATTGACAGTCTTGTAGGTCGAGCATGATATTGAGTGTCAGCATCGGCATCTCTGTCAGAAATTTAAGAAAATGATTAGCAAGAAAATAATGATCCCGTGACATCCTCATCTTTGGTAAGAAGGTCACAACGTATTGGTAGACCTGAAATATTTTCCCCTGCTTTATATTAATTATTACTAACAGATAGTGGTGATCCAGAGATCTTTGATGAGGAAATACAGGTGGAGTCCACTCAGGAGTGGGAACATGGCACGAATGAGGAGATGGACTCCCTGGAGAAGAACCAAACATGGGATCTAGTCAAATTGTCGGCTTGGAAGAGATTACAACAAAACAAATGGGTCTATCATGTGAAATAATAAGGTGAATAGAAAAGGTACAAAGTAAGGCTTGTAGTGAAGGGGTATAAACAAAAGAAAGTTATCAATTTGATTAAATTTTCTCCTGTTGTAAAGATGTCTTCCATTTGTACTGTATTAAGTTTAGTTGATGTTGAATATTTACACTTAGAGCAAATTGATGTCAAGACGACATTTCTCCATGGTGACTTGGAGGATGAGATTTATATGTAGAAACCACTTGGATATGAGGTGAATGGTAAGGAGAAATTGGTTTGCAGGTTGAAGAAGAGCCTATACGGGCTCAAGAAAGCTCCCCGGTAATGGTATCTAAAGTTTGATAGTTTTATTCTTGAGCATGGTTTTACTAGATGTCAATCAGATCATTGTGTATACTTTAAACGGTTGGATATTGGGAGCTACATTATTCTTCTATTATATGTAGATGATATGTTTGTAGCAAGGTCTAATATGCAGGAAATTGCAAAGTTTAAGGAAAAGCCTACACAAACATTTGCAATGAATGATTTGGGTGCAACAAAGAAAATCCTTGGTATACAAATCAAGAGGGACAAAAAAATAATAAATTGGTGTTGTCTTAGGAGGACTATGTAAAAAAGGTGTTAGAAAGGTTTCAAATGCAGAATGTGAAATTAGTTAGTACACCATTGGCTAGGCATTTTATATTAAGCAAAGATAAATGCCCAATAACACAAGAGGAAAAATATTATATGGCACGGTTTCCTTATTCTTCAGCAGTTGGGGGCCTTATGTATGCCATGGTTTGTACCAGGCTAGACATTTCCCAAGAAGTGGGATTTTTTAGTAGGTATATGGAAAATTCAGGTAAAGCACACTGGAAGGCATTCCAATGGATTCTCAGGTATTTAAGAAGGACCACTAGTAGGAACTTGTGCTTCAAAGGGTCAGATTATACTTTACAGGGATTTGAAGATTCAGATATGGAAGGAGATATGGATAGAAGAAGGAACACTATCAAATACATGTTTACAGTTGGTGGTGACACAGTGAGTTGGATCTCAAAGTTACAGAAGGTAGTTGCCCTATCTACTACAGAGGCATAATATGTTGCAGTGACTGAGGAAAGTAAGGAAATGTTATGGATGAGCAGGTTCATGGAGGAGTTGGGTAAGAAGCAAGGGGATTGTAAGTTACACAGTGATATTCAAAGTGTAATTAACCTAGAAAATAACTCAGCCTCCCATTCAAGAACAAAACACATTCAGCTAAGATATCACTTCATATGACAAGTGTTGGAGGATGGGTAGCTTACGTTAGTGAAGATTCATACAGATGATAGTATTGTTGATATGTTTACTAAGCCAATGAAAAAGGAGAATTTGAATTTGCATTCAACTTCTGTGGGTATTCAAGATTGATTCTTTTGGTTTGGCCTTGGAGTTGTGCCGGGGAGACATGTGGAGGTTTCCGCTGCCTTTCCCAGACCTAGAAAAAAAATTTATGCGGCCAAACCATATTGATGCATAAAAAATCCGTCCTCCATTTGTTTGCCATGATTAGTCCCTTCCTTAGTCGAGGATCACTTAAAAGTTCAGAAAAAAAAAAATTCGTTCCTCTATCCATATGAAAAAATATGTAACCTAGGTAAAAACTCTTGTTTTTTCCCTTCTTTACATTTTCCACAGTCATGTTTTGTTGTCCCTATCATTTTTGTCCCAAATATCTATGGAAATGTAATTAGATTTGGTTTTTTGGATCTTATTTGGTCCTTATATCATTTCCAAATTCACTATCTTGAAAGAAATATTCATTTTCAGGCTCAAATGGTGTTTTTCCTGCATATTATGGTTTGACGAGTGTGTTTTTCCCCATCAAATTTACATCTCAACATCTGTGGAAACATGGCCCTTTCTAGTTGGATGTGGCTTGGTGAGGCATTATGAAAAATTTAAGGCTCACTTCAACTCAAAGCTTGTCCATGTGAAGGGTTGGTGCTCATCTAGAAATTCATCTTTTGGTTTGGCCTTGGAGTTGTGCCGGGGAGACACGTGGAGGTTTCCACTGCCTTTCCCAGACTTAGAAATTTTTTTCATGTGGCCAGCACAGTTTTAGTGGACCATGGACACGTGAAGGGTCAGCGCTGATTTGAGGATCCACCTCAGGGTCCCACCTTAACAATTGTGATAGGGAGACACGTGGAGGCTTCCATTGGCTCTGCTATATACTTAAACTTTTCAAAGCAATTTTCTAAGGCATGGGACACATGGAGGGACCGCACCAGTTTGGGGACTAGCCCCTAATTTTTATTTTGAAGAAGTGCAAGGAGGACACTTGGAGGCTTCCACTGACTCTTTTTTATTCTGAGACTTTTCAAAGGCCAAAAGGCATTTTTCTTGGGCCTAGGGCATGTGGAAGGCCCGCGCTTTTTTGGAAACTTTCCCCTGTACTTCTACTTTGCAGTTGCACCAAGGAAACACGTGGATGGCTCTAATCTAAAGTTGAGAAGGGGAAAAATCAACAGTTACTGTGCATTATTTCACCTATTTTGCCACCATTTTTGTTCCAAGACTCCTAGAGATGTGAATAAGCAATGTTTTTCATCATTTTTGATGAAATTCCTTGTCATTTTTGTCTACAAAGTGCCATTGAATGGATTTAGAACTTAATTTGTGAGTCTGAGAATTGTTAAGGTCGATGTTTTGAAGTTGGAATTTCTTGAGCCCTTGTAAAAATATGAATTACCAGAGAAGATGGATGTGGGACAAAGTTACAAAGGAAAGAGAGGGAAAAGGATGAAATGATGAACGTTACAGATGTAAAATATGAAAGAGGTGTTGCCTTTAGAGTGAAAAGGATTACCTATCAGATCCAATTGTACAGAGCTTCTAGAGAATGATTAAAATGGGGATTTCTCACATGACAGAATCGGAATGATTAGAATAACTGCCAAAAATTTGTGGCATGACATCCTAGTCATTAGTCGAGGGTTTAAGAAATGTGATCAATTCATAATCGGTCCACCTGGCAAATTTTAGATTTTAATTTGTTAAACGTCACTTTCTGAGGAAAATTGGTAACGAGAAAAGGTCCATTAAATATTCTTCTTTTTAGGGGGGAAATTTGGGATGAGTGAGCGAGTGAAATGTATAAATGCAATGAGAATACTCTTGCAAATGATCAGGGTTTTAATTCTTAAGAGAAATTTTGAGAAAGTCGTCTTCTTGAGAGAAAAATTTGAGATACTTGGTAAATTCCTTCTGTGTTAGATTTTCTATCATGTCAAGTTAGTTGTAGATGTATAGCCATTGACGAGCACTGAGATTGCTCTGGAATCTTTCCGCTGTTGATGAATCTAAGAAATTTTGAAATTAATTTGTGTTCAATCTCTAGAAATTTGTGTCTGCTTTGTTTCAGAATGTATGCAAATGGTTTCTTTTGTTCCTATTGCAATCTTACATTGAAATGTCTATGAAATCACACAGGATCTTGTCCCTATGACAATTTAGTGGCATTTGCAATTTCATTTCAATAATAGCCTTCATCTTGTGATGAGATAAAGAAATTTAAAATCCCTACACTATCATTTGTTTATAAATATTGTTTGTAAGTATTTGGGTGTACCTTAGGCATGATTGATCAGATATTTTTGTGTTTAATTGAGTCTTTTAACTCGAGCCTTCGTGCTAGATTCTCAAATATTGTGTGAAAACATGTTGATCTAGGCCTCCATTGAAGCACACCTTTTGGTTAAAGGAATGTCTTAACTATTCTGAAGCTTTATGTTGTTGAGTTCTCCATTGTTGTGAAGTGTCTCAGAGATCTGGTATAATCAACTTTATCTTGCTTAATCTCCCACCAAAATTATTCAAAAAATGATGAATCCATCCTGAACTACCTCTGTTTGTCCTATATATCAACAAAGGAACAAAATATATTTACTAAAATATGTAGAACAATCAGGATTTCTTAATGTCTTCAGTAACCTTAGCCTTGTGTTGAAAATATCTCCATATTTTAGAAGTGACAACTCTTGAGAGTTAAATTATGGAGTATTGACTGTATTTTCTCAAGTTTTTCTTCATAAAATTTATGCAAAAGAAGGATATCTCCATCTCCTTAATCAAATAGAGGTTACACTATGGGTCCTCTCACACTGGTCGAAAGGCACTGCCTAAAGTAGTGAGGATAGGTCACATCCTCTTGAAGGTGTTATCCATCTCTCCATAAATATCAGTAACAAAGGGCCAGTTAGATCTCATACCTAGCTACAAAATGACACACATCATGATCTATATTTCTCTAAGCTCCATGTTGAATCTGTGATGTTTCTTGGCTTGAAAGGGAGAACAAATTTGGATACCAACACGTGTGGCTCCACTACCAGGGAAATGAAGTTGTGTGCAAAGTTTGAACACCATCAACAATGCATATAGACCCTAGTAATGCTTCTTACAAATTTTATAGTGCAAATACATTGCTAAAAAATCATTATCTGTTCAGATCTGTAAGAATTGTTCAAAGTTGTAAGTTTTGAGTGTAATATTTCCAGCTTATATAGTTATTTCACTAAATTTTGTATCATCATTGATAAATTTGGGTAGAAGAAGAGCAGATCTTGTAAGCTTTGCATGAATCTGGTATTTCCATACATTTGATAGGTCTTTCATAGTGCATTTGCAAAAACTAAGGTGAAAATATTTAGTGGTGACTCTGTGTTGTTTAAATTCTTAATAAATATCAGTGTCTTAAACATATATCAAGTAAGATTTGTCATTAACCTCTGAAAATCTTGAAGGAAGAATATCTTTCTTAGCCAAAGACCCTAGTAGAAGGTTGTTTCCAGAGTTGGGAAATTTTAATTCAAAAGGAAGAATAATTTGGAAGGTTGTTGAAGATCAAGCATCAAGAAAAGAGATCTCCATTGCTGAAACTAATTAATCTGTGATTGAAGATTGTAATACTTCCTTAAGTGCTTCTAAATTAGGTAGTCTCTTTGTTGAATTGAATTCTCCATCTCGAGAGGGTCATTCTTTTGTATTTGAATTTTTTTTTTCTCAATCTTCCCCTGTATCTTCCAAATTTGATAGATTTTTCCAAGAAACAAAGCCTTTAGAGGGAAATCATTATGATAATTGCATCCCTATACCACACAGAATTCTCACTCCTCATCAGTTTGCATCTCCTCCAAGGTCACCTCCTCAAAATAATATGGCTCAGCCTCCACCCAGACCTCCATTTATTGTTAATACTTTTGGTCCCATCAATTTTAGAGGTATGAATGGATATCCAAATGTTGTGTGACAAGATGTAAGAAATAGATTGCCTAAGTTTCAAGGAAATAATGCAATCACTGGTGATCAGTACTTGAAGATATTTTTCAATATGATGGAGGACTTTGAAATAGAAGTTGAGGATGTGTATATTAAATTGTTTATCCATACTCTAGAAGAAGATGTAAGGGACTAGTATAAATCTTAGCCAGATAATTCCATTGATTATTGGACAGAGATGAAGATTACTTTTAGACTACAGTATGGAGATAAAATGAACTCTAGGTTTATTTTATCAGAATTTGAAAATATAAAAATAATCCTAATGAATTAGTGCATGACTTCAATACAAGGTTCAATAAAACCCTAAATAGGCTACCTATGATCCTCAGGCCAAGTGATGTTTCTTGTTTAATAAATTATTTAGATGCATTTGATAAGAAAGTTGCCTATTATTTAAGAGACAATAACCCAACAACATTGAGGCAAGCCTTTACTATGGCTCTGCAAATTGAGAGAAAAATTAAAGTAGTTAGTAAACCTCCTAAGAGGGAGGGTGTTAAACTAATTAACCTAGAGAAGCCTCAATCAAGTAAGGTTGTGGATCTTGAGGAAGTTTTAAATACTTTGGCTGGAGCTGTTAAGGAAATATCCTATACAAGCTGGCCAGAGGTAGAGAAGGGGATTGGACAAGGTTCCCAAGGTCAGCATAAAGCACAAGTTCAAGAAAGATTTTCAAATCATCCTATGGGTGATCAAATATCTGATGACAGAGGCAAAGGACTCGTGGGATCAGGGAATAAACAACCCCAACCCCGGGAAAACAAATTGGTCCCTGATCCTTTAGCTTCCAAAGTTGTTGTTGTTAATTGTTTCTTGCCACATTCTCCATGTGTTGTTGAAAGGGGAGTTGAGGAAGAACCTAATGATGATGCATGCATGATGGATTCCTCTACAAGTTCACAACAGGGATTAACCTCAACTGAGCTGATGAGTTCTAGAACTGTTAAAGATTTCTAGGATTTCATTCACTGGGTATTACCTCTTCCTCCCACTCATACTTCTGAAATTGATATGGTGCAAGATTTTGAATTACCTGATAATGATTTTGAGTACTTACGGGAATTAATGATTAAGAAGTATGATGGAGGAATCCCTTTTGAGGAGGATAAGCAGTTGTTAATGAATGTTGTGGTTGGCCATGAAAAAGAATATAATACCAGGAGTAAGGTTACCAAATGGGCAAGGCCTCAGGCCAAACCAAAAATTCTAGTGCTTACCAATATCCCAAAAGAAAATCCAAAGAAAGATGCATCTAGAAAATGCCTTGTTGTCTTAAGTAGAAATTGTGTTCCTCCCCATGCCCATACTTTAAAAAATCCTATGTCATCAGATGAATTTGTAAATCTTCCTCCTAACACTACATTACCCAAATATGATCCTTGTGACATAGCCCAAATTTTTGTTCCTATTGTTGAATTGCTTATAATCCCTGAGAATAGGAACAAAGCATTCAAATATTTTTGTTTTAGAGAAGAAAATTTCACCCAAGGCATAAATATTGAGATTCCTCCTACCATTATAGAGTTGAAAAAACCCCAAGTACTGGAGGAACTAGGTGAGCCACCTAAAGTGTAATTGGGAACATCCTTGGTTGAGTCTCAGCTGAAGGTGGATCCATTTTTCACTACTTTGATTATTAAGGATAAGTTGTTACACAACTGTAAGTTTGATTCTGGAGCATCATGTAATGTTATGACTCTTGAGGTCATGTATGAGTTGGATCTCAAAGTAACAGCAACTTATGGTAAGTGTACTGCAATAGATTCTAGAGAGGTGCCAGTTGTAGGATGTGTAAAAGGTTTGGTGGTACAACTTGCAACTTATCCGGGTAAGAACTTGAAACTTGATGTTGTTATTGTTGATTACCATGCAAAATGGGGCTTTTTGTTATCAACAAAATGGGTTACAAGTGTTGGTGGAAGTGTTCATATGGATATGTCTTTTGCCACCATTCCAATTGAAGGTAGCCTTGTGAAGTTAGCTGGTGAAAATAAAATGTTATATCTTATTGAGGACCCCAATATTGCTTCTCATGAAGTATTACATGCAGATATTGATATTAATAACTACGTGAGCTATGTTGCTTTTAAGGAATATGAAATTGATCAATGCAGGTATCATGAGCAGGATGATTTTCCTGAGACTTTGATGTTTGATGCATCCTCGAAGGATGTTAAAAAAACTTAACCCAAGCACAAAGGATAAGCCTGAAAAAATGTGGTCAGATAGCGATTTGGGTGGAAAAGAGAGATAATCATATGACTAGCTGTTAAAGACATATCAGAATTGCTTAGCATGGTCATATCCATAATGGCAAGCACTTGAAAATTTTCCTTGATTATTTTCTTTAAATCAGGATGCTCACCATTATACAGTGTATAGTCTTCTGGTTTCTTTCTACTTTCATGTTTTTCTATTTTTGTTTGTCCTAGTCCTTGGCAGCTATTTTGTTGGTTTCTCAGTTCATCCTTTGGGGAGTTGGTTCTTATTGTTCTGCTCTGCAAGATTATTCTTTGACTTTGTTCCCTAATGGTTCATTTTTTACACTCGGTCTACTATTTGTTCTTGTGGTACTCATAGAGAATTCCCATCTCCGAGTCAGAGCTAATGTTGGTGCTCAATCTGATCTCACCCTGTTTGTCCTTAAAGTTCTTCAGTTTGCAGGCTATGTCATCTTCTCTATCTCCCCGTATTGATGCATAAAAACTTTTTCCTCCATTTAGTTTCCATGATCATTCCCTTCCTTGGTCAAGGATCACTTAAAAGTCTAGGATTTTTTTTTCGGTCCTCTGTCCATATGAAAGAATTTGTAACTTGGGTGAAAACTCGGGTTTTTTCCCTTCTTTCCATTTTTCACACTCATGTTTTGTTTTCCCTGTCATTTTTGTCCCAAATATTTGTGGAAATGTGATTGGATGCAGCTCAGTGGATCATATTTGGGCCTTATATCATTTCTAAATTATGTTTTAAAAGAAAGATTCATTTTCGGACTCAAATGGTGTTTTTCTTGCATTTTACGGTTTGACGGGTGTGTTTTCCCCATCAAATTTACATCTCAATATCTGTGGAAACGTGGCCCTTTCTAGTTGGATGTGACTTGGTGAGGCACTTTGAAAACTCTAAGACTCACTTCAACTTAAAGCTTGTCCATGTGAAGGGTCAGCTCTCATCTGCAAATTCATCTTTTGGTTTGGCCTTAGAGTTGTGTCGAGGAGACATGTGAAGGTTTCCGTTGCCTTTCCCAAACTTAGACAAATTTTTCATGCAGCTGGTATAGTTTTGGTGGACCATGGACATGTGGAGGGTCTGCGCTCATTTGAGGATCTTCCTCAGGGTCCCACCTTAATAATTACGACAGGGAGACATGTGGAGGCTTCTGTTTCTTTTGCTCTATACTTAAACTTTTTAAAGGAATTTTCTAAGGCCTGGGACACGTGGAGGGACCGCGCCTATTTGGGGACCAGACCCTAATTTTTATTTTGAAGAAGTGCTAGGAGGACACTTGGAGGCTTCCGTTCTCTCTTCCCTTGCTTGGAATTTTCAATGGCCAAGGAAAACAACCTCAGACCCTAGACACATGGCGCCTTTTACTGATCCTTCAACTTTTTGAACAACTCTGTCGAACTAAGACACATGGTGAGCCCACACTTGTTTGGGGTCTCTGATTTTTGTGACCATTTCAAAGTGTTCCATTGAGACAAGTGGAGGCTTCCACTAACTCCTTTTTACACTGAGACTTTTTAAAGGCCAAAAGGCATTTTTCTTGGGCCTAGGGCACGTGGAAGGCCTGCGCTTGTTTGGAAACTTGCCCCTGTACTTCTCATTTGCAGTTGCAGCAAGGAAACACATGGATGGATATAAAATAAAGTAGATAAGGGGAAGAATCAAGGATTGCTATGCATTTCACCTATTTTTCCACCATTTTTGCTCCAAGACTCCTAGAGATGCAAATAAGAACTATTTTTCATCATTTTTGATGAAATTCCTGGTCGTTTTTGTCTACAAAGTGCCATTGAATGGATTTAGAACTTAATTTGTGAGTCTGAGAAGTGTTAAGGTCAATATTTTGAAGTTGGAATTTCTTGAGAACTTGTAAAAATGTGAATTACCAGAGAATATGGATGCAGGACAAAGTTACAGAGGAAAGAGAAGGAAAAGGATGAAATTATGAAGGTTACAGGCAAAAATGATGAAAAATGTGTTTCCTCGAGAGTGAAAAGGATTACCTTTCAGATCCAGCTGTACAGAGCCTCCAGAGAATGATTAAAATGGGGATTTCTTGCATGACAAAATTAGAATGATTAGAAGGACTTCCAAAAAGATACGGCATGGCATCCTAGTAATTGGTCGAGGGTTTGAGAAATGTGATCAATTCATAATTGGTCCACCTGGTAGATTTTGGATGTGAATTTGTTAAACGTCGCTTTCTGAGGAAAATTGGTAACAAGCAAAAGTCCCTTGAATATTATTCTTTTTGGGGGAAAATTTGTGATGAGTGAGCGAGTGAAATGTATAAATGTAATTAGAATACTCTTGTAAATGGTTGGGGGTTGAATTCTTAAGAGAAAATTTGAGAAATTCGTCTTCCTGAGAGACAAATCTGAGATACCTGGTGAATTCCTTCTGTGTTAGATTTTCTATCATGTCAAGTTGGTTGCAGATGTATAGCCATTAATGAGAACTAATATTTATTTGGAATCTTTCCCCTGTTGATGAATCTAAGCAATTTTGAAATTATTTTGTGTTCAATCTCTAGCATTTTGTGTGTGCTTTGTTTCAGAATGTCTGCAAATGGTTTCTTTTGTTCCTATTACAATATTACATTGAAATATTTATGGAATAACACAGTATCTCATCCCTATGACAATTTAGTGGCATTTGCAATTTCATTTCAAGAATATCCTTCATCCTATGTTTAGATAAAAAAGTTAAAATCACTCCACTGGAATTTTTTGATAAAGTTTGTCTGTAAGCCTTTGGGTTTACCTTAGGCGTGATTGATCAGATATTTAGGTGTTTAATTGAGTCTTTTAACTCAAGCCTTTGTGCTAGATTCTCAAAGATTATGTAAAAACATGTTGATTTGGGCCTCCATTGAAGCACACCTTCTGGTTGAAGGAACGTCTTAACTATTCTAAAGCATTCTATTGTTGAGTCGTCCATTATTGTGAAGTTTCTCAAAGATCTGCAATAATCAACTTTATCCTGCTTAATATCCCACCAAAATTATTCAAAAAACCATGAATCCATCCTAAACTACCCCTGTATTCCTTGTATATCAACAAAGTAACAAAATCTATTTACTAAAATATGTAGAACAATCAGGATTTCTTAATGTCTTCCATAACCTTAGCCTTGTGTTGAAAATATCTCCATCTTTTATAAGTGACATCTCTTAAGAGTTAATTATGAAGTATTGAGTGTATTTTCCCAAGGTTGTCTTCAAAAAAATTGTTCAAAATGAGAATATCTCCATCTTCTTCATCAAACAGAGGTTACACTATGAGTCATGTCACCTTAGTCGAAAGGCACAGCCTAAAGTAGTGAGGACAAGTCAAATCCTCTTGAAGGTGATATCCATCTCTCCAAAAATCTAAGTAACAAAGGGTCAGTTAGATCTCATCCTTGGATACAAAATGACACACATCATGATGTATCTGTCTCTAAACTCCATGTTGAAGATGTGATGTTTCTCATCTTGAAAGTGAGAACAAATTTGGATTAAAATCAGAAGAAGAGGAAATGTTTGGATTAGAATTAGAAGAAGAGTGGGGGGAACTTGAATAATAATTTAGATCAGAAGTGTCCAAACCATACCACCAAATATGAGATCAAGGTTGTGTTAGTGTGGAATCACAACACCACTAAATGGCCTGGGTGTGAAGTGGGGCATTTAGTGTGATTGCACAACATTGGACCATCTCTCAAGCTATGGGACTTGCAAAACTTGAGATGGAACTCTAGAGAAATCTAGTTATTGCTTTCTAATCTACCTTCCACAAGCTAGTCCAGTGCAGGAAGAACCTATTCTATCCTAATCTAACCATTCTAAGGGGACAAAGAGAGAGAGAGGGGGGGGTGAAAGAGCCTACACTAAGTAGTGATACACTAGAAAAGGAAGTGGTTGAATCACAGACCTGACCACCTGAAGTGGAGAGAGGTGAGAAGAAGAGAGGGTGGACAGAATGCACCACGGACCAAAGATAGATTTCACATAGATGCCACTTCAAATCCCATTAAACATAGCTCCCATGACCTGTAACGGACATTAGAATATGCGCAATATACCCTGCAATGATGATAGGTAAGAAGAGACAACAAAAAAAGCCAAGGAAGGTTAGATGCATCATGAAACAAATTTTATTGCTCCAAAATGTTACATAATATATCATCAGTGAGAAAGAGGAAAGAAAATGCCATTACAAAGCAATGGTAGGAGGCTTAGACTCCACATTCTACCATAAGGAAGAAAGAGAGAGAGGGTAGAGGAGAAACAATGACCAACCCTTGAATATGCCCCTATGTTACAATATATAGGAAGAATAAGAGCAAGAAGAGGGAAGAATTAGAATCCTTCTTCAACCACCTAGAGATACACATTGAATCCTACTTTGAAATATCACCACTATCAATCAATGCCTTTCTCAAATCCACCCCAAATTTGTCATGTCTTGTAACACATTGAACAAACTGTTATATTTATCTTTGCATTACAAGCGTTGGCATGTGATTTTCTTAAATTAGATGTGTTTCCTTGATGGTTGAAAATCATACTTATTATCGATAAATCATCTCTGCTCTTGGATTCATTGGACTAAAATTATATGGCTTTTAGGAATCCATTTTCACTTCTTGTTGATAAGCTGCAATCAGATTTTTTTAAGAGTTGCAAACTTATCTCTTTTGACTAACTCATTCTTGGATCAATTTCAGTGATGTAAGGAATGTTTTAAATCTTCTTAATAGAATGAATGGTAAACTGACATTCATTGGTTAAAATACATCATGGACTAAACTTGTATTTGTTGCAAATTCTTTATTATCTTGAAAGACCATGCCTGCATTCTGTCTTGTGTGGTGCTCGGCTCTTATCGATTGACCTTTGCAGGGTGCTTAATGGTGTTAAGGGAAATAGAAACCTGCTTTAGGATTCTTGAGAAAGAGAGAATATAACATTTCCTATATCTAATAAAATCTATCCTAAAGGGATTCGAGACTCAGGTAAATTTTCCTAACTCTTTCTACACCACTCTAGGTGGGATGACATCCTAACCTAAGTTGTTAATACTAAGTTAGTATGTAGGGAAATAACATAAGGGATGCTAAGTTATTTCTAACCTATTTCCTAATACTATTTGGTTTAGCTATGTCCTAACCTAAGGTGGCAATATATTTGATTGAAGGTTATATCCTAAGGTTATAATTTTAAGTTAACCTAAGATCTAGCTTAAGCAAATTGAATCTATCCTAAACTAATGGGTTTGAAAGGGAACCTAAGGTTTGATTGGTAAGTGGGAGCTAAGCAGTGGTTCATAAGCTTTGAATGAGATGTGATTTTGATTTTATTTGGTATTAAGGCATGGAAGTACTACCAATTCGGTAGGGGCTAGTTAAAGTTTAGTGGAACCTACGTGGAGGCATCACTAAGTTTGGAAATGCATGTGGAAATTCAATTTGGTCTTGCCAACTTTAGATGGTAGTGGAAAGGAGAGATAGGTGGGAATATGCAATTTAATGTCATTAATTCACCTCGGTCTTGGCAATCAAACCGTCTTGGAAGGCATGCTGGTGGATTTGTTGGGGGTTGTTTTGTTTTGCATGCTTCACAATTTTTTCTCTTCATGCAGCTATCTGCTTCTTCGAACCAGCAGTTTGATCTGCACTTTTTGGATATTTTCAATTTCTCTGATCTATTTTAAATTCGAGAAAAGTATATAAGGCATTGTGGAAAAAAATTATGGTTGGTTTATCTTTCTTGGAGAAAAGAGGTTTTGGAAACTCAGCTGGAAGTCTTCTTCGAATCGGCAGAAGCACTATCAGGAATGATAGGCTCTACGCATTAATATTTCTTGCTTTCTTCTAAATGATTCATTAAAACAATTCTGATCATTGGAAATATATATTTGCATGATGTATCTGTTAGGGAATAAGGGATAAAATATGTGGAATAATCCCTTACAGAATCGCAACAGTAGAAACTAATATGTAGAAAATATTACAGATCTCAAATAAAAGTGCAGAATAAATAACACAACACAGAGAGACAAGATTTAACATGGTTCACCCAATTTGGGCTACGTCCACCAAGAATCACTTGCTCATATTTTATTACAAGCCTCCACTCTCTCAATACAATACCCAGATCCATTTGGATCTATGCTCAACAAACTCTATAGAATTCACACCCGAATTCAAAGCACATCTACAATACATTTTCTTATCTATGTATCATATGCATAATACCATATAAATAGACAATTGCTTAAGCAGTTTGATACAAAACCATGAGTATCAAAACCATGGGAAAAAACTGTGGGTATATAAACTATGGGCAAAAAACCGTGGGTATCAAAACAATGGGTACCCAAAAACCATGGGCCCAAAAACAGCCCATAAAGGTTACCCATTACCCATGGGTTAATAAACCACCCATGAAAATTTTCTTTGGGGGCTTCACCCCCAAACCCCCCTGACCCGCTCACCGGTGAGCAGGACCGTGCCATAAAAATACCCGAGAGTAACATATAGAAGGTGTACCACACTCTAACATGAAAATAGGCTCCACAAACATAACAATCTCCCACTTGGAGAATGATTTCCACTGAGCAAGCTTCTTAACCCTTCACTATCATCTATGAAGGCCAACCAAAGCTGAACATAGCTTTAGTTTATCCCTTGTGACCACCTTGGTCATCATGTCTGTAGGATTCTGACTAGTATGAATCTTCTCCAACTTCAACTTATCTTCCTCCAAAGTTGTCCTAATGAAGTGATATCTCAACTGTATCTGCTTCGTCGTGGAGTGGAAAGCAGAATTCTTAGCTAGGTGTATAGCACTCTAACTATCACTATGAATCTTACATTCCTTCTGATTATGCCCCAACTCCTCAAGTAATTGCTGTAACCAATTCATCTCTTTGCTTGCCTCTATGGCAGCAACATACTCAGCCTCCATGGTTGACAAAGCCACCAACTTCTGTAGTCGTGAAATCCAGCTCACTGCTGTCCCACCTACACTGTAAATATAACCTTTCATGCTCCTCCTACTGTCTACATCTCTAGCCATGTTTGAATCTACATAACCAAGTAAAGTGGTGTCTAATCCACTGTAGCACAAAACTAACCCCATGGTCCATCTCAAATACCGAAGGATCCACTTTACTGCTTTCCAATGCTCTTTACCTGGATCACTCATAAATATACTCACATCTCCCACTACATGGGCAATATCAGGCCTAGTGCACACCATAGCATACATCAAAACTACCAAACTACTGATGAGTAAGGTACCTTGGACATTTGGTTTCTTTCCTACTCTGTCTTGGGACACTGCTCCTTTGATAACTTAAAATGGCCTGCCAAAGGAGTCCCAACCGGTTTAGCATCCTGCATGTTAAACCTATTGAATACCTTCTTAATATACTCTTCTTGAGATAAATTCAGCTTCCATTCCTTCCTATCCTGAGTTATCCTCATACCAAGGATTTGTTTGGCTTCCCCCAAATCCTTCATATCAAAGGATTCACTTAGCTGTTTCTTGAGTACTTTTATTTCCTAGATGTTTTTACCTGCAACCAACATGTCATCAACATATAAACATAGGATAATATAACTTCCATCCTAAAATTTCTTTGTATACACGCAATGGTCAGAATGACATCTAATATAACCTTGCTCCATCATGAAGCTATTAAACTTCTTATACCATTG
This sequence comes from Taxus chinensis, assembly GCA_019776745.2. Taxonomy (NCBI): domain Eukaryota; kingdom Viridiplantae; phylum Streptophyta; class Pinopsida; order Cupressales; family Taxaceae; genus Taxus; species Taxus chinensis. Next base: position 396,649,162 of record CM034156.1, on the reverse strand, counting down.
ACGTGGAGCTTGTTTCAAGCCATACAAGCTCTTCTTCAGTTTACACACCATCTCCTCTTTACCTTTGACCTCATAGCCCTATGGTTGCTGCATATATAGTTCCTCCTCCAAATCACCATGGAGAAATGCAGTCTTTACATCTAACTGTTCTAAGTGCAAGTCTTTTGTTGCCACTATTCCAAGAACAGTTCTAATAGAAGTCATTTTTACTACAGGAGAAAATATCTCATCAAAATATATACCTTGTTTCTGTGCAAACCCCTTGACCACCAACCGGGCCTTATATCTTTTCTTTCCTCCTTCTTCGTCTTTAACTCTGTACGCCCACTTGTTCTGCAATGCTCTTTTTCCTTTTGGTAGCTTCATTAAATACCATGTCTGGTTCTCCATGAGAGACTTATTCTCGTCATCCATGGATTTCTCCCACTTCTTACTGGCATCTACCTACATTGCTTCATCAAAGCTCTCTGCCTCTCCACTATCAGTGAGTAATAAATAATAAAGAGAAGGAGAAAAACATTCAGGTTCTTTTCTTACCCTAGAAGACCTCCTCACTGTAGGAGTTTGGGGTTCATGTTGATTCGGTTCCTGAAATGATTCATGGGTCACTGTCCCATCCGGAAGATCCTCTACCACTGTATATTCTTTCTTGGATTCTTCTCTGTTTTCCTGCAACTATTACTTATACATGACTTTCTCATTAAAGACCACATCCCTAGACTGAATTATTTTCTTCTCCTTAATACTCCAACATTTAAATCCAAAGTCATCACCACCATAACAAATGAAAGTACATTTTTCTTATTTAGCCTCTAGCTTGGTCCTATCATCCTTGTCTATATGAACAAACACCTCACATCCAAAGAATCTAAGAAATGAATAATCAAATTTCTTACCATACCAAGCCTCCTCAGGTATGCCTCCATCCAAGGCACTTGAGGGTCCTATATTTATCAAGTACACAGCTGTGCTCACCGCTTCTACCCAAAAAGAAAGAGGCAGTCCTACATGTAACCTCATGCTCCTAGCACATTCCATTATTGTTATGTTCATCCTTTCTGATACCACATCCTATTGCAGAGTTCCTGGAACCATATTTTTCTTGTGGATTCCATTCTTAGAATAGTAATCATTCAATTCATTGCTATAATACTCCCCTCCATTATCTAACCTGAGACATTTTAGCTGAAGACCTATTTCATTCTCTACCAAGGATTTCCATTTAACAAAAGTTTCAAATACATCAGATTTGTTTCTAATACAATAAACCCAAACTTTCCGTGTTGCATCATCAATAAAAGTAACATAATAACTTGAACTCCCAAGAGATGATACCTGAGCTAGCCCCCACACATCAGAATGCACCAACTCTAACTTACTCTCTTTCTTTGTAGGTCCAACCTTAAGAAAAATTACTCACTTATGTTTCCCATATATGCAGTCCTCACAAAACTCCAAACCTATTTTTGTATATCCAGGAAAATTATTCTTTATGATGTCCATGCCCTTATGGATCATATGACCGAGCCTATAGTGCCATAATGTTGTATCTGCATCTAAAGCCACAAGATTACAATCATTAGTACTATCAGTGGATAAATACAAGGTTCCAACCTTCTTACCTCTTGCCACCACAAGAGCACCCTTGGTAACCTTCCAAGAGTTAGCTGTAAATATCACAGTACAACCATCACTTCCCAATTGCCCTGCCGATATCAAATTTCTCCTTAATGTAGACACATGTCTGACATCCTTCAATAGCCATGTATTCCCATTCTACATCTTAACCTGAATAGAACCTTTTCCAACTATACTACAAGGCTCATCATCACCAAGAAAAACATGCCTGAAATCCCCTTGAACATAATCAACAAAATAATGCCTATGTGGAGTAGCATGAAAAGAAGCCCCTGAATCTAAAACCCAATATTTAGTAATTTTATGTAAAGAAATAATCAAAGCATCCTGTCATACATTACCCGATGCCACATTTGTCTCCTTGTTTTCTTCCTGTTGTTTCTTCTTATCTCAAATCTCCCAACAATCCTTCTTTCCATGCCCATACTTTCCACAGTGCCAACATACTATCTTGCTTTTGGATTTTTACCTTGCCTAATCCTTTGATTTTCCACGGTTTCCTCTATTTTTCTGTCTCCCTCTAGTTTCCACTGTCAAAGCATTCCTTGAAGTAGAAGATTCACCAGAGCTTTTTCTTCGCATTGCCTTGCTTAGAATCACCCCTACAACATCCTAAAACTTCAACTCCGAGTTAGCTGGAACCGAGTTGCTTACCACCATTACCAGGCTATTCCAACTTTCAAGTAAAGAGCACAAAATTAATAAAGCCCTAACTTCTTCATCAAATTCTATTGTAACCAAAGCTAGCATATTCACCACCGTATTGAAATCATTTAAATGATCTGCTATTGAACCATTCTCAGGCATCTTCATATTAAACAATTTTTTCATTAAAAATATCTTATTAGAGGAAGAGGGTTTTTCATACAACTTCCCTAATGCATCCATCAGTTCTTTTGTAGTCTTTTCCTTTGAAACATTAAATAATACCGAAGATGCAAGACACAGCTGGATCATTCCAAGTGCCTTCCAATCCAACAAATCCCATTCCGCATCTGTCATACTCGAGGGTTTGTTCACCTTCTCAGACAGTGGAGTATAAAGATCCTTCTGATAAAGGTAATCTTCCATCTGCATCTTCCAAAGACTGAAATTCAGCCCGTTGAATTTATCAACCCTAGATCTTCCATCATCTATCATAGCTCCCACTCAAACTAAAAAATTTCCCTGCGATTCAACACTTCAGCAAACAAAACCAGGCTCTGATACCAATTGTTAGGGAATAAGGGATAAAATATGCAGAATAATCCCTTACAGAATCGCAACAGTAGAAACTAATATGCATAAAATATTACAAATCTAAAATAAAAGTATAGAATAAATAACACAACATAGAGAGACAAGATTTAACATGGTTCACCCAATTTGGGCTACATCTACCAAGAATCACTTTCTCAGATTTTATAAAAGCCTCCACTCTCTCAATACAATACCCGGATCCATTTGGAGCTATGCTCAATAAACTCTACAGAATACACACCTTAATTCAAAGCACATCTGCAATAGATTTTCTTGTCTATATATCATATGCATAAGACCATCTAAATAGACAATTGCTTAAGCAGTATGATACAAAACCGTGGGTATCAAAACCATGGGCAAAAACTGTGGGTATAGAAACCAAGGGCAAAAAACCATGGGTATCAAAACAATGGGTACCGAAAAACCATGGGCCCAAAAATAGCCCATAATGGTTACCCATTATCCATGGGTTAATAAACCACCCATGAAAATTTGCTTCAGGGGCTTCGCCCCCGAACCCCCCTGACCCACTCACTGGTGAGCGGGACCGCCATAAAAATACCTGAGAGTAACACATAGAAGGTGTACCACACTCTAACATGAAAATAGGCTCCACAAACATAACAGTATCTAGTCATTTAGTTACATGTATTCATGAAATCTATATGGTTTTTGGAATACGAACCCTTTGCTGTTAATGGTAGTTTTTGGGAACTTTCTCTGTACTAGTTGTTAGAGGTTTTCATGCGAGTTTGTATTGAAACTTTGTAGCTTGTACTTGAAGCTCTGAAATTTGTATTTGAAGCTCTGTAGCTTGTATTTGAAGCTTTGTATCTTGCATTCGAGACTAAGGTTGATTGAACTAGATTGTTTCTTGTTTGGTTTTCAATCTCTTCTTTAGTCTTGTGTTTCGTTGAGCTTGATAGTGGAGCTCCTTAGTTGTCCTAAGCTTGTATTGAAGCTTCAGGATTTACTTATGAGATTTTGTGAGGACTTTTTGTTCTGTTTTGGATTGATTTGGAACTTGGTGTAGTTCTGGAACTTTGGGTGAATCTTCCTATTCAACAACTATGCTCGTATCCAGTTCTTGCGAATGCTAAACTTACTATGTTGAGTTGTTGAGTTTTATTTTGTACTTGAGCATTTTGAACTGGAATTTTATTCTTCATTTAAGGATTTAGAGAATTACTTGGACTCATAATAGAGCATTGGTGTTTTGGTTCTGAGCTCGTATATTAGGGATTTTTGTTTCGTTATAGACTCGTATTTGATCTTGTGTTGGTCTAAGATGGTGTTAGAGCCTATGTAAAGTCTGAAGCTTATGATTGAATTTCATATTCAAAACTAGTAAATGTATTTCATTATTGGTGTGTTCTAGATCTTGTATGAGGGAATCGACGTGTTTTATCTTATACAGGTACTGTGAGTTGGAGTTTAGTTGGTATTAAGGATTCTAAAAATCTTTATTCTCTTTAGAGACTATCTACTCTATAGAGAATCTAAGAGTTTAGTTTCAGTTTGAAAGCCAGATCGTGGTAATCTCCTTGTTGAATCCTCTTCTAATGTTGCTCCTTGAGTGTGATTAGTTTTTGTTACTTCTGACCTTTCAGGCCATTATAAACCTTCTTTGAACTTGACAAGGTGATGAGAAATCAAGGAGTTTAACCTATCCTTCTCTATTATGTCCTAAGCGAACCCATGTCTTGTGAGAAATCTTGACTGTTTTATTGTTAGATATTATAAGGGACGGGAATTATGTCTTGTAATGGGTTTGGTTGAGCTTTTTGATCATTTGGAACAGTTTTTATAAAGTTTGATGGTTTATGGAAGAATGATGTATTTACTTCCTTTTTGTCTTTGATGTTGAAAAAAATCCTTACCTGTCATAATCTTTTAGCTAGGACTCAAAGAGGTTGGTGATGAATCTGTTCAGTCGAGTTGGAAGAATTTTGGAACAGAGCTTGTCTTAAACGAATTGTTTAGTTTTCTTACTCTCTTCTGATCTTTCATCTAATTCGTGGGTTTTAGTATAATGTTGAATATAAACCTATTATATTGTATGTTGTTCCAAAGGATACATATTGTATACTAATCTGAATGCTTGGTAATGTTGGACTTATTTGGGACTACATACTTCCTTGTCATTTGCAAGTTTTTGTTAATGTCCGTGCAATAAGAATTCAAGTCTTGAGTTCACAGAGTTCCTTCTGACACTTGTAATATCTTCTACTTATTGGATGGATTTCTTATTCCTCTGAGGGTATCACAGAACAAATCTCTGGGTTTTAGGAAGGGAAATGAATTACAACCCATTGGGGATAGTATACTAGTTAGGGATTGTACTATGCATTTCTTTCTAAGATTTTAATTTGTACTTGAGTTTGGTGAATGGAAATAGGAAACCATTTTGTTAGTTTTTTTGATGGAAAGTATGTAGTGTGCATTACCTTTAACTGGGCATGTCAATTTTTTTTGTACTCTTTTGGGGGGAAGTAGAGTAAAGAAATTCTAAGTTTGAATTAGATACGAGGGATTTCATTTCATAGTATAAATGAAATGAATTATAGATTGGGTCCTTTTCTATTTGAGATATTTTTTTATGTTGACTGCATAAGTTCATAGACTGAACTTCTCTTTAATTGACTCTCTTTTGAGATGGAAATTTCTTGTGGATTGGTTAAGAGATTTAGTTGCTAAAGTATAGGTTGGATTTTTGGGTAGTCTGGTTTTAGATCTTTGTATTATATATAATAATAGATAGAAGTGAGTAAGGCTTTCTGTTGGATTGAATTGGGACTCTTGGTTAGATGTTACCTCTTTACTAATGGGATCTTTATATTGATATCTTAGACTAAGGCAGTGTTGAGTGTACTAAAACTGATTCTATTCTTCATATCAAATGTGTCTAGGGAATAATTATTTATTGATTCTCTTCTTTTGTTATATAGAAAGATAAAGAATACTATATGAGCTATGTTGTAACTAACCTCTTTTGCTGCTTAGAAAAGATAAATGTGAATTTCTATTCATATGGAATTATGAAATAATTGAATGACAAGACTTGTTGACTATTTTAAAGTAATTTATAGGATCAATTAAATCTTGTGATATAATTCTGATGTTGTAGATTATATTATGCTCTTTCTTAAAAGTGAATTTAGATTCTCTTAATTGTACTTCTTTCTGGACGTTATTACTTATGTTTGTTTGTATGATGTATATTAACTGTTTCATTAAAGAAGAGTTGTTTAATGAAACAATTAGTGGAAAGCACTTTACTTTAATGCTTATTTCTTATCATGCTCAATTCATTGAACTGACCCATGCTAGTAATTATACAGATGGACATCATAAATGATAAAAGAAGACAAGAACTTTCATGTTGTATTGGCTTATTTAATTCTAGATCTTATGTAAAGAGTTTCAATTCATTCCTGAGTTGTATTGACAAAAGAAAAGTTGTATTCTTTTTGGAATAGAGGTTATTTTTTATACAGTATGCCTAAAATGCGTAGTCTTGTAAATGTATAATTTTATAATGATGAATTGAAAGTTAGAGATTTACTTGTTTTTGTTGTGTAAATTATCTTGTATTTTATGAAGGAGATGGAAATCCTATCTTGATGATATTATTCATATTTGTTATATGCTCAATTCAGATAAACCTGATAAATTAGATAAAGGGAATTAGATCAATTTCCCTTATTAAGGTGCAGCTTGAAAATTTGCATAAGATAACAATCCTTATGTAAACAATTCTAACATAGTAATGGAATGTGTAATGAATATGCAGTAAAACTATAAAAATTGTAAAAGATAAGAAGGGTATGACAAACCCTAACACTTAATTAGTTAGAGGAATACTCTTCCTCACTCAAAGGAATGTAATCCAAAGAATGGTGATAAGATTGTTAATCATTAGAATTAATTTCCTATAAAGTATACTATAGTTGAACCTAATTGGTGGCTACACCTTCTTTGAATGGTTAAGTTACATTATATTGGAACTTATGAAGATGCTGTCCTATTTTTGGATATCGGTTTGTTAAGCCAAGTAAAAATGAATATAAAAAGCAATCATAAGTTAAGGGAGTTCTTTAATGACTAATTGAATCAAATATAGAAAAGAACTTATGGAGTGTTGGATTAGGGTTTAGCAAGGTTGTTGTAATCTATGTAATAATCCAAATTAATAATGTATTAATAACCTCCTTGGGGTATGTACATCGTGATGAGGTAGTTTCTATAGGATGTTAGCACACGCAAATTGTAGGACTGTACCTTTGAGAAGACAAGGGTTTTCTTGAGGATATAGCGTTGCAATTGACATGTGGCAACACCCTTTTGTATTGATCATCTAGATCTACACACAAATAAGGAATTGAACTTAGTTTCTCTCTAGGTCAAGTTAGTAGCATGTTTAGGATAGGTAGTAGCTTTCAATGGCTTAGGGTACCTTGGCACATCTGGTTAACCTAGGTCAACCGTGTATGCCTATATACCCTTAGACATTGTGAGCGTCTTCCTATAATAAATTATGTTTCTAACCTGGGCTAGGGTAAAACCTTGAGCAAGTGGACTAATGGTAGTCAGTAAAGACCAATATAGATAAAAGAAGTGGAAGGTGAAGGATGTATTCCAGAATGACGAGTATGTCGTCTAGGAATAGTAACATGAACACTATGTTGAAAATCTTTGGCCAAATTATTGAAACTACTGATTGCGTTGTCATAGGTTACCTAGTTTAAAGAAATGTGATGACAGATGAATATTGGTAACAAATATTCATATAGATTCTTTAAATAGATCACTCAGTACTTGGAATAGGGTAGGAGAACCAAGTATACATAGTATACATAAATTATTCCATAATTTAAGTTAACATGAGAGATCGGTTGGTAACTGAGTCATGGGATGAGAGATCAGTAGCATACCGAGTCATTACAGATGCATATGGTTATTTTTTATGAGATTGATTGGCATGGAATGTGTTTTATAAATGAGGTTTTATTTAGAACAGAAAAAATTATGTTTCAAAAAAAATAAAAAAATTCCCTTGTTTCTAAAGTCTTAAAATGGGAATGTTACATCTTGGTATCAGAGCTGAAGGTTGCATCAAATCTTGGACTTATTGTGGCCATAATCTAATGAAACTTAAATTTTCTTATAGCAGAAAATGGTTAGAACAAGAGGAAATGTCGTAAATAATCCTCCACATGAGGAAGGATCAGTAACTACCTAGAAAATTGATGAGATCCTTGCTTCCCTATTGGACACAAGAGATCGTTTGGTTATACTTGAACATCAAGTAATGGGAAATGAGGAGGAAGAAGATGGTGATAACAATAATCAGCCACCTCCTAGGGATAACTCCACTATAGGTGTTGATAATAACAATGTTAACATACCTGATCAGCCTGAGAACAAAAAGGCTAGGCTGGCAGCTGAACTCACTAATCATATAAAAAGGATAAGTCCACCCAATTTTGATGGCACCACATTAGGACATGGGGTTGAGAATTGGCTCAGCGAAATGGAGAAATACTTTGCAATAAGGAATTTCTCAAAAGAAACAAAGACAATATGGGGAGCATATCAACTTTCCCATGATCCATCTTCATGGTGGGACAACCACTAAGGCTGAGTTAAACATTGATGAAACTAATATCACTTGGGATAAATTTAAAGGTTACTTTAGGCAACATTGGCTACCACAACTTTACTATGATTAGAAAATGATTGAATTCCAAAACTTAGCTCAAGGAAAGCTAACTATAACTGAGTATTGGGAGAGGTTTACTAAACTCCTTAAGTATGTACCTCAGTACCAAACTGATGAGAAGTTTAGGATATAGAAATTCATCATGGGATTGAATCCCATTATAGGAGGAGAGGTGGATGTTCATAGCCCAACCAAAATGGAAGGGGTTATTAAAAAGGCCATAAGGCAGGAACAATAATTGAAGGCAATTTCTGCTCATAAGGAGGAAGTAAGGAAGAAAATTCCCAACTCCTCTTTATCATCTCTTTCACCTAAGAAAATACCATGGAAGAAATTAAGAATGAAAAATAAGTTTTCATCTGATACTAATAAGAAAGAAACAACTAACAAGTTTCTAGTAATGAACAGAACAACATTGTCAAGAACAATAATAATGGATAGAAGTCCTATGGGGGTTAGAACGATAACTCTACGGCTGCCAATAAACCTGAGCCTAGAAAGGGACCTATAGGAGGCTGTTATAACTATGGAAAAGATCATTACGTAAATCAATGCCCTTTGAAAAAGGAAGATTTTAATCAGCAACATAAGATACACGATGCAGTAGCTGACAAGCATATTGAGAAATAGGCCACGCCTATAGAAGTTTTGGGTAAGTTATTTGGTTTACGTAAAACTATCATTTTTGATACCGAAGCTACTGAATGTTTTATTTCTAATAAATTATCATCAAAACTAAAAAGAAAAGCTAGAAACTATTAGTGTAAATTCATAGCACCCCCCAAAATGACCTATGGATCTACTTTTCTAAGGCAATGTCATTTGGTGTGAATGCACAACATTGAGCTTTCCCAAAGTGTGGGACATTTGAAAATGGGGATTAAGATCTCTAGAGAAGGCTTTTTCCTCTTCCTAACCTACCTACCACAAGATATTCCAGTGCAGGCAAGCTAATCTGATCCTACTATAACTATGCCAAGCAGACAGAGAGAGAGAGTGAAAAGAGGAAAAAATAGAGCCTACACTAAAACGGTGATACACCAGAGAAGGAAAATGTTGAACATCTATCAAAACTACCATGGAACAATAAGAGGTGAGCAATGGAAAGGATGGACAAGTGCATCACAAAACCAAGGATAGATTTCGCACAAAAAATGTTCCAAAACTACATGAACATAGTTCTAAAACCTATAATGAACATCCAAACATGCACAAATACCTGCAATGAAGAGAGGAAAGAAAAAGACAAAGAAAAACAAGCAAGGATGGAAAAATGCATCACAAAACACATTTTTTTATTGCTCATAAGTTTGCACAAAAAATCATTTCACTGGTAGGAGGAAAAAATTCCATTAAAGAGTAGGGGAGGAGGTTTTAACTCCATTTTCAATCCAGGGGAAGAAAAGAAGGGATGGAAGAGTAGGAAGAATGAACAACTTGTTACAAATAAGCCAAAACTGGCTTTTATCCATGAAGCAGAATAGAAGAAAGGAGAAAACGTGGGAAAATCTAATTTTTGGACTTCAACCACTGAAAAGATTCATTAAAATGGCAAGGTCACCTCTGCAAATCCACTTCCCAATGCATTTGAGCTTGCAAGAAAAGAAATTTCCCATACCTCATTAAATATGGTAGATGAAAATCTAATTTTTGTCTTTTCCAGTGCCAGGGACGTTTTTCCAAACTTCTCCCATGAATCTTCACCAAAATACAAAATTGAGGTGTGCAATGTGTAGATAATTTCACCAAATTTCCAATGATATAAAGAACATGAAAATCTGAGATATGGATCAAAAGATATGGCCCTATGAAGATTTAGGGAAAAAGATTACGAAAAATAGGGTCAAAATTGGGTCAGTCGAGTCAAAATTTAAAATTTTCCTTTTTGGAAAATTTTCCCAAAAAATCCACACCTATACCACTCCGAGACATGTGTCAGCCTCTAATTTGCTGATGGGAACATGGGCTAAACCTACCTTTTCCTCCTTTGATTTCATTTTGTGAAAAATTTCCCAAACAACCCCGCGCTCTGCTGCTCCACTACCACGTGGCATTCTCCTATTTACCGGAGGGCCTTTGTAAAATTTTTCCATCCTCTGTGCAATCCTGTGGGCTAAATTTTGATTTTGGGCTTTTAGACAAAAGGAAAAGATTTCCCAATTCTCCCTGCGACCCGCCGCTTGCTGCTAAATGGACATGTGTCGGCCCCTCATTCATCTGCGGGCCCACGGGAAAATTTTTTCCCTTTTGCACTTTTAGTCAGAGTTCCAAAAAAATTGAACTTTCCATAACATCCACCACTCCACCCTGCCACATGGCAAAATTCTTATTGGCCGCGAGCCTGTCAAGGGAAAATTTTCCTAAGAAACTCTGCCGAGTCATAACTTGAAAAGTACAAGGAGTTAGGAAAAAAAAAATACCTTTCTGGAAAGGTGAGAAAATTATCTATCTGATGGAGCCATTTCCAAAACCACTTGAGTGACTAAAATGTGTAAAAGTTGATATTTAAGCTCAAGGAAGGGAAGAATGAAGGTAAGTTAGCCAAAATAAGTAGGGGGCTCATTTTGGATAACAATTTGGCAACTCTCAGGGCTCATCTACCTACTAGATGAATGATCAGTAGCCTTTGAAGCATCCATTGGGCATGGAATCATGAGTAGTAGCTTTCAAATTGATCTGAACTTTGAAAGCTTCCCTCTAAGCCACTTTGAAGCCCACTTAACTGGAGTTGTTTTTCACCAAAATGCCACTGAAATGGACTGTGCAAGAGAAAAACTAGCACCAAAAAAACTATGTATCAAATTGAAAATCATACATGATCCAAATGGAACATGCAAAGTGTGCATAAGCACTTGTTCTTTTGAAAGCAAACCTACCTACTCTACTCTAATTGGAAGCAAAGGTGAGCTAAACAAACCCTGCAACTGGTTGTGTAAAATAGATTCCTTTTTTCAAAATGGGCAGCCATGCAATTGATTTGGAGTTGATCATGGCTGTTAGGATGAGTGTAAAATCAACAAGAAGTTGATATTATACCCAAATCAGCAAGGAGTCAATTGAAAGAAATTCCAATACCTCTTTTAGTAGCTCTACATTTCGATTGAAGAGGCATTGTAGTTGATCCTTGACACTTTGTAGCTCATCCTCATGCTTAGAATTAAGCATGGCTGGTTGTGACTTCTCCTTTGGCTCCAATGAAGCCAAATATCTTATTGGGAAAGGTCTGATCCTTTGGATGTGCCCATAGCTCTGAAATTCAACCCCAAGAATGGAGCCTTCTTGTACACCTTCTTGGATGAATGATATGGAAGAAGTGATAAAGTTAGCCTGCTCTTTCTCTCCCTCTTCCAGTGAAGAACATGGAATACTTGAATCTTCCAAAATTGGTTCTAATGAGTTGTCATAAAACACAAGCTGTTATTTTTCAATGTTCTCCTTTGTGGCAGTAGGCTCTTGATCTTGGAGAATGAATGGTAGAGAAGAGAATGTTGTAATTTCAATTGGCTCCTCCTCAAGACATTCCTCTAAGTCTGATAAACAATCAAACTCTTCTAAGGAAAATTCACATCACCCCCAAAATGACCTTTGGATCTGATTTTCTAAGGCAATGTCATTTGGTGTGAATGTACAACATTGAGCTTTCCCAAAGTGCAGGACCTTTGCAAATGGGGAAATATCTCCAGAGAAGGTTGGTTCCTCTTCCTAAACTACCTGCCACAAGCTATTCCAGTGTAGGCAAGCTAATATAATCCTAATCTAACCATTCCAAGGGGACAGAGAGAGAGACACAGGGGGTGAAAGAGCCTACACTAAGTGTTGATACACCAGAAAAGGGAGTGGTTGAATCACAGACTCAACCACTTGAAGTGGGGAGAGGTGAGCAGAAGAGAGGGTGGACAGAATGCACCACGGACCAGAGATAGATTTCACATAGATACCACTTCAAAACCCATTAAACACATTTCTCATGACCTATAACGAACATCAAAATATGCACAGTATACCCTGCAATGATGAGAGGTAAGACGAGACAACAAAATAAGCCAAGGATGGAAAGATGCATCACGAAACATATTTTATTGCTCCAAAATGTTACACAGTACATCATCAGTGGGAAAGAGGCAAGAAAATGCCATTAAAGAGCAATGAGAGGAGGCATGGACTTTGCATTCTACCCTAAGGAATAAAGAGAGAGGGGGGAAGAGGAGAAACAACGACCAACCCTTAAATATGCCCCTATGTTACAATATATAGGAAGAATAAGAGAGAGAAGAGGGAAGAATTAGAATCCTGCTTCAACCACCTAGAGATATGCATTGAATCCTACATTGAAATCTCAACCACTATCAATCAATACCTTTCTCAAATCCACCCCAAATCTGTCATGTATGGTTCCCCAACGAAACAAATCGAATCAGATCTAGTAGTTGGAGAAATTGTGCTCTATTTAAATGGCCTCAAAGATAGTTTCCCATTTTTCACCCACTATATCTTGTTAAGACTGATATTTTATGTTTCCATTGCATAGAGGGTGTCAAGACATTTCTAAAAAGTCTTCTCCCGCGAAAATATGAGTCTCCAGTCAAAAGATATGGCCATTTGAATATTTGGATCGTAGGGGCACAATAATTTAAAGAGTTTGTACATAGAGAGTCCATGTGGCAGCCTTCATGTGCTCCTTGGGATTCTCTGTATTTTTCTTGAGTCTCTTTTCTTTGCAAGGAAAAATTTTTGACCCTAGACACGTGGCAGCTTGGCGCTTGTTTGGAAACCCACCCCAAATTTTATGTATGAAATAGCATCGTGTTGACACTTGGCTCCCTCTAATGGACTACCTCTGCCTTGGCTATTCAACCCTTGACTCTATCCCTTTTTAGACTCTAAGACACGTGGAAGGCCCATGCTCATTTGAAAACCCGCTTAGGATTTTACCTTTGAAGGAGTGTCATGTTGACACTTGGCACCTTCCACCTACACTCTATACTTAGTCGTTTTGGGCCCGCTCTCCTTTTTAACCTCTGTTGACCATTTTCTATGTGGAGGGCTAGCACAAGTTTTAGTCTCTGGCCTAGATCCCACTTTTGAATGTGCGTCATTAAGACACTTGGCACCCTCTGCTAAGTCAAAGAATTTTCAACGACCGGTGAAAATTTTTGGGGCTCTGGACGTGTGGAAGTTTGGTGCTTGTTTAGGTCTACCGCTTTGGATTTAATCTTTGGAGGTGTGCCATTTGGACACTTGGCTCCCTCCACTGTCTCCTCCATACTTAGTCATGTTTGGGCTCATTCTGAACCATTTACAAATCCCGAAGACTTTGAATCTTCATTTTTTTTTCCTTTGAGCCTCTGGTTCTTTTGAGACTACTTGGCATCCTACCCCAACCCTGTTATTCCCTTTTCAAGCCTTCCTGTAATTTTTTTGCTAGATTTGAAGCACGGGTTCACTCGACGGAGTCGTTTCTTGAATTTCTTCTTACATGGGGTCGTTTGATCTTTCACATGCCCCGCCACTCCATTTTAGAGTCCCTCTATTGTGTGATTGTAGGATTTGAATGTTATTTCTCTTGTTTCTACTGTGTGGGGTCGTGGCTGACCAATTTTACCCAGGGGAAAAATATGGATAACAAGTGGGGAACGGGTTACCTGGACATGTTTTGTAGCACTAAGAACCAAACAAGGTTTGGTCATGATGGGAATATTTTGATGTGAACGCCAAAAATTTGATTCCTTATTATCGTATGTGTAAGGGAGCTTACGATAATCAGTCATTTTTAGCATGTGTTGGGTTCAAAGGCCTGGACCTATATTTTATGATCAAACTTCTTCAAAGAAAAGATGGTTTCATGTTGATTTGGGCAACATAATGATAACCAACTAGACATTTTGTAAAGATGGGGATGCTTATGTGATTTTCCAAAAGGGAAGATAAGGAAAACATACATCGTGATAACTCAAGATTGATAATCCAATAAGGTTTGGAGGTGTAAATGTCAAAGGATTGATCAAAATTTTAGCAACATAAAGGATAAAAAGGAAAGAATTCCTATGTTTGATTGATGTAAAAGTTTCTTGATAGGAAATGTTTTTGCCAAGGTATGAAAGATATGTTCAAAAATGACCAAGAACTTAGGAAAAAAGAATAAGATCAAGAGGATCAAATACCCAAAATATTGTCCTATAAATGAGTTTATAATATGGATAAACAAAAGGAACAATCACGCAAGTTCAAAACACAACCAATATACAAGGAAATACTCCTTATGGAAAATGTATGTCAAAGGCAGGATGGTGTAAAATGATCAACATAATGTCACTATTTATGCTAAGTTCAAAAATGAACAAGAGGTAAGAAATAACAAAAGGTTGATACGATTTCCAAACAAGGTATACTAAAAGCAAGTTTAAATCCAACCAAGACCAAAATATAAAAAAAATGGAAGTTACGAATATGAAGAATGCAACAATACGACTAAGATACGTTAACCAAACTTTACGGAAAAGTAACGTATTAGTATCCAAATAATATCAATATGATGTGCACAAAGGAAACAACACCTTTCAAAATTGAGGTAATTTTTGAAAGAAAACCAAGGCTAGAGTATACCAAGGAATTGTTATGATGCGCGTAGCGTAACATTACAATCTAAACACTTAGGTCAAGTTTGCAAGAAACAAGATGTAAGTATCAAAAAATTTGTGATACCAGTATAAAGGAGAATCAAGTGATGAACCAAGTATAACTATGATGATGATCTTGATGTGGGTATCAAGATCAAAAAGGATACCAATGATATGAAAATGTCTCCACACACTTTAGAAATCTAACAACTCATCTTCAAACATAGATGAGCGTAAACGGACACAAAAGTGGTGAATACAATCAATTAGAAACACAAGGGAAGTCACTCTTCTTCTCATCAACAAAGTGTTAAAAGAAAGTGAAGGAAGTAGATCAATTGGTGTTTAAAAATGTTGGCCTTGCTTTGGCAAAGTTTTGCCTCGCCTTAGGGCAAGTGAAAAACTAAGAAAAAGTAATACTTCACATGTTTCAGGATGAATGATAGCTCTCAACTCAAATTGGTTTTGATATGGTCTAAGTTGGCTCTGAGTCAAAGATGGCTTCCTAGGTGGTTCACTCAACTAGGTGTCACAAGTTATCTAAGAGCGAGCCCGGTTTGCCAAGAAAAGTCACACTGACTAATTCTTGGAGTTTCTTGGCTTTACTTTACCCCTTTCAAGGACAATGGGCAATATATGCGTCCATCGTATACTCTCACTGGGGTTGCGATATAGATAAATTTGATGTTAAATCTGACAAATGGTCAAAACTAGCCAAGTAGGTTATGCAGAGCACTTCCCGTTTTGTCCACAAGGTTCCCTCTTGTGTGGACTACTTTGGGGTTCCTAGGACCACCCCCATTGTTGTAGCTTAACGCCTATGCCAAAGGGGTTATGTCCTAGTTTTAAGCAAACGGGGCGTACCCTTACCCAAACCTACAAATCAAATTTTTTGAATGTGGTGTGTCTTTTTATCTTTTAGACTTAATGTGGTTTAGTCGTTTGCCATTTTACAATTTGCAACACACGTGTAGTTAGAAAAGTTTATTTCAAACTCCTTTCTTTAACTAACATTTTTAAGTCCTGTACTTAAGTCTTAATTGTTCTCTAGAAAAATCACATTATTTAAAAGAGGATTAAGAGTTGTTTTTGATTCTCAAGATCATCCAAAGATGCAAGAGAAGAACATACACAACAAATAATCCAACTAACAAGTAAATGAAATCTTTTCAATTAATGAACCATACAAAATCTTGATAAATGTTCACTCTCTTAAACAAAAAAATGAAAGATTAATTTTCCAATTAACCAAATGTTAGAAAATGAAGACTAAAGTTGCTTTTGATTCTCAAAATCACCCTAAGGTGCAAGAGAAGAGCATACACAAACTTTATCCCAACTATATAGAAATGGAAAACTTCAAATCAAAGGACCATTGAAAAATGCTTTGTAAAAGGTTCATTCCCTTAAGCAAAATGAATAATCAAATTTCCAAGTTTAATCTCAATGTTAAAAAGATAGAGATTAAAGTTGTTTTTGATTCTCAAGATCACCAAAAGGTGCAAGAGAAGAGCATACACACGCTTTGGTCTAAATCAAGTAAATCATGGAAACACAACACTCATCAAAACATTAGACATGTTACAAAATGACCAATTTTAAAATAAAAAGAAAACCTGTAATTTTTGTAAATATAAATCCTAAATTTATGTTTTAATTACATAGTTAACTTCAATACCTTTCCAATGCAAAAAATGGAGTCATTTCAAGTTTGGGAGAAAACGTTATGGCCTTCAGAAGATGGGTTATGCATATGCTCTTATGCTCATAGGTATGCACTTGACATGCACTCAAAAAATATAAAAGTAAACATCCCTTAATCTGTAAAATGGTCAAATTTTTCCAACCAAGATTCAATTTTGACAACAACCCATCACAATAATATATGAATAGAAGACTCAACGCTATAAAACATTAACATACATGCTCAAGAATTTAGGATTTTCAAGAAATTGGCAAAACTAGCATGTAGAATAATGAAAAAGTAAGCTCTAAAAATAAAAACATGATGAAATCTTGAAATTTTCTCACCAAGATTCAATTTTGACAGCAACCCACCACATTAATATGTAATATAAGACTCCAAACTATCAAACACCAAGCTACATGCTCAAGAATTTAATATTTTCAAGAAATTGACAAAACTAGCATGTAGAATGTTGAAAAAATAAGCTCTAAAAATGAAAACATGAAGAAATATTGAAATTTTCCCATCAATTCTAATTTTGACAGCACTTCACTTCCTTTATACCTACAAGGAAGACTCAACACATTCAAACTCAACAAAACAAGTTATGTCAATATATGCAAAAAGAGGGTTAGTAACCAAAAATGAAACTTTATTACAAAAAATTGAAATTAAGTGCAAAGGACAATGGAGAAGCTCCCACCGGGCGTGTCAAATGTGCTCATATTTTATTAACTAAGCTATAAATTGGAACTAATATCCACATAACTTCAAAAGCAAATGTTAATTAAACAATGAACTATCAAGATAAGAGCTTAAAGGAAATGTTTCTTCAATGCATAAATGAAACTGCATGCTAAGCTATTTCCTACTCTCTATGATTGCTAACTTAAACTATGAACCTATGAATAACATTAACAATCAAAGTGGATTGTTTCTTGATCTCAAGGATTGAGAATGAAATCTCGCCTTGAATGACTACAAGGCCATTTTGGATTTTCTCATATTACTCAATTTTGAGTGAAAGGATGTAAAATGTAGAAGCTATTTCCAACAATGGAGAATGACTCAAGATCAAAATGCTTATAGTTTTCACTATTCAAAGCATGGTGCAACAAGAAAGGTAAGAAGGAGGGTTCCTTATGTAACTTACCTAAAGAGGCAAGGCTAGCACATTTATGAATGTGGGATAAAGGTAAAACAATATTAGGAATGAATGAGGTTGTTTTATAAAAGGTAATCTTGATTTAGAAGAGCTTCATTTTTCATTAGTAAGTCATGGGAGTTGAGGGGTGTTTTAATTAATCAAAGGTGATTAATTAATAGGTAGACGTAAGCTTATAGAAGCTAATTAGAGGAAAATAGTATGATTTGTGGGATGTAAGAGAGAAATTAGATCCAATAAATGATAATTTATTGATTTAGAGTTGCGAGTGTAATTACTTAATAATAATTAATTAACCCAAGTAGCTGTGGATATTAATTAACAAAAGGTCGTTAATTGACATCTTTAATTATGGGAAGGATAATTAATTAACGGATATGAGAAGAAATGTTAGCTAATTAGCGGAAAAATGCTAATTATTATAGAAATGACAAAAAAGAGGATAAATAGTGCAATCTTATCATTAAAGCCTATGTAAGCGTATTTTAAGTGTCTATAATTATCATGTAACATTCCTCATTATAATAATTTTAAGATTTTGAAAAGAATTGCTAATAGTATATGCATTGGTAAAAGAAGGAGATTGTGAAATATTTGAGAAATTAATGAAACTTAAAATGCATAATGTGGATTTAAAATATTTTTAGAAGATGTAAGTGAAATGTGTTGAGAAACTTGAGAAGAAATCAAATTGTTCCCATAAATAAGAGAAGCATTAGCCAGAGAAATAAATTTAGAATAAGTTTTACAAGTGACCAAATTACTAAGCATAATAGTAAATCCTTAAGTGGATGACCTTCATGTTTAACATTAATAACCATCTTTCCCCCTATAGTGTGTATCTTGTATCATAACTCCATTTTCAACTTATTGGACTATGGTTTGATGTTGAACATATCTTAAAATATTCATCAATGGGCTATCTCATCAGGATGTTATACAATACATTGTCTTAAGTTGTGCATGTTATATACCTCTATCTTTTTCATCTTAAAAAAGGTTGCATTGTAAAACTTATCATGCACTTAGAAATTTGAAAACCTTTTCCAATGTTTTTCATTCAAATGAATCTCATTGGGAAGACAACCCATAACATCACCAAAAAATTTATAACATAAATTTTATTTTTCAAACTAGGCCTATGATTAACAAAATGAACTAAATAACAAAATCAACATGGCTATAATTTATTTTATTAATCCTCCTTATTGAGCTTTAGATCTAATTAAAGTATATTTCATAGTATACATATAAATTATAGAGAATTCAAGGTTTGAACAATAGGTAAAACAATGTGGCCCAAAGTAACTAATGATATCAAATTTGGACCAAATAAAAGGGAATAGACCCTAGGAAAAACCAAATCTATCACTAATGGATGACAAAAAAACTCTATAAGGTTGTTAAGCATGTAAGGAAATAAAATGACATTAAAATGTTTGAAAAGAAATTAGTTTTGCATTAACAACACAATGTATATTCATAGCCATTGCAAACAAGTACAATCATACATAAAATAGTAAAATCAAACTCAATTACATAAATAATTTCTATGTTAAGAATAAGCAAGAGGGGTTTGTAAAGGAGTATCTATTTTGTGTGAATTCTTTGAATATCATTACAAAAAGACCTACAGGTCCAAATAGCAATGGGAAAAAATGGAACAAACAAATGACTTGGAACAAAATTATCAATGCACTTTTTTAGTCATGAAAAAATTGTTAATGCACGGTTTTAGTATCTCTTGCACAAGAAAAATAGATTTGATAATGTTGTTCATCAACTTCAATCTTCCAAAAAAGTCACTCACCTTTCTAATATTCCATGCATATCTAAAAGAAATGTATGTCCTCCTTCAAAATCATAATAGTACAACACATAATGATAACATACAAAACGCGGATGTATTTGAAGGTATATGTTATCCTTCCATTATTATTACAGCCTTAAGATAATGTACAATATTTAAAAATATATATCAAATACAATGTAATGTTTAGGAGGTAGTTTACTAACATATAAATGTATTTCAACAATATTATAATGAAGGTTTGATGCTAGATAGTGGTTTAAATACTTGTAATGTACTCATGATATTTTACAATTGTAATTGAGAACTTTATTCTCACACACTGTGCAGAAAAACTAACAAAGAATATATATATATATAGAAACACCATAACATATTCATAGAACGGTTGTAAAATAAGGCAAAATGAATGAGATAAAACACATACATAATTATAAGTTGATGCCAGACTTTCTTACACATAATGCAAAATAGTTAATGATCAAATAAATTAGGAATATGTGTTAAAGGCACATTTTAAGAATATATAAGTCGGTCGATGAGCTCCGTGAGTATTAGAGTTTGACTGTGCTTGAAAGGATCAAGGGCTTATAGAAGCTCACCCTAGCTAACCAGGATATACTTGCAAGTGGTGCATTTGTATTTCAGACAAAATCTAGGTTTGGTATGGAGAACTTAGCAGTGTTCCTCCTTTTCACACATGCACCTGCAAGAAACAGTGAGAAGAGTTATGCTTTTCAAGAAACACTGAGAAATTGGAATTAAGAATGGGCATACCATACCAAGTAGTACATAGCTCCTCCTTGAAGACCATGCAAGGTGAATCCCTGTTCGTCCACAAGGACTGGTTGCCCCGAGGAATGAACCAAAAATGCATTTTCACCGAACAGTGCCTTCACATTTATAGGCCCCATAGGAGCGTCAAATGGAACATCATTAATAAATACACTACTATATAAAGTGGCATTACAGTTGTTCATTCCCGATTCTGCACACAAACAATTTTCAACGATCTAAACAAGTAAGAAATGTCGATTCTGCAGACACATATTTATCAAAGAACCAGCAGCTCGGCAAAAAACAGTAACAAGTCTTAGCTACTATGTTTGGAAGCTCTTGTTTTATAATGTAAAATACTCGTATCATACCCGTGGCTCGATGAATAACAGAGCTGTCGTTTAGGGTTGATGGAAGCAGGTTTTGATTGGAGTTAAAGTTCTCTGCCGCCCGAACCTGATCGAGATATAAGGGGTAAGCGTGTGGTTCATTCATCGGGAATGTGGGACTAATATTGGCATTGACATTGACATTGACAGGATATGATGATATGCCACCTTCGTTCCACAAGTGGTTGGGGTACTCATCACTGCGGCCACTGAATCCCTGCTCATGACCATGACCCACATAATGCATGGAAAATGAAGCAGAAGAGGACAATTCTGATCCACCATTGCTACCTGTATTGTTGTATTGATCAATTAATGAAGATGAAGGCTTTTGTGCGCTTTTAGCCTTGTCTGCACAAGCCTGAAGATGACGTTGTTTTTGTTTGGTTCTGGATTTTCTATTCTGGAACCAATAGAAGACATTAGCGTCTCCCACCTGTCCATATTCTTGAAGCTGCATCCTGATCTTCTGTATTTCCTCTCTCGGTGGATTCACCATTCCAGAATTGAATATGCTCTCCAGAATTCGAATCTGCTCGGCCTTCGGATTCCATCTAGGTTTTGGGTCTGGGTTCCTCTCCTCCTCCTGCGATTGTGATCCTGTCACCAATATATATATATTAATTGCGCGTGATATCGAATTTCATATAAAATTGCTCCAGATATGAACTGACATGATTGAAATTGTGGAAGGCACACATTTGAGAAAACCCTAAATCGGTAGGAGTAAAAATGAAAACATTAGGGTAGAATTAGCGCTAACCTTCATTAGAGGAGGAGTTTTGGGTGGAGATATTTGTAGAGGCGGTGATTTGGTGCCATTGATGTTGCGGGGCTGAGGGCTTCACTTTGAACAGATTTGGCCAATGCCTGTTGGAAGTCATACTGACTAACCTGCAGAAACTCCCCAGCTACTGTTATTTTGCCTTACAAAGATACTGATACTGTCTGAATATGAACACGCAAAGTGATGAATATGAACTCCAAATGCTCAGAATACAAAGCTCCTACTCCTGCTGCTACTAGTTACTCTGAAACCACAATTTAATGAGATGAAAACCCTTGTTAGACAAGAGCCATTAATATCTTTGAAGAAGAGAGCTGTGCAGGGCAGAGGTTGCTTCTTCTGATCCAACACCATCAATTGGGAAATGGCAGCAATTAAACCGTGTGAAAGGGCGAAGGGAGGAGGTAGTTGAAGGGTGCAATTAATAATAATGGGTATTGAAAGTCAAAGAGAAAGAAACGGGTGGCAGAAATTGAACATAATTCGTAAATGCTAAGGTCGCTGCCGCCAAGAAAACCAATGGGCTTTCAAGGCGCATCACTTACTTCCCTAATATTTCGCAAATCATATAAATCGTGAACCACTGCACTCGGGACTGTCAAGGGAAAAAGTGAGAACGGAGGACGGAGAACGAACGGGGAATCTTATTATGTGATAAGGTTTTGGGAGGGCTGTCTGGTGTGATTCCGACATGAATTGTCGGTGCCAGGTGCTGACACTATGCCCATGTGGCGCCTCATATGCCACGTAATCATACAAAGGGCCAAATAATTGAATTGGACGGAGTTTCTTCGAGACAGCTCACCCCGCTTCTGTGTTGCATCGCCATGTAACATTTATGTGCCTCTGCTCGCCTTTAATGCCCTTTTTTCAATCTACATAAATAATTCTTATCGATACCGGCTTTCCTGCCGTTTCACTCCTCGATGCTTCATTTCTCTCGAAGTGTGCTACAATTATAAAATGCTTGGCTTTAATTGTTACGTTATTTCTTATTTCTTTTTCTTTTCTTAAATTAAAAAACAAAACTTCATTAATAGAAAGGATAAAGTACAATGTTAATCTTACAAAAAAGTGGGTGGTATGATAGGACACTCTAAAATATTATATAAGAGGCAAAAAATCAAGAGAATCCGACCACACGTTGGCTAGGATGTTAACATTTATAGCATATTAAAAGAGATTTGTTCAATCAAAAAATAAGAGAAATTATACACTCGTGGCAAACATGACCACCGGTGGAGGTAGTGGCAGAGGGCTATCAGGTTCAGGTTGTCTCGCCTTCCACTAGTACTAGAAAGCAACTGATCTAAGTTGTCTTCCCACCCATCTTGAGTGTCTTCTTTGTCTTCCCATTTAGGGGAAATTACTAGAGTGACACTGACGAACTTACTAGAGGGGGGTACCCCATGTATCACCGCCAGAATCATTGTTGGTGCCACATTACCAACAAGAGGAACATCCCAACTAATGTGACTAACACCGCCGATGCCACCACTGAAATTCCTTCTAATCCTCCCCCCCCCCCCCCCCCCCCCCCCCCCCGCTCGCCTCAAAAAAGAAAAAAGAAAAAAGAAGGAAGGTGGGTGAGAGATTGGTTAGTAAGTTTTTTGTCTATTTTGTGAACAGATTGGGGAAGACTACGTTCACAAGCCTAATTAGGGGAGCTTTGCTACAAGAAATTAAGTGTCTCACCGCTGACCACGCATGGTGCAATCCCCCGATGCTCTATAAGAATTTGCATATGTTCCAGCAATAGGAAGACTTTTTCCACTTGGACCTGGATCTGGAATAACACATTAGCAAAGGCGAGAACTCTATTAGAAATAGACAAAAAAATTGCATTTGCATATGATTACAAAAAACATAATTTCTATCTTTCCAAATATGATAAAGAATATCATCTCAAAATAATTGTCAAATTTGGTTGTATTTTGCAAGTAGCATAGTCAAGTCCCCAAGGAAGACCATTTCCCAAGTAAAAAAATAGGAAGAAAGGGTTAAAGCATGGAGTGAATCCATTTCCAAGAATATTGGGCAAAAAGACAAAACCAAAACAGATGCTTGATAGTCTTAACTCAATGTTACAAGCAAGGAAACTAGGGTTTGCAATTCCGGTGTGCTTAATCCTTTCTCCAACTTGGAGACCATGGTAAATGATGCACTAGATAAAGTGAGACTTCTTAGGTTCAATAGGAATTTTTCCAAAGCTTGTTAAACTGCCTAGCCGAAACCTATTGGGAGGAGATGATGCTTCACTAGTGATTTAAGGAATCAAAGTGAATTTCACGAGCAACAAGCAAGATGTAACCAGTCTAGTGTCTATACCAGTATAAAGGGGTGGCAAATGACCAATTCAAGTTTCTTCACCAAGAAACGTGAGAAGAAACTCCAATTTTATGGAGGTGTTCATATGAGATAGCACTATGAATATTAGCAATAAGAGTGGCATCTTCATTGCTTAGCTAGAATTTTTGCTTAACATTGTTCGAAGGCATTCAATATTTGGTTTCCTTGTAGAATATGTCATTAAGAGCGTGTATCCCCTTTTTAATGGGTTGAAGACCTTTAATTGTGGGGATCATGCCAAGAAGAACATTATGTAATTGGATGATGGGTGACCACTAAAATGACTGCAAACCTTCTAGCACTACATATGTTACACATCTCTTGACTGACACATGGATCCTTATGTTTGGACTTACTATTTCCACTATTGCCAACATACCGAATGTTCAACATATTCTAGTTTCTCCTAGTGGACACAATCTTATTGTTTATACACTTCCTACTTGTGTAGTTAGGATCTTGGAATCCATAGGATTCTCCCATCATTTTATTGACATTGTTCTATAGTAGCTAATTGGATAGATCACCATGACATTCACATGTGGGTTCATACTACCCCCCCCTTGCTACCCGATGACGCACTCTTGTTCTAGGTTCAAACACAACTATTGAGGGCACATTTACTTACATGGACCTTACTTTGCATGCATACAATTGGGGGAAACCTTGCTCCCCTCCGCTACTGTTCTATTTCATTGTCACATATTGGCAAAAATTCAATAATACTAGCTCAAATCTTGATAGGATGTACATCATTTCCTTCTAATTCTATTCTATGTTGCAAATTACTTATCATGTTACTTGGATTTATAGTGTTTTAGCATTTCTCCATACACACATGTGTGTTCCAATGGTACTTTTTTAGGTGAATGTAAATCACTTATAGGTTTTTACACAATGTATGATGCTTAGCATTGTTCCATACCAGTCCCATTGAGGCTCCTAGGGGCACATATCTTTTCTATTTCACTATATTTAGGTTCAATCATTGCAATATCTACTACTTTCATTCATATTTCCAATTGTATACATTGAGGCACAGTATCAATTTTTTCTAACATGCTAACGGGTGCTTATGTGTAGCATTTGTATTGCAAGCCTACTTCTAATCATGGTTCTATAATTTTCTTATATCTTGTCTTCTTTGTTTGTGTCTTGATTGTCATTGTTTGCGGGCTATGCCCTATGCTTCATTGTTTGTTTTCTTGTTTCACCTTGAAGGATTTGAGTGTCTTGCGATATCCTGAGTGGTGTCCCATGTATTCAACCAGCTACTTGCTATGTCTTTTTCCATGTTAAGTTGTGTATTTCAAATTGTTTCTATTACGTAATGTATAATCATTTTTTACCAACATTTTTCACTAGCCTTTTCCCATTGTTTGCATGCACAATGTTTGTTACCATGTGTACTCCCTATTCCCCCTACAAGATTTGTTTTTCAGACGTGCACATCAGTTTCATCTTTCCTTGTTTGGATTGTGCCCACCTTTGTTCATCTCATGCACCCCAAAAAAGTAGGGGAAATACTTGGTGACTATTTCACCCTCTCAATATTTTAAAGATGAGACACAAAATGCTAAAATAAAATCAAGATAAATAAGAGCTAATAAACAAGTTTAGAATAACAATTGGGCCTAAAATTAGTATAGGATGGAAATTCCCAAAATAGACATGAGCGATGGGAACTAGTGTCCCACCTAGGTGAACCTGTCATGGGGCCAGAAATAGCTACAATACAAAATTAGTAGGTTCTCAATGAAAAAATATTCCAATTTCCAACATCACATGCTCGGTTACAAGCTACAATCAAGAACAAAATCAGTGACACATTACACACTTTGAGCAAATTAACTAATTACTTCATTTTTTCTTGGGATCATTTGTGGCAAGTTTTTATTGGATCTGTGACCACCTATAATAGCACAATCCATGGTGAAACGTTAAAGGTTGGAGGGAAAATGAGATGGATCTCCCAATACTCTCCCCTTAGGGATAAAACACACAAATCCTTAGTTTAGTGACAAGATGTTCAAATATTTAGTTTCACGACAGAACGCTTAAATCCTTAGTTTAGTGAAATGACACTTAAATCCTCACTACTATTCCAACCATCTCCAAGGAAACAAACATACAGGATTTTTTTATCTTTTCTCTTACGACACATGTGTATTCTATCCTTGATTCACTTAATTTTCAATACACATTTATATTTTAACATGTACTAAGTTAAAGTTCAATTTTATTTATCATGACCATTGGCTACACTGATTTTCTTTTGCAAGTCCCACCTTACTTCAATAAAAGGGAAACACACAAATGGAACAAGGAACAATATCAAGTACATGATGCTCCGAAAAAGGAAATATCCAAGTAACACGTGCATACATCACTTCTACCATGCATGTAAGGTCACCCCCAGGATCCTTATCTTCGCTTATAGATTTCATGATACACACTTCACAATCTCCATGGGGCATAGTATCGAGCATATTCCTCATTCGACACGATATTGATTACAACTACCTTCGAATCTCCACAAGGTATGCTCTTCTTATCTATTTTATGCTACCGAATATTCATTCACCAGCATAAAGTGGGGAAAAATTTCGTTAGGATATCACACACTTTCTATTTACATTAGGCCTCTAAGTATGTCATTATATGCATGAATCCTAAGTGAGAAAATTCAACATTAACAACACATGTTTTGATTTTACATTTATTTATCCTCTTACACACTCTTCTTATTTTATTTTCTAGAATGACCACTTTACTCTTAAACACTAGACAACATATGTAATAGTTGTATATTTACGGTTATATCCTCCAAGCATCACGGACAATACCACCCATTAGGGATAGAAATGCCTAAGTACTTTTGTCCCCTTTGGGTGCTTCTATCTGTTTCTTGATTTTCAAATGCCACATCTTTTGGTACCTTTTCCAAAATATTTATTATTACTTTCAGTCATCTTTTGTTGTTGTTAATGAAAAAAACCAAAGAAGGGAATCTCTCTCTCTCTCTCTCTCTCTCTCTCTCTCTCACACACACACACACACACACACACACACACACACACACACACGTGACTTACTCATTATTATTATGGGATGGATAACTTTGGACTAGTACTTACTATCTATTACTTGGGCAAAGAGCAACATGCAAGAAATAATTTTGGGCTGCATTATTCACTACATATAAGAGGTTATTTCTGAATTTCATCACACATTCATCTTGGGGGAAAATTATCTGTAGTCCACTATCGTGGTGCAACAAGCACAAGGGAAATCTAGTTTCAAGGGACATAATTCAATCTCTCTCTCTCTCACACACACACAAGAATTACATAGAGTTTAAAATGTAGTGCAATGCTTAATGTCAATCACATTGGGTTGACCTCTAAGGTCACTCTGACTCAAGCATATGCATATTTCATTTCATCTTAAGAATATATATTTGATTTCATCTAATGTGTGTTTGAGCCTTGTGCATGTAGCAAAGGTTTGTTTTGCAGATACATGTGTGATAGAAAAACCCTACAAAGAAGTCATAACAACAAATAGTAAAGTGAATTTAATATTGACAAACCCTCAAAATATCATAAATGTATCTATCACCTGGGCACTAATGCCCACATCTAGACACGCTCTTGTCAATACTTTCCGACACACCTTAAGATCACAATTTTCTAGACATGGCATAAACAACTCAGATTAAGCCTATTCCACCCAATTCCCAGTCTATAATAATCCCAAATATTTAGATATAAGCTAATTCACTCTTATATTACTATTACTTTCACTTTCTTGTCTTATATTACTATTACTATTACTATTAGATCTATCTTGTTACTATTATATCTATTTAATCAAATTCCTCTTATAAAGATTTAAATTTATTTAAATCACCAAGCAACTCTGTGGAATCCTTTATTTCCATAAAATCTATCCCATAAAAATCCCCTAAAGTGTTTCTCAAGTTTTTTATAGGTAGCTTTGGAGGGTGGACAACAAGAGGAATAATGTTTGTACCCTAATTGAATTATGTCATGGAAAGCACACAATTAGTACATAAGATGTGATGCTTTGTTATAGGCAATTATTATGATTTAATCAATTCACAATTAACCATACAAAAGGATATAATAATTCATTAATACTTGTAAAAATTATAAATGATGATACAATAGCTCAAATATAAAATAGGACATAAAAAATTAGTTGTGCATGTCAAGGTAGAAGATATCCAATTGTGGAGACATGTGGAAATAGAAAATCATAAATTGAAGATGCTTCATTATCAGTGTTAGAACTGGAAATTGAGTTGGTGCAAGATCATAATAAGTATATATGATCTTGATCGTACATATGCATTTTTGGACCATTTTTTAGTTAAAGTTTACATCTTACTATTTCATCTTCTTATAAAAAAATTTCATTGTATGTTGCTCTTGCTTGCACAACCTCAGAATGGCCTCTAATAGCCTGCATCAAATTAAAACCCTAGAAACCTATAATCCATGTCATAATAACATTAGATAACCAAAACAAAAAAATAATGTATGTCATGAGGTTGGACTACCCTTAGCAGTCCACCTTGCTGAACCAATCCAACTGTTGCACTACATGCCCATGTGTGGGATGAAGCCTCATGTAGTACTCATAGGTGTTTTTGCAAGTGTGAGTGTTATCAAGGCCAACGCCCTATGAGTACCCTTATGACACTCGACACAAATATAGTTGGATAACTATAGAATAGAGAGTGTACCTAATGTTATAGTAGTTTTCTTCAATTGTGTGACTTAACCCTTTGTCTGTTGAAACTCTTTGAAAAAATTTAGAGTGACTTTTCTCTTCCTAAGATATAGTTGTATGACCTTTGCATGCTTGGAAATGGAGGTGCCTATAATATTTGACCTAGTTAAGATCATAAAACTATTAATAATGGGCCTTCACTAAATTAAGTGCAATTAATTTACAAAGATCTAGGATATCTTTAAGTGATCTTAGAGTGATATTTTCTATAATAATTTCTAAGAGTTCCATGTGAGTAATAAGATGATATTAACTTTATTATATAGCCTTTTGTAAGTGAAACATTATAATAACGCCAACCCTAGGAAAATTAAACAACATGATAAAGAAACACTTATTTCAGTAAATCTGGACATATTCCAGTGAATCTAGACTCTAATATTACAAGTTTTGGAAGAAATCTATCTCCATTTTTGCGTATATTGGATTCCATTTTTGTTTATACTTGATTCCATTAGTAGCAATATTGGATTCCAATATTGTCATTATTAGACTTATTCGAGTTTCAATTTTGATGATATTGGATTCTAATTTTGCTATTATTGGATTCCAATATCACTATTATTGGATTACAATTTCATTGGTTTTATATTTTTAGGTTAGGAGTATGTAAGGTTAGCGGTTGTTAACTATCATAAGGCATGAGACTGTAAGATTAATAAAAATAAAAAAATTATTAAAAATTCTTGCAATAGCAAGTTTAAAGTGCAAGCCTCACAATTTAAAAAGGAGATGTTCACACTTTCTCACAATTTGAAAGTTCAAGCCTCGATGTAAGGTTAATAGCTACTAACTATTATAAGGCATGAGCCCATTGGATTAAAACTAAAATGAAAACTAATAAAAAATTCCTGTAAAAGCACGCTCAATATGTGAGCCTCACACTTTTAGAGCACGAGCCTTGCACTTTCAGAGTGCGAGGAAATTACGAGCCTCACACTTTGAAGTGTGAGGATCATAATTTCAAAGTGCAATTCTCCTAATTTCAAAGTGCAAGGCTCGCACTTTCAAAGTACAAGGACTCACGCTTTCAAAGTGCGATGACTCACACTTTCACTGTTGGAATCATTATGTGCATACTTGATATTGGCATTGGCCTCAAATGTTAATGGTCTTATTTTGATTTCTGGTCAAACTTACAATAAAAATAAGTGCTCATATTTTTTATGATTCTCTCAACATATGACCTTTTTTGTTTGATATTATAATAGTGAAATTATTGAAGCAAAATATCGACCTCATGCCAGTTGGTCATTCTATTTCTGGGTTAAATTTGAAAATTTATGAAGATACGTGGTAGAAGTAATTTTGTTTTGGTAGACATTTAATTTTTCTTATCTCAGTCATAACATTGAAACAACTCAAGTCTTCTTCTCTTATGTTGTACACGACCTTAAGGTTACTACTGGTTATTATTATAAATTATATCTCAAATTTATCATTAAAAGGTGACAACATCATTGGGAGCTATGCATATCACAAATTCAATTACCGTGAAATAAAATAGAATTTATGCTCAATGTAAATTGTTCCATTCTCTATATAAATGATGAGTCACTTACTTCCATTAAGAAGAAAATGAATTAATCCTTAACACAATGCAAGTAAAATGTTGATGAGAAAAATAGTCAAACACTCTTAGAGATACATTGGACCAATAATATTGTATGGTTTACATCAATCAAAAGACACATTGTGCCAAAATTGTATTATTTATGATTCAAGAATTACCACCACATTTTTCCCCAGTGTTGGACACTGTGAATGAGCCACATTTGCATCACACCCTTCATTTTCAAATAATGCTTTTCTTGAATATGTTTTCTCAAGTCTCCCTCTTGTATCACATTCTCTTATCCTTTTATAATTTGAGTAGATCTTCATGGTTTGATTCAATTGATATCTAACTACCAGGCCCTTGTTGTTCTTGAGGACTTTGATTGGAATATAATTTTCAAAGAATCCAAAATCCAAATCAGTGAATTGTGCTTACACAATCCAAATCAATGATGCATGTTCAAGAGAACAAAGAAAAAATGGAAATATTTTGTAGGGTCAAACCAGAGGTATATACTTTTCTCCTTCTCTCCTTTCCCTCCACTGAGCACACTGGTTTGGAGAACGAATAGCTTCCCACGCCTAAGAACTCAAAGTATATGTCATCTTGATCTGAGTTATGTGATGATACATGTAGCTCAAAATAACACAATTGATCTGTCACACACAAACAAAAGAAATCATTGTGAAAAGTATGGGAACATGATTGTGGGAAAAATGGTGCAATCTCCAGGTACCATATTTATTCGCATAATGAAGTTCCCAATCAAATATGTTCGTTTGGATTAGAATCTGATACATGCACTGCCATTAACCAGTGACATCTACCACCATGGAAAACAACAATATTCATTCAAAAATATCACTGAAACATATGATAGGTTTCCTTAATACCATCTTAACCCTTAAATTTTCATCTAATATTCCATTCCCAAGTTTCATATACACTTAGATAAGTTGAAATAGTTAATATAAAATAATGATAATAAAAACATAATAATACAACAATCTACTAATGCACATAAAAGAAAATTCATCCTAAAACAAAGGAGATAAAATACATCGTGAGGCATATTAGACGAGGATGTTAGTATAATAATCTACTTATGCACCTAATTCAAAAATTCAACCTAAAACAGATTTGATAGGAGGTTGAAAACAACTATTAACATGTAGGACATGAAAAATATCAAACCATAACGAGATACAACCAAATAATAGGAATCATAGATGCAATCAATATAAATAATTAAGGGAAAAACCAAATCAATTGACATAAAAGAGAGAGAATAGTTTAAATTTAATCTTCTCTCCTCTCATCTCCTCTATTCACCAATTTCTATCTCAACCAAGTCAACCAAATCATAAGGTTAATATTTTCCTCTCCTCTCCTTTACTCTGTTCAAAAATTTCTATCTCCTCCAATTTAATTTAGAAATGGGTAGAAATTGGAAATTGGAAATAGCTATGGCCATGGAAAACATTGGCCAAAGTGATATCCATGGCCACGAAAAAAATTAGTGTGCTAAGTTTTTTTGTGCCATGCCCGAGCACACCCCTAGCCAAAATGCACCTAACACACCTAATATGGATTTAGGGAACTGGGAACACAAATAGCTAGGTGTTCGACCAATCTTCAATCAACTCCTTTCAAAGTGATGACCATGGCCACAAAAAACATTGGTGTTATGAGTTTAGATGTTCCATACCACATGACACCCCCAGCCACAACACACCCCACATGACTGGGATGGATTTAGGGAATTGGGAAAAAATATAGGTAGGTGTTTGACCCAGCCTTCTTCTGGTCCTACTGTCACAAGGAAAAATTGATAGCCATGGCCATGAGCAACATTGACATGATGATTTTTGTGGTGCCATGCCATATTTCACCCCTAGCCATAATGCACCCTACATGCTTGAGACAAATTTAGGGAATCAGGAAAAAATATAGGTAGGTGTTTGTCCCTGCCTTCTTCTAGTCTCAATGTCACAAGGCTAAAGTGAGGTATGGATACGAACAACATTGAAGTTCTAAGTTTGGTGATGTCATGCAATAGTGCACCCCCTAGTGCACTTCCAAACCATAGCACACCCCCCATCCACAACGAATCCCCAAGCCATAGTACACCCCTTAGCCATAACGCACACCTTTTCCATAGTGCACCCCTTAACCATAGTGCACCCCCAGCCATAACACACCCCTCAGCCACATTTTACCCCCGAGTGTATCACCTAACTACAACACAAAACATAGACCAGTGTACCCCCCAAGCCACAACGCTCCCCCTAAGGCACCTCCTAGCCACAAATCACCCCTAACGCACCCCCCCCGCCAAAACGAAAAACATAGGAAGTAACACACCCCTAGTCCTGACACATATTTAGGGAATTGGGAAATAATATAACAAGGTGTGTTTAAAAATAGTTGTAATGTAATGTGGAGTAATAACAAGTTTTAATAGTGAATGGTCAAAGATACTTAAGTGGAGAGTTTAATTGAACGTGCATTTTACTTTATTGTGTATGGTAAGGAGAAAATTAGATGAGACGTGGTAAGAGTGAGAGGTTAATGTTGAAATTAGGTGAATTGAAATTGGAATGGTCCCCAAGATGC
This sequence comes from Taxus chinensis, assembly GCA_019776745.2. Lineage (NCBI taxonomy): Eukaryota > Viridiplantae > Streptophyta > Pinopsida > Cupressales > Taxaceae > Taxus > Taxus chinensis. The sequence continues at coordinate 396,615,987 of CM034156.1, read as the reverse complement.
TGAGTTGACCTAGAATGGCAATTTACAAAAATTTTAAGCATCTCGTTCCCATTTCTCATTCTCATATTTATTTATGTGGTTCACACATCGGACTAAAAAAGTGGGTGAAAGGGTGAGTCAAGATCAAAGAAAGCATGGATTTACGATTGTAAGAATAAAAAAAAGGGGTCTACACATAAAACAAGGTATATTTCAGAACCTAGTGCCCCGTCGCTTTAATGCTCCACATCTTCTTTCTTGTTGGGAGAAAAGACATTAAAAAATTACATGGGAGGAGACCAATTTAAGGAATTAGTAACAAATATAGTTATATGTTTGACCCAGACTCCTTATGGTCCTCATGTCGAAGTGATAGATATGTTCATGAAGAGAATTGGCTTGTTGAGTTTTTTTCATGCTACCATGATATATTCCATACCACAATGTTCCCTTGATGCCTATTTTTAAAAAAAATGAGATCAAATTCCTGTCTAGCACTAAAAAAAAATTGAAAGACCCAATCAGTTGCATTTTTAGAAACTTATTAGGATCTCTCTTGTAACAATATTTCATTCTCAATTCTAAAAAATTACATCTAGTAAGGTGAGTGTTATGAAGAAGAAGGGAAAAATATTAGTGACCTATAGGCTATTAATTACCATGCATACCAATATAATTTATGATCTATCACCGAAGAAGTGATGGGGGAGATTGGAGTAGAACTTGAAACTGAATTATGAGTTTTTTGACATCTCTATTAACGCATTTGGTTGGTACATAGAAAAATATATAATAACAAAAATAAAAGTTAGAAATTAGAAAGGAAGTATATGGATGTTGGAATCATCCAATTCACATTTCCTATTCTCTTATTTGTCTATGTGGTTCACACAGTGCAGGAAGCTGGTGAAATGGCGAGTCATGACAGAAGAAAACATGGATTTACCATTTTAATAAGTGAACAAAGGGATCCGAAAAAAAGTAATGCATGTTTCATAACCAAGTCCCCCATCCCCTCACTCCCCCACATTATCTTGATACTTTAAACCATACGGTTTTTGATAAAAGAAATTTTAAAAATTATAGGGGAGGAGCTGGATTTATGTAATAGAGAACAAATATATCTAGGTGTTTTACCCAACGTCCTTTTGGACATTCTGTCAGAAGTTGAAAGTGATACCCATTTCCATGAACAACATTGGCTTGTTGAGTCTGGTGGCCTAATGCGTCAACTTTCACCCCAACCATAGAGTACCCCACGTGCGTGAGATAGATTTAGGGAATTGGGAACAAATATAGATTAGTGTTCGAACCAACCTCCTTTTCGGCCTCCTGTCATAAGGCTAAAGTAATAACCATGGCCATGAAAAATATTGGCATGTATCGAGTCCCGTGTTATCATGCCTACAGTGTGCACAACTAACCATAGCGTACCCCCCACAAATCCTGAGTTATATTTAGGGAATTGGGAAAAAATATAGCTAGGTGTTTGAGAAAAACCTCCTTTTGGTCATCTTATCACAAGGCCAAAGTGATAGCCATGGACATCGATCACCATTGACATGGTGAGTTTTTTGGTGCTACCATGCCACAATGCACCTCGAGCCATAACACACCCCCCATGCCTATGAAATATTGAGGGAATTAGGAATAATTAAATTTGGATGTTTAACCCAGCCTCGTTCTGGTCATCCTATCAAAAGGATAAAGATATAGTCATGCTCATGTACAATTTTGTTTTGTTTTGTCTGGAGGAGCAACTAGGCTCAATTTAATGCCACATTGTACCACCCATGACTCAGTTTACAAAAGATGACATTAATTTTCTATCTGATAATAAAAAATATTTAAAAGACCCAAAGGATTCAATTTTGACATTGCATTTTGGGAAATAACAGCTATCTTTGATTGATGGACATATCCATAACTTTATCATCAAATTCAAGTGTTTGAAATAACCATTACACGCATGATTTCTCATTGGATTTATAAATAATAATTCGATAGATATCAATCTAAGCTATGTTACTATTATTTTATATGCAATTTATGATTTTCAATATAAGAAAAATCAAAGCTTGGGAAGCCAAGCCATTCTTTCTAATAAGTAATGGAGCATAGTGTTTGCGAAGCCATTACTTCTAATCCACAACAAAGTGTTTTATCTCTAGCAGAGTAATGAAGGGTGTGATCATGATTCGAAGGATCACTCATTCCCTAAATCATTAGTAAAGGCTTAACCAGTCGATAGTTTTCATGATCGTCATGTTCATGAGAACCTAGTATCTGAAAAATCCATATTACTTTTTCCATGTTGATGAACATGCTTAGATTTATGACTATTTTTATCTTATTAGTGTGCTTTGGATATACTGACATACGGTTATGACTACATGGTTATATGATTAGTGCATTGGATATGAACATTATTTTAATACATCAATGATACAGGCATCAATTAGATCATTGGTACTTCAACATCCACATCATTGATAAACATAGATCGGCGGTTATTCAACATACAATGATGTGTTTGTATTTGTGTTAATTATTTTATTTATGTTTGTGTTAAATGTCAGAATATAAATCATATTTTCCACGATGGTAGTTAATTAATATTAATCATAATGTCCTTGGCATGGATTGGAAATGGTCATGTGTGAAATATTGGATCAAATTGTTTCATTAATATCACTCGTTCTTCAATTTAATGATTAATATTCTGTTCTCACGTGTGCCCAAGTGTTGGGAAATTGTTCGATGTGTTGGCTCAGGATTTATATTTTCATAATTTTCCTTATGATTTTTCAGGAAATGGAGTTCACCCATGCTTCTGTCTGCTTCTATTTTTCTTCTTTGGATTCATGAGATGGGATTTTATTCTAGTATTTGAAAGTATAGACTAAGTTCTAATATTTTTCTATTGATTTTTAATAATCTATGGTAGACATTGAAAATATTTTAGGAAATAAATATATGCAACTATCTGGTCATCGCATCGCATAAATTCAAAAACTAGTTGCTAATTTTATTGAGAACATTCTGATCAATTAATCCTTGATAATTGTAAGTTTGTTGCTATAGGTCGAACATGGATTCACCCAATAACAAAGAGTGGGTATGGAAAAAGATGTTGAGAAAGAATGTATTGCTTCATGTCCCTTATTATCTCAGACTAACATTAGCTCACCAAGTGGATACTAGGTTGACAAGGTTCTACTTACATTGAATTAGGAAGGAGAGTGGAAATTCTTAAGTCCTTTTCTAAATCAGTGATTAATTTCTATAAGAAAAAGGAATTTGGTGTCCTTTGGATACCTTTTCTTAATTTAGTCATCCATGTATACTCTGCTCTCCATGCCTGCGTATAATGGTGGGAGATATTTGCACGCCTGGACATGGTGTCAGAGTGCATACTATCAGATCTTTTACAAAGATTGGGTTGAGATCCCCAGTAAATTAAGCTCAATATGTTTGAGGTTGGGTGTTTGGCAGAAGGAACTGATCGAAATCATAGACATTATCTTCTGACTCTGAAGCTTGAGTGGGTAGAGGATGTTTTGATTATTATTTCCTATATACATAAATGCAAATAGTATGAATGATGTAATCGATCATATACCATTAGGTACATAATAAAATTTTTTGTAAGCTTATAGTGTTTACTTATTGAAAACGTCAGCTGATATAAAGGTCATAATCACTATTGATACGTTACATATGTGTGTTTAATTAGTTTTCATTCATTAACTCAAAGTTATATTTAATTTTAATATTCCTTTCCAAGTTAATTCATCTTTACCTAATTCTGAATTGCTGACAAAATGGAAATTTGTATATGATTTTACGAGTTCAAAGTAACTTCAATTAATGTTACACTCAAACTGTCAAACACACTACAAATAGCCGTCTATATATTAATTAACATGTAGGTGAGTTGACACCAAAGATAAGATTGTTTACTTCAAAGTTAAAATTGAATAATCATGCAGTGATGTTGATATGGATTATGTGCATTTGATTACTTATTTGATAGCTATTTTGAAAGTAAAACTTTTTTTTTAGACTATTGAGACATTAAGTGATTTATTTCAATAAGGAATCTACCTTAGAGGTCACTAAGAATTTTTCTTTGTTATGAACCAGTGTGTATTATAAAGAATCGGATGCATAGGTATTAACCTTAGCTAGTCATTAAGATAAAAGAATGAGTGTTAACAGCCACAAAATCCTAAATGAACTGTAATTTTGACCAATACGATACAATCATATTATACAAAATTCCACTTTCTTCAGACAACACTTAATTCAACATGTCTCCACATCATGATGTTCTATGAGCACCCTGTAAATTTTGTTAGTAATCATCTTTTTTCCTGACTAGGGAAAAATATCGATAACCTCCAAGAATAGGAAATGTCCGTTACATACAATATTTTTGTCACATAAATAAATAAAGGAAAATTCCTAGTGACTGATAACTTATACTACTATGATTTATTATTTTATCTCTATTTTGACATATTAAGAAATCCGTTGATCCTAATGGACTGCTAAGACATTCCTCTGCAATATTTAATAGAGCTTAGCTTGTTGGTAAGCATTTTGATTTAATGCGACACCAATTTGTATAATGAATAAAATATGCAAAGGTGTGAGACTAGCAAGTTGCTAATCTGCAGAAAATAATTTGTTACGATGACGGAAAAAACATAATTGAACTTTAAATCAATCACTTTAGGAGATAATGTCTAATATGCACAATTGCATATTTCGCCAACAACATGTAAGATGACATGTCTCTACACTATGATGTTCTATGAGCACCCTGTACAAACATTTTTAATACACATATTTTTTACCTGACTAGAGCAAAGCCCTCAATATCCTTTGATATCTATTTAGAAAATTAAATATATATTGATCCTATTAGATACATAATCCATTCATTTTAATATACCAATGGAGCTTAGCAATGCCTTAAGAATTTTATTGCTAATGTGCACTGATGTGTATAATAAAGAAATGGTGCAAATGTGTAAGTCTAGTAGTCACTAATGTGAGAAAATATTTTTTGTGATAAAAAAACATAAATATACTTTAAATCCGTGCTCAAGGACATAATGTTGTTATAAACAATGTAGCATGCCCCCATTAACATGTAAGAAAACATGTATCCACATAAAGATGTTGTATGAGCACCCTAGAAACATTTTTAATAAATAGTTTTTTTCCCCCACTATGTAAAGCACTCCATATCCTTCAAGAGTAAAATTTATCCATTACACACATATAAATGAAAATGTCTAGTGACCGCTAATATCTGGTTATTATTTTTAAAATAATAAATTGTTTAGACTAGCAGCCTCCAAACCATTCCTTTCAATATGTATTCGAGCTTAGTGGTCACTAAGCATTTTCATTGATAGGAACTAATTTTTGATCTAACACAAGTAATGAGATCTTAATATATCACTATTTTGAAAATAAGAAATCTCGTTTAGGCTTGTGGCCATCAATCCAGCTCCTTTAAGAAAGTATTCGATCTTAGGGAATGTCACTAAGCATTTTCTTTGATATGAACCAATGTTTATCTAATGTTTATGTTTACCTAAATACTAAACCGATATGAATTATTTGTTAAATAAAAGTATAAATTATGAGAAATATATAAGTTGTGAAATCCCTCTCGAGGGTATGTAGTAGCAGTTCTAGTGGCCACGAGGTATCAATTTTATATCCAACCTGACATTGATTATTAAATTAATTAAAAATACTAGCGATCCAAATCTTTACACATAGTTGTTTAACATTGTTGGAAAGCCTATCGTAGAACTTATAGAGGCCAGCGGCCACTATGATTCTCCTCAAAAAATATATGGACAACATAAGGATGTGTAGAGTTGTTCATTAACATCCGGTATTCGAATAAGAAATACAAAATTGTAGTAATGGAGCTTAGCAGCTTGCTAAGTTCATTCCTATATATAAGCTTACTGATTTAAAATACATGTGAAGCGGAAAATTATGTTTTAGTTTTTCTACTATAAAATGCAACTAACACCAAAACATTGAAAAACACAATAGATATATTATAAATTGCATGCCATGTGTCAATATTTTATTAGGTTTCATTTACAAAATAATATGACGTATTTTTAATAGGTTAAAAGTATTCTAATAGGAATTTCTTTAAATAAAAATTTCTTCATAAATGTGTTAACTACATTTTTGCACGAACTATCTGGTTAAAACTTGCCACATGGCACATTTTATCTTGAATAATTATTTTAAATTAGCACATGGCACTATATCTAACAATGTCAAATTCAAATTTGATAAAAATTAATTTAATAAATGTGCGTATATTAGTTTATTACACTTTAAAACTATGTTTATAAAATTTTACTTCAATTTTGTTATAATATCTTTTTTATTATGCTTATATTAATATTTATCAATGCCCCACAAGTTCAAAAAGAAATATTTTTTGTTGTCCCACTCCTTTTAAAAGAAAAGTTTATAATATTTATTTCCTCTTATCCCCTGCAATCCCTCGCATTAAATGAAAATATTGATGAGGGATAATTTCAAATTTCAAATTTTGAAATCCCCCGCAGTAAATGAGAATATTTGAAATTTCAAACTCCTGCACTTTCACTTACAAAGGGGGAAATTCATATTTTCTAATTTTCATATCCAAAAATTTATTTCATGGTATGTATGATTTTTGTTAAATACCTCGAAGCAATATAGATTATGGTTTAATTTTATTTTGGGATTGCAAAAAAGAATCTCTTGAAATAAGAATACAATGCACACATGCACTAGATTTCAAGGTCCAAGTGAATTAAACCTAGCCACTTTTTGCAAGGTAGCATTGAGGAAGTGACTATAATCTCATTTACAAGAACAAATAGGAGGAAAGAAAAAATTATTGTGGAGAGATCACATGTTTGAGTACATGAATTTTGACCATTTTTTATAGATATTGATTGCAGAGTATGAGACACACAAATGAAGAATATCAAAAGATGCATAGAAAAAGAGGTTACATATAAAATATCATGGATTTTTTTTGGAAGAGGATGATAAAGGTTTAATACATCATCAAAATTGTAATCAATTTAAGATACTACCAAAAAAAGTATTTATCAAAAGCATCTATTTTAGCGTATGTTATACCTTAGTTGATGGAGGGACATTTTCCAGTCACTATATCTTTTCCAAGTTCTTATTTTTCATTGAAATATAGCCCTACTTTTCCCTCCACTTTCTTTGACAGTTCCATGTTTTATCCCGTTGTCAAATCACCTTGCACTTTTTGAAATCACATTGTTCATTCTTCCCTAACCAAAGAAAATGAAATCCCCATTTACAAGTTTTATTGTTTCTGAAAAAATAATTTTTGTTCTATGCATAGCTCTTGTATTCGTCTTTATTAAATGAGGTTCCCTTTTAAACCCTTCTATATATCTGCTCTAGATATACTTTTTTGTTTCATTTTTCATTTTCCTCCATGTGATTGTTTTCTTCTGGATAGTGATGGCCTGTCTCCCTAATTGTGAAACACGAGGTGCATAATCATGTTCTAAAAATCGTAATGGTTTTATTTAGTATAGTTTAGGTATTAATTATGACTTACTTTAATGCTTTTTATTAAGATCAAATAAATAATCATGGTTAATTATTTCAATGTTGATTATTTATATGGTTGCTATATTGATATATATTTTAAATTATATACATTTTCCCATGTCGAAATAGTCAAATTTAATGTGTTTAACAATCTTTTTAATGTAAACTGTAAGGTAAAAATATTATATATACGCGAAAATATTATTAACTATACATTTTAATAATTATATTTTTAAATATATATTTCACATTAGATTTTTGACATTATAGATTATGCCATTAAACGAACCAGCATAGCTCTTGTGTCCTCAACGATGTAATTATTGATTTTGAAATCCATGGAATTACGAAACTAGAAGTTTGGGATTTCTAATTACAATTGATGAAATTGCTTAGTTTTTAGTGATGATTTTAGTTTGTGTTGTTTGATCTATGTGAACTTGAAGGCTACATGGTTATATGCATTTTTATTGTCTGTGATGACATTTGATATCCGCCCATAAGGCCAAAGAGGTATTGCTTTGATTTTTTGTAGGAAATGTATAAACACAACAAACAAAAACATGGATAGGAGACCAACAGTGGAATGTTCATTCTTGGGTATTGGCAACACCATGGTCACCTGTGGTGTTCTTTGAACTGTCCTTTCTGTATGTTAATGGTTGTTGACTAACATTTAATCATTGAGATCCCTATTGCTACAGTATTCACCTCAAATGTGGACCATGGGTAAATGGTGTTTATTTTCCCTTTTCATTTTGATTCATTTTGTGAGCATGTGATTTCCATCTATTGTACATGTGTTTCTAAAACATCTAGATTTATGTTTAGTACAATAAAACCATACCTTTATTTAAGCTTGATTAAAACATGTTAATTAAAGATAATGCTGGGATCCTGACCAAGGCAAAGCTATTTTAGTTTTTAACGTAGCCAAATTGTAAACAAACTTGATTTACTGCAAATAATGTGGATTCCAAAAGAAAATAGATTTTATTGGTTTTGATGTTGTGTACTCAACCTTGCATGTCAAACTCTGATTTTTGGCTTAATAGGAAAACTATTCCCAACTGTGGAGGTTTGTGGGGACAAGTATAAGCTTGTCCCCACACCTCTTGACTAAATCTCACCCTAGGTGGCGGAAATTACTATTTTTACCAACTATACTAGAACCTGCTATTCTTAGTAAGTTCGCATGCATATTCCTATGGGCACAGAAATTGCCACACATCTTCTACATCTCTAAATTAGAGGAATTTCCAAATTTATAACTCATAATGCAATTAATAGACTAAAATTAACTAATGCTCAAAAATAGGAAAAAAAACTAAACTATAACTTAAATCCTAATTTTTGGCCTCAAGATGGCGGATTTAGGGCCCCAAAAATGTGTCAAAAACTTTCCCCAACTAGTAGGGTAGGTTGTCGTTGCATTCGTCTCATCAAAACCTGTGGTTTCAAAAAAAAAAAAACGGACCTCAAACGGGACACCCCGGAAACTCAAGTTATGACCTTGTCAAGTTCCTGCTAATTCTGGCGCATCATTCTCCCCCTACTTGAAAAAAAACACAGCTCCTGCAAGTTGTCTTCTTCAACACTGCTTCCATTTATCTACATCCAACTTCTGAATGTCCCCACTCTGTGACCCAAGTATTGTCCTCTTGTTCCAGTCCTTTCCAGTGTACCAAATATTTTGTTATATTTCCCATTTTCGTGTGTGTCCATTGTTTTTCTTATCTAGAATCTGATCCACTTGTTCTTTCTTCTTCATCGGAACCTGTTTGCCTCCAATTCTACTACTTCATCAATAGACATATGCTTCTGCACCATTCCCCATGAAAAGAATACAAATATGAAACATTAAACACTGGAGAAATATCAAAATTTCCCTGGCAATTCTACCTCAATAAGCATTATCATTTATTTTTTTTCACGATTTTTACAGGGGACCAATCTTTTTTGTACTTCAGCTTGTTTATAGGTTTCCTCCTGGAAACCTTTCCTTCTGTAGATATGCCAAAAACCAACTCACCAATTATAAAATACCTTTCTCTGTCTGTGCACATCTGCTATTTCTTTTATAATTATCATTACTATTCTGCAGCTTCTTCCACACTACTTCCTGCAATTGTTGTATATGTTCGGAAAATGCTTCTGCATCATCACTGACTCTGCCATCAACTGGTAGTTGCACCAAATCTAACACCCCATTTGGATTACTCCCCATACACAATTGAAAATGGAGACTTTTCCCGTGGATCTGTTTATGGAACTATTATATGCAAACTCAGCTTGTGGTAATGCTAAGTCCCATTGTTTTCAGCTTTTCCCCAACAATGCACCTTAACAGGTTTCCCAAACTCCTATTTACCACCTCTATTTTCCCATCAGTCTGCGGATGATAGGCACTACTAAACTATAGTTTGAGTTCCAAATTTCTTCCATAAAGTCTGCCAGAAGTGACTTAAGAACCTGGTGTCCCCTATCTGAAGTAATAGTTTTTGGAACACCATGCAAACAAACAACTTCTCTGAAAAACAAATCTGCTACGGCCTGTTTGCATCACTTGTTTTTCTTGCAGGAAATAAAATGAACCATCTTAGAAAACCTATCAACAACCACAAAAATTTGAGTCATTACCTCGTTGTGTTTTTTGGTAATCCCAAAAACAAAGTCCATACTCAGATCTGTCCACGGACCCTTTAGGAACAGGCAATGGCATATACAACCCTGTATTATGTGCATGGCCTTTTGAGACTTGGAAAATTCGACATCTTTCCACATATCTTACCACATCTCTTTTCAACTTTGGCCAATAGTATTTGTCTGCTACTAAGGCTATCGTCTTATCTTTACCAAAATGCCCAGCCAACCCTTCGCTATGCAACTCTTTCACTATATTCTCTCTCATAGACCCAACTGGAATACATAGTTGGCATCCCTTGAATAGGTAAGCCATCCTATAAAATATACTCATCCAAGACATCTCCTGCATTGTCTGACAATGGAACTAATTAGTCTTTCAACAATATCCTTGAAATCAGAATCAGAAGAATACAAACCCCTTTATTGCTTCAAAAACCCACCACCTCATTTTCCATAGTGGTAAACAAAGTCACACGCCTACTCAATGCATCTGCAACTTGATTCTGTTTTCCAGATTTATGTTTTAGAGAAAAACGTATATCCCTGCAAAAATGATACCCACTTTGTATGCCTACTATTCAACTTCTTTTGGGTATTCACATACTTTAGGGCTATGTGGTCTGTAAATAACACAAACTCCTTAGGCACTAAGTAATGCCTCCAATGCCTTAATGCTTGTATAATTGCATAAAATTCCACATCATAAGTAGAGTAGTTCTTTCTTACCTCATTCAATTTCTCACTAAAGAAAGCTACTGGATTTCCTCCTTGACTTAGAACAGCCCCAATACCCACATGTGAGGCGTCACAATCAACCTCAAACACTTTATCAAAATTTGGTAGTGCCAAAATGGGTGCCTCTGTCACCTTCTTCTTCAAGAATTGAAAACTATTCTCAGCTGCCTTTGTCCACAAAAACTCCCTTCCTTTTGTGCAATTTGTTATAGGAGCTACAATACTGCTGAAATTTTTAATAAATTTTCTGTAAAATGTTGCTAGACCATGAAAGATCCTTACCTCTGTTATACTCTGTGGAGTAGGCCATTCAATAATTGCCTTTATCTTTTTTGAGTCCATATGTACCCCATCTGCTGAAATAATAAAGCCCAAGAATACCAAACTCTCTTGCATGAATGTGCACTTCTTCATATTTGCATAGAGTTTTCTCTTTCCTTAACACTTCAAATACCAACCTTATATGCCTCAAATGTTCTTCTTTAGTTTTACTAAAGATCAAGATATCATCAAAATAAACCACAAAAAACTTACCATTATACTCCTGTAGCAAGGTCTTCATCAATCTCATAAAAGTACTAGGTGCATTGGATAACCCGAATGACATCACCAACCAATCATATAATCCATTTCCCGTCTTGAATGTTGTTTTCCACTCATCTCCTTCTTTGATCCAAATCTGATGATAACCACTTCGAAGATCAATCTTGGTGAAATACTTAGATCCAACAAGCACATCCATCATATCATCAAGGCGAGGTATTGGGAACCGATACTTGATTGTAATTTTATTGATCACTCTGCTATCTGTGCACATTCTCCATGTTCCATCCTTCTTTGGTGTTAATAAAGCTGGTGTTGCACACAGACTCATGTTCTCCCTTACAACCCCCTTTCGCACGAGCTCTGCCACTTGCCTATTCAACTCTGCATGTAATGTCGGGCTCATCCTATAAGCCGCTTGATTTGGGAGTGAAGACCTTGGAATCAAATCAATGTGGTGTTGAATATCTCTTTTGGGTGGTAATCCATCTAGTAGCTCATTAGGAATAACATCCGAAAATTCTTCTGTTAATTCTGATGTTTCTATTGGTATTTGAGCACTTACACGTTCATCCTTATTTGTAACTAGTGCATAACAAAAACCGGTTGCCTTTGCCTCCTTCACAAATTCCTTTGCAGAAAACATATTTTCAGCCTTCCCCTCTTCTTTAAGAGGTAGAAAAACTATTTTTGTGCCATCCTTCCAGAAAGTATAAGTATTCTTTCCCCCATCATGAATAAATTTTCTATCAAATTGCCATGGTCTTCCTAGCAGCATATGACATGCATCCATAGGGATAACATCCACACCAAATCTCATCCTTATAACTGTTCCCAATAGAAAAGCTTATTAAACATCTCTTATCAACAGTAACTTCATTACCCTTCTTAAACCATGTAATACGATAAGGGTTAGGATTCTTCTCACAATGCAGACCCAATTTATTGACCATCTCATTTGAAACCATGTTCTCACAACTACCACCATCAATAATAACATTACATACCTTTCCTCCTGAAGTGCATCTTGTTCTGAAAATATTTGTACGCAGCCATGCATCCCCCTTGACCTCCTTTCTTGGAGCAATCATCGTCCTCTTGATCATCAGAGTTTCTCCAACATCTGGTGGGATTTCCAGGTCTTGTTCCTCTTCTTCTTGCTCAGCTTCAACAAGATTTACTCTTAGAGCATCTCCTTTCCTTTTATCATGTGTATAAGTATGTGGGCATTCAAAAGCTCGATGCCCTTCTTCACCACATTTGTAACAAACAAATGATCTTCGTGGAGCCTCCCATCCTCTATCACTAGTATATCCTCTGCCCCTAGAAAATTCTCTACCTCTTTATTGATTATGGAAATCTTATCTTGTATCCTCTTGATTTTCCAATCCACGAGATGATTCTCCTTTACCTTGGCTGAAACTGGATCATCCCGGGAAGGAAGATGAAGCCCCTATTCATTCTAGGTGATCTCCTAAAACTTTGACAATTTTTTTTTCCTCGGCCTTTAAGGGTAATTGATAGGAATCATCCATGTTCTTAATCCTATACATACTTATTTCATCTTGAATAGAAAATTTTAATCCATTTACATACCTTGCACCCATTTATTCCTCAGTTTCTTCATTCTTTACACGAATGGACAACTTGTATAACTCATCTTTGTATTCTTGCACTATTTGTAAGTTCTGACTAAGATTATGAAACCTCCTATAAAGGGTTTGTGCATACTCCACAGGGAGAAATTTATCTTTCAACTTGTTCTCCATCTTACTCCATGCCCTAATTATTTATTTCCCCTTTCTTGACCACTCTTTTTGTAGGTGATCCCACCATAACATAACATGATCTTTCAATTTTGTGCATGCAAATTTTACCTTCTTTTCTTCTGACATACCCTTCCACTCAAAAAATATTCCCATGCTAGTCAAATAGTCTATCGGCTCCTCTAGTTTTAGACTACCACCATTCTCTGAAACATCAACTCTTATCCCATCATTATTTCCTTCTAATGCTTGAAGCATCATTTATTCAAAATCTAATGGAGGTGCTTGTGTTTCCTCCTCTTCACAAACTTCTTCTTCATCTATGTTATCTCCACCTTGATTTCCTCTCTGGGTTATCATTGCAGAAAGCGCAAAAACTTTCCTCTACAAATATTACATATTTCTATTCATCTGAGCAATACCACCTCCTCTTCCTCTTCCTACCATTTTTTTAAATACTCGAACCAACTTTGATACTAGATAATGTAGCTAAATTCTAAAAATACTTGATATACTTCAAATAATATTAACTCCAAAAGAAAATACATCTCCTTCTTTGTTATCGAATAATGAATTAAAATGTTTCATAAATAGGAAAACAAATCCCAACTTGAGTTTCCAAGAAAACTCTAACTAACTTTGAATAAATCTACTCTAGGTGGCGGAAATTACTTTTTAGCAGTTTACTACAACCTGTTATTCTTAGTAAGTTCATATGCTTATTCGTACGGGAACAGAAATTGCCACGCATCTTCTACATTCCTAAATTAGAGTAATTTCCCTTTCTAACTCATAATGCAACTAATAGACTAAAACTAAATGATTCCCAAAAATAGGAAAAATCCAAACTACAACTTAAATCCTTATTTTCAACTTGAAGATGGTGGATTTAAGGCCCAAAACTATGCCGAAACATGCTCCAACTGGTAGGGCTAGTTTCCAGTGAATTCGTCTCATCGAAATATGTGGTTTCAAAAAACAAACAGACTCAAACGGACACCCGGAGCTCAAGTTATGACCTTGACAAGTTCCTACTAATTTTGGCGCATCAGTTGGTCCCCACACATCTGAGTGTACAAGCTCTAATTTCTTATCCTTTTTAGTTTCCCCAAATTTGATAAATCTCACTCTTTTACTTTCCAAAGATACAATGCTCATAGAAATCAAGATCTAAATATTTCAAATATGATAACTTACCCTTAGCCTTTAAGATTTGCATTCCTTTTTTACTTATATGGCCTAACCGATTATGCCACATATATGCATCTGAATTTGAAGTAGATAATGCAGAAAAGGAATCAGTAACATAGGTAGATAAATATAACATTCCTAATTTATTGCCTCTTACCACAAAAAAAGCACTTTTGTAGATCACTTCATCTCTTGAAGAGTGTGATTTTGACATGTATTTTTCCATGCATAGATAATGTTTATCTAGTTGAGCATGGTAAAAAAATTTGAATATAATTTTTCGTTGGCCCAATACCTTGATCCATATTCATGCGGTGGGCAAAAAATGAATGAAATGAGCCTTATGTAGTTCTATTATTTTGCAATTTATAATTGTTACTATCCCCTTTACCAGTAATGGACTGCAAGCCTCATGGTGGAGCCAAGTGCTAAACATTCCCAAAATTACACGAGACATAATTTCTGAAATAACCCTTATTAGGGGTTGCGTGGAAAGAAGCTCCTGAATCTAAAACCCATGATTCAATTCTATTATCTAGAAAGAAATAATAATATCATCTTGCATTACCTCTCATGTAGAAAGATTTGTTTCTTTACCTCTTTTTGGTTGTTGGTTCTCTTTATCCTTTGACCAACAATCTTTTTTTACATATCCTTTCTTTCCAAATTTCCAACAAGTAATTCCCTTACCTATAGATTTAGATTTGTCATCCCTTGACTTTGATTTCACATTATTATTACTCTTGGATCTCTCCTTCTATCTGCCTCTACTTTCTACATTCAAAGCATTCCCAGATGATTCCTTTGTACTTTTCCTGCAAATTTCTTCATTCAAGATTATACTAACCACATCATCAAACTTCAAAATATTATTAGGAGATGTTATATATCTAACAACCATTACCATGTTATCCGAACTATCATGCAAAGAACATAATAATAAAAGTTCTTTCACATCATCATCAGATGGTATATCAACTGATTTTAAGTTATTTACAATAGATTGGAAATCATTCAAATGACTAGATGTAGATCCACCTTCATGCATCTTAAAACTAAATAGTTTCTTCATCAAATAAATTTTATTTGAAGCACTAGGTTTTTTATATGAATTATCAAGAGATTTCATTAACACTACCATATATGTCACTTCTATAATATTGGAAGCCATGGATGCTGTCAGGCTCAATATTATAGATCCCAAATCTTTTCTGCCAAGAATCTTCCATTCTTCATCAGTCATATTCATAGGTATATACTTTCCCTCCAACAATAAGTACAAATCTCTTTGATATAGATAATCCTTAATCTGCATATTCCATAATTGATAATTTCGGCTGTCAAACATCTCTACCTTGTATTTGTTTTCTTCTGCCATTATTGTAGCTCCCACTCAATCAGAAAACCCTTTGTGAGTAAATTTTTCAGCACATAAAAACCTCAAACAAACCTATGATACTAGTTGTTGGGGTTAGCACACCGATTGTAAAAATAATATATTAGATCTAAGAATATATGCAAATAAAAGTAGATATTCTATCAAAAGATATATAAAAAACAAGATATATAAATCAATATCAGATTTAACGTGGTTCACCCTATGTGGGCTACATTCACAAAGAAACAAGCCAATTTATTATCCAAATCTTTCACAAGATATACAATTGAAGATTTACAATCTTCCACACCTCTCAGATGTACAATATTGTCCTTCACTCAAGCTTTTGCTTCTTCTCTAAGAATTCTCTCTCTCACAATTATTCTCACAATAATCATCAAATTTTGAAAATTCTTCTTAATTCTTACTTCTAAACCCTAGATTTCATACTTATACAGGCGTATACAAACTTATGGCACTTAGCCATGCAATTACAATCAATATATTTACTTTAATATTAAAAATAAATCTAATTCCCATGATTTAATTAAAACACCCACACACAGGTAACCAATGTTAGTTAGCGCTAACCGATGTCAGTTCCTCCTTGCTTGACCTATGTCGGTCCCTCCATAACTAATGTCATTTACTGTGTTTTCCAGCAAGTTTCATATTTCATGCTAATCCAAAGCAATTGAGCTTCACAACTCAACAATTATTAGTTCTCATCTAACAACACACACACACATCCATTCACATTTAGCAAACATAGAAGAATAATAGATATTTTGAACTAGCATATTACCATTCTCATATAAGAATTATAGAAGATAAAATGGCAATTTGTGCATTTTTACTGTAACATATACAGGATGGAAAATGGTGCATTGTGACAATTAATTTTTTTTTTGTAATTATTAATAATTATATTATACTAGTTGAACTATCCCTAGTAGAGCCAAGTGTTGCACTACATACCTTGGAAAGGGATCAAGCCTTATGTAGTTCTTAATTCTCATATATATATATATTCATGCAAATTTAGCAAACATAGAAGAATAATAGATATTTTGAATTGGCATATGACCATTCTCATATAAGAATTACAGAAGATAAAATAGGAATTTTTGCATTGTGATAGTAACATATACAGGATGGGAAGTTTTACATTGTGACGGTAAATTGTTTTGTTTTGTAATTATTAATAATTGTATTATACTAGCCGGACTATCCCTGACAGAGCCAAGCGTTGCATTACATACCCTTAAAAGGGATCAAGCCTTAAGTAGTCCTCATCTTACTATATATATATTATGGGTTTTGAGAATGGGTTAATGTTTTGATGTGTACATTTAATATATTTCTAGACCATTACCGTAGCGATGCCACCATGCATATATATATATATATATATATATATATAATTCTTATAGCTAGATTTTGAGAATAGGTTAAATATTTAAATTTATATTTGTCCTTTACCATGGCACAACAAGACCACCATGAAAATATATCATTTACCACCATTTACTTATAAATGAAAATAACCTTAAACATGGTTATGCTTAAATAGAGATGATAATTATTTATACATGTGATTCAATACAACAAAAAAATTAATTTATATAATTTAACAAAACATAGAAAATTATTGTATAGCTAAAAAGTAGGAGTGACCATAAAAGGAAAAACGTAGAGATAAAAATACAAAATGCATATTTAATTTACCGAAAAAGACAGCAGAAGAAATAAAAATCTATATTAGTGGCCATCATAAATCTCGATTGGCTCTTTTTGACATTAGCGAACGAGAAGGAAGAACTCAAGGAGCTACCCTGAGTAGTCATACGATGGAAATCACCACTAGCAGTGTCAATATTTAACAAGAATGTGTAGGTGGGACGTAACATCTTTCAAAACCCAGAAACACCAGAAGATTCTTTCACTATAGGAACATCAATCTTTGTTAAATCCACATTTCTAGGAAGATGATGAGGCGGTCTCTACGGGTCCTTAGATGTACAATAGTCTAAGACAACCTACATGAATTGGGTGAGGCCTCGAGCCATCTTTGCCAACGGTTCCATCAAAAAAGGATGGATCCAACGATCTTCCACATCAGTACCGATTAATATTGATAGAGTGTTGATATTACAATGCTCGAGTTCTTCATCTAAACCAACCCTATGTGAGGGCAAGATAAAAAAACAAGAAATAGTAGCAACATCCAATTTGTTATGGTTAAGTAGAAGTAGATTGGAAACAAACATTGTGGAAATTTTTGAGTTAACCTAATCTCTTTTTGAATCACAATGATAAGCATCACCCAAAACATGTTCAATGGATTCACACATAGATGTTGAATCATGTCTAAAAATTTGCTTGAGATGTGACTGAGAAATGGAATTGAAGAAGGCCATTTCTTTTCCATCGCTTCACAAAAAAATGGCAAGAAGAGAGGGAACAACCATGACCTAAAGAAAATGCACATTAACTGATGTAATTAACCACTTAATAGACAAATTCCCATATATTTTCATTTTAGCGCTTCTATGGTAATCATATCTAATTGTACAATACATGATGCTATTGGAGAGATAACATTTACTTTTTCTTTGTTTAATAATGGGCACTTTCCCATTCTCTCATACAAACAAATTTCAATCATTTATTTCATTTTTATGGATTACAATTGTATCATTTTCACTGGACTAATCCTGGAAAAGTTGTTTTCTTTCTCGATCAGGTGTTACACTACATACCCTCAAGGGGAATCAAGCCTTATGTGGTTCTATTTTTTTATTAGGAATGAGCTTCTTCCCTCTGTAAAGTGTTTCACTGCATTCCCTTTGGCAGATGCCCATTATCATATTACGTAGTTCTATTTTTTTTTTATAGAAATGGAAAATGCCCATTCCCCGCCCATTCTCATATAGGAGTAATAATGAGAATAGGCATTAGCTCATTCTCTAGACATTCTAAAATTTTGTTTTGGCAAAAATTTTGGTCAGTTGTGTTGGACTATTTAGAAATATGGGCATTTTCCCATCCTCAAACAAACAAACATTTATTATTGGGTTGTCCCACATTTTGCATGGAAGGAGGACCATTGAAATGTAAGGAGGACCATATTAGAATAAGAATTATAGTGTAAAGATATTCTGACAACCTTTAAAAAGTTAATATTTATATCATATTAGTTGGATTATCCCTAGAGGATCCTAGTACTACAGTGCATATCCTTTATGGGAGATCGAGCCTCTATCTCTAATTGTTGTTTATTCTTTCACTTTTGGGATCTCTCTTTTTTTCATGAAGAATATCAAGGAAATTTCTTTAGAAACAACAATGAATATTTCCAAATCTTTTCAATGTGAAGAATAGCATTTGGTTTTCCTTCCATAAAAAAATGGGGGATGAAACACTTCATCTTCATGTCATGCCAATTCAAGTAGATAGATGCCCATATATAGTTCACCTTATGCCTATTTTTCTCATTGATTCCTATATTAGAGTGGAAATATGCACATTATAAATGAGCATATGCTCATGTCCTAAACATTCAAATACAAGAAATTTTGAAATATAATGTCGTATGCTAATTCTAAACATTCTAATACTTGTAATATTGAACTTAGTATGTTTATTACTTCTATATTACTCATAACTTGTCAACAATGCAAGATGCTAGTGGAGAAATAAAATTTACTTACTCTGTCTTTATTTAAGAATGGGTAGTTTCTCATTCTCTCATAAAAACAAAAAACATTTTTTGTAACTTATATTAAATATAATGTAAATTTTCCAATACGTTAAAAACAAAAAATTTATAATCATAATCATAAAATTGATAATGCCCATTCAATTATAATATGAGTAATAGAAGAAATTTATCGTCATTTTAGCACTTATATGGTAATCATATCTAACTCTACAATACAAGATGCTATTGGAGAGATAAAATATACTATTTCTTTGTTTAAGAATGGGCATTTGCCCTTTCTATCATAGAAACACATGTCAAACATTTTTTCCATTTTTTATGGAATACAATGGTATCATTTTTGCTAGAATAACCATGGCAGAGCTAGTTTCTGGCTCGGTTAGGTGTTGTACAACATAACCTCAAGGGGGATCAAGCCTTATGTAGTTCTATTATTTTGCTTTAGAAATGGGAATCTTGGCTCCGCAAAGTGTTGCACTACATTCCCTTGGGCAGAATCCCATTCTCGTATTATGTAGTTCTATTAATTTGTTTTAGAAATGGCAGATACCCATTATCCTCCCATTCTCATAGTGGATTAATAATGAGTATACACATTATCTCATTCTCTAGACATTCTAACATTTTGTTTTGGCCATATTTTTGGTGAGTTGCGTTGGACTATTTACAAATATGGGAATTTATCCAAACTCGAACAAACAAACATTTTTTTGGGTTATCCCACATTTTTCATGGAAGGAGGACCATTGATATGGAAGGAGGATCATAATAGAGGAATAATTGTAGTGTAAAAACATTCTGACAACCTTTATGGAGTAATAAATTAAGAAAAATATACGTTTAGAGTGGGCATATTATGCTCTACACACCCTCGAGATGGATCAAACCTTATGTAATTATCATATTACTATATATATAATATATACATATATACACATATATATCCATTCACATTTAGGAAACATAGAAGAAGAATAGATATTTTGAATGGGCATATACCCATTCTCATATTACTCTGTGTGTGTGTGTGTGCGCACGCGCGTGCGTGTGCGTGTGCATGTCTATATATATATATATATATTCACATTTAAGAATCATAGAATAAGAATAGATATTTTTAAATGGGAATACGCCAATTCTCATATAAGAATTATAGAAGAGAAAATTTGAAGATGTGCATCATATCTTTGACAATAATTTTTTAATCGCCTCCTTATATATGTATTATCTGTATTATACAATTAATATTATCATAGTAAATTTTATCTATATTCTTCTTATGTGATTCAAATTATGTCTGTGTATTTTCTTCTTTTGTGATTCATTTGTTTTTTAATCTCTACTCTAGTTCAATGTTTATAATTGTACATGTGATTGGAATAAAACAAGATCGATAATTTAGCTAATTTTACATAACATGGAAACTTAAGATAAATAATTGTAGGGCTAAAAATAAATTTGACATTCCATGGAAAAAAATAGTAGTGACCAAAAAAGGTAACACGAAGAGAGAAAACTATAAAATGCATATTTAATTTACCGAAAAATACCGCAGAAGAACTAACAGTCCATATTAATTTCCATCAGTAATCTCTATTGGCTCTTTTGTGAAACTAGCCAACGAGAAGGAATAACCATCATAGGTATTAAAATGATACTTTTCAATCTTGTATCCAATGAAAATTGTCCAATGCCATATAAGAATCATAAAATAATAATACAGATAAAATATAATTAGTTTTCACTCTTATATTCTCATAGCCTTCATATAATTTTCAAATTGATTAAGATAAATATTTCTTCTATTAGATTGACCATTCCTTTTCACTCTTATATCGTATTACTTTTCCCATAGTAATGATCAAGTTAAGTATTTCTTGTATTGTAATAATAAGAATGGGCATACGCCCATTCTCATACAAACAAACATTTTTATCTTAAATGGGTAGATGCCCAGTCTCTTATAGGAATCATAGAAGAATAATTTAGGTTGAATTTATAAGATGATAAATTAATAAATAGAGGTTAAATAGAAGTTAATTATCAACTTAATTGCTAACATAGAAATAATTCATCATACTAACATAGCATATATTACTTTTGCAAGAATTCATCTTATTAACATAGCATATATTACTTTTGCCAGAATTCATCATACTTCCCATAGTGTCTGATTATTAGAATGGGCATATGTCCATTTTAAACATTCTCATAAAAGGATGTAATTGTATATATTGCTTTTGCAACAATTACTCATACTTCCCATATTCCCTGACTATGAGAATGGGAATATGTCCATTTTAAACATTCTCATAAAGGGATGGAATTGTCATTCATTCTTTATATTTAGCGTAGGAGAATATTTCTTTCCTTCTATATTAATTTTATGAGAATGGGCATATGTCCATTCTCATCAAAATGATATAAATATTTGTTTATATGAGAAATGGCATATGCCTATTCTCATCACAATCATAAAACTCTTTGTTTATATGATAATGAGAATATACCTATTCTAACCATTCTACCTCGTCGGAGTAATATTTAACTTAATCATTTTTATATCACTATAAAGCATGTGGGAATGATCAAATGTTCATTCTAATAAAATAAAATATTACCTCTATTTCTCTTCTATGATTCATAAATGAGAATGGACATATTTCCATTCAATCCAAGATAAAAAATGTTTGTTTGTATGAGAATGAACATATGTTCATTCTATCTATGTGTATTTTTATTCGATGCTTCTTATATGATAATGAGCATGTTCCCTTTCAATATAAGATCAAAAAATGTTTGTTTGTATGAGAATGGACATATGACAATTCTTTCTATGTGTATTGCCTCATTTTCATTGTTCTTGTTTCTCACTTTTTCATCCATTAATAATTGATTTTTTTCTCAAAAAAGAATAAAATATAATTGCTCTAAAGTTTCTTCCAATGTACCATTTCATTATTTAGAACATCTAATATAAACCTCATATGTGAGTACTATAAGCTATATAATTTTTATCATTTTCACATCCATATTATAGTATGAGTAATAGGAGAAAGTTCTTGTCATTTTAGCGCTTCCATAGTAATCATATCTAACTCGGTATTTGTTTAAGAATGGGTAGTTACCCATTCTCTCATACAAACATACATTTTTTTTTGTCTTATCTTGAATACAACGTAATTTTTTTCTCTCGGAATAAATTTCACTTCATTCTCAAAGCAAACACCATATAAGAATGATAGAATAAGGGATGTGGTTCCCTCTCACTGCTTTAGGGAAGATTTGAATGATATATTTTTAGAATTTTCATATGCATATTCTGATATAGGAATCATAGTCGAGGAATAAAGAAAACACATTCTAACTTCCTTTATAGATGTATTAAAATGGGTTCAAGCCCATTCACGTACAACAATCATTTTATTTTTCGTAATGTAAAATATTATTTGAAATTTATAGGTATTATTAAATGATACAATATTATTTCTTGTATTTAATTACTAGTATTATTAATTAATGTTGATAATTAATTAATTTTGATAAGTCCTAATATGATATGTTAAATACATATTTTGTGATTTCTAATTTTTTGATGATTAGAGTTTAAATATTTTTACCGGCCCAATTAATGAACATTATAAGTAAAGAAGCATTATAAATATTAATGGAGTTTATGTCGTTAATTAGTTTTATAAAGTTTTACTATATTTGTTTATAATTTATAAAATTATTTTTAAAATGCACTATAATTAATTAAGCATTATGAATAATGACATTTATAAAGTTTAATTATATTTTTATAATATTATTTAATTATTTTGTATTCATTTGATAATATAATTAGATGTCATTTTTTAATATAATAATTGAAGTTTATTAGTAATATTAATTCTTGTAGTTAATATTAATTGATAGGATATTTTTTTGAAATTAATTATAATATTATTAATTAATTAATTAATACTAATATTATATAATCACAATGATTTCCATTACTAATCAATGTTAATGATGACGTGTTAAGTAATACTATCACATATTGATTAGAAGCACTTTGATTTCTATTGTTTCAAATTTCAAAATTTTGGCACTTTATTAGAGGGAGGCAATTCGTACCGGTCATTTATTATTGTAGGTTTGATACAAATTTTAAATTTTTGTCACCTTTTTTTATAAATTATATAGTTTAATTTTTGGGAGGCAATTTGTAATTGTCATTTAATATGTCAGGTTTCATTCAAAATTTGAATTTTCGGCACTTTATTTTAATAAGGAAATTTATTTTGGCCAAGTACATTATAAAAATATTGATTTTGAATGAATCGGGTTTTGGTTTTTGCTCTATTGGCACTGATATTTTTTCATTCAGAGATTTAGCTGGGGGAGAAAATAAGAACATAAATGTGGCCAAAAAAATATGAAGATACAAAGTATTTTGCAGAAGAAAGAAGAAGATATAGCTGCTAAGAAATATAGAAGATACAAAGATTGTAAGAAAAGAAGAAGAAACAACTTCCGAAACAACAATTTTGCAAGGGAGACTATTGAATATTTCTCAAATGGAATACAAAAATGGCAGAGCAGGCTATTCAAGGTTTTTATATCTCATTTTTTCCAAGTTTACTTCTAAAGCGTAAAAAATGTATACTAACAAAGATCTTTTAATTCACAATCAACTATTTGAATCATTTTTTACATGTATCTTGTTTATTTTAATGTCTCAAAAATGTATTGATTTGTTTCCTTGCATAAATTTAACAACAAACAAATATAGAAATCAATTTTTTTACATTCCTAAATGTAACATCTACCAAATATACTAATCAAAATTGTTTTGTTCCTTTTTTAATGTCGTAAGGTCTAAAATGTGTACTTGTTTATGGTGAGAAAAAAATGATTAGATGGACTTAGTAATGACTTTCTCTCTCTGTGTCTTTTTTTCTAACCTCCAAAACAAGTTTTATCACCTCTGCAACAAGTTTCTTTTTTTAATAATCGTTGTATCCAATCAACCTAAATCCTTTCGCATACCTTCCTCTTTCTTCTAGAAAATCTCTGAATGAAAAATCCTAGCCCTAAGAAAGAAAAAATAAAAAATTCAGTCGTAAGATAACAAACAATCAAAATTTGAGCCATTCAAATTCAATATTTTTATAAATTATTTAACCAACGAAAATTGCCTCTTAAATAAAGCACTGAAAATTCAAAATTTGAGTTTATTGTACCATAATAAATCACCACCCTTTAATGATTAAATTCCTTTAATATCCTAATATCCTAAGGCTTGAAATTTTAATCTATCCTACTATAATAAATCACCAACCTATAATGCTTGATTGTCTTTAATATACTAAGTCTATTTAAATGTAAATACTTAACCATGAAAAGGTACATATTTAAATTTTCTATTTAATATGTATATTATACCCAATGTAATGCTTAAATGCTTTAATACGCTTTAATATGCTTAGATATTTGAATTGATTTTAAATATAAATTTAAATAATGAAAAATATATTGTAGAATTTATTGTCATACCAATTTAGACACATGTAATGTTTTAAAAATGTCCACATTTACTGAAAATATGTTTTAATAATGAAATCATGAAATTTTCAATATGTTTTCAAAATACAAATTAAACACTCTGTCCTATTTATGTATTTATTGTGTTTTAGAATGGTCACTCATTCTCACAGCTTGTATAAAGTTTTTACAAAAATTGAATATATCCTACAATATTAAATCAACACCTTTTAATTCTTAATTGCTTTAGTATCCTAATATCCTAAGTCTAACGTAAATATTTTAAAAATATATTTGAATTGATTGGACCCATTTTATGTTTTAATTAGATATTTGAATAATGAAAAATATATAGTAGAATTTATTGTCATACCTAAGTACACACTTGTAATATTTACTATTGTTAGAATGGGCACCCATTCTCATTGCTTGTATAAAGTTAAGAAATTGATTGAGATTTTTACATTATATTGTATTGAATGGATAGATGCCCATTCTCATATAGTAATCATAAAAGGCCGAGCCAGGCAGATAGGAATCATTCAGAGTTGTCAAATATGCCGTTTTTCTAAATCAGTTATGCCGTGAAGATTCCTCTGCCTAAGTATCTTATACGTATTGCCGAAGAACTATGCGTGAACTCTGCCTACGAAATTGTATTGCTGTGTATGATGAATCCTGTCCGTATTTGCTTGTGCTGTCCGTGGTTATGCGCGTGGAGGAGGAAGAGCAAATATGTGTGCAATCATGAAGGAGCAAGAAGCTCCGTTCTAAAAAAATTCTTACTTGTATTATAAAGTTTAAACCCGTGGAATATGCCCTTTATGGTAGGAATTAAAATTGTGGGTGCCTTACGCAGCCTTCCACGCCTTGAGAACCCGTGCGTGGATATTTT
Source organism: Taxus chinensis (assembly GCA_019776745.2). Taxonomy (NCBI): domain Eukaryota; kingdom Viridiplantae; phylum Streptophyta; class Pinopsida; order Cupressales; family Taxaceae; genus Taxus; species Taxus chinensis. The sequence goes on along the minus strand of CM034156.1, from coordinate 396,589,963 downwards.
TTTCAAGAGGTCTTGCTGAAGCGTCTTCTCAGATTTAGGAATCCGTAGAAAAAAGAATAAGAAGAGTATGGATAAAATAAAGGTCTCATGGGTCGTTCGTTTAAAGTAGTTAAATAGGAATATGCAGTGCATACTCATAAAATCTCGAATTTTTGTAGGACAAAGTTTAGAATGGGCATGGATGCCCATTCTCATGAAAGGCTGAATTTTTTTCAAATGGATTTACTAAACTACGAGTCAATTGAGGCGGCCATTAATGGCTGCGCTGGTGTTTTCCATTTGGCATTGCCCAATAGACTTTTGAGGCCGTTCAGGATCCACAAAAGAACTGATATTTCTTGGCATCAATGGCACTCTGAAAGTACTGGTATTCAAAAGCGCTTAACTTCCATTGTGAAGCGGGTGGTGACCTCTTCTGTTTCGGCCTTCTTCCCAATCCCAAATGGCCTTTGTGAGACCCCCTTGGATCGAATCCAGCTGCCGACTCGAATACTGCAAACAAAATGATGATTCAGGTACGACTGAAGATAAAAATCATGGCGAAAAAGGCAGTATGGGACTTCATATACTCATAAATTTTAGAATGGTATAGTTGCTATTAGTATTGGGACTGCATTGGACACAATTCCCAATCTCATAGAGTATAATTGATTTCCAATGAGGATGTTTTAAATATCGCACATGCCCTAAAATCATAAAACAAAGATGGACTGAAGATCACGATGTGGCACATGACCACTGACCAATTTATAAGTGAACTCATGTATAAATTTTAAAGCATGGGCATATGTAGCTTTATCGATCATCGAAAACCAAATGTAATGTCTTGGTAGACTCCTTCCCCCAATTTATCTTCCCATTCTCACTGTTAAAGTTATGCAACCATGGACAAGGTAAGTGTCCAATACAAAAGATCAGATGACATGTGGCTCATTTAGGAATCAACAAGGAACAAAATAAGATTATAGGTTTTGGGCCTCTCATCATTCACTCACATTTGGCTATCAAAGATATAAACAAGATAGATAGGCTCAACCTATGATAACATGCAAGCTCTGACTTGCATGATAAGTCATGCAGAATGGGTTAGCTGCATTCTCATGAAACCAAAGAGTCACATGGCATTTCCACTTGAACTCGAAGAGCATCAATTTTGTATTTAGCAATATTCCAATTTTGCACTATGAGTTCATAATGGACTCTCCTTGTTCGACATCATAGACGGAGAAGAGTTGGCTCGACCGAGCTATTTCTATATGCTGACGATTGATTTCAGGCTATATTGGTATGAAAATTCATTGTTCATGAACATTTCGAGCTACTATCCAATTAAACATCTATTTTTCTACATATATCTCGAGAGCACATATGTCATATTCTCAAAAAGAAAATCCAAGAACAGTCCTTGTGGATTAAATATGCTCACAAATTTGACGGTATTCAAGATGATAATCTTGGGTGATCATTTGTAAAAACCCACTCTATATAATGGTGGGAATCGTTAGCAAATCTGCTTGTTTATTAGACATGTTACATATCCATGGGTACATTCCCTGGGTGGAATAAATTTCAAATATGCGGTCCAATCATGACATGTGAAGCATGACCATTTTAAAAAATACAATATCCCCTGTCCACACCAAAGAATATAGTGAATTTATAACATACCATAATTTAAACAGGAAGTAATAAAATTACTGTCAGGAAGGTTCAAAATGGGCACCCATCCTCACGACTTGTATAAAGTTAAGAAATTGATTTAGATTTTTACATTTTTTTGTATTGAATGCATAGATGACCATTCTCATTTAAATCATAGAAGACTTTCTTGGGAGATAGGAATTTGAAGTGAAAATAAGAGTATGGATTAAAGGCTATTTCACAGTTTTTAAATAGGTAACTTTAAGAACTATAGTATTGAGAAAGGAATTTATGTTACATGCAAGTTCTGTCATAAAACCTTTATTGCTATGTATTACATCATTTTTGAATGGGCAAAATGCACATTCTAATGAAAACAAAATCTAAATTTTCCAAGCACTTTGGTATTAAAGGCCATGGAGTAAAAAGGGAATATCGCTAAGATTATAATATTTTCAGAATGGGCATATAATTTTATTCTCATTTAAAGGGTTGTGTTTATAAATCATGAGTCTTGTATTAGAATAGGGAATTTTCCTATCTCATTTAGGGAATCATACTGAAGAAGCACTAAGAAGAGTATGGATCATTTTGGGATAATTTTTGGTAAATTGCAGAGTAATAGAAAATTGATCATACTTATAGAGATAATGTTTTTATATGTTTAGAATGGAGCCTATTGAATGGTAATTTTGATAACTTCATTGATCATGGCAAAGACAAAATTATATTCAATGTTTCAGTGTGAATCTAGAGATTACATTCGAGGATACCTATTCCATATATCATGGAAAATCTTTTGTTGTGTAGATACCAAATGGTTCCCTATCAACCGTTTTTGAATGCTTTTGAATAGATCAAAATATTAATTTTAAATGCTAATTGATTTGACCCTGAAGAAAACATTGTTCGTAATTAAATTGAAGGATACATTTTAGTTCTAATACTAGGAATGTTCACCCCCCTTAATATAGAATACAAAAAGATTATTTGGTCTTCAAGATATTCAATCATAAAAGAAGAGTATGGATTTCGATATTCACATGGTTTTGAATAGGTTTCCAAATGACTAGTATTGAGTAAGATTCATGAGTGTGCACATGACCAATCTCATTGGAATTTAAGGATATTTGTTTTATGAGAATATTTTAGAATGGGCAAGAGGATTCTCATTGGTGGTTTCAATTCAGGCAACCACATTAAATTCTAAAGTTAAAATCTATTACTTGTATTATAAAGTTTAGAATGGGATATGCCCTTTATGATAGGAATAATCAAATTTAATTTGTTTTAAAATGGGCACCTATTCTCACATCTTGTTAAAGAGTTATGAAACTTATGGAGCTTTTCAGCATTGTCTTGTATTGAATGCGCAGATGCCCCTTCTCATTTAGGAATCATACAAGAAGAATAAGAAGAGTATGGATAAAACAGTCTCACAATTTTTAAAATATATATAAATATGGAATAATAGAGGTAATCTCATAAAATCAGTATTGTTATATTACAATCTTTAGAATGGGACATATGTCCATTCTCATTAAAAAAATATTGTTTCGTCTTGTTTTGAATGGGCTTCACATGTTTGATCTGACTATTCTCATTTATGATTCATAAAAGACTTGTTTGGGAAGATAGGAATCATAAAAGAAAATTATGCATTATAAATGCTCACAACTTTTATATAGGTATAAAATTGATTGACCATGTTTACATTGTCTTGTCTCATATAGGAATCTACCTATTCTCATATAGGAATCAAAAAAGAGTTCTTAGGGAAGATAGCAATCATAAAAGAAGAGTATGGATTAGATATGCTCACATCTTTTAAATAGGTATTCAAATGACTAAGTATTGAGTACAGCCCACTCTCATAGAATAATTTTTTTTGAGAATGTTTAAATGGGCACACATGCCCATTCTCATAAAATAAATATGTTTCAATCATGAATGTGTACATGCCCATTCTCAAAAAAATAAAATTACTTGTATTATAAAGTTTAGAATGGGTATATGCCCTTTATGATAGGAATAATCAAATTTACTTTATTTGTATTGAATGGGAATCATTGCTTCTCATTTAGGAATCATAGAAGAAGAATAAGAAGAGTATGGATAAAACAATCTTCATGGTTTTTAAATAGATATAAATAGGAAGCAATAGAGGCATACTCATAAAATCAGTATTTATTGTATTACATTGTTTAGAATGGGCATATGCCCATTCTCATGCAAAAAAAAATTGTTTCATCTTGTTTTGAATGGGCATTGTATTTTTAATATTCCTATTCTCATTTAGATTCATAAAATAATTTCTTGGGCAGATAGGAATCATAAAATAGAAGTATGTTTTATAAATTCTCACATCTTTTAAATAGGTAAAAAATTGATTGATCATGTTTACATTGTCTTGTATCAAATGGGAAGATGCCTACTCTCATATAGGAATAAAAAAAAAATTATTAGGGAAGATAACAATCATAACAAAAAAGTATGGATTAGATATGCTCACAAATTTTAAATAGGTATTCAAATGACTAAGTATTGACGAGTGTGCACATGCCCACTCTTATATAATAAAAATTGTTTATAGAGATATGTATGAAGAATGGAATATGCCTATTCTTTTTAATTTTAATCATAATATAAATTTCCATAGATTATTGTTCATGGAGATATCTGAATAAGATAAACCATAACGTTTACTTTGTTTAGAGTGGGCATTTCCCAATTTTTGTAGGTGTTTCAATCCAACGTGTCACTTTCTAATGGGATTACTCTGATTCTTGCATACCAGATGAAAATAATAAACTTATTTGCATGTCACTTCAAAGAACACATGAACCCTTTCAACTCGGTAATCATGTTGAATTATTATAAAATGAAGATTACAAAATGATTAACTATCTCAATATATCTACATAGTACATATTATCAATAAACAAGGTAATAATGCAATCTCTGTTGGAAAATAATTATTTTCTAACTAATTTTATAATCATATAGACTAACTACAAATATTATTAGAAAGAAATAAAGGTCATTCATCATCACAATAATCAATATATAAAACAGGTAATATTAGAGCCTTAATAATGATTCAAACATCAACATTAAATAAGATAATTTCACAGTCAATATTTTACATAAAATAAATCATACATCATCACAGGAATTAATAGAGATAAAATTTAATTTTTTTTAGAATGGACAATTCCCATTATCACAGCCTTTATATAGATCTCAAAATGATTGACTTCAATAATATAGATGAAATTTAATTTTCTATTATTTATTCTATGATTCCTATGTGAGAATGGGCATATAGAATGGGATATGATCTCATATAGGGATCACAGAAGTATAGATATAGAATTTACTACATTCTAAAACTGTGAAATAAATTTTTTCTCTATTATTATGTTATGATTCCTATGTGAGAATATCTCCATTATGCCAAGTAGTGACGTTGATTAAATCCCATTAATATCTCCAATTTCACTCTAAAAAGTGGTCGAAGACGTGTTTTAAAACAAATATTTGTATGGTAGTCTCGTTATGTCATCATCAGAAAAAAATATAAATTTTTAACATTTTTCATAGCCATGTTTTAGGTTATTTACATTTAAAATACACTAAAAATAATATCACCTCTATGTGTCAGGTAGTGGCCTGGATTAAGTTCAAATTATATTACTTGTATTAGAATGTTCAGAATGGGTATATGTCAAATCTCAATCAAACAAACATTTTGTTCTTGTATTCAAAGGGGATTTTGTTTGTACAAGCAATAATAAACTATATAATTTTAATATCTCTACAAAGGCTGTGAGAATGGGAAAAAAAATTTATTTCAATATAAATTTTATTGTTTGTAGGTTTAATATTGCTTTGAAGGACATTACTTATATAATAGTTGAAAATCGTAAATAAGGCTTGAATCTGTGCACAAAAATAAATGGCAATGATAATGGGAATGGTGGTAAACAATATATTTGCATAGTGGTCTAGTTATGTAATGGTGAAGAAAAAATATATATTTTAAACAATATCATAGCCATGTTTTAGCTTTCTTACATCTATAATAATTTGGAACAACTTTTAATTTACATCTATAGATGATTTAATTTAATGATTAAGTTCAAAATTACTTTAAAAATAATATTTTCATTCTCACATCCTTTAACTTAATCAATTTATAAACTATATGAAGGCTATGAGAACGGGAAACTTGCTATTTTATAATGAATTATATTTTATCTATATTATTCTTTTATGATTCCTATATGGGTTTGGGAAGTTGTTCATTCAATACAATATATGACATAATCATTTAAATACCTATGAATGTTGTAATTATAGGGAACTGCCCATTCAAACACAAACTAAACTTCATCTATTTTTGTTATATGATTCTTATATGATAATGGGAAACATCCCATTCTAAAAAAATTAAATCTTATCTATATTATACATATATGATTCCTATATGACAATGGGAATTTTCCCCTTATTTATCTCATAATAATTCAGAAAAGAAGAGTTAGAATAATTCATGCCTGAAATTTTCTTCAAATATTGTGCTTCACAAGCCGAAACAGTCTTACGAAATAGAGGGAGCCCAAAGAGGAAACTTAAAGGGTAAAAAAAAAATTAGCGGAGAGAACAAACAATATCTCAGAAATATTCTTCAAATATTCTGCTTCACAGGATGAAATGGTCTAATGAAATACAGGTAGCCCAAAGCAGAAGGAAAAACAAAAAAGTGGAAACTGGATGAAAAAGAAAGCAAAAAGGATGAACAAGAAAGAGATAGCTTCACCAACCATGGTTAACCTTGTAATTCCCAAGATCTCTACCATCATTGAAAATAGTAACCATTGTCATTCTCTCTACCATGCCATGAAAAAATTAATTTCCATTAATTTCACCAATTTCCCTCCAATGGGTGCTCGAAGACGTGTTTGACAAACAAGTACCTTCAATTAATAAAAGGTGGTAAATTTTATTTTGTAAATTAATGGTCTTGCTATGCCATGGACAAAAAAAATGTAAATATTAAACAATATCATAGCCATGTTTTAGGTTTAATTATTGCACTTAAAATAAAATTTAAATTTTCAAAAAAAATCATAGCCATGTTTGAGGTTTTTTTTATGGATAAACACTTTTGACCAGAGCTTTGAACCAGGGGATTCTTGGGTCCCCTCCCTTACAAAACATTGTATACAATATCGAGAAGCAGGGAAGCTAAAAAGTAGGAAATAATTTTAAGCATGGATGCCCTAAAAAATGACAAAAAAACAAAACCAAAAAAAATATACTATATAACTAAGATATGCAGGAGCATTATTATTCTCATAATTCAGAAACTTCAACATTCACTTTGACCTTCTGAGCTTCAGTTAGAGCAGGAACCTTCAGTCTGGAGCTACTGCACCATTCTTGAGAGCTAGCATGTACAACCCTTAACAGAGAAGTATATGAAGCTATCCTACCTACCCTAAGTTTGAAAATTCGAGATGAAACAAGGCCAATTGGGGAGGATAAAGCTTTCCAAGTCTAGGGGGATATGTAGGAAGGACCTTCTTTGAGTTTTTCAATTTGAGTTGGCTCATGGCGAATTAGGGGCAGATTCTCTAGGGAGGATAAGTAGGTAATGACCTTCCTCCTTTAATCCTAATATTTTTGATGAACTGAAAAAAACAAAATCCAAAAGATTCTTATACCTCCTTTCTAATTCTTCAACATAGCCCTGAGAAACTCAAATCCCCATCAACTGCCATTGAAATTTACAAAAGATATGTGGGAAAACCTAAAATTATTCCACCACTTCCGCAAGACCAACTTCAGCATGTCTAGGTTGAATAAAATGGAACCTTAAGAAATCTGCAAGGCCTCATCCTTGAATCCTCCAAGGACAACAGGTGGGTGACGAAAAAGGAAGCGACCTTGAGTATTGATGCAAGATCACAACATTTCATGGATAAATCCTCCCCAATAATAATTTCTATGGCTTTCTCCATGATTCAGAATCAATCTCTAGAAAGATTGTTCAAAATCTTGACAGAGGAGACAAGGCCATAAAATACCATCTCCCTCAATTCCCCCTTAAGAAAGAACCCCGGTAGTGGAGGGATCACCATGGAACACTAAGAATTAGCAAAAAAAACCTAGTGCAGAGAATCAAAAAAATTAATTGATACTAACTTATACTAGAGAGAGGGAGAGAAATTGATAATTAGTAAACCGCATGTTTCAAATTTTAATAGTATTAGATTATTAATGACTCCATGTCATATGTTATGGAATATTAATTATTTATCTTTATCTTACGAATTGGCTCAAGAATACTTTCTATGATTATTTAAATTTTAGTTAATCAATTACATTCTGAATATTTTTCCATATATTTTGAGAGTGAAATAATAATCTATCTTGTCATTTAATGAGATTGCCATTGATCAGTGCTAAGAATCATGAATATTGCTTAGAATCAATAAAAAACTTAGCGCATATTTATTATTTACTACATTACTATTCCCCCAAATTGTAATCATGATATTGTTTCAAATGATTAAGCTCAATATTATTCAAATATGATTATGAACATATTATGCTATTTAATATTATTTATTAAGATTTATGAATATATTTAAAAGAATTAGCATTCACCTTCTCCATATATTTAAATTTTTATCTTGTATTGAATGGGAATATGCCCATTCTTCATATAAGAATCATAGAAGAAAAATAGAGGTAATATTTAATTTGTTTTAGAATGGACAGTTGCCCATTCCCCCATCCTTTGTAGTGATATTAAAATGATTAAGTTCAATATTGCTTCATTGAGGTAGAATGGTTAGAATAGGTATATGCCCATTCTCATACAAACAAAGAGTTTTATTATTGTGATGAGAATGGGCATATGCAATTTCTCATATAAACAAAGATTTTTATCATTATGATGAAGAATGGGCATATGCCCATTCTCATAAACTCAATATAGAAAGAAAGAAAAATTATCCTATGCGAAACATAAAGAATGAATGACAATTACATCCTTTTATGAGAATGTTTAAAATGGACAGATGCCCATTCTCATAGTCAGGGAATATTGGAAGTATGAGGAATTCTTGTAAAATTAATATATGTTATGTTAATATGATGAATATATTTGGATGACGCAGTTAGCAATCAAGTTTCTAATTAAATTCTATTTAACCTCTATTTATTAATTTCTCATCTTATAAATTCAACCTAAATTCTTCTTCTATGATTCCTATAAGAGACTGGGCATCTTCCCATTCAAGATAAAAATATTTGTTTGTATGAGAATGGGCATATGCCCATTCTTATCATTGCAATACAAGTAATACTGAACTTGATCATTACTATGGGAAAAGTAATAAGATATAAGAGTGAAAAGGAATTGTCAATCTAATACAAGAAATATTTAACTTAATCAATTTAAAAACTATATGAAGGTTGTGAGAGTGGGCAACTTTCCATTCTAAAATGAATTAGATTTTATCTATTTTCTTATTTTATGATTCCTATATGGTATTGGGAAGTTTTCATTCAATACAAGATTGAACATAATCATTTTAATACCTATGAAGGTTGAGATTATGGGGAATTTCCCATTCAAAAACAAAATAAATTTGATCTACTTTTCTTATATGATTCCTATTTCATAAAGGGAAACTTCCCATTCTAAAAAAATTAAATTTTATCTATATTCTTCATATATGATTCCTATATGTCAATGGGCATCTGCCCATTCAATACAAGAAATAAATGCTTGTTTGTATGTAAATGGGCAAAGATCCTTCTAAACATTCTAATACAAGAAATATTGAACTTAAACATTTTAATACCTCTATAGGAATGGATATGTAACCATTCAATGGAAGATTAAATTTTTTTTATTACAATCGGCGTATACCAATTGTAATCATTATAATACAAGTAATATTGAACTTATTCTTTTAAATAACTCCATGAAGGCTGTGAGAATGGGAAACTGTGAATTATAAAACAAGCTAGATTTTATCTTTGTTCTTCTTTTCATGATTCCAATTATGAGACCAAGAATTTTCTCATTAGATACAACATTGAACTTAATCATTTTAATTCATATATGAAAAAGATTAAGTTCAATATTTCTTAGCTCAGTGGCAGGTGAGTGAGCTCACCCCACCCAGCTTGGCAGGTGAACTTACCTACCCAGCTTGGTAGGTCATCCACCTAGCCCAGTCTTAAGAAGTCATCTCGCCCGCCCAGCTCAGTCGGTCAACCTCACCACTCAGCTTAGGCAGGTTCAGCTCACCCACCCATATCTCAACTCATCCAGATTAGTGAGCTAGACCACCATCTCAGACATACCATCTCGACTGACCAACTTGACAAGCCAGCTAGGTTAACCACCAACTCAACCAACTGTCAGCTCAACAGATCAGCTCACGTGCCCATCTCAGAATGTCAACTCACCCACCCAGCTCAGAATGTTAGATCACCCACCGAGATCAGCTAGTATGGCTTGCCCACCCATTTGGGTCTACAAAACTATGCCACCCATCTTGAAAAATAAGTAACGTTACCTAGGTGGTAACCCCACACTGTACTTTGGTAATAACAAAATATTTAACTCCCCATCTTAGCAAGAAGGATTAGAAGTGGATTTATTATAATCATATACATTTTTTGGAAGGGAATGTGATCATGTTGAGACTCTTGAAACATGCATGAAATGGTCATTTTTAGATGCATCCTTTTATAACTATGGAGGATAACAACTATGCAAGTCTTACAATGAAAATATTGAAGTGATATTCTTAAAACCCATATAAAAAATACAAAAGATCTAAAATATGAAATAATTTTATACCTAGAAATTTAGAATACAACAAAGAAGAGTTAGAAGTATCTCTGAAACTTATCTTCAATTTAAAAAAGAAGTAAAAAAATTCTTCACTATAAAAGAGTAAATTCTTCTTCTAATAATGAGTCATTCTCGGCCTGCGAAACTCGACTACACAACTCAAAAAATAAGCAATGTTTGTTATGCCTACTAGGTGGTAAGACCACTTTATACTTTAGTAAAATCGTAGTAGATAACTCCCTGTATTATCAACTACATGATTAGGTTAACAACTACGCATGTCTTTCAAAACATTGAAGTGATATTCTTAATACCCAGATCAAAAAATATAGAATATCAAAAATAGGGCATTATCATTAAACCCATAATAGAATAGAAGGGAAAGAAAACCAAATGATATTCTTCATCTATAATAATTTAGAAAAGAAGAGTTAGAATAATTCATGCCTAAAATTTTCTTCAAATCTTGTGCTTCACAATCTGAAACAGTCTTACGAAACAGAGGGAGCCCAAAGTGGAAAGGGTAAACAAAAATTTAGCGGAGAGAACAAACAATATCTCTAAAATATTCTTCAAATCTTTTTCTTAACAGGATGAAACGGTGTAACAAAACACAAATCTTCTGCTTCTGGGATGAAACAGTATAACAAAATATAGGCATCCCAAAGCAGAAGGACGAACAAAAAGGCCGAAACTGGATGAAAAAGAAAGAATGGAAAGGATAAACAAGAAAAAGATAGCTTCATCAACCATGGTTAACCTTGTAAATCCCAAGATCTCTACCATCATCAAAAATAGTAACCGTCGTCATTCTCTCTACCATGCCACAGAAGAATTAATTGCCATTAATTTCACCAATTTCCCTCCAACGGGTGCTTGAAGATGTGTTTGACAAACAAGTACCTTCAATTAATAAAAGGTGGTAAACAATTTATTTACAAATTAATGGTCTCATTATGCCATGGACAAAAACAAATGTAATTAATAGTAATAACATTAATTAATATTAATTAATAAACTAACAAATTAATAGTAATGCTTTAATAAATGAAAAAATTAATTAGTATTAGTGCTATTTTAAATAATCAATCAATAATATTATAATTAATTTCAACAAATTATCTTATCAATTAATATTAACTACAAGAATTAATATTACTAATAAACTTCAATTATTATATTAAAAAATGACATCTAATTATATTATCAAACGAATAAAAAATAATTTTAAAATAATTAAATAATATTATAAAAATATAATTAAACTTTATAAACGTAATTAACAACTTAATCGCCATTATTTTTAATGCTTAATTAATTATTACTGTACATTTTAAAAATTAACTATTAAAAATATAGGAAAACTTTATAAAAACTAATTAACGACATAAACTCCATTAATATTTAAATGTTTCATTACTTATAATGTTTCATTAATTATAATGCTTAGAATGGGCCAATAAAAATATTTAAACTTTAATCATCAAAAAATAGAAATCAAAGAATATGTATTTAACATGTCATATTAGGACTAATCAAAATTAATTAATTAACAACATTAATTAATAATACTAATAATTAAATACAAGAAATAATATTGTATCATTTAATAATACCTATAAATTTCAAATAATATTTTACATTATGAAAATTAAAATGATTGTTGCAATACACATGACATTGGCATATGTCCATTTAATCATACAAAGTTAGAATGTGTTATTTTTTTATCTGATGTATTGAAAGGGCATATGCCCATTCATCATATCAAGAATCGTCCTAAGAAGTGAGAGTTAAAACATAATTATTCCATCATTCAGAATGGACAGTTTCTCAAATAAACTTTATTCAGTGATATAAAAATAATTAAAGATTAAAAATCTATATAAGAATAGGTGATACTCCCCATTTTATACAAACAAATCGAGTTAGATATGTTACTATGAGAATGGTCATATGACAAGAAAGTTATTCTATTATACTCATATTTTTATCATTGATGATGAAATGATACATATTATTAACTTATAAACTCAATAATAGAAAGAATTAGATGAAAAATTGGTACGCAAGAACATTTAGAATAAATTAATTACATATTGAGAAAAAAATTATTAATGGGCATATGCCCATTCTCTAACATGAACAATAACCATGATCGAAAAACACATAGAAAGAATCAACATATGTCTATTCAATACACCATGATCAATAATCTTGTATGAAAATTCGCTAGTAACATTCTCATATAAGAATCACATAAGCAAACAAATAACAAAATATAATATAGATTATTTCAATCTCAATGAAATAAACATTTTATCTCGTATTGAATGGGCATATGTCCATTCTCATATAAGAATAACATCTAAAAAAAGTAAGGTAATATTTAATTATAAATAAAATTGCCCATTCCCAATCCGTTAGTTATTAAAAATGATTAACTTCAATATTGATTCATTAGATAAAATGGTTAGAATAGCCATATGCACATTCTCATACAAACAAAGATTTTAGGATTGTGATGAGAATGGATGTATTTCTCTTAGGAAATTAACTATTTTTATCATTGCGATAGAATGGACATATACTCCAATATCATAAACTCAATATTGAAAGAAATAAAAATTCTCCTACACGAAACAAAAAGAATGAATGAAAATAACATCATTTTATGAGAATGTTTTAAGATAAATGCCTACAGATGCCCATTCTCATAGTCAAGGAATATGGGAAGTAGGAGGAATTCTTGAAAAAGTAATATATGCTATGTTAATATGATGAAGATATTTGGATGAAGTGGTTATGAATCAAGTTTCTAATTAACTTCTATTTAACCACTATTTATTTATTTCTCATCATTTAAATTCAACTTCATCTATTTAACCTCTATTTGGATGAAGTGGTTATCAAATGGAAATGTAACCTCTATTTATTTCTCATCATTTAAATTCAATTGAGTCAAGTTCAATCATAGTTTAGAAATCGTGTTCTAAATATTTCCAAACTATATGCATAATTTTAAATTATTTCCAAACCTTATAAAATTATATAAGTTCGCAGTTCATGTGCAATGTGTATTCAATATACTTTTGGTTCTACATACATGATAATTTTTAATTTATTTTATGCAATGCTTTAAGATATTTTCCATCATCTCACAAAATTTGTATTTTATGTTGTTACAGTAGAGGAGTCTTTTACATTTGTAGAGGATGATCATGTGGAATTGTTTTCAAAAGGAACCAAAGTTGCAGAGGGAAGAGTATATCCAAGTAGGAAGACACTACATTACAAATATGTGGGAAGAGGATTTGTGGTTGTTATTGTTAACATAGTATTGGATGGAAGAGTAAAATTTCCTTTCTCAGTTGATGAATTTGAAACCTTGGCAGATGTTGGGAATAAAGGATACTACATTTCTTGGGAAGAGAGTGAAGTTCCAAAGCATGTAGATTCATCCATTCCCCCCAATTTGGGAAGTGAAAACATTTTTTGTGGTTTAGAAGATCACAATGCAGAGAGTGACAAATATTGTAGTGATGACACTGAAAACACCATCAATAGAGGTCTTAAAGATAGAAGATATTTTTTCATAGAGAATGTCATTCTCAAACAAAAATCTTGTAATAAAGATGATGAAATAGCCATGGGTTATATAACTCATGTGCTATAAGTTCATGAAATTGATGGAGAGAGGTTGGGTCCTTTGAATTTTGGTGTATGGATATAAAATTTGGTAAATATGTGTTTTGATTTCTCATACTTTCTACAACCTAATAAATCAATAGTTTTTCCAATAAAACATTTGATTTTCAAGGAAAAAATAAGTTCCCTTATGATTAAGACAGGGAGTTCTCAACTGGATGGTCTACACCTTGTACATAATGATCAACTAGATATTTATGTTGGGCTTGTTTGTGGAAGATCTAACTAAGAATTAAATCCGTTGAAGGATGTGTTCAAGGGGAAAATTATACTTATACGACCAGGAAATGATAATGAAAATATATGGATGGGGAGAGAAAATGGGGATATTTTCCTTCAACAAGAAGGCAATGATGTAAATAAAAATCTGAGAGTTCAATATTGGAAACTTGTAGGGAGAGGAGAAGGTACAACATTGTATCAGGATTGTTTAAATCTAAATAAAACATGGACCATCTCAAACGAACCTAAGGTATATATCGATGTGGATAGTATCATCTGGGCATGGACACCAAACAAAAAAGGAAAAGTGGATACATAAAGATACCCGATAAAGGAAACATGGCCATTAAATCATACCTTGAACTACTTGAACAGGATAAGGAATGTTGACTTGGAGAAACTATTGAAATTTATAAATTTATATGTGAAATCATCCTTGCCCAAGATGTGGGATTTTTAAAAATATATATTCCAAACCTTGGTCCTATAAAATTTACAGTTGTACTATTATTTGATAATTAAATGAAATACTAAGTATTATATTACTTTGGAAGATTTTTCCATAATATAATTCTATAAAACATTGTGTTGCTTATGGAACTCTTGAATCTTATTAATGTATTATTAATAATATAAATTTCCACCATGCAATTAATATAATTTGAAAAAAAATCCTTAATTATGCTCTAAGTTTACAAGGAGTTGGATCTTGTCATTTAAAGGGACATGGATGTGATTTACAAGGAACTTATTTAAAAAATCATGTTATGTAATGAATTGATTTATGCATTAATTACAACCACAAAATTATATGGTCTTTTCCTAAAGCTATGGGCATAAATCTACATAAATTATTGTTTAATTGTTCTAAAAATTTATAAAATGCAAACCTTTCTGAAGTGTAGATTCTATATTAAATGCCTAGAATCTCCTAATTCTTGTATGTAAAACTATAGTATTTAGAGTGCCAAGATATATTATTTAATGATCTCAACAAGAGTGTATGCAAATGCTCCATGACTTAGCCTATTGTCTTCTAGGATATAAATTTTCAAAAGAGGTCAAACTACCTCATACATGAATTATAGAATAAGAATAAATATAAAATTGATACACATAAAAATAATTAGGAACATAGTTGTAATATAAGTGTGTTGAGAATGGGCATATTCCCATTCTCATAAACGTAATATAAAATTAGGAACATACTTATATGGCATAGTGTAAATATTTGAATATAATATTACACTAATTAAATTCTAATAATAAACATATTATAATCTGATAGCACACTAGATAAAAACCAATAATGACAATTTAGGAATCCAATTTCAACAATTATAAACCAGAAATAATAATCCTATAAATATAAATTCTTAGTAAAATGTCCACATTTAATGAAATTATGGCTGGATTATTTTCTTTGAAGTTGTCCCTCATCGCATACCTACCCAAATCTCAACTTTTCCTTGTGTTTTTTTGGAATTTTGGAGTACTTTACTCAAGTTTGAGAGCAAGCATTTCTTCTAAGTAATTGCGCATCATATCCTAGTAATACTCTATCTTGTCTTTGCCTTGTTCGGCGGGTTCGCAACCCCCTCTTTATTCATCGCTTTACTCAGGATTTTTTGGGCACCATTACTTTAACTCATCCATAGAATCACCCATGAGCTCATCTAGTTTGTCTTCTTCCTTCTTGGATGTTTCACGTAGATGGGGTACATTAGGAGCTTGTTCTATCGTTTCCTTGTTTTTCCGCACCCCAAAACTTCTATATTTAACTCCTTAGACCATTTAATTATTTGTTGTGGATGAATCAGATTCCTAGGGAACTGGTCAAACTTGGGTAATAGGGTCACCCAGGCCTTAAATCTCCAAAGTGTCTTAAACACTATTGCCTCAACCCCTTATCTTTCATTTGCGGGAAAAGAACTTCTGCGGGGAAATTACATCCCCGCAGAACTTGTACCTCCTTGGCATCATTTCTCTAAAGCCCTCTTCGACCCACATAACTCTTTGCACTTAGAAACTTTTTTTTTCCTGAGATGCAATGCAGGGAACAAGTTCCTCTAGAGAAATTTGTACCTGTTGAACATCTTGTACTTTTAATTCATCGGTTTTCTGCAATACAATGTGTCCACCCAAATACTTAGCAAATAAAAAAAACCAGGGATGCGGGGAACTCATTTCCCTAAGGAACTTGTAAGGTTTGGGCCACCAAAACCTGAAATGTCCACAAAGCATTGCAACTTAGCCCCCTTTCCATTTATCTCAATTTTTTCTAGTCCTTAGGTCAAGTAAACCATTAGGGAGCTAGGTGAAGAAGAGTATAGTACTCACAAAGCTAGATTTATCCAATTTTATCCATTTTAAACTCAAAATTGACTAATTGTTGGATATGAAGGCTCTAGAAGAGAGGGAATGCACTAAAAATGGCTCCACATTCCCCATAATTAAATGTGAGTTCCCAAAACATGGAAAAAATACCTTAAAACTTCAAATTCTCCACCAAGATCCTAGGAAATTGCCCAAGTCCAATTATTCAAGCTGTCCATTTTTCCCAAGGGGGAAAATGGATAACAGTATCTCTTTCCACCTCTCTATAATAAAAAATAAATTTTTTAAAGATAGGTCTAAACTCACATGGTAAACTTATGATCACCATAATATTTGTAGATATTTCTCAAAATCCCTATTGTGAAAATTTTTCGTAAAACTCTTGAATTCCTCTTTCTATACATAAAAAATAGTCTAAATCTGATGCTTTTCAAAGGAGAACAACCTTTAAAAAACTATTCACCTTCTTTAAGGTGGATCATTTCTATGTATACATTTTGGTGACCATGGTGGGACATCAAAATTTGGTTGTAATTTTTTATTTTCTTTTGGATATAATATAGTCATTTGAATTTATTTTAGGGTTTTAATGTTTAGGTTTCACCTATATTTTCTCCTAACTTCATTTTCCATAAATTTGGTAGGTCACTATAAAAGTAAACAAAAGAATTAAAATTGCAAGTCGATTGCACACACAATCACGTTGTAGTTTTTATATTCAAAACGTTAAATATTTAAAATATATTCATGTTCTTCACTTGTATTTGTTTTTTAATACATGACTAAAATTGTGTAAACTCCTCCTTTACACTCAAGGTAATATTTTGAATCAAAAAATTCTTAGTTTCTAAGTGGCTACTTGGATTTCATCACCAAGAGCCTATATATTAGAAGGTTATATAAATTTGAGGTTTGAATTATCATTTTTTGTAGAGAGTCACTGATATGTATGGAGTTAAGTGAGGGGTTTTTACCCTTTAATACCAATACCCTAAATAGTAATCCTCTATCAATAAATTGAGTCTCACATACCACTAGGTATATTTCGGAGGATACTTCTAGCATAACATTAAGATCTTACTTTTGTCATGTTTCACTTTGTAATGTTAGGAATACAACATTCCCTAAGATACCCAACATATCTTTAAGGTATCTCTACATGATACTAATGGATCATACACTCATTCTTCCAGCATTGGGGCCATTTTTTTTTATTTTCTTTCTTATATACTTCTCAAAATCCCTCAAAAATTCAAAAGTACATATACAAATAAATTTTACCTCTACTTTCCTATTATTACATATTTCTTTTTCCATCATCCTATACCAAATTAAAAAATTTCCATCACAATGTCTTACACTAATGGCTTCTCTCACGTTAACCTACTTCACCAAAATTTTGTAAACCACCTTGCCAAAATCTTATAAACCACCTCACCAAACTTGAGTCACAGTAAAAAAGGTTGGATATTTAAAACTCACATATCACCAAATTTATGATGATCATATTCATCCCCTATTTCCAATTTTCCCCTATCCCCCTTATTTCAAAATACCTACATTTGAAAAATTCATAGGCACAAAGGACCCCTAAACACCACTTATGCTTGTTTCACTTCACATGTCACCTCATCCATTATAAAGAAACACTCCTTTTACAAACCTTCCTACTTTTACTCTCTATCCAAAACTTCTACTACTACTCATGCCTCCTACAATATAGCCTCTAATATTTTAAACAACTCACTGATTTCTTTACTAATAGTTTCTCTATCCATATTTCTCCAATAACAACATTGGTTGATCTTTATACATACTAAAAATTTGACAACGAGTCTATAATTTCATTTTATAAATATCGGTGCCCTCTTGTTCATTCCTTCCCATTTCCTATTGTGTAATTTGATCTCATTGACCACTTTAAAAAAAATGCCTTCCACACATCTTAAATTAATCGTAAAGCAATTGTTATCCATTTTCACCCCCCTTGGTGAAATAGACAATTAGGAAAGCCTAGACTTGGACACTTGTCAAACCATTGAGGTGAATATGAATTTGTAAGAAGAGTTCATGTTTTGGAGAATTTTTAGTGTTTATGGAGGTTTGGGGTCATAAGAGTATTTGTTGATCTTATGGGTTTCAAATACTTAAGGTCCAAATGGAAAGGGAAAGTGGGTCGCCGAGGCCCACATGTAGCCAAAATGGG
Organism: Taxus chinensis; assembly: GCA_019776745.2. NCBI lineage: Eukaryota > Viridiplantae > Streptophyta > Pinopsida > Cupressales > Taxaceae > Taxus > Taxus chinensis. The sequence goes on along the minus strand of CM034156.1, from coordinate 396,570,965 downwards.
ATAAAATGAGAAAAATTTGTAAAATTGGCTCCAAGGTATTTCATTATACTCTACATGGCTCATTGACTTAGAAAATGCTGAGGAGATTCACGAGAAATCCAAGGTCAGAGGAAAATTTGGATTGGGAGTAAAAATTGGCTTAGAGCTTCCTAACAGCTCTCCAAGCTATTAGGCAAGCTGGTTGGATACATCACCAAGAAAAAGTATTGCTTACGAGGAGAGAAGATCATCAAGATACTCAACGATTTAGGAAGATGGCTTGGTTTGCAGGGGTCGCATGGGCGGCTCGGCATTAGGAGCCCACAATGCAAGAGTGGAATTTTGAGTAACTCACCGAGCCAGGGAGTGAAACAATAGGGTCTTCGGCATTATAGGCCAATTTGCTAAATGAAATGAGTTATCCATGGCCGATATGGGGGGTATGGATCAACCACATTGTGGAGAAGGAAAGCCTAGGGCCGAGCTATGGGAATGTTGAATGACTCTAGTAGAGCCCAAGAGTGAGTCACAACGAATACCCGTAGGACAAGAAACCCTAGTGATGCGAGTTCAGGCATGATGAACAAGTAGGGATGATCTAGGTGGTTAGATCCATGTCATCTCGGCATTGGAATGAACTCTTGGGAAAGATAGGAACAATGCAAGTCGGCACGATGAGATGGAGGTAGCTCAAATAGTGAGCTTGCCGTAAGCCAGAGGGATTGGTGGCCAACTCGATGGGGCCAATCTTGGGGCCAAGGCAAGGCCATGAAAGAGAAGCAGAAGCATGGAGGGCTTGAGGAGTTAACTGGGTGAGCTGGGTGTATCAGATAAGAGAGCATCTCGTAGGGAGTTGATGGGCGAGCCATGGTGAAAACTCATTGGGTGAGTTACAAAAGGTAGTTGGCAGGGATAATCCGAGTAGCTCAGGATCAAGCTCGTGGCAATGGAGTAAGGATTTGGTAGTGTTTGGAGCATAGAATTCTTTGGAAGGGTGATTTTAGAAGATTTGTGGTGTTTATCAGGGTTTGCTACTATGAACTAACCCTCCCCTCATTAAACATAAAAAGAAGTAGTTTCAAAGACCGCAATGAATCAAATTGAGCAAGGGGAGTAACTCGGTACTCCCAACTTACTTTTATTCCTAGAAATAAGAAGAAAATTTCCCCCCAATCGATGCAAGTCATAACAATCCCAAACCATGCAAGGAGGAAAAGCTATCAGCGAGGAGTTGAAGTGATAGCACTTGTGAAGTCCACAGGGTATGACGATCTCGGTGCGAAGTGATGTTAGCTCAGTGTGTCATCAGGTGAGAAAAGAGTCGAGGTGTGGAACAATCTCATGGAAATGGAGGTGGAGGTTGCAGTATTTGGGGTGGTGATTACTTCAAAGAAAAAGAGGGCTTGTTTGACACAAGTAAAGTAGTGTGGAAAGACCACAAGACACAGTGATTCATTGGTGAGGTGGGAAAGTTGCCCAAGGAGTCGAGTGGTGCTTTCAAAGGTGAAAAATTACATAATGAGTGGTTCAACACAAGTGAAATTCATGGTGAATCTTGTCCCAAATGCCGAGTTGGGATGTTGGAGAATATTGCTGAGTTGAATGTGAAGTAGTGTTCTAAATGGTGAAGACGTGTGCAAGGGAGGGCTTAACCACTGAGTTGAAGCAAAAAAAAAGAGTGCAAAATAGGTGATATAGAAAATGTAGTAAAGCGATCTTGTTTCTCCAAGTTGATTAGGAGGAAGTGATTTGAGTGGTGAGTTGGCTCGCCACCCTAGACAAGTAATTAGCCCCCTGAACTCCACAGAGAACGGAAAGGAAAGATTGGAGTAATTCAATGATTGGGAATTACTTAAATTCTATAAATAAACAAGTAGAATCACTTCAAAGGTCTGATGAGCAAGAAATGAAGTTGTACACCCTCGGGAACCCACAGAAAGGAGAAGTAACAAGAAGTGACTCCCTGGTTTCTTGTAAAATTGGATATCTTCAAATGGCCATAATTATTGACTAGGAGCTCCGTTTTATACAAAATTGGACTTTCCAAAAATATCTTAGAACTCTCTTTGCAGAAAAAATCATTTTTTTAATTTTGGTGAGAGAAAGGTGGTGAAAAATAGAAAACTTAGTCTATATTCTACTGAATAGTTCCAGCCCTCTATCACCATTAATGCAGCATGGGGACAATTTCTTCTCCCACAAGAAAGTGTTTGAGAGGAATGGGCTTGGCAGGTGCCCCATGATGCGTTAAAATAAGTAATTACATTTTGTGGGTAAATGGAAACATGAATTTTGGATTCTCATCTTCTCTCTCTTCTCCTCTCATTCTCTATAAATTGTAAAGGAGTGGTCATTTGTAAAGGTTGGACATTTTTAGTGTTTTCGTCCATTTTTCTTCCCTATGAGGATGTTTGTGGAGCTTCAAGCCTCTATTTATAAGCATTAAAATGGTGATTCTTGCCTCTCCCTGTTATATTGATGTATTGTGCATACTTTTGGAGTGATAAAGATTATGTTTTGTGAGTAATTATCTATTCTTTCATTATTTTCTTTTGTTTTTCTTTCATTTCTTCATGTTTGCAAGTTATTATGCATCTTATTGTTCCTACTACAAATTTTAAATATATTTGTGCTTAATGAAAATGGTGTAATGTGTGTAATCTTGGTCTTTGATGCTTTTCCATCCTCTCTATGATCAACTTTCTCCATTCTCAGACATAAAGGATTGTTCAACAACCCCCTTTTCTGGTGCTATCACCCCTTAATGTAGGATTTCTCCCTTTCACCCTTTCTCCTTCTCCCTATCTCCTTAGAATTGTTAACATAGGTTTAGATAGGTGTGTTTCTTGCATTAAGAGTATTTGTGGCATTGTATTAGGAAGAGGAACGAGCCTTCTCTAGAGGTCCACCTCAAGTTGCATGTCCCACAGCTTAAAAGATGGTCCAATGTTAGAAAAAAAAGTAGGGATCTGTCATTTCCATATCCCATGGTGATAATTTTTTGTGATAACAATAACCCATTACGCACCTTCAATGATGTTATCCTCATGGATAATTCTATTAAGGACATTAACCTAGGGTGTCATGTCACTCTTCTGCACATCTCACCTCTTCCCCCACCTTTCCTACAATCAATACCACATTTCATGATATCATTTATTGTAATGCCTACCCCATTCCCTTATCACCTTATTTTCACACTCACTTATCGACCCCCTCACAAACAACATACACTCATCTACAAATATTTTCACCCCTTCTATATAATCACTTACAGTCACTCTCACACTTGAATTCCAATCATCTCCCACTTCAATCACCTATAATGAGTCCTTTCAATCCTTACAATTTTTCCAATCCATGTATAAATTCACCCCTTTGTCAAAACCTCCTACCATCCTTAAAAAAATTCTCAATATCCATATAATCACTCTACCCAATAATTTTCCATTCAAACCCAATCAACCCCCATCCCTTTGAAAATAATCCCAAGTATGGTTTTCCTATCACAATACCGAGGACCATTCCATCAACACATATCACCAAATTTTTAGCATTGTCAAGGACCTACTTGATAATGGAGACATTATTGAAAATCCCAATTCTCCCCAGACTCCACCTTCCCATATCATCAGTAACCTACTTCCTCTAAATGCCATCACTACTCCCATCCATGTTATGTGCCTTACCCATTCTACATCTCTAATCAAACCTCCTAGTATCCCCACTTATAAAATTTCTCCTCTTGACATATTGATCATCATTGTATCATGCCTTTTTCAATCATGATTATCATCATCACCCATATCACCTATAGATTTTTCATCTTCTCTTAAACATATTGAATCACCCATGTTATTTCCACTAACCTATTCATTCTCATATCCCCTTAATAATTATACTTATTATCATCCCATAAATCCTTATAATTATCCCCTATGATGACACCCTTATCAGCATTCCCTATGTCTTCCCCAACGTCACTCTCCTCATCGTCTCCATCATCTGCCTTTCCATTCTCACCCTCTACATCATCTCCAACATTGTTAGCTTTGGTATCTCCAAACCCTTCTTCATTCCTCCATTAACAAATCCCACTTCATTCTCTTAACCACATCACACACCACCTATCATATCACACAAATCACCATATTTCTTCACACACACATCATTACCCTCATCACCATTGAATCAAGAAACCTTCCTACTTCCATCAATTTCATCACCCTCTTCACCAAATTTACCTTCATCACCTATTCCTAGCCATAATTTTCCATTAAACAATCTCATATTTACTAAGTCACTTTGATGAGTGCATTGTTTGGCTCATTTATATCATTTCTTCAGACTGGAAATACTCTTTGTGATATGACTTATTAGTATATGGGGATGTTTTGTGTAGTCATGTCTTAGTAGGTTGATGCATTTTTCCTTGCTATTATTTATGAAAACCGTTTATCCCATGAACTTCCTACTAACTACCTTTATGAGATCAAATGTGATGATGTGTGCAGGGAATCATGGAAGTTACTGGTGGATAAGAAGCCCAAGTTCAAAGCATGCAGCTGAAAACTGTTTGCATCGAATTGACCTATTAGCTTGGGCTTGACTCTAACAACCCATAGGAATATATGAGTTTTTAATTGATATTTGATGGACAGTGTTTTATGCCACCTGATATGGTGGATCTTGTAACCAACATTATCTATATGAAGACTTTGTCTTCAGAACTTGAGTACCACTTTTTGATTATCAAAGAAGATTATCTGCATACTGTTCTGGATTTGTTTTTGATATGTTATGAACTCATTTTGAAGTTAATGAAAGCTATGGCATTTTGAGAATCAGAAGTTGTTGATCACTCTATCCCGAGGAAGAGCAAGGGCCCACTCGACCGAGGAGATACGAGGTTACTTTGAGTTTTTCATGCATACAGTCCTTCGATTAGTTTTACTGTAATTATCATTTGATGAGTTTTTGCATGCATGCTTTGATTAACTGTCCATGTTTTCTCCATTACCACTTTTTCTTAAAGTAGATGCTTTTGTTATGCAAATTTAGTTCATGAACAGTCTTGCTTTCTGCTGAAAATTCTAGTTATTCAGTTATGGTTTAAATTGTTAAGAATAAGTGTGTGCATATTTTACTTTACAGTAGAAGATTAGTTGTTGAAATCCATTTCATTGCAAACAGTTGAATTCCGTAGACTTGTATTTAATTTCCTTATATTTTAACTACACTTCCGTAGATTAGCTATTAAAGCTAAGCAACCCCCCGAAAAACTCAATTCATAACTCATTCTCCTAGAATCCATTGCATATTGCCTAGGACATAGCCTTGGTTTATAATGACACTAACAAAGATTATGTCAATTAAATGATTGGACGAATACAACGACCCATCATTTTTGGTGCCATTTCCGGGGAATACATAACCATAAGCTCCATTATTTTATTCCATATGTTATGGGTGTTAATAGAGTTCATATAGGAAACCAGTAGTTCTCTCGGACCTCAATTTAAACCAACCAACCTGGATGCATAGGTCACGAGATAACCAAGGGATATTTATAGCATGCAATATTCAACAAATCTCTTTAGACACTTCACAAGAGAGAAACACTGAGAGTGATATAGATTCCAATTCCATGCCTAGAACCTTTTCTAAGCATTTTGTATCCTCTTCACATCATTCTACAATGGGGGATCTTGGGAATGCTGAAGAACAACCTTTAGGATGAACATTTACATACCCCATTGTCCTTGATGCAGATGAGGATGCACCCATGAAAAACATCTCACCATCCATCCTCCCCCTCTTTCGAGGAAAGACCAAAAATGACGCTGATCAGTTTCTGTTTGAATTTAAAATCTTGTGCCATACATATGATTACCAAGCTGATAATCAAAAAATCAAATTATTTCCCTCCACTCTCAAAGATTCTGCTATGAGATGGTTTATGGGGTTACCATCTAACTCCATTAACTCCTAGGAAGCCATGGAAACAAGCTTCCTGGATAAATACCAAGACTATTGTAGAGGAAGGGATAGGAGGGAAGATTTCTTCCAAATATGGAAAAAGGAAGATGAGAATCTAGAGGATTATCCGGATAGATTCCTCTTTCTCCATAAACATAGTGGATATGAGTTACATGTAGACATCACTAAAATAGTCTTTCTGAAAGGACTGGATGACGAAACCAAGGATTCTCTCCATCTCATGGGAGGTGGAGATGTGCATAAGCTTACAATGGAACAAATTACTGAGCTATGTAGAAGATATTCTAGAACACGTGGAGGAATAAGAAGGAAACAAACATCCAAGTCTTTGGGTACCTCTGAACTTCTAGAAGAAATGGCCAACATGAAAACAGACATTCTACTACAATTAACATCCACCATAGATGGACTCAAGGAAAAATTCACCCCTGCTAAAGAACCATTGGACATGTATTGCCCTAAATGTCAGAAGAGACACCCCTTGAGAGAATGTCCTTTGGATGTCACAGATATGTGCTTAATCTGCAAAGTTATTAACCATGAAACTAAACATTACACACTTCTACCACAATTGAAGGGATGTTTTAATGCCATCTCTCAAATAAGTGATAAATTAAATTTTGTCCAAAGACCAAACAATTAGGTTGGGTTCCCATCTAGACCAACTCAGAATCCTTGGAGAATGCCATGGCCAAATCAGGCCTCTCAGTCTTCTTGGGGACAACCTGAGTGGGAAAACTCAAACTGGATGACTTATCCATATCCACCACCTTGGAAAAATCCCTACACTCAGCTGGGTTGGGCTCCACCACCTGCAACCAATCCTTGGCACAATCAGTAGTGGGGTCCTCAAAATTTTTTTAGCCAAAATCAGTCTTGGGTGCACACCACTAAATAGTAATCAACAACGCAGGTTCCAGTAGCCACATCAAGCTTTAATGCCTCCACCTCAAGCCTACCAAAATCAAGGACAAGTAACACAAACAAAACTTCCAGCTTATTCGGTAGCCAATCCTAAAAATCAATAGACAACTTTGATTGATGACATAGATGCAGGTAACACTATGCAGGTTAACACTATTGGTAATTTACGATTACGATTTGGCAAAATATTGAACCCTCCTGTTGTTATCACAGAATTACTTGATGATGCCAATAAGGAAGAAAAACTTGAAGGTAACACTGGTTCTTCACCAATTCTAGATAAACAGGATGATCAAATACCCACACCAACTACAACCCCTTTTCCTGAGCGATTACAGGACACTCGGATTGCAGATGAAACAAAACTAGTTCAGGAATTGAAAAAAGTGCATATTGAGGTTCCACTGCTACGTGCAATAAGGGACATCCCTGAACTAAACCAAACCATTAGAAACAAATGTATAAAGACACCAGGAAGAAAAAATAAATACCCAAAGACTGTCAGAGTCGAAGGGAATTTGACTGATTTAGTTGTTGGCACCCTCATCTCACCAAAATATGGGGATCCTAGGAGCCCTGTCATTACTATTTGTATAAACAACTAGTCAATATCTAATGTTTTGGTGGATCTTGGTACTGCTATTAATTTCATCACAACATAAATGTTTAAGCTACTATCCTTGACAGGACTTCAACCAACCAACATTGTTCTACAGTTAGCAGATCAATCCATTGTTGTACTTGATGGTGTGGTTGAAGATATAATGGTCACTATTGAATCATGGGAGTACCCAGTTGATTTCATGGTTTTGCAGCCTAAAGCTCAGAAGTTGGGATATCCAGTCATCTTGGGAAGACCTTGGCTGGCTACGGTTGCTGCTTACATTGACTGTAGGTCAGGCAACATGACAATTCTAAATGGGTAGAAATCCAAACACATTTCATTATATCCTCCTGCCTAGCCTTATACGAACAATTGTGACCATGTATGGGTGGATTCTTTTGATGCTAACTCTTTGAATTCTTTTTTTTGGCCACTATTGCAGTACACAATCATATGACAGAAGCTATAGAGTCTTATGTGCTGACTGATTCTAAGGACTCTGCAACTACGAAAATCAGCACTACTTCTATGGAATTTAATATATCGGCAGAAGACATTACCTCTGCTAAGTCTGGTAGGAAACTCTATGCTTATAATTTCAAACATTTAGTTCCTGATTTCTATTTTCCTTTAACTAAGGTTCTTTCTTTTGATAACATATCCATCCTACACATGCTTCAGCCCCATGTTTACCCATTGAATTCTTTTATCACTAGTACAGAGCTTTCTCTTGCGAATGATACTAAGCAGGTGCTTGTCAGTATGGGTAGAGAGCTGACTATAGGAAGTGACTTGGAGGTCAATCAAGAAGCTAGGGTGCTTGAGGTTCTGAAGAAACATTCTCATGCTTTTGCTTGGGATTACACTAATATGAAAGGAATTCATCCTAGCATCTATACACATCATATTTACACCGATGACGTCAAACCTATAAGGCAGCCACAATGAAGAATCAATCCAACATTGAGAGACATAGTTAAAAATGAGATTGAAAAGCTCCTAAAGGTAGGTTTCATCTATCCTATATCTGATAGTCAGTGGGTTTCCCCATTAGTTATTGTTCCCAAGAAGAATGGTAAGTGGCGAATATGTGTTGATTACATGGAACTTAACAAAGCCACCAAGAAAGATTATTTTCCCCTACCTTTCATTGACCAAGTCCTGGACAATTTGGCTGGTAAGAAATATTTCTCTTTCTTGGATGGGTTTAGTGGGTATAATCAAATTAGTATTGCCCCTGCTGATCAGGATAAGACTACTTTTACGTGCCCTTGGGGTACATTCACTTATAGAGTCTTACCTTTTGGGCTTTGTAATGCCCCTGCCACATTTCATCGGGTAGTCTTGGCCATTTTTGTAGATCTTGCTAACGAATGTGTTGAGGTTTATATGGATGATTTCACTATCCATGGATCCACTTTTGAAGAATCTTTGAATAATCTTGAGAAAGTACTCAGTCGATGTGAACAACACCAACTATCTCTGAGTCATGAAAAATGTCTAATGATGGTTGATCAAGGAATTGTCTTAGGTCACCATGTTTCATCCCAAGGTATAAAGGTGGATCCCAAAAAGATATCAGTCATCACCCAATTACCTACACTAGCTAATCAGACTGACATCAAAAGTTTCCTTGGCCATGCAGGTTATTACCACCGATTCATAAAATATTTTAGCAAAATTTCCGCCCCAATGTTTTCATTGCTAACCAAAGATTGTGTTTTTGAGTGGTCTTCTCAGTGTCAACAGGCATTTGATTCTATCAAAGAAAAGCTAACAACAGCCCCTGTCTTACGTGGCCCTGACTGGGGACAACCTTTCCATATCCACATTGATGCTTCTAATATAGCTATGGGCGTTGTCCTTGGACAAAAAGACTCAGAAGATCATATGTATGCAATTTATTTTATCAGCAAAAATCTGACTCCTACGGAAAAGAATTACACTACTATGGAAAAAGAGTTTTTGGATGTGGTATATGCTTTGAATAAATTTCATCATTACATCACTGGATATAAAAATTTTGTTTACACTGACCACTCTACCATTCAATATTTGATGAACAAACCATTGGTTGGCGGAAGGCTCATTTGCTGGTTACTCTTGTTGCAAGAATTCAATCTCACTATTATAGATAAGCCTGGGAAATCTAACATTGTTGCCTAATTTCTTTCTAGAATAAATGTTTGAGGTGATGACGAAGTAGTCCAAGATCAATTTATCGATGAACACTTGTTTTCTATCTCCACTAAGACTCCCTGGTTCGTTGATCTCACAAATTATTTAACAACAGGGAAGTTTCCTACTTATTTTACTCATAAGGAAAGAAGATGATTGGTTAGAAATAGTGCAACATACAAATGGTGTAACGGATTCTTATTTAAATGTTTTCCTGACATGTTTCTTTATAGGTGTGTTCGATAGGATGAGGTACATGACATACTGCGAGCATGTCATGATGAGCCCGAAGGTGGACATTATTCAGTAAAACGAACAATTCACAAGATCCTTAGAGCAGGGTACTATTGGCCTTCCCTCCATAAGACTGTCAAAAAGTATGTGTGGCAGTGTGATGTATGCCAACGAATGGGAAAACCTACACTTTCTACGGAAATACCTCTGAACCCTCAGTTGGTTCTAGGACCATTTGAGAAATGGGGTATTGATTTTGTTGGACCATTTGATCCTCCATCTTTCGGGAAGGAGTATCGCTTGGTATGCACGGACTATGTCACCAAATGGGCTGAAGTTCAAGCATTGGCATCTACTAATGAAGATGGTGTTGCTAATTTTCTCTACAACTAGATATTGCTGCGATTTGGAGCATCAAGGGCCATTGTATCTAATCAAGGTCCTCAATTTGTTTCGAATATGATTGAAGATTTCTTAGGAATCTATAGAATCAGGCACCAAAAATCATCACCATATCACCCCTAATCCAATGGGCAAGTGGAGGTAACCAATCGAGAGCTCGAGAATATTCCAACTAAGGTGGTCATTGCTGATAGAAAGAATTGGGTACCAAATCTTCCTGAGGCCATCTGAGCCTACAACACGACCTAGAAAACAACTAATGGTTTCTCTCCCTATGAGATGTTCTTTGGGAAGAAGCCATTGTTACTTGTGGAGTTTGAGTTGTGCACCTGGCGAACAACGTTGGAAGTTGGGATCAATTTGGATGAAGCAAAACATGAACGAGTGTTATAGTTGAATGAATTAGATGAAATGTGGATGGATGCACAGCAACAGACCAAAATTCTATAGCATCAATAGAAAAATTGGCATGATGCTCACATAAAAAAATGGATATTTCATGAAGGACAGTGGGTTTTGCTCTTTGATTCCCGCTATCAGTAGTTTAAAGGCAAGTTTCATACACGTTGGTTAGGTCCCTATTAGGTAAATCAAGTTTTTGATAATGGCTCTGTTCGATTGATACTGATTGATGGAGACAAACAGACTCTTCTGGTAAATGGGAATAGGCTCCACGTTTATCACCCACCGCTAGATAAGAATACTTTCACTGACAACATTCTGTTATGAACAGACATGCATGCTGAGGAGGCTCTTTGTCTCTCACACATGGAGTAATTAATCTTTTGCAAATTCAATAAAGGAAGATGATCCTTCATTCAATCTTCTTCCCTTAGTTAGCAATTCTTATTGTAATTTCCAATAAATGTAGGAATTTTCATTATTTCTACTACCACTAATCATGTTTCATCCCAAATTATAGGGCATAGGAATCTACGGATATCAGCTAAATAAATGTAGCATGGGTAAGTGCATTTAACTTGCTAATGATATTTCTATGCAAAACATTTCCCCATGTAGTCATTTGTCATTATGATGCCATCATGAAATGATTGCTATGATCATTCTGGATCTCTTCCAAATCTGGCTCTATGAATGATGACATAAAAGGAGTAATGGCTCATAAATCTCCACATGCTTTGATGTGTCACACTCTCTAACATCAAGATAGATGGCGCATGCTCCTCAACCATGGGATATGTGCCGCCGCAAAAATCTTAATCTCACACGGGTGGTCGGTCTCATCACTATTTTTTCGCCGTCACCTTCACTTGATGTTGTGCTACCCAAGGAATATGGTGTCATTTGAAATTTAATACTCTGCAACCACCTCTTCCCATTGTGGTATGCACATCAATCACGACTGGTTTAATCAAAAACTCGACGGGAAGTGGAAGAAACGCTCTACTCTAGTTTTTCCACTACCGTGTATTTCTTACTTTTTGGCTCAACATGGGACTGCGAAAGACATCAGAACCTACTTCACCTGACACCTTACTATGGAATTCCGCCCTTTCAAAGGTATTTCATGATTTTGGATGGTAATATTTCATTTAGAAATTTGAAGGTTTTGATGAGAAAATTGTGGAAGATTTCTTGAACAATTTTGATTCCACATGCTCGCAAGTTAGTGGATGAAGAGTTGAAATTACCAGTCAGGTCATTTCGGACCTGTCTGGCCTACTAAATTTTGGTTTAAAGGTTATGACAAATGCCCCTTTGCAAAGTATGATTGCTAAGTTCCATGACGAAGGAGAGGCACTCCTGGAGGTCATCCTGACTCCATTGGGTGTCCAGAAGGGTGTTAAGTGGAAAAGTTTTCCTAGAATCTGGGGTGAGATTGCTAAATGGGTCAACAGGTATTTTATATTTGATGGCTAGGCCTCTATTCTGGGTGGTGGTGTGCTCAAAATGCTCATTCACCTTAAAAAGGGACATGTCAACTAGGTCCTTCAGGTCAATTTTCCAGAGTACCTCGTAGATTCTATCATTAAGGTATGCCAGAAACACCGGTCTAGTGGGGGGAAGTCTATGATTAAGCACCTAGGGTTGATTCATCTGTTGTGTTCACACAAATTTTTATTTCGCCCAAAGCGGAGGCTCGAGGGATGTGTTGATGGTGAAGGGTCTAGGCCTAAGCAATTAAAATCTGGCCTCTCTTCTGCACCTCAGTCTACCCTTGCATTGGGACCTTCACATAGTCAAGTAGAGGTAGCTAACGTTCCTGAGCACGCCGACATGGTTGGTACTCCTAAGGGACCATCCCCATCCATTCTTGATTCAAAAGGCAAGTTTCCCATGGCCCCATCTTCCTCCATGCAACTACGGTCCCAACATCTTGGCTCATGTTTTCAGACAGGTGGTTTCCAATCAGAGTCCTTTCCTGATGACACCACCCACATTTGGGAGGAATTACATACAGAGGATGTCTCGGCTGCTCCATCATCTACTATTCCGTCATCTATGGAAATTCACACTGTAACTCCAGAAATTCTTGACACTCAAGTGGCACCTTCTTACAACTATTTGGAGGAGATAGCCCTACTAAAATCTCAGTTACAAGGTATGGAAGAATCCACCCTTTTATTACAAGCTGAATTTATGCAAAATATAGTAGAAAAAGTTTGGGAGATTGCTGCCCTGCAACATGAAGTGAGTTGTCTAAAGCGACAATGTGATAAGGGTCTTTCCCTCTTGAATAATTTCCAATAGTTGTCCCTTCAGGAAAGGGAATTGTGGAAAGAAAATCAAAAATTAAAAAAGGAAAAAGAATCTTTGGAAGAGGAAAAACAAACATTAACATCTATCTTAGACTCTGTTTGTCCTTTAGCCATCAAACTACTATCTTGTAGGAAACCCTCCTCAGTTTATAACATGTATGTCCAAGAACAATTTTATTCTTGGTAGTTATTTCAATTGTGTTCTCAAGCTCCTCATGAAATTCCCGATGGACCTATTTTTTTATCAGTCTACAAGAACATCACTCCAGAAATTCAAAATTTGCTCTGTGAATTTTATCTACATAACATGATAGTGACCAATGTCCCTGATTTCTTGATCAATCTATTTGTGGGGGATTTTCAAATTAAACCATTTCAATCTGTATTACGGAATCAGATAATTTGGAGGCAGCAAACAGATAGTTTCAAAAACACTGCTCAGTCCATCGGATTTTACATTCACCCAACCCATCACACAAATGTCACCCTGCAGAAAAACTTTAGATCATTGTACTACCAGGTAGGGTTTGGGGTGCATACTTCTCATATTTTGATTCAGTGTATTATTGATTTCAAAAATTATAGTCAGGATAATTTTTAAACATAGGGAGGTCCTCTCTACCCAGAATTTGAGCTTGAGCATGTGAAGGGGTGATGCCCTTATCGCCATTATCAAAAAAACTTTAGAGAAAACCAGCTAGCAATACATTGATGAATGGGTAGGCCTCCAAGTGCGGCCACCACTCCTCTTAAGTCCTCTCATGACTTGGCAAAACAATGCAGCACAGTCCCATGACAATTTCACTGCCTGGGTGGAAATGACCTCCAATTCTCAGAGTTGCAAGAATACCACAAAGTAATACACTGATCAATTCAAGGAGTATGTCATGGTTGACCAACTTGGTAGGAGAACAGGGCGTAGATGAGTTGCATTGGGACATGCAACAGGTAAAGTCAGGGGGAAAATGATGAGTGCATTGTTTGGCTCATTTATATCAATTCTTCAGACTGGAAATACTCTTTGTGATATGACTTATTAGTGTATGGGGATGTTTTGTGTAGTCATGTCTTAGTAGGTTGATGCATTTTTCCTTACTATTATTTATGAAAACTGTTTATCCCATGAAATTCCTACTAACTACCTTTATGAGATCAAATGTGATGATGTGTGTAGGGAATCATGGAAGTTACTGGTGGATAAGAAATCTGAGTTTGAATCATGTGGCTGAAGACTGTTTCCATCGAATTGACCTATTAGCTTGGGCTTGACTCTAACAACCCATAGGAATCTATGAGTTTTTAATTGATATTTTATGGACAATGTTTTTTGCTGCCTGATATTGCAGATCTTGTAACCAACATTATCTATATGAAGACTTTGTCTTCAGGACTTGAGTACCTCTTTTTGATTATCAAAGAAGATTATCTGCATACTATTCTAGATTCATTTTTCGGATATGTTATGAACTCATTTCGAAGTTAATGAAAGGTATAGAATTTCGAGAATCATAATTTCTTGATCATTATATCCATAGGAAGAACAAGGGCCCACTCGACCGAAGAGATACGAGGTTACTTTGAGTTTTTCATGCATACAGTCCTTCGATTAGTTTTACTGCAATTATCATTTGATGAGTTTTTACATGCATACTTTGATTAACTGTCCCTTTTTTCTCCATTACCACTTTCACTTAAAGTAGATGCTTTTGTTACGCAAATTTAGTTCATGAACAGTCTTGCTTTCTATTGAAAATTCTAGTTATTCAGTTATGGTTTAAATTGTTAAGAGTAAGTGTGTGTGTATTTTACTTTACAATAGAAGATTAGTTATTGAAATCCATTTCATTAAAAATAGTTGAATTCCATAGACTTTTATTTAATTTCCATATATTTTAACTACACTTCCATAGAATAGCCACTAAAGCTAAGCAACCCCCCATCAAACTCAACGCATAACTGGTTTTCCTAGACTCCATTGCATATTGCCTAGGACACAACCCTGGTTTATAATGACACTTACAAAGATTATGTTAGTTAAATGACTGGATGAATACAACAACCCATCACACTTCTAGTGCATGACCACATTCCTTCCAATAAATTCCCATATTATACATGTTTTCCTTAATATCAATTATCCAAATATGTTAAATCCTTGCCGCATCGACCCTCCACAAAATATTTTGGTCGATCATCAATTCCACCACTCGTTGAGGTGCCAATTATTTCCCTTCCTCATCATACACTATTCCATCAAGGCATGTCTTGTTTATCCAATCACCCTCTCATCAAATATCATCCTTGCATATCACCCACACTTGATCACTCATTTTCTCTTCATAAGTATTTATTCTCTATTCCTTTCCCCCTGACATTCACTTATACATTTCATTTCACTCATAAATTTTCTCTATTACAAAAATTCATCCTCTCCCCACATGTATTAATCATAAATCAATTGTTCTTACTATCATTCTTCCTCCTGACATAGATTTTTTTAATTCCTCTCTAACCTAACATTATCTTACATACACTTCTCTTAACACCCAACTTAATATAGTATTGCCTATATTTGCAATCAATTTTATCAATCATCACCATATTTTTCTTCATCCTCAACATCTTTACTTCATTATTTGCTAACATCATCCCATGTATCATCTCATATACTGACTTTTTGTCTACATTATGTCTCTCTTTAATTTGATTGTTAAAAAAACTAGGTGACTTGTTTGTGTTTCCACTTTTGCGCTCTCACAAAAAAGTACATTCCACTTCTTTTCATCCATAATATATTCAACATGCATCCTAATTCTCCAAAACTTGTATCTTCCCTCCACTGACACATTAAAATAAACATAAAAAATCCAAAAACATCTAAACATATTTCCAAATACAAAATATATATACACCAAAAATGCATTATATTATTAGTGTAGGATATTATTTATCCATTGATTTTTTTATTAGGATAATGCTTGAACTTTTGTTAGCTCTACACTTGTTGTGTTAGCTTACTTAGGTGTACTAGTTGTGTCAAGTTATCTCAATATTTTTGTGGAGTCATCTCTACTACAAGTATTAGTTAGTGATATTTATTCACCACAGATCTAGGTAGTAGTTGCACTTTCCTCTTCCTATATATGTATATTTGATTATTGAGCTAATATATAGAACAAAATTAATGCAGGAGCATCTTGTACATAGCCTAATATTTGGCTTGATTAGGTTCTTAGGGTGTATTAGGACGTTTAGGAGGTGTTTTAGTCCACTTGGACTCATGAAGTTGTAATAAGATATCATAATGAAATTTCCATTCAAAATGGCTCATTTAAATATTTGATTTGTCTCTATGTTGTGTTAGTGAGTTAGTAGGCCTAAGAGTTAGGATGTATTCATTCAAATGTTAGTATATGCTTTACAATGACGTAATAAGGTGGTAATATACTAAACTACCTTACCTAACCTTACCAAGGTGAGAACTCACTAGATTTTTCTTAATCTTGTATGTGTTATATGGTGAAAACCTAACCACATTTCCTTCTCAAAATCATGTAAAAGGAATTTGAATGGTGGTTACTGGTATTGGAAAAGGAATAAGGATGAACCTTCTATGTAATAGAGCCATAGAGCTCTATAATATTTGTAAATCTTATAAACCATCTAATAAAAGATTCTTTCATATGAAACTGTGTAAAACAATGTTTAAATACATATTTGAGTACTTGTGTGTGGATCACTTACTTGTTTTTGAATATTTGAGTTATTTATGATGTATAGGGTTTGTGAAAGGTTGTATACATGTACAAAATGAAGGTACAACCATTATGAGGGCTTGGATTGAATCAAGAAGAAGATATGTTTATAAAAGGACATTCATTAAAAAAAAATGTATGGAACTGTGTGCATAAGGTAAGGAATGAATTAGTGAGTTTAATTATTTTATCACGAAGAAATGAGTATATTTTGGGGGAATATGAATTGAAATAAATGTGACAAGTTATATGGATGAATGTGGAATGAAACTCAAAAGTAAGAAGATTATACCTGAACTATATATAAATTGTGTTTCTTAGGTTTGAAATCTCTTTGAGTAAAGACATAGTCTGTGCATGATACTAAAGGAGTCTAATATGGATTAAGGATAATATAGGAGTCTATAGGAAGGTTTTGAAACCCTAATAAGATCAATAATATGAATGAAACATGGTATGAACTGATAAGTTATAAGAAGTTAGAACATTTAAAATCTGAGTATGTCACTATCATGAGCAAGTTTGAATATGGATTTTTTTATGGAATATTACTTTTACATGAGTTGTGACCATTGAGATCATGATAACAGGGTGTGTGAAGGAGTGGAGGTGTGAATGAGTGATTAAAACCTTTATAAAGCTCAATTAAAGGTTAAAAACCTAAACAAATTCTTTGTACAGACCGTGTGTTAACTTTTGGGACAACATTAAAGGAAGATTTGATATTATGTGAAAATAAGTGACTGAAACTTTTCCAAAAAGGGTATTATCATTATGATTAGGGTACCTAGTACAAGACCATGAAGATATATTGCAGTAACCAACAAAACTCTGGAAGTCTGTGTTGATACCCTATCAAAAGGGTTGGGTCAAGAAGATCATTAAATAAATTATGTGGATTAACCTTCAAATATTATTAAAAGAGGAAGAAGGGAAGGATTAGGTGGATTCATAGATTGGTGAATGCTCAAAATAGGGTAAGTGAAACTTATAACCTATAAATTACTATGATTTGAGTATTGGATGATTGTGCATAAAAGTGAGGATTCTAAGAGAGACTTAACTTGTAAATGGTGTTTAGTCACATTTTGGGGAGAGCCATAAAACTTAGTGTTAGGTTAACAAAGACTACTAATTGCTAAGGAGTCCATATAACATCACTCAGGTTAGAAATAAAGATAAGAGGAAGTAGGGAAGTACATGCGCATATTTTCTTGGGAGACTAAGAAAATAGAACCATTTTTGTAACATGGATAGTTTAAATGGATTTACAAGAAGTGACTAGAGAGTTTTTTTATAATGGAAAGAGGGAAATATTGTTCAAGTATGAAGGATACTGTAAAATCAATATTTTCCCTAGCCTACACATGACTATACTAGTACAATATACTAAGAAGCCTAATAAGATAAGTATTGGTGAAGTAGTGATTCAAGTGATTAGGATAAAGATTATTGAGAGAGAGGATTATGGTTAAATTGAAAATTGAGAAATTGAGGAGTTAAGGAAGTCAAAAAAAGTTGAGAAAAAAGAGTACAATGAAGTTGTGGTGTTTAAGAATCGCAGTGAAGACCAAAACTAGAAGGATGATAAGATACCTGGTATAAGGGTAAATGGACCTTGTAAAGATCTTGAAAATGATGAAATAGAGTTTATTAATGTCTCTTAATACTTGGAAATTGGTCCTTCATAACAAAAACCTAAAACATGGCTTAAAACGCTAGTGAAGGGCTTAAGAAACCTAGTGAAAAGGAGGGTTTGGTTTTGGGTGAAGTAGAAAAAGAGATGGAGTATGAAATTTACCCTAAATAACAAGATAAACAAATGGTACTAGAATATCTAATTTTTTTTTTTTGGCTGTTTATGGTCTACTCCATACATGGAAGGTTTGAAGACAAATAGGGCTAATTAGGCTAGTGAAAAAACACTAAAAAGAGAATGAATTTTTATTGATGAAGATGTAGATACCAATTTTTGGTACCCTTGTCCCCCATCCCACATTCTCTCCCCTTCATCATCACTTTACAAATTCATATTTATCTTCTTATTTTAAATTTGTCTTTACCATCCTAAATTATTTTTTCCCTCTTAATTCCATATATTTTCTCTAATTTCTTTTTCTACCTACCCTATTTCCATTTTAATCCTATCATTATTTATCCCCCTTAATCCATCCCTAATCCTATTTGATTAACCATTAATATATCCTAGGATTCTACCCATAAATATCCCCATTTATGACCCATAGGATTCCCACCAGCTATTTAATATCCCCTTAACTTCCCATCACCATTTATTTCCCTCCATGCATCATTAACTTGACCAAAACGACTAACTCGTGACTTAAACCCATTTACGACCTTGATAATAGAGATTCTCATCACCTTGACCATCCAAGTGGATTTTCTGCCAAAGTTACTAGCGACTGATGTAGGTCACTATCGACACCATTAATACACCTCCAACCCGCCACTCAAAGGGCTGAAAAAATTCTATATTTCAATTTATTTCATGAGCTTGGTCTACTCTCTCTTCCTTTTTTGATTAGTCATCACCCATTTAAATAGTTCTTGGATACTTGGCATGACATCCACGGATAATTGAAGATTTGAAACTTGGTTATCATCATATCTTTCTTACATGTCTGTAGGTTGTCTTGGAGCTTAGTCATTCCATCAGCCTTCTTTGATCCTCTTCATACCCATTTTCCTATCTACTCAGCTCATAAAAAATCCCAAATCCTAACTCGGTCATTTTCAACCCTATCAGTATCCCATTTAGATCTTCCTAGTGTTGCATCCTCTTCTTTCCTCACGATCCTAAGATCAAATTTAGCATCTTAGAAAAGGTTCTAGATATGTGTTCTTCTTGAATTCTTCTCATCTATGCAATGGTCACCGTTGACCATACCAATCAGTCTGGGGTTGCCATTGAATCAAGCATGTTTGGTTTTTTATCAACATTTACATTATCATATATTTATTTCAATATCTCTACCATATTGTAGATAAATGATATCTTCATCCTTTCATCTATTATCATTTTATCAAAGTGGGTTTGAATCCATCCTAGGAAGTTATCACTTCCCGATATTTACCTTGTCAGGTAAACCACATCTTATATACTACTCTTTTTATGTTTACCTTATCTTTTATGTGTAGGTTATTCATTCCTCCACTAAGAAGACCTTTTGAGCTTGTGTCTTCTTCATCATCATCATCCCGATTAGAAGGTATCCTTAAACCCTAACATTGTTTTAAGTTTCTTTATTTCTTGTATCCTCTTCATTAACTTAGAACAAGAGTAGGAGATCTCATAAAACATTTTTGCATGCCTAGTGGGACCCATCCTTTCTCTTTGGTGAGTTATTTCATTATTTGATTTTATTTCTTTCTTTCCACTAACAAAGTAGGTGGGTGATTCTCTTTCTTGTGTGTGTGGTTGTTTTTATTTCTTGGATCAGCAACGTGGTTACAAAGATAATAAAAATAAAATAAGAAAATTAAAGTTATCCATTTTTTCCTCGTTTTATCCTTATTTTCCTTTTTTCATATTTCCTCCCTTCTTTGTCTTCTTCTATGCATCAAATATAATGTTTTGTTTTAGAATTAAAAAGAAAAACTTCATAATTTATTGCTCACAGATTCTAAGTAGGGTTAATATGATTTCATCCACTTCTTTCACACACATCTAGACTCACGAATCAAACTTACATATCTGAAACATATTCTACTAGGTGGAACTATTGGGATTTCTTCACCAAATAGGAAATACACCTTGGTGTTCTGGTCGTGTTATAATATTTTTTACTATTGGTATATCGGATAAGAACCTGAAACCCTTATCATTGTGGTCTGTGAAGTGTCGAAGTAGGCCCCTATATCAGACCATGTACTGGTAGTAATCACATATTTGTGCCTCATGTACCTTTAGGTATGTCATGGACACTATCCAAAACATCATAAAACCATCATTTTATTGGCCATTTCCTAGGTTCCCTTTGAGCATTTTCTTTACTTTTTCACACTCCTCTAATAAACATGATAATTAACCTTTTTCTGCATGATTTACTTTTAATAGTGATAACCAACATCAGTTCTTGTTTATTTATTTCATGTCCTTTGTCACTTGATCTCAAGTTAGAAAAATGGAACAAGCTACCTCATCCAACATATTGACCTCCAACAACCATTCCCAATAAACATCCCCTCTTGCCATTGTTTCTTCCTCTCCTTTTATTACTTTCTCTACAATTTCCTAGCCTATCATTGCTACAACTCCTTATAGTGAGTCCCCAATGGTCCAAACTCATTCCCATGTTGAAACTAATCCTTCCATATATAACCAATTTTTTTCTTCTAGACTAGCTACACCTCATACTCCACTTCCTTAGAGACCTTTGGGCCTCCCATTATCTCTCACTAATGCTTGGAGTTTTAGGAACTCTTGGACACTAATCCTATTTCACTTCAAGACTATCTCATCCATAAATCAACTCACCTTGGTATTTATGGACCCCCTATTCAAAACATTTATGCTTATCACTCTCAACCTAAATCCACTCAATTCTTCACCTCTAAACTCTTTTTCTTCTTTCCTAGAGCCATGAACGATCTTTCCATCTCCGATTATGATCCTGGCTCCCAAAAGTATTATACTATGATTCCCCAAATACATTAATCCACGAAATTTTTGGTTCCCTTTTCACCGAACCTACCTCGTATTCACTTCTCTCCCACTTCTTACATCCCCATCACTTCTTCATCCACCATTATTGTTAGTTCCCCTTCCTGAAATTTATAAGAATCCCATCTACTTATTCCACTGCCCAAACAACATGATCAAAATTTGATTCATATATCTACATCCATAGTCCAACAAATTTCATCATCTCGAAACCCCACCCTTAGGAATTAACCCAAACTCATCAATATCCTCTTCGGAGTGCCTTCCACCATATGTTTCATAATCAATCTACCCAACCACACTATACCTATATTCTGACTCATTCCATGCAAAACCAATCCAATTTCCCCACCTCTCAACAATAAACACAATCATATCCATCTAATTATGTCCCCATCTCTCAACTATATCTTATTTCCAAACCTATTCAATCACAACCCTTCAACTATCTTCCCTTTATGAACCACCCCCACAAACACCTACTTATCCTTAACACTATCAGTATTACTTCTAACCTCATCCATATAATTCTTACAATCCACTACCTCATCCATCATCCAATCATCCCCATACCTTCAATGACCCTATGCAGAATTTTCTAAATAAGATGGCCAATCGTCAAGATGCTACCTTGGGGTCTAAAAATACCTTCTCCTAGGAATAAATCTTTAATGATCCTATCAATCCATCAGTTCCTGTCAAACCTTATCCTCCGTAATAGGAACTCCCTAAGTTTTCTAGATTTAATAGCATAGAGTACCCTCAACAAAACCTTTGTTCCTTTAGGAATGCATGTTATCTCATTACACATGATTAGGACTTCATGCTCCACACTTTCCCCATGATGTTGGGTGGCCTTGCTTTTGAGTGTTATAATGACATCCCTCAATACTCCCTCTTTTCATTCACCCATCTCACACAATTTTTCTTAGAACACTTATCCATTATTCTGGCATGAAATATTACCATCACTGACCTCTATGTCATTAAATATTTTTATGACGAATACATTATAGATTTCTTCACTACGTGGCGTGGCATCATTAATCAATTATCCTTCTCCCTTCACCACACTGATCTCATCAAGATTTTATCTCAATCATGTGACAAACACATCTCATTAAATCTTCAAATATAATCTTTTAAAATCTTCAAAGAATCATCCACCATGGCTCGTAAACTAGAACTTTGTGCCCTTGAGCAAGGCCATATCAAACTCTTATCCAAAAAACCAAAACTTGAATTCACCAAGTCCTCCAATCATAATGAAAAGTCTAAAAATGTCTCCAATGCCACATAGTTAAATATTATTCTACGTCTACCTCTCATGTTGAGCCCCCAAAAAGGGATCCTCGACTTACTCCAAACTATCCTCCATTTGGAGAATCATATGGTTTTATATTTGATAAAATCATGGCTTCCCATCTCATCCAAAACCCTCCTATCTATTCCATCGATGACACACATCCTAAACCCACATCGTAGCATGAAGAAAACTATTGCAAACACCATTAAGTACACAATCATGACATTTAAAAGTGTCACACATTCAAAGATCTCATCCAACGCCTTATCAATCATGGGGACCTTCAATTGGATAATATAACTTTCCACCTAACAAACACTCAGATGTCTTCAAGCATCCCTTCCTTAATCTTTCACCAAATAAACAAGCTGATCCACCTACATTTCAAGAACCCAACGCTCATACAATCAATACCTTAACTCAAAATTTAGCACCATCACCCACTCTTATCATCCCTTCATCCACCATACCTACATCTACTCCTTTGTCACTTATCTCCACATCTCTAACCATATTGAAATCCACACCCATGTCTACATCTATCACCCCTTCATCAATCATAACAGAATCTACAATTCCCACCTCTCTTGTATGCACATCTGTTGCATCTACATCCACTACATATATATCTTCTACACCTTTATACATATACCTATCCCCACATTTGTCTCAAAATCTATTTCTACACCCATGCCTATGGATTCTCCTACACCCATACATCCAATTGTATCCACATTAGCTGCTAAATCCACTCCCATATCCACATCATCCTTTCAAACATACACTCAGAAAAAACCTTCAATTGATGCAACCCCAAACAATGTCCTAATCCCACCTTCATCCCCAATGACTACCACCAAATCCCACACAATCTGCAACTCCTTCTGATCTCATCAAACTTATCATCCAAACACTTCTTCAAACATCAATCCCCACACATTTAAAAAAACCTAAATCCACGTCCCCTCATTTGAAATAATCATGATCTATGCCAAGGGTAAAACCTCATGGAAAAAATCCAATAGCCTTTACATCCATACTCAAAAGTCCCTCACCCATGCACATAAGAATTTTGAGATTCCCCCTTCAAAACCCCATCAACCTAAATATCCCAAAATCTCATCTTCCATCTTAATACATCACCCTTATATTTTGGGACCATTGCCTTCATCCAAAACAACTACCACCACCCAATATCAATCCAAATCTTCTATCCCTCCTCCCAAATATTCATATAAATCATATATCCCTTCTTCCAAAACTAAATGTAAATCATCCATCCCTCCTCCTAATTTTGAATAAAAAACATCCAAAGTGAGATCGGAATCTAAAGTCCCTATCAAACCCCATAAGAGTAAGAAAACTTGATTTCCTTCATCATATTCCACCAAAGTCCATGAAACTTCACCTTTATAATTACCCGTTGGATCTTATACAAAATTCCTTCAATGTCTCATCCAAGCATATGGAATCAAATTTCCCCCTATCAAGCCCTTTTACCCATATGGGAAAAATCCCACATGGTTTAATTCCAACTCCACATGTTCTTACCATAATGTCTTCAGACATGAAATAAAACACTTTAGGTCCCTCAGAACCCTCATCGATGATCTCATCAAAGAATATGATCTTCTCCTTGAAGACAACCACCCTCTCCCCTCTACCATCCCATATTCCTCTAAGCCCAATCCTTTAAACAACTATTTAACCTCTAAAACCTCTAGCTCTACTTCCTCATCCACCTCTTATGTTACCAGCCCACCACCAAACTCTACCTCTCCTAAGAATAGTTCTCCTCTTTTTATAGATGTCATTTGTATCCCCACTCATTCTCATCCTCAAGAGTCCCAACCATCTACGCAATCCAAATAAAAATTTGTCATCAATTCTCCTTTTGGAAATCCCATTCCCTCCCATTCTTCATCCAAGTCAAAGGTTTCGATCCTATTCGCACATAAACAAAAAATTACACCACCATTGAGAAAATAGTTATAAAATAGCTACATCAAGATCCCTTAAGATTTCCCTCTATGAGCTCATCCAAATCTCTCCCAATCATTGATATGTTCTTATTAAAGCCTTGTAATATATCCACATCTCATCTAATAAATCCTAACCCTTTAGGAACCTTATTTGGGATCTTACCCTTTCAGCCATCATTTCCTTTGACGATTCTAAAATAAGGAATATCTTACCTAAGGATCATGACCTTCCTATTTTGATCACTTTCTGTACTAATGACATATTTATCAATCACTCTATGATCGAAAAATAGTGCAAGAATAAATATCATCTCACCTCATACCTTTTACCATATTAAACTTCCTAAGTCCATTTTTACTCAATTACTCACGATTCTTCATGCCTTTAATGATGTTGTCACCCCACTTTGGGCATAGTTATCCTCCCATCCGCATCGGTGAAAAAATCCTCCACGAAGTCTTTTATATCATTAAGGGGGATTTTTAATATAATGTCTTTCTTGGATGCCATGGATTTGTGCCATGCATTACATCCCATCCACTCTCCATAAATGTATCAAATTTGAACACGAAGGGAAGATACATACAGTCCACAATGATCTTTTTCCATTCAAGGCATGTCAAATGACCTATCATCCAAAAGATATTCTCATCCCTAAACAATACTATCCTATGAAGCATCCACTAGTTATTTTGTTCCTGCGTCTAACTTACATAATGACAAATCTATCGATAATGTGATGTAGTGTCTCCCTCTCTAGGGGAGTATCGAATCCTCACTCTCAATTTTCTTCCCTCAATAAATTAACTTGAAAGACCTGAAAAAGTACCTATGTATCAATTGAATATAAGAGATATCATTTCCTTTGGTCCACCTCATCTCAAAACTAATCTTACCTATGTTGGCATCGATTTCCCTTCCTCTCATGTTGACACTTAGCCCCACACCAAGCCACACAACAATGGATTTAACGTCCTATTTAACAAATCCTTTACCTATATTTACCACCACACTGCACGTGGAAGCGATTCGGTCTTGGATGTTAAAAATAGGGTATGCATGATATTTTCATTGACCAATCTCATAAGCCTCACAAGAAGTTTGGGTTGGATTTCAAATTACATCCCACCAACTCCCTCAAATATTCTTCTTCTAAATATTCCATGCATGTCAACTTACCATCAAATTCTTATCCATTTCATGAATCCATGGATATGTATGACACAGTTAGTGCAAATCAGCAACACCCCTGGATGTTTTTCTCATATTTCTAGTTTGATAATGGGCATCTAGTCTGATTTCAGAACATGGAATATTTTTCCCAAATGTGGGACTTGCAAAAATGGGAAAAAAACTCTCTAGATTAAAGGTTAGTTCCTCTACTCCTTTGGTCAGATGTATACATGAAATTTTTAGAGGTTTAACTCGAAATCCTACTCTAATTCTACCAAGAAGATAAGGATAGAAGAGAGAAAAGAAAAGAAAACTAAACTAACAAGGTGATACACCAAAGGAGTGGTTAACATATATTTCTACAGATTAACAAATATTATAAAAATGTAACCCAAATCATGTACAAATTGCTAAAATTGTAATGAAGGATCAATATAGAGCAAACAACACAAGAAAGGATTGAAAATTCATTCACAGAGCTTGCATTGTCATTTCCATTTTTAAACACAGTGCATTACAACAACAAAGAGGTGGAAAACATGTTGTAGTCCTAAAAAAAAGGTCTAATATTCCACAAATTCACTTTCCAAGGTGAAGGAGGGAGCCTGCTAGAACATTAAAAAATATTCAACCCTTTACAAAATGAGCCAAATCTAGCTTTTAACAATGAAAACCTGAGTTCAGGAAGGAGAAACACGTAGGAAAAATGAAATGAATGATTCAACCACCAACCAGATCCATAAAAATAGCATGGGTACCCTTAAAAGTTCATTCCCCAAGATTTTCAACCATGTTCGAGAAGAATGGAAGCCATGCTACATTAAAAATGGTGGTTGAATGTCGGTTCTTGCTCTTTTCCCCATGCCAAAGAAGTATTTTTCTCATTTTTGTCTCACTAGACTCCACCAAAAAATAAAATTGAAGATTTCATCATGAAGAGGACTTCAATATCTTTCCAATGACACAAAAATCAAGAAAAACTGAGCTCTGGATCGCAAGATATGCCCCTCTGAAGATTTAGGGCAAAACAGGGCAAAATTTGGGTCAGTGGGCCAAAACCTAATTTTTTTTCCTATTTTTGAAATTTGGGAAAAAATTCCCCAAAAATCTCCGCACCCCACTACTCTACTACCATGTGGCTGCATTCTCATTGGTCTGCGAGTTTAAATGGCCATCTTACGCTAATTTGAATTTTGGAAAAAATTCCAAAATTCCTTTGATGGCCCGCCATTCCAGGCTACCACATGTCATCTTCCTATTTGCCTACAGGGCATGCTCAAAAATTTTCCTTTGATGTTACCAACCACTTTGGCAAAAATTGCCAAGTTTTACCTGTGCCCCTAACCTCCACTGAGAATAGGACACATGTCATCCTCCTATTCGCTTGTGGGGGTGCTGCCGAAGTTTCCATTTACTCCTTGGACAGGCCTGCGTGGCCAACTTTTTCCTTTTCACCTTGGTTCTATTTTGGAAAAATCCAAAATTTACTCCGCCCCTCTGACTCCCATCGAGAACAAGACACATGGCACATTCTTATTTGACAAGGGGCTTATGGGCCAAAATTTTCATTGCGCCATTTTTTGGAAATTTTTCCAACTTACCCCCGTTGACCCACCATTCCGCCGCCATGTGGCACCTCTTCTATTCTTGTGCGGCCTCAAGCCATTTCTTTCCTTTGCGGGCCCATGGGAAAAAAATTTCCTTTGCACACCGTACACTCTTTGGTGATTTTCCATAACTTGACCTCTATCGACCCACCATTATGTCACCACATGGCGCATTCCTATTGGTTGCGGGCCTTCCTAGGGAAAATTTCCCTCAAAAACTAATGCCAAGCCATAACTTGCAAAATACAAGGAGTTAGAAGGAAAATTTTACCTTTCTGGAAAGTTGAGAAAATTCTCTGATCTGATGAAACCATTTCTAGATAATTTTGAGTGCCTGAAAAGTGGAAAAAATTGATTGTTTAGTCCAAAATAAGCAAGGGGCTTATTTTGGATAACAATTTCAAGGTGACTCAAAGGGGTCATCTGTCTGCTGGATGAAGTGACCAGCTACCTGAAGCAATCCATTGGGCAATGGAGTCATCAACTTAACTGCTTGGTACCCTCAACTCATTAGAAAACTTCTAGAAAGAAGATTATGGGAGTAGAACATCACTTTATCTGGAACATGGTCTGTAAAGATGCATCCTAGGGACAACAAAGCTTGTGCCAAAGAACTTATGGAAATGTAAAACTAAGCTACAATAAAAAAAATGTGCATAAGCACTTGGAGGGATGGAAATCTAAGATAATATGTACAAGGTGAGGAGTTTCCCTTCTAGTAGCAATGCTTTAGATGGATTCCATTAACTGGAATCTGTAGTTCTTCACCATCCTATGTAGACAATTGGAAGGCATTTCTATTCTTACATTTTGTGACCATGTAGGGGACACTCCAAATGGCATCAAACTTTGAATTCCTTCCTGGATTTTCTTGGTCTGCATCCCATTTCAACACTAAATCTCTAACTTGGAAGGTTGTAGCCTTAGCTTTCCTATCAAAGGTTCTCTTGATCAAGGCTTGGTCCTTCTCCATTTTTTAGGCTACATGCTCTCTAATTTCTTTGAGTTCCATCAATTTTGCATATCTAACCTCCATGGGTTCAAACTCCAACAATTCTAATTGCTTCATGAGTTCCAACATTGATAACTCAAGTGACATAGGCAAGATTACCTCTCTTCCATAGACAAGTCTAAATGGAGAGTTACCAGTGGATCTCTTGAGGGTTATCCCATTAGCCTATAAGGCTGATTTAAGTTTAGTGTGCCAAGTCCTCTGATTTTCATCAAGAGTCCTCTTGATGATAATCAATAGGTTCTTGTTAGTAGACTCATCTTGACCATTACCTTGAGGGTAATAATTTGATGAAGTGCTCAGATAAATATCATTTTTAACAGCCAATTCAGTTACCTTTGATCCTATGAATGCCAATGCATTATCTGATATTATAGTGGCAGGTATACCAAATCTGGTTACTATCCCCTCATAGAAGTCTAGAATTCTAGATTCATTTGCCTCTTTGAGTGCCACCGCCTCAGTCCATTTGGTGAAGTAGTCTGTTGCTGTTAGAATCGACTTGTGTCCTTGGCTTGAGTTTGGGTTAATGAATCCAATGAAGTCCAAACCCCATTGCATGAATGGATGGTCAACTGAAATTGGGTTCAATGGAAGAGCTGCTAATATTTCCTTACCTGTGAAGAATGCACAATTTTTGCATGTCTTGATCCATGCATAACAATCACTAAACACCTTGGGCCAATAATAGCCAACTTTCATAATCTTGAGGGCTGTAACTCTTAGAGAAAAATGACCCCCAGCTGATCCACCATGGAACTCTTCTAGCATTCTCTTAATTTGATTTGTCCCAATGCATCTCAGCAACACTCCATTTATATCCTTTTTGAACAAGACACCATCAGCAAGTGCATATCGAATAACCTGCAATCTGAAGTGTCTTCTCTTGGTTTTGTCTATCTCTGGAGGGCATAGGCCTATTTTTAAGAAGTGCATTATGTATTGGGTCCATCAAGGAGTGATCATACTACCGTTCTCTTTTTTAACACCTCTTTGTCCTTGGTTGTCTTGCAACGCCAAAACAACATCCTTCCTATTGCTTACTTCCATTAATTTGCTCAAGACCAGCTGCTCACACAATCCCTTTCCTCAAACCAGCTTGGTGACTTTGGTCTCAATGTCATACTCCATGACATGAGTAATCCACCTTGCATGTTTTTCATTTAGGCCTTTGTTGAGGAGGAAGTCCTTAACTCCCACATGGGAAACCAACAGTTAAACCTTGTTGTTTGAAACTAGATGCTTAAATTTCTTCAAGCTCCTAATCACTGCAAGAACATGCTTCTCAATGAATTAATACCTCACCTCATAGTCCTCTAAGATTTGGCTAAAGAAGGCAATTGGCTACTTTGCATTTTATTTGTTCTGTTGTACTAAAATTACAGAAATTGTATCATCACCACCAAATGCATAAAGGATAAAATATTTAGAGAAATATAGGTTAATGAGAGTTGGAGCTTGTGAGATAGCCTCCTTGATTTCCTCAAAACTTTCCTTACCTTCAGCTGTCCATTTGAAATCCATAATTTTCTTCAACATCATAGTTATTGGCTTGACAAGGGCTAAAAAGTCTGGAACAAACCTTCAAACAAAATTGATTCTTCCCAAGAAACTTTGAAGGGATTTCTTGTTACTTGGTAATGGTAGTGATTTTATTGCTTCAACCCTCTTTGGATCAATTACTAATCCCTCTTTGGAAACAATTTGGCCTAGGATCTTTCCTTCATGAGCTAGGAAAATACATTTTTTAGTATTCAAGGATACCCCAAATCTTCTACATCTTTGGAAAACTTGTCTCAAATGAAAGAGATGATCTACTGCACTTTTATAAAATACAGTAATATCATCTAGGTATATCAGCACTATTTTGTTGATCAATCCCTTGAACACCATATCCATTTCCCTCTAAAAGGTAGCTCCAGCGTTAGACAACCCAAATGGCATCTTCCTATATGCATAGGTTCCCCATTTGGTGGTGAAGGTTGTTTTGAAGTGATCATCCTCCTTTACCATGATCTAATTATACCCTGAATAAATCTAGCAATGAAAACCTCTCAGAGCCAGCAACAACTTGCAAAATCTACTCCATAGAAGGAAGTGGGTAATGATCCTTGAGGGATGCTCTATTCAAATCTCTAAAGTATACACACAATTTGATTTATCCACTTTGCTTTCTAACTAAAACCAACTTTGCAACCCACTTTGACTGCTTAATGGGAAATATGATATTTGCCTCTATTAACTTATTCAATTCCTTCTTCATGAGAGGCTCCATGTGTGGATTGACCAGTCTTTATTTTTTACTGATGGGTTCAACACTTGGTTCTAACTCAATTGTGTGTTGAGCTAGCTTGGGATTGAAACCCCTTAATTCTTCATAGCTCCAAGCAAATATATCTGGGATGATATGCCCTTAATCATATATCTTATATTGGATGTATATAGTCGACTTATGGCTATCATAACTTCTTATCATTATGTATCTCTTTCATATATGTTATATTTTCATTAGTGGGTCGGCCTTGGTGTTTTCCATAGCATAGGAATAGTATATATAGAGGTTAGTAGGTAGTAGTTTATCATCATTGGAGCATTTGATTATTATTGTATGGTTTAGAGGTTACCCCCTTGAAGTGGCAAAGCTATTCTAATTTCATATTGAGATCATTATTCTGGAATATTGTGTTATTTGGTGTTATATTTCTGCTCATGATCTAAATTATACAAGTAATTTCATTACAAGTGGTATTAGAGCTTGAACTCGGCCAACACTGCATCAAACCCTAATTTTTAAGGTTCGTCCATATCTCAACATCGGTAGCGAATTTTTTTTCAAATTTTTTTGTGGTGTGGAAAAATCAGTCAAGTAAGCTTCCCTCAAAATTTTAATAATTTTTGACTTGTTTTGAAAAAGTTATAGTGGTTTTATTTTTTTTCATAATTCAACTACATAGGGAGCAATTTGTGAAATTTTTCAAATTTATTTACATTTCCAAAAATAAAATTAAAAATTAGTTTGAGTTAATTCTTTGAGTTTTATAAAATTTGGCCGAATTCCTATTAAAATCTAAAACCCTAAATTTTGACCTTGATCCTTAAATCTTACCATTTTGGGGCATCATGGCTGGGCCTTCAACAAGAGGCAAAAAGAATCCCATCACTATGGGTAAAACCCCTAATAAGGATGAGATAATAGTTGAGGATTTAGAGTTAGAAGGGGTATCTAAAAAGTCCTCAAGGTTAGGGTTTACTTCAACTGACCATAAGGTCAGCTATCTTGAGTTAGAGTTGTGAAACCTCGAAGGTAGAGTGGCCAGCAAAGAAGATGTAGAAAATATTAGACAACGATTAGAGGATTTAATTCAAAAATTTAGCTCCAATATCATGGGTCATCATATCATTCCTAATAAGCCACAACTCAATCATACTCATATTAACAATGGTGGATCTTTAGGTCAAAGTAATAAACAAACTAGCCAGGGTGGATCTACAAACATGACCAATCAAAATAAAAACACTCTACAAGCCTATAACATGCTTCCAAAAGTGGAAATGCGTAAGTTTGATGGAAAGGATCCACTCATTTGGATTAACTAGATGGATAATTTCTTTGATCTTCATCAGATTCCATTGGGACAAAAGGTTACCATGGCATCGTTGTATCTTGAACCTGACCAATTCATTTGGTATCGATGGTTATGTTCTCAAAAGAAAAAGAGTGGCCTCAATGTTACATGGACAATATTCACCAAGCAGTTGCAATTGCACTATAGTTCTAGTGTGTCAGAGAATTATTTTAGCCAATTAGCAAAGCTCAGACAAAGAGGAACAATCAAAGATTACATCCATCAATTCAAAAACCTTTCCTTATGGGTGGAAAATATTCCTGAAGATAATTTGAATGAATTTTTTCTTGGGGGTCTTACATAAAAAATTGAGACTAAGGTGTGTATGTTTAATCCTCATAAGGTTTCAGACTCTATGATCATGGCACGTAGGGCAGAGGAAAAATTTATTTCAAGTCGGAAACAAACTGTCAGTACTATCAGAGATCGTAGCACCCTTCCACCATCATTCCCTCGGCCAGTGAGACTGACACCTCAAAAAATTGAAGAAAAGAGAGCCAAAGGGTTATGTTTTAATTGTGACAAAAAATTTGGACCAGGACATAAGTGTGTGGAAAAGAAGTTGTTCTACATTGAGGGACCTACTGAAGAAGAAGAAAATGAAGAAGACGAAGAGGCAGAGCTAGAGGAGGAATTAGGAGATCCCCAACCAACAATATCATGCCATGAAATTTCTGGTATTAGCACTCCCCAAACTCTCAAAGTAGTTAGATTCTTAAAAAAATAGAGGGTAATAGTGTTGATTGATTCGGGAAGTACTCACAATTTCATCAATCATAAGTTAGTGGTATGCTTGAAATGCTTTGTGTATCCATCTCTAGAAAGTCAAGTCATGATCGCTGATGGGAAAACTATTAGTTGTTTAGGAAAATGCCATAACATTAATCTCGCCATGGGAGATTACTTGCTAACTAGCAATATGTATGCCATTTCCATGGGAGGAGCAGACATTGTGTTAGAAGTTCAGTGGCTTACCACCTTGGGAACCATTGAAATGAATTTCCAAGAGTTGTTCATGAAATTTCAATCAGAAGGAAGGAATTTTAAACTAAAAGGACTAAGAGCAAAGTCCCCACAGATGGTAAGTTCTGATCAGATGTAGAAATTACTTAGAGAGGGTGCAGAAGGGTTTGTAGCACAACTATTTTCATTCGAAGCACATCATTCCAATACATTTATACCCACAAATATGTAAGCAGTTATAGATGAGCACTCAGGGTTTTTTGGAGAAATGCCCAATGGTTTGCCTCTGATAAGAGACCATGACCATGCCATCCAGCTAGTACCAGGGAGTCAACCACCCAACATCAGACCTTATAGGTACCCCTATATGCAAAAGAGTGAGATTGAGAATATAGTTCAAGAGATGTTAGAAGCATGACTTATTCGTCATAGTCAAAGTGCTTACTCGTCTCCTGTAATGATGGTACGGAAAAAAAATGACAATTGGCGCATGTGTCCAGATTACAGGGAACTCAATAAGTACACAGTTAAAGATAAGTTTCCTATTCCTGTAATTGATGATTTACTAGATGAGTTATATGGTGATGTTTACTTTACAAAACTTGATCTTCGTTCTGGATATCATCAGATTAGAATCAAGGATAAAGATATTCATAAAACAGCCTTCAGGACACATGAAGGACACTATGAGTTCTTGGTAATTCCTTTTGGACTAACAAATGCCCCCTCTACGTTTCAAATCTTGATGAATTCCATCTTTAAGCCATTTCTTCGAAAGTTTGTTTTAGTGTTCTTTGATTATATATATTAATCTATAGTAAAACATGGGAGGAACACCTGCATCATGTAAATAAGTTGTTGGAAACTCTTGAACAACATCAACTTTATGCAAAGCCTTCTAAGTGTTCTTTTGGTGTCAAGGAGGTTGAATATCTGGGTCATATTGTCTCTTATGAAGGTGTTAAAGTGGATCCTAACAAGATAAAAGCCTCGCTTGAATGGAAGGTTACCAAAATCCTAAAAAATCTCCGAGGATTTTTTGGGGCTTATAGATTATTATCATAGATTTTTAAGGAATTATGGCAGCATTGCAACACCACTCACAACTTTATTGAAGAAGGACTCTTTCCAGTGGAATGAGAAAGCTACTATGGACTTTGAGAATTTGAAGGAGGCCATGTGCACCACTCCAGTTCTAGCCACCCCAGATTTTTCAAAAACATTCATTTTTGAATGTGATGCTTCAGGGTATGGTATGGGGGTAGTACTCATGCAAGAAGGGCAACCCATTACCTTCGAGAGATGCCGATTCAAAGGTAAGAATATCTCTAAAAAAAATTATAAGAAATAAATGTTAGCAATACTTCATGCAATGAAACAATGGAGACCATATCTAATGGGAAGACATTTCAAATTAAAGATAGATCATGATAGTTTGAAATACTTCTTAGAGCAATGTTTATCATCAGAAGAAAAATAGAAATGGGTCTCAAAAATGTTGGGGTATGATTTTGAGATAATATACAAGAAAGGGAAAGAGAATGTAGTTACTGATGCTTTATCTCAGAAGGATGAATCTACCCAGGCATTATTGTGTGCCATATCTATATTTCAGGAGGATTTGATAGAGGATGCAAGGTCTGAATGGAAAAATGACCCAGGTACATAAAATATCATTCATAATCTCTAACAAAATCCAAACATGTCAGAAAATGTTTTATGGAAAGGAGATGTTTTATGGTATAAAGATAAATTATATCTATGTAAGAATTCAATCCTTAAAAATAGGGTTCTATCTGACCTCCATTCTTCTCCAGTAGGGGGTCATTCTAGCTTCTTAAAGACTTATCATCGAATCAAGAATGATTTTTTCTAGGAATGGCTAAAAGGAGATGTCCAAAAGTTTGTGGCAGAATTCATGGTTTGTCAACAAAATAAAGGCAAAACAATTAAGTCCCCAGGTCTTTTACAACCTCTATCTATTCCTAGTCAGAGGTGGGAAGACGTGTCTATGGACTTCATCATAGGATTGCCTAAATCAGAAGGTAAAAATTTAATCATGGTGGTGGTGGATAGACTCACCAAATATGCCCATTTTTTTGCTTTGTCACATCCATTTGTTACAAGTACAGTAACAACGACCTTCAGGAATACAATTCGGAAGCTACATGGGACACCAAAGATTATAGTACGTGATAGATACCCTATCTTTACTAGTAATTTTTGGACTGACTTGTTCTCATGCTTGGGCACAAAACTAGCTCGTAGTTCCTCTTATCATCCCCAGTCTGATGGGAAAAAAAAGGTGGTAAAAAAGTCCTTAGAGGGATATCTTCATTTTTTTACATCAGATAAGCAAGCGAGATGGGTCCAATGGTTACCATTGGTAGAATGGTGGTATAACACCTCCTTTCATACTTCATCTAAAATGTCTCCTTTCTTGGCATTATATGGGTACCATCCACCATATATCACTTCATCTTTGAGAGTCCAACCAAAGGTTCGAACAGTTAAAGAACATATTCAACACCAACAAGAGGTGCTTTCTAGTCTCAGGGAGAATTTGGCCATGTCACAAAACTGCATGAAGCAACAGGCAGGCCAACATCATAGTGAAAGACATTTTGAAGTCGGTGATTGGGTTTTTGTGCGTTTACAACCATATAAGAAAATGTCCTTAAAACAACACAAAAATGATAACAAGCTTTCACCTAAGTATTATGGTCCTTATCAAGTGTTACAGAAGATTGGTAATGTAGCATA
Organism: Taxus chinensis; assembly: GCA_019776745.2. Classification (NCBI taxonomy): domain Eukaryota; kingdom Viridiplantae; phylum Streptophyta; class Pinopsida; order Cupressales; family Taxaceae; genus Taxus; species Taxus chinensis. The sequence continues at coordinate 396,535,052 of CM034156.1, read as the reverse complement.
CAAACTAGAACTTCCTCCGTCTACTCAAATTCATCCAGTCTTCCATGTATCTTTCCTGAAGAAGGTAATTAGACAGACAATATCAACCCAGACAGTGTTACCCAAGCTTGATGAAGAGGGTAGAATCATCCTAGAACTATAATGCATCCTTCAGACACACACTAAGTGGTTGAGGACAAGGGTCATCACTGAGTATTTGATCAAGTGGAAAAATCTAGACAATGAAGACGCAACTTGGGAGGATTTAAATTTCCTGTAGCAGCATCTAGATCTTCTCAACATTGGGGACAATGTTGCTTCGAAGGGTAGGGGCATGCTACACCCTTAATCATATATCTTATATTGGATGTATATAGCCGACTTTTTTCTATCATAACTTCTTATCGTTATGTATCTCTTTCATATATGTTATATTTTCATTAGTGGGTCGGCCTTGGTGTTGGCCATAGCATAGGAATAATATATATAGAGGTTAGTAGGTAGTAGTTTATCATCATTGGATCATTTGAGTATTATTGCATGGTTTGGATGTTGCCCCCTCAAAGTGGTGAAGCTATTCTAATTGCATATTGAGATCATTATTCTGGAATATTGTGTTATTTGGTGTTATATTTTTGCTCATGATTTGAATTATAAAAGTAATTTCATTACATGGGAACTCCTAGAAAAGTTGCACGAACTCATTCCTTTCTTGCTTGGTTGTCACTTTACCAATTTGAAGTGATTTGCCTTCTCCCACTGAGATGGGCACTAAATCTTCTCCCTTGACTTGGATGTTTGCTTTCTCTTTCCTAAATTGATCATTAGGATTAAAGATATACTCCAAAGTGAAAAGTCCTTTTGGCAGTTTGTTGGTTCTTAGCTGTACCACTTGATCACCAGATTACTATTCTAACTTTTCCTAATTTTTGGCTGAAAACTCAGCTTCTTCTTACAAGAAATTGATGATTTGCTGGTCACTTTCAAACACTTTCCAAATTACGTTATTGTCTGTCACTTATGGCCTTACAATCACATGAATGTTTGCCTGTACTTTATCTTCCTTGATACTTTCCACAACATCAAATGCTGCTCCAACTACTGCAAGCCTATAATATCTTGGTTTTCTTTCCTAGGAATGGAGTTGATGCCAAATCCTTCAAAATACTCAATGAGGTCCCACAGCCTATTCTTATAACTCTTGAGCAGGTCATTTTTGGTAGCATGTTTTCTGTTAACTTTATTAACAATCAAATCACTTTCACCAAATACTTGTATGTTGTTGATACCTCTCTTTCTTGACTAATGCTATCCTTGCATCAAAGCTTCATATTCAACAGTGTTTTTAGAACATGCAAACTAAAATCTAAAATATGAATAATACTTAATGCCTTGAGGTTAAACAAGCATAGCTCCCCCCCGCACCTTGTCTACTTCTTGATCCATCAAAGAACAACTGCCATACCTCATTGTCATCTTTATGGTCTGGCTTGGTGATGCTAGGAATAGGATTATTTTCTTCATGAATGTAATAAAATCCTAGTTAAGATTCCTCTATTTCCTTATAGGGATCAAAATCATGTACCTTGCTTTCCCATTCATCAAGATTAAAATCTAGGATGCTTCAAACCTCGATGTCAGCTTCATTGGTGCTTGGACAATCCTCTTGATCCAATGCTAAACAATTGGCATTGATTGGGCTTGGAGTATGAGGCTCAATGTGAAAGTTTGTAATAGGTTCAGACCTGATTATGGCCTTAGTTCCATATCTGGTCTGAAACAACATGTGTGACCAATCAATAGATAAATAGCCTCCAATTCTAGCTATGAAATCCCTTAACAAACATAGGGCAAAAAGTGGTAAATCTATCATTGAGACATCTTGCAAAATAGTGATATTAGGGCATGCATGTAGAGTGAGGCTCAAATATTTAATTACCCCAACTGTTGTTACTATTGTCCCATCCAATTGCACTACCCCTTTGGATATGACTTCATATTGGAGGCCTGACTGATCAGCTATTTGCTTGGGCATCATAGAACTACTTGCCCTAGAATCAATCATACAATTGTGTACTAGTTTATCCCCAATGATCAATGAAACATAGAATGGAGAGGGCTTCAAAACTTTACCTTACTATCCTCTAAGCTTCCCCTCAGACTGAGCAGCATTTTTGAGTACCTTCACTTACATATGAGCTTGTTGATTTGAAGTTGACCAATTCTTCATGGCAGCTTGTAGTAGATCCATTTGGCCTGGGATGGATAGTGATTATCACATAGATATATTCACATTTGTATTCTTCATTTATTCAGTGATGCTAAATGGGCATGAAACATCTCTTTGGTACCCCTTAGCTTGCACACTCTTTTCTTGTACATGGGCTGCAACAGCTAGCATTTGAGCTGGTCTAGAAGGTGGCTTGGGCTGTTCTTGCACATTTGGAACTGCATTTTACTTACCAACACTTTATGGAGTGATGGAAGGTTTTGGATCACCTGGAGCTAATGGTTTTCCTTCAAAAATATTCCTCTTCTTTGACCATGTATTAGCTGCTACATTATGACAATTTTTTTGATTCATACCACAAAAATCTTCAGCCTGCCAGTTCACAAGTGTAGTCTCATTTGGAGTTGTATTTTGTTGAGATGTTCCTTGTTGTTGGTTTGTTTCTTGACTCACCTCACTCTCTATGCCAGTTTTTATCACCATCAAAGCTTGGTTAAAAGCACCATTGAAGCACATAGAATAGTTTTGAGGTTCATTGCATGGGAAACACCAATCATACTCTTGAGCTATATTATTTTGCATCGGCACTAAGGCTTTAGAGGTAGATGCAAAATTGGGGTTATAGGGCTGAAATGGTCTATTGGCAAGAGACCTTACTTGATTTTGATTTACAGCTAGATTGGGTGGTCTATTAGGCTGATATGGTTGCCTATGAAGTTGAGTTTAAGACTAATAAGGTCTAAAACTTTGGGCTAGCTACCTCTTGAGTGTAACCAGCTCATTGCCTAAATTTTGTAATTGTTTGATGACTTCTTGAAGTTCATTTGAGGCACTATAGGATGAAGTAGAAGTTTTATTTGAACTTTGATTTCTAGGAGTGGGAATAAGAGCTAAAGTAGGTGCTTGAGTAGTGCTTGGGTTTTCCAAGTTTGGATATAAGGGCATGGGATGCCTAGGCACCAGTTTACCAGCTTGGATCAAACAATTCTCAGCCCTAATGGAAATGCTATAAGATGCAGGTATATTTGCACCTCCCATGGATTGGATTAAGATGGAAGTATTAGAATTTAAAGCTTTGAGATAGTATAAGAAAGCACCTTCAGCTGTTGGCCTTACTGTCACTAGGATTCTATCCCATGTCCTTTGAAATCTGAATTTGAATTCTATTAGCTACTCATTAGGATCTCTCTTGATAGTTGTCATTTGTTCCAATAGAGACAAATTATCTCCCTTTTCTCCAAACTACTCATGGAGAGCTATGCACAACTGGTTCCAATTTTGGATAGAGCCTGCCCCAAGGCTTCTGAACCATTGCAAGGCTTTCCCTTTGAATGAAGATGCCAACAATTTGATAACAATTTGCATCTCAATAATCTCATTGATTGCACAAACATTAGCAATGTCTTTGACATAATCACAAGGAGTGGTCTGATTTTCTCCAGTAAACTATGGGATGTTCTTCAATGCTGCAACTGGAACTAGATTTTACGAATTGAGATCAAGTGGGATGCTACCAGTGAAGTTGACATAAGGGTTGTGTTGTGCCATTCTGATTGGCCTGAAAACCCTTGTTGATTGGATGAAAGGTCTACCAGGTGGAGGAGTTGATAGAGTTATATTTGGTGGAGATGAAGACCTTTGAATTCTTCTTCCCCTCTCTCTTCTTCCTGGGGATAATTGCAAATACTCAGACAATCCCTCTTCTCTAGCCCTTGACCTTGTTTAGATCCTTCTCATGAATCTTCAGACTTGGACTGCTAAAACTAGTTGATTTTATCCCTTTGGAGTCGCTAGATGTGCAAATCAAGGCTCTTTTTAAGCAAGAAATTACAAAAAATGCACATCAACTTTGTTGTAATGAAGATGAAGACCTCTAACGTCTCACCGGGTGTGCCAAAACTGTTAGTGCAAATCGACAACACCCCTAGATGTTTTTCTTAGATTTCGAGTTTGAAAATGGGCATCCAGTGTGATTGCACAACATGGAATATTTTCCCCAAGTGTGGGACTTACAAAAATGGGAAAAAACTCTTCAAATTAAAGGTTGGTTCCTCTACTCCTTTGATAAGATGTATACATGAAATTTTCAGAGGTTTAACTCAAAATCCTAATCTAATCCTGCCAAGGAGACAAGGACAAAAGAGAGAAGAAAATAAAACTAAACTAACAAGGTGATACACCAAAGGAGTGATGAACATCTATTTCTACAGATTGACAAAGATTATAAAAATGCAACCCAAATCATGCAGAAATTGCTAAAATTGTAATGAAAGATCAAGATAGATCAAACAACACAAGAAATGATTGAAAATTCATTCATAGAGCTTGCATTGTCATTTCCATTTTTAAATATAGTGCATTACAACAGTAAGGAGGTAGAAAACATGTTGTAGTCCTAAAAAAGATATGATATTCCAAAAATCCACTTGCCAGGGTGAAGGAGGGAGCCTACAAAACATAAAAAAGTATCCAACCCTTTACAAAATGAGCTAAATCTGGCTTTTAACAATGAAAACATGAGTTCAAGAAGGAGAAACATGGGAAAAATGAAATGAATGATTTAGCCACTAACTAGATCCATCAAAATAGCATGGGTACCTTTAAAAGTTCATTCCCCAAGAGTTTTGACCATGCTGGAGAAGAATGGAAGCCATACCACATTAAAAATGGTGGTTGAATGTCAGTTCTAGTCTTTTCGCCATGTCAAAGGTGTTTTTCTAATTTTTCTCTCACTAAACTCCACCAAAAAACAAAATTGAAGATTCCATCATGTAGATGACTTCAATAGATTTCTAATGACACCAAAATCAAGAAAAATTGAGGTCTAGATCAAAATATATGCCCCTTTGAAGATTTAGGGAAAAACAGGGGCAAAAATCGAGTCAGTGGGCCGAAACCTAAAAAATTTCCCCTTTTTTGAATTTGGGAAAAATTCCCCAAAACTTTCCATGCCCCACTGCTCCAATGACATGTGGCACCTTCCCATTGGTCTGTGAGCCTTTGCAAATTTTGTTTTCCTCCTCCGCGCGGGCTTTCAGGAAAAGATTTTTCTTTACACCCTTTACTATTTTTAGCGAAAAGCCAAAATTCACTCTGCCCCTCTGACTCCCGCCAGGAATGGGACACATGGTGGCCTCCTATTGGTTCACGAAGCTTTGGGCCAAAAATTTTCTTTGTGCCCCAACTGAGCCCTTTGGAAAATTTTCTAACTTACCTCCGTCGACTTGCCATTCCGTCACCATGTGGCACATTCCTATTGGTTACGGACCTTCCTAGGGAAAATTTCCCTCAAAAACTCCATCGAGCCATAACTTGCAAAATACAAGGAGTTAGAAGGAAAATTTTACCTTTCTAGAAATGTGAGAAAATCCTCTATTTGATGAAGCCATTTCCAGAAAATTTTGAGTGCATGAAAATTGAAAAAAATTGACTAAGGCACAAGGAAGGAAGGAATGAAAGAAAGTTAGTCTAAAATAAGCAAGGGGCTTATTTTGGATAACAATATTGGTGACTCAGAGGGGTCATCTGCCTACTGGATGAAGTGACTAGCTGCTTGAAGCAATCCATTGGGCAATGGAGTCATCAACTTAACTGCTTGGTACTCTCAAGTCATTAGAAAAATTCTAGAAAGAAGATTGTGGGAGTAGAACATCACTTGATCTGGAACATTTGTAGGGAGTCCATACAAATATTCATGAGTTCTAGATGGATTATGGGTCAAAAACATGTCTCAAATAATGCATTTTGTATGTATGGGCATGTAAAGAGTCACCAAGAGTAAAGAATCATTTAGGTTTTTACGTGTGAAATGCCTTAAGGAGGATGTATTAAATCATATGAGAGGGAGGATTTAGTTATATCCCCATTCCTTGAGGAAGAGGAATAGATAAGGTCTGAGAAATATCAAAATTTGTATGAAAATACTTATTAACAATAAGATATCATTGTTTTGGGTCTGAATCTCTAGTTTTGGCATGAAACTTGGTTTTTATCCTTTTGAAGAGTCTCTAAGTTGAAGCGTATTACAAGTAAATTGTGATTAACTATCATATATGAATTTAAGTTTTATTGAAATCCATTCCATCTTAGAATATCATTTAACTACTTGATATCTTGATTAGTATGTTCTAAGTATGAAGGGTAAAAAATTTTGAGACTCTGTATGTGTAACAGTGTATGAGTTGGGAAATTTCTTAAGAGGAAGAGTTATTTGTGGTGTGACATTAAATTTGAAGGAATATGTGGAAGAATGTTCCTTAACATTCCATGAAGGCATGGGTTTGAATATGATTGATACTTTGTTTAGTGAGGATTACTGTAGAAGGCTTCTAACTGTGAAAATACTGCTAGAAACTATGAATGCATTATTGGTTTGGGGCTATCTTTTTTATCACTTCATGTTACATGGGTTATATCCATATAAATTTAAGGATTAGATTATATATCTCATTTATCTTCCTTTGCACTTTTGAGAAACCTCAAGAAACCATATTGTAATTGTGCATGTTAATCATTTATAAAATTTTGATATTTAAGATATAGCGTACATGCATGAAGCATCCAAAATCATAATAAGTTCATATAAGTGAGTATCTTAAGTCTGTGTATAGTTCTCCTTAAAATTATGTAGGCACATACATCAAAATAGAGTCTGAGGTATTTTTATCTTTTTTTCTATATGCATGTAGATGAATAATCTTATTATTGATATCATTAGCATTAGTGTCAAGAATTATTGCTAAGCTAGGAGTTAAATAGAAGATAAAACAGTGAGGTGGAGTAAATTTGGGATTTTGGAAATAAGGAGAATGAAATTTCTAAGAGTTTGAGGGTTCTTATGAAAACACAAACACCTTATTCAGGGTTTTGTATTTAAGGCCTAAAATCATCAAAGTTCTCTTTAAAACTTGTAATAAGATACTGTGATAAAGTCTATTCAAGTATTTTTGAATAAAGTATTAACTCCACCACGTGAATTTTAAGTTATCTTTACTGTTTCTTTAAGAATACAATGGCACATTTTGTAAGCCTGGTGAGAAGCATCAACTTACAAAGGAATTAAAATTTAGGGTAAGAATCGGGGTTTAAAATTTCATACACATGAAGAAATTGAAAATATGTGTTTGAAAATGTTCCTCTTATATCTTGAAATCTTCTACAAGAAGATGTTATTTTGAGAGAGTTTACAGACATGCTAGTAGGAATATTATGAGCCTAAAATAGGTAAAGTGGGATTTAGGTAGAGATATAAGGAGAAATGACATAAAAATTCACATACACTTTAAGGCCCATATAATGTTTAGGATCAATTCTACACTTAATTGTGGGTAGTGCTAGAACATTGGAAAGACAACTTTGTGATAGATTGAAGTAGTTAGTAAAACATTTTTCTTCTTCTAACCATTTGAGGAGTGGGGTATGTTTGGTTTGATCATGAAAAAAATAAGAGATAAATAGATGAATGACTAAAAAGTGTTAAAATTCATGAGGATGGCTAGGATGGAGTGAGTCTACAAGAAGACAAGTGAAGAAATATTGAATATTGTGAGTGACATCCATAGTTTTATGAAATTGGATCCTTTTTTATAGGTTCATTTGTGTTTCTTGAGGTTTTTTAGAACAGAAAAAGGTGTTGGTAAGGTGAAATATTGCTTGAGGGGTAAATTTTAACATTTCTATCTATTCTAAACTCTAGAAATAAACCTTCAAAAATAGTGAACTAAGGTATATAAATGATTTTGAGTGTTAATAACATGGTAAAGGAATGAAAATGTGTAGGAGCTCTGTATCATGCGGTATCATCAGAGATAGGATTTTTGTTTTGAATGAAATTTTACTATTGTTTGCTACCAAGGAATTGTTAAAATTGTTTGTCATTGTGAAGAGAGGTGAATAAAATAGCAAGGATGGATAAAGAAGAAATTTTGGTGGAATTAGTGAAGTTGATATGTAACAAGGATGGAAATAAAATCTCTAAAAAAGAGATAGGATAATAGAAGACAAGAGGTATTGATTGAGGAAGAACTGAAGAATTTGATAGAGGATGTAAAAAATTGGAGAGAGTTGCGAATGTAAGAAGATAGAGAAATTGTATTTGTGATGGGAAAAAAAAGTTCAAATGGCCTATAGTTCAGATTGTAAAGAGGAAATAGATATTAAAACTGAAAGAGATCCTCAAGGAAGAAAGAAGAAACTAAAGAGATTGAAGAAGAGTGTAAGCAAGTAAGAGAAAGAAGAAGTCAAAGAAGTTGTGTATAAGATCTTACACATGATGGATGAGGATAAAGAAAGTGGAGCAATAATAGAGCAAGTTTATGATGATGTATGAAATCCATTTCAAATGAAAAATGAAATTTTATCTTTTGTTAATAATCAAAAGGATGAAGAGAGCTTGATAAATAATGAAAGAATGTGTGAATTTCTCATTGATAAGGAAGGAATGAGTCTAGGAAGCATGATTATGCTAATGGATATTAAAGTATTCTTGATGAGACATAAGTAAGTAGGTATGTAGGTAGAATGAAATGAGTAAAATCAAGAAAAAGTGATAGGTCATAGATGTTAAATAGGTGAAGAATAAGAAGATAATTCCTTACAAGAGGCCTTGAACATGTTTTTGCAGTTTGAAGACAACAAGAGAAGTATGGTACATGATAAAGCACCTGAGAAATAATAAGAAGAAATTACAGTGAGAAAAGATAAAGATGAAAAATAAAAAATGGAAAATCTCGTGATGAAGAGCTTTTGGACCTATCAAATGGTATAAAAGAGAAAAAACTAGTTGGTAAAGTGAATGAAGACAGTGCAAAGAAGAAATATGAAGAGTATGGGTAGTTTATAGCCCATTTGAAAAAATAAAAGGATGAAATTGTATTGATAAACACCTATGAAGGGTGGACAAACTCAACAATCATGAGGAACAATGACCATTTTTATTTTTGCAGGTGTAGCTAAGGAGAGCTTGAAAATGAAAAATATGGAAAAGGAACTCAAGAAGAAAATAAGTAATATTAAATAAAATTTAAGGATAAAGACCCAAGTATGGGATATAGGTGGAAAAATAATGAGTAAATAGAGTGAGAAATAAGGAAGAGGAACAAGCACATTCAATTTCAAGAATCAGCAGCAAGGAAAAAATTACACATTTTCAACACAAGAGAACAAGGTTGTTTTTCTCCTCCTTTGCAGTATGATGTAGGAACATAATGGGAAAAATACAAAATGGCATTATGACCTCCTAATTCATGTTGGTGGAACACAATAAGATTAATTGGTGTCTTGAAACCACGAGGAGAAGTCTTCGATGACTGAGAAATTCATAATTTTAAATTGAATGTTTTTCCTCTAAAAGGGAATTTAAATTTTCAAGTGAAAATAAAAGCCATTTTGGGCTTACCAATTAATATAAGAGGTATGAGAGACAAAAGGGACCTTTTTTATGGATTCTAGACAAATATTCAGGAGTTATATGTGGAATATGGGTCAAAAATATATATCAAATAATGTATTTTGTATGCATGGGCATGTAAAGATTCACCAAGAGAAAAGAATTAGTTAGGTTTTTACATGCGAAGTGCCTTAAGGAGGATGTATTCTAGTAAATAATAAAAAGGAGTTAGTTAGAACCTCATTCCTTGAGGAAGATGAAGAGAAAATGTTTGATAAATATCAAATTTTGTATGAAAATACTTATCTGCAACAACATATCACTATTTTGGGTATGAATCTCTAATTTTAGCATGAAACCTGGTTTTGATCCTTTTGAAGAGCCTCTGAGTTGAAGTGTATTACAAGTGAATTTTGATTTCTTCTCATATATGCATTGAATTTTTATTGAAGACCATTACATCTTAGAATATCATTGAAATACTTGAGATCTAGATTACTCTGTTCTAAGTATGAAGGGTAAAAAATTATGAGACTTTCTATCTGTAGAAGTGTATGAGTTGGGAACTTTCTTAAGATGAAGAATTCTTTGTGGTGTGACATTACATTTGAAGGAACATGTGGAATAATGTTATTTTAAATTCCATGAACGTAAGGGTTTGAATATTATTTGATACTCTGCTTGGTGAGGATTACTATAAACGCTTCTAACTGTGACAATATTACTAGAAACTGTGAATGCATAATTGGTTTGGGGCTATCCTTTTAAAAACTTAAAGTTGCATGGGTTATAGCCATATAAATTTAAGAATTAGAGGTTATCTATGATTTATCCTCGTTTTCACTTCTAAGAAACCTCAAGAAACCATACTGTAACTATGCATGTTAGAAACTAATTTTTTTTTTATCTTTAAGGTATATAATACGTGCATGAAGCTTAATAAATCATCATTCGTTCATGCAAATTATTTCCTTAAGTATATACCAAGTTATCCTTAAAATTATGTAGGCACATACATCAAAACATGGTATGAGGGTTGATTTTCTCCTTTTCTATATATGTGCATGTGAAGAATCTTATTGTTGATAGCATTAGCCTCATTGTCAAGAATAAATGGTAAGATAGGAGTGAAAGGGAAGATAAAATAGTGAGGTGGAGAAAATTTTGGATTTTGGAAATAAGGAAAATGAAAATAATAATATTTTCATGGTTCTTGTGCAAACACTTGCAAGAAGATACTATGACAAAGTCTATTCAATGATTTTTGAATAAATCCCAAACTCCACTTGGTGAATTTCAAGTTATATTTTTCGGTCCTCTAAGGATTTGGTTACACAGTTTACAAGCCTATTGATAAGGGTCAACTTACAAATGAGGTAACCTTTAGGGTAAGAATTAGGGTTTGAAATTTCATACATAGGAAGAAATAGAAAATGTTGTTTGGAAATGTTTCTCTTTTATCTTGAAACCTTCTGTAAGGGGATATTCTCTTGAGAGAGTTTGAAAACAGGCTGGTAGGAATATTGTGAGCCTAAAATAGGGAAATTGGGATTGAGGTAGAGATCTAAGGAGAAGGGTCAGAAAATTTCACATAAATTTTAAGGCTTGTAGAAGGTTGAGGAGAAAGTATACACTTAGTTGTGGGTAATGTTAGAAATACATAACCTTATTTCATGCAAGAACACAGTCTTAGAGCATTGGAAATACCAATTTGAGAGAGATTGCATCAGTTAGTAAAATATTATTGTTCTAACCATTTAAGGAGAGGTCTATGGTTGGTTTGATCATGAAAAATAGGAGATAAGCAAGTGAAGGATTAAAGAGTGTTAAAATTCATGATGATGTTTGGGTTGGAGTGAGTCTACAAGAAGACTAGTGAAGAAATAGTGAATATGGTGAGTGACATCCATAGTTTCATGAAGTTAGATCCTTTTTTATAGGTGCATTTGTGTTGCCGGAGGTTGTCAGAATAGAATAAGGTGTTGGTAGAGTGATATATTTCTTGAGGGTTCAATTTTACATTTGTATCTATTCTAAACTCTATAAATAAACCTTAAAAAACACTTAAATATGGTGTTTAAATGCTTTTGAGTGCTAATAACATGGTGAAGGAATGAAAATTTAAAGGATCTCTACATCAGGGCCACTTATCAACATGCCATGACCTAAATTTTCCATGATCTCATCCACAAAACTGTAGAGGATTATGTCGACAAACTCTTGGGTAAATCCAAGCATTGAAAGGACCATATTTCTATACTTAAACTCCTTTTTGTTCATCTTATCCAATTCTTCCTCCATCTCAATATCATAAAGTGTGTGTTTACAGTGTTAACTAGTAAATTCCTTGGCTTCCTCATTTCTGTTATGGGTACTGAAGTTTACCCCACCAAAATTAAGGCCATCCTCAAGATGTCTCCCCCTTCTAATCTAAAGTAACTTTGAAGTATTTAGGGATAACTTCAATCAGTTTACCTCTTCATCTCATAGTCTTTTTAGCACTTCCAACATTTTCATCATCTCCTTTATAAAGACGCCAAATTAAACTGGGATGTAAATTTCTAGATGGTAGTAGATGAAATTGAGAAATAACTTCCGTCACCACATGTTCTCATACCTCCACGCGAGGGGGATCCCTTCTATCATTACATCTCTTCCTCTGATCATGATCTGGGCATCATGTTTGTGCATAGCGATGAGCAAGGTAGGGAAAAATTCATCTATTATATTAGTCGCACTCTCCAAAATTACAAAACCTAATACATTGAAGATGAAAATTTATGTTGCAATATTTTTTTCACAACTTCCAAAATCCATCACTATCTTCTCAATCACAAAACATAGATCGTCATAAGCTTCAATCTCCTCAAAACCATTCATTTAAAGCCTTATCATAATGATCACATCACTTGATGGCTCATGATCATGACCAAGTTTGACCTAGACTTCATCTCTCAGAAATATATCAAGGACCAAGATATCGTCGATCAACATGTTGAATCCCATCTTCGTAACAATCATCTTCCTCATGAGCAATTTCTCGATGATTCTATCAATACCATTGATCGTGAATTTTTTCCCCTCAAAATGAAACTTTTCTTTTATATATATAAATGTCGAAAAGGTGGAGGCATTGGTGTCATCATCATTCCTCCCTTAGATACTCATATCCCCGTCACTTACAATATTAACTTTGAGTGCACTAAAAACATGGTTGAGTATGAAGCCCTCATCCTAGGTCTCCAAATTGCTATTATGCTTGGCGTCAAAATCCTTGATAGCTATGGTGGTTCTCACTTCATCATCAATTAAAATAAGGGAGTATATCAATGTAAAAATTAAGTCCTTAAAAATTATATATACATCATTGAATTTCTTCTTGATTTCTTTGATGAATATACCATCAAATATGTCTCTTGTTCATACAATAATTTCATGTGATGGCATGTCTTTCATACCTCATACCTAAGACAAATGAAGAATACAAACTCTCTATTGTTTTTCATTACATCGATCAACCATCTCATGCCCATGAGCTTCCTCATTTCAATCATGTTGACATCCATCAATCTGACATCTGGTACTCTCAAATATTTGACTATCTATCTGTATCCAAAATCTCCTTTAACCTATCCAATAATGGTAAGAGTTAATTCCTTTAACGTGCTAACCACTATGTTATCCTTGGAAAAATCCTCTATATAATAATGGATTTAATGGTATTCTTCTACGATGCCTTAAATCCCATAAATCTATCTGCACCATCCAAGAGGTCCACGATGACATCTGTGGTGGGAACTTTAGCAATTTGGTTGTCACCAAACACATTATTCACCTAGGCTATTACTAGCCCACCCTTAATCAAGATGATGTGAATTAGTTAAAAAGTGTGTCAAATTCCAATATCATTCCTACCTCATCTGTATCCCTAGTCAGGTCTTGTGGACAACTCAAGTCCTTTTTCCTTTCTCAAAACGAGGCCTCAACATTATTGTTCTCATCAATATGAGCTCTTCTCATAACCATCATTCTATCATCACCACTAGTGAATACTTCACTAAGTGGGTGGAATCCATTCCACTTGCATCCACCAAATTTGATAAAATTATTAACAAGATTCTTCATCCAGTTGGTGTCTCAATGAAAAGAATAATTTTAACTGGGGGGATGATTTTGAAAAGGTTGTTCACCAGATTTTGGATAAGCCACGAGCATAAGAATGAAGCTACAAAATTCAATAAATAACTGTGAAGATATGGGTCAAGCCACGAGACAAGGAATGAAGTAGCGGGTAAAGGAATGAAGCTATAATTAAAGGAATAAGCCGCACATAGAAGGAAAAAGCTGCGCCTAACTATATAAATACGCACATAACTAAAAAAAGCTGTAAAAGACTAGAAATTTGTACAATATAGGAAAAATCTGGATTATACTCTAGGAAGCCCTAGAAGCCGAGATGATGCCATAGAATGATGAAAAACTAAACCAATATGATACAAAATCCGATAGAGGCACAAATCAAAAGAAGTGACTTTTGGATATTTTGCATTTCATATATTTATTGTAATTAATCCATTTTATATGGGTGTGTCACAAGAAATGAATATGTGGGTGCCATATTGAGAAAATTATATAAGGATTTTATTATATGAGATAAAATGAAAAGGATATGAATTTATTTGAGACCAATGTAATAATTTATAAGAAATAAATAAAGAGTGGAGATCGGGATGAAATATGTTACATGTTGTCTATTTTTGTTCATATTTTAGATCCATTTAATTTTCCCATGTACATCCTTAACAGAAGGTCAAATGACCTAAGTTCCACATATTTTTTGGGGTTTTAGGTCAACATTTGGTGTCTAAGCCCAGGTATCCTTTTGTTAAGCACATGCCAAGAAAAATTTCACCACCTGGATATTGGAAACCTGAACTGGCAGAGATAGAAGATTGGTGGGAAGTCCAAATTCAGAAATTTGTAAAAGGAGAAGATAAAAGATTGAAATTTTCTTATAAAGCAGTAGAATTAGAATTTCTTGGAGAGTACAGAGAATAACTTTGGTCACAGTTTCCTCACCTTTTGTGGCCTTACTTGTTATCTCATGCCAAAAGAATAGATTAGTCTATATTACATCTAAGAGAACCTTTCGAGTGGATTGCAGGAAAGTTAACTATTTTTATCACTTAGACAAACCTTGGATGAGGGCTATCGATCATTGGTACGAGACTACCCTAGACGCATATATTATTACTTGGGCCATACAAGGGTGGACTAGTTTTGATTATAAGAAAGGAGAATTTTTAATTGGATTAAGAGGACACTTTATCAAATTAGCTCACTTCTTAATTAATATTTTGATGATCAAAAAATGCTTAATCAAAAACGCAACAAAGTTCCTTTAGGGGACATGCACCAACGGATGGCGCACGTAAAGGGGGGTGATCCAAGAGACATAACTAATCAGAAATAATGGGGTGTTGGTTGGGGTGGGAGAAATATGACGACATGGGAAAAAAAAGACAAAATTAATAGTTGGCTAAGAGGGGATTAAGAAAATTAAGAAAAGTTAGTAATTTGAAAAAGAGTAACTAAAATGAGGAGGATGGAAGAAAGAGCAAGGATATCCATAAAAAAGAAATAAGCAGAGAATTTTTTTTAAAAAAAAGCATAGCACGAGAAGAAAGAGAGAAGAAAATGAATGAGAGGAAAGAAAAATTGAATAATGTTAAGAAAGTAGAGAAGAAACTAGAGAAATAAGAATCACCCACATCAAGTGGAGCCCAGCAATTGACTCACCTGGAAACAAAGGCAAACGCATCAATTCTAGCTATAATATCAGATTCATGTGGAAACCAACATGGTTTGTTCACCCCACGAAATCTCGTGGTTGGATACACTATAGAAATTTCAATTCAACAAGTGATAATGAGATAAACAATCCTAATAAGAGATTTGCAATTATTAGTAGGAGGTTTAGAACCAAATTTTAAGAAGGTAATAGAAGTATAAGGTTGGTATGAAGAGTATTTTAGAACCTCATTAATGATTAGGGAAAAAGGTGAAGAATAAGAATAATTTATTGGAATGAGGGAATTAATTGAGGAATTTAGAGAGAAAATAACAATAGTATATAAGGAAGTGGAAGGAGAAGAAAACAGGGAGAAACAAGAGGAAGACAAGATAGAGATAATAACAATTAAAGATGAAGAATAAAATAAATGGGGAAAGCAATAAAAAGAAAAAGAAAAAGAAAATAAGAAGAGAGGGAGTGATGAGGGATTAGAAGAAAGATATAGATTAAGAAATAATAAAGATATGAAGGTAGTTATGGAAAAAGTTAGTTACAAAAAGTAGCGAAGTAAAGACGTGTCCCCCAACCAACACACGAGCCCAAAGGATATGACCCCCCGGATCAGTTGCCATACCAAGTGTCACTTGAAACATTGATTAGAAAGATATTAAAAGGAGAAAGCTTATAAGAAATATATCATAAATTCAAATAAGAGAGTTTAGAGAATTACTAGGAGAATTATATTTTGATGTTGATTTAAAAAGAGACAATGGATGAAAGAGTAATATAGTAAATTATCATAATCAAGCAAGAAAGGTGAAAACAATAAAACAACAAATAGTTAATCAACATGAAAGACCTTCTCAACAAGCTGGAAGGATGGCACAAAAGGTCAAATTACTGGTGTTTGATTCAGATAGAAGTGATGTTTTCGAACATCTATTTTTGTTAGAAACCCGGTGGAAGAACATAAATACTACTGATAATGTATTCAAGTTAAATGAATTCATTTCTACTCTGAATACATATGCGTTGAGGTGGTACATGAAAATAAATGCCCAAGGGAATAAGGATTGGTATGCTATTGAAAAGGATTTCAAGATAGACTTCCATCTCCTAGAAGAACCATCAGAAGGGGTGAGAAAGATGAGAGACCTTGTGGACGGAGAGAAGGAAACAATTAAATAATTTAGCCATTGATTCAAATCTACTACCAGGAAATTAGACGAACACCTCACAGATAAAAAATGGATCAAATGGTTCACTTATGGGCTTCTTCCCTATATCAGAGGGACATTGGATGGAAAATATTTCAAAGCACTAACAAAGGCAATTAAAATGGATATGAGACTAAAATCACATCCATGGAGGAGAGAAGAAGAAAACTCAATAAAAATAGAACTAGAAAGAGTACTGTTAGAATAAGAAAAATTAAAACTTTAGCAATAAATCTCGAAGAACAAAGGAATTAGGAATATTTCATCACAAAGGAGTCACTTAAAACCCAATATTTAGTGCACAGTATGATGCATGGAAGGGCATAGTAGAATAGAATGTATTCACTTGGAAAGTGCACAAAGAGTAGCCTTGGTTAGACAACAATCCTCTCAGGTGGCATCTTCTAGTAACATCCCAACATCAGAAAGAACATGGTGTGGGACCAACACACCAAAGATATTAGTTACTTATTATAAGTAACACCTCCAGCAAATCAATTGATGTATTGCATTGTATGTGGTTCATATAGCCATTACCACCACACTTTCCCCTCTGTAGAGGCACTTTAAGACTTAAAAGAATATAATACTAGAAGAGTTATGGACGCAAGACAAACTACAACACCCAACCCTCCCCCTATAGTACAACATATGCTCATAACATATCCAACCCTACACAACCATTAATAACTGCACCTTAGTACCCAAACCAACAAGAGGGAAACCATAGTTTGAAGATGCCTATCAAGGAAACAATTACAATCCAAATTACCAAGGACATAATGAAGGAAGACACCACAAAGGCTTAAGAGGTGGACTTAGGGGAGGATAAAGAGGCGGTTATCGAGGAGGATACAAATTCATATATGATAATTATCAAGGTGGAATACCTTACCAATGTTATAATGATGGAGGTTATAAAGGAGGCTATAGAGACAATCAAGGAAGAGGATATCGAGATAGGAGACCAATAAACTTCTATAAGTGTGGTCAAGATGGACACCTATACAGAAACTACACCAAACCTGATCCTTGGGGATTTTTTTCACAAAATATCCCATGATGCATTCAGTTGTCCTAAATCCGCGCAACTATATATGAGTAGAGAAACTAAGTCTGAAGATTTGGGGAAGGATTCTTAGAAACATGTACAACATCTAACCAGAATTTCATAGGATGAGGAAACAATAGCAAAAGATAAAACCGTGATATCATCTAGCTCATGAGTAAGGAAAAAATAATAAGATAATAAGGAAGAAGCAAAGGAGAGTTATTTGAGAAGAAAGGTAGAAAAGGGAGGCATAAAATTTGAAGAACCTAGATATAGGACAAAAATTACCACTAGAAGTGCCATAAGCAATGAGGTTACACCCAAGAAGAAAGTTCTTCAAGTGAAGAAGAATGGAATCCTAAGGAGATTAGACCAGATCTCTATATAAAAGAAATTGAGAAAATTAAGGCATTGGTACAAGAAGCACAAACCCAGGAAGAAAAGGAGAATAATTGTTTTGTGGAGGAAGAGATTATTGCTTTAAAAAAAATATCTAAAATAATAATTAACCATATCCTTGTATAAAAATTGAAACAATTTAGAAAATACTTGAATAAGGAAGAGAAGACTTTTTATGTCAGGAGAATTGAGGCAATACATAATAAGAAGAAAAGAAATGTGTCTTGTACCCATCGTATATGGAGGAAGTTCACCATCTACTTATATGGTGATATGTTCAAAACCACTATCACCAGAGTACTATTAGACCTTTCCGTGGACATAAATATGATTTCTAATACTAATTAGGAGAGGTTAGGTAGGCCTCTTTTGGAACCAACCAGGTGCTTTATTGTGCTTGTAGATGGATCATCAAGACAACCACTAGGAGAACTGAAGAATGTTGAAGTAAACTTCATGGGAATTAAGAAGCAGTTAAATTTTTAAGTGGTAGAAAATGTAGCTTTGAACCCTTATTACAATGTTATCCTAGCCTTGGAATGGTTCATGGATTCTCATGGAACACTTAATTCAAAATAAGAAGAATTGAAACTCCAAGTAGATGACATATGTTTACATGTAACCTTACATGCTAGAATGAGTGTCGTGTGGGTGGAAGAAGTATGGCATGACCCTAAAGAAGAGGAATTTAATGATATTCAGAGGGTGTATGATCTAAATAATTTCTCTAGTATAGATATGGAATTCGAGCCAAATTCAGAGGGTGAATTTTTTATCAAAAATGAAGCTAACAGTGACGCTTTGAAAAATGTTATTGAAGCTTAGATACATATACTTCCATAATCAAGGATAAGGAAACTAAATTATGAAAGGAGGATATAACCATGACTAATCACATTGGACAATGATTCTATCAATATTGATTTAGACATTATTTCTCCCGCGTGTGATAGATTTGAAGAAGATTATGGTTATTACTCTGTAAAAGAAGAATTTTGATTTGGAGATGATAATGGGTACTATTCTGTAGAAGAGGATTTTGGACTCAAAGACAACGAGGTGTATTATCATATAAGAGAATAATTTTATGACTTACCCATTAAAAACATGTATAGGTTAAGCCACGGAGTGTCCCACCAGACTCTACCGAAGTATTCGGGATTTGGATATTTAGAGGGATACATTTAGATAATGGAGACAATATTTCCAAATGACAAGGCTAGAATGGAATCCTTGGATGATACCCTAACCATAAATACTGCAGGTTGGTGGGCATCTCATAAACCAAATATATCTCACTAGAATTCATTGACTACATTTCTTAGGAAAAGATATTTGGAAAATGAGGGTTGCTATGTAGCAATACCTCAATATACTAGTGAAACTAATCCACAGAGACACATCCAAGTTTGTGAAAGACATTGGAAGATATGTGGAGAAAATTCACCATTAATTTGGATTAAAAAAATTGTATGGACTTTGGGACCCATACCACAATCTGGGTATATTCACCAAGAAATCAAACGTGAAAGAAGGGAGTGGAATCAAATTAATAAAGACTTTTGTCATACATTTAATTTTTGGGATGCAGATCTAAAAACATTACAAAAACTGCAAAACATAATAACTTTATTGGTCTTAACCCAAAAGAAGAAGAAAACCACTATTCAAAATAAAAACCAAAAAATCGAGTACTAGAACCAATAGAATATTTACCTAAAACTCTAAAAATGGCATGTTGTTTTAAAGTAGAAAAATAAGAGAGGGAAGAGAAACTAGAAAACTTGAGATACAAAACAATAGAAGGGGAAATATTAGTGGTAGAAACAAAGGAGGGAGATAAATATTACTACCAGCCTTTGAAACTAAGGACTGAAAACATTGGCATAAACGAAGAGGAAAAACTTACAAAAATTGGGGATTACTGGTCAGATGAGGAAGTATCTAAGGTAGTAGAGTTACTATAATAATTTAAAGACATTTTCCTTAAGGATTTTATGGATTTGAAAGGAATAAAAGAACTGGGAACAATGAATTTTCAGATAAAAGAAGGCTTCAAACCATTGAAGAAAAGACTTACAGACTTATTCCAAATCTAAAAGTCAACATGAAATCTGAGATTGAAAAAATACTGAATGCTGGGATTATCAAACCAGTGGAAGATTCATAATGGATAAGTCTAATGGTTATCCAAAATAATAAAACTGGTGAAATACACATATGCATAGATTATAGGGAATCAAACAAAGCTTGCATTCATGACCCATTCCCTACACCTTTCACAAAAGAAATCTTGGAGAATGTGGCAGGAAGGGAAGTATATTCATTTATTAATGGTTTCTCTGGTTTCCATCAAGTTATAATTGCACTTGAAGATCAGCCAAAGACTACATTTTCCACAAAATGGGGGTCATTTATGTATATTGTGATGTCGTTTAGCTTAAAGAATGCAACAACAGTCTTTAGAAGGATAATGATAAATGTTTTTAAAGAATTCATCCATCATTTCTTAGAAGTTTATTAAGATGAATGGATAGTGTAAGGGTTATTGAATAACCATATTCTGGTACTGAGACCGATGTTTCAAAAATGCAGAGCATTACAAATACCTTTGAATTTTAAGAAATGTATATTTTCAACACCATTTAGTACATTATTGGGGCACATAATTTACAAAGAAGGGCTACTAATTGATCCAGTGAATACTTTTATGATTATTAATAGGTCACCTCCTAAAACAAAAAAGTATATAAGCACAATTCTAGGTTACACAGGCTACCCTAGAAAATTTATCAGGAACTATACGGAAATAAGTGTACCACTAGAAGAATTATTGAAGAAAAGGACAAATAAACAAGTATCATGGTCCAAAGAATGTGCTGATGCATTTGAAATATTGAGAGACACAATTCTCTATGCTCCTATCCTCATATTTCTAGATTGGAAACTAACTTTTCACATTCATGTGGATGCATCTAGCATTGCAATTGGAGTAGTACTAACGCAACCTAGAGAAGAAATAGACCATCCAGTTGCTTTTACAAGTAAGAAACTAGCCAAGGCAAAAATAAATTACTCAACAATAGAGATGGAAGCTTTGAGTATGGTGTATGCTCTAATAAAATACCGCCAATATCTATTGGCCACTTCTTTTTTGTTTTATACTGACCATGAGCCATTAAAGAATCTATTGAACAAACTAGTATTACAAGGAAGAATTTGTAGATGGTTGATGTTGTTTCGCGAATTCGACTTCCATATAAAAGTTAATCCAGGAAAGTTAAATAATGGGCCAGACTATTTATCAATAATAGAGAATGGAGAGGATAATAGTCATATAAATGATGATTTTCCTACAGCTCACTTATTTAGAGTAGAAGAAATACCAAAGGAACTAGATGAGATAGCTCAATTACTTACTACAAGAGAATTTCCAACAGACTATACCAAACAATAAAAGAGAAATTTATCAACCAGATCCTTCCCACTCACTTTGATTCAAGGTAAAGTGTACAAAAAAGGGCATGATGACATGCTGAGAAGTGTTTCTTTGGAATATGAAAGAAAAAATATTTTAACCGAAGCATGTGAAGGAGTTGCATAATGGCACAATGTCAGGGATCAAATAGCAAGGGAGGTATTAATGGCTAGGTTATGGTGGCCAACACTATTTAAAGACACACATAGGATTGCCATATGTTGTGATATTTTTCAAAGAGTAGCAAAACCGAATGCGTGTGATGAAATTCCATTGAAAACTTTGTTATCACTTGCATTATTTGAAAAATGGGCAATATATTTCATTGGATGAATCAAGCCAACCATGAAACATTCTCAGGCTAAGTTTATCATTACAACTACTGAATACTTAACAAGATGGGTGGAGGTGGTTCCTAAAAATATTGTACTACTAAGACTACAGTCAGGTTTATATATGAAAACATCATTACAAGATTTGGATGCCCCTTAAGCATTACAAGTGATTAGGGGAAGCATTTTGTCAATGCCACAATTAAATAAGTGTTGAGTAAGTTCATGATCAATCACAATAGGAGCACACCATACTATCCCCAAGAAAATGGAATGGTAGAAGCATTCAATAGATTTTTGGAGAAATTTTTGACCAAGATTAGTTCATTACAACAAGCAGATTGGGATTTGAAGATACCATCCATTATATGGGCATACCACACAACATATAAAAAGATTACCAAATACTCTCCCTTGCAATTGGTTTATGGATTGGATGTCGTGGTACCTCTAGAGTTTTTTCTCCGAATTTTAAGAGTTTTAGTTACTTTAAGAATGAATGAAGATTCATCATTGCATGAAATATTGATTGAATTGGAGAAACTCGATGAAAAGAGATTCATGACTGCATACAACCAAACACAAGAGAAAAGATGATAAAAACTATATCATGACCACCATATAAAGAAGAAGGATTTTTGTGTTAGAGAAAAGGTCCTTTTCTATGATATTAAATGGAAACATCCAGGGAAGCTTAAGGTAAGATTGCTAGGACCTTACACTGTCAAAAATATACTATATTTAGGAGCCACAAAGTTGGAGAATTTACAACAAAAATGAATTTCCAAGATTTGTAAATGGAGATAGATTACAAAATACAATAATTTAAGCTTGGGATGAAAAATTAAAATAAATAAATAAATAAATAAAATAAAATACGGCCTATTTGAAAATAAGAAATTCAGCAAATAGCACAAAGGGTAGGATGAAAACCAATAAAGGGCGTCCTTACTCTAAGAAACAATATAAATAAATAAAAGGGTAAAACCTCAGAGGAAGCATACCTA
The DNA here is from genome assembly GCA_019776745.2 of Taxus chinensis. Lineage (NCBI taxonomy): Eukaryota > Viridiplantae > Streptophyta > Pinopsida > Cupressales > Taxaceae > Taxus > Taxus chinensis. The sequence goes on along the minus strand of CM034156.1, from coordinate 396,512,178 downwards.
TGCAATAAATACCAACACAATAAAAATACTAAGCCACAGAAAGAAGGAAAATAAAGTCAAGGAAAGAAAGAATAGAAAATCCATGTAACAAAGGAAAAAAGGAAAAAAATAGGAAAAATGAAGGAGAAAAACCACAAACAAAAGAAAGGAGTAATCTGTGAAATGAAGGAATAGGAACAAAACCACAAAACTAAGGAAGAAATACGCATCAAAAAAATCCATGGAACAAGGAAGTAACAGGAAATTGTGAAAAGAAGTATCGACTACCAAAAATCATGGAATGAAGAATTGGGTAAAAATACATGACATGAAGAAAGTAAAAAAACCACCAAACATAGAAATATAATAAAGAAGCTGTGAAAGGAAGGACAAAACTGCAAAATATAGGGATAGACATGTAATGTAGAAAAACATCAAACATGGAAAATATGAGGGTTAAAGGTGCAGGAAAAAAACAAATTCTCCAAAAATGAAATAAATGGGATAGGTAAAAGGAGGAGGATATAAAAATGTGTCAAATTGCAATAAGCTAAGGCAAAAAAACCTAAACATGAGATCAAGTAACTCATCAGCACAAGTGTGGAAAAAGAGCTAGGGAAAAATTAGGGAATATCGAGAAGAGAACATGGATACTCCAGTTGAATTCACACAAACAGATCTTCCCAAGCTGAAATTTGTAACACCCTGAACTGTTGTTACTTCCTCCTGAGCATACAAGTGTTGATATGTGATTTCTTTTGTAAAAAGGATGTGTTCCTTTGATTGAGAAGTCATGCTTGATATGGACTGTAGCTTCTTTGAAATTACAGATCTTTGACTGAGTCAGAATATAATTGGACTCTTTTAATTCTTTCATTTTACGTCTGAGTTTAATCTGATCTTGGAATGAATTATGGAGTTATCCATCTATAAGACCTAGCCTTAGATCAGTCGTATTGATCCAAGTGATTCTTTAAGTTTATTTGGGATGAATTAAAATTATAGACCTTACGCAGGTTGCAAGGTCTGGATGCATTAAATAAGCTAGTCCGGAGTCTAACTCAGGTTGATCGTGTAAAATGAATTGGTTCCCGATATCGTAATATCAGGAAGGTCTTGATCATGGACCAGGTAATAATTCAGATACATTTAATTCACTAGCCTACTGGCAGTGTAGGAGTGAATCCTGTTTGTGAATGTATGTTGTAGGTTCTTTTTCTGAGCATTTGAAATGTTTGACTTAAACTGGAGTTATTAAGGTTAGTAACCTAAAACTAAACTATGATCTATGGGTTAGATTAGTGTTAATCTAACCTAGGCCTAAGCTATAATCTAAATGTTCTAAGTTAGTAACTTGTGCTATGGAGGTTAGACTAAGTTGCATCTTAAATCCTAACCTATGTTACTAACCTAACTATTGAACAAGGAAGAAAGGGGACCTATGGAAGGGTGCGAACCATGGGCGGCAGTTTCTATGGCATTAAATGGATGGATAAGCATGGAGGACAGGTAATTTGGTAGAAGTTTTAATGGCTAGCAAGAGCTGACGTGGCAGAGTCGCCAAAGTTAGAAATGGTCTTTGAATTTCATTTGTCCATCACCAACTATGGCAGTCAGTGGCAATGGAGATTGAGCGGGAAATTTGGAGTAAATGCAATTAATGAGCTCGGGTTTCACGGGAAGGCATGCAAAATGGAAAATTAGTAGTTTGTTTGGTTTTTCATGCGCTCCGGTTTTCCCTCTATCTGATCACTGGTTCTTCGCACCAGTCTTCTTGGAGTTGCATGGAAAATATGAGTGTAACTCACTCTTTTCTCTGGCAAGGAAAATTTATAAGTCATGGAAATAACAAATTTTTGTTGGTGAATCTAACTTGGAAAAAGAGGAGAAGGATCAAGCTCTTTCAGTGGTCTTCTTCGGATTTTTAAGCAAATAACCAGGCATGTTAGGCCTTAACCTTTAAAAATCTTGCTTTCTTTCAAATGATTTCATTAGAACAACTCTGTTCAGATGATTTATGGGTTCAAATGGTTTTTATGGTAGCTTTGTGTGATTTTGTTACTGTATCTTCTTACTGGTTCTATTTTTCAATTTAACCCTTGACGGGTGTGCATTGTGTTTCGAACTGTTGCTATATTTAGTTGTGTTTTGCATTCCGGCTAAAGTTTGTGAAATGCATGCAAGAAAGTATACTAAACCTGCTCTTTGGGATCCCATGAATTGTTTCCTTTTTGGGGTTCAGGCTACAATTGATACTTGTTGTTGATACTTGTCGGAAAGGATACTGATGGACTTTTGTTTGAATGTTCAGTTTAATTGGACTTCTTTGTAAGTTCTGTCGTGGTTATTATAGGTGGTGGTTACTGAATCTTGTTGGGTTTTGTTATGATACTTAGGTTATGTAGAACGGATAACTGGCTATGTTACAGTATTTAATGCGACCCTGTAGAAGTTGTTTTTCCCTCCCTTGTGTTGCAATTATGGGATTTAACCCGTTGATGGTTTGCATTATATTTATTTATTTACAAGATGACTCTGTGGAGTCCTTGGATTGGTTTGTATATTATGGAATACTGTATAAGTCATGTATGTGAATACTGGTAGCATGATTCTGTCAAAGTCCTGGACGGGTAACTAGTAATACGACTTCTGTTATCTTGTAATGAATACCTTCGTTTAAGTAATGAATTTTTGGTACAGACTCAGTTGGTGTACTTTTTACGTTTCCTATCTGTGTAAGATTGACCGAATAATGTTGTAGAGGCTCAGTTGGATTCCTTGTTACGAAATCAGTATTTAGCTTCTGTATAAGCCTGATTTTGAATATTTACCATTGTTGGCACGGTTGGAATCATTAACTAATATTTATCTTGTATATCAGCTTCTGTAGAAGCTTTATCGTGTATACTGTTGTTCGGATTTAGTTGAAATCCTTGAAAGGTAACCAGTGTATCTGCCTCTATATAAGCCTGATTATGAACACTTATTGTTTTTGGCTCTGTTGGGTTCCTTAAGTATAGATAGATATATTGTATCTTGGCCTCTGTAAAAGTGGGTCATGATTACCATACTTTTTAACCTCTAAATGAGTTCAGATGTGAATACGGTATGTTATGTTTCCTTTCTGAATAATTGCAGATAATTGAGGTTGTGCATGCTGCGTGGATTTCGTAGGAATATCTCTACATAGTCTTAGGGAAACATCATTTGCTTTAATGTTAACGAGTCTCTTGTTGACTGAGATAAAAGGGGAAGTTATTTTGATTTCGACCTTGGATATAAAACCTTACAGTGTTTAGTAGGGATTAGAATGAGTTGTATGTTGCTGAGAGGGATTGTTGTCGAGTTTGAGCATGATTACGTCTTCTGTTGCATGGATAACTAGTCTTGAGCTTGACTGAACTAAGGAGCTGTCGACTGCACCTCAACAGGTGATGGCATTGAATATCTTCTTGTTTTTCGCTTCGTGTGGAAGGTCATGTGGAGTCTGTTTGGTTGATATTCATCACTGTTTTGGCGTGAGAGCTACTGTACTGCTAGTAAGCTACAGGAGTTATGTTATATTTAATTTTAACAAAACTGTGGTTCTTCTTGTGGCTCATCTGACTTATTTGTATGCATATAAGCTGAATGCTTTACTTTCAAGGAGATGGTACAGTCATGAGCTTGTTTGAAAGGAAATATGAATGACTTGTTTTCTTTCTCTTCTGTTGTAAAGTATAGGTTGATATTTTTATCTAACCGTTGGAACTGTTTTTAACATATTGATGGAATCATGATTTGTTATGATATTCCTTTTATTATGTTGAATGTAATGATCTGTCTGATGTTAGTTGTCCTTGGGATTCAGATGGATAGTTTTTTTGGATACATTTGTTCTTCTTGATCCCTAATATTTTGATGAAATATTTGAGAAGTATCTAGGACTATTCGATAACGATAATTTGAGTTACGCGTTTATAGTCATGTTTGTATTACAAAAGCATAGTCTAAAATATGTTTACTTGTTTGGTGAAATGATCTCATTTAAATAGGTTGTTTAATGAAAATAGTTGGTGGATTGCAATTGTTTTAAGAGTTAGTGCTTATCATGCTCAGTTCATCAAACTGACCCATGTTGACAATTTTTGCAGATGGTTGCCGTAAGTGGTAAAAGCACGCAGATCTGATAGGATGTTCAGATTGTTTAATTTGGTTTTATGATGAATTTCAGCTTGATTCTCTAAATGTACTATATGAAGAAAGATGTTCTTTTTCCGTTGAGTATTGTATCAAGTAAGCTGAAAGCATAAAATGTATTTGATTAGCCTGAAGGGAATAAAGTGAGATATTTGTTACTTATGTGTTTTTATTCTTATCTGGTAGTTTGACCTTCTTCAGATCAAATGATCATGAGAGCTTGTTATTATTGTTTAAATTGGAGACTTTTGTGATTATCAATGTAAGCTTGCAAGAATATGTGAATGAATACTTATGATTGTTTAGCAGTTCTAGTATGTTCTATCTAAAGCTAAATTGAAATTTAGATCACTGTCTTTCTGGAAGCTAGGGTAAAAATAAACCTAAGCAAGACGCTAAACAAGCTGAATTAAATTATTAATTCCTAGTCTTGATTAAGCCAGGACAACGTTTAATTTGATTCTTAATCATTATATCTTGATACTAATAAGTAAGATATAAATTCAGTTATGAGAACTGATATAAACCAAAAAAGGGTTTGGTTAGCAATCTCATGTGAAGGATGGGAGTAATTGTCCAATTTCGTTGATTTTGAATTATGTATATTCTATGAACTCCTTGATGGGACCTCTAGTCTTAATAACTTCTCTTGTGTATTGGGTTTTATTAAGAAGTTTCATTCTAAGGTGAGGAACCCAGGGATTGGGAAAGACTACTCTTAAAGGGAGCGTCTTATGGTATAATTTAACTCAACGTATGTAACACTTTTTAATAAGTAGATATTTTCAAGGCAGATTTAAAGGTTGACGGCACAAGTCAACTACAGGGTTGTACCTCTGAGAAGATTAGGATCTCCTCGAAGATACAACAATGCAGGTGACTTATGACAACACCCTTTGCATTGATCGTTAAGATTTACACCTTAAACTCGAACAAGTTACTCTGGGACCGATTAGGAATGTGGTCACGTTATAAGGCTTCCTAGGAGACTCGGGGCATCTTGACACACTGGTTTAACTAGGGTTGACCCAGTATGTCATCGTATCCCTAGTCCTCGGGAGCATCCATACTAATCCGTTTCCGAGTGAATAACTTGGGATAGGAGGGACTGACAGAAATCGTATAAGACATTCTACATAACATAGGAATGGGGTGAAGGACGTATTCCAGATTGACGAGTATGTCGTTAAGGAATACGAGACATAAGCAGTATGTTTCAGATCTTTGGCCAAAGTATCACAAGCTGCTGATTGCGTGTCCTAAGTCACTTGGTCTAAGGGATGAGATGCCGATGAATAATGGTAACAATTATTCAGATAGGTTCCTTAGACAGAGCATTCTGAATCCCAGAATAGGGAAGAGAACTACAAGAGTGGTGTGTTAAATAAAAACGCCAACTCTTACTACTCATGAATAGATCGGTAGATTACTGAGTCATGGAATGAATAGATCGGAGGTACTCCGAGTCATTACAGCTGCATATGGTTATATGTTATAAGAATGGTTATTTGATTTGTGAGTTCTAAATTATGTATTAATAACCAAGAAGCATTTATCAAAAAAAAAAATTGACTTTTTCTAATGTATAAAATGAGGATGTTACAAAATTCATGAAGTACTTAATGAAAGCAAATCAACATGATCTCAAAAGAGCATTATCACATATTTCATTCAAAGTATCCCATGCACGAGATTCACAAAAATAAATTCACTCTTTGATCTTTGAATATGATCACACAATGCTAGAAGTTGACAAAGCCCTATTCTTAGAAGAATATCCCAATACGAAGGATCAAGTATACAAGAAGAATACAAAAGTGATTGGAAAATTTAAAATTGATGCACGGACTTGCATTTTGTACTTTCAAAGGGAAGATCATGCGATTAAATTTCTTATGAGTCGATTACATAGTCAAATGTTATAGCTGGATCAACTATATCTCATTGATGTAGAAGTGATGGCTAGGGTTACCAGATTGTGGGACAAAGGAAGCTCAATGATTACCAAGAAGAATATGACACTAAAAGTCATGACATTGGTGATAGGATTGAAAAAATCAAGAGTGGGGTACGCATCGGGGACATTTTCAATCATGCACTCAAGTATGTCGCTAAGGCCATCTGTTTAAAAACATCTCACACTAATAGATAAGATGGTGCCCACAGATTAAGCTAACAATCATCCCTAGATATGGTTAACTCACACTCATAATACAACCTCGTTGAATTGTTAGCAACATAATTTCATGAAAATACAAGAAAAAGAAAATAAGGCAAGCATAAATTTTCCTATGGCTCAATATTGATATGTTTAGCAATGTATTTTACAAAAACCCTACCCCACAAAGTGCAATTATTAGACTGGTAGGCAGATAAACCAGCCGCGGAACAAATTTGGGAACATATGAAAATTCTAGATGTCATAACCCAAATTACATCATTATTAGGGTGGATAAACAAAATTAGGAAAATAATTAGAAATAAAGAAAGGCTTTCAAAGTAGATTCTAGCGAGGTATGAGAAAGAGGTATACTTTATTATTGACATTGATTATACCTTTATTTTGCCTACAAATCCATGCACATAATACATACCTCCATTACCCTATGGGGCTTTAGATGACCTAGTAGCCACATCAGTTGAAGAATTTAGAAATCTCCTTGTGGATTCAAGAAAATCCAAACTACCTAATTTTGATGAAGTTATTGAGGAAATATTCGAAGATTATAGGAAAATGTTTCCCCCTTGTAAAAGATAGATTGTGGTCAAATTTTAGAACAAAGTGCGAAACAAGATTGGATGCAATGGTGTGTAGAGATGGAAGAAACTATGTAGAAAATGTTATCTTTTATCTAAATAGAAAAAACCCACATCACCATCAATCCCAAATTACAAGTGGAAGTGGCTACAACAAAAGAAGTGAATGAAATTTTACAAGAAGGAAAGTAAACCTTGCAGCAGAAAATAACAAAATCCAAGACAATGAAGTAGAATACTACAAACAAAAAATACTCAAACTCGAGAGTCTAGAAAAGTAGAAAGGAAGGATAGACATGCAAGTAGCAGTAACTAAGTTAGAGGAAAAATTATAAAATTCCATAGCCTATTATACATACACCATTCGTTGGCCCAATGAAACTTAGAAGGAAAAAGTAGAGCTCAATAAGATGGAACAAAAAATTCATATAGAGTCCGCAAAATATGATATCAATAAAGACAAAGATGGTTCACAAAGAAGAAAGATAGCTAAATCAACTAAAAAATATCAAACACAACAAAGGGCATGGAATGAAAATATACTATATATGTAGGAAAGCAACACACTACTAAATAGAGTTGTGATTCGAATGCAACAAGAGCTACAAACTACCCACAACAAATGAAGTCAAGTACAAGAAAAATCACCTCCATATGAGATTTTCCAATTACTCTAGGAAAACACACAACTACAAGAGTGGATCAAATAGATAGAGGCAAATATATAATTATGGTATAATTTTGAGGAGAACAGCATACCACAAGTCACTAAGTACATCCCCATATCCACACCATAAAGAAGAGTAGGAGGCAGGGTGTACAACATACTCAGCCAGAAAAGTCAATTGAAGGAACCTTTTCTTACACCAGATGTCTAAGTTCTTGGGAGGTTTATGCCTTTACCTTCCCGAAATTGGTGTCCCATAAATACAATCAGGTGAATCGAGTGAGAGAATCCTTCCTTATGCCATCCATCTAAGTTCTAGTGGTCGATGCCTACATAATATGTTTTTGAATAATTTTGTTTTGGAGGAAACCACCGGGTTCTTCATGTATTTGTTGTCTCGAGGATGAGAAAAATTTTAAGTCAAGGCATGATGTTAATAGGGTTCTTCATCAAATTTTGGATAATCTATGAGCATAAGAATGAATTCACCAAAGTTAGTAAAATAACCATGAATATTTGGGTCAAGCCACGAGACAAGGAACGAAGCCGAGGGTAAAGGACAAAAGCTGTGGATAAAGGAAGAAGCCACAGATAAATGGAAAAATTCATGCCTAACTATAGAAATTTACACATAACTAAAGAAATTCGTAGAAGACTAGAAATCCATAGGATATAGGGAAAAACCACATTATAATTTAGGAAGATGTGGAAGCGAACATGATGTCATAGAAAGAAGATAAACCAAACCAGTACGAGACAAAAGTTGACAGATGCACAAATCAAAAAAAGTAAATTTTGGATATTTTGCATTTTGTATATTTATTTTAATTATTCCATTGTATATGGGTACATCACAAGAAATGAATATGTGAGTGCCATATTGAGCGAATTATATAAGGAGTGAATTATATGAGATAGAATGAAAAGGATATGAATGTATTTGAGACCAATGTAATGATTTATAAGAAATAATTAAAGAGTGGATTTTGGGATGAATTATGTTACATGTCTATTTCTATTCATAGTTTAGATCCATTTACTTTTCATGTGTACATCCTTAACATAAGGTCTAATGACATAATTCCCACACTATTTTCAGGGTTTTAGGTAAAAAAAAAATCATTCATTTCATCTATCAACATATCATCTTCCACTTTAGCATTCTCCATAGAATCATCATGAACAACAGAAAGTGCTTCAAAAACCAATACCTCAAAAAGGTTTGCGAATCTTTTAACTTTAATCTTATTTTATCTGCTCCTTAATATCCTCAAGGTAATGGCCATGTTGAATCCACTAAGAGGACTATTTGTAATGTTCTCACTAAAACTATCAATAAATTAGGACGAAATTAGCATCTTCACATCCTTTTCACATTCTAGGCCTATCAGACTAGAATCCATACATCTACAGGGACCACTACTTTCTTCTTCATCTATGGCTCTAAAGTTATTCTTCTCCTTGAAGTTCAAAACCCATCCTTACACATTTCTCTTCACAACTTCATCTCTTATGAGGACTATCGTTAGGATTGTCTATCCTAGCTTGAATTTATAGATGAGCGTCACTTAATCAATCTTCAACATCATCGTGATTATCAAGATCACATCAAATGTGACTATAATAAACATATAAAAGAACACACAACTTTAACATCGGTGACCTTGTCCTTAAATAAAATTAGAACGTCACTAATTTAGAGAGGAGCCAACATGAAAAGATTGCTCCAAAATGGATTAGGCCATATATTATGACACATAAACATGGGTCTAGAGGCTATCGTTTAACCTCTTTATATGGTAAATTCAAAATAGAACCTCTCAACTCCTAGCACTTGTAATCATTATACTATTAATATGTCTACCAGTGTTACCCTAGTCACACTTAAAGATCTTGCTTCGATCTTTCACCTTTTATGTATCTCATTCTAACTACTTGGAATTATGTGGTTTATCCTAAATTTCCTATCTATGACCTTTAATATGGGAACCATGTCTCTTCCCATAACATATTTCTCATGGAAAAGTTCCTCCTTTTTAGTGGGAACCCTGTGATCATTATTGATTAACTAAAATGTGGGAATATGTGTAGTTAAGCTAACTAGGACAATAGTAAATAATAGTAAATAAATTTAATGAATAATTATATAAAATGACCCAAGTAACTAAACTGATGAAAATGTGAAACCCTAATTGACAAGTAGGGTTGGAAGGAGCTTATCTGGTTTGTAGGCTTCTCTAGATTGTGTCGTAAAAAAAACTGAATATTCTAAAAGTAGGAATGCATATGCAGAGGTATTAAAATGGATATACCTAATTTTTTTGCTAGACTCAGGGGCTTGAAAGAGGATCAGGGTATTTGTGGGCACCCTATTCTATGTTATGGGTTCCTTGTTCTATGCACAAGGTGTAAAAACCATATTTTTGGGATCTCTAGATGATCTAAACCATTTGCCACATGTCACACTAACTTCATTGCACCACGTTGTATGTCACTGCTAATCAATGATGAAGAAGAGACCTAAAAAACCCCATGACAAGCATCAAACCCTAAAAAAAGATTCATATGAAGGGTTCAGACTGACCTCGGCTGCCACAATGGTGGACTTACTTACTTAGTGTTGTACTACATCTCAAACACGATTACTTATATGTGCAAGTGTGTGCAATTCATTCCCTAGGTTCTCTTGTGTCACTCACACTTTGTGAAAGTAGCAAACAATAACTATGTTTAGAAAATGTAATAGAATCTTGGATGAAATAGAATAAAATCTCTCATATGCTTGTGTGATGGAGATGAACTAACCTTGTGCCTTGTGATGGAGCTAGATGGGTTTGAATGAGATTTATATGCCTTAGATGGATGTAACTCTAGGTGGATGATAGTAGTGACTAGTGTTTGGTCCCTCATTATGGTTTCATAACTTTATATTTATATGTTTCTCTTGTTCTAATTTAATAATTAACCCCGAAAAGGCCAATGAAAAGAAATATAAAATGTTCAAGTCACTAGAAAATGCAAAAAAAATTGCAGGAAAGAGGGAAAAGGATCAGGGCACCCAGACTGGGACCTGAGCACTCGTCGGTGCCCAAGTACTAGCCTGGGTGCCCAGTAAAGGTGAAAATGATAGACTAAGAAAGTATGTGTTGATGGTCAGAAATGACCATATAAAGAAAAGTAAATGGATAAATGGTATCAGACTGTGACTAAATAATGTCTAAAGTGCTTGATTTTGTGCTGACATTTTCCCCACTTTATGTTGGTGAGCATATATCTCGATAACATAAAGTAGATATAGATGTGTACCTAATAATCCATGTAGAGTGATGTATAAATGTTCTTAAGGACTAGACAAAGCATGGAGTGATAAAAATATGATAGAGCATGGAAACTAAATATGTAAAAGTCAAAAAAAAAAAGTTATGAGAGTAAACCTAGGGTGGAGATGCAGGTGTAGTTTCTGGTGTGTGTGATGTACCTACATGGTTAGTATGGTCTGTGCTGCCATAAAAGTTTATTGTTATTGTTGTTTCTCATACGGATGGACCTAAAAGGAGAAAATGATCAAGTAGTCAAATACACATGTATATATGTCAAAAACACATGTATTTGTAATGAAAATTCTGAAATGAAAGTATGAAAAGTGTAAAAGGAACATGTGTACCTCATCCTTGTTGAGAGAAAGAGTGTAGAAGAGGATATCATGTCCTAGGTTTTTTGGGTGATCCGACACCATAGGTTGAATAAGTATATGGATGAATTCCATTGTATCCTCCAACCTTTAACTACTTTCATGAATCATATGTGAAGAGATCGCTATACTTCCTAGTTTTTTGGGCAATTTGACACCACTAGATGAACTAGTGTAGAGAGGAAGTCTATTGTATCCTCTAACCTATAACTACTCCCCATGATGCTAACAACAACCATGTCCTGAAAAATTCACTATGTATGGGGTTTATAGAGTGCTCTGAACCCACTCGTTATATAACCCACAATGCCAAGGGTGGATTCTGAACTAAACTACACCCACAATGTTAAGGGTGGAAAACTCATCTGATTATACTGGTATAGAGATTTGTATATTATTCAAACCCCAAATGATGTCATCATCTCTTTGAGGGAATATGCGATGTCATTGATAGGAGAATGTGGCCCCAAAAGATGACAAACTGCATGAACTCTGTAACTCTTCCCTGTAGGGGGAAATGAATGCACTTGGCAGAAACTAGGCATGAAAAAACTAGAAGGCTAGCTAAAAAAAGTGTTAGTATGGGCAAGCATGCATGGAAAACGTATTTATGTAAGCTACCAAGAAGTGTATAAGCTACCAAACAATTTAGGAATGTAAACACACAAGAAGACAATGATAGACTTCCAAAGAGGGTTTCAAACATGGGAAACCACTAACGATGTCACAAGATATAGAAGGCCATCATGACCACATAAAAAAACAAGTGTGAACACCAAACAAATGGAAAGGACCACATATAATATCAAATAGAAGAAATAAGTAAAAACAGCAGATAGTCATGGAAGAAAATAATCTTGCAAACAAATGTTGCACATGAAGCACCTGTTAGCATGTTAAAAAGATAACCCATATGCCAAAAGTGTGTATAAGAAATTAATGTACAGTGTTAAGTAAAAAAATATATAATAGCACTTGTGAGAGACGAATGTGGAAGACCTTAGTGACTAATGGAGGATGGGTAGAATGTGAGCTTCCGTAATATGTGTAAAATACTTATATGTGGGATCACCGCTAAGAAAAAAATTGAATGTGCATGTGTTTATGGTATAGATAAATGACATACAAGATATCTAACTAGCATGTGTAATAAGATGACAATATACAAATAAATTTAATCAAGAATAAAAGTAACTAAGATATGTAATATGATGTGGATGGATGGAGTACAAGATGAATGATAGGAGTCACGTGCCCCCAAGTGAATGGAAATATATACAATGAGGTTCATTTGGTTTTCCCCCTCAACAATCAAGAATGAACTATAAAAAAGATTGCATCATCAGGAAATGATCTAAATATGTGTGATGATATACGACCTAGAAATTATGCATCGTCAACCCTATATCTGAAGCTTATATGACAAAAAGATGATTGAAAGAGTGAAGATGTAGTGTAAAGCATATGTCACTACTAGATGAATAGAGGGAGTGGTTATGTAGCCTGAAGCATATACCACTACAATATAAAGGGATATGTGACCATTTAGCATAAAAAATATATCACTAACCTAGTAATGGCACATGATGGAAGGTTGAATTATGAACATGTAAGGGTGATGAGTTCTATTTGATGTGTATACCCTCAATAGTCCAGCATGGACCTTATGACTAGAGTTTGTCATAGGGTAGTGTGTGCAGTGCGTAGAAGACAATGTAGCATGCATGATGAGTATAGATGACCATATGATGTGTAAGATGTGTAATGGGTGATGAATAATATGCAATGCAATGTGTGTAGAAATACTAGTAGTGTGAATATGTGTGTTATGTAGTATGTAGGATGAGTAGTATATGATGCTAGAATTGTAGAAAATAGGAGTGTGAAACATATGTGATGAATACTAGTATGATGTGTAGAGTATGTATGATGTACATATGCACAATAAAAGATATGTTTGTGGAATAAAATTGTAAGATGCACGGTATGCAAGATGAAAAACATATAATGTAGCCCCTAAGAGTTTGATACATGTATAATGATGACTAGTATGATGTATGATGTATAAATGCCAAAATAATGTAGAATGTATGATGTAATATGTAAGATGTAAGACATATGGTGCGATATGTTTGAATTAACAAAGTGTGTAATTCCTATTGTGCACTGTGTGGGGTTCATGTGTAGTAAGTACTCAACAGTCAAGTGATAACAAAAGCACAATAGTGTGTCATTAAGAAATGAAGATGTATGTGGTGTGGGTGAATGTGCCTATGTTATGGGAGTGATGTATGATGTAGTGCCCAAATTTTACCCACACAATGTCAATAGTAAAATACCCAGATAATTTTTTTTGACTTACATTGCTCACTACACACAACACAACATGGGCTCCAAGTACAAAAAATTGACTCACAATGATAGTCACATAAGTCATCAACTCACATAGACACATGCCAACACCATATACCTGTTTATACCACACCTTTCCAAATGAAAGATTACTAGCAAAAAACCCAACCACGAGACAAAAGACTCAAGGATTGGTGAACCCATAACACATCATTTCTTTAATTACGTCTTAGTTACGATTAAAATTCTAAGAACATTATTGTGCAAGTATAGTTTTCTCCTTTCTCCATCTACAAAATCTTAAGTTCATTCCATTTTTAATTTACAGTTCGACCAATTTAGGTTGGCTTCCTTTATGCATCACGGAAATTTCCATAACTTACTGGCTTATTTGGCACAACTCAAATCACATATACAGTACTTAATTATCTTGTTCTTATGTTAATAATGTGCTTCTCAAATTTTTATTCAATGTTTAAAATTTAACCTTACTACACAAGTGAACCTAACGTGGTGTCAAGATGAAATCTTGGGATTGAGGGAGACATAGATTCGAGATAGCTTTTTCCCCAAGAACATCCATCGATCGCGGAATAGTTATTTTGCTACCATGGTTATTAAAGTTCAATAACTTATGGACTTCCATTTATATTTATATATCTTTTGTTTTCTCAAAGTTTGGTCACACCAAGGCAATTTATATTCTTCGTAACACATGAAGCTGTTTAAATTAAGTCTTGAGGACTCCCAGTGACATTATTCCTAACCTCAAATTTTTGTTTTACTCTCATATGATTTACTTTTGCATCGCACTAGGGTCTCATTATTACTATCGTTTTAAACATAAGACTTACGAAAGTACTTGTCTGACATATTAAAGAAGCACATGGTTAAGCTTAATTCCAGTTTCACTTAGGGCTTCAATCTCTATTATAGGTGTGATTAAGGTTAAAATGTATTTACCCTATAATCCTTTCGTGAAAGATCAAGGCACTAAATTTTCACAAGCCCAAGACAAGACATTTATCAACGAGGGACATGAGGGTTCACTAACGAGAATGCAAGACATAGAATAACTATATCGCGATCTTCATTTAGGTCGTTTGGATCCAACAGGAATTTCATTCACTAATGAAGTTAATATCTAGATCTAATTTTGTAAGGCTCGGAAATCCAATAAGATACAAGGGAGTAATATCTCTACCTACTCCACATATGGGAGGGTTACACCACTAATCATTCCTTCTAACAAGCACTCATAAGGTGACTTCCAAGGTGGTCTTCACCACTCAGCCTGGTGTCGGACCTGAAGAGAGGACATTCTTATCGCGATTACCAAAACTAGAAGCAAACTGCATACTCTGGATAAAGTTGGAACATGTCATTCCTAAACTATGGGTTCACAACAATGTCGCTAAACCTAATGACTATGACAATAACTCCAACTAGGGGTTTTATTTACCTAACCTAGGAGGTATCATCGAGTGTAAAGCTTAAGTTCATTCTACGGTTTTAAATTTATTATATGGTTAAAAAAAAGAATCACACATGTAGGAAAGCTATGCATGAGAATTTTATTAGGGTTGAGTGTTCCCATTAAAACTCTTTATTGTATTTGCAAGGTAACAAGATAACCCAGTAATTAATTTAATTTTTTATTGAAAACTGAGATAGTACTACAATATATATTAACTTCAATTTCAATTTACTATATATAAATCAAACCACTTTTTGCCACACACAACTAAGAATCAAATTGAACCGGTGATTAGATGTACATTTCCTAAGTTATCCCTAAAACTAGCATCTCCTACATATTAACAAATTTCAATTATAAATTTTCTGTAACAAGAGACTACATAAGGCAATTATTCATGTTACAATGACCTATAAAAATTACATTAACAATAATTAAATTACACATCACCTTTTTCGTCGTCATTCTTCCATCCTGCAAAACCCACGTGAGCATGATATCAGTGATAAATCACTGGCATGGCATCCACCCTAATCAATCATAATTATCATTTTTCAGTTTCCCATTTACATCTGACAATAATTATAATTTTCAATCGAAATAAAAAAGGTCTAGAAACATGTATTCATTACATTTCATTTTTCTTCATTTTATAAACTTAGGAGAGAGAAAGAGAAAGGAAGAGAGAGAGAAAACATCATTTTTTTCAAAAGTTCTAATACACACAACAAGTTTCATTATAGTGTTTTTAAACAGTTATTTACGTGTGTTAAAAGTTTTTAGGGTGATTTGGTAACCCTACGAGGGTCTGCAGCTTTCTACTTTTACATGTTCTCACTAGCTACAAAACATACAAAACGGGCTCAGAGGCTAAGAAACTACTTCCAAAGGTTATCTTCTAATGAACACGCACACCACGAATAACTTTCTACATGTCCCCAGATATACCAGGAGTTCATAGCAACTGACGACATTGAAAAAGAGTGAACGGTTTGTGTTTGGCAACTAATTTTTCGGGGCTACTGATCGTAGTTGACCCAATTGTAAAATGACAAAAGTTAGCTCAAGGGCCCAGAAAATTACATCTAAAAAAATGATGTTTGATGGAGGATAATGCAACAAGACATCTCCTACTAGTTCCCCTATATAAAGAGAATTCATCAGATTCGACCAAACTAAGAACTAGAGAACAATTTTTAAACGGCAACAAGTTTTCTGGAGCGACAAGAAGAAATTGGACCAGTTTGACCTTGTCAAATTACGACCGGAGGCCTACAAAATGGCTTCGCTAAACTATCCCAAAAATTTCTCTTTCCTATATTGAATGTTCCATGCAATTGTCTAGTATAAACACTAGAGGTTTTTGAAGACGGGAAGTGATTTCTCTTTCTAGGTTTCAAATGGCGGTCCAAAACAAAAGCCAACTTTCTAGTTTTAACAACTTCCTACTGTTGTAAACCAGTGTAACAGGGCTCCTATAAGAGTGTCAAAAGGATTTCATATGTTTTTTTCAGGTCAAGGTGACTCCTCTTATACCAAGGTACGTAAATGAAACTTCACATCTCGTTTCCGGAGTTACGAAGGGTACTTAGTGAGTCTCCAAAAAATGCAAAATTTAACTATTTTAAACAAGAAAAAGGTCAACTTTATCAATGGAGAGTCAAATTCATTTGGTCGATAAAACGATATTGGAGTAATCAAGAAGGGTAAGTTTTCTAAATCATCTCGAAGCGAGGGTGATAGTTCTTGGTTTAAAGTAGATGAGTTATAACGACTTTGAGAGTTGCGACACGACACTTTATTGTTTTGTAATGAGTTGAAGAGACATTTAACTATATTTAAAAATCCTAATAATTTAAAATTCTATGTAGTTGCAAAAGAGAACTAAAACACAAGAATTATGAGAGGTAAGGGAGGAAGAACCATGATTGGAGAACAAAGTTGGTCGAAGCTGCAGGCTTTGGTTCAACATCTTTCTCAGGCACTTCGCCAATCGGTTCACGAGCCTGGATCTAACCTCCACCATGTCACACCAACTTCCTAATCACTTGAATTTTTCCAACAGAGTAAGTAGTTTCTTGTGCGTTTCCAAAACCTTTTAAATAGATCCATTATGTGCATATCCTATCATGAAATTTCAGCTATCCACGTGGGCTAATCTGTGTTTATTTCTTGAAGGAACTTTGTCAAATGCTTCATGTGCTTTGTCTCTAAGTCCAGGCTTTGCATTCAGGTCTAACCAAGCATTTACAACTACGTGCAATGGCCATATCCATACGACTTGATTTAAAGCGCCCATTTTAACATAGTCTGGGATATTCTAGTAATGGCAAATATGTCCATCAAGACACTAGGTTTTTGCATTTGGAGGAACAACCACCAAGCTTCAAGGTGATTATG
Source organism: Taxus chinensis (assembly GCA_019776745.2). NCBI lineage: Eukaryota > Viridiplantae > Streptophyta > Pinopsida > Cupressales > Taxaceae > Taxus > Taxus chinensis. The sequence goes on along the minus strand of CM034156.1, from coordinate 396,494,676 downwards.
TGGTCTTTTAGACTATCATGGACATCCATAACCTACTCCTACGTTGCCATTTTGGCACAAACACTAAGGATGTTAGAATTGCATATTTTCAAACAGTTTTGTGCCTTTTCTACACATACATTTTGTGCATATGCTGCCATCATGGCATTCCCATCATGGAATTCCATGAGACAAAATTTCTTTGAGGCATTATATCAAACAGTTCCATGCCTTTTAAACATACCCATTTTTTTGCATAACCTACTTTCATTGCAGTCCCTGGAACTACATTTCTTCCCTATATTTAGTCGAGAAATTCGCATGCTTCCACATTTTTACATAAGTATCTACTAGGGCACGTGTGATTGCAACATCTGAAAAATTTCCTATGATTTTTTTTATTTTCTAGGAGCCCATGCAAGTCTGGGCGCAGCTGGGAGGACGTTGGCAACGTGACAAGCTAAACAAGTAGAAATCCTTCTCCATTTGCTTTAATGAACACCCATACTTTGTCCCCAAAGCATTTGTGACTGCAACAACATCTGAAAAACTCCCTCTCTCTAATGTGTTTGATTTTCCCACGCAGGTATGTGGCGCAGCCTAAGAGGAGGTTGAAACGGTTGTGGAGTCTAGCTTTACATGAATCATTGCATTTTCTTGAAAGTTTCCAAGGCCATTTCAACAAACTCTTTTTTTGTGTGTGCAGATCCCTGTGCCCCCAAACCAGCCGCCCAACCTCCTAACCCAATGCATTCCCAAAGCCAAAAATACCAAACCCTAATTGCATTTTTTTTTTGAACTTTTTTACCTTCCTCCACTTTGCCCTAATCCGCCCCTCACAAAGAATCATGGGTTTTCTTAGTTTTTATTATTTTATTTTATTTTTGTTTGTTTGTTTTAACTAAATAAAACACAATCAAGCCTAAAACAAAGAAAAAAGATAATAAACACAACAGTAATGATCACCATATTAATAATAATAATAACAAAAATTTAATAATAGTAATAATAATAATAACAACAACACAATTTTATTAACCGTATTACTAATGATCACCCAACAACGAGGATTAAGGAAAATAATAATAATAATACGCACAAATTGATTCTTCAATATAATACTTATGATGTAGACGTTCCCCTTTAGGATGGACATGCCCTAACAACAACGAGACACCCATAAAACCACCTAAAGAATTCGAGAATGAGATTTTCCTTAACAGGGTAGTCGAACAGGGTGAAATCCAACAAGAGATCAACATGAGCACAACAACATTACCCGCTTAGCAACACGATCATTGAATGAGAAAATGAACAAAGGTGAATGAGGCATTACATATGATACTGAAAATATGAGAGATGTGATAATGATAATATGTGTGAGGAATGTGGTGGATGTTATGCCCCCCAAGTGTGTGATGGTGCATATATTGTACGATAAATGATATAGGAAAACCAATAGAGAAGTGATGTATGAAGGTGGTGAGGTATCATAGATTTTGTAAGATTTATTGGGTAATGGGATAAATGATGAGAGATTTTATGGTATGTGTGATGAGTAATAGATAATCATAAATGTATGCATGTATGAGTGATTATGTAATAGATAGATATGTTAATGTAAGACAAAATGAGGTTCTATATTGTAGCAAACCCCTCAATAGTCATATAAGAACCATAAGGATATAAATGTGTGATTATGAAGGAAGGGTGATAAGATTCACCTATGAAAGACCAAGTTTGTGTGAAGTGTTGGAAACATGGTGGGTGAGAGTAATAGTAAGACCATGCGGTGGTGGAATTTGCAATGTGTCCTAACCAGTAGTAGAAGGTGTGGTTTCTTCGATAATAACGAATGGCTACTGAAGTGATGTACGATGAGGAGGTATTTTAAATAGTGGTAGATTTTTTGGTGTTGATGATGTTGTTGAAAGATTGATAGGAGGCCAAGTTACACTGATTTTTAATGGAGGTTTCTTAGATTGACTTGTTAATTTCGTAGATGCCTTGAGAGGAGGGGGAGTGAGACTAATTTTAAGAGGTGAGTATATTTCATAAGTGGGGCTTGAGTGACAAAAGATGAAACATTAGAAGTGATTAATGGATTCTCAGTGGACATGGTGGAATTATATTTAGGAACTCATTTAGGTAGAGTATTTGTAGACATGTATGCAAGAGAATGTTGTGCAATGAATGAGATAAAGACCTGATGCTCAATATGTTTGATTTTACATTGTAAATCATATCAATCATTTTCATTATGACCATTTATTCTATGATAGTGGTAATATGGATGACCTTGATACTTTTCTAGTCGATAAGAAGGATAACAATGAGTAGGCAGTAAAGTGATCAATTTCTGATTAAGGACCTCGATAAGAAGGTTATGTTTATTAGTATTGTGATCAATAATGAGAGACTTTCGGAATGGTATAACTCGAGGGTCGCTAATATGAGCACATGTAGAAGACATATAATGAGAATGAGATGGAGAAGAAGAAAAACCATGAGCATGAGAAACATCCTTAAGATGTTTCATTTCAGATTTGAGGGATGTAATCTTGGACTCCATAGCCTTAAAATTTTATGGAAACAAAGAATGTAAAGAGTTAATTGACTCCAATATGGGTTGATTAGATGGAGGATAACTAGGGTCGTCAAATAGAGGAGTGAATATATGACTCATTTTCTGTATATGTGTATTGTCTTCAAGATACAAGGTTTCTAGGGATTTTTGTAAAACATCATGGCAATTGGGATATCTCTTAATAAAAAAATAAAATGAAACTTAACCCATGATAGACGGAAAATGAGGATCATAAGTATGAAGATCAAGTTTAGGTTCACCAAAATTATTAACTAAAATGTGGGAATATGTTTAGTTAATCTAGCTAAGAACAACAATAAATAACAATAAATAAATGTAATGAATAATTATAAAAAATTACCCAATAAAATAAATTGATGAAAATGTGACACCCTAATTGACAAGTAGGGTTGAAAGGAGCTTAAATAGTTAGCAGGTTGATCTAGAATGTGTCATAAAATAAAATGAATATTATGGAAGCATGAAAAAACATGCAAAGGTATCGAAAAGGATAGATCTGAGATATTTTCTTAGACTGGGGCTTCTGCTTTCTGAGTGCCTTGGTCTATGCATGAGTTCCAAAAACCAAATTTGTGGGGTTTCTAGATGATTTGAATCTTTGACTACCTATTGCACTAACTTCACTGCACTGTGTTCTATGTTGCTGGTAATCAATGATGAAGAAGAGGCCTATAAAACCATAAGACAAACATCAAACCCTAAAAAAATGCATATGAAGGGGTCTGACTAACCTCATCTTCCACAATGGTGGACTTACAAACTGAGCACTACACTACATCTCATACCCAATGTAGTTCTATGTGTAAGTGTTTACAATCATGCCCTAGGTGCTCTTATGTAAGTCACACTTTGTTAAAGTAGCAAGACATAACTATGTGTAGAAAATGTAACAGAACGGTGGATGGAATAGAATAAACTTCCTTCCTATGTTTGTGTGATGCAGATGAACCATCCTTGTGCCTTGTGATGGAGCTAGATGGATGTAAATGATCTCTAGATGCCTTAGATAGATAAAAATCTAGGTGGATGATAGTAGTAACTAGTTCTCAATCCCTCATTATAGTTTCTGTTAGTGCAAATTCACAGTGCCCCCAAAATGACCTACGGATCAAATTTTCTAAGGAAATGTCATTTCATGTGAATGCACAACATTGAGCTTTCCCAAAGTGTGGAACCTTTGAAAATGGGGAAATCTCTCCAGAGAAGGTTGTTTCCTTTTCCTAAACTACCTACCACAAGCTATTCAAGTGTAGAAAAGCTAATCTAATCCTAATCTAACTATGCCAAGGAGACACAGAGAGAGAGAAAAGAGGGAAAAATAGATCCTACACTAAAATGGTGATAGACCAGAGAAGGAAAATGTTGAACATCTATCAAAACTGTCATGGAACAAGAAGAGGTGGGCAATGGGAAGGATGGACAAGTGGATCATAAAACCAAGGATGGATTTCACATGAAAAATGTTCCAAAACTCCATGAACACAACTCCAAAACCTGCAATGAAGATAGGAAAGAAGAAAACAAGCAAAAACAAGAAAGGATGGACAAAAGCATCACAAAACACATTTTTATTGCTACAAAAGTTTACACAAAACATCATTGCATGGGTAAGAGGAAAGAAACACCATTACAGAGCTAAGCAATAGGTTCAAACTCCATTTTCAACCCTGGGGAAGAAAAGAAGGGAGAGGCAGAGAAAAATGATGAACAACTTGTTACAAATGAGCCAAAATTGGCTTTTTTCATGAAGCAGAATGGAAGAAAGGAGAAAACATGAGAAAATATGATTTTTGGACTTCAACCACCAACAAGATTCATTAAAAAAGGACAATAAATTACCCATACCTCATTAAATATGGTAGATGAAAATCTGATTTGTTTCTTTTCAAGTGCCAAGGACGTTTTTCAAAATTTATCCCAATAATATTCACCAAAATCCAAAATTTAGGGGTCCAATGTGTAGATAATTTCACCATTTTTCCAATGACCTAAAGAATGCAAAAATCTGAGCTCTGGATCAAAAGATATGGCCCTATGAAGATTTAGGGAAAAAATGGTGAAAACAGAGTCAAAATTCGGTCGGTGGGGTCAAACTTTAAAATTTTCCTTTTTGAAATTTTTTCCCAAAAACCTTCACACCTCCATTGCTCTAGGACATGTGTCAGCCTCTAATTCACTGCATGTCTTAGATAACATTTTTCTCCTTCGCGCTTGCAAGGGAAAATTTTCCTAAGCCCTTCTGCCAGCGAAAACTCCACTGATGAGGTGCACATGTGGCGAGTTCTTATTGGCTGCAAAAATGTGGCTCATTTCTTGCCTTTCATGTTTTTGCAATTTTGTCAAAAATTCTAAAATCCTTCCACTACCCCGATCTCTTCCAATGAATGGACACGTGGCACCTTCCTGTTGGTTGGCGGGGATGCGGTCCTATTTTTGTCTTTGAGAAATTTTGGAAAAAAAGCCAAAACTTAAAAATATCTCTGATGCCCATCACTCCACCTTGACACGTGGCACATTGTGATTGAGTGTGGGCCTCAAAAATTCTTTTTCCCTCCACGGGCTTTTGGGTCATTTTGTCCCTTTGAGTTTTTTTCCCAAAAAAGGCTAAGTGGCAAATATTTTCCCGCCACCCGCCAATGTGCTTCTTTCCTTCCCCTCCGCGGGCTTGTGGGAAAAATTTCATCTTTTTGCACTTTTGACCAAAGTGCCAAAATACTTAAACCTTTCACTGACGTTCGCCACTCCGCCTTGACATGTGGCACCTTCTCCTTGGCCACGGGCCTATCTAGGGAAGTTTTCCTCAAAAAACTCTGTCAGGCTATATCTTGGAATTTACAAGGAGTTAGGAGAAAAATTTTACCTTTCTAGAAAGGTGAGAAAATTATCTATTTGATGGAGCCATTTTGAGAAAATTTTGAGTCCCTGAAGCATGCCAAAAATTCATTTAATTGCCAGTACGGGAAAAGGAGGAGGAGTTAGAAAAAAAGAAGCATGGGCTTATTTTGGATAACACTTTTGGCGACTCAGATGGGTCATCTACCTGCTAGATGAATGATCAGTGGCCTTTGAAGCATCCATTTGGCATAGAGTCAAGCCTGATGAACTGATTCTGATCTGAACTATGAAAATCTGACCTCTGAGCTACTTGGAAACCCACTAAAACTAAAAATGATCTTCACCAAAATGCCACTGAAATGGATTGTGCAAGATTAACCAAAACATCACCAAATAACTATGTACAAAACTGAAAATCATACATGCTCCAAATGGAACATGTAGAGTGTGCACAAGCACTTCTTCTACTGAAAGCAAACATACCTACTCTACTCTAACTGGAAACAAAGGTGGGCTAAAAAAACCCTACAACTGGTTGTGTAAAATAGCTTCCTTTATTGCAAATTGGCATCCATGAAAATGATTTGGAGCTGAGTATGGTTGCTTGGATGAGTGGAAAATCAACAAGAAGCTAGTCTTCTACCCAAATTAGTAATGTGTCAACTGAAATAAAATTGAATACCTCTTTTAGTTTCTCTGCATTTGGATTGAAGAGGTATGGCAGCTGATCCTTGGTACTTTATAGCTCATACTCATGCTTAGAAGCAAACATGATTGGTTGTGACTTCTCCTTTCACTCTAATGAATCCAAATACCTTATTAGGAAAGGTCTGATCCATTTGATATGCCCATAGCTTTGATTTTCAACTCCAAAAATGGAGTCTTCTTGTAGACCTTCTTGAATGGATGGTGTGGAAGAAATGATGGAACTCTTCTGCCATTTTCCTTCCTCTAATGAAGAACATGGAAGATTTAAATCTTCCAATCTTGATTCCAAAGAGCTGCTATAAGATGTAGGCTATTGCAAATGAAAGTTCTCCTCCATGAAAATAGGCTCAAGTGTTTGGAATGTGGATGATGAAGGAGAAAATGGTGTGATTTTAACCGGTTCCTCTTCATCAAAATAGTCCTCCAAATCTGACAAATAAACTGCCTCATTGTTATCCTACTACAAATTTCCAACCTCTCCCATGGTGTTCTCTTAATCTGCAACTTGATCACCATGGTTTCTTTCATCCTCCAACATTGATTTTGAGATATCAAACTCTTCTTCAGCACTAGAACTCGAGAGAGATGAAGTAGAAAGAAGAACTGAAGGTTCTTCTATAGCATGCTTTGTGCTCAAAGCTTTTGGATCTGCACTTTTCTCCCCCATGGCTGGAATTTGCTCCTCTTCTTTTGGATTTGGAGCAGCTTCTCCTTCCTCTTCTGCTTGAAGGAAATCTTGCTCTTCATTGAACTCTTTCTCTAGCATGAAGTTTGTCAAGTCAAAATCTTCAATCTGCTGCTCTAGAGGACAAGTTGAGGTTGCATGATCTCTTTTAGAGCTTTCCTCTTCCATGGCTGATTGTGAAAATTGAATTGGATCAACATATTATTCAAGTAGAGTTCCAACATGGACACTACATTATGAGAAAATTTATTTTTGATCTACCTCTTCTTTTTTCTCTTCTTCTGTTGCAACAAAATCAGTCCTAACCACCACTTGTTCTTCAACCTTTACCTTCTCTGTAGGCTTCACTAGCAAAGGAATTTTCTCAATACCATCTATAAGAGCCAAAATTATTAAGATCTTAATCATTACTTATTTTCTTGGTTCTTCCTCTTGCTGTCCTTCATGACTGATTTGTGCAATTTCTTCTTCCCAACATGTATTTGGGAATGCAAGAGGAGGGGTGGGTTGTGACTCAACCATTTTTTCATTTGTTTGTGGTGGTGGAAGAGATGAAACTTCTTGTTTCCTTGAAGTGGAAGGTATTTATTTTTTCTCTTGTGGAGAGAATTTGGATTTGGAAGGGAAAAGGATAGAAGAATTGAGATGAGGTGGAAGACTAGGAGATGGAGAAATGGGATTAAAATTTGGGGCAGCATATGGGAAACTTGAAGCTTAACACTGCTGAAATGATATAGATTGAGAAAGAGGAAAAGAATGAGTATGAGATGGTGTGCTTACCCATTGACAAGGTTGTTGAATACTCCTCTCATACACCTTTATTCCCTCAATCCACTTTGCAAGTAATGGTAGTGTTGCAATCATGAAGTCAAGCTTCTCTTGAGGACTGTAATGCCTTGGAAAAGGTCCCACCAATGGACAAGGTGCTCCAAAACCAATTCCAAATGCTTTCATTTGTGCTTGATCCCTGGATTGCACCATGCCAATCTCCATTTTTTGGATTTTCTCTAAAAAAATCAACATCTTGCATTTGATTGTCTTCATTGTATGCATACCCCTGCTTTTAGAAAAAACCATAGCCAAACTAATTTTGGCACTGCTACTCATATGGGTATGCATGTTGATCTTGAATCTGATCAAAATGCTAATTTGAAGGAGTTGTAAAGCATGCTAGAGGTGGATTTGGATGGCACTAATGTTGTAAATGTGAATTCCATGATGGATATGAATTCATGATTACACAACTTCATGGGATGAAAGAAGATGGAAGAGATAGAAGGAATAATTGATGAAAAATGAATGAAAATGAATGAAAAGGAAGGTCTGCAACTTCAAAGATGGGTTTTTCACCAGATGGAGTCATTAGATGTGCTTTTGAATATGCCTCCAAAGGCTGAATCCTTACCAGGAACACACCAACCTATCAAAAATAAAGTGGAAGACCTCTAAGGTCCCACCAGGTGTGCCAAAACTGTTAGAGAAAATTCACAGCACCCCCAAAATCACCTATGGATCAAATTTTCTAAGGCAATGTCATTTAGTGTGAATGCAAAAAAATTGAGCTTTCCCAAAGTTTGGGACCTTTGCAAATGGGGAAAGCTCTCCAGAGAAGTATGGTTCTTCTTCCTAAACTACCTGCCACAAGCTATTCTAATGCGGGCAAGCTAATATAATCCTAATCTAACTATGCCAAGGAGACAAAGAGAGAGAGAAAAGAGGGGAAAAAATAGCCTACACTAAAACAGTGATACACCAAAAAAGGAAAATGTTGAACATTTATCAAAACTGCCATGGAATAAGAAGAGGTGAGTAATGGAAAGGATGGACAAGTGCATCACAAAACCAAGGATGGATTTCACATGAAAAATGTTCCAAAACTCCATGAACATAGCTCCAAAACCTGCAATGAACATTCAAACATGCAAAAATACCTGCAATGAAGAGAGGCAAGAAGAAAACAAGCAAAAATGAGCAAGGATGGACAAATGCATCACAGAACATGTTTTTATTGCTCTAGAAGTTTGCACAAAACATCATTTCATGGGTAAGAGGAAAAAAATGCCATTACAGAGCAAGGGAAGAGGTTCAAACTCTATTTTCAACCCTAGGGAAGAAAAGAAGGGAGTGGCAGACAAGAATGATGAACAACTTGTTACAATGATCAAAAACTTCCTTTTTTCATGAAGCAAAGTGGAAGAAAGGAGAAAATATGGGAAAATTTGATTTTGGACTTCAACCACCAACAAGATTCATTAAAATAGCAAGGACACCTCTAAAAATCCAATTCCTAATGCATTCAAGCCTGCAGGACTAGAAATTTCCCATACCTCGTTAAATCTGGTAGATGAAAATCTAATTTTTTGTCTTTTCTAGTGCCATGGACTTTTTCAAAATTTCTCCCCTTGACCAAAATCCAAAATTGATGGGTCCAACGTGTAGAGAATTTCACCAGATTTCCAATGACATAAATAATTTGAAAATCTAAGCTCTGGATCAAAAGATATGGCCCTCTGAAGATTTAGGGCAAAAATGGTGAAAACAAAGTCAAAATTTGGTTTGCGGGGTCAAACTTTAAAATTTTCCCTTTTGAAAAAATTTCCCAAAAATCTCCACACCTCCACTACTTTGGGACACGTGTGAGCCTCTGATTTACTCTGTGTCTTAGATATCATTTTGCTCCTTCACGCTCGCAAGGGAAATTTTTCCTAAGCCCTTCACCGACAAAAACTCTGCCAATGAGGTGGACACGTGGCAAGTTCCAATTGGCTGTGGAAAAGTGGCTCATTTCTTTCCATTTGCATTTTTACAATTTTTGCAAAAATTCTAAAATTCTCCACCACCTCGATCTCCACCGATGAGTGGACACGTGGCACCTTCCTGTTGGTCGGCGGGGATGCGGTCCTATTTTTGCCTTTGAGAAATTTTGGACAAAAATCCAAAACTTAAAAATATCTTCGATGCTCGCCACTCTGCCTTGACACGTGGCACATTGTGATTGAATTTGGGCCTCAACAATTATTTTTCCCTCCACGCGCTTTCAGGCCATTTTGTCCCTTTGAGTTTTTTTCCCAAAAAAGGCTAAGTGCCAAATATTTTCCCGTCGCCCACCAATGTGCTTCTTTCCTTCCACTCTGCGGGCTTGTAGGTGAAATTCCATCTTTTTGCACTTTTGACCAAAGCGCTAAAAAACTTAAACCTTTCACTCAAGTCCACCACTCCGCCTTGACACGTGGTGCCTTCTCATTGGCCGCGGGCCTGTCTAGGGAAATTTTCCTCAAAAAAATCCATCGGGCTATATCTTAGAATTTACAAGGAGTTAGGAGGAAAATTTTACCGTTTTGGAAAGGTGAGAAAATTATCTATTTGATGGAGCCATTTCGAGAAAATTTTGAGTCCTTGAAGCATGCCAAAAATTCATTTAAGTTCCAGTAAGGGAAAAGGAGGAGAAGTTAGCTAAAAATAAGGATGGGCTTATTTTTTATAATAGTTTCATAACTTTATATTTATATGTTTCTCTTGTTCTAATTTTTTAATTATCCCCAAAAAGATTGATAACAAGAAAGATAAAATGTTCAAATGGCTAGAAAATTACCAAAACACAGAAGGAAAGAGGGAAAAGGATTAAGGTGCCCCGACTAGAACCAGAGCACCCGTTGGCACCATAGTGCTAGCCCAGGTGCCCTAATCAAGGATAAAATGATGGGAATCAATGAAGATAGACTAGGAAAATATGTGTTGATGGTCAGCAATGACGATAGAAAGCAAAGTAAAATGGCCAAAAGAGGGGGGTTAATTAGTAATTTCTTCTCTCAAAAACCATATGAATAATAGTATACGATTCGAACTAAATAATGTTTAAAGTGCATGAATTTATGTCTAGACATACATCTACCACCTTCTTATATACCTACTGGAACCACATTAAGAGTCCTTAGGTTTCACTTGTATATATCATTTTCCCCTCCCCAAGTGGTCTACTTGGATATCCCCATATCTATCTTAAAGTTAAGAATTTAGGATGCTCATATCAAAACCCATCTTATCCACAAAGATAATACTCTCTCCAAGGTCATTTTTTCACATAATATCAAAAGAATAGACTGATCCCTTGAAGGAAAACTATCATGCATATCTTATCCTACCATATAAAAATCAATAATAAAAATCCAAAGAAAAAATCCTAATTTTAGACCACTCCCTCGAAGGATGGGTACTTTCCTATATCTTGGAAATTAAGGATTCCTACATTGATCATCCTTCTAAACTATCAAAAAACAAAATTAAAAAAATCAAAAGATAGCACCCTCGAAAAGCTTCCCACATCAATCAAATTTCCCATCTATAAAAACATACCACATTGATCATTTTTTACCATATTTTTCATATCTAGGGTAGATACCTAGGACTACCACCTAAGTAGAACCTATTTCCCTCATATAGGCTCCATATTAATCCCTTTGACATGTCTATATTGGGTCTATAAGCACACCTTCCACTTTTCTCTCATGATCTTAAATGTTACTAACTATTGTTAGTTATGTGTTAACACCTATCAAAGGTCTCAAGTGCATTTGTTTTTGTTGTTCCCTCTCGTGCTTTACCCTTCATCCAATTTAAAATCATATTTTACATGTGCATTCCTCCCTATGGAAGAGTGCACTTTTTCATATTTATGTCCACATATCAAGGTTTTTCCCTCTCTAATTCAACTATCTTAACTTTTACATCTCTATCATATCCATCATATCACACCTAATCTAATTCCAATCGCATTCCATCTACATCTGTCACATCATTTAATATAAATCCACCATATGTCTCTATATATCCAAATTCATAAAACACCATCATGACTAACATCTAATATCATAACATCAATATCCAACAAACTTATGACCACATCATCAATATCTATATCATACTCTATATCTAATCATATCATCACATAACTTATTGTCTAACATCTACATCTAATCAAGCATATACATTTCCCATCTAAACTTATTGCATCTATTCTAATCTAGTTGATATCATCTCATATCTATCATCTACCACATCACTTCCTAATCAACATATATCATATTATCACATCAAATCAAATTATCCATACATCACATCTCATATTGAATCATTCAACTTCTAAAATATAATCAAAATATCACATCATCATACATCTAATCAACTCATCACAACACATGGGAATCACAAAAAATTAATCATATATATATCATCAAAATGTATATACATCCATGATAGGCCTTTGTTGGGCTTTATCTCAAAATTTATACATAAAAATCAATGTCAAAATCTATATAAAATGGTCAGTCGCTAAGTGGTAAATTGCATATCAGATGCTCTAAGCTCCAAACCCTATCCTCCTAGACTAGGGACCTATTCTCCTTCTATATTTCCATCTCCTTCATTATCTATATCATGATCTCGCCTCATATGTGTCACACTATCCATGCTCTCAAATGCCATTAGTCACGCTGATCACCCTAGTATCCTCTCCCCACCTAAGTATTCCACATAATTTGGCACATCAAGTATTATAGCCTTAATATTGCCTTGTAATGCTCTAGTGACACTATAATAGGAAGAGAAATCTCACTAGCTCCCTATAATTTTCCCTATTTCTCACTCCTTGTTGCCTCAGACATGGAACCAAGATATCCACACTTGGCCCTGTAGGCATGTCTCTTACTGCAGTATCTATCCTGCATCTGTATATAAAGGTCTCTCTCCTATTTCATCCCATTTAACTTATTTCTCATGGTATCCCTCTCCTATTTCATATATTTTATCTCTACTTGTAATATAGCTATCTCATCCATGCCCCCATTTCTACCCTCTCCACCCTCCAAAAATAGTCACCTCTCCTCTAACTTGTGTTGCCTTTTTATGGGCCTTGGTCGCCCACTGCTATGTCTACCACTTCAAATACCCTTCATCTTCTCCAAAATCATCATCATTAGTGTCCCATAGCTCCCCCACCTTCACCAATGTGTTTTTCATCATAGGGATAGGAAATTCACTCTCCATCTCATCCCAACTATACCTAATGGGTGCTCTAGCCACCACTTACACTACTCCAAATTGTCTCATGACTCATGTGAACTAGATGACCTCTATCATCTCGGGCCTCCGCTTCTACACCCATCTTACCATCCTCATCACTTATAATTTTACATATGTCCCTATCCATGTAGGAAATCCTCTTTATGGCCTCCATATTACACATCTTTCATCACATTTTTCCATCTGCTCCATGAACATATTTATGCTCCTCTTGAGACCCTCATTTCTCATCTTAAATCCCACCATTGTGGTCATATTTTCCATCTCCGACTACCCAAGAAACATATTTTTTCTTACACATGTTTGCAAGATAAAACATAATCTAAATTTGACCTACCTGGTTTCCCATCCATTTGTCAAACCATTATTTTGACCATCCTCACATTTATTTGTGCATACTTTTGATGCCTTCCTTTGACCCATGGGTCCCACGACTTGCACATCCATATGAGTTGATTCTCATTGGATTCCCTCCATATCCTAGTGATATTTCCCAACTCATAAGATCTATAGGCCATTAACGTTTCCTCTATCATAGGATGTGTTATGTCTCTACCAATGTGTTTCCAAGGTCACCACCATATTTTTGTTTTATTCTTGTTTTTATCCTATCAATGGTCATCCCCATTCACTTCAGGCATCTTCATATCTCCTTCTTCATCCATTTCATTCTTTCCCTACTTTCTCCATTCATATTTTTCAAACTCATAATCAATTCCCCTTTGTGTCATCGATCGCTAGTTTTAGGGCAATCACCTCAGTCACCATTTATTATCACTTCTAGTTTTTTCTCGATGCTCTCTTAACACAAACCTCTTGACAAAAAGGTGTAAATTTAGATACCAATTTCTGGTACCCTTGTCCCCCATCCTACGTTCACTCCTCTTCATCATCAATTTACACATTCATATTTCCCCTCCCATTTTTAAATTTTTATTTTCACTCCTAAATTCATATTTCCCTCTTAATTACATATATTTTCTCCAATTCTCATTTTTCCCTACCCTAATCCCATTTTAATCCTATCATTATTTATCCCCCCTTATTCCATCCCTAAATCCATTTAATTACCCATCAATCCCTCTTATGATCCTACCCATAAATATCCCTATTTATGAACCCTAGGATTCCCACCACTATTTTAATATCCCCTTATCCTCCCATAACAAATTATTCCCCTCCATGTATCATTAAGTCATCCAAAATGGAAAACCCCTAAATTTATCTCATTTAAGACCTCCATTTTCAAGATTCTCATCACCTCCACCATCTAAGTGGACTGTCTACCACAATCATCGATGACCCAAGAAGGTCTTCATCAACTCTATTAATATGCCTCCACCCCTCCTCTCAAAGGGCTGAAAAGTTTCTTTATTTTGATCTATCTCATGAGCTTGGTCTACTCTTTCTTCCTTTTTTATCATTCATCACCCTTTTGGAGCTTTCTTAAATCCTTGACATGAAATCCATGGAGAATCAAAGATTTGAATCTTGCTTAACATCATTCCATTATTTCTTCATCTATTTCCTGCATGTCTACAATTTGTCTCAGAGCTCATTCATTCCATCATCCTTTTCTGATCCTCTTCATAACCCTTTTCCCATCCAATCAGCTCATCAAAATCCCCAATTCCTGACTTGGTCACCATCGACATAGTATGGTAATTGTCGAACCTATCAGTATCCTTATCATATTTTCCTTTTGTTTTATCCTCTTTATTTCTCACCATCCTAGAGAAACTATCATATATATGTTAATATTTTCTTCTTCTCAGCTCTGCAATGGTCATTGTCGATCATATGAGTGAGTCTTAGGTCATTTTCAACCCAAGCACGTTTGGTTTTCTTTATCAACAGTTACATTATCATATCTTTGTTTTAGCATCTCTAATATATTATGGATCTTTGTTATCTCAAACCTTTCATCATTATCATTATATAAAAGTGGGATGACATTGATCCTAGGAAGTTATCACTTCTCGGGATTGAACTTGTCAGGCAACCCACCATCTTATCTACTAATAATATTTGTGTTTAGCTTCTCTTTTTCATGCAGTTTATTAATCTCACCATGGAGAGGAAATTTTACACACATGTATTTATCATCATCATCATCCCCATCAGGATGTATCCTTAAACCCTCCCATTGTTTATGATTTTATTGATTTCTTGTGTCTTCTTCATTAACCTAAAGCAGGAGTAGTAAATCTCATCAAACAAAATATTTTAGTCTTCAAATTTTACATGCAGCTAAAAGATCTTAAATGGTATTGAAAAATTTTACCATTTAGTCTTTAAAGTGAAAATTTGGTGAATTCTGTCAGAAAACCTTAGTTTGCAGGGTTACTAGGAATATGCTAGGGTTACAAAAAAAAGGTGAAAATGATGAAGTGGAAGCTGTTGTATGGTTAGAACATGTTATCATGGTGTTTTTAAACATGTCTAAAATGATTTTGAGATTTGCATCAATGTTTTATGCATTTTGGTGCATTTGAGCAAAGTTTGGCTTATTGAGAAAAATGATGGTTCTGGAATAAAGATGATTGTTCAAGTGAAATTATGGTCTATAATTAATTATTTGGTGTTGTAATAGGTGTGTATATAGTGATCTACATCATTTGGTATCATAGTAGAGGAAATCAAAAAAATTGAAGTTATCAATTTGAAGGTAAAAGTTGATTTTTGCTAATAAGGATTTTATATATGTCTATTGGTAAATGTGGTGAACTGATATGATTTGTTTGAAGTTGTTGATATGATAAATTTACTTCTTATGATTTGTAAGTGTGTGAAGTGACATGTTTCTACTTTAAAAAGCAAGTAAAAGTGAGAAAAAATGAAGAAAGTGGAGAAGATATAGAAAAGAGAAAGAGAAGTCAAAAGATTATGTGAATAAGAGAACCTACATGAGGCTTGAGAACAAGGTGAAACATACTTGTTGAGTGAAAATGGAATGATATAGAGTGAGATTGGTGAATAATTTTCTTTATTTCATAAGTGATGAGAGGAAATATAAAGAGATGAGAGCAAAAACTAAAAATGAAGAGAAAAAGATAGAGCAAGAAGAAAAGAGAAGATTGTGGATGGAACAAGAAATAAGAGAGTTGAGAAAATATATGGAACAATTAGAAATTATGGCTATGACATTAGAGGTAATACAAAGACCAGGCATGTAAATAGTGATCATAAAAGTGGTTAAGTGGAGTCTAAGGCCAGTCATGGAGAGAAGAAGGAAAATGTAGCTAAGAAAGAGGATAAGAGAAGAAGAAAGAAAGATAAAGATGAAGAAATAGAATGAAAGAAAGAAAAAGAGGGAAAGTAAGAGAAATAGTAAAAGAGGAATACATTTGTGAAGAGGAACTTGAAGAACATTATGAAAAATAAGATTTTTAGTGTGTATATATAAATCAAGAGTAGTTACAAGCTACGTTACTAGAAATTGAAAGTGCTTTTAATGGTGAACAAGTGAAGGATAATGAATATAAATTTGTAGTGATGGATGGAGAAACTAAAAGTGAAGAAGAAGTAGGTGAATAGACTCAAAAGTATCATTATTTTTCAACAAAGTTCTTCTACTCATGTGTTGCATGTACTTTTGATGAAGAAGTGAAAAAATATTGAAGATACAACTCATATAATAGCTCAAATGAAGAGAAAAAGACATGAGGACCTTATTATTTGGATCAAGAAATGAAGAAGATGATAAAGGAATATGAAAAATATCAAAGGAAGCATGAAGCTGAAGAAGATAAAGATAATGCAGTCGTAAAGAGAAGAATCTTACAAGTGGAGCACAATTGGAAGATAAGAAAGAAAAATGCCTTTTGTATATAGATTAATTCTCTCCACATCGGAAGTATGATGAAGGAGTATTTTGTACATAGCCAATATTTGGATTGATTATGTTATTAGAGTGTATTCGGAGTTTTATGACGTGTTTTAGTCCACTTGGACTCAAGAAGTTGTAATAATAGATCATAATGGAGCTTCCCTCCAAGATGGCTCATTTAAATATTTTAATTGTCTCTATGTTGTGTTAGTGTGTTAGTTGTCCTAGGATTTAGGATGTATTCTTTAAAATGTTAGTATAGAATTTACATGGATGTAATAAGGTGATCATATGCTGAAATAACTTACCTAGCATTAATGTTGTCTATTTTTGCACCCTTACAAAAATTGAAAAAAATGAAGAGCTACGGGCTGGGGAATGAAGACTACGGAAGAGTAAATGCAGGCCAAGAAATTCAGATAAAGCCACAAGGTGAAAGAACCAATTTTGTGGATATTTTGAGTGCCAGAAAGTGAATATCTAAACTTGAAAAGCCAGAGAGGATTAAATCCATGGAGTGAAGCAAATGTAAAAGCTGCAGGATAAAGGAAAGGAAGTCCACAAAAATAAATATGAAGTCACGCCACATCAAATTATGTAGAGTAAAGTGGAGAAATAAGCACAACCACAAACAAGAGACAAATCTATGGAAGCTAAAATTACGTGGAACTAAGGAAGAAAATCCACGAATCAAAGGAAAATAAAAAATTTCATGGATTACTAAAATTAACTTGAATATCAATATGATGATTTTATCTTTGCAAATATGATATTATTTAAGAAAATATGAACATTCTCCATACAGTAACATCAAACTTGAATTTAGGAGGGCGAAGTAAAGGAAAACTATAATTTAATGTAGTATGGGTGTCGCTCCTTCTTTAGCAAGGTAATTGGCATGGGGAGGCAACATTTATAGAGATAATCACATCCTTTCAGAAAATTAAATGAATTTGGTTGTCTTGTGGAAGGGAAATTCAAATTTCCCCCTCTTTTCTCCTTCTCTACTTCTTCTGATTTTCTATATATTGTAAAGTGATGCCTTGTTTTGACGTTGGATACGTTAGGAATACAAGGGCATCATTTCATGCTACACAAGTGTTCTAAGAGTTGCATGACTTAGGCTATGCTTCTATAAATGTTTTTGAATCTTTCTCATGTATCGTGATGATTTGTGCATGATCTCTAAGAAATAAAATCTTTGGTTTTATGGCTCATTTAGGCCTTGGCTATTATTTTATTGCATTCTCTTACCTCTCATTCATTCGCATGAGTGTTGTCTTTTTTATTTCAGAGGTATTTGTATATTGTGCATCTTGAAAGTAGAACTTTGAACGTAATTTTGATCTATGGTTTTTATTTTGGACCTCTTCATCATTCTTCTCTCCCATTTTCACTTTTTCTTTAGTATTCATCCCCTTATTTTTGGTGTTATCACCTTCTCTAGTTTAGGTTTATGTTTTATGCATCTCTTTCTCACCCTAGTCCCTTTGAAAGTTAGAGTAGAGATAGATAGTTACATCTTAGTTCCTAGGAGTAGTTTATCATTAGGACTAAGTAGAGGAAGATGGCCTTCTCCGAAGGTTTGTCTCATTTTGATTCCCACAACCTTGAGACATTCCCATATTATTTCAAATCTCGATTTTTCTATAATTTTGGCATGGGTGAATATTTCAGTTCCAATAGTTTTTACGTGCCCGATGTGACATTTAAAATTAATATTTCTAGTTTTATAAATTTTATATGTGTATCTTGGTGAAGCTCTAGCCTTTGGAGGATTTGCAGTAATAGATATGGTAACTCCATTCAATATATCAACTGGTTTTAATAGTACTAGTAATCAAGTGTCCCTAATTCATGAGTAGGATCCATAAAAAGTTGAGAACAAGAGAAGGAGTATTTGAGTAATTACACTTTTCCCCAGGCAGATGCAGAAGAGGAAGACAAATTCAAAGATCCCCATCTCCTCCAAATTTATTTTTTTCAACACCTCCTCTTGGCAGGCCCTTTTTGCAGTCAACAAGAGTTCTCAAACCTATCAGAATGGATCATCAATGATAAAATCCATTTGTAAATTTCACAGGCAGTAATCCACTCGGCTTAAATGCTAAAATCCCTATTCTAGTAGATACCTTAAAGAATATTCCATACTTTACTGGAGAAAATCACACTAATTAAGTTGATCAAATTAAAGATATTGCAAATGTCTATGTTATTCATGAAATTGCTAAGATGGATTTCACAGTAAAACATTTGTCTTCATCACTTAAAGGAAAATCTTTACAATGATTCAGAAGACTAGGGGAGGGAATAATTCAAAACTGGGATTAATTGTGCACAACCCTTTGTGACCAGTTTGGAGAAAGAGTAGACAACTTATCCCTTTTAAAACAATTAACTGCAATCAAAATATATTCTAATGATAAAATGGTGCATTTCAACTTCATATTCTAGAGAATTTGGGACATAATTCCATCTCTTGTGAGACCTGCAGCAGAACGTTCCTTTTTTTATTTTTTAAAAGCTCTTAACTTTGATATATATGTTATGATACAATGTATGGGAGGAAAAAATCTACTAGCTACCTATGTAATTACAATCAGATCTGAAAATAGTCTAATAAAAGCTAGTAAATTAGCTCCTAGACCACCCATGTCACTGTATCCTGAACTACCTAAAGATTCTCAACCTTCTATTACTCTTATCCCTAATCTGAATCTATAATCTATTGCTTCCACCTCACAAAATCATGCCCAGAAAAAGGACAATGAAGAAATGAAGGCTCTGATTAGAAAATTGACAAAAAAAGTTATATCCCTACAGAAATAACAAGCCCAATCCTATTATCATAATCAAGAGAAATCTTCTAATTAGGGGTACCAACCATGTAGAAATTAGCATCTTAATCAAATAATTATATAGAACTAAGAGAATAATAGATGGTAGGCTAAAATTTCTCCTCTTCCATTAGCAACAATCCCTCCTCCACAAGAACTTCCTCCTCCCAATTCAAGTCAGGATTTAGTTCCTGTACAAAATAATATGGCATAAGAAATAGAGGGCTGTTTTCCATGTAATTTTCCACATATCCAACTTGGTTGTGAAAGGGTAATGCATCTTTAAGCATGCATGATTCAAGGCTCTTGTAGTCAACAATAACCATTGCTAGAGGCACTAAATCCAACCACGAAAGCAAGCCAAGAAGCCAAAAATGATACAAACCTTATGTTGTTTAGAGCTGAAGTTATCTGTGCAGTTAACCAAGTGGCAGGAAGTTCTAGCAGACCATTAATTATCATTTTTGATAATACGTGACATAAGAAAAGGATGTTGGAGTCATAATATTCACCTTATACGAATCATTCCAATGTCATAGGAAAAGAAAAAGAAACTGTGGTGGAAAAAAGATGTCCTCCTAAGCATCTTGGAAAATCCATGGATAAAGATATTGTTACTCAACCAAAACCACCAAATCAAATGCCTCCACAACAAATAAAAGAAGGTACCATGTTGTAGATGTAGAAATTTGTAGGTCTTCCTTTTAATATTTTTGAGAAAATGAAAAAGAGCAATGTAAATGTCTTTATGTGGGACACGCTTGCTATTCCATCAGAACGGGATCTCTTGTATGAATCCCTCAAGCATCAGCCTCCCATGGATCTAATAATGCAAAAGGCTCATGTCTCAGTTTATGTATGTCAAGAAAAGGATGATAAAGTAAGTAAAACTATCAAAACACCACCCTTTTACATGTCAATAATTTTTGGTTAATTATATGATTGATTTAGGGGATAATAACTTTGTAATGCCCAAGAAAATTATTGATATCGTAGGTTTCAAATACACTCCTGTATCTAGGGTTATTTTACAACTGGACAGGTCAATTATGAATGTATGCGGCGTAATAAAAGACTTTGTATTGACACTTCATTCTTTCCCAAGCCTCACTATAACCCATTACATTTTTGTTATTAAATTTCCTCCTATGTTTGGCATTTTTTTATCTAGATACTTCACTACTAAAGTAGGCGACTATCTATCCTTATATTGGACTTACATGCTTCTAAAAACCATATATGGTACTCGATTCACAACACAAATTGAGCCCATATTTTATTACCATATTGAGTCATATGACCCTAATCCCATCTAATCAAAATGCTTAGAACAAGAAGGAAATGAGCAAGACTTAGCTCCTGAGGAGCAGGTTATCCCTCCTCCCATACCTAATTTTCTACTAGATGAGTGGGATGAGAGAGACCAAAATTTTGATCATTATGATGAAGATCTCAAAAAAATTGAGATTAGTCTAGGAACCTACTACATTCTCTAAGAGGAATATGTGATACCTGTGGCATTAAATAAAGAAAAATAAAATGTTTCTGGACTATAGCCGATGTTCTTTGATGGCTCTTGAAGTAGAAATAGAGCCGGGAAGGTGTTGTACTCATTTCTCTACAAAATGAAAAAAAAATCTTCACTAATAGATTACAATTTGCATGTTCTAATAATTTAGCGGAATATGAAGCATTAGTGCATGGTATGTTAATCACGGAAAAGAGGAAAATCAAAGAGTTGAATGTCTTTATAGACACTAAAATAATCATTCACCAAGTTTGCGATAGATGTGTGACAAAGAAAAAGTTTTTGAGATATTACAAACATAGAGTATGGGATCTTTTAGAAATATTTGACGCCATTAACCTATAGGTTGTTACCGAAAAATTAAATAAAGATGCAAACCTGGTGGTAGCTCTTGGCTCCCAATTCTGACCTACTGAGGCTTTAATTAAAGGGAATTCCTAACATATCAAGATGGTGATTAGGCCATCTATTCTAGATAACCAGACATACTGGTAGGTTTTTTACAATGATGAGAAAATTTTGTAGTTCAGCAAAAATGAGGCAGAGTTCTCCTTAAAGATGCAAGCTAATTTACAGGAAGTCTATGGGGATTAGATTATTCAACTAAGAATAAACAAGTTACCAAAGTGATTAGTCACATTAGAGCAGATGATGAGTTCAAATAATGGAAAATAACATGGAGGAAAAGCAAGAGGATTATCATCTAGTTTCAATTGCTCCAGGTAAAGAACTTCTTTTTGAGGAAGGTATGTGATGAATGTTAAAAGAAATATTTTGTTTCTTTGTTCAAGAAGTACAGTGATGTATTTTCATAGGACTATGAATATTTGAAATAATTCAACCCAGAAATAGTCCAGCATGCCATTGATCTTGTTCTCAACATTAAGATAATTAGGCAGAAACAAAGGCTATTCAATCCCAAGAGCAGGCCCCTCATAAGAAAGGAACTCTCCAAACTCATTGAGAAAAAAAATAATTTTTCCAATCAAGTATTCTACTTGGGTGGAAAATCTAGTCCCAGTAAGGAAGAATGGTGAAATCAGGCTATGCTTGAATTTTCGGGATTTAAATAGGGATTCTCTCAAATATCATTATCCTTTACCCTCCATGGAGAAAATTTTGCAAACAGTGGCAGGTTCTAAAATATTTTAAATGCTAGATGGTTACTCAGGTTTTAATGAGATCAAAGTAAAAGGAGAGGATTAGTATAAGACCATGTTCATCACTAAATGGGGAAAATTTTCTTATCAAAATATTCCCTTTGTCTTATCAAATGCATTTGTTACCTTCTAAAGATAAATGGATATTACTTGCAAAGGGTATATTAATTAGTTCATCTTGGTTTACTTGGATGACATTACTATTTTTTCCAAGCATAGCATGGATTATATAAAGCACCTGGATAAAGTCTTAAAAATATGCAGGGGGTTTTTTGTATCCCTAAATCCTCAAAAGTGTAACTTTTAAGTCCCTAGAGGAAATCTCTTAGGGAATATTGTCTCACAAAAAGGAATTTCCATCTATCCAGAAAGAATTACAGCTATCGTGGCTCTTTCCTTTCTCGATCACAAGAAGGCATTGCAGTATTTCCTTGGAAATATCAACTTTGTTAGATGCTTCATTCCTAACGTCATAGGTTTGGTAAAACCTATTGATCTCATGCTCAAGAAGGATGTAACATTCAAGTGGACCGTGGAAGGGAACGAAAGATTTGAAAAGACAAGACAAGAGATTACTCAGGCCCCAACATTTATTAATCCCAATTATACCAAGGATTTAATTATTTATGCTCCTAGAGTGGAATCAAGCATAGCTCTAGTTTTTACACAACTGAATGATCAAGTGATGGAGAAACTTGTGGCATTTTTCAGTCAAACACTAAATAATTATGAGCTTAAGTATAGTCACATTGAAAAAATGTGTTTTCCATAATGATAACCTTTAAGAAATTCAAAATTAGAATTTATGCTAACCGCATAAAGGTTTTAGTATCACATTATAGCGTTAGAGACTTCATTATGGGAGTAGATATTAGTGAGAAACAAGCTGGATAGGTGACTAAAATCATGGAATATGATGTGACCATAAAAGTTACAAAGTTAGTAAGGGGAAGAGAAATTTGTGAGTAGTTGGCTCTGGATGTTGTGGAATCTCAAGAGACTGCCCTCATAAATGAAGTTCCCTCAAATGATGAGCTACCGTATGATGTTGAATGGTTGCAAGATTATAGAAATGTATTCAATGATCACGCCTAGATTTTTGATATGTAAAAGTTTTTGTCTATTAGTACATACCATCTTGGCTTGAATAAAGAAAAGAGAAGACACCGGAGGTTGCGATCTATTCCTTATGCATTGATTGATGGTTTCCTATTCAAAAGGAACATAGATGGATTACTACTAAGGTGCATTGAGGAGGAATAATGTGATAGGGTCTTGAATGAGTTCCAAGATGGTTTCTTGGGTGGGCATTTCTCTGCTAGATCTACAACCATGAAGATCATAAAATAATGGTATTTATGGCCTACATTATTTGTAGATGCTCACAAGTGGATTAGGAAATGAAAAGAATGTGCAGTCTTCACTAGAAAGAAAAAATTGGTGTCCTTCCCACTTCATCCAATTCAAGCAGATCATCCGTTTATAAAATGGGTTCTTGACTTCATTGGTATGGTCAACCTGCCATCTAGTGTTGGTCATAGATGGGCTCTCACAGTAATAGACTATTTAACCAAGCGAAGTGAGGCCATGCCATTGAAGGAATCCACTAAATCAGTCATCCTGGAATTTCTTGAACAAATTTCTACATGGTTTGGCATCCCTCAGACTATCATTTCTTACAATGGAAAGGATTTATTAGGGTTAAAGATCTCTAATTTGGATTTGGGACTTGGGATTTATCTAAAAAATTCTTCCAATTATCACCCCCAAGGTAATGGATTGGAAAAATCTACTAACAAGAACTTGATCAAAATCATGAAAAGGACAATGGACATCAATTAAATAAAATAACAACTAAAGGTAAAAAATGATCTTTGGGCGGATAGGATAAAAATGAAGAACGATATTGGAACTTCTCCCTACAAATTGGTATATGGTCAAGAGGAAAGATTGTTATTGTCACTTGATTTTCCTTCATTTGAGTTAACTCAACAACTAGAATTTGAAGGTGTGGATCAAAGCAAAATCAGAAGGGTGGAATTCGTACAGCTATAGGAAAACATGAATTCCACCATGATCAGGATGGAACAACATTAGGTGTCAACCAAACAGTGGTTTGACAGAAAATCTAGAGATTAGACATTCAATGACGGTGATCTAGTATTTAAATGGGATGTGGATCGAGATGAACTAGGGAGACACTCTAAATTTTATTCTATTTAGAGTGGACCATACATCATCACCGCCTACAAATAATCTAACTCATTCGAGTTGTTTGATCTTGATGGGAACTTATTTCAAATCCCAATCAATGGGATTCATCTCAAACTTTCTCATTTCAATATTTCATGCATCTTGTATATAGTAGAGTTGAATTTCAATTCCTCTAAGTGCTTTCAGCACATTGCATTGTTGGTAGTGTAGGTTTCTTTCCCTAAGTGATTTGCACAATATTATTGATTTGAGATGTTTTTGTGCACTTTTTCATCATGTTCTCTAAGATTTTACTAAAAAGGAGGTTAAAAATATTAAGGATTAGTTATAGTACCTCATAAAATCAAATGTAGAGAAATTAACTCAGACTCAAGAAAGTTCAAGCTAACTCCATTCCCGATGGATGCTAAGGCTACTGATCATCTCATCTAGTAGGCAGATTGCCTCTATGAGTCACCAAAAATGTTGTCTATTTTTTCACCCTTGTAAAAATTGAACTTGAAGATTCATGAGCTTGGGAATGAAAAATGTAGAAGAGTAAAGGTAGGCCATGGAAGTCAAACAAATTTGTGGGGTGAAATAAATAAGTCCATGGATATTTTGAGTGCCGTGAAGTAAAGAGTTAAACTTGAAAATCCGCGGAGGTTTAAATAAGTGGAACAAATAAAATGTAAAATCTGCGGGGTAAAGGAAAGGAATTTTATGTAAATCAATATGAATTCGTACTACATATAATGTCATGCAGTACAGTGGAGAAGCTAGCAGAATCGCAAATAGGAGATAAAGTCGTGGAAGCTAAAATCACGTGGAACTGAAGCAGAAAATCCGCGAATCAAAGAAAAACAATAGTTTTTCATGGATTACCAAAATGAATATGAATTTCAATTTGATGATTTGATCTTTTAAAATATGATATTATTTGAGGAAATATTAAAATTCTCCAAGCAAAAAAATAGGAGTTCATCAATTTAGGAGAGCGAAGTAAAGGAAAACTCTCCAAACACGTAAAGGGTCTACTCACAACAGATCCACCACTAGAATTTAATGTAGTATGTGTGTCATTCCTTCTTCAACAATGTAAATAGTGTGTGGAGATATATTTTATAGAGATAATTAGATCCTTTCAAAAAAATTAAATGAAGGTGATCGGCTAGTAGAAGGGGAATCCAAAGTTCCCTCTCTTTTCTCCTTCTCTCCTTCTAATTTTCTATATATTCTAAAGTGATGCCTTATTTTAACATTGGATACTTTAGGAATACGAGGGCATAATTTCATGATGCACAAGAATTTTAAGAGTTGCATGCCTTGGGGTATGTCTCTATAAAATATTTTTCATCTTTTTCCTATGTCGTTATGATCTGTGCATGATCTCTAAGTAATTTTTTTTGTATGGCTCGTTTCAGCCTTGGAATTTTTTATTGCATTCTCTTTCCTCTCATTCATTCACAGGAGTGTTGTATGTATTATTTTAGAGGTCTTTTGATATCAAAAATCTAGATTTGATAATGAATTTAAGCAACAATAATTTTAGATCAACACATGAAAACAGAGAAAACCCAAACAAATAAAATATAGAGAATAACATAGCAATTTCTATTGATTAGCGGAGGGCATTATACAATTTATTGTTCCTATAATCATGGAGTCAATTCTCATAATCTTATCACCATATTTATCCTCTAATCCCTAGTCTTACTCTCAATACCAAGATACTCTCACACACTCCTATCTCTATGAGTTGTGCATGACAACTAATTGTGCACACTCACATATTATTTAAATATTAAATAATACTAATATTCAACCCATATGTACACACAATGAACACTAATTTCCTAACATTCACCCCCTTAGTGTTAACATGGGTGATTTATATCTAGTATCTGCTCATGTTCTACAATACGAAAATTTTCAAATAGTACCATCAAATCCAATAGGTTTTCTAGTGGAGCAATTAACCACTCTGTATGTGATTTTTGAAGAGATTCACAAACTCTCAAATTGGTTTTCTAGTGAACCACCAACCACATTCATAGTAGCGTACACATTTCCTCATCCACAATTTACAAAATAGAAAAAAATATAGGAAAATATGTTCCTTACTATTTATTTACAACCACACATTTTGAAATTAAACACACCAAACACAACTGAAAAAACATGGCCACCAAAGCAAAATTGTGGCCTCATCAATGGTGTCTGACGAGAGGTCGCTAAAACACCTCCTTCCTCTATTTCCTCCAACCTCCATTATGATTCTACTTAGTTAGAAAATGTAGCCTTTAGGCTCATTACAAAAAAATTCTGAGTGTTAGATTCAACCAATAATACACCTACTTACAATGGACGTCACGTGCAAGTGAAAATGTGTCCAATTAAAAAATTACATAAATGTATTATGCACCACTTTTTTTTGAGATCCCTATTTTTATTTCCACTTTTCTCTTAAAAAAGAAACTAGGTTTTTGTAAAATTTTAACAAAATTTTTCCCAATATTAAATAAACAAACCCAATAAATTTTGTAATATTTTGAATCTAGGTTTTTTTGAGACATTCAATCTATCAAACTTTTTTTTTTAAAACAACAAAAATTTTCACTAAACTGACATAGAATTTTACACATATATACAAGATGAATCTGAAGCTGATGTAAATTGAAATATTTTGTGTCTTATTCTTATCTTTCCAAGAAAAAAAGTGAAAGATCAATCAGATGTCATATGAGTAAACTGCATTCTTTTTATTGTGATGTGTCTGCTAAAAATTTTCTTACGGGATTCCTTCAACCATCTTCTTCTTCTTCTACACTTTCAGAAGGAAACTTGCTCTAATACCAAATGATATCAAAAATCTAAATTCGATAATGAATTTAAGCAACAATAATTTTAGATCAACACATGAAAATAGAGAAAACACAAACAAATAAAATATAGAGAATAATGGAGCAATTTATATTGATTAGTGGAGGACATTTTATACAATTTCTTGCTCCTATAATCATGGAGTCAAGTCTCATGATCTTATCCCCATATTTCTCCTCTAATCCCTAGTCTTACTCCCAATCCCAAGATACTCTCACACACTCCTATCTCTATGAGTTGTGCATGATAACTAATTGTGCACACTCACTTATTATTTAAATATTAAATAATACTAATATTTAACCCATATGTTCACACTTTGAACACTAATTTCCTAACATCTGTCTATTGTGCATTGTGAAAGTGAAACTCTGAATGTGATTTTTATCCATGGATTTTCTTTTAGCCCTCATCATCAATGTTTTTTCCCATTTTCACTCTTTCTTAAGTATTCATCCCATTATTTTTGGTGTTATCACCTTCTCTAGTTTAGGTTTATGTTTTATGCATCTCCTTCTCACCTTGGTCCCTTGGAAAGTTAGAGTAGAGCTAGATAGTTGCATCTCTTTTCCTATGATTATTTTAGCATTAGGAGTAAGTACATGAAGCCAACCTTCTCTGAAGGTCTGTCTGAGTTCGAGTCCCAAAACCTGGACACAATCCCATGTTGTCTAGAATCCCAAATTGTCTATAATTCGAGCACGGGTGCATATTTGAGCTCCAAAACTTACCAAGGTGACAACTCACTAGAGTTTTTTTAATCTTTTATGGGTTAGATGGTGGAAACCTAACAACATTCCCTTATTAAAATCATTCAAAAGGAATTCAAATGGTGGTTTTTGGGATTGGAAAAGCAAGAAGGAGGAACCTTCTCTGTAATAGAGCCATATATCTCTAAAAGCTTTGCAAATATTATGAACCATCTAATAAAACCTTATTTCATATAAAGATTTGTAAAACTAGGTTTTAATACATATTTGAGTACTTATGTATGGATCAATTCTTGTGAATATTTGATTTATTTATGATTTCTAGGGTTTGTGAAAGGTTATATACAGGTACAAAATGAATGTACAACCATTACGAGGGCTTGGATTGAAGAAAGAAAAAGAGATGTTGATAAAAAGACTAATAAAATAAGTGTATGTGGTTGTGTGCATAAGGTAAGGACTGAATTAGAGAGTTTAAGGATCGTATCATGAAGAAATGAGCATCTTTTAGGGAAATAGCCATTCAAATACATGTGAAACATTATAGGGTTGAATTATGAATGAAACTCAAAAGTAAGAAGATTATACCTAAAATGAATAAATTGTATTTCTTAGGTTATAGAGCTCTTTGAGTAAGGAAATGGATTGTGCATGATACTAAAGCTATCTGAGATGGATCAAGGAATATATAGGAGGCTATAGGAAGGTGGTTAAACCCTAAGAAGATTAATAATATGAATTAAAAAATATATAAACTAACAAGTGAGAAGAAGTTAAAAACTATAAAATCTGAGTGTGTGACTGTCATGAACATGTTTGAATATGGATTATTCAAAGAATATTACTTTTACGTGAGTTATGATCATTGAGATCACAATAATAGGGTGTGTAAAGGAGTGGATGTATGAATGAGTGATTAAAACCTTTATAAAGTTAAATTAAAGGTTAAAAACCTAAAAACATGCTTTGTACGAACCGTGTTTTAACTCTTAGGACAACATTAAATGAATATTTTATATAATGTGACAAGAAGTGACTGAAAATATTCCAAGAAGGGTCTTATCAATATAATTAGGATTCTTATTACATGTAGACACCAAATCACACACTTTGGGTAACTATCTAGTCATGATTACATACTAATTAACCCATGTTTTTGCCCACCTTTCTTTGTCTTCTATTTCTCCTTTAAGGATTTCACCCTTAATTTCCTAATTTGTCTTTTTATACTCTAGCTTTTATCATCCTTGACACCATCGCCTAGCTAAGACACCAGCATCAGATGCCATCATCCCCTTTGGGCGCCCATATCCTCTTTTTACTTGACTCACACATTTTGGGTCCTTTCTATCCATTTGATCATTTTATATTTTTGGTATTAAGCCTTTTTGGGGTTAATTATGAAATGAAAGTAAAGGAATCATATAAATCTAAAAATATGTGATCATAGTAAAGGACCAAGAACTAAGAGTTCTATTTATCACCACCTAAGGTTACATCCATCAAAGCATCTAAGAGCTCCATTAAATCCCTCTAGCCCCATCACAAGGGACAAAAGGGTTGGTTTTTTGCATCACGCTGCATAGGATGGAAGTTCATTCTATTCCATGCACACATTTATTACATTATACATCTAGCTACTTTCTCATTATCTGAGCGTGAAACGCACAAGAGCAACCTAGGCCACATTTTTGCATACACACATAGAACTACATTGGGTCTAATATGTAGTTTAGTGCTCAATTGTAAGTTCACTATTGTGACATATGATGAAATTCTGACCTAGCATACTTCATTTTTTTGGGATTTGATGTCTATTTAAGGGTTTTGTAGGTTCATTCTTCATTGTAGGTTTACAACGACCTCAACGATCTTGGTGCAACCTCAAAGTGATAAAAAGTGAATAACTTATGACACCTCAAATGAGTTTTCTAAACATTTATGCTGACCCAGGTGCCTAGAATCAAGAACAACACGCATGCAGGTACCCCTATCCCTCTCTAGGAACCCAAGTCCAACCTGTTCCTCTAGTTCTATATTTTCTAGGGTTCTTGTGTGATGATTCTTCCTTTTTGTTTAGTTAGTTTGATATTCAATCCACTCCAGAATTTACTATGAATCAACTAAGGATTCTTACCATCTCTTTAAAATTAAGGTTTTTACTATATTTCTTAGAGTGTAATTTTTGTATTTCATTGTTATTCATTTACTGATGTTATAACATTCAGATTAGACATACATTTCATATTTATCTTAATTATTTTGGTCAACCTGTCATTCAAGCACTCTTGATTCCTCTCTTCTTCTTCACCTTATTATCTTAGGGTCCTTTCACCATGGAGATCTCTCTCCATGCCTTTTTGCACAATAATCTTTATTGTCAAAATAAACTCATATGTTTTTGGCTAACACTTATATTCATCCTCATACCTCTCCCGAATATTTATATCATAGGTTTACTATTGCTTTATCTATCAATAAAGAGAATATCACATTTACACATGATGAAATCTCTTCTCAATCTATCTTAAGTATTGACCCCCTCTTTATATTCAAGTCTGTATGAATGACATAGGGGTTAAGCGAGTTTTAGTCGATAATGGATCTAGGCTTAACATCTGTAATCTGGCATTCCTCACATAACTTGTCCTCTCTAAATCCTCCTTAACTCCATCATCCATTTCCATTCATGGTTTTGATAATGTTCCTAAACGATTCTTAGGTACAATGATGGTTTCCATTACTCTCGTACCACACACCTTTTCCATCCCATTCCATGTCATGCCTAACAATATTAACTATAATCTTCTCCTCGAATAGCCTTGGATCTATGCCATAAATGTGGTCCCTTCAACCCTTTATGCACGTATCAAATTTTTATATCAAGGTGTGGTATATGAAGCATTGGAATATCCCTCTTCATTTTCTTATTGCAATGTTATTGATAATTCACGTAAATCCCATACTTTGGCCACCTCTCCTCCTAACTTCGAATAATATGGCCTTGGTTATCGGTATCTATGTCGCTACGGTTTCAATCGAAATGGATTAGGTAAACATGCAAAAGGATTTAAAGAAATTATTTACATTCTGACACAATCTGCTAGGCTAGGCCTCAAATATCAACCTAATCTCATTTATTTTGTTCCTTCCGCATCTCCTCTTTACGTTTACATTATTTCACATATTCACCATTATAAAAAATAATTTCCATATGCTCTTAATGATAAAACTTACTTTGGAAAATATACTATTCCTAACACATTTCCACATCCTCCACCATGGCATGTGTTCTCTTCCATCCTAGGATAGATCTCCACCACCCACTCTAGGGGCATCACACTTATTCCCCCCTTCTAAAATCATTAGCTATCTTCCACCTTAAACACATCACATCTATTCTATTACGTTAATCATACATTTTAACCATCATTTCCCAATGATGCACTCTTGTGTTATGGTTCACACTTGATTGTTGAGGGCATACTATACACATGAGCCTCAGACATTGTACGACACACTACACTACACACTACACATTACCCATCTTTCACAACACACATTCTACACATGCAAAATATTCCTCTCATATTTTCTATCACACATTAGGTACATTACTCACTATACACATTCACTCTACATCTCTCTTACATCTACTTTTATACGTTGTTTTCTTTATCCTGTGATGCACTTTAGTTCCACAGTCCTTACTTGACTATTGAGGGTATACATATCAAATGGGCATCATCACACTCACGTGTTTAATCAACTCATTCATTCACTCACATGCTTATACTCTACACTTTGCTCTTTGACGATCACATCTTTTTAATACAAATAATTAAAACCATTTCCTAACAAAGCACTCTAGTCCCATGGTTCATACTCGACTACTGAGGGTCCAAATAAAAATTTAACCTCACCTCATCACACTTAATAATTATACAATTTGATCTTCATAATCAATCAATCAATCCTTCTATTCCACTATGGGACTTTTTTCTAGCCATCACCTTATTCACACACTTCATGATATACACTTTTTGCTACATCATCACCTTTTCTAGCATGACATCCATACATTTCATGATATACACCTTGTGTTACATCATCACACTCTCTAGCATATTACTCACCCATATTGTTATATACACTTTAGGCTAAATCATCACACATCCTAAAACCTCATTCTATAACTTTAAGATCAAATCATCCCCATGTCGCATTTAATATCATCTACACATTATCATTTGAAAAACAACCCTCAGTGCTCAACTCATCACCTGTTTCTAACACATGAAGACAAATCACTCAAACTATTTCCTAATAATTCACTCTCATTTACGGTTCATTTGTGACTGCTGAGGGGGCATAACCAAATGAACCTCACTCCATACCATTCCATCCATATCTACTCAGGGGAACACTGATCCTATCATTCACTCTACATTCCCCACCTCATTCACAACGTACTGCATATATTTGTTACATTTACTCTTATTTACATTTGATTTTGCATATTCATCTTATTACACATGTTATATAGATATCTTATATTTCATTATCTTTATCATACACATATGTGCATTCACTTGCCTTACTAGTTGTGATTGCAAATTATACAAATATATTACACACAACATGGATACGTGACACAATACCTATTACCAGTCCCATAGTGGCTCCTGGGGGAATCCATTTTCATACACTACATGTGATATTGTTTCATTTTGTTTCATATCACATTACTTTATCAGGTTATACACACCTAGACATACTTTTATCTTTCTAACACGCTAATAGGTGCTTCATGTGCAGAATTTGTTTTGCAAGACTATTAGCTTCCATGGTCATCTAATACACTATTTTCCTTTTCTTGTCATTGTTTTCATACTTTTCCCTATATATTTATTGTTCTCTGATTGCTTTCGCCCATTATGGCCTTGATTTTCTTGTGACATCATGAGTGGTGTCCCATGTTTGCAACCAGTTTGTCATGGTCTACATTATCTTCTTATGTGTTTAATTGTGTCTTAGCTTCCACATCATCTTCTTAGCTTACATTTTTATACATTTATGTCTTTCTTTTCTTCCACTAACACTTATTTCCTAGCCACTTTTTCTGTGTGTGCCTTGGTTTCTACCTAGGGCATTCTCTTCCACCTGTAGGGCACACTTTTAGCACATTAGTTGGTCCTCCTTTGGACTAGATACTCCTTCAGCAACCTCACATGCTCCACAAATTATGGGGACATCATTTTTTAGGATCATTCATGCCATACAACATTATACATAGCACGGTATTGGTACAACATAGTTGTTAGTTTCAGACAGGGCTCAAAATCAGACTTGGGTCTTTAGCAGAGTGACCTTTCTTAGATGGATAAAACTAGGGGCAATTACAGAATGATTAGTAGTTTGACACAGTCTACAGAAATCCAAACATAACAACTTTTACATGGCATACATTTCTTAACACATCTGTTTATACACACCATCTGCAATGGTTTTCTACATTACAGGAAGTAGTTAAAGGTTGGAGGATGACATCGTACTCTCCCTACACTTCTTCCATTTGATTGGCATGATATCACTTGAAAAAGTCGTGTGTCAACATACTCTACATGATCCTTTTCTACACCCTTTCCTCATCAAAAATTAGGTACACATGTGCCATTTTCACACTTTCAACATTTTTTACATACTTTACTTAAACACTTTTTTTTTTACATATTTTGATCATATACATATGTATTTGACTACTTATTAGACTTATCTTTTTTAGGTCCATTCGTATGGGAAGCGGTGGTCAACATAAAAAATAACAACATCAAACACACTAAAAATGACATCAAAATAAACAACAAACACATTGCGACATCTACACATGTGTTTATTCCCTAGGTTCATTTTCATCACTTTTTGCACTTTCTCCTCCCTAGCATCCATGCTTCATGTTTTTTTATCATTTCATGCTTTCTCTAGTCCCTTGGCATGTTTTTTTATCATCGATCTACATGGTTTTCATGTACGCATCTCTATCTACTTTATGTTATCAAGATTTTCTCTCACCAACATAAAGTGGGGGAAAATGTAGAGACAAAATCATGCACTTTGGGTAAGTATCTAGTCCAGATTGTATACTACTATTCATACGATTCCTATGAAATAAAAGTACTAATTAACCCAAGTCTGTGGCCACCTTTCTTTGTATTTTGTTTCTCCTTCTAGTATTACACCTTTAATTTCACTATATATTTTTATACTCCATATTTTATCATCTTGAACACCAACACCTAGTCAGGATGCCAGTTTGAGGCACCCCTATCCTCTTTATATTTTACTCACACTTTTTGGGTCCTTTCTAGCTATTTGATGATTTTATATTTTTGGTAGTCATTTTTTCCAGGGTTAATTATGAAATTCAAGCAAAGGAATCATATAAATATAAATTTATGTGACCATAATAAAGGACCAAACACTAAGCACTATCTTTGACCACCTAAGGTTGCATCCATATAGCTCCATCACAAGGGACACATGGGCTATTTTTCTGCATCACACTTCATAGGAGGGAATTTCATTGTTTTCCATGCTCATATTTATTACATTCTACATCTAGCTACTTACTCGCTATCTAAGTGTGACATGCACAAGAACAACCTACCGCATAATTCCTCACACACAAAACTACATTCGGTTTGAGATGTAGTGTAATTCTCAGTCGTAAGTTCACCATTTTGATAACTAAGGATAGTCTAACCCCTCATTTTGCATCTTTCCTTTTTGGGATTTGATGTCTATTTGACGGTTTTGCAAGTTTATAGCAACCTAGGTGATCTTGGTGTAAACTCAGAGTGACCACATATGACTAAAGGAGAACATGTTCTGACACCTTAGAGGATATTTTATGAACATTTCCACAAACCTAGGAACCCCTATCCCTCTCTAGGTGCCCCAGTCCAGCTTGTTCTTCTAGTTCTACATTTTCTAGGATTTCTGTGTGATGCTTCTTCCTCTCTAATCAGCCGGTCAGAGATTTGATCTAGTCCAAAATTTAATATGAATGAGCTAAGGCTTCTTACCCTCTCTTTTCACTTTATTGCATAGTTTCTTTGGGTGAAATTTCTATATTTCATTGTTATTCATTTACTGCTGCTATAAAATTTAGATTAGGCTCTTATTTAAATATTTAACTTAATCAATACATGACCATAAAGATATATTGCAATAAGAAAAAAAACTCAGGAAATCTGTGTTGATTCGTTGTCACAAGGGTTGAGTCAAGAATATCATTGAAGAAATCATGTGCATTAACCTTGAAATATTATTACAAGAGGAAGAAATGAAGGATTGGGGGGATTCAAAGATTTGTGAATCCTCAATACAAGGGAAGTGAAACTTCTAACTTATAAATTGCTACAAACTGAGTATTTTCTTACTGTGCATAACAATGAGGGTTCAAAGAGTGACCTAACTTGTAATTGATATTTAGTCACATTTTAGGGAGAGCCATTAAACTTAGTAATAGGTTGACATAGATTACTAACTACTAAAGAGTCCATAAAACATCACTCAGGTCAAAAATAGAGATTAGAGGAAATGGGGAAGTACATGCACATATTTTCATGGGATATTAGGATAATATAACCATTTTGGTGACATAAATAGTTTGAAGGGATTTCTAAGAAGTGAGAGGATATTTTTTGATAATGGAAAGAGGGAGAGATTGTTCAAGTATGAAGGAGACTATGAAATTAGTATTTTCCCTAGCCTACACATGACGGTTCTAGTATAGTCTACTAAGCAGGGTTCATTTTAAGACCCCCCTCTGAAAAATTAGATTAGAATTGGCGGCGAATCTCCAAAATAAAATTTTGTATCAATGGAAAATTTCTAAAAAACCATTTCATGGAAAATCCAACTGGGTGGCACAGTCCTCCATTATTTTCCATACAACCTAGGTTAGATGCCACCCAACCTAGGTTATACGACAGATGATGTATGACCATCAAACCTGGGTTAGACAGTCTTCCATTATATGTCATCAAACCCAACCATCTAACCTAGGTTAGAAGGTCATCCGTTGATCTGGATTGGATGGCCATCCATTTTCTGTCGTCCAACCTAGCCGTCTAACCTGGGTTAGACAGCTATCCATCGTCTATCATCCAACCTAGCCATCTAACCTAGGTTGGACGACCATACATTATCTATTGTCTAGCCTAGGTTAGATGATCGTACATTATCTGTCATCCAACCCATATGTCTAATCTGGGTTGGATAGTTGTACATTATCTTCCATCTAACCCATTCGTCCAACCTGGGTTGGATGACTATCCATTGTCTATCGTCCAACCCAACCATCAACCTAGGTTGGATGACTATCCATTGTCTTTCTTCCAACCCAACTATCCAACCTGGGTTGGATGACTTTCCATGGTCAGCCATCTAACCTAGCTACCTAACCTGGGTTGAAAGACCATACATTATCTATTGTCTAACCCAGTCATCCAACCTAGGTTAGACGGTCATACATTATCTTCTATCCAACATGGGTTAGACGGTCGTACAATATCTGTCATGTAACCTAGTCATCCAACTTGGGTTGGATAACTGTACATTATCTATCGTCTAACCCATCCATCCAACTGGGGTTGGATGACCGTACATTATCTTCTGTCTGACCCAGCCATCGAACCTGGTTTGAACAACTATCCATCGTCAGTCATCCAACCCAGCTATCCAACCTAGGTTGGATGACTGTACATTATCTATTTTCCAATCTATTCATCCGACCTAGGCTGGACGGTCATACATTATATTTCATCCAACCTAAGTTGGATAGCTAGGTTGGACAATAGAAAATGGATGACTGTCCAACCCACATTAGATGGCCATCCATCATTTGTCATCCAACCTAGGTTGGACAGAAGACAATGGATTTCCATCTTACATTAGTTAGATGGACATTCACTTTTTTTTTGATGTTTTTATTAAATGGGTACCCCCTATTACCCCCCAGACTATTGGCTATGTATTATACCTCGAAGAATACATGTATGAGTTAATTTTTACATTAAAAAAGTAGGAAAACTAACCCATACAAATGACTTTTTGACTGAATTTTTTTGCAAACTGGGCAGCAGCTGACTACTGAAAATTCACCATTTCCAATTTCCAAAATCCCTAATATTTGTGATTTTACGAAAATTCACCAATAAAATTTTCCTAGCTACTAAGAAACCTAGTAAGATAACTGATGGTGATGTAGTGACTCAAGTTATTAGGATAGAGATTCTTGAGACAAAGGACTGTGATTAAAGTGAAAATTGAGAAAGTGATGAGTTAATAAATTCAAACAAATTTAGAGAAAACATAGTACAAAGAGGTTGTGGTGTTGAGGGATAAAAAGCCTAGCGAAGACCAAAGCTAAAAGAATGATAACATTAATGGTATAAGGGTAAATGAACCCTGTAAAGAGCTTGAACATGATGATATATAGTGTATTAATGTTTCCTAAGACTTGGAAATTGGTCCTTGGTTACAAAAACCTAAAATTTGGCGTAAAACCCTAGAGAAGGGCTTAAGAAACCTAGTGAAAAGGAGGGTTTGGTGCTGGGTGAAGTAGAAAAGGATATGGAGAATAAAATTTACCCTAAAGAACAAGATCAATAAATGGTACTAGAATATATAGTTATTTTTTCTGAGTTTTTTGTGCTTTTCTCCTAACATGGAAAGTTGGAAGGTAAATAGGGTTGATTAGGCTAGTGAAAAAACACTAAAAAGAGGCTAATTTTTTATTGATGAAGAGTTAAGTCCTAAAATTTGATATGCATATAAAAGAGCTTAAAAGGTATTCAAAATGTTTACCAATCAGTCTTGAAAGTGAAAATTTGATGAATTTTTTTTTTCAGAAAACCTCAGTTTATAGGGCTACAAGGAATGTGCTACTTTTACAAAGCAAATATCTAAAAATGATGATGTGGAACTCTGTTACAGGGTTTGAACATGTTAACATGGTGATTTTAAGCATCTCTAAAATGATTTTTAAATTTGAATCAATTTTTTATGCATTTTGGTGCATTTGAGAAAAGTTTGGCTTATTGACCAAAGTGATGGTTCTTAAATAAAGGTGATTGTTCAAGTGAAATGGTGCTTTCTAACTAAATATTTGGTTTTGTAAGAGGTTTTTATGAAGGGCTCTACAAATAGAATATTGATATGGAGTGGAGTATTGAGATTGATCAATTTCTTGTTTTATTACAATTATCTCATTGTTCTTCATAACTTGTAGTTTTGTGTGTGTATTCCTAGTCTTGCCTTTATGTAATTCACATCTCACATTTCTCACCAATGCACTCTTCGATTTAGAAAATACATAACATTCCCATTATGGCATCAAAGCCATGTTTTTCTTGAGATTGTTTTTTTGCTATGTTGTTAACTTTTTCATGAAATATTGAGAGTTATTGGATATGCTTGTCAATCCTTCTTTGGAGAAGTTTTTTATGGTTATTTTTGTCTGAATGCAAACA
This sequence comes from Taxus chinensis, assembly GCA_019776745.2. Lineage (NCBI taxonomy): Eukaryota > Viridiplantae > Streptophyta > Pinopsida > Cupressales > Taxaceae > Taxus > Taxus chinensis. The sequence goes on along the minus strand of CM034156.1, from coordinate 396,456,105 downwards.
TGTTACCTTAAGTATTCAATAACCCCAACATACCTAGAGAAAGCACGTTCCGTATCCAACTGGTCAAGGTAGTAAAGAGGCATTTTACCATTCTGAGGGAATTTTCGCTATTAGAGGGGTGTTTTTGCATTTGAAGACATGGATCTATTTTTTCAATGCACTTTCATCCATTTTTAGGGAAGTTTTACTATTTGGAGCCATGTTTTTGTAGTTTATAAAGGCATTTTTTCTGTTCTAAGGGTTTTTTTTGTTAGAAGCCACATTTTTGTAGTCTAGAAGGGCATTTCTATTGTACAAGGGTGTTTTTTGAACTATGGAAACCATGGCATTTATTGTCCTCATGCAGGATATAGAAAAAGAATTTTTACCCCATGTAATCCCTTTTAACCCTTAGCAGGGCTATTTGTATCTTCAGCAAGTGGTTTGACTATTTTCTAGTCTTTTACAGTGCATTTTACCCAAAATGTCCCTAAATTGACATGTACAATTCCTAGAACAAGCCTTTTTTGAGTTTGGTGATCTTGAAATGTATGAACTTTCCTAGTTACTTGATATTCTACTATACAAACCTTCTTTTTGGAGTTTTGTGGGGCCAAAGGAGTAACGTAATCATAAAGTTTTGCAGGTTTTGAAACTCTAAAATTTCCTCTAGTTTCCTCCTTGGTGGGCCCACATCCAAGTGGAAAAATAATTTGTATTTATCCTTCTTTGCATGATATTACAAATTTGACTTTTAAATTATCTTAAAATTATCACTTCGTGTCTTTTGAAAAATTAGGAAATTCAGGAAAAAGTACCTTAAGGAGGAATCATTTCATTAGTTAAGCTTGTATCTTTTTCTGGAGATGATGAAGTGTGACGCTTGAGTTAGAAAGAGGAAAATTTCCCCTCAAAAACTAAACCACTCTCTTCTAAATTTTGTGTCGATTCTAACGATTGGTTGGAAGCCTAGGTTCATCCTCATTTAGTGCATATATTAATACTTGAGTGCAATTTTATTTAAAATAGGCCTTATTTATAGAAAATCATTTTTGTAATAACTTTTTATCAGTAGATCGTAATTGAGCATCATATTTTGAAAAAGTTTAAAATTTTAATTTCCCACGCATTGGTCCTATTTATTATGTCAACTTCACTAATTTATAAAGTGTCAACATTTAGGAGGTGTTGTAATTTCATGTGGACACATTTTCGGATGAGCCCGACATCTTAAATTTTTTGGGTGTTGAATTCTTACATCTATCATGGCTTCTGATAACGATATTCTTTTCTTTGAAGTGTATGGACTTTAAGAGAACATGTTCAAATTTGTGGTAAAAAATCGATCACTTAAAAATAAAAACTATCTTTTTCATAACATTGGTAAAGATGCACTCATTCACTCTTTGCAACAAAAACTTGCTACCCTATAAGATCATCCTCATATTTTGTACTCTAATACACCTATTCCTATTTCACTTGCAAATATTTCTCATGTACCCATTGACCTTTTTTTCTCAGTTTCTTATCCTTCTCATGTTGTTGATGCTCTTAAGCCTATTGCGCTTGTTACAACATATTCTATTGCAAATGTGATTATTGTAGTAACACATTCTATGTACCCCACTTTAATTCCTTCTACTCACATACATGGCTCTTTTGAGAAGCATACCACTGCATGTTGTTCTTGCATGCTCTATTCTATGGTATTTTCTGGCAGATGTATTGGCAAACATTCACATGGTATTGTTTCACATATTAAACCTATTAAGTTGCATTATCGCCATGGAATTTGTTTTCAACTAGGCAATTCATTGGGATCACTCATTAATAGAACTCATACTTTTGTTTGTTAGACTCTTTCCAAGCATCATCAGCTACAAATGAGTTATGCACCTTCAATCAAGCCTCAGAAGCCTGAGATTTCAATTGCTAAGCATGATTGAACTGACACACTTTTTTATGTTTCCTTACATGCTTTAGTTGTACACTTTACAAAAAATCATATGCATACATATTATTTGGCCATTTGTATTCATTTGAAATGGATATTTTATCACTAGTGGTGGAAACTTCTTGCTCCATTTTTTTCTCTCCTTCAATGTAAGGCTCCTTATTTTTGTGTTATTTTCCTTAGTAGGTGTTATGAGTATCTATTTTTTGAGATATATTGTATCTTAATTTTCACTACTTTCAAGGCATGTTGATAGTATATTTTGTTATAAATCTATTCTGGTGGATCCCAATGTCATATTATCATTGTTTGAGTAGTAATGTGGCCACTCATATAGATTTTGTAGTGTCACAATACCCATTCAGAAATATGGGAGGGTGTGGTGTTGATTCTACTTCTTCGGGTCTCATGTCTTTACCTTGGTTCTTATAATAGGTTAATGGCACACCTTTATCTAGTAATAGATTGAACTAAGTTTGGCGATTTCTTGTACTTTTGACATCACCTCTGACAGTGTCCTTCAGTTTATTTTTAGTGTGTTATCCTTCTGAAGGGTAGTTATTCTGTTGAATTATAGTGTCACAAACTCCATTGAAAGTCTCTTAGTATGGATATATTCTATTTTATCATAGTGTTAGTCATTTTTTATTTTTATGATCAAGAAGTGTATCCAGACCACAAAGTAAACCAAAATTCTTCTTCAGCAAAGTAGATTTTTGCTAATCTTTTTAGGATTCCTTACAGTGGTTTTTTTCTCTCTCCACTTTTTTTTTACTAGTTTTTGGTTACCTTGTTATGATTTGTTTATTCTATGGTAGCTACATTTTCCCATTTATTATACATGGGTACCTCATCAAGCCTTGTTGTCAGGACCTACCTTATTTTCCATCCACCTAAGATATGATTACGTGGGATGTTAGTGTAGGTTATTATTTATACTTTTATTTTTTATGAGGATAATTGTTGCACTTGTGTTAGCTCTACACTTGTTGTGTTAAATTTCATAGGTGTACCAGTTGTGTTGCATTATCTTACCAATTATGTTGTGTTGGCTCACAAGTTTTGTGGAGACATATCTACTACCAGTATCAGTTAATGAGAGTTATTCACCACTAATCTAGGTTGTAGTTACACTTTCCTCCTATATATGTATATATGAAATTATTTATCTAATAGATGAAAAAAAGTCTTGACATTGAATGAAGTATTGAAATTGAGTCATTTCTTATTGTATTTAAATTATCTTATTTTAATTAATAACTTGCAGTTTTGTGTGTGTATGCTTAGTCTTTCTTCTATACAATTCATGTCTCACATTTCTCACTGGTGCACTCTTTGATTTAGCATATCTCTGGCATTCCTGATATATACCTCACCTTCACACATATGGTCTTCCCATATCTCTATCAATCTCCATTTCACCCATTATTGCCACACACTTTCTCTACACTTTTTTCATATTGCATGTCTCAGGTTAAATCACATATCTAGGTTGCCTCTTGATTAGCTTGTTAACATGCTTTCTCAGTCAATAGTCTATACTACATATTTTTAAACTTGATCTTTCAACACCTTGGAAACTTTAAGAAGGAATTTTATCCTATAAATCCAACAACTATTACACAATCAAAACCTTTCTGTAAGGATGTTTGATTATTATTTGTTAACACTATCCAATGTACTCTATGCATACTTCCGTTAAAGAACTAGTAGTTATAAACCCCTAAAAAAAAATTAATATCCTTTCAAAATCATATAGTAAAATAAAAAGTAAATTTAAAAGTCAAAATAAATATCAAAAATATATATTGGTGGTATTTTTAGTATCTCTGTCAGGGTTATGGATGTATGGCTTGTAGTAGACAAATGTTGTGACCAAAATCAAATGCATATTCATTGGGGCTATAGATGTATGATTGGGAGTGAAAAAATTCATGGATTACATTAACATTTCACCTACCATAAAGTACCAATAAACTTATCACAGTCATCCCACACATTTTTCAGTCAAACTTTAGTTATTATTCCATAAAGTCCCCACTTCAAGACACAATTAAATTTCACGTACACGCATTAGATAAAAATAAGAAACAACATCAGTATGTTGTCAAGCGATGTTTATGTATTTTTTAAACTCTTGTTTTAGTCTATCTTTTGACTCATAATATGTGTCTTAGATCTATGCTCACCAACCATATTTTTTTTCAAGACCAAGTTCACTACATAGCCACTTCACTTTCTTCATTGAAACTATGTCACTTATACCCTTACATAATACCATTGAAGAAAATAAAAAACATGATTCAATAACCATATATCTAAAAAAAATATTTATCACTAAATTTAACTCATAACTTCATCATATTTACGAAACATAACACAAAATCACCCTTAAACAAATCAGTACACCAGTCATCCATGATCACTTGTAAGAAATTATTCAACATGAAAATGAATAAACTATTTAGCATTCACCTAGGTCATTCCATACTTTTGAAGTAACTTAAGGAGTAGATAGATCAAGTGAGAAAACATCTTCTTAGATACAAAGGGAATAAATATTTTCAAATAGTTAATTCTTTTATAGAAGAAGATGTAATTCTAACATCCTAGGATTATATCACAATAAAATTTTCAAATTGGTAAATTCGTGAAAAAGGGAAACATAGTACAACTAGTATGAATTACACAAAATCAAGTATACCTTCAATAATATCACATTATCAAAGTTTGACTTAAACAACAACATATGTATGATTAAAAATAACTTTAAAACTTTTGCTACTCTAGGTTTACTAATCATATATCCTACTTCTCCTATTCCTTTGTTGGAAGCACAATGGACTAAGAGAGGGAGTGAATCAGTCCAAAAAAAAATTAATTCATTTATCTAATTAACCATCCTTTTAATATTCATAAACCATTGTGTGCTTATTAAGATATACAAAATCAATCACAAGAGCATGAAACAAAGTACACAACACAAGAACACCATATGTAAGTGGGAAACCCTCATGTGGAAAAAAACCCACTGAAACTTTGTTGATATTACACACAACAAATAAATTTAGTGAATCACCAACTTCATAAGGAGCACCAACCCCTAGTTTAGTAGAGCACCAACCCCTAATTTAGTGAAGCACCAACCCCTAATTTAGTGAAGCACCAACTCCACAAGGAGGCTAAAACCCCCTAATATGACTAAGTGTGAAATCATCTACCTAATGATGATGATCTTTGAATTTTTTTCTTCCACAACTAATGGATATCTCTAATTCGGCTCATACACACACCTTGAAACCCTCATTCCTCTATCTCACTCTTTCTTTTTCTTTCACACTATCTTAGATATAAACCTTTCAACACATTACATAAATTATTAATCAACCTATAAAACACATCATCAGATTTGAGTTCATGCATTAGTATCTCCTTCACATCCTTAGGCAAGTCGCACTTTTCCCTCTCATAAAACTAGTTCAAATTTGAACTCTAAACTCAATTTTATATACATTTAACTTCACCAAAAAAAATTATTTTTGTACTACACCTTTATTTACACCAATGAATCATAATAAAATCCCAATAAACTTATTAAAATTGTCACATATGACCCATATAGGTCAAACATTCGCAAAACCATCCAACTTGCACCAAAAAGGCTCAAAACCCCATCACTAGGATGATTACAATCAACTAACAACATAAACATAATTATTTAATCTCTAAAATTCATCACACATGTGTAATATATAATAAAAACATCATCCATGTACTCAAAATTTCTTCGAAAAATCAAATAATTCATAACACTAGCCAAAAGGTTTATATCCTTCAGTAAACATCTGTCTCCAACACCTTATCTTTACCTTTGGGCATCTATACCAACCTAAATTAACTCAACTATGGAATGTAAAAAATATATAGAATTATTAGGACATGTATAACAAATCCATGCATGTTAGAAATCATGAAACATCCATATTCTCAAACCACAACAACATTACTTTTCACCAAAAAATGCTCCCTGGAAAGTAGTTTTGTAAACTCATCTAGTTTTCACCCTTGTTGAAACTTCCAAGATGTCCAAAGGAATTTAATAGGAAAAATTTTCATCCCTATTCACTCTCTAGTTGATAAAAAACCATTAAAAAATACATTTCATGCCTCAACCAACTCAATCTTTCAGCTTGAACAAACATGTCTTGAAATATAACATTAATTTCTTCCTCACAAACTGACCTCAAAGAGCCATAAAATCAACACAAAAAGAAACAAACATTATACCATGGTAAATCCCTTGAAATTATATTTCCATAAAATATTGGAACTCATTCCAACTCCAAGTATAAGGCCTTCATCCAAGACCATCTCTGTAAACTGAACATGGGCTCAACATACTCCATCATGTTAAAAATCACTTCCAAACATGATCAAAGCATATGTCACATTTAGACATTATTTATAAGAACTCATCATCCTTCAATGTTCAAGAACAATACATAGTCAACACTTTACCTCATATATCTACTTGGAACCCTGCTAGATCAACCATCTTGTAAAATTAACCCTAAAAGAAAACTCATAAATTATTCCTACCATATTAAACACAAAAGTTTGATATATCATTGGAAATATCTCTGAACAAAGATTACAAAAAAACTTTAATGGAGTCTTAATTCCACATGTAGCTCCTATAAATTCACTTTTAGTGCAAACTTCTCCAAACTGCTACAAAACCAATCTTCATAAATAGGGCACACTTTTCCCTTTTTCACCTCATTCATGACCTGAAACCTTCATGAATATATATATATATATTAAAACATTAGGGGAAAAAATAATGTCACTTTAATCTTTACCTTCTTAGGAGAATTTTTTTTAAAAATGGACTTCTTCATAAACAAGCATTTTCAGTTGGTGCCCACATACATTCACATGCTCAAATACACCTTTATGGAAATCTAGAAGAGTCCTCTACAACATCCAATCATCACTATTTCAAAACCAATTAATACAAGCTGGCTATACCTCTTTTTCTCTAAGTCACTCTTAGGTAGGGTTTGGCTAGGGTTTCAAACCACTTTATCTTGTTAGCAATTGTTCTTAAAAATGTGATGATCAAACCACCTCATTATCTTTATGATACCTTAATAACTAAACTAAGAAGAAATTCCAAATAGATTAGGTCTCCATGAAAAGAAAATAATTCACAAGCATTAGAAGGTCCACTTTTTCTTCAAAACTAAACTGTAATACCAAAACTTGCATATCTTGCAATTCAAAGAATGACCTAAAAATCATCATGAAGCATCATGACAACATCCTTTACTTGTAAATACTTACATCATAACTCAAATAGCTCTGAAACTCTCTATCCAATCTCATTTATGTATGCTTACTTGTAGTTTTCTCACTATTTACTTCCTAAGGACCTCAAACATACATTTTATCATTAAATTTTGACTTAAAACTCACCACACACCTCAGGTAAAGTATCACCATGTTACTACCATACTCCACCTTTATTTATTTGGTAAAAACCTCATACCACCTTACCATTCTTCATGTACTAGGGCTATGAATAAGCCTGGAATGACCTAACTCAACCATGTACTGACCATGTTGACCTCATGCAGAATCATAGAAACATCTAACACACCTCATGAACCATGAATTACCTTAAGAAAACCTTCACACAACTTGGGAGGACTCATAATATGCCCCAGCTTACTAGACAGTGCACGAGGACCTCCTAGAACTCACCAAATCATGTCACTAAAAGTCAACCTTCTATTATCTCTCGAAAGTGCACCCTGTAGAGAGATGGTTGTGGGTTTTCTAAGCTTACAAAATTGATCTCTCTCTTTCATAGATACAATGGAAACACCTCAAGTCTGTGGGTTTACCTATTTTGAGGCGAGTCTCTAGGATTAAAAGGTCAGTTCCTTATTAGTGTATCCTACACTGATTTTTGGGAGTTTTGAGAGTAAAACATGATTGTAAAATAAATAAAACTGAGGTGATACACCAAATTTATGTGAGTTATTTGAATGATTATATGCACAATTTCTATGGGAAGGATTCTTGATGCATGAGCCAACAGTTTACTGCATAATATTTAAGGGAAAACACTTGCTGATACTGAGGGAAAATCACAAATGTACTAATAAGTTAACATGCACATTAAAATTAAGCAGCAAATAATGAATTTTCAGTAGCGTAAGATGATTGATCAGGGAACTTGCATTCACAAGATTAATAGAAACATACACTAGACTTCAAATACAGAAGGAAAAACTGGTAAAAATTGCTTCAGTACTCCTATATCCTAAAAGTCCTCCAGAAGTTTCCCCTTTTGTTTTGCAAAGGCACACAATATATAGCAAAAATAAAATTCACCTTCTTCCTAAAAATAGCCTAGGGCTTGTACTCACCCATGCATTCTATTTTTATCCTTTATTTAATAATAGATAAAGGAATAAAAATAGGGCATGCAATTACAAATAGGCATTATTAGCCTTAATTACAATACAGTCAAACTAAAGTTGACTGTTCTATTTTTAAGAAGAGAAGGATGAATAATTTGCTAAAAATAAGATTGCTTGCTAGGCAAATTTCTCTCCATGAACATGCAACTCTTTCTTCTTCTCTATTATGTCTTCTTGTAAAGCATGCAACGAATTAGTTCTCTGCCTATTTGTGAGTAAAATAACTACAATACTTGCAATATTTACAAAAATGATTCATCCACTGTGGGGACCATTGTCTATTTGTACATGCTATGACATTGAAATATATTTCTAAGTGGTCACATGAGTGACTCTCTATAACTCCACTCTAACCTCCTTGTGGGGACCACCTCCAACTTGCTTGGTTTGGCCACCTTGGTGGACTTAGAAAATATACATGCCATCATACTTTAGTCTCTACCACCTTTTAATTATATTGCATTGTAATTTTCTTATCAGATTTTGTGTTTTGAATAACACATGATGAATCTAGGTCTAATTTTGTTGTATTGACCTTGGCATATATTGATCATTATTCGATCATTGATGCACATGTTATAGTATTGTCGGTGTTTGAAAAATCATGCATAACATAATGTTTTTTTATCACTATCTTATCAGTACTGATATGTTTCTAGACCTTAAATAGGTCAATGAAAATGATTTTATTTTGATGGGATAAGGTCCCCCTCCACCATGATGACTCACCCCTTTGTTATGTTTGTGGCTTCCTTTTAAATCAGCCCTAATTAGGGTTTTTCAGATGCTGCCATGTTGGTACCTGATATGGCCCTGGTTGGGTTTGATTAACTTGGAGAGTTAGATGGAGGAAAAGGGGTCGAAACCCTAACATTTAGAATTTTTCACTTGAGCGCTCTATGAGCTAGTGGAGTTATGTAAAAAAAATTAGTGGCCATGATCTATATCTCGAGCTCGCTCTGTAACTCCTTCAGAGGGTGTATTACAGCCATTATTTTGCTCTAATTTATTTAGGGAAAAAGGTCACCATTGATATTTCTTTGGGATTATGTAAGCTTCTGATTTTCTGCCTTTTTTTGATATCCTCGAGACCTTGTCTATTTGAGATCCTCCCTGTTGGAGAGATAAAAATATATGGCCGTTGGGATTCCTTCTACTAGGCCCTCGGGATTTTATCTCTGTCCAGTTCTCCACTTCTATGTGGCATATTACTCTGTCGTGGCTCGGCCTGGAGGGTTTTGAGAATTTGTATGTAAGCCTTTGATTTCTTCAGTAGAGTCGCCACTATTTCACTCCAAATCTATTGAATTTTTATATACTGGGATTGATTTCTGATTCACCACTTTTCCAATAAGAAATTGATTTTCCTTGCTCTTTTGTAACAACCCAAAATGGGTATTAATCATTTGATTGAAAAGTATCATTTTTTTCAGGGAACTTTTAACCTAGGTAATTGTATTTTCTGATTTGTTCATATTCTTCCTTTCATTCCAGATCTGATTTTTTTTCAATTTGGGTATTCTTTTCTCGCTGTAGAGGGTTTTGCATTTACTTCATTTTCCTGTATTGGAAATAAAGTAGTTTTCTTCTCCATCTTTCATCCTTCTGATTCTTTGAGAAACTGTAGCTCTTTTACGAGTTTTCTAAGTGGGAGGATTGTGGTTGTTTTCCATCATTTTAGAGACTTCAAGCTTGGAACTATATTATCCTTTGACCCATGTGAGTTTCTGTGAACATGAACACTTTGTTTTAAGGTTTTTTTCTTTGCCTTGAGTTTCTAAAAATTATATTGCCGACATGAATATTTTCTTTGGGATTCTCCTTTATGCAAAATCTTATCATCGCACCAACTTGGAGCTATCTTCCTTTCAATGTTGTCATCATTATCTAACTTGGGGAAATAATTGGCTATTGAAGCCTTACTCTGAAATTCTGAGCTCGTTTTGAGTTGATTATAGATCTGTCATCTCTTCTTCTATTTGGTTTGAATTTTTTACATATTTTCTACTGAAACCTTATTCCATCATTATACAGAGCTCTTTTATTTTAAATTTTGTACTTCTGAGTTTTTTTCATAACAGTTTCTAGTAACTTTTCTGTTCTTAATTCAAACTCTAAACTATTATGTTAATAATTTGAGTTTTGCTTCATCCTAAGACTTGAATACTTTGATGCTTCTGAAGAATTATGAAGTCTCACCTTTTGGGTTGGTATTTCGTAGCCTGTAGTGGCATTTTCTAAGTTGAAAAGTCTCAATCATGTTCTTTCAAAGCAACAGAGGTTTTCACAAAGTATTATAGCTTGGATTCTTGTGTGAAGTAGTCTTTCTCACCTTGACTTCCTAAAAATGATGTACATTTTATTATGAAAATAGTACCACATGATGCTTTTCATTTTGTAAAATTATGTGCTTAATATTGATTTCTCCATTTTCTGCAACCATGTACTTGACATCATTCTTATTTCTATTGTGAATAACTTTGAAACATTTGATTATGAGAAATGAAAAACTATAGAAGTTAATCATTTATTTTGTTTGAGAACCTGGAAGGGACACATTATTTCTGGAATTTCTATTTCAAAAATTCTTGTATGTTGAACTTTGAAGTTTTTTTGGAATGTTGTAGTTTCTTTTCTTTTTCTGCTTAAAAATTGTATTTGAGCTTCATTACAACTTTACATACATGAAGACCTGTCAAAATTTACCCAGAATTCTCTTTTCATTCTATTTCAGCTGCAAGTTTATCTCGTTTTGATGACTTCAACCTTTAAATTTTGTTTCTTCTGCTTCACTTTTGTCACACTTTTCAATGCATCAATTTCTAAAGTTGGAAGTATAAGGAGTTAAATTAAACCCTGAGCTCAATATTGATGATCGTTTTCTTCTCCCTTTTCAGGTACCATGATGTAGTTGTAGTGGATAGCTAGAAAAAGAGTTTCAGAAAGATAAAAACACTCCCTCAAGGAAATGATGGGTTTCTTTTACCTCTTTACATTTCCAGCTTCATAAATATATGCATTGTTTTTCCTTTCAGTTATTTATCACGGCTTGAGTGAGAAAAATATGTACTATCATTCCTCATGAATAAATGAAATTTTTTTCATGTTATGAGATGTATTTCCTTCCTTTCTGTACTTTCTTTCATTTGTATGGATAATGAATGAACTTATACAACTCAAAACACTTAAATAATTCACTTAATCATAGAAATAAATAAACAATCAAGTGTACTTTATTGACACCTATTGAAAATGCAAACTGATTGTAAGACTATAAATTGTCCTTCAAAACTGTCACCTGTTTGCAGCTTCAAAACATCATATCTGATACATGTTGCCCTTCTTACTTTCCTCAGGACCCTACAATGGTTGTTTATAGCTTTTGCATAGTTTTGATGAGGGTTTCAAATGGAATGGTTACATCTATGAGGCATGGTGTTCTTAAAATGTACTCAAGTTTTAGTTTTGATTCCAAATGACTTCCAAGACTGTTCAGAACCAAATAATTAAAAATTGTATCTAAATCAAATGTGGTTGTCCCAAACATAACCAGACTCATAACTGACCAATATGAGAAACTTTAAAAGTTTCAAGTTGCCCATTTTTGCACAAGTGTAAAAATTGTCAAAACATTTGGCAGTACTACAGGGAAAGTTGCCTACTAACTTGTAGACCAGTTCCCTTCTCTTGTCCATTGGGCATGGATTCCAAAGCATGTAACCAAAATCTACCTCCTTTTGAAAGGTCCAACCCTTCCAAAATGGAACTAAAGATGGGAACAGATCTGGTAAACTAGATCATGTGTACAAATGCACTTATTGAATTGAAAAACATTGCAATGTACAAGAACTGCACTTATTTGAAAGGTAAATCCTAATATAACCTACTCTAACTAGCACCAACTAAGGATAAACAAAACCTGAAACATGCAGTGAAAAATAGCTCCCTTTTCTCCAAAACTGAGGCCATGAATTCATCTCTAGAAACCAACAAAGTGACATAACTAGGAATGAGAAATGTACCTTTATTTCACTCATTAGATCATTCCATGAAGTGGGAAGCACCTCTATCTTGTTTGTAATCTATTCTAGCATGATTTGAGGCTTTATATTGAGAATAGAAAACTTACTTTTGTGCTCCAAGGCAAGCATGAAATATGGAAATACCATAGTTGGGTGATAATTAGACAAATATCGGATAGGACAAGGCCTCTTCATAGTAAAATTATTCATAGCAACAATGATTTCTTTTTGAATCTATCCTAGAGGTTGTTTTGTGTGTTCCAACTGCTGTAAGTCATCTTGAAACTTTCTTGAGACCTACTTCTGTTCTGTAAGTTATTTGATGACTGTTGTAAGTAACCTTTCAACACTTCTATCAAGTGATTTTGTATTTCTCATATCCTCCATGTAGTCTAAAAAATCAACTTCCTTCTCTTCTTTTTCATAGGCACTGTCCAAATACATGGTACAATAGAAAAACTAAAGATCATCTTCTTCATTTTCATAAGTACTTATATGAAGTTGTTCTAAATCATCCTATTGGACATTCTGAAACTAATTTGAACACACTTCATCTCCTTCAAACTGTTGTACCATAACTGATCTTTCTTCTTGATCATTCTAGTTTGACAAACAATCTACAGGATAAAAATTTTATGTTTTTCTTGCACAAGATCTTATTTCAGTAGCATGCTGTTCTGAGACATTATTCTCCCAAAATGGTTCTTCCAGAAGGGGAAAATAAAGATCCGTAATCAATAGCATATTTTCCTATTTTTTGAGTACAAGAGGAACCTTATCCACCAGATGTTCTTTAAATTCTGAAATTACAAAATTAGTTAGTTATATAGATTGTTCTTCACCTATGAAGTTTTCCAAATCTGACAATAATTCAGCCTCTTCAAGCAGTAAACTTAAAATAAAATTTCCTTGAATTTCAACCTCCTTTTCATTCAGAATTGGTCTATATTCTTCAGATGTGGTAGTAAGTTTTGTGAGTATGGTGCCTTCATGCACACTACACTCAGAATATGCAAATTGTACATCATCTCGCAAACACTCTTGATCTACTGGAAAAATAGATTACACTTCTTGTATGGTTTCTTTTTCCAATTCTGGAATAAAATCAAACTGAAACTTTGATGTCCATCTATACAAACACTGCAAGAATTCTAGCCTATCTTTTTTTTCTGATAGTTTCCCCTCCTGCTTGATCTTTTGATTATCTATTTCCTTAACTGGAAGTATGGGTAAAGAAGGAGTGGGCTTAGTTTCAGTTTCAACTGGAAAATTTTAGACCAGAGGTTAGGGAATAAGATTTGTATTTGGAACAGCATTTGAGTGCCAACTTGGACACTTAATTTTTTCTTCAGTATGTGATTGTGAGGTCAAAAAAGTAGGAATTGCAGCAACTTGATAGTTAGGAAACTGAGTAATAGCCTGCATTGGCTAGCAAGGAGAATTTATAGGCATTGAATTTTGATAGGGAAGGTAAGCAGGAACATCCCATCGATAGGGTTCCCTACACTGACACCTATCATTCTTCATTTATGTTGATTTCTCAATTTGTTCCTTGATAGCTAAATATTGCTGCTTTAAACTATTAAACTCAATTCTAAGATTTCTTTGCCTTTCACACTTAGCATAACCCTTTGTATAACTTTGACCTTAAACAACATAACCTTCATATTGGTAATCATTTTGGTATACAAGGTTTGGGTTATAAGGGTATTCATTCTAATAAGGGTTATAAAACTGATCTGAAGGAGAAGGTGGATAAAAGGACTGTTGATTTGGCTGATAATATTGTTGAAAGTGAGGATTCATGGTTACAAGACCTCATAAAATAATGAACCATAAAAATAGGTCTGATATTCACAAAACATCTAGTAACAGTAAAATAACAGATCTGATTTTCTTGAAAAATACCTGAAGACTACAGCTAAAATTTTTAATACTTATTAAAAAGTTTTATACTCATCTGGAATCAGATTTACGGAGTCTCCAGATGAGTTCTGCTTCAGATCTTGAATCTTCAGAACGCATCAATAGTATTTCTTTCCAAAACTTCTATGCATGGTGTTTGATCTACTTAAATGATGAAACACCTTTGAAATTGAAACTTTTAGTTGTGTGAGTGTCCCACCGGGTGTGCCAAAAATTATTATCTCTCGAAAGTGTACCCTGTAGAGAGATGTTTGTAAGTTTTCTAAGCTTGAAAAATTGATCTCTCTCTTTTGTAAATACAATGGAAACACCTCAGGTCTGTGGGTATACCTATTTTGAGGTGAGTCTCTGGGATTAAAAGGCCGGTTCCTTATTGGTGTATCCTACACTGATTTCTGGGAGTTTTGAGAGTAAAAGATGACTGTAAAATAAATAAAACTGAGGTGATACACCAAATTTATGTGAGGTATTTGACTGAGTATATGCACAATTGCTATGGGAAGGATTCTTGATGTAAGAGCTAACAGTTTACTGCAAAATATTTAAGGGAAAACACTTGGTGATACTGAGGGAAAATCACAACAGTACTAATAAGTTAACATGCACATTAAAATTAAGTAGAAAATACTGAATTTATAGTAGCGTAAGATGATTGATCAAGGAACTTGCATTCACAAGACTAATAGAAACATACACAAGACTACAAATAATTGGAAAGCTAGAAAATACTTCACACACAGAAGGCAAAACTAACAAAAATTGCTTCAGTACTCCTATATCCAAAAAATCATCTAAAAGTTTCCCCTTTTTCTTTGCAAAGCTACACAATATATAGCAAAAATAAAATTCACCCTCTTCCTAAAAATAGCCCAAGGCTTGTACTTTCCCATGCATTCTACTTTTATCCTTTATTTAATAATAGAAAAAGGAATACAAACAGAGCATGCAATTAAAAATAGGCATTATTAGCCTTAAATACAATGTAGTAAAATTTAAGTTGACTATTCTATTTTTAAGAAGAGAAGGATAAATAATTTTCTAAAAATAAGATTGTTTGCTAGGCAAGTTTCTCTCCATTAACATGCAACTTTGTCTTCTTCTCTATTCTGTCTTCTTGTGAAGTATGCAAAAAATTAATTCTCTTCCTGTTTGTGAGTAAAATAATTGCAATGGTTGCAATATTTGCAAGAATGATTCATCCACTGTGGTGACCATTTTCTATGTGTACATGATATGACATTAACATCTCTTTCTAAGTGGTCACATGAGTGACTCCCTGTAACTACACTCCAACCTCCTTGTGGGGACCACCTCCAACTTGCTTGGTTTGGCCACCTTAGTGGACTTAGCAAATATACACGACATCATACTTTAGTCTCTGCCACCTTTTGATTACATTGCATTATAATTTTCTTGTTGTCTTTTGGGTTTCGAATAACACATGATGACTATAGGTCTACTTTTGTTATATTTACCTTAGCATATAAAGATCATTATTTGATCATTGATGCACATGTTATAGTATTGTCGGTGTTTAAAAAATCATGCATAACATAATGTTTTTTTATCACTATCTTATCTGTACTGATATGTTTCTAGACCTTAAATAGGTCAATGACAATTATTTTCTTTTGATGGGACAAGGTCCCCCTCTACCATGATGACTCAGCCCTAATTAGGGTTTTTCTAATGTTGTCATGTTGGTACCTGATATGACCCTGGTTGGGTTTGATTAACTTGGAGAGTTAGATGGAGGAAAAGGGGTCGAAACCCTAACATTTAGAATTTTTCACTTGAGCTCTCTATGAGCTAACAGAGCTATATAAAAAAAGTTTAGCAGCCATGATCTATATCTCGAGCTCGCTCTGTAACTCCTTCAGAGGGTGTATTTCGGCCATTATTTTTCTCTAATTTATTTAGGGAAAAAGGTCACCATTGATATTTCTTTGGGCTTCTGCGAGCTTCTAATTTGTTGCCTTTGCTTGATATCCTTGAGACCTTGTCCGTTTGAGATCCTCGCTGTTGGAGAGATAAAAATATATGGCCACCATGATTTGTTCTTTCAAAGCAACAGAGGTTTTTGTAAAGTATTATAGGTTTACTAGGCCCTCGAGATTGTATCTTTTTCCAGTTATCCATTTCTGTTGTGAATAACTTTGAAACATTTGATTCTGAGAAATGAAAAGACTGTAGAAGTTAATCATTTATTTTGTTTGAGAACCTGGAAGGGACACATTATTTCTAGAATTTATATTTCACAAATTCATGTATGCTGAACTTTGAAGTTTTGCTGGAATGTTGTAGTTTCTTTTCCTTTTCTGCTTAAATACTGTATTTGAGCTTCATTACAACTTTACATGCATGTTAGAAAAGTCGTAAATGTCCATTTTACATGGCGAATCCCTGTCAAAATTTTCCCTGAATTCTCTTTTCATTCTATTTCAGCTATAATTTTATCTCATTTTTGTGACTTCAGCCTTTAAACTATGTTTCTTCTACTTCACTTTTGTCACACTTTTCAATGCATGAATTTCTGAAGTTGGAAGCATAAGGAGTTAAATTAAACCTTGAGCTCAATATTGATGTGTTTTCTTCTCCCTTTTTAGGTACCATGATGCATTTGTAGTGGAAAAATAGAAAAATAGTTTCAAAAAGAGAAGAACACTCCCTCGAGGCAATGACGGATTTCTTTTACCTCTTTACATTTTTAGCTTCATAAATATATGCATTGTTTTTCCTTTTAGTTATTTCTCACGGCTTGAGTGAGAAAAATATGTACTATTTTTTCTCATGAATAAATGAAAATATTTTCTTGTTATGAGATGTATTTCCTTCCTTTCTGTACTTTCTTTCATTTGTATGGATATTGAATGAACTTATACAACTCAAAACACTTAAATAATCACTTAATCATAGAAATAAATAAAAAGTCAAGTGTACCTTATTGCCGCCTATTGAAAATGCAAATTGATTGTAAGACTGTAAATTATCCTTCAAAACTACCACCTATCTTCATCTTTAGAACATCATGTTTGATACATGTTGCTCTTCCTACCTTCCTCAAGGCCCTACAATGGTAGTTTACAACTGTTACATAGTTCTGACGAGGGTTTCAAATGGAATGGATGCATATATGAGGCATGGCATTATTAAACTATACTCAAGTTGTAGTTTTGATTCTAAATGAATTCCAAGACTATTCAGAACCAGAAAATTAAAAAATGCATCTAAATCAAAGGTGGTTGTCCCAAACATAACCAGACTTGTAACTAGCCAATTTGAGAAACTTTAAAAGTTTCGAGTTGCCCATTTTTGCACAAGAGATAAAGTTGTCAACAACTTCATCTTTAACCAATAAATGACATCTTATGGAATTCACATAAATTACAACACATACACATAGTGGCCAATAATCTCCCCCATTGTGATTGTTGACAACTACCTTCATAAACATTGATTGCAATCTTAAGACAAAAACACCTATAAGACCTCATTCCCATTTTTTTGATGCCTCTCTCCCCTTTAGACATCAATGAAAAAGGCTACAATGATTACTACATGGAAAATGACAACACACAATGGAAAAAATGCACAAACTTTGACTTACTTGACTCCAATGACTCCCCTGGGACTGAAATCTCACTTCCTTATCTTCTACAATAGAAAAACTTGATCCAAGGACCTATAATGATCCATAAAGTATCTCCCCTTGAAATTTAATATCCATATTATCCTTTGTTCAAGCTAATCATAAATTCTTAGGACTGTATCATACAATAAATCACTATATTTTCCTCCAACCCTAGCATGTTCACTTTAGGATCATTGTCCTTAAAATCCAATTTGATTCAATTTTTGGCAAAATTCTTCAATCCCTAGAGGCCCATACATTCATGAACCTTCTTCTCATCACTCCCCCTAGACCTATATCATCCTACATTAGTAAGAAATGTAATTTTTTTAAATTTTTACCTTGAATGAATGCCTTGTAGATTCCTAATACACTAATCATTGTCCTAAATTTTTCTTCTTATTATTTGAAACATTATTTGAACTTATTACACTTGTTTGAATCAAATTTTGACTTACCTTTGGAATCTACTATCCCAACATTATCAGTTTTTTTCCAAATCAAGCCATCTTGCCATCTATCATACTTGATTTGAACTCAGAGAGAACTCCCCCCACCTTAAAGACCTCTATCATGCATGTACATTGTATTTTTCTTGATTTACAGTCATATAAAGCTTATACCAACTGAGAGCTTACTTTCAAGGTCTTGATCAAACTATAACTTGACTCCACAAATTTACACTTACATTTTTAGTGCCTTTATCTTTTCATGCTTATGACAAAAAAACACCTCATCTATGGAAGTTAACATAGACATGTATCTTAACTCTTCTTCCTTTCACATTACTATTTCATAGTTATTTTTACCTTGCAACTCTTCTAATAACTCTTATTGAGAATTAGAACTCATCTAGAGGATCAAGACTAGTTACCCCTGTCTTTAGGTGCCCTTCACAAACCTTACCATGTTCTTATCTTTGTAGAAAAATATTTTTACTTTCAAAACACTATAACACCTTTATTCTTACTTAGAGAATCCTTAAAAGACAAGTTAAATCCCTCCATGCCAATACATATATAACTACAGTGGAATTCACCTATCTACATGATAAAACCTTATAGATATTCTTACCATCATATTGTGTTTTTTCATAGAGTCCACTTAGATCTCTTTACATTACTAGTATCAAATGTTCTTGTAACACTATAGGACATATAACATATTTTAGATCACATGAATACCTAAAAAAATATGAAAATACACTTTTACTCATTTTACATCAAGCTTCAAACCAATTTCACACCCTAGAGACTCCTCAAAGGTCCTCAATTCTCCTTACTAGGCTTGAAATATCTCAAAAATGTCCAAAAACCTATAGATTTCTATTATTGTGTCAAATTTCTAGAGTTCTTTCAACATAACAATGCATGCTTTTGGACCTCATTCATCTCAAAAAAGAAGACCTCAAATAGCATCCTTTTACAGTCTCATACTTACTTAAGATCTTACACCAATCACCCTAATCCCATGTATGAAACACACTATAGACACAAGATCACCATGTACAGGTTAGTCTCAAATTGAATACTCTACCCAGACCTCATATCATGTCTTGGATTTTAAAGATATTCCTTTGCATTATAGTTTCAATACTTGAATTAACTTGCTCATCCTTGACAATTTGCATACACAATCAATATACAATTTATTGATGATCCTAATTCTAGGTTTTCATGAAAAAAACCCTTAACATTCTTCTTATCAATCCACATTTATTTGAAAAAACTATTTTTTGACAATTCTAACCTTACTGTGCTTTGACAAACTTGAAGTAACTTCTTATGGATTGAAAATATATTTTTTACTCATTTACATTGCTTACATATTTTTTCCCATATACCTTCAATAAGGGACACAAACCTCTAAGAATTTTTTTGCATTAATGTAATCATCTTGAGAAATGGAACACATTACCCTCAATCATGATACTTCATTTGACTTGTACATATTTTTCATTTCTTTGTAGCTTGACTCCATTGGTGGCTAATACATCACACAACATGTTCACATGAATTTAAGACACAAGATTAAATTCTTACACAACCACATATCTTTAGATGAGATAGGCTGCATACATTATCGACCTCATCATCCATCAAGAATTAATTGCACTTCCTAAGAAATTTTTTTTAAAGATAATATACATGTCACCTTTACACTTTCAATTCACTGTTATTGATAAACCATTCTTGGTGGTAAGTAACCATACTATGTCATCCATGATGCATGCCCTCAGTACCTGTTATCCATTTTACCCCCCAGGTCAAAATGGAAAATAGGAGAGGATTGGGCTCGAGGATTGGATAGGAACTTCATGAGAGGATCCAAGGTTTACAGATGAAATTCATGTTTCGGGAGCATTGCAGTGTTTTAGGGAAGGTGTGGAATCATTTAAAATATTTTTTCCTCTTCTCAGTATTAAAAAGGACTCAGAATTTACTCAAGAATAAAATGGGCTCTAACAGTCCCACATCTGACATAAATGAGAAAAAAAAATGAAAAAATGGACAACAAGCCTGAAATTCATCCCACTCAGTCACGGTTAGCTCACTGATGTGGAAGAATTCAAAATAACTTAGGAAAGAACCCAAAAAAAAGAAAAATTTGTGAAATTTTCCCAAAGGGGTACTGAGATGAAAAATAAATCACCAAGCATCTCAAGCTCACAGTGGTTAGGGTTCTAACAAGCTTGGGTGAGCTCATTTTGCATTTGTGGGTCAGTACAAATTAGTTATTTCTCAAGTTTGAGCTCGATGAGGTTTCTTCGGCAGGTTTAGCACAAGTGTGGAGCTAGCAATGATTTGATCTCATGGGAAGATTGAGTCAGAGGAAGAATGAATGAGGCTCGACATTGAGAGGCCGATGTGAAAGGAATGATTTTAGGGGACGGCTCACCGAGAACTTTGGTGAGCTAGGGAGATAACATGGTGAATGCATATAACCATGGCATTGGCCAGGGAGATAAATGGAAGTGGCAAGGTGTTAGGAAGGAGGTGGTCAATTGAGAGAGAGGAATTATCAGGGAGCTCATGAAGATGCCAAGTAACTCAGTATAATGGTAACAAGACATATTTGGTCAGGTTGATGGGTGCATGATGTCGAGTGAGCTAGTTCAAAGGGTGTACAAGGAAGAATTAAATGAGGTCCATGTCATCAATTCATTTAACACATCATGTGAGGGAGGAAGATAGCCAATGCAAGGTCCAAGCTCAATGAGGAAGAGGATTGGTGAAGTGAAGCTTAATGGGTCGGTGAGTAAGTTGCCGAGGTAGTTGAGTTCACAGGATGAATGGTGTGGAGGCACTTTTTAGTCCAAATAATTCAAACTTCGGAGGTGCGAGGCCTTAGGACTTGATGGGGTGAATGGGTGTAGTGGGGAGGAGATCCTCAAAAATTTGAATGTCTGATCTACGATTAACTTGGAGCGGTGACATGTAAATTTTAGGGTCAACGTCAGGTTCAATGTTGGGCTTGATGACTTCAAGGAATTGGTATTGTTTGCATCAAAGTTTGAGGTATGTAAAACCCAATATATGAGACCTCTAAAAGTCTGAAGTGGTTATATGGTTAGTTGCATCATATTTTAGGGTTAGGTTTCAAACCCTAAAGATGCGGGGGACTGTTGGCAAGTTGTGGAGCATGTAATTACTGAAATCCTAACAAGCTAGAGTCCGAAGTTGTCAAGGATCTTAGGCATTGTGTCAAGGTTGGTAAGGCTGCATTTAGCACCGAATAGAGGTGATTTTGGTGGAAATTTTATGAGGTATGGAGCTTGGTAGGTTAAGGAATGGAAAAATAAGAAACCTAAGAAAAATGATAATAACTTCCTCCAAACTCATCAAAATTGCATAAATTTATAGTCATTGCAAAGGTAATTTGGAGCTCTATGACACAAAATGATTTTAAAAATTTGAAATTAATGGGTTAGGTGGGAGAAAAATTATGATGAAGTGTCGAGAGCTAGATTCCATACCTTGGTGCATAGATGGAAAAATTGAAAGCATGGAGACCCATTTCTTCTTACACAAGGAAAAGTACCATGAAGTATGATTTTTTAGGTCTTCCCATCCATGATATAGAAGAAATGATTATTTTTATAATGTTTCAAGAAATTTCATAACTCTCTTCTCTCTCGTCTCTTCAATTTTTACTTCTATAAATTGTAAGGAGGGGTAATGTTTTAGAGGTTGGACATTGTTGCATCTACCCCTACCTTCTTTCTTAGTTGTGAGCAATTTGTGGAGTTTTTAATCTCCTCTATTACTCACTGTAATGAAAAAATCATGCCTTTGGCCCCTATTGTAATCAATTGTATCAACTTCTTGGAGCAATAAAACTAGATATGTGGATGTTTTACAACCCTTGTTTTTGTATTATTACAAATTTTGTTTTTTTCATTACATTTAAAGGTTCTTGTGCACTATCTTCTTTTCATTGTAGGGTTTAATGGTGTTGTGTTTTCTTGGAATGTTGTGTGAATTTTATTATAGTATGTGGTGTTAGATCATCCTACCCACATCATTTTCCTTCACTCCATGTAGTGTGATTTGTTCAACACCCCTTTTCTTGGTGCATAACTCCCCCCTTAGTGTATGTTTTATTTTGCATGAAATCTCCCTCTATCCCTATATCCTTAGAAGTGTTAGGGTAGGATTACATTAGGTATTTTCTCTATTTTGGATTAGTGTTAGTTCTAGGTTTAGGAATAGGAATCCAACCTTCTCTGGACAGCTATCCCATTTGTAAGGTCACACGCTTTAGGATTCCTCCATGTTTCCCAATCACAAAAATGCCTCAATCAAGTTCTAGGAATTTAGGGGGTGTTGTAATTTGCTGATAATAGTTATGGAAAACTTGGTGGGATAAGGAAGTCATATCTTCACATCTTTAGAGGAATTTTCAAGAGATTTCAAAATCTCAGAGGTGGCTTTGCATTTCATATTTCGTAATTCAAATGTTGTACTGAAGGGTCCAAGTTCTGAAATGACTTTTCTGGTGTTTCACATGTCCAAAACTGGTCTTAAGTTCCAAAAAGAGTAGATTGGGGGGAAAAGGATACAAAAAGTGGTTTAAAGTTCCAATTTGGGTATTTCAAACTTTTAAGGTCATTTTACATTTTAGATTTTTGAAATTTCAAACTTTGGAGGTTCATTTCGGATTTCAAATTTTGGAGGTCTCTTTAAATTTTGAAATTTGGACTTTGGAAGTTTTTTTCCACGAGCCAAGTTCTAAATTTTAGATTTCAAAGACTAACAACTTTAAAACAAGGTCTAAGCTTTAAAATCAACACATAGGCCCTTCAAAGTTAAATATTTCCATTTTATCAGGATCATATGTGTGTCTTGGTAAAACTCTAGCCTTTGAATGTAACATCCTCATTTTAGACAATGGAACAAGTCAAATTTTTTTTTTTTGATAAATGCATCCTGGTTCTAAATACATAATTTAGAACTCACAAATCAAATAACCATTCATTTAACAGATAACCATATGGAGCTGTAATGACTCGGAGTACCTCCGATCTATTCATTTCATGACTCGGTTATCTACCGATCTATTCATGAGTAATATGAGTTGGCGTTATTATTTAACACCTCACTCCTGTGGTTCTCTTCCCTATTCTGGGATTCAAAATGCTCTGTCCAAGGAACCTAACTGAATAATTGTTACCATTATTCATCGGCATCTCATCCCTTAGACTAGGTGAATTAGGACAACGCAATCAGCAGCTTGCGATACTTTGGCCAAAGATTTGAAACATACTATTTATGTCTCATATTCCTTAACGGCATACTCGTCAATCTGGAATACGCCCTTCACCCCATTCTTATGTTATATAGAATGTCTTACACTGACTACTGTCAGTCCTTCCTTTCACAACTGAATCACTCAAAGACAGATTAGCAAGGTGATAATGTTATATGGATGCCCACGAGGATTAGGGATACGGTGACATACTGGTTGAACCCAGCAGTTAAACCAGTGTGTCATCATACCCCGAATCTCCTAGGAAGCCTTATAACATGGCCACATTCCTAATTGGTCCCTGAGTAACTCGTCGAGATCAAAGTGTAAATCTTAGCGATCAATGCAAAGGGTGTCGCCATAAGTCACTTGCATTGTTGTAACTTTGAGAAGATCCTAATCTTCTCGGAGTTACAACCATGCAGTTGACTTGTGTCGTCAACCTTTAAATCCGCGTCGAAAAGATCTACTTAATAATATGTGTTACGCACGTTGAGTTTTAAATTACTTTAAAGACTTTCCCCATAGGTTAGCCTTTCCCAATCCCTGGATTCTTTGTCTTAAGACGACCTTCCTCAATAAAACCCATTACATGGTAGAGGTATTAAGGTCAAGCTCTCATCAAGGAGTCATTAGAATACACATGATTCTAAAACAATAGAATTGGACATTATCTCATTACCTTCATATGAGATTGCCATCTAAACCCCATTAGATTTATTTCAGTTCTCGTAACTGAATTTATATCATACTTATTAGTATAAAGATATAATTGGTTAAGAATCCAATTTAATGTTGTCCTACCAGACTAGGACTAGGGATTACAAATTTACCTCAGCTTGATTAGTGTTCTGTTTAGGTTCGTTTTAACCCTATCTTTTTAAAAAGACAATGATTTAAATTTCAATTGAGCTTTCGATAGAACAAATTAGAGCTACTAAACACTCATAAGAATTCAATCACATTTTCTTTAAGCTTTCATTGTCAATCACAAAATCATCCAATTACACAAAGATAACATTGCCACTCTGGTATATAAACCGAAGAAGGTCAACTATCAGAATTAAGAATACAGCACATAAGTATCAATACTTATTTTTATTCCTTCAGAACTATACAATTACATTTTAAGCAAGCAACATACTTGATACAATGCTTAACGGAAAAGAAACATCTTTCCACATATAGTACATTTAGAAAATCAAGCTGTAATTCATTATAAATCAACTTAAACAATCTGATCATCCTGTCAGATCTGCATTGCTTTACCACTTACGGCAACCATCTGCAAAAATAGTCTACATGAGTCAGTTTGATGAACTGAGCATGATAAGCACTAAATTTTAAAACAATTGCAATCCGTCAATTGTTTTCATTAAACACCCTGTTTAAATGAGATCAATTATCCAAACAAGTAAACATATACAGACTATGCCTTTGTAATACAAAATGACTATAAAAGTGTAACTCTATCATCGTTACAGAATAGTCCTATCACTTCTCAAATATTTCTTCGAATATTAAGAATCAAAGAACGAAAGTATCCAAACAATTATCTTGAATCCAAGATCAGCAACATTGAACAATCGTTACTTTCATCAGAATAAGGAATATCATAGCAAATCAATAAGATACAAAAACAATTCCAACTGTTAGATATATATCGGCACGCATTGATATAAATAAAGAGAAAGAAACAAATCATTCTCATTTGCCTTCATACAAGTTCACTACTGTACCGTCTCCACATATGGAAAACATTCATCTGGTAAGTATACGAACAAGTCCGACAAGCCACAAGAAGAATCACTATTTTATTAACAAAATAGAACACAGCAATAAATCAGTCGAGACGTCAACAGCACACTGTATTATTTAAACCTTTAATTAAGCAACTACAGTCGGTAGCCCCCATGCCAAACAATTATGTCTATCTACCAGGCAAACTGAGAGTGACCTTTCACAAGAAGCGATGGACAAGAAGATAACACAGCCGTTACCTACTTTGGTACAGTCAACAACTCCAAATTCAAACATACACAAGAATGGATAACAATGCAAAGAAAACATATTACGTCTTCAATCCCAATAACAACCTACAGCCTGTTCAAGCCTTTCTTACTGTGTAAGGCTTTAGACCCAAGGTCAAATTCAGAGGATCTCCTTTGTTGTCACAGTCGACAAGAGGCTCGAAAACATTAAGCCATGACATTTACCCATAACTAAGCAAAGAGATCTTAAAACGAAAACCACGCACCATGTACAGTCTCGCCAAACGGAAGTAAAATCAGGATGGAAGCATAACATGGGACAACGAAGCCACTTCTGAACGTAATCAGAACTGAAAGTATGTGTTTACAACCTTCTTTACAGAAGCCATAACTCATGACGTCAAAATATTGAAGAAAGCCAATAGGGCCAAGAACATTACCCGTTCAAACTCGGGCTTATACATACAAAAGTGACATGTATACCATTCGAGGATTTAAAACAAAGTCCATAAACAGTATTCACCGTTTAGCCTGTCCAAAGGCCGATGTACAAAATATCCTTCCATACCCGTGGTACCCAATGGTGTCAAAACAATAGTAAACCAACAGGCTTAAATTGAGTCAATAACACTGTTTAAATAATAAGTTCAACAGAGTTTAAACAACAGTAAATAAAATAAAAAGAAGAAGATAATGAATCCATCCGTGCCAACAATGGCAACATTTAAATTTAGGCATAAGCCAATTCTAAATACCGAATTTCCAAACAAGGAATCCAACGGAACCCTTACCAATATTTTTCGCACAAGATGGCACAGGAAGGAAACGTAGAATTTCATCCAAAGAGTATATACCACAATTTCTTGCAACACGAAGGTAAAATAACAGAGGTCGTGTTACCAGTCACTCCTCGAGTACAAAATCAAATTACCAGTATTCAAATAGATATTTAAACGAAGTTTCAACAGTGATCCACAATACGAATCATTCAATGGACTCAACAGAGTCGTTCGAATACAACAATACCTATTTCCATAATGCGTACTGTCAACGGGTAAATCCTTTAACCACAACGCAAGAAATACACAATTTCCACAAAGGTCGCAATGAAATACTGAAACACAAAAAATTAACCGTTCATAATGAACTTAAATTACCATAGCGATACCTTACTAGACTCTGTAACCTTCAACTACGACAACCACCACAAAATATACAAGGAAGCCCAGTAAGACTGAACATTCACACAAAAGTTCAACAGTATCTTTTCCGACAGTACCACAATAAGCATCGACGAACAAAAATCGACAAGCATTACAGTGGCCTATACCCATCACAAGAATAATCTATGGGCTCTCGCCAAACAGGCCGAGCAGTCATACTTTTCATATATATATCTCCCATATTTAAGCCAGAATGAAAACACGAAGAATAAAGCCACAATTCGAATTTAACAAACACCCATCAAGGGATAATTGAAAAAAATCGAACCAGAAGAGATACAGTACCAAAAATCACACAAAACCACCATAGAAAATCATTCATTTCCATAAATCATTTGAACAGAGTTGTTCTAATGAAATCACTTGAAAGACAGCAAGATTTTTAAAGGTTAGGGCCTAACATGCCTGGATTTTCGCTCAAAATTCCGAAGCAGACCACTGGAAGAGCTCAGACTTCCTTTTCCTTTTCCAAGTTAGAGCGACCAACAAAATTTTGTTATCTCCATGACATATATATTTTCCTTGCCAGAGAAAAGAGCTAGATACCCTCATACTCGCCATGTAACTCAAAGAAGACTGGTGCGAAGAACCAGTGAACAGGCAGAAGGAAATCCGAAATTCGCGACAAGCCAAACAAACCAACAACTTCCCAGTTTGCATGCCTTCACGCGAGTTCCGAGCTCGACTACCGAGCACATTGAATGCATTTACACCAACTTTCCCACTCAAACTCCACTGCCACCGACCGCCAAAGTTGGCAACAGACAAATGAAATCTCAAGTCCATTTCCAGTTTTGGCGACCTGCCACGTCGGCTTAGGTTAGCTGTTGCTAAAACCTTCGCCATGACCTGTCCTTCATACATATCCTTAGCATTTAATCCCATAGGAAAACGCCACCCATGGTTCACACCCCTCCATAGGTCCCCATGCGTTTTGTTTAATAGTTAGGTTAGTAACTTAGGTTAGAATTTAGGATAATAATTATTCTAACCACATTACACGTAGATACTAACCTAGGACATTAGCACTTAGCCTAGGTCTAGGTTAGATTAACATTAATCTAACCCCTAGGTTAGGTTTAGTTTTTTTTTTAGGTTACTAACCATTAATAATTCCAGTTAGGTCTACATTCTGTACACTCAGAAAAAGACCTACATCATACCTTCTTGAATAGGGTTAGCTCCTATTCTGCCTTAGGCTGCAGAATCGTATGTAACCAAATTATTACTTGGTCCACGATCGAGACCTTCCAGATATACTTCCATATCGGGAACCAATTCATTTCACTTGATTAGCCTAAGTCATACTCCTGACTAGCTTATTCAATGCTTCTAGACCTTGCAACCTGTTCAAGGTCTGTAATTTTAATTCATCATGAACAAACTTAAAGCAATACTTGGATCAATTCCACTGATCCAAGGTTAGATCTTATAGATAGATAACTCAATGATTCATTCCGAGATCAGATTAAACTCAACTGTGAAATGAAATAAATAAAAGAGTCCAATCATATTCTGACTCAGTCAAGATCTGCAATCTGCAAAGAAATTATAGTACATATCAAGCATGATTTCTTAATTGAGGAACACATCCTTTTACAAGAAATCACATATCAACGCTTGTATGCTCAGGAGGAAGTAATAACAGTTCAGGGTGTTACATGCTTCCCTCCTAAAAAAGATTCATCATCCCGATGAATTACATATTAAATTAACCTTCAGGTCAATCAATTTATCAGTACACAATAATGTGACTATCCCATATTTGAATAGTTCCAGAAATCAATGTCACAGCATATTTTATTCAACCTGAATAATGTTTGCCATCATCTGGCTTTCATAAATACTTAAAAACAATATGTTTATAAAAGTATGTTTTGTCAACAGATTTCATTCTGTTGAAAAAGAGAAGGAAAAGTAATTTTCATCTCTTCCAGATTTTCCCAAGTTGCACTTTCTTCGCTAAACTGGTCCCACTGGACCTTACATTGCTGAATATCATGATTTCTTAAATGCAATTGGCGAGTTTCCAGCACTCGTGTGGGTTTAACCACGATTATTCCTGGGTCTTGGACCTATAAGGAATTCAAATTTAAAACATGTGACAAATCTGAAACGTATTTCTTAAGCAAAGAAATATGGAAAACATCATGCATGCGAGATAAAGCAGGTGGCAATGCTAAACGATAAGCTACAGGATTGATTATTTCGACAATTTCGAAAGGTCCCACGAATCGAGGTGACAACTTGGCAGCCTTGCCAAAAGTTATAGAAACTCTTTCTGGGTTTAACACGAAGAAAAACCTTATCACCAAGCTCAAACCTTCTATCAACCCGCTTAAGGTCAACATAGCTCTTCTGTCTATCTGCTGCTTCCTTTAGTCGTTCACAAATCAGCTTAACTTGCTGTTCCATTTCTGTGAGAATCTCTGGTCCAATTACCACTCTATCCTCAACACTGTCCCAACTAACAGGGGTTCTGCCACTTTATTCCGTAAAGTGCTTCAAATGGTGCCATTTTAAGAGATGAGTGATAAGTATTGTTGTATGCGAACTCAACTAATGGAAGATACTCTTCCCATTTATACTGTTGATCCATGCAATACATTCACAACATGTCCTCCAACACTTGATTTACCCTCTCAGTTTGTCCATGCGTTTCCGGATGATATGCAGAACTGAAGTTTAGTTTCGTTCCTAGGGCTGCGTTAAGCGTTTGCCAAAACCTTGATGTCATTCTAGGATCCCTGTCAGATATAATCAATTCTGGTACACCATGCAATCTGAAAATTTCGTGTACAAATATTTTGGCTAGCACTGGTGAATCATCCTTTAGATTTCCAGTGATGAAATGAGCTACCTTGGTCAGTTTATCTACAACTACCAAGATAACATCATGTTTGTTCCTGGACATAGGTAGTCCTTGTACAAAATCCATGGTTATTACTTGCCATTTGTACTGCGGTATGCTATGAGGATATAACAGTCCAGCAGGGTGCATATGTTCTACCTTCACCCGCTGACATTCCAGACAATGAGTCACAAAATTAATTACATCCTTTTTCATACCTTTCCAGAAGTATTGCTATTTTAAATCAGCAAGCATTTTTGTGATACCTGGGTGTCCAGAGAAAGGTGAATTATGAAATTCAACTAACAACTTCTTTCTCAAATCGTTCAGCATAGGTACATATACCCTGTTTTCATAACGCAAGATTCCTTCATTATCAAAATGAAAACCTTTATACCTTATATCCTTAGGTTCTGCAGCAAGCGCTACTTTTACTTGCTGAAATTATGCATCTGATTCTGAAGCACTTTTTACCTCATCTTTAAACTGAGTTCTTAATGTTATAAGAGCAGAAATGTGCCTCCTACGACTTAGAGCATCAGCTACTCTATTCTCCTTTCCTTTGATATAGCTAATATCAAAGTCATATTGCGATAAAAATTCTAACCACCTTCTCTGTCTGGCATTCAGATTGGGCTGAGTAAAAATATATTTCAGTCCTAAGTGATCAGTTTTCAGCCCAAAAGGTTTCCCAAGTAAATAGTGTCTCCAGACTTGAAGTGCATGAACAATGGCAGCAAGTTCCAAATCATGAGGGGCATAATTCAGCTCATGTAACTTAATTTTTCTACTTTCATATGCTATGACCTGATCATTTTGTAGCAAAACACCTCCAAGGCCTTCCCCAGAAGCATCCGTTACAACAGTAAAACTCCCATTAGGGTCTGGTACAGCTAGTATAGGTGCAGAAGTCAACTGGTCTTTCAAACTTTTGAAAGCCGCTTCGCACTTATCATTCCATATGAATTTCTTATCCTTCTTCTGCAATGAAGTTATTGGTGCAGCTACTTTAGAAAAATCCTTTACAAATTTTCTATAATAACCAGCAAGACCCATGAAGCTTCTTACTTCGTGCACATTCTTTGGTGCAGGCCACTCAGTTATTGCCACTATTTTTGAAGGATCTACAGCAATTCCTTCGTTACTTATAACATGACCCAAATAGTGAACTTCTGAATCAAAGAAAGAACATTTGGATAACTTACCGTACAACTTCCTCTTTCTCAAAATTCCCAAAACTATCTTCAAATGCTCATTGTGCTCCTCAACACTTTTAGAATAAATGAGAATATCATCCAAGAATACAAGTACAAACTTGTCCAGGTATTCTTGAAAGATATTGTTCATTAAATTCATAAAGGTTGCGGGTGCATTGGTTAATCCAAAGGGTAGAACTATGAATTCATAATGTCTGTATCTTGTTCGGAAAGCTGTTTTATGAATATCTTCCTCTCTAATCCTTAACTGATGATAACCAGATCGAAGGTCTATCTTAGAATAAACCGCTGCTCCACGCATCTGATCAAACAGATCATCGATCCTAGGAAGTGGATATCGGTTTCTTGACTGTTGCTTTGTTCAACATCTGATAATCAATACACAGCCTTAGTGTTCCATCCTTCTTTTTCACAAATATTACAGGCACTCCCCAAGGTGAAACACTTGGTCTGATCAAACCTTTAGACAAAAGCTCTTGCAACTGTGCCTTAAGCTTGACTAACTCAGTAGTAGTCATCCGATAAGGCGCTTTGGATATAGGTTCTATTCCTCGGCTTGATTTCAATGGTGAAGTCAAATTCTCTCTTGGGTGGTAACCCTGGTAATTCCTCAGAAAAAACATCCCTAAAACCTTGTAAAAGAGGGAATCGTTCCATGAAATCATCATCTTCTTCGGAAGATTCGGATATCTTTACCACATAAAGGGTACATCCTTTATTTTTAGCCTTTTTAAGCTGCATAGCTGACAATTTTCTAATTGAAATTTCCCGTTTCACACCTTGAATCTCTGCTAATTCCAGCTGATCATCTAAACATTTTATGTTCTTTTCATAGCAATCTACCTTTGCTTTATGGTCAGCTAACCAATTAACACCGATGACAATGTCATACGATCCCAAAGGTGCAACATAGAGGTCAACTTCCGTGGAAAAGTTAGGTAAGTCAAGGACTGCCCCAAAAAGACACATACTCACTGTATGAACAGAATTATTACCATACTGTACAGTCCAAGATTTATCTATTTTTCCAGCTTTTCTTTTAAGTTTAGAAGCAAGTTTATTAGATATAAAACATTCAGTAGCTCCTGTATCAAAAAGAATAGTGACAGGTATGCTGAATAACTTACCCGGAACTTCTATAGGTGTCACTTGCTTTTCAGCTTGCTTGTCCGCTACTGCAGCATGTATCTTATGCTGCTGATTACGATCATCCTTCTTCAAAGGGCACTCATTTGTGTAGTGATCTTTACCACAGTTGTAGCAGCCTCCTACAGGTCCCTTTTTAGGCTCAAAGTTGCCTCCCTTTTTGTAATTGTCACGTTGTCCTCCATAGGGCTTCTACCCATTATTTTTAACAAAATTTTCCCTTGAATTTCCAGCAGGCTTATTTACTGCTGCTTTCTTATTGTTATCTCCTGGAAACTTACTCTTGTTTCCAAACTTTTTCCATGGTCCTTTTCTAGGTGCAAGAGAGGTTGAAGAAGGGTTTGCAGTCTTCTTCTGCACTTCCTCCTTATGAGTAGAAATAGCCTTTAATTTCTGTTCTTGCCTAATGGCCTTTTCAACAACTCCTTCCATAGTGGTTGGACTGTGAACATCGACCTCTCCCCCTATCACGGGATTCAATCCCATGATGAATTTCCGTATTCTGAACTTTTCGTCAGTTTGATACTGCGGTACATACTTAAGGAGTTTTGTAAACCGCTCCCAGAATTCAGTTACCGTTAGCTTCCCTTGAGCTAAGTTCTAAAATTCTGTCAGATAGAAAAGTTGTGGCAGCCAACGTTGCCTACAATAGCCTTTAAATTGATCCCAAGTAATATTGGTCTCATCAATGTTTAGTTCAGCTTTACGGCTATCCCACCATGAAGATGCTTCGTGGGAAAGCTGATAGGCTCCCCAAATAGCTTTGGTTTCCTCTGAGAAGTTCCTTATTGTAAAGTACTTCTCCATTTTGCTGAGCCAGTTCTCAGCTCCATCTCCCAATGTGGTGCCATCATACTTAGGTGGACTTATCCTTTTTATATCATTAGTGAGTTCTGCTGCCAATTTGACCTTTTTGTTTTCTGGTTAGACAGGTGCATTCCCAGCATTAACATCAACACTCATGTCGGGGTTGTCCTCAGGAGGTTACTGATTATTATTATCAGCTTCTTCATCCTCCTCATTTCCCATCACCTACTGTTCCAGTACAGCTAAGCGATCTCTTGTGTCCAACAGGGCAGCAAGGATCTCATCAAGTTTCTGGGTTGTTGCCGCTACTCCTTCAGGTGGAGCATTATTCGCAACATTCCCCCTTGTTCTAACCATTTTCTGTTACAAGAAAATTCAGGTTTTTATCAAATTATGGACACAATAGGACCAAGAGCTGCAACCTTCAGCTCTGATAACAAGATGTAACATCCTCATTTTAGACAATGGAACAAGTCAGATTTTTTTTTTGATAAATGCATCCTGGTTCTAAATATATAATTTAGAACTCACAAATCAAATAACCATTCATTTAACAGATAACCATATGCAGCTGTAATGACTCGGTTATCTACCGATCTATTCATGAGTAATACTAGTTGGCGTTATTATTTAACACTTCACTCCTGTGGTTCTCTTCCCTATTCTAGGATTCAGAATGCTCTGTCCAAGGAACCTAACTGAATAATTGTTACCATTATTCATCGGCATCTCATCCCTTAGACTAGGTGAATTAGGACAACGCAATCAGCAGCTTGCGATACTTTGGCCAAAGATTTGAAACATACTGTTTATGTCTTGTATTCCTTAATGACATACTCGTCAATCTAGAATACGCCCTTCACCCCATTCTTATGTTATATAGATTGTCTTACACTGACTACTGTCAGTCCTTCCTTTCACAACTGAATCACTCGGAGATAGATTAGCAAGGTGATAATGTTATATGGATGCCCACAAGGATTAGGGATACGGTGACATACTGGTTCAACCTAGCAGTTAAACCAGTGTATCATGATACCCCGAATCTCCTAGGCAGCCTTATAACATGGCCACATTCCTAATTGGTCCCTGAGTAACTCGTCGAGATCAAAGTGTAAATCTTAGCGATCAATGCAAAGGGTGTCGCCATAAGTCACCTGCATTGTTGTAACTTTGAGAAGATCCTAATCTTCTCGGAGGTACAACCCTGCAGTTGACTTGTGTCGTCAACCTTTAAATCCGCCTCAAAAAGATCTACTTAATAATATGTGTTACGCACGTTGAGTTTTAAATTACTTTAAAGACTTTCCCCATAGGTTAGCCTTTCCCAATCCCTGGATTCTTCGTCTTAAGACGACCTTCCTCAATAAAACCCATTACATGGTAGAGGTATTAAGGTCAAGCTCTCATCAAGGAGTCATTAGAATACACATGATTCTAAACCAACAGAATTGGACATTATCTCATTACCTTCATATGAGATTGCCATCTGAACCCCATTAGATTTATTTCAGTTCTCTTAACTGAATTTATATCATACTTATTAGTATAAAGATATAATTGGTTAAGAATCCAATTTAATGTTGTCCTGCCATACTAGGACTATGGATTATTAATTTACCTATGCTTGATTAGTGTTCTGTTTAGGTTCGTTTTAACCCTATCTTTTTAAAAAGACAATGATTTAAATTTCAATTGAGCTTTCGATAGAAAAAATTAGAGCTAATAAACACTCATAATAATTCAATCACAAAAGCATCCAATTACACAAAGATAACATTGCCACTCTGGTATATAAACCGAAGAAGGTCAACTATCAGAATTAAGAATACAACACATAAGTATCAATACTTATTTTTATTCCTTCAAAACTATACAATTACATTTTAAGAAAGCAGCATACTTGATACAATGCTTAATGGAAAAGAAACATCTTTCCACATATAGTACATTTAGAAAATCAAGCTGTAATTCATTATAAATCAACTTAAACAATCTGATCATCCTGTCAGATTTGCATTGCTTTACCACTTACGGCAACCATCTGCAAAAATAGTCTACATGAGTCAGTTCGATGAACTGAGCATGATAAGCACTAACTTTTAAAACAATTGCAATCCGTCAATTGTTTTCATTAAACACCCTGTTTAAATGAGATCAATTATCCAAACAAGTAAACATATACAAACTATGCCTTTGTAATACAAAATGACTATAAAAGTGTAACTCTATCATCGTTACAGAATAGTCCTATCACTTCTCAAATATTTCTTCGAATATTAAGAATCAAAGAACGAAAGTATCCAAACAATTATCTTGAATCCAAGATCAGCAACATTGAACAATCATTACTTTCATCAGAATAAGGAATATCATAGCAAATCAATAAGATACAAAAACAATTCCAACTGTTAGATATATATCGGCACGCATTGATATAAATAAAGAGAAAGAAACAAATCATTCTCATTTGCCTTCATACAAGTTCACTACTGTACCGTCTCCACATATGGAAAAAATTCATCTGGTAAGTATACGAACAAGTCCGACAAGCCACAAGAAGAATCACTATTTTATTAACAAAATAGAACACAACAATAAATCAGTCGAGACGTCAACAGCACACTGTATTATTTAAACCTTTAATTAAGAAACTACAGTCGGTAGCCCCCATGCCAAACAATGATGTCTATCTACCAGGTAGACTCAGAGTGACCTTTCACAAGAAGTGACGGACAAGAAGATAACA
Source organism: Taxus chinensis (assembly GCA_019776745.2). NCBI lineage: Eukaryota > Viridiplantae > Streptophyta > Pinopsida > Cupressales > Taxaceae > Taxus > Taxus chinensis. Next base: position 396,420,370 of record CM034156.1, on the reverse strand, counting down.
CAGCCCTTACCTACTTTGGTACAGTCAACAACTCCAAATTCAAACATACACAAGAATGGATAACAATGCAAAGAAAACATATTACGTCTTCAATCCCAATAACAACCTACAGCCTGTTCAAGCCTTTCTTACTGTGTAAGGCTTTAGACCAAAGGTCAAATTCAGAGGATCTCCTTTGTTGTCACAGTCGACAAGAGGCTCAAAAACATTAAGCCATGACATTTACCCATAACTAAGCAAAGAGATCTTAAAACGAAAACCACGCACCATGTACAGTCTCGCCAAACGGAAGTAAAATCAGGATGGAAGCATAACATGGGACAACGAAGCCACTTCTGAACGCAATCAGAACTGAAAGTATGTGTTTACAACCTTCTTTACAGAAGCCATAACTCATGGCATCAAGATATTGAAGAAAGCCAACAGGGCCAAGAACATTACCCGTTCAAACTCGGGCTTATACATACAACAGTGACATGTATACCATTCGAGGATTTAAAACAAAGTCCATAAACAGTATTCACCGTTTAGCCTGTCCAAAGGCTGATATACAAAATATCCTTCCATACCCATGGTACCCAATGGTGTCAAAACAATAGTAAACCAACAGGCTTAAATTGAGTCAATAACACTGTTTAAATAATAAGTTCAACAGAGTTTAAACAACAGCAAACAAAATAAAAAGAAGAAGATAATGAATCCATCCGTGCCAACAATGGCAACATTTAAATTCAGGCATAAGCCAATTCTGAATACCGAATTTCCAAACAAGGAATCCAACAGAACCCTTACCAATATTTTTCGCACAAGATGGCACAGGAAGGAAACGTAGAATTTCATCCAAAGAGTATATACCACAATTTCTTGCAACACGAAGGTAAAATAACAGAGGTCGTGTTACCAGTCACTCCTCGAGTACAAAATCAAATTACCAGTATTCGAATAGATATTTAAATGAAGTTTCAACAGTGATCCACAATACGAATCATTCAATGGACTCAACAGAGTCGTTTGAATACAACAATACCTATTTCCATAATGCGTACTGTCAACGGGTAAATCCTTTAACCACAACGCAAGAAATACACAATTTCCACAAAGGTCGCAATGAAATACTGAAACAAAAAAAATTAACCGTTCATAATGAACTTAAATTACCATAGCGATACCTTACTAGACTCTGTAACCTTCAACTATGAAAACCACCACAAAATATACAAGGAAGCCCAGTAAGACTGAACATTCACACAAAAGTTCAACAGTATCTTTTCCGACAGTACCACAATAAGCATCGACGACCAAAAATCGACAAGCATTACAGTGGCCTATACCCATCACAAGAATAATCTATGGACTCTCGCCGAACAGGCCGAGCAGTCATACTTTTCATATATATATCTCCCATATTTAAGCCAGAATGAAAACACGAAGAATAAAGCCACAATTCGAATTTAACAAACACCCATCAAGGGATAATTGAGAAAAATCGAACCAAAAGAGATATAGTACCAAAAATCACACAAAACGACCATAGAAAATCATTCATTTCCATAAATCATTTGAACAGAGTTGTTCTAATGAAATCACTTGAAAGACAGCAAGATTTTTAAAGGTTAGGGCCTAACATGCCCGGATTTTTGCTCAAAATTCCGAAGCAGACCACTGGAAGAGCTCAGACTTCCTTTTCCTTTTCCAAGTTAGAGAGACCAACAAAATTTTGTTATCTCCATGACATATATATTTTCCTTGCCAGAGAAAAGAGCTAGATACCCTCATACTCACCATGCAACTCAAAGAAGACTGGTGCGAAGAACCAGTGAACAGGCAGAAGGAAAAGCGAATTTTCGATAAGCCAAACAAACCAACAACTTCCCAGTTTGCATGCCTTCACGCGAGTTCCGAGCTCGACTACCGAGCACATTGAATGCATTTACACCAACTTTCCCGCTCAAAATCCACTACCACCGACCGCCAAAGTTGGCGACAGACAAATGAAATCTCAAGTCCATTTCCAGTTTTGGTGACCTGCCACGTCAGCTTAGGTTAGTTGTTGCTAAAAACTCCGCCATGACCTGTCCTTCATACATATCCTTAGCATTTAATCCCATAGAAAATTCCGCCCATGGTTCACACCCCTCCATAGGTCCCCATACATTTTGTTTAATAGTTAGGTTAGTAACTTAGGTTAGAATTTAGGATAATACTTATTCTAACCACATTACACGTAGATACTAACCTAGGACATTAGCACTTAGCCTAGGTCTAGGTTAGATTAACATTAATCTAACCCCTAGGTTAGGTTTAGTTTTTTTTTAGGTTACTAACCATTAATAATTCCAGTTAGGTCTACATTCTGTACACTCAGAAAAAGACCTACATCATACCTTTTTGAACAGGGTTAGCTCCTGTTCTGCCTTAGGCTGCAGAATCGTATGTAACCAAATTATTACCTTGTCCATGATCGAGACCTTCCAGATATACTTCCATATCGGGAACCAATTCATTTCACTTGATTAGCCTAAGTCATACTCCTGACTAGCTTATTCAATGCTTCTAGACCTAGCAACCTGTTCAAGGTCTGTAATTTTAATTCATCATGAACAAACTTAAAGCAATACTTGGATCAATTCCACTGATCCAAGGTTAGATCTTATAGATAGATAACTCAATGATTCATTCCGAGATCAGATTAAACTCAACTGTGAAATGAAATAAATAAAAGAGTCCAATCATATTCTGACTCAGTCAAGATCTGTAATCTGTAAAGAAATTACAGTACATATCAAGCATGATTTCTTAATCGAGGAACACATCCTTTTACAAGAAATCACATATCAACGCTTGTATGCTCAGGAGGAAGTAACAACAGTTGAGGGTGTTACATTGAAGGCTCATTCTCAACACATCTAGTGACTCTCATGAGTAGAAATTAGTTGTGTAGCAGCCGAAGTCCCTAAATTTTATGAGAAGAATTAAAACTTAGTCAAGGAAAATAAAAGAAAACATCTTTGATTATTTATAGTTATCTCTAGGTAGAGGAAGGAGAGGAAGAAGAGTACAATGATCCCAATCTCCATCTGATATAACATTATCAATGGATCCACCTAGTAGACCTTTCCTTCAATCAACCATGGTCCTTAGACAAATAATAATGGCTCAACAACCACTACAAAAACCATTTGGCATCTTCATATGAAGAATTCCACTTACCCTCAATGCATGAATCCTATTCCAGTGGTAGCATTGAAGAAATTCCTTGCTTCAATAGGGAGAATCATATAACCCCTATTGACCATATTCAAAACATTGTAAATGTCTATTCCGTACACAAGATCAATGAGATGGATATTGTAGTTAAAATGTTAGCTTCTTATTTCAAGGGAAAGTCTTTACATTGGTGTGGAAGCTTAACACCGAGATTGATTTAGAATTGGGTTCAATTGTGCATGGCTCTCTGTAATCAGTTTAGAGAAAGGGAAGATAACTTGTATTTATTGGAACAATTGACCACAATCAAGAGAGCCTCAAATGAATAGATGGCCAACTTTAATTTCTGATTTCAAAATACACGGGATAGGATTCCAATGGTCATGAGACCAACTACCCAAGGTACATTCCTCTACTTCTTGAAGGCTCTAAATTTTGACATAGCTATGATGATATAATCTATGGGAGGGATGACACTGTTGTGAGCCTATAAAATAGCCATCAGAGTGGAGAACTACTTGATCCAAACTGGTAAAATTTCACCAAGGCCACATATGCCTCTATATCAAGAAATGGGAAACCCCAATTTCAGCCAATCACTTGAGTTAAATCTCATTCCAAATCCTAGAAATAAGAGTTACATTGAGGCCTATACTTATTCTAGTACTTCCAAATAACTTCAAGAGGTTATGAAGTAACTTCAAAACTTAGGGAATGAGTTGATGACTATTAAGAGGACGCAAGATCAAAACTTTAGATAATATCATCCTTAAGCACAATCCAATAGGTCTCCATATCAATCAAATGGACCTCCAGATCAAGCTACAAATCAGATGCTCAACCAGGAAAAACCTCAAGTTGTCATGTCATTTCAACCATATAATCCAAATGCATTTTCAACATCCATGCCATTGGTTCCAACTCAAAACAACATTACATAGGATTATGAATGGTATTTCCCTTATGCACAACCCCATAATTAGGAAACATGCTTCAATGGTGCTCTAAATCAAGCATTAATTATATAGACTGTCTGTGTGACCCAAGAAACAAAGGAGGAGGAAAATCAGTAGCAAGTGGTTACTCAAGTGATGCCTCTGAGCGAGACCTCGCTTGTGAACTGACAAGATGAATATTTTTGTGGCATGAATCAGTCTCCTTATCAAGGTGTGACAACCAATATAAGATCAAAAAATAGAAATATAAAGGAAGGGAAGTCCTCTAATCCAATTATTTCTCATCCTTCTATCATACCCCAAGGTAGTGGCAATGTAAAAGCAGCCCTAAACCCACCAAATCAACCTAAGGAAACTATTCTAATAGCCCATGTACAAACTCATCTGCAGGAAAAGGTTGTGCCAAGTAAAGGGAAGTAGAAGGATAGTCCACCTCCTTTCAACATTATTGATAAAATGAATAAGATGAATGTCAGTATTTCCATGTGGGAATTACTGGCAATTCCAAGGTAGCGAGATTAACTACAAGTAGTAATGACCAATTGTTCTACCTCGAATGAGTCATCCAAAAAACAAGAAAATATTATCACTCATGTAGTACAACAAGAAGGATTTCAACAAAGAAACAATTTGAAGCCTTCACCATTTTATGTATCCTTGATTTTTAGGGATAATTTAGTACACAATTTCATGATTGAAACAGGACTGAGAAGTTCAGTAGTGCTGAAGCCAATAGCAAATCAATTAGGCCTAAAATATTAACAGTCTCTAAAGGAGTGGTGCAATTAGATTTGATAGTAGTAGGAACCGTTGGAGTGATCAAAGGGTTGAATCTCACACTATATTCTTGTCCTAATGTCATAGTCTTACAAGATGTATCATTGACTGAGCTGCCACAACTTTTTTATTTATGCTTATCAAGAGACTACACAACTAAAATTGGTGGGTACATATCTGTTGAATGGTCCCATATGATTTTGAGAACAATGTATGGATCCAAATCCATTATTAGGTTAGATCCAATTGTAAAATTAGACATTGAACCTCATTTTCCGTGTCTAATCAATGCCAATTACTCAACTTTTGATCAAGAATATCTCCCAAGTACTCCAGAAACAAGTACTAAAGCTGGATGCATTCCAAAATCAACATTAGATGAATGCAAAAACAAAATATGTGGATAGGACCCTTACAGAGAGATGGCAGAAGTTGTGTTGGGTATTTATTATTAACATGAGGAAAATCAATCTCTCCCTAGCATCACCAAACCAGATGAAAAGGATGACAATGAAGTCTAGTATTTGTTCTTTGACAATTCAAGAAGTAGACAAGGTGTTCGAGGAGGTGCAATGCTTATTTCACCCCAATGGAAATATTACTACTCAACCTCTAATTTTAGTTTAGTTGTTCAAACAACATAGCTCAATATGAAGCATTAATCCAGGGGTTTCCTTGGGAGATGAAAACAGGTATCAATAACTTGTAAGTTTTTGGGGATAACGAGTTAATTGTCAATCAAGTTAATGGATTAAATGCAGAAAAAAATTATCTCCTAAAGAGCTATAAGAACCAAGTATGGGACCTCATAGAATACTTTGAAGCTCTTAATATTGATTCCATATCAAGGAAGAGGAATGAGGTTACGGATAGACTTGTAACAATAGGAGAAGAATTTGATGTTGTTGAGAGTATCAAGAAGGATCAAACTTAGGCTCATATCTAGGTGATAGTGAGGTCAAATTTTGCGGACAACAACACAAGTTGGTAAGTGTTCAAAAATTATCAATAGATCATCAATTTCCTATAGGAATAAGTTGAGTTCTCCTCGAGGAATCAGGATAAATTGAAACAATAGTATGGGGATCAAGTGGTTCAACTAAGAAAAAATAAGCTCCTAAAAGGCCTGGTCACATTAGAGTCAATCTTTAATCCCAATGAATAATTCCAGAAGGAAAAGGAAAATATTCAAGTCAAGGGGGAAGATTCAGTGACCATTTCAATTCAAGAAGGTAAAACAATCCAAATTAACAAAGTAAGTACTGATCAAGAAAAACCTAAGTTCATAAAAATTTGTCAAGAGTTTCTAGACGTCTTTTCTTAGAGCTACGAGGACTCAAGTGGGTTTAATCCAAGGTTGGAACAACACACTATTGAACTACATCTAGAAGTTAAGCCTATTAGATATAAACAAAGACTATTCAACCCTCATATGTTTCCACCCATGAAAAAGGAACTGAACAAGCTCATTGAGGAAAGAATTACTTTTATAATCAAACACTCTTCATGGGTTTCTTATCTAGTGTCATTCAGGAAAAGAAACAGAGAAATCATATTGTGCATTGAATTTCAAAACCTGAATAGGGGTTATATTAAAGACAACTATCCAATTCATTCTATGGAATAAATCTTGTACGTAATATCTGCATTAGAAATATTCTCTCTCCTAGATGGTTACTCTATCTATAATCAAATTATGCTAAAAGAAGAAGACCAATTCAAGACAACCTTTAACACAAAATGGGGAACCTACACTTATAGGAAAATGCCATTCAGGTTTTCAAATGCCAGAGATACATTCTAGAGGGCTATGGACATGGTATTCAAGGGAATAATAAATAAGATAGTTCTTGTATATCTAGATAACATCACTGTATTTTCCAAAAATGCATCAAGTCACCTCCATCACCTCAAGCAAGTGTTCCAAAGATATAAGAGATTCAAAGTGTCTTGAAATCTAAAGAATTGAATATTCCTAGCTCATTAAGGTAATCTCCTTGGCCACATTACATCTAAACAAGGTTTGGCTATTAATCTAGAAAGGGTTGAAGCTATTTGTGCACTACCATTGCCAATTCATAAGAAGGATCTCCAAAGCTTCTTGGGGAGGATCAATTTTGTTTGAAGGTTCTAGACTGATTTTTCCACTCTCGTGAAGACATTGACTATGATCCTAAAGAATAATATGGGATTTAAATGGACATCATATGGTAAGGATATTTTTTAGGCCATCAAGCATGTAATATCCCAAGCCCTGAATCTCATTAATCCATAATTTTATGAGGACTTCATACTCTATGCCTTTGGTGATTCAGACACAATTTCTGCAATCTTTGTGTGGCAGAATAAGGAGGGATCTAAGAAAATAATTGCCTTCTTTGGTCAGATCTTGGAAGAATATGAAGTGAGGTACTCTTTCATTGTGAAACATGTCCTCGTTGTCATTAGAAGTTTGAATAAGTTCAGGAACTTAGTATCGAAAAAAAAATTTCAGTTGCTAGTGTCTCATGTCAAGGTCAAGGACTACCTCTTGAACAAGGAATTAAACAAGAAAAAGGCAGGTTGGATTAACCAAGTGATGGAGTATGACATAGAAATGAAAGTGAAAAAGCTGGTCCATGCTAAGGGATTATGTGAATAGATAAGTTTAGGTAAATATGTTGAAACAATTCGCAAAGAAGAAGTTGTTCTGGTATTGCAATATGATGAAGAATAGGAAAATGATAGTGTTCCCATTCCATGTTAGACTTGGGATATGATACATTTCCTACAAACAGGTCTATGTCATTCAGAGTTGAGAAAGGAAAAGAGAACATATTTTTGACTCCAAGCCATTCTATATGTCCTTATTGACGACATCTTGTTCAAATGGTACATGGATGGGGTTCTCCTTAGGTGCATCCCAATAATTGAGATTTAGAAAGTGCTACGTGAATTCCATGACAGAGAAGTTGGAGCACATTTTAACCCATAGGTAAAATCGCTCAAGATTATGAGGGATGGTTACTATTGGCCTACAATTTTTAGTGATTTCTATACATGGATCAAGAAGTGCAAGAAATGTGCATTCTTCATACGTAAGGAGAAGCTAGCAGCACTACCACTCCACCCAATATTAGTTGATCAACCATTCATATAGTGGGGATTAGATTTCATCGGTGTCATCAATCCGAGCTCAAGCCTACACCATAAGTGGATCCTAACAGCTACCAATTATTTCACCAAGTGGACTAGAGCAGTAGCACTCAAGGAGGAATGTGAATATAGTATACTAGACTTCTACAAAGGAATAATAACAAGATTCGAAGTACCGGATACTATCATATCAGATAAAGACCTAGCATTCCTTGGTGTAAATATCATTGAATTGTTTGTTAGAAATGTGATATGGTTGAGAATCTCTTCAAACTATTACCCCCAGGGTAATGAACAATTTGAGTCCACTAATAAGAACCTATTGAGAATCATCAGAAGGACTCTTGATCAGAATAAAATGATGTGACACACGAAGCTAAAATCATCCTTGTGGGATGATAGAATCACACCTAAAATATCTACAGGTAACTCTCCTTACAAAATAGTCTATGAAAAAGAGGTAAGGCTACCTATATCCCTTGAGTTGTCAGAATTGGAGATCCTAAAGTAGGTAGAGTTGTCCTAGTTTGATCCTATGGAAGCTAGGTATGTGGAACTTGTGGAGTTGAATAAATAAGAGAGCATGTAATGCAAACCATGGAGAAGGATCAGAAATCTAGGGAAATGACCTTCGAGGAGGGAGACTTTTTTCTGAAGTGGGATGCAAACAGGGCTAAGTCGGGAAATATTTCCAAGTTCTATACTATATGGAGTGCCCCCTACATGGTCACAAGATGTAAAAGTAGCAATAATTTACAACTATAGAAGTTGGATGGAGAGGAATTATAGATTATAGTTAATGGAATCTACCTCAAGCATTATTATTGAAGGAATAATTCTAACCCTTGTATATATTATTTTAGGATTTCAATTTCTCTAAGATCTTATGCACAATTTTTTTTTTATAATAGCTTTTAGTTTCCCTAAGTGTTGTAAGCACATGTTTTAATGCTCCTAGAGGTGTCATTATACCTCTTGTAAAGGAATGTTGTAACAAGAAGCTTAAATTTGCAGGGATAAGTTGTAATCTTTAAAAGGTTTCAAATGCAGAGAAACTAAATATTAGATTTAGGGAGCATTTTCTAAGTTTTATTTCTCTTGTCCCTTCTAATTAGTCATGGTTTGAGCTTCTAGCACCTCCATCAGATCAAAATTTCATCAGCAGCTCCAACTTTAAGTAATGTTTTGAAACCACTCATGAGGGGAAAATTAGATTGAACAGATAATTATAGAGGTTTCCCAAATCAGCATGTAGTCCAAAGCTCTGTAATGTTCATTATTGGCCAAGGAATCATCATTGAATCATGCCTTGGACTTGGCATAAAATATTGTTTTGGGGATGAGTTTGGGTCTTCAATTTCTCCCAAGAAAATAAATTTTCTGAAATCAAGGGAAAAAGGCAATTTCAAATAAAAAAACATTTACACTCATACAAACTTTGAGTTTTCTTACAAAGATTAGAAAGTTCAAGTGGAAAATCAACTCCGAGTTCAATAATTTTTCAAGTAGAGTTCTGGGGTAAAATTTCGAAGGTTTAGATCAATTTGGGATATCAAAACCAACTCCATGCCCAATACATACATTTAGGCTACTAGCCAACACATCTAGTAGGTAGATGTCTCCGCGAGTCCGAAAAATTATTATCCATTTTACTCCTGGGTAAAAATGGATAACATGAGAGGATTAGTCTCAGGGATTTGATAGGACCTTCATGAGAGGATCTAGGGTTTATAGGTGAAATTGCTATTTCGAGAGCATTGCAGTGTTTTAAGGAAGGTGAGGAATCATTTTTTAAAAATAGCCTCTTCTGGGTTTTGAAAGGGACTCATAATTTACTTAAGAATAAAATGGGCTCCAGAAGGTCCACATCCAACAAACATAAGAGAAAGAGAGAGAAAATGGACAACAATCCTGAAATTCATCTCACTCAGTCTTTGTTGGCCCACTTATGTGGAAGTATTCAAAAGAACCTAGGAAAGAACACAAAAAATAGAAACAAATGTGAAAAATGCCAAAAGGGGTACCTAGCTGAAAAATAACTTGCTAAGTAGCTTGGTGAGCTCACATAGGTGCATGGGGGTCAGGGTTCCAAAAATATTGGGTTAGCTTCTTTTGCATTTATGGGTCGAGCTGGATTAGGGATTTCTCGGGTTTGAGCTCAGCGAGGTGACATTAGTGGGTTTAGCACAGGTGTGGATCTCGTGGTGAATCGAGATCATGGGAAGACCGAATCGTAGGTAGGATGAACAGGGCTCATCATTGAGGGGTTGCAGTGAAAGGGGTGAGTTTAGCAGATGATTCTCCAAACACTTCGGTGAGCTAGGGACATAGTGTGGAGAACTCATGTTGGCATGACATTGGCTAGCGAGATAAATGGAAGTGGTGAGGTGTTAGGGCCGAGGTGGTCATCCAAGTGAGAGGAATTGGAAAGAAGCTCATGAAGAGGCTGAGTAACTCAGCGCAGTGGTAATAAAATCAATTTGGTTAGGAGGATGAGTGCATGATCATAAGAGAGATAGCATTTGGGATTCATAGGTAATAACTTGGAAAGGGCCAAGTAATCAACACATTTAGTACATTGTCTAAGGTAGGAAGATATACAACATGATGGATGAGCTCTATGAGGAAGAGGATTGGTAAAGTAAAGCTCAAAGTGTCACTGAGTAACTTTCCAAGGAGGGAAAGTGTGAGGGATGAATGATATGGAGGTAATTCATAGTCTAAAAATTTGGACTTCAGAGGTGTGGGGTTTTGGGATTTGATTGGGTGAATGGGTGTAGTGAAGAGGAGATCCCCAAAAATATGAATTTCCAATCTCCAATCGGCTCGGTGCGACAACTTGGAATGTTCGAGGTAAATGATAGGATCGATGACTTTAGGGATTCAAGTATGTTTACATTGAAGTTTTGGGTATGTTAAACCTTATATGTATGACCTCTGAAATTATGAAGTGGTTAGGTAGTGAGTTGTATTAGATTTTTGGGTTGAGTTTCAGACCTAGAGATATGGGTGGGGTTTTGGTGAGTTATGGGGAATTTATAGCCCGAAATCCTAACAACATAGAGTCCAAAGTCATTAGGGAGATTTGGATGTGTGCTAGAATTAGTAAGGCTACATTGATCACTAAGCTAGAGGAAAGTTTTTTGGTGATTTGATGAGGTATGGATCTCAGTAGGTAAAGGGATGGAATAAGAAGCAACCTACAAAAAATGATGATAACTTCATCCACACTCATCAAAATTGCACAAATTTGTAGTCATTGGAAAGGTAATTTAAAGTTATATGACATGAAATGATCAAAAATGGGAAATCAATTAGTTATATGGGAAAAATGATGATGAAGTTTCAAGATCTGGAATCCATACCTAGGTGCATAGACGGATTAAATGAAAGCATGGATACTCATTTCTTCTTGTACAAGGAAAAGCACCATGGGATATGATTTTGTAGTTCTTCCCATCCTTATTGCAAGAGAAATTATTATTCTTGGAATGTTTGAAGTAATTTCCTAAATCTCTTCAATTTTTTCTTCTATAAATTTTAAGGAGGGGCAATTTTTTAAAGGTTGGACATTCTTGCATCTTCCCCTCCCTTTTTTCTTGGTTGTTAGCAATTTTTGGAGTTTCAAATATCCTCTATTAAGCATTATAATGAAAGAATAATGTGTTTGGCCCCTATTATAATGAATTATATCTACTTATTAGAGAAATAAAATTAGATCTATGGATGTTTTACAACCCCTATTTGTGTATTATTGTAACTTCCAGTATTTTCATTACATTTAAAGGTTCTTGTAAAATATCTTATTTTCGTTTAAGGTTTTAATGGTCTTTTGTTTTCTAGGAATGTTGTGTAAATGTTACTATGGTATCTGGTGCTAGATCATCCTCCCCACATAATTTTCCTTCACTCCATGAACTGTGAGTTGTTTAAAACCCCTTTTCTTAGTGGATAACTCTCCCCTTAGTGTAGGTTTTATTTTTCATGCAATCTCCCTCTATCCATTTCTCCTTAGAATTTTTAGGGTAGGATTAGATTAGGTATTTTACTACATTTTTTAGTAGTGTTAGTTCTAGGTTTAGGAAGAGGAATCCAACCTTCTCTAGAGATCTATCCCATTCACAAGGTCCCACACTTTAGGATAGATCCATGTTACCTAATGACATCGAATTCCTTAGTCAAGTACTAGTAATTCGGGGGGTGTTATTATTTGGGGATAAGAGTACCCAACACAATTTTTTTAGACTAATAGAGATCACATGTCACGTACCTCTGTGATATCATCTTTTAAGAGTCATGAAACCCTTAATTCTCCCTTGAGATGTAACCCTAACATTATTGAGTACTAAAACATTCTTGTAATCATCTAGAATCCTAAGACAATACTATATACATGAAACACTCTTTTATTTTCAAGGCACAAATCATGCCTTGGCACCTTTAAGACCCCGAAAGCACACTTATAGCCTCAAATTATTTATAGACCCTGCACAGGTGTAGATTCTCCACATACAGACTTGAGGCAACATTGTATAATCCATCTTGAATCTGTACTAGAATTAAAGATGTGATTTCTCAAATTTACTGTACTATGACCAGTTAGACCTTGTCTTACTTTTTCAACCTTGCTTTAGAATATATTTGCATAGGCTCTATGCATTTTTTAGACTTGTCTCACTTGTTTCAAATGACACCTCTCAAGATGCATGATCATGTTGAATATTATTTCAACAACTGCTACTTAACGCTTACATATATGCTACAAATCATTCTCAAATAAAATCAACTTCTTCACCCTTTGTTTTATAGTATTGTATGATAACTTTTATGAAATCAATGAAATAAAATTTTAATAGACCTAATTGGAGGTTACATATGTACTTTTTAACCATAAATGACAACTTGACTTAGGGATATACTCTAACCAATGACACTTTTCATGATATGAACAGTTCATTCTAGACTCATTAAATCAAAAAAACCACCTATTTGAGCTACAGTGAAACATTTGATGAACTTTAACTCATACAAATATAATTAAAAAACCATAATCATGTCTTGAAGGATCCAAAAAATATCAAATGAATACCATCAATAAAAACACATGAATATACACCTTTAGTGAGACACATTAATAGTAGACTCACACATTGACTTGTGACATAGACTAGAGTTTTATAATCAAGACACAAGGATAAGCTTTAGACAAGATATTATTGTATCATTTAGACTTTCAATCATAAGTAACAAATCTCAAACCTAGAAAATCTTGGTAAATAATCTTTTCTTGATACTTTTAAACATCAAGACTCAACAATGAAAGCCACACACATTCTTTCATCTCATTGTTGACATTACATGATTATTTTGGACTCAAACAAACTCAAGCACTTAGTACACTTAGACTCGCTCAGATTAAAAATTATTTGCTTCAACTTGAGTAACATGACCATGAACTGTACACCTAAAAGAATCTTTGATAAGATGACAACAAGATAGAACTATGAATTCATAACAAACTTAGAAACTTCTCATATTGAAAAATAAAGGCATAAGGATACCATGATAGACATGACACAACTTGGAGATAAAGACAACATTATAAACTCAAACACATATACATAATAGCTCAAAGACACACAGAGAGATTATTTGACATACCTTATCAAACTTGAAGTGTTCCAAACACCTAGCTCCTTTAACTTCTCATGAAATGAAGCACTGAGACACATGTGATATTCTTCAACTAGAGAAAACACACCTCCTTGGTCTGATTTGGAATTGTTGACTTTTATTTCCACCTTGGCAACACTGGAATTCATTTTTTTAGCTAATTTTTACACTTCAAATTTTATAATCTGATAATCAGATCTCTTCACCTCATTTATGGTCCTAATATTTCTCTTGAGAATTCTTCAATTTTTCCCTTTAGTAGCTTGAAACATTTTGGATGCCGCTGGAGTTTCACCTTGGTGATATAATCTAGAAATGTGTTATTGTTTGTGACACTTATGACACACAACACCATTCCTCTTTATTCTTGGTTCAAACACACTTAAGTTCCAACCACAGTCCTTAGATCTAACCAGACCAAGGAGGTGTGTTTTCCTTTAAACCCTAAACCTATTTTTTCACTAGCTATTCTTTGGTTAACCAATATCCCCTCAATTGTTTCAAAACTCTTCTCCAACTTTATATACACCTTCAACCTATTGTAAAAATCATCTACATCATATTCCAAAGATTTAAATTTCTCTTCATACCTAGAACAAGTGTATTCTTTCTCCTTCAAGGATTTTGACATGCTTTCAACCTGTGATTCAAAATTCTTGAATTGATCTTGATATTTCTCCATATCACACGTTTTTTCTTTTAATATAGATACCAAACAATTGACACTCTCATACTTTCTTCTCCAAATATCATATGACTTATCCATTTGTGCTTCTAGTATCTCCTTCAAGTTTGTAGACTTGCTTCTCAAGGAACTACTCCGATACCAATTATTGGAAGAAAAATGGACTTAGGGGGGGGGGGGTGAATAAGTGCTTCAAAAAAATTACTTTATTTATCTTAACATTCATACACCATATTAACGATCTGTTAAATACTCATAAACCATTATGTGCTTATTAAGATATTCAACATCAATCATAAGAGCATGAAACAAATTTCACAACATAGCAACACCATATGTAAGTAGGAAATCATCAAGGTAAATAAACCCACTATTTTTTTTTTGATATTACACATAACAATGAAATTTACTGAAGCACCAACTTCACAAGGACCACTAACCCTTAGTCTAGTAGAGCACCAACCCTACAAGGAGTATCAACCCCTGATTTAGTGAAGAACCAAATCCAAAAGGAGGATAAAAACCCCTATGATGAATAATAACCAACTCATCCACCTGATGATGATGATCTTTGAACTTATGGAGATCTATAATTTAGCTCACACACCTTTAAACCCTCATTCCTCTAGCTCGTTCTTTCTTCTTCTTTCACATTTTTTCTTGGTTGTAAACCTTTGCACACATACCATCAATTATTATTCAATCTGTCAAAAACATCATCAGATCTGAAATCATGCATTATAATATCCTTCACATCCTTAGGCAGGTCACACGTTTTCTCTCAAAAGACTAGTTCAAATTTGAACTCTAAACTCACTTTTATATGCATTTCACTTCACCAACACAAAGGAGGTAGGAACTAAAACTTTATGTATAATAATGAATCATTAAAAAATCCCAATAAATTTAATAAAATGGTCACATATGACCCATATAGGTTGGTCATGCCCAACACCACCCAATTTGCACCAAAAAGGCTCAAAACCCCATCACAAGGATGAGTAAAATACACTAACTTGAAAACCAAGATTAAAAAAGCTATAAAAATCATTGAAAATTTTTAATATATCATAAAAACATCATCAATCATCATAAATTATCTTGTACCAATCAAATAATTCATAACACAAGCGAAAGGGCTTATATCATTCATTAAACAGTTATCTCCAGCACCTTGTATTTCCCTTCAGGCATCTATACCACTTGAAATAAACTCAGATAATTCATGTAGAAACTATATGGAATCCTCATGACCTATATAACACATATATGTATGTTATACCTCATGAAACATCCATATGATCAAACCACAATATCTCTACTCTTCACCAAAACATGGTGCCTAGAAAGCAAATTTGTAAACTCAACTATTTTTCACTGTTGTTGCCACTTTCAAGATCTTTAAAGGTCTTAAATAGTAATTATATGCATACCTCTTCACTTTCCAGATGATATTAAGCATCAACCAATCCATTTCATGGCTCAACCAACTCAATCTTTCAGCTTGAACAAACATTTCCTGAAATCTAGCATACATTCTTCCTCACAAATTGATCTAAAATAGACATAACATCAACTCACCAAGATAAAAACTGTATATCACTATAAATACCTATAAATAATATTTAAAACCATATTGTAACTTCATAAAACTACAAGTGGAAGGAATTCAACCAAGACCATCTCTACAAACTGCTTCTTAAGCCTTCTAGGACTCAAGAACTGAACGTGGGCTCAACATACTCCATCACCTCAAAACTCACTTCCACACTTAATAAAATCATTTAACACACTTATACATGATGTCTAATCACTCATAAACCTTTCACAATCAACCACAACTTAGAATCAATACTTTACCTCATGTAGCTACTTAGCACCCTACTAAATCAAGCATCCTTAATTTTTTACTTTAAAAAAAAGCTCCTAACTTCTTCATACCATATAAAAAAAAAAGTGTTATATACCATTATAAACATTTCTGAACCAAGATCACAACAAAAACTTTAATGGATTCATAAATCCTCTTGTAGCTCCTGCAATTCCACTTTTAGTGCAAATTGCTCAAAATTTCACAAAATACAGTCTTCATAAATAGGGCACACTTTTACCCTTTTCTCCTAAACCATGACCTGAAACATTAATTAAAATATATTTAAACACTAGGGACAAAAATAATTTCAGT
Organism: Taxus chinensis; assembly: GCA_019776745.2. NCBI lineage: Eukaryota > Viridiplantae > Streptophyta > Pinopsida > Cupressales > Taxaceae > Taxus > Taxus chinensis. The sequence goes on along the minus strand of CM034156.1, from coordinate 396,403,752 downwards.
TTAATCTTTACCTTCTTTGGATAACTTTTCCACAAACTAGACTTCTTCATAAACAAGAATTTTTCAGGTGGGGCCCACATAAAATCACATGATCAAATACAACTTTCTAGAAATATGGAAGAGTCATCTAAAATATAAAATCGTCACTATTAAAAAACCAATAAAGAAATTCTCACTATACCTCTTCTTCTCTAAGTCACTCTTGGCTAGCGTTTATCTATGGTTTCAAACCACTTTACCTTGTTAACAATTAGTCATAAAGGTGTGATACTAAAACCACCTCATTATTTTTGTTAAACCTTAATAAATGACCTAATAATATATTCCATATATCTCATGTCCCCATTTAAATCATATAATTCATAACGAGCATCAGAAGGTCAACTTTTTCTTTAAAACCACGTTGTAGCTTACCTAGTTTTTCCAAAAGTTGTATATCTTGCAATTACTTTTTTATAAAGACCTACAACTTGTCATGAACCATCATGAAAACATCCTATACCTAAATAAACTCACCTTATGTCTCAAATAGCTCTGAAATTCTATATAAAATCTCATTTACCTGCACTTACTTGTGTGTTTCTTACTGGTTGCTTCCCAAGGACCTCAAACATGCATTGTATCACTGAATACTAACCGGAAACTCACCACACACCTCAGGTACACTATCACAATGTGATGAGGGTCATCAATACTCACCATTAATAATGTCAATCCAGGGCTGGTGTCTGATGGCTGTATGCATTAAGAGAATAAGATATTGGAAAGTAACTCCTTTAAATACAAACCAAACTTGCATAAAATAAATCACACTTGCGGAAATCGAAAGGCCCACTTGCAGAAATAAAGTTTACATGAAAGAAACACACTTACATGAATTAAAAGGTGCACTTGCATAAATGAAATCACACTTGCATAGATACATGTTATATGAAAGAAATGAAACTTTCATAAATGAAATTGTTGAATTAAAAATAAACATAATTGAATGAAACACCTGCAGGTTTACAACAGACTGAATGTTCACAATACAAAGATAAAAACAATACAACATAATGAATTAAAGACAAATGAACAAACATAAACATAAATAAAAAGATCTATCTTCCTTGTAATGATTGGCCAGCTCATTCCTTGGAAGAGGATTTAAATCATACTTCTGAGATCTTAAAACTACAAAATATTTGAGAGGAAAGAATAGATCTTTATTTTTTTAGAGAAAAGCATTACATATCTAAGTGTAGAAGGTTACATTTATAATTCATGCATCCAACCAACTCCTTATTTTAGGAAATACAATCTAATCTTATCTTTATTCCAATCCTAACAACTAAGATCTCAATCTCCACAAAATATGGAGAGAGATATATTATTGAAGTCAAATATTATCTCACTTATTTTAGGAAGATTTGCTCCCAAATCTTCTCCTTGCTTTTCAGTAACAAGAATCATAATGATTTTATTCCTCGACATTATTAGAAAAATCATTTTCTTCAAAATATGATTTTGACTAAATACCTTTCTGAGATTTTCCATTTGACTTTGTTATTTTTTATTTTGGAACTTTTGACGCTTGTCAAATACACTTTTTCCTCATACTGCAGTTCATTAAAAGCTAGATTTCTTCTTTGGTAAAACTTGTAGTAAATATGAATAAGGTTTTTGTTAAAAATGTTGCTGTGAAAAAATACCTCTCTCATATTTTCCATTTGAATTTTCTATTTATGTTTATGAAACTTTTAGTGCTCGTTTGATACACGTTTCCTCATATTGTAGCTCACTAAAAGTTAGATCTCTCTTCATTTTTAAAACCTGTAACAAATCTGATTGAGGTTTTTGTTAAAAAATATTCTATGAACTAAAACCTCTCTCATATTTTCCATTTTACTTTTCTATTTCTATTTATGGAACTATTAGTGCTCGTCTAATACATGTTTCCTCGGACTACAGCCCACTAAAAGTTATATCTATCTTCATTGGTAAAACTTGTAGCAAATATGAATGAGGTTTTTGTTAAAAACATTTCTATGAACAAAAACCTCTCTCATATTTCCCATTCGAATCACTTATTTTTCACAATCCCTCAAAATTTGTCATTTTGTTGATGCAAGTTCCAGAACTAAAGTTGTCATTCCTTTTATGCAAGTTTTGGAACTAAATCTACAAGTTCTAGAACTAAATCTGATTTTTCCATGAATTGAAAGTTATGGAACTAACTATCATTCAATTGATACAAGTTTTGGAACTAAATCTATGAGTTCCGGAACTAAACCTGCAAGTTCCAGAACTAACTCTGTGAGTTCTAAAACTAACTCTATGAGTTTCGCAACTAACTTAAAACAGCTATCACGTTTGCATGCGAACTCAGATTGAGATGATTCTTTTTTTGAACTTGTATAATTTTTTGAGAGAAATCTAAACATGAAATTAGATCTGATTTTAAATGTACTTTTCATGATCAATTCCACTTTTCCCAATACTAGCATTATTTTTCCTTTATGGCCTGTATACACAAGACTGTGCATATTTTCCTAAATAATCAATAGGATTAGTCAAAAAAATAGATAATAAAAGATTTATAAAGAATGAACAAGATATATATCCTATATTCTATCATAAGAAAACTATAAGTTCCTAGATTACATTTAAATCCACTTTCAAAGGTAACTTGGAAGGACAAAATAATGGTAATCTATGGCCAATTTATGGCCTCATCACCATGCTTCTACCATGCCCCACTATGACTGATTTTGTCTAAACCTCTTAGCTCCTTACCATTCATCATGTACTAGGGCTAGGAATAGGCCTAGATTAACTTGACTCAACAATGTACTGACCATGCTAACATCATGGACCATGAATGACCTTGATAAAACCTTCACATAGCATTAGAGGATTCATACTGTGACCCAACCTACTAGACCATGCACCAGGACCTCCTATAACTCACCAAATCTTGTCACTACCGATCAACCTTCATCTTTGACCAATGAATGACACCTAATGGGGAATCATAAAACACCATGACACCATTTTCCATATATGGATTTGAAATCAATGAAAACACACACACACACAATGTCCAATAACCTTCAATTTTACCCTATCCCACTACTCTATGTTATGGTCCACAACAATCATTGCGATGCACTCAATTGCAATGGTTGAATTCATAATTCATGAAAAAGGGAAAAATAATAGAAGTATTATTAATTTAAATACATAAAATATACCTTAAACAACATCACAACCTAATAATTTTACTTAATCAACAAAAAATGTATGATTGAAAATAATTTTACAACTTTTACTATTCTAGGTTGATGTTGGTGAGAAAAAAATTTGGGTGAAAAAACTTATGGATTTATTGCCAATGCTCTAGTAATCTAAGTCCCTCTACTTAACTGGTACATCTTCCGTATATACATGCGCAACTAAAGGTGGATTTTCTGTGGTGGTATTTCGATCAGGGATCCAATAGGGGCACTCCACCAACCCTACGACAAAGCTAGCAATCTCTTGCTAGGGAAGAATTTGTCTAAAGAATGGGAAATTGGAGTGAGAAAGATGTAGGAGAACTAATGTTACATGTATAAAATAAGGTTCCAACACACACTAGTTAGAAGTTTCATCACATGCACTAAAATTAAGAGGAAACAAATATGCAATTAGAAATAAGACCAAATAGAATTTGAGATCACCAAGTATCAATAAATCCTTTAGTGAAAGAAACCTAGAAACTCCTTATTCTTGTATTAATTGCTCAAACAAAATTTTTACATAGTGGAGAAATGGACGAAATTTGAGAATGGGGGAATGGAAGAATTTGGCTATCCCCTTTGTTCTCTCAATGCACTCTTGAGTATAAAAAATCAATCACCTACCCTTTGAAATGGGAATGGATTTACAATTTATAAGAAGATAAATGACTCTTCACATACTTCCTAATGACTCTTCATATATCTCAACATGACTTAAGAGTCTTTGTCTACCTAAGAAAACATCAAGTCCCTTTTAATAACATAAAGGTGACTTATTACATTAGAAACATTAAGACATATAAAAAAGTGTAACCCCAAAGCAAGATTAGAATATTATGGGGGGAGATGAGAGAGAGAGGGAGACAGAAAAAAAAGAATAAGAAGGAAGAATGATGTCTATGACGACAGATTCTGCCTCTGATAAAGCTCGTTTATGCATCTAGATGACTCAATGAAATGCTCTAATGTGATCAACTCTGAATATTCAAACTCTTACACACACTAAAAAAATTCCTTTGGATGACATGTGAACACCGTAAACTAAGTTTTTAAAAACACTATTGAATGACTCATTCGGTGGCATTGTGTATCACTCATGAAGATCCTCCTCTAAAGGGACTGGAGCCTTGAAATGAACCTTTCATTGACTCCCTACAATGATGTCGTACTACTCAATTGATTCAGACATGATTATGATGAATCATCTTACGAATGGTGTGACTATTTCCACCACGAATTCAACCTCCTGCATACCAATTGAAGTGTGAAATGAATTTCGAAAGACACTAATGACATCCTCACTATCACCTACTCTACATAGTATGATGATAAAGACTGCATTGTTTTCTATCTATTACTAAGAAGAAAAAGTTTGCGCCGGATTCTACCCTTTCCATATATGCTTCATGATTCCTTAGCATGAAAAAAAAACTTACTATTTTTAGTAGGTATGAAAATCAGCTACCTCGAACATCAACTAGATATTGCAACTCAAATTTCCCTTTCTCCCTGCATTCCTCTCACCTTTTGGATTAATTTTCTATTTTTGGAAAGTGCTTGTGAGACAACTTACTATATTTAGTAAGTGTCAAATTTGGACTGAGGTGAACATTTTGATGGTTTCTCTATACAATACAACTTCAATGCTTGCTTCCTCCTTCATAGTTGCTTCAGTTGGTGAATTTCTTAAAATAACAGTCGTTTGTGTAAAATAATTGTTATTTTTAGAAAGTGATCCCCCGATAGTTGGGCCATCATGGAATTAATTTTTTTGATATGATTTTTTTCCCAATATCACCCCTCTGAAATCTTGGACATACCCGGTCAACAGCTGGGGAGATTTTAAAGTTTTAAAATTTTGACTTGGTAGCTCTTCTGAACGCAGCAACCATTAATGGACGTTGAAAATTATAGGTCTAGTTTTTTGCATCTTTCATGATAAAAATCAACTTTTTGATATATGTTTTTTATTCTTACTCCTCCGGTGAAATTTCTCTTTGATTCACTTGTCAATTAAACAAGAAATTGATGTTTTTTCTTCATTGGAATGGAAAGAGAACTCCTTCATTGTGAGTGTTATGTGCTTTAGGAGGATTTAAATGTAATGTAATTTTTAAATGTTTTTTGAGAGAGGAATGAACAAAAAATATATATTTTTTGTTTCATGCACTGGTTTGCAAGATTTCTTTGAATCTTTGTTTCACGACAATGGAGATTTTCACTATTCTTCTTCTTCGCTTAATCAATCTTTCTCCTGGGACCTGTGTATTATCATGGAGTGAAGTATATATTTTATATGGTGGTGTTGGAGTGAAGTTCATAAATGGTGGAGGAGTGGCAAGGAGTTACAAAGAAATTTGCATAGTGAATATGTGCACAAGAGAGTATGAAGTTAGAAGATAGAAGCGGGAAGCAGGAAGAAATTTCATTTTTTCAAAAATTGTATAGTAGGGAGTGAGTAAAATTTTCATGTCCCTCATGTCCATTAATAATTAATGGATGAGAGGGACATAAATTTTCATGTGGCACCTTGTTATGACATGTGGCAAAGATCTTATGGTGCGGGTTTGAGCTGAAAAAGTAGCTTTAAAGCACCTGGGGAATGAGAAATGGTTGCATGAGGAACCATGAGGCTTCTTAGGGGCTGGGCACATTTTTTTGTCCCTGATTTCCCTTAGGAAAAAGTGACAAAGGGGACATCAAATTACATGGTGCATAGGTGATGACATGTGATGCATATCTGATGATAGGAGATGAAGGCTCCACTAGCTCCTGGGGGCTAGAAAATTGCTCTTAAAGGGGTCACATGGGTGACCAGGAGTATCCTTGGGGGATGGGTGAATTTTATTATACATGATTTACCCCAACACAAAGGGACATGAGGGACATAAAATTCCGCCATGCTCCTTATACCGCAACAAGTCACGATCTATGTAAGCAAGGGAATGAGCCTAGTAAGCACCTGAGAGCTGAACTGGTGGTCCAAGAGGTCACATGAGGATCTAGAGGGCTTATAGGGGCTGGGTGTAATTTTATGTCACTAAACTCCCTTTTCTTGAGGTATGTAAGGGACATTAAATTGTGCCAAGCTCTTGGAGTTAAAATGTGTCATGTTAAAATTTTGGCTAACTCTAGAACTTTTTCCTAGACGAAAACTTGAAACGGTGATAACTTGAGCTCCTGATGGCATTTTTTTATGAATGTTTATATTATCTTGACTGAAAATGACCTTATAAATCTAATGGTGGGGGTCTCAGGTATTTATTCATCCATTTAATCCCTGAAAAAGTGGATTTTTGATTTGTTCCTCTACGTGTGCATGAGAAAACCACCTTGGATACCTATTGCGCCAAAGTGTTGCGACAAAAATAATTTCACCATATTGTGGGGCTCGGAATTATATTTTCAATTTTTTCTTTTTTGGATCCTAACTCCGTCCATAGATCCTAGAATCACTTCCCGAAGTTTAGCAACTCTTTTGACCTTGTGCACTACCTAAGCCTATGAACCCTAATTTTGTTGAAACTACCCCAACTTCTCTAAATCTTTCATGAATATTCCTAAATCACTTACATGATGTTTATATTCCATTTATTCACCTATGTGTCTACTTTGGATTCTTTTCTTCACTCCATGGGGTTTATCCAGTCCTAAGAAGGGCAATGATATCCCTTCCCACAATTGCCTAAAGTTTGCATTTATCAATGAACTCCTAAAATCACTTAGGGGTTTTGAATTGACTTTCTTTAATCACCTAGGGGACTGATTTAACATCAATTGGGAAGTCATTGGACTAACTGGGTACACTCGAGGTGTCTTGGAAGGGTAAAACTCGTAATTTTTTACATAGGGGTATAGTTTTCATGCGTGGAAATTGTCAATTTCCTTGTTGTACATTTGCGTGACAAAAATTGAGTAATGAGATATCCTACTTATAATCTTCCTTTAATTTCACCCTATTTTGCTACTTTATTTTATGCTCCACTTCCATCATTATACCACACTTTGATTGTTTATTGGTAGCTTAAAGTGTCATTGAATGAATATATGTATCTCCAACTTCTCCATGTGTCTCACAATGCTTGACTCTTAAAGAAAAATTATGTGAACCATGTGAATGTGTTCGAGCAGTCAAGGACTACAACCACAATTCCACATTTTCTAAATGTGTCATGTTTATCAAATTGTTAATCTAGGTATTTGGTAAAATGTTAAATGTGGATTTAATAATATTAGATTTTCCTTTCAGATCAGTAATTTCTTACATCATCTTCATCAAGCCATTTTCCTATAATGCTATTGTGTTATTCAACAATAGATTAAGCTTATCATTAGTAACCTTATAGGATTTAAAAATAATGGAATTTTGGTTTAACAAAGTAGCATGACCTTGAACCTCGGTCTTTAATTCATTATTATTTAATTTCAATTCATCATTAATGTTTTTCAAGTCAATTTTCTCCTTCTCAATTTTATCCATGATGTCATAAAGAACTTTAATATAATTATGATATGTATTTTCTTCCATATAAAAATCATTGATGTGTACAAATTAGTGCTTCAAAAAAAATTCTCTAAGTTTGATCTAGTCATCATCATGTCTTAAAGAAGGAAAATTTAAAACGCTTTGATCTGGCATTCCTAACCTCTCACATCTATATTTTAAATATTTTAGTATTTCTGATCTCTCTTCACTGGAAACACTGATGAAATGATCTAAAAGTTTTAGTTTTTCCCTTCCCTAAGATAAAGTTAGCTAAGGGCATGTTTCATCTTGAATGAAATGTCAACGATTCATTTCTCATAATTTTGCAATAATTCGGGAATAACACTAATGTCAATAGTGTCTACATTTGAATGGAAACTAGTTATCATTTTTGTGGTGGGCCTCTTTTGATAACCGGTAGGCCTTATTAATTTCTCCAATTCATAACTTTTATTGGGAATCACACCATGAATTTTAACATGTTTCCCTTTCATATTAGGGATACATGCCTCTTTTTACAGTAAATACTCGTGTATTTACTTTGTATGAATTGTTCGAGTAGGAATATTCACTTTAGGTTCAACTTGAAAAAAATAAAGGAATTATATGTAGAGGTTAATAAGTTGTTGTGTTGAGAGTTTTATGGGGCCCGTCTTCTTAATTATTGACATTTTTATGACTCTTTATGACTAGGTTAGCTTCCAAATGTTTGATAAACTGATAAACAAATATTTTACTACAATATTTTTACTAAGTCCATTTATATAGTTTCTTATATATTTTCAATACACTAATTGGGCCTCATGAGCTGGAGTTGATTCCCCTTCGTCCTCCATGTTAATAGCGATAATTTTATTCCCTTTTTGAGTATTCCTTTTTTCATAATTTTTTCTCTAATTCTCAACTACTTAGTATTGAAAAATATATTAAATGGAACATGGAAGGAATTATTGGTTTTTATCTATGAAATGTATCATTCTAAAACAAATAATTTAAAATAATTGTATATATAGAGAAAGTAAATATCTCGTATTCCTTATGACTAATTTTATCCAATTGATTAGTAAATATAATTGCGTACATATTTATCCTAATTATATTAATACCCTATCATAATTTTTATCACATATACCGCCATCCACATTTCAATTTCATTATTTCTCTCTGTGAGAAATAATCTAGAGTAAAAAATCAAAAAATAAATTTTTCAAAATGATTCTTTAAACACTCATTATGAATGTCATTATCTTTATTTACCTCACTAGGTAAACTACTACAAGAAAGATCAATAAATTTATCCCTCAATTTTGAATACATGAGTCCCTCTACAACTTCTACACCTTCAAGACATAAACTAAATTTCTATGGTAAATATTTTGGAGAGAGGTATAATATCATAGATTTGAAATTGACACATGCATGATGGATGTAATTTTCTTTAATTATATGCATTTATGATCATTCAACGTATACAATAACATGTTTATCGATTAGGAAACCCCATCCTTAGATCAAATAATTCTTAAATTAACTTTAATTAAATATCAGACATTTACATAAATATACTGAATCATATAACAATCCTTCCATATCCAATTTACTTATGTTGAGGTTAATGAGTTGTTGTGTTGACAGATTTATGGGGCACGTCTTCTTAATTCTTGACATTTTTATGACTCTTGATGACTAGGTTAGCTTCCAAATTTTTGATAAACTGACTATTAGATCCATCAATATGCCATCGTCATGTCATAATTAATTAATTCCTCCCTCCCTTACCTGAAAATGCTCTTCACTTTATGAAAGAAAATATTTTAGTACAATATTTTTACTAAGTCCATTAATATAGTTTCTTATACATTTTAAAGACACTAATTGGGCCTCATGAGCTGGAGTTTATTCCCCTTCATCCTCCATGTTAACAACCATAATTTTATTCCCTTTTTGAGTATTCCTTTTTTAATAAAATTTTTTTCTAATTCTTAACTACTTAGTATTGCAAAATATTTTAAATGGAACATGGAAGGAATTATTGGTTTTTATCTATGAAATGTACCATTCTAAAACAAATAATTTAAAATAATTGTATATATAGAGAAAGTAAATATCTCGTATTCCTTATGACTAATTTTATCCAATTGATTAGTAAATATAATTACTTACATATTTATCCTAATTATATCAATACCCTATCATAATTTTTTTCATATAAACCACCATCCACATTTCAATTTCATTATTTCTCTTTGTGAGAAATAATCTAGAGTAAAAAATAAAAAATAAATTTTTCAAAATCATTCTTTAAACGCTCATTATGAATGTCATTATCTTTATTTACCTCACTAGGTAAACTAGTACAAGAAAGATCAATAAATTTATCCCTTGAACAATTGAATAGACGAGTCCCTCTAAACCTTCTACACCTTCAAGAGGTAAACTAAATTTCTATGGTAAATATTTTGGAGAGAGGTATAATATCATAGATTTGAAATTGACACATGCATGATGGATGTAATTTTCATTAATCATATGCATTTATGATCATTCAAGGTATAGAATAACATGTTTATCGATTAGGAAACCCCGTCCTTAGATCAAATAATTGTTAAAGTATCTTTATTTAAATATCCGACATTTACACAAATATATTGAATCATATAACAATCCTTCCATATCTATTTTACTTATGTAGAGGTTAATAAGTTGTTGTGTTGATAGTTTTATGGGGCTCGTCTTCTTAATTCTTGACATTTTTATTACTCTTTATGACTAGGTTAGCTTCCAAATATTTGATAAACTGACTACTAGATCCATCAATATGGCATCGTCATGCCATAATTAATTAATTCCTCCCTACCTTACATGTAAATGTTCTTCACTTTATGAAAAACAATATTTTAGTACAATATTTTTACTAAGTCCAATTATATAGTTTCTTATACATTTTAAAGACACTAATTGGGCCTCATAAGATGGAGTTGATTCTCCTTCATCCTCCATGTTAACAGCCATAATTTTATTCCCTTTTTGAGTATTCCTTTTTTCATAATTTTTTTTCTAATTCTTAACTACTTAGTATTGCAAAATATTTTAAATGGAACATGGAAGGAATTACTGGTTTTTATCTATGAAATGTATCATTCTAAAACAAATAATTTAAAATAATCGTATATATAGAGAAAGTAAATATCTCGTATTCCTTATGACTAATTTTATCCAATTGGTTAGTAAATATAATTACGTACATATTTATCCTAATTATATCAATACCCTATCATAAATTTTTTCACATATACCGCCATCAACATTTCAATTTCATTATTTATCTCTGTGAGAAATAATCTAGAGTAATAAATTTTTCAAAATGATTCTTTAAATGTTCATTATGAATGTTGTTATCTTTATTTACCTCACTAGGTAAACTAGTACAAGAAAGATGAATAAATTAATCCCTCACTTTTGAATACACGAGTCCCTTTACAACTTCTACACCTTCAAGAGGTAAACTAAATTTCTATGGTAAATATTTTGGAGAGAGGTATAATATCATAGATTTGAAATTGACACATGCATGATGGATGTAATTTTCTTTAATCATATGCATTTATGATCATTCAAGGTATATAATAACATGTTTATTGATTAGGAAACCCTATCCTTAGATCAAATAATTGTTAAAGTATCTTTATTTAAATATTGAACATTTACATAAATATACTAAATCATATAACAATCCTTCCATATCTAATTTACTTATGTTGAGGTTAATGAGTTGTTGTGTTGAGAGATTTATAGGGCCCGTCTTCTTAATTCTTGACATTTTTTTGAATCTTTATGACTAAGTTAGCTTCCAATTTTTCGATAAACTGACTACTAGATCCATCAATATGGCATCGTCATGTCATAATTAATTAATTCCTCCCTCCCTGACCTAAAAACGCCCCTCACTTTATGAAATAAAATATTTTAGTACAATATTTTTACTAAGTCCATTTATATAGTTTCTTATACTTTTTCAAGACACGAATTGGGCCTCATGAGCTGAAGTTGATTCCCCTTCATCCTCCATGTTAACAGCCATAATTTTATTCCCTTTTTGAGTATTCCTTTTTTCATAATTTTTTTTCTAATTCTTAACTACTTAGTATTGCAAAATATTTTAAATGGAACATGGAAGGAATTATTGGTTTTTATCTATGAAATGTACCATTCTAAAACAAATAATTTAAAATAATTGTATATATAGAGAAAGTAAATATCTTGTATACCTTATGACTAATTTTATCCAATTGGTTAGTAAATATAATTACGTACATATTTTCCCTAATTATATCAATACCCTATCATAATTTTTTTCACATATACCGCCATCCACATTTCAATTTCATTATTTCTCTCTATGAGAAATAATCTAGAGTAAAAAATCAAAAACAAATTTTTCAAAATGATTCTTTAAACGCTCATTATGAATGTCGTTATCTTTATTTAACTCACTAGGTAAACTAGTACAAGAAAGATCAATAAATTTAACCCTCACAATTGAATAGACGAGTCCCTCTACAATTTCTACACCTTCAAGAGGTAAACTAAATTTCTATGGTAAATATTTAGGAGAGAGGTATAATATCGTAGATATGAAATTGACACATGCATGATGGATGTAATTTTCTTTAATCATATGCATTTATCATCATTCAAGGTATAGAATAACATGTTTATCGCTTAGGAAACCCCGTCCTTAGATCAAATAATTGTTAAAGTATCTTTATTTAAATATCAGATATTTACACAAATATACTGAATCATATAACAATCCTTCCATATATATTTCACTTATGTAGAGGTTAATAAGTTGTTGTGTTGATAGTTTTATGGGGCTCGTCTTCTTAATTCTTGCCATTTTTATTACTCTTTATGACTAGGTTAGCTTCCAAATATTTGATAAACTGACTTCTAGATCCATCAATATGGCATCGTCATGCCATAATTAATTAATTCCTCCCTCCCTTACATGTAAATGCTCTTCACTTTATGAAAACAAATATTTTAGTACAATATTTTTACTAAGTCCAATTATATAGTTTCTTATACATTTTCAAGACACTAATTGGGCCTCATGAGTTGGAGTTGATTCCCCTTCATCCTCCATGTTAACAGCCATAATTTTATTCCCTTTTTGAGTATTCCTTTTTTCATAATTTTTCTTCTAATTCTTAGCTACATAGTATTGCAAAATATTTTAAATGGAACATGGAAGGAATTATTGGTTTTTATCTATGAAATGTATCATTCTAAAACAAATAATTTAAAATAATTGTATATATAGAGAAAGTAAATATCTCGTATTCCTTATGACTAATTTTATCTAATTGGTTAGTAAATATAATTACGTACATATTTATCCTAATTATATCAATACCCTATCATAATTTTTTTCACATATACCGCCATAAACATTTCAATTTCATTATTTCTCTCTGTGAGAAATAATCTAGAGTAAAAAATCACAAATAAATTTTTCAAAATGATTCTTTAAACGCTCATTATGAATGTCATTATCTTTATTTACCTCACTAGGTAAACTAGTACAAGAAAGATCAATAAATTTATCCCTCACAATTGAATAGACGAGTCCCTCTACAATTTCTACACCTTCAAGAGGTAAACTAAATTTCTATGGTAAATATTTAGGAGAGAGGTATAATATCGTAGATATGAAATTAAAACATGCATGATGGATGTAATTTTCATTAATCATATGCATTTATGATCATTCAAGGTATAGAATAACATGTTTATTAATTAGGAAACCCCATCCTTAGATCAAATAATTGTTAAAGTATCTTTATTTAAATATCGGACATTTACACACATATACTGAATCATATAACAATCCTTCCATATCCATTTTACTTATGTATAGGTTAATAAGTTGTTGTGTTGATAGTTTTAAGGGGCTCTCCTCTTAATTCTTGACATTTTTATTACTCTTTATGACTAGGTTAGCTTCCAAATATTTGATAAACTGACTACTAGATCCATCAATATGGCATCGTCATGCCATAATTAATTAATTCCTTCCTCCCTTACATGTAAATGCTCTTCACTTTATGAAAACAAATATTTTAGTACAATATTTTTACTAAGTTCAATTATACAGTTTCTTATACATTTTCAAGACCGTAATTGCGCTTCATGAGCTGGAGTTGATTCCCCTTCATCCTCCATGTTAACAGCCATAATTTTATTCCCTTTTTGAGTATTCATTTTTTCATAATTTTTTTTCTAATTCTTAACTACTTAGTATTGCAAAATATTTTAAATGGAACATGGAAGGAATTACTTGTTTTTATCTATGAAATGTATCATTCTAAAACAAATAATTTAAAATAATTGTATATATAGAGAAAGTAAATATCTCGTATTCCTTATGACTAATTTTATCCAATTGGTTAGTAAATATAATTACGTACATATTTATCCTAATTATATCAATACCCTATCATAATTTTTTTCACATATACCTCCACATTTCAATTTCATTATTTCTCTCTGTGAGAAATAATCTAGAGTAATAAATTTTTCAAAATGATTCTTTAAACGCTCATTATGAATGTCATTATCTTTATTTACCTCACTAGGTGAACTAGTACAAGAAAGATGAATAAATAAATCCCTCACTTTTGAATACACGAGTCCCTTTACAACTTCTACACCTTCAAGAGGTAAACTAAATTTCTATGGTAAATATTTTGGAGAGAGGTATAATATCATAGATTTGAAATTGACACATTCATGATGGATGTAATTTTCTTTAATCATATGCATTTATGATCATTCAAGGTATATAATAACATGTTTATCGATTAGGAAACCCCATCCTTAGATCATATAATTATTAAAGTATCTTTATTTAAATATCAAACATTTATATAAATATACTAAATCATATAACAATCCTTCCATATCCAATTTACTTATGTTGAGGTTAATGAGTTGTTGTGTTGAGAGATTTATGGGACCCGTCTTCTTAATTCTTGACATTTTTATGACTCTTTATGACTAGGTTAGATTCCAATTTTTTGATAAACTGACTACTACATCCATCAATATGGTATCGTCATGTCATAATTTATTAATTCCTCCCTCCCTTACCTGAAAATGCCCTTCACTTTATGAAAGAAAATATTTATTACAATATTTTTACTTAGTCCATTTATATAGTTTCTTATACATTTTCAAGACACTAATTGGGCTTCATGAGCTAGAGTTGATTCCCCTTAGTCCATTTATATAGTTTCTTATACATTTTCAAGACACTAATTGGGCCTCATTGGGCCTCATGAGGTAAATAGTTTTTTGAGTTGATTCCCCTTCATAGAAACAGCTCCATGTTAAAACTGGACTACTTCTTGCCATAATTTTATTCCCTTTTTGAGCAGCATATTCCTTTTTTCATAATTTTTTCTTCTAATTCTTATTCCCTTTTTGATTATTCTTTTTTCATAATTTTTTTCTATTAGTATTGCAAAATCTTTTAAATGGAACATGGAAGGAATTATTGGTTTTTATCTATGAAATGTATTATTCTAAAACAAATAATTTAGAATAATTGTATATATAGAGAAAGTAAATATCTCGTATTCCTTATGAATAATTTTATCCAATTGGTTAGTAAATGTAATTACGTACATATTTATCCTAATTATATCAATACCCTATCATAATTTTTTTCACATATACCGCATTTCAATTTCATTATTTCTCTCTGTGAGAAATAATCTAGAGTAGAAAATCACAAATAAATTTTTCAAAATCATTCTTTAAACACTCATTATGAATGTTGTTATCTTTATTTACCTCACTATGTAAACTAGTACAAGAAAGATGAATAAATTTATCCCTCACTTTTGAATACACGAGTCCCTTTACAACTTCTACACCTTCAAGAGGTAAACTAAATTTCTATGGTAAATATTTTGGAGAGAGGTATAATATCATAGATTTGAAATTGACACATGCATCATGGATGTAATTTTCTTTAATAATATGCATTTATGATCATTCAAGGTATAGAATAACATGTTTATTGATTAGGAAACCCCGTCCTTAGATCAAATAATTCTTAAAGTATCTTTATTTAAATATCGGACATTTACACAAATATACTTAATCATATAACAATCCTTCCATATGCATTTTACTTATGTAGAGGTTAACAAGTTGTTGTGTTGATAGTTTTATGGGGCTCGTCTTATTAATTCTTGACATTTTTAGTACTCATTATGACTAGGTTACCTTCCAAATATTTGATAAACTAACTACTAGATCCATCAATATGGCATCGTCATGCCATAATTAATTAATTCCTCCCTCCCTTACATGTAAATGCTCTTCACTTTATGAAAACAAATATTTTAGTACAATATTTTTACTAAGTCCAATTATATAGTTTCTTATACATTTTCAAGACACTAATTGGGCCTCATAAGCTAGAGTTGATTCCCCTTCATCCTCCATGTTAACAGCCATAATTTTATTCCCTTTTTGAGTGTTTCTTTTTTCATAATTTTTTTTTTAATTCTGAACTACTTAGTATTGCAAAATATTTTAAATGGAACACGGAAGGATTTGTTGGATTTAATCTATGAAATGTATCATTCTAAAACAAATAATTTAAAATAATTGTATATATAGAGAACGTAAATATCTTGTATTCCTTATGACTAATTTTATCCAATTGGTTAGTAAATATAATTACGTACATATTTATCCTAATTATATCAATACCCTATCATAATTTTTTTCACATATACCGCCATCCACATTTAAATTTCATTATTTCTCTTTGTGCGAATTAATCTAGAGTAAACAATCACAAATAAATTTTTCAAAATGATCCTTTAAATGCTCATTATGGATGTTGTTATCTTTATTTACCTCACTAGGTAAACTAGTACAAGAAACATGCATAAATTAATCACTCATTTTTGAATACACGAGTCCCTTTACAACTTCTACACCTTTAAGAGGTAAACTAAATTTCTATGGTAAATATTTTGGAGAGAGGTATAATATCATAGATTTGAAATTGACACATGCATGATGGATGTGATTTTCTTTAATCATATGCATTTATGATCATTTCAAGGCATAGAATAACATGTTTATCGATTAGGAAACCCCATCCTTAGATCAAATAATTGTTGAAGTGTCTTTATTCAAATATCAGACATTTACACAAATATACTGAATCATATAACAATCCTTCCATATCCAATTTACTTATATTGAGGTTAATGGGTTGTTGTGTTGAGATATTTATGGGGCTCGTCTTCTTATTTCTTGACATTTTTATTACTCTTTATGACTAGGTTAGCTTCCAAATTTTTGATAAACTAACTACTAGATCCATCAGTATGGCATCGTCATGTCATAATTAGTTAATTCCTCCCTCCCTTACTTGAAAATACTCTTCACTTTATGAAAGAAAATATTTTAGTACAATATTTTTACTAAGTCCATTTATATAGTTTCTTATACATTTTCAAGACACTAATTGGGCTTCATGAGCTAGAGTTGATTCCCCTTAGTCCATTTATATAGTTTCTTATACATTTTCAAGACACTAATTGGGCCTCATGAGCTAGAGTTGATTCCGCTTCATACTCCATGTTAGCCGCCATAATTTTATTCCCTTTTTGATTATTCCTTTTTTCATAATTTTTTTTCTAATTCTTAACTACTTAGTATTGCAAAATATTTTAAATGGAACATGGAAGGAATTATTGGTTTTTATCTATGAAATGTATCATTCTAAAACAAATAATTTAAAATAATTGTATATATAGAGAAAGTAAATATCTCGTATTCCTTATGACTAATTTTATCCAATTGGTTAGTAAATATAATTACGTACATATTTATACTAATTATATCAATACCCTATCATAATTTTTTTCACATATACCACCATAAACATTTCAATTTCATTATTTCACTTTGTGAGAAATAATCTAGAGTAAAAAATCACAAATAATTTTTTCAAAATGATTCTTTAAACGCTCATTATGAATGTCGTTATCTTTATTTACCTCACTAGGTAAACTAGTACAAGAAATATGAATAGATTAATCCCTCACTTTTCAATACACGAGTCCTTTTACAACTTCTACACCTTCAAGAGGTAAACTAAATTTCTATGGTAAATATTTTGGAGAGAGGTATAATATCATATATTTGAAATTGACACATGCATGATGGATGTAATTTTCTTTAATCATATGCATTTATGATCATTCAAGGTATAGAATAACATGTTTATCAATTAGGAAACCCCGTCCTTAGATCAAATAATTGTTAAAGTATCTTTATTTAAATATCAGACATTTACACAAATATACTAAATCATATAAAAATCCTTCCATATGCTATTTTACTTATATAGAGGTTAATAATTTGTTGTGTTGATAGTTTTATGGGGCTTGTCTTCTTAATTCTTGACATTTCTATTACTCTTTATGACTAGGTTAGCTTCCAAATATTTGATAAACTGACTTCTAGATCCATCAATATGGCATCGCCATTCCATAATTAATTAATTCCTCCCTCCCTTACATGTAAATGCTCTTCACTTTATGAAAACAAATATTTTAGTACAATATTTTTACTAAGTCCAATTATATAGTTTCTTATACATTTTCAAGACACTAATTGGGCCTCATGAGTTGGAGTTGATTCCCCTTCATCCTCCATGTTAACAGCCATAATTTTATTCCCTTTTTGAGTATTCCTTTTTTCATTAATTTTCTTTCTAATTCTTAGCTACATAGTATTGCAAAATATTTTAAATGGAACATGGAAGGAATTATTGGTTTTTATCTATGAAATGTATCATTCTAAAACAAATAATTTAAAATAATTGTATATATAGAGAAAGTAAATATCTCATATTCCTTATGACTAATTTTATCTAATTGGTTAGTAAATATAATTACGTACATATTTATCCTAATTATATCATTACCCTATCATAATTTTTTTCACATATACCCGCCATCCACATTTCAATTTCATTATTTCTCTCTGTGAGAAATAATCTAGAGTAAAAAATCACAAATAAATTTTTCAAAATGATTCTTTAAATGCTCATTATGAATGTCGTTATCTTTATTTACCTCACTAGGTAAACTAGTACCAAAAAGATGAATAAATTAATCCCTCACTTTTGAATACATGAGTCCCTTTACAACTTCTACACCTTCAAGAGGTAAATTGAATTTCTATGGTAAATATTTTGGAGAGAGGTATAATATCATAGAGTTGAAATTGACACATGCATGATGGATGTAATTTTCTTTAATCATATGCATTTATTATCGTTCAAGGTATATAATAACATGTTTATCAATTAGGAAACCCCATCCTTAAATCGAATAATTGTTAAAGTATCTTTATTTAAATATCAGACATTTACACAAATATACTTAATCATATGACAATCCTTCCATATCCATTTTACTTATATTGAGGTTAATGGGTTGTTGTGTTGAGATATTTATGGGGCTCGTCTTCTTATTTCTTGACATTTTTATTACTCTTTATGACTAGGTTAGCTTCCAAATTTTTGATAAACTAACTACTAGATCCATCAGTATGGCATCGTCATGTCATAATTAGTTAATTCCTCCCTCCCTTACTTGAAAATACTCTTCACTTTATGAAAGAAAATATTTTAGTACAATATTTTTACTAAGTCCATTTATATTGTTTCTTATACATTTTCAAGACACTAATTGGGCCTCATAAGCTGGAGTTTATTCCCCTTCATCCTCCATGTTAACATCCACAATTTTATTCCCTTTTTGAGTATTCCTTTTTTCATAATTTTTTTTCTAATTCTTAACTACTTAGTATTGCAAAATATTTTAAATGGAACATGGAAGGAATTATTGGTTTTTATCTATGAAATGTATCATTCTAAAACAAATAATTTAAAATAATTGTATATATAGAGAAAGTAAATATCTCGTATTCCTTATGACTAATTTTATCCAATTGGTTAGTAAATATAATTACGTACATATTTATCCTAATTATATCAATACCCTATCATAATTTTTTTCACATATACCACCATAAACATTTCAATTTCATTATTTCTCTTTGTGAGAAATAATCTAGAGTAAAAAATCACAAATAATTTTTTCAAAATGATTCTTTAAACGCTCATTATGAATGTCGTTATCTTTATTTACCTCACTAGGTAAACTAGTACAAGAAATATGAATAGATTAATCCCTCACTTTTCAATACACGAGTCCTTTTACAACTTCTACACCTTCAAGAGGTAAACTAAATTTCTATGGTAAATATTTTGGAGAGAGGTATAATATCATATATTTGAAATTGACACATGCATGATGGATGTAATTTTCTTTAATCATATGCATTTATGATCATTCAAGGTATAGAATAACATGTTTATCAATTAGGAAACCCCGTCCTTAGATCAAATAATTGTTAAAGTATCTTTATTTAAATATCAGACATTTACACAAATATACTAAATCATATAAAAATCCTTCCATATCTATTTTACTTATATAGAGGTTAATAATTTGTTGTGTTGATAGTTTTATGGGGCTTGTCTTCTTAATTCTTGACATTTCTATTACTCTTTATGACTAGGTTAGCTTCCAAATATTTGATAAACTGACTTCTAGATCCATCAATATGGCATCGCCATTCCATAATTAATTAATTCCTCCCTCCCTTACATGTAAATGCTCTTCACTTTATGAAAACAAATATTTTAGTACAATATTTTTACTAAGTCCAATTATATAGTTTCTTATACATTTTCAAGACACTAATTGGGCCTCATGAGTTGGAGTTGATTCCCCTTCATCCTCCATGTTAACAGCCATAATTTTATTCCCTTTTTGAGTATTCCTTTTTTCATTAATTTTCTTCTAATTCTTAGCTACATAGTATTGCAAAATATTTTAAATGGAACATGGAAGGAATTATTGGTTTTTATCTATGAAATGTATCATTCTAAAACAAATAATTTAAAATAATTGTATATATAGAGAAAGTAAATATCTCATATTCCTTATGACTAATTTTATCTAATTGGTTAGTAAATATAATTACGTACATATTTATCCTAATTATATCATTACCCTATCATAATTTTTTTCACATATACCGCCATCCACATTTCAATTTCATTATTTCTCTCTGTGAGAAATAATCTAGAGTAAAAAATCACAAATAAATTTTTCAAAATGATTCTTTAAATGCTCATTATGAATGTCGTTATCTTTATTTACCTCACTAGGTAAACTAGTACCAAAAAGATGAATAAATTAATCCCTCACTTTTGAATACATGAGTCCCTTTACAACTTCTACACCTTCAAGAGGTAAATTGAATTTCTATGGTAAATATTTTGGAGAGAGGTATCCAATATTATAGTCAAACAAACATTGGTTCACAGTTTAGACGTCATTATTCCTGTATTATTTAGTCTACGACTCTAATCATATAACCATTTTTTTTCAGTTTTTCAAGCTAATTTATTAGAAATGAATCATTCTATTAGCAAACCAATCCTCAAATCGAATAATAGTTAACAGGTAGTCTATATTTAAATTAACGAGACACTTACACATAAGTATTTCTTTTTTTTTTGACAATCCTTCCATATCCATTTTACTTATGGATTTTTTGTGACTAATGAAGGTTACTAGTGATTACCTTATGCATTATGTTTATAATAGTATGTTTGGTATAGTGGTCACCACCACATAATCAAAGAACTCAAAAGGTACACATGTCCATTGTCCTCTCAAACTTATTGTCATTGGATGCAACATCTATTCAGTTCCATTTAATGCTTTCTATTTGTAGCAAGTTTTTGTTGTGTGTGTTATTTTAATTTTTTTTATCCTTAAAATGTCATCCTTTTTACACTGAAGTGGAATTCTAAGTACCAATTTGGAAAGAAGGTGAGGATGAATGATATTATTTTTCTTTCTACATCCCTATGAGTAAATACCGCTTAATATGATTCTGGCTCTAATTCCTAATGGATTCCAAATCAACTAAAGGATCTGTCTAATGGTAGAAGGACCATGGACATCCACTTCACTCTCATGATTATTGTGGTTGCCAACCGCATAAATTAAGTACATTAATGTGTATCCTAAACTACATCATCCTTCTGATAATACTGAACATACTTTATATATGGCACAATATTGGTAGATGAATTATCCTAATACGTCAGTCTACACTCAGCTTACCTTGAGTCAGATTATGCAAACTCAGAAAATGTTTTATCGAGAAATATAACCATGGTAACCAACATTGGATTTACATATAGTTATGATAAATGAATTCACTCAAGTTATGTTAGTAATAGTTCATGACCCCCAAATCTGGTTTTTCATGCACCCCAAATACCTTTATTTTGTTTAGGGAAAAGAATTTTATCTCAGAAGATTGACTTCTCAATATTCAAGCTGAAGAAATTATCATCTCCATCTCCCATTGGTTGTCTCAACAAACCTGGAATTGGGATGAGTTCAATTTGATATCTCTTTAAGGAATAACAGTTTCCAAGAAAAAGCTCTCTTTTTTCCATGCTAACATGCTTGGAATTTTTATTTATATGAAATTAGGATAGTGTTGCAT
Source organism: Taxus chinensis (assembly GCA_019776745.2). Taxonomy (NCBI): domain Eukaryota; kingdom Viridiplantae; phylum Streptophyta; class Pinopsida; order Cupressales; family Taxaceae; genus Taxus; species Taxus chinensis. Next base: position 396,381,303 of record CM034156.1, on the reverse strand, counting down.
TATGATTGGTGGAAGCCAAATGAGACATCATTACACAAAATGAAATGCAACAAAAAATAAATTCATTAGAAAAAATCCAGCATTAGGCTGAAATAGGTTATTGTATATCAAAAATAAGATATTCTTAAACTTCTCTCAAGCTATTTCCTATTGTCCCTAGGAACATGATAACATCGGAGTTGGATGGAGTAGTCTGACATAAAAAAACTAGAATATCATTGAACGTAGGAAGTTGTTTGAAAACAAGTCATACCACGTTGGATAAATCATTGTTAGACATCAACCATTATGATATTACTAGACACAATGGAATATATAGACAAAAATTGTAGAGATATGCAACCATATATAGAGTCCAATCGCTAATAAATTTGAAGATTTGATACCAAAATGATAACACCCATATTATACAGATAGAAATAATAAAAGAAATTGTTTTTAAATCATAGACCCCTTATCACAGTTGGGAATTCCTTTAATGATTTTATACATTGAGATAAAAATTTGTTCTTATAAAGTCCATACATTTAATAATAAGGTTTGACAATCTATATGATAAAAAAGTAAAGATACTAACATGCAGTTGTCAAGGGTCCATTAGAATCTAATCGGACCCCCTTATCATCACTCTAACCGAGTGAGTATATGCAAAGTATACATTTGGTTAAATTTTTAAAATAGGTCACTTGAGAAATTAAGTGAAACTCAGTATGTGTACAACCTTAAAGGAACCATTCACATAGTGATGTTGTAATCCGTCTGATAATCCAACACTACATAATAGGATTGTATGGTGATTTGAAACATTGTACATCAATCATAGCTACACTACTTGGCCAAGTGTTTCAAGTGAGAAATTGTAATCTCAGTTCTCATTGACCACACTATAAGTTACAATACATTTTTTCACCATCGCCATACAATCATCTCTACATAGTTATATGGTAATCTGGCAATTTCATTTTTTAAGGCTAGATTCATTTTTTTGTTTCAGTAATGAGATAGGAACTAGGACTAACCAACTATATTTTAATCATGGTACACTTATCAATCCCTAATCTTAGGATCCCCTATAGGATTAAGATATGTGACCACTTATAATCGAAATTCATCATTTGAAGTACTCATTTTTTTCTACTGATTAACACTAACATACTGGAATAATCGTAATAGTCTAATATAATTATTATGTAGAAGCAATAATAACTAAAGAGATTAACAAATAACTAAAATTACACTAGAAGTAAATCTATATTCAATGAAATGTGAAACCTTAATGTGCAAAGTGGGTACCAAGAAGTACAAATTCGCCTTGAGTCATCAGATGTGTAAACCATTGTGTTGCAATGGAGATTGGATGAACAAGAGGAGGAAATTGTACTACACATAACGCTTAGAAGGAGTGGTTATGTAATCACTTACTATTTGAGGAGAATAATGCATCTTAACAACATAGAATTAGGGGCAACCCTGCGGCACTCTAGTCCATGAGATATAGGTGCCAACTTAGTCAGTCACGGAACCCTTTGACTAGAAAACATCCTTTGAAGTGTACACAAACTAATCAATTATGTTCACTTAACACTGTCACATTGATGTCCATGTAGACTATCGCTGGATGTTGACAGAGTAAAATTATGAGATGGATTTAAACACCTCACACTTACATCCCTAAGCAAAGTATCAAGAATGGTCCATGTTAGTGAAGTAAGGGATTAAAATATGTAGAATAATCCCTCACAGAAGCGCAACAGTAAGAAACTAGTATGCAAAAAATATTAGAGATCTAAAATAAAAGTGCAGAATAAAAATAACACAACACAAGGAGAAAATATTTAACGTGGTTCACCTAATTTGGGCTACGTCCACCAATAATCACTTGCTCATATTTTATTACAAGCCACCACTCTCTCAATACAATACCCAGATCTGTTTGGAGCTATGCTCAAAAAACTCTATAGAATTCACACCTGAATTCAAACACATGCAATATTACATCAACTCTACCATATGCACAAAAACACATAAGTAGACAAATGTCTTAAGTATTTTACAAAAATCGTGGGTATCAAAACCATGGGCCAAAACCATCCCATAAACCTATGGGTCAAAAATCCCACCCATGTATGAGAAAAGAACATGTTTCTAAGTATATCGGGCATGTTTTTCGAGGTCAAATTCAGTTTTTCTTGGGGGCCTAGCTTGGCCCCAAACCCCAGTAAGACAACTATGGAAAGTGTACAGTACTCTTAGTTTACAGTCTTTAACACTTTCACACATGAAAACAAGCTCCACAACCTAACAATCTCCTACTTGGAGACTAGTTTTCCTCTAAGAGAGTTTTTCAACCCTTCACTAGTTTCTGTGAAGACCAACCAAAGTTGAACACAACTTCAATTTTTCCCTTGTGACCACCTTGGTCATCATGTCTGCAGGATTTTGACTGGTATGAATCTTCTCCAACTTCAACTTCTCTTCCTCCAAAGTTGTCCTGATGAAATGGTACCTAAACTATATATGCTTCATCCTAGAGTGGAAAAGCAGAGTTATTAGCTAGGTGTATAACACTCTAACTATCACTATGTAGCTTACCTTCCTCCTGCTTATGCCCCAAATCCTCAAGAAATTGTTGTATCCAAATAATCTCTTTGCTTTTCTTTGTGGCAGCAATATACTCAGTCTCTGTGGTTGACAAAGCCACCCTACTTCTGTAGTTGTAAAAATCCAATCTCACTTTTGTCCCACCTACAGTGTAAACATAACATGTCATGCTCTTCCTATTGTTGTCTACATCTCCACCCATATCTGAATCTACATAACCACACAAAGAGGTGTCTGATCCACTGTATCACAAAACTATCCCCATGGTCCCTCTCAAATACCGAAGGATCCACTTCACTTCCTGTCTAGTGATCTCTACCTAGATCACTCATAAATCTACTCACCGTTCCCCACTGCATGGGAAATATCAGGCCTGGTGCACACCATGGCATACATTAAACTGACCAACCACCTGATGAATAAGGTACCTTGGACATCTGGTTTCTCTCCTACTCTTTCTTGGGACAATGCTCCTTTGATAACCTAAAATGGCCTGCCAAAGGAGTCCCAACCAGTTTAGCATCTTTCATATTAAACCTCTCCAATACCTTCTTAATGTAATTCTCTTGAGATAAAGTCATCTTTCATTCCTTCCTATCCTGAGATATCCTTATACCAAGGATATTTTTGGCTACCCCCAAATCCTTCATAACAAAGGTTTCACTTAGCTTCTTCTTGAGTACTTTTATTTCCTACATGTTTTTACCTGTAACCAACATGTCATCCACATACAGACACAAGAAAATATAACTTCCATCCTCAAATTTATGTGTGTACATGCAATGGTCAAAATGGCATCTAATATAACCTTACTCCATCATGAAGCTATAAAATTTCTTATGCCATTGACGTGGAGCTTGTTTCAATCCATACAATCTCTTCTTCAGTTTGCACACCATCCCCTCTTTACCTTTGACATCATAGCCCTCTGTCTATTGCATATATAGATCCTCCTCTAAATCACCATGGAGAAATGTAGTCTTTACATCAAGCTTCTCTAAGTGCAAGTCTTCTACTACAACTATTCCAAGAACAGTTATAATAGAAGTCATTTTTACTACATGAGAAAAAATATCATCAAAATCTATATCTTTTTTTCGTGCAAACCCCTTGACCACCAACCAGGACTTGTATATTTTCTTTCCTCCTTCTTCCTCTTTAACTTTGTACACCCACTTGTTCTGTAATGATCTTTTTCCTTTGGGTAGCTTCAAAAAATCCAATGTTTAGTTCTCTATGAGAGCCTAATGCTCCTCATCCATGGCTTACTCCTACTTCTTCCTGGCATCTACCTACATTGCTTCATCAAACCTCACTAGCTCTCCACTATCAATGAGTAATATATAATAAAGTGGAGAAAAATGTTGAATTTCTCTTCTTACCTTAGAATAAATCCTAAATATAGGAGTTTGTGGTTCTTGTTGAGGAGGTTCCATAACTAATTCATGTGTCACTTTCCCATCCAGAAGATCCTCTACCACTGCATATTCTTTCTTGGATTCTTCCATGTTTTCTTGTAATTTTTGCTTATACATGACTTTCTCATTAAAGACCACATCTCTAGATCGAATGATTTTCTTGTCCTTAGTACTCCAACATTCATATCCAAATTCATCACCACCATAACCAATGAAAATATATTTTTCTAATTTATCCTCTATCTTGGTCTTATCATCCTTGTCTGTATGGACAAACACCTCACATCTAAAGACTCTAAGAAATGAATAATCAACTTTCTTACCAGACCAAACCTCCTCAGGTATGCCTTCATATAAGGAACTTGAGGGTCCTCTGTTTATCATGTACATAGTTGTGCTCACTGCTTCTTCCCAAAAAGAAAGAGGTGGTCCTACATGTAACCTCATGCTCCTAGTACATTCCATTATTGTTCTATTCATCCTTTCTAGCACCCCATTCTACTGCAGAGTTCTTAGAACTGTCTTTTTCCTACATATTCCATTCTTAGAATAGTAATCATCAAATTTGTTGTTACAATACTCCCCTCCATTATCTAACCTGATACATTTTATCTTAAGACACATTTCATTCTAAACCAAGTATTTCCATTCAAAAAAGTGTCAAATACATCAAATTTGTTTCTAATATAATAAACCCAAACTTTCCTTATTATATCATCAATAAAAGTAACATAATAACTTGAACCCTCAAGATATGATACATGAGCTAGCCCCCACACATTAGAATGCACCAGCTCTAATTTACTCTCTTTATTTGTAGGTTCATCTTGAGAAACCTTGTTCGCTTCTATTTCCCATATATGCAGTCCTCACAAAACTCTAAACATGTTTTTGTATATTTAGGAAAATTCTTATTTATGATCTCCATGCCCTTATGGCTCATATGATCAAGCCTATCATGCCACAATGTTGTATCTGCTTCTAAATCCACAAGATTACAAACATTAGTGCTATAAGTGGTTAAATACAAGGTTCCAACCTTCTTACCTCTTACCACCACAAGAGCACCCTTGGTAACTTTCCAAGAGTCCATTGTAAATATCACAGTATGACCATCACTTCCCAACTGCCCTGATGATATCAAATTTTGTCTTAATGCAGGCACATGTCTGACATCCTTCAATATCCAAGTATTCCCATTCTGCATTTTAACCCAAATAGAACCTTTTCCAACTATGTTTCAAGGCTCATCATCACCAAGAAAAACATGCCCAAAATCTCCTTGAACATAATCAACAAAATAATGCCTATGTGGAGTAGCATGGAAAGAAGCCCCTAAATCTAAAACCTAAGATTCAATAATATTGTGCAAAGAAAGAATCAAAGCATCCTGATATACATTACCCACTGCCACATTTTCCTCCTTGTTTTATTCAAGTTGTTTATTCTTATCCTGAAGCTCCCAACAATCCTTCTTTGTATGCCCAGACTTTCCACAGTATGAGCATATTATTTTTCTTTTGGATTTTGATATTTCATGATCCTTCGATTTTCCATGGCTTCCTCTATTCTTCTGTCTCCCTCTAGTTTCCACTGTCAAAGCATTCCCTGAAGTAGAAGATTCCCTAGAGCTTAATATTCACATTTCCTCATTTAGATTAATCCCTAAAACATCCTCAAACTTCAACTTTGAGTTATTTGGAACCGATTTGCTTACTGTCATTACCAGGCTATTCCAACTCTCAAGTAAAGAGCACTGAATTAATAAATCCCTAACTTCTTCATCAAATTCTATTATAACCGAAGCTAGCATATTTACAACTGTATTAAATTGATTTAAATGATCTGCTACTGAACCATTCTTAGACATCGTCATATCCAGCCAAATTTTCCCAAGTGCCTTCCTATCCAGCAAATCCCATTCCACATCCATCATGCTCGAGGGTTTCTTCACCTTCTTAGACAGTGGAATATAAAGATATTTCTGATAAAGGTAATCTTCCATCTTCATCTTCCAAAGACTCAAATTCTACTCGTTGAATTTATCAACCCTTGATCTTTCATCAACTTTCATAGCTCCCATTCAAGCCAAAAAAATTCTCTGTGATTTAACACTTCAACACACCAAAATAAGCTCTGATACCAATTGTTAGGAAATAACAGATAAAAAATGTGAATAATCCCTCACAAAATCATAACAGTAGAAAATAATATGTAGAAAATATTACAGATCTGAAATAAACGTGTAGAATAATAAAAGGACAACATAAAGAGATAATATTTAACGTGGTTCACCCAATTCAAGCTACATCTACTAAGAATCACTTGCTCAAATTTTATTACAAGCCACCACTCTCTCATTACAATACCAACATCTATTTGGAGCTATATGTAGACACCTATTTTCAGGTATAGTGCCCCTAAGTCGTCTCACATGCACGTTATTTCCATTCTCACATCTCTTTCTCTTAAATTAAATGAATCCTATCCATTTGCTTAATTAATTATCAAATGGGCTCCATGTAGACCCATTTGATAATTCAACTTTTGATATTATCCCCATCTTCCACAAATTATTAATCCATGAGTATTAATACACCTATCTGACACCCCTTTTTTAAATGGAATCTTTTATCTCACCCACCATGTCAATCATGCTCCCCACTCCATCTAATAATTCAAGCCATGGTCCCCACATGATCACATCAGATCTCTTAACTCGGGTTGCTCTACTCAACCCCGGTAACTTGTTAACCCCAATCTAACCTCGCATCTAAGTTATAAATATGGGTTTTTTTCCCATATTTGGAAGGAAGAAAAAGATATAAAATTTGAGTGAATGGTGAGAGATTTTAGCCATTTTATAATATCATTATTATTCTATCTTGGTGATAACACTATGGAATTTCCATAATAATCTACTCGTGATTTGGTTCATGTGATGAGATTCATGTTGAATGCATCAAATCTATAACACCATATGCACATAGGTATCTTCCAGGTTCATTTGTTTATCAATTTGTATGTTATCTGTTTTGGACCCTATTTTATTATTATTCTTATCCCATGGGGGTTGATAGCCACCGAGGGAGTTAACGCTTCCTAGATCTGCTTTGTCAGGCAACCCCCACATAAAATCTCTAATCATTATTTTTCTAGTGTATGTAAGATGTAAGTTTGTTGGGATCACATCGAGGAGTCCGATATCAACTTTACACCCGTATCATCCATTTTCATCTTCAAGGTACTAAGCCCTTGTATACTTGATGATGTTTAGTGTTTCTTGCTTACTCATTCACTCATCTGGACAGGAAGCTGGAAACTCAGATCAACATTTGGCACGCCCAATGGAACAAGATCCAGACTCTAGTCATGTTTTTGTTTGTTTACTTTGTATAGGTTTTGTATGTATAACAGTTACTGTATTTTGTATTATTGTTAGTATGACATCACGTCAATCTAGATATATGTTCTATAATTTTCATTTGTAGACTCACCTACTTGCAGGATCTTTGGTACTATCTTCATCCATGTGTTGTGATGCATACAGGTAGTTGATTATGTCACCATTAAGGTACATCGATTTCTCATTTGAAAAGGTCAGTTATTGATTTGTTTATAATCAGGGTAAAATTTTATTGTTATTGCTACTTGTTAATAATATATATATATAATAAAATAATAATAACAATGTATAATAATAATAATAATAATTAATTAATAATATATATATATATATATCTTAACCCTACCCTATGCTACCCCATCTCCACCTTACTCCCTATCTCCCCTAACCAACCTACCCTTCTCCTCACCGAGCCCACTTATACCTTCTGCGTCTCCATTCCTACACTTACCTATCCTCAATACTTCTCCACTTAGCCAATCATACCCATTTCTCCCACCGTCCACCATCCACTCCTACCTTCTGCTCCATTCTCTCCCCACGTGAGCTAACTCAGCTTTCCATGCATTTCCCCCTCTAACATCCATACTTCTCTCCATCTCCCAACAGCCTTCCCTCACCAAATCCCTTTCGCCGACCTCAAGCATTCACCTCGCCACCTTCACCCAACTAATTCCTCAAATCATAGACCATCTTCTCATCCTCATCTCCACCACTGCTTCATTTCTTTTCCACTCAACTCATTTCACATAGCTCCACTTCCTTCTCCACGTGCCTATCTCTCACATAAACTGCTTCTCCCACCTTGCCTCGAGTGGATCAAATCATACCCAACAAGACAAGACTACGTATTCCCTCCTTTGAAATTACTTTGTCACGTATCAGAAACCACCATCAAAAGTATTATTTTTTATATAATATATGGATCTAGGAACGTATTATCATGTTCTAATACGAATATTTAGATTCACCTAAATTTTGATACCCACATTTACCCAATTCTCCTCATATCTTCTGCCTATTGGCTTATAATTACATAGTTTATTTGAAAAGGCCATGATTATGAGATCAAGAAGAACTTGAAAAAGTCTTTGAAGAATTTATGCAAAGAATCTCGTGCACTAAATCTTAGAATCCTCCCACATCCTTAACTCATGCATCTTTGTGATCCCCGTTTCTATGAAAGACCCTAGGCCATAACACCATCAATACTTCTCTGTATTCAAATATTTCACAAAACATGTTGTCCTCCTCTCCTCATGCTCTATCCTCCACACCCCTCACCATGCCACTCTAACTTCACCCCACCACCACACCTCCTTCGTTTACTTCCCACATACCCACTCCCTATCCAACTCCTCTACTCTGAGATTTTATCCATCTCCTACACTGACTCCCTTCTACTCTACTCACTCCCATTCAACTCCCTACTTCCCCCTTGACTTGCATTCCCTATTTATGGTTTTTAAATGAAATTACACCACCACTTAGATGATTACTCTCAATGGATATAGTAAGTTTCTACGCAGCCCTACGAGGTCTCAATGTCTGAGTCTCCCCTTTGGGTCTATTTCAATATAAAATTCATAGCTTTGGGGATAATAACTGAAAATTCACTTTATTACAATCGGCTGGTTTGGAATATATCTGTCAGATAAGATTTTCCTTTTCTCTGTCCCATCGATTAAACGTCTTACCTCATTGTATAAGCTATTAACATCCAAATTTCAACTATATTTCATTAGTATTAGATAACTATATTTTATATAATTAATAAACGTATATTAGTGAAATTTCTTTAGATTTTGATGAGCTGTTAAATAAATAAACACATATTCACATCGGTTTTGATAACATTGTTTATCATTTGAGCTTAATTATTACCTTATTCATTTATCGTTCATGTTTACAAGTCTAAAATAGGTTTGTCATTTATCTAGTGTGTGTCGTTATTTATTATTTTGATTTGATTATCACATTATCGTGTCTATCATTTTTTATTACGATTTGCATTATTTTCACATTAGATCAACTTTTTTTTATTACTTAATAATAGTCATTGCAATGTTCAGTGTCTAATTTAATTTATATTCAACTAATCCTAATAATTTTTTTATTCTAATTTTTTTATTCTTTTAATATCTTTTGGGTCATATCCACTAATTTTCATACTTGCCTTTACAGGATTGCATTGTCAAAGATAAAATCTTAAACCCAAACCACATCGCCAATCATCTCTTGTCAATCTCATCTGTAGTCATAAGATCCTTGGACGTTCCCGATCATCGATTATTGCTTTCAAAAATCATTTACCTAGATACGACAAAAAGGTGCTTTCTAGATCACTTAAATCTTACACTTGGCTCAACTTGTTGTTAGATAAAAAGGAAAAGTGATATATAGGTATTCTCTAGTTTTCCCTATTTTATCTTTTCTACATGGTATTGTTGGTATTCTGGATGATTTTCAGCATCGAATTTCATATTTCAATTTTGGGAGTAAAACGAACCTGTGCATTATACCTGCTCACATAGTGTAACTAGGGGTTAAGTTTTTACATCACACACTACCTAAAATTTCAATTAATCAACACATCGAAACATTCCTTACACCTGGTTCATTGATTGGGATTTGATCACCCAACATACCTATTTCAGACATTTCCCAGCCATAACTTACCTGAAACCAAACATAGTTTACCTTCTTATAGGTCCCATTCCAGCCATTTTATTTTTTTCCCTTTTACACACATTCTTAATTAAAATCTAAAAAAAAAAAATTTTCCTCACTTGTTTGTTGATATAACAACGATTTCCTTTTTATGCCCGTAATCACTCAATCCACTGCTAAAAATATGGAACACAACCTCACCACACACAGTGCTTCATCCCAATCAATCACTACATCAACAACTTCATCATCCATGTTTCTTCCTATCTCACTCACAGGCACCCATTCTCTCACTAATATACCTCATTCAATACCTTTCACCCACACTGTGGCATTAGACCAACATTCCATGCCCATCTAGGCCAGCCACTCCACCCTCTGTTAGATCAGAGCCTATTGGTACTTCCATCTTCCCTCTTGGGGACCCAGAATTCAGACAAATTCTTGATGCCAACCCTGTGGCCCTTCAAGACTATCTTTTAAGAAGATACATACACCTTCCTCTGGATGGCCCACCACTTCAGCAGGTCTATCCTTATAGTACTAGTTCTTGAAATTCCTCATTCCATGGCCTTACATGATTTTACATCATCCTCCACCAACCCATCGGCACACCAGACCACCCAGGTAGTCATGCCCATTCCGCCCAATCTTCCTCACATCAACACGACCATCATGATTGCCATCCCTACCACTACAATAGCTCTAATGGTCACTGGTACCTTCATTCACCCATCCCATGTGTCAAATCCCTTATCAGAATAGAAAATTTCTTCTACATCACAAATTTATACCCTCACTTCTCAACTTCCTCCAACAATACCTTTGCAACTTACAGTGTCATTTCCAGTCTATTAACCCACATATACGCATATCCCCACTCAATAGTTACTTCCATAACCTGCACAATCTCAACAATCATACCATGCCCCTGTTTCTCACCAACACACATTCTATCAAAAACCACCTCAACCATCACACATAGCTTACACTCACCCATACCAAGTCCTTCAGATACCCACACATACACAAGTCCAACCACCACCTTTCACTGCTCAACATTCACTTCCTAATGACCCCATGCAAATCTTGATAGGTCGGTTAGCCAACCTAGAGGCTACTACATTAGGGTCCAAAGTCACATTGTCTTATGAACAGATATGTAATGAACCCATCCATCCATCTGTGCCCATGAAACCATATCCTCCACACTGGGAATTTTCAAAGCTCACCAATTTTAATAGCAAAGAGGACCCTCAACAACATCTCAGAGCATTTAAACATACATGTTATCTCATTGCGCATGACCAAGACTTGATGCTTCATACTTTCCCCATGTCTTTGGCTGGTCCCACCTTAGAGTGGTATAATAATATTCCCCAGTACTCCATATTTTCTTTTTCTCAGCTTGCACAATTATTTCTTGAGCATTTCTCCATTAATATTGTGCACAAAACAACCATCAATGACCTATATGCTATCCACCAATTCAAAGATGAATCCATCACAGATTTCGTGACATGATGGTGCAATATGATAAATCAATTATCTTTTCCACTACCTCAAACTGACCTCATCGAGCTCTTCGCACACTCTTGTGCTAAGAATATTTCATCAACCTTGCAAATCCAATCATTTCACACTTTTGAAGAGGCTTTACCATGGCCTGCAAGCTTGAGACATGTGCCTTAGAACAGGGGCATTTAAAATTAAAGACCAATAAGCCAAAAATTGAATTTTTCAGACCATCCATATCAAATGATAAATCAAAGACAATTGCCAATGCCATCATTGTTAGATCATCTCCTACCCCAACATCTACCATAGTAACTCAACAATGATTCACACGGCCAATGCCCAATTATACTCCCTTAGGAGAATCATACAGTGCCATCTTTGACAAATTGATAACAACCGCCTATCCAACCTGTTAATGAATCTATGCCACGATCTGTGTGGTATCGAGAGGATCGCTATTGCAAGTATCATCAAGTCTGAGGACATGACATAGAAAAATGTTAGGCGTTCAAGGATTCTGTCCAAAGACTCATCGATCAGGGAGAACTTCAAGTGGATAACCTGAATGCCTCATCCAATCAACCTTTAGATATTTTTAAACAACCATTTCCAAATCATACACCCACATCGATAAACCAGACTGCTCCTACTTCTATATCTCAAACCCCTAGTACCCACACCATAAACACTATCCACGTTGGTGATAAAAGTATAGTTTCCTCCACAAGTTTACCTTCTTCATCAACCATTACACTAATCCCCTTTGATACATTATCTACATCCACAAATTCATCAACATTCATCTCTGCATCAACATTAGTTACACCGATGCCCACGTCGGTACAATTTATTATACTCACATCTATCTCAACACCTACCACCACCTCCTCAGATGTAAATATCAATTTTTTGTTATTACCTCTTACATCTACTCCATTAAATCCAATCACCTTGTCAGAAATTAGCCCACCTCTACCTGTTATCTCATCCTTAGCTTCTCTTCCAATCCCTCTTTCTGTACTTCTACCAACACCTACTACATCTACAATTTTACAATCATCTATCTCATCTCCCTCTTCCACAGCCATGTCATTACTCGATGGTTTTTGGAAAACATTCCAGCATTCCTTAATTTTGAATTATCGTCCCATTTCTTCTGTACCATTAGATACTCACACATCGGTGCAATCCACACAAATATCCACTTCAATATCTCCAGTGCCTCCTGTAGAGATTCATTTCATTCCCTCTAACAATCCCCATTCATATATAAGACCTATAACCCTATTTCCCAAGTGTTCTCGTTCACATCCTCGTCGAAAATTAGACCTCACTATTCCCGATAGAAGCTCTCTAGAAACCACACCATCTCCTTCTATTTTGAGACCATACCCCTTGTCTTCCTCTTCCATTTTAGGAACCTTAACTCCACTAACAACCCATATTACTACTAGAACAATGCAACCACCCTTTTCCAACCAATATCTTAAAGAAAATTCAAAGGCGTATGTGTCTTCCACTACTATCCCACATCAAGCACATTCATCTGCCCTTTCCAAATCCAAAACAATGTCCAAATCCATTATTACATCACCACCTTCCCATGCATCATTCCAAAGTTCTCCGTCGATAACACTAGGTTATTATACCACTATGTTTCACCAACTACTCCAAGCCTCAGCCATCACTTTACCACCAATTAAATTTTTTGATCCAAACGCGCCAAGGCCTTCCTAGTTTAATTCCAATCTTGTTTGTGCATTTCACCGTGCCCCTGGACATGAAACTGAACATTGTAAATCTCTCCAAGCCATCATGCATCATTTTTTCAATGAAAATATTAACGATGAAAAACCAATTCTACCATCTCCTCCATCAACTTCCACATCCCAACATGCGTCTATTCAAACATCTCGACCACCCTTTTCATTAAGAAATCCTGTCAGTATTCCACTACCAAATAAAGATATAACCAACAATGGACACCAACATATTATCAAAAGAGGATGATCCTAAGGATCGTCCTCCTCTTGTAATCAACGACTGTTCAGATAACCACCCGTTCAAATCCATATAACTCTGACTCCGCCTCACCATCTGCCCCTAAGACTTATGTCTCATTATCCCTCCTCCTAAGGAGCTTGCTGCCTCCGCACCTCCATCACAGCCAAAGGTTGTCATCACTGCTCCTACCAATCATCCCACAACAACATCTTCATCTTCTTCTAAAGCCAAGGTATCTGTTCTGGCCACCCTGAATCCTTCCCCCATTAAACACACCATTATTAAACATACTTCACCAGGCCCTGTCAAGATGTCACTCTACAAGCTTATCCAAATCTCTCCACACCATAAACAAGCTCTTATGGAGGTCTTGCAACAGATCCTCATATCCTCTAATGAGCCCTAGCCTTTTGCAGCTTTAGCTCATGCCTTCGCAACGTCTACTACCGTATCATTTGAAAGTTCAAAAATCCCTAGGATACCACAAGAAGAACATGATCTACCATTATTCATCACAGTCTATATTGATGACACCTGCATCCATCAAACTATGATTGAAAATGGTGCCAGTATCAATATCATTTATTCTCATACCTTCAACTAGCATAAATTACCCTATACCATTATTGCCAAGTCTCCTACTGTTCTTCGTGGCTTTAACGATGTTGTCACTCCCCCATTAGGAACGGTTGTTCTTCCTATCCATGTCAGCCATAAACTCCTCCACAAAATTTTCTACATCATTGAAGGAGAATTCCAATATAATCTCTTACTGGGACGTCCTTGGATTCATTCTATGCATTGTGTCCCATCTACTCTTCATTTTCGTATCAAATATGAACATGAAGGGACTACTTATGCTCTTCTGGCTGAGATCCCCCCTTCCAAGACATGTCGCATGATCTACAGACCTAAAGATGTCCTTGTTCCTAAAACCAATTTTTCTCCTGATGCATCCACCAGTTCTTTTGTACTTCCATCTACCTTACCTCATACGGATTCTTCTGATACTATAATGTAAAATATTTCTTTAGGGGAATATCAACTCCTCACTCTCAATACCCTTCCTTCTCCCAATCGCCTCGGCCACCTTGATAAAGCCCCTATGTATCAATCAAATGTTGGGGAAATTGTCTCATTTGGCCCTTCTTCCCTCAAAACCAATTTAGTATATGGTGGCCTTGATCAACCTTCTTCTCACATTGAAAATATTTTCACGCCGAACGATATACAGGAAATTTCAGATTTCTTAGTAAACCATCTTTTTCTCACACATACCTCTATCATTGTGCATGGAAGGGGTTTGGTTTGGGGCGTTATGAATAGGGCCCTCACAGAAATATCTTTGCCCAAGCCCATGAATCATGCCAAAAATTTGGTTTGGGATACGACGATCCCACCATACACCCTTCTGGCACATCTGCATATTCTCCCATTCATATTGATTCATCCACTTCTTCTCCATCCAGATATACTACCAATTCAGAACACACTTCTTCTCTGTTTGACTATCCTATAGATTCAAATAATATCTCATCTCCTTCCAACTATCCTTCCAGCTCAGATAATGATTTTTCTCCATCCAATTATCTCACAGATCCAGATCAAGATGATACGGTTCCTATTCCCCCTAACTTTTTTATTTATTTCCACCATCTTTCTCAGACCGGTGATTTATCAAGCTGAAAATAAAACCCATTATTTTCCCCTTAAATATCCAGAGATGATAGAGGAATATTCCCCTATCATTGACATTCTTCAATGTGATGATTACACTTCCATTCTCTCCTACATGGGAGCCAAAGGTTCTCAAGATCATAAACCTCATCCACTAGAAAAATACAATCTCCTGAATGAATCCACTATCAAAATTACTATTGGAACTCCTCAGGAACACCACATCCTTAAAATAGGTCAGTCATTGACACCTCAAGATCTCAAAGCCTTCACTTCATTTTTTCCAAATATAGCCAAGCATTTGCATGGTCATATTTGGACATGCCTGGTCTTGATCTCTCCATCATTGTCCATGACATCATTTTCATCCCCAATGCCAAACTAGTTAGACATAAGCTTCATCGAATGCATCCTCAAATTACTCTTCTTGTGAAAGAAGAATTTCAATATCTCCTATCTTCCAACTTCATTATTCCCATTAATTATCCCCAATGGGTTTCTAACATTGTACCCATCACAAAAGCGTATGGAAATATTTGCATATGTATTGACTTTAAAGATCTTAACCTCGTATGTCCTAAAGATGATTTCCCTCTTCTAAGTATTGATCAACTTGTAGATCTTATAGCAAGACATGAGATGCTCTCTTGAATGGATGGTTTTTCTGGTTATATCCAAATTCTAATTACACCTAAAGATCAGCACAAGACATCTTTTATCATCCCATGGGGTACCTTTTGTTATTATGTCATGCCCTTCGGTTTAAAGAATGCTTGGCCTAAATATCAATGAGCCATGACGTATATCTTTCATGACCTCTTACATCAAATTGTAGAGGACTATGTTGATGACCTCTTAGCAAAATCTAAATATAGATGTGACCATCTCTCAGTCCTTGAGATACTTTTTTAGTGTCTCATTCATTTCTCCCTTCGTCTCAATCCAGAAAAGTGTGTTTTTGGAGTTCTTACTAGAAAACTCCTTGGCTTCATTGTCTCTATCAGAGGCATTGAGGTTGACCCCACAAAAATCAAAGCAATTCTTGAAATGCCTCCTCCTTCCAGTCTCAAGAAACTTTTTATTCTTCAAGGTCAACTTTAATCTATTCATTGCTTCATATCACAAATTTCTGATCACTATCAACCCTTTCATCACCTTCTTCGAAAAGACATAACCTTTTATTGGGACCAAAATTATTAAAAGGATTTTAATGATCTTAAGTGATATTTGTTATCTCCATCGGTACTCACACCTCTACACGAAGGAGATCCCTTCTATTTATATGTTTCTATAACTGAAATTGCTCTAGGAGCTATTTTAGCACACCTTCATGATCAGGGAAGTGCAACATCCCATTTATTATATCAGTTCATACTCTCCATGATTACGAAACACAATACTCTGAAGTGGAGAAATTGTGTTGCGCTATTTTCTTTGTTGCATCTAAACTCCGACACTATCTTCTTAATCATAAAACCTATATTGTTACTAACTTTCAACCCCTAAAAGTAATGCATTCTAAGCCATATCACAATGATCGCATCACCCGATGGCTCCTTCTCATGGCTGAGCTCGACCTAGAATTCATTCCTCAAAAGGAAATTAAGGGTCAAGCTATTGCAGATCAATTAGCAGAGGCCCCTCTTTCCAATACACAGACTCCTTCTAATCACTTCCCAGATGAATCAATCAATCAATTTCATCATGATCCCCTTAAAATGACTCTTTTCTTCGATGGTTCTAAATGCCAACAAGGCAGAGGGGCAGGAGTTGTTCTTATTCCTCCCAGGGATTCCCCAATCTCCTTAGCTTTTAAATTAGATTTTGAATGTACAAACAATATGGAAAAATATGAAGCCCTTATACTAGGACTAGAAACTACTATATTTCTAGGCGTTCATATCCTTGACATTTTTGGTGATTCTGAACTAATAATAAAGTAGGTCATTAGAGAGTATCAGTGTAGAAATGATATCTTACAACAATATCGTGATATTTCTCATCATCTTCTTAAAGCCTTCAATTCTTACACTATTCAATCTGTCCCCGCGTTCGACCAATCATTTTTGCTGATACAATGGCATCTCTTGTGGCCCTTATCCCTTGGACAATGCAAGAGTCCAAGCTTTTGGTTATTATACATCATCATAAACAACCATTCTATGACATATCTCATATTCATCTGGTCAAATCTAATTCGTTAGACGTCTGGTATTCACAAATTTTTGATTATTTATCCAAATCCATTATTCCATTTGATCTTTTTAAAAATGCTCAGAGATATTTTATCCAATGTGCTACTCATTATGTAATCCTTAGCGGTATTATTTATAAGTGCGGGTTTGATGGTATCCTTCTTTGATGCCTTCAATCCCATGAAGCCTCTAGAGCTATCCAAGAAGTCCATGATGGTATTTGTGGTGGGCATTTTAGTGGATTATCTGTTGCCAAACGTGTTCTTCGTCTTGGCTATTATTGGCCTTCTCTAAATCATGATTGTTGTGAATATGTCAAGAAATGTGTAAGATGTCAACAACACTCTAATCTTATCTGTATTACTAGCCAGCATTTACAACCTGCCCAAGATTTATGGCCCTTTTCGTAAGTGGGGCCTTGATCTTATTGGTCTAATAAATCCCCATTCATCACAACAACATCATTCTATCATCACTGCTACTGAGTATTTCACTAAATGGGTGGAGGCAATCCCACTCACCTCTACTAAATCTGGCCCAATCATTAATTTTATATATCAACATATCATTTGCCACTTTGGCATTCCCCATAAACTTATTATGGACAATGGGAAGTCCTTTAAAAATAAGGACCTTACAAAGATCGGTGATACATTTAAGATCCAACTTATCTTTTCTTCCTTGTATTATCCTCAAACAAATGGCCAAATTGAGGCCACTAATAAAACTCTTCGAAAGTTATTTTCTAAAACTATTGACCAAGCCGGATGAAATTGGCATCTCCAACTTCCCTTTGCTCTGTGGTCCTATCACACTAGTGTTTGCACTTCCACATGGGCTACCCCATTTTCTCTGGTGTAACGGACTCCAAGGCCATTCTTTCGTCTCTTCGCAACTTCATTTCTCATGAAGATTATCACCAGGAATGTCTAATGCACTCTTGAGTTATCTAGATGAGCGCCACCTTCATTGCTCTGATGAACACCATCATGTCTATCAAGATCATATCCAACAGTGCTTATGATAAACAGATCAACGAGCACATGTGATTCTAAAATAGGCGACCTGGTTTTAAAAGAAAATCATAATGTCACTACCTTAGAAAGAAGCCAACGAGGAAACTTTTCTCCCAACTAGGATCAGACCATATATTATCACACATAAGTATGGGGTCTAGGGCTTATCGTTCAGCCTCTCATGATGGTAAACTAGAGATTGAACCCCCTTAATGCATTGCATTTATGAACATTCTATTGTTAGTACACACACTTATGAGTTTAGTCTTATCTTTAGACCATCTCTCCACCATTATCTACTTCCACCTGTCATGGTACTGATATGAATTATGTGGTCTACCTATCACTACTTTGATATGACCTTGAATATAAGTATAATGGATCTACTTATGGCATATTCAATATGGATATGTTCTCCCATTTGGTGAGAATCCCATAATAATTACAATCCATTACTCTTCTCATTATCCTATTGCAGCCATGTGAAGGGTATCAGGGTATCTCTTGTACCATTCCTTAACCCCCTCTTAAGTGGTTTACTTAGTCTATTCCCAGCTCTTCTCGATGTGAAGCTCAACATCTCAAGTATGCAAAAGGAAAAATCAAAAAGTTATCCAAAAAATAGGTTGATCCCTCAAAGGACAAATATTCATGCAAAAAAAATTTAAAAGTTATCCAAAAAACAAACTAATCCCTCGAAGGACAGTTGTTCATGGAACAAAAAAAAAGATACATATACAAATCAAAAATCAAATTAAAATCAAAAGAAATAGACCGATCCTTTGAATAATGACTATTATATTATTCTTTTCATCTACATTATGTATTAAAATAGACCAATACCCTCAAAGGATGGGCTATCATTCTCGTTATCTATGTTGCATCTAGATTAGACCATACCGCATTGAAGGATGGCTAACCTTCTTGTTATCAACATTTTCTGAAAGCTTCCCGCATTGATCAGACTTTTCTGCTATTATTGTTCTTTCCCTTTCCCAGAGCTGGGGCATAGACTCAAGGAACACTACCTTTGGAGAACCTTCTTCCCACATATAGGTTTACATCTCAAATCCCTCTTCATGTTGACATTAAGATTATGAGAATATTTCATCCATATCTTCCTCTTGGTCTTGTGATATAATCAAATCTCATTAGTTATGTACTAACACCTGCTATTGAGCTGCAAGTGAAATACTTTGAGTAGTACCTTTTCTTTTTTACCTCTTATCCAGATTAAAAGCATAACTTTCTTACATGGACCTTGCTATGGTTATGTGACACCCATCTCATCAAAAACATATTTTATTACAATTATAATCAAATTTTATATCATTAAATCTACATCTATATTTTTTTTACTCTTAAGGACGTCCCCTATCAATATCATCCATAAATCTATGAAGTTCTGTTATTGTTTCTACACACTCTCTTTAATACACTATTCGGTTTGGGAATTCTACTTGATCTCCATTGCAGTCTGTGAATTCTACTTGAGATTATCTCTCAAGTAGCATTCATTATCTGATAACTTCTCATCCTCCACTACGACCATTGTTATCCTTCTCCATCCATTATATCGCATAATCCTTCTCTTCTCTACAATCATTCACCAATTTTATTTCCCATTGCTCTTATTTTTGTTTGTCATCTGAGCGTTGACATCATATTCTTCATCATCACAGACCTTTCATCCCCAGCTTGGGCACATCTGTGTCAATCCTTCACGCAGCAAAAAAACCCTACTCGAGGTAGACCTATCATTCTAGGACAAGGTCTCATTCTTGATCATTTCCTGTTGACCATTCCTTCCTCCTAGCCCCCTTTATCAACCCAATTTTCTCCTAAAATTGCCTCATCTCATTCTCTGCTGCTCTTCTCACCCACTTTGTCCTTCTCTGTTATTTGTTTGATACTTCACGTGTCATCCACCCAGGCCATTATTTTTGTGTTTTTCTCTTAATGTCCTTTTATTGCCATCTATTTTATTGTTCCATTTCCCTTTCATTATTATTTCAGCTTGACAATCCTACTTAATCACCCATTCACACAGGCTTCTTAATCACAATGCAACTCTTTCTTAAGATCTTACCGTTATAGAAACTCCTTCATTGTTTTCTGTTCCATTCAATGCTAGAAACATCTTCCCTACTCCATAAATTCTACTTAATGCTCTAACATCATCACTCACACAACATAGGCATCCTAATTAAGAATTCCCCTTACATTTTCCATCCTACATTGCATACATTCCTCCATCCACTCATGTCACACTCCTTTGTTTCCTTGTTATCACCTCCTTTCATTTTGTATTCTGTTTTGGTGTACACCGCTCAGTATTTTCATCATTCTTATTCTTCAGCTTGATGATCCTACTTAGCCATTCCTACGGCATGGCGATCTTAATTAAGAGTCTCTCTTAAGAATGATATATCTTCTTGCCTTTCCTCTTTCCTTCATATTCCCATCATCTGTATTTTTTCTTCAGTTCCCTACAAACAAATCCTCTTCCCTTACTCTTTTTCCTCAGACAAAGTATCTCAAACTTCCTCGAATATCATCTCCATCATCCCTCATTTAGAAATCTAACTTAACTACTTCATACGCTCTCTTACTATGTCTTGTTCCTTTATCTTTACTTCCGTCATATTCATCCACATCCTCATCCATTACATTCTCTCCTCACCTTCATCTTCTTACATATTAGTTAGCCCTCATTTCTTTACTCTTTCCCGTCCATTTTATAGAATAATTCTCCATGTCTATCACCCTATTTACTAGTCATTATCATTGTTCATCTAACATTATGGTCATCATCATCTTCCATTCTTGCGCTAAGAATTATCATGGTGGAATTCTCCTAAAATTTATTTATCTTCATTCTACTAATACTGGTTCACTCTTTTTTACCTCCTCCATTTTCTCTTCCTTCCTTTTTTCTTGTGTGCCCTCTAATCATTATCAGAGGATTTCTCCTAACATCCCTCCGCTGGTATTGCCTTTTCATCTTCCCTTTTCCTTTTTCAATATCTCTACTGTCTTCATCACATACTGCCTTTGCATCATTTTATTTTGTGTCCTCTCCTCCTTTATACCCCAGGTTTTCTTTCATTTCATTTGTATCATCTTCATCTCCTCTTCTCCTTATACTTTCATCTTACTTCTCCATTTAGTAACCTGACTGACCAACGTTTGTCCCATATTTTTTATCACCTCACCTTCCACATGCATTTCCATTGCGTTCTATTTCATATTCAATTTCTTTCCTATTTTGGCTCTATCATCTCTTCTTTCCCTCTTATTTTCATTTCCCCCATTACTAAACTTCTTTCTCTACCACCCCCATCTTCCTAGCTCCTCATAGTGCCTTTCTTTCACTTTTCCATTCTACCTCCTCCCCCATCTTCATTAACTTCTTCATCTTCTACATATCCTTCATCTTTCCATCCTATTATACATATTCATCTCTCCAATCATCCTTCTCTCATATTCTTCACAACTTCTCTTTCTCAGTTCTGTCATCTTTTTAATGATCCGTTATTTCTCTCCCTCTGTTTTGATCTCCATCTCCCTTTCATCTGTTCTTCTGTCCATTTTCTGGTCTTATTCTTTGTCCTTAATAATTTCTTTCTTCCATCATTCCTCCTCTTTATTATATCTGTCTACTTATTTACTATGATATATCTACGTACATTCACCTTCCCCTCTAATCTCTTTTCCCTTCTCATCTCACCTCTTCTTATTTTTTAGACTTCCTCCTTCCCTTCTTCTCCTCCTCTCTTTCTCTATTTTCTTTTTCTCCAGGTCCCTCGTACCTTACCTATTTGTTTCCCCCTTATATTTTTCGACTACCCTCTTATTGAGTGTCACTCTCTCTCTCTTTTGTGTTTTCATCTATCTTTTCACCTCTCTTATCGTCCTTCTCTACTATTTAGGCCCTCTCCACCATGTATTCTCTACCCCAACCATGTCTGCTTTCTATTATCTCTATCATTTATCATCCAAATCTTTCATCCCATATTCCTGGGACATTTTTGTCTTGGAGGATGCCATACACGACCAACATCTATCTGATTTTGTACTCTTCTTTGAATATTTTCTCTGCTTTTATTTTTTCGCAAAAGTATCTTGAATTCTTATCCTACTTACCGAACAAGTATGATTGCTTTTATCTTCCAATTTGCTAACACTTACGTATCTTTCCTATGAAACATGATTACCATCATATCTATCACACCTTTAGGGCATTTTATCTCAGATTTCTATCCAATCTGCTCATCATGTACACATTTATGATTATTCCCCCGGGGGCATTTTTATTTAGACATTCATTTCTCATTATGTCATCTTCTTGCCCTAACTTGGGGAATATTTTCATCCATGTACTTTTCAACACATAGAGATCACTTTAGTGTCCTTCCCGTGCCCTGTGCTAGGGACATCATTATCTTCATCCCTGTCCCTTTTGTAGACGCACGATTTTTTTTACACGATTCCTCACAGAAAAATTATTGTGCACATATTTTGCATTTCAATTGCACATATTTTGATGTTTTCCTATGACCCATTGGTCTATCTTGGTTTACATATATATTGCAATGGTCTTCACCCACTTACTGGTCTGTAGAACAATCTCATCTGTCTCTGTTGAGACCAGCAATTGTCCTCTACTGACGTGATATTGAAGTTACTAATACATTTTGTTTTTAATTGTTATTGTGATACATTTTTTACCTAAGGCATCTTTCCTTTGGTCATGTCTTCATCCATCCTCAGACACATCTTTCATCTAACCCTTTATGTTTTCTTTGGTCATGTCTTCATCCATCCTTAGATACATATTTCATCTAACTCTTTATGTTTTTAATCTCGTGGCTTGCTATTGCAAACCACTCAACAAAAAGGGGCAAATGTAGACACCTATTTTTGGGTATAGCGCCCCTCAGTCATCTCACATTCACGTTATTTCCATTCCCACATCTCTTTCTCTTAAATTAAATGAAATCCTATCCATTTTCTTAATTAATTATCAAATGGGCTCCATATAGACCCATTTGATAATTCAACTTTTTGATATTATCCCCATCTTCCACAAATTATTAATCCATGAGTATTAATACACCTCTCCAACACCCCTTTTTAAAATGGAATCTTTTATCTCACCCACCATGTCCAATCATGCTCCCCACTCCATCTAATAATTAAAGCCGTGGTCCCCACGTGATCACATCATGATCTCTTAACTCGGGTTACTCTACTCAACCCCGGTTACTTGTTAACCTCAATCTAACCTCGCATCTAAGTTATAAATATGGGTTTTTTTTCCCCATATTTGGGAAGGAAGAAAAAATTATGAAAATTCGAGGTGAATGCTGGGAGATTTTAGTCATCTTATAATATCATTATTATTATATCTTGGTGATAACATGTGGAATTTCCATGACATTGTAATTGTGATTTGGGTTCACGTGGTGAGATTCATGTTATATGCATTAGATCAGTAATTCCCTCTGCACACTGGTATCATCCATGTTCTTTCGTTCATCAATTTGTATGTTACCTATTTTGGGACTCTATTTTATTATTATTCTTATCACACGGGGGTTGATATCGCATCTGAGGGAGTTAACGCTTCTCAGATCTACTTTGTTCAAGAAGCCCCCCGTATAAAATCTCTAATCATTATTTTTTCTAGTATATGTGAACTGTACAAGTTTGCTAGGATCACACCAAGGAATTTGATATCAACTTTACACCCATATCATCCATCGTCATCTCCAAGGTACTAAGCCCTTGTATACACAACGTTGTTTAGTGTTTCTTGATTACTCATACACTCATCTAGATAGGAAGCTGGAAACTCAAATCAACACTATGCTCAACAAAATCTATAGAATTCACACCTGAATTTAGACACATCTACAATGTTACATCAAACCTACCTTATGCATAAAACCACATAAGTAAACAATTACTTTAGTATTTTTACAAAACCGTGGGTGTCAAAACCATGGGCTAAAACCATCCCATAAACCTATAGGTCAAAAATCCCACCCATATGATAAAAGTGTGTTTCCCAATATACCAGGCACGTTTTTTTTAGGCCAAAAAAAATTTCTTAAGGGTTCCCCCACTACTGGGGTTTACCACCCCCAGACCCCCACTTAAGGCTCGGACCGGCTCCGAACCTCAGTGAGACAACTATGGAAAGTGTACAGTACTCTTAGTGTACATTCTTCAACACTTTCACACATGAAAACGTGTTTCATAACCTAACAGGCCATATCATATGTATGTTATAGTCCTTCCCATATGCTTTTGTCTCTTTCCCTCTAGTGACACTTTTATTAATTCAAATTCCTTTGGAATACTTCTAATAGACCTTATCTTAGTTTTAAAAATCCAGAACGCATGTACAGTCTAGTCATTCATCCATTATCAAGTAGAGGAGATCATACACACTTGATAGCTAAATAACCTAATGAGCATACACTAAGATAAAGCACAAGAAAAATATTTCAAGACTCCCTTGAGATCCATATACTTTGAATTTTCTTTCTAGGGAAGTCATCTAATCAGATATGTAAAACACAAAGAACAAATCATCATTCAAAGTCAAGCTAAAGAAAAGGTGCAAGTAAAATATCATTTATGTAATATCATGATTCTCTATTTGGTTGTATACATTCTAGAGATAACTTGGTAGGATAAAATTACATGTGGTTTGAGCCCTCTTCATAGTAGTGGTGATGTTGGAGGTGCACAGGGGTTCCCAAAACCCGCCTAATGTTTTTTATAGGACTTCTTGGCTATATAGGGTTTTGAATTTTTAATCATCTACATAGTTAGCATTGCATATTTTTAGAGATCTAAGTTATGCATAGGATTCTATCAAAATAAAATACAATGACCTATAAAATATCACAAGTAGAGAGCATAAAACGAAAAGAGCATATGAAAAGGGCCATATTGGGGGTACGCTATGGTCCATGCCACTTGATTTGGTTTGTGCAACATTTTAACACACATATTCAACATCCAGTATCTTTCAAGTCATTTCTATCTAATTTCAATTATCAGACCAACCAAAATCAACACATAGATCAGGAGATCCACTAAGTCATCTTATCGCTCAGTGTAATTGTTTTATTTATTGTTTATCATTATTTTTCATTACTTAATGGTTATTCCTAATATTTATATTGCAATTAGCCTTAACTAATTGATTAGGATAATCTACCATCAGTTATTACCCCCTAGATAGATATTGACGAGTTTAGGTTTAATCATGTTGTATAATCAAGTGGGTTCAAAAAACACAGTGGAACCCAATAATCAAGGTTTTCCACAACTAGTAGTCCTTTTGTATCAAAATGGCGCCTCTTAATGGAAAATGTCATTAACTTCTAAGATCATGCCTTATTTAATGTTCCTCATATTCCGCCAATAATCGCATATTAGAAAAAGAGGATTTAAAGTTTCAATGCCAACAATAATTCAAAATATAAAGCATTACATTTTTATTTGACAATGTTGATTTGAGGTCACTTGGTTTAAGTATTTAGTGATAAAACGAACATGAATAAGGAATAATACTTACACGCATGCACACATAAAAGGTTTTGAAAAAATATCTTAACAATGGAATATGAAAAAAAAAATTCAACTCCATTTATTACAAGAAACACTTTTAAAATAATCTTAAGTATGAATTCATGTACATCATATTAAATACTATCATTACAACTCTAATGTTGGGTACCATTCCTAACTCTTAGTCCATAAAAATTATAATCTAGGTCCCATTGGTGTACATCCCAATAAAATTACATAACATTATGAGGATGAAGACACTTATGAAGATATCAAAATATAAATTATGGTCCCATGATCCACTTTCCAAGAGGTTGGGTCTGATCAATGGAACCCAATATTATACAAAATTGCTTCCTTAAAATATTTATTAGCTTAAAAAGTGAACTTTAATTAGGTATTATAGTTTACAATACCATGTGACATAGAATGCATAGCTCTAATTTCATAGGTAACCATAAAGAATTCATCTGAATAGGGTATTTCCACAAATGTTTCATTATGAACCATGTTGTAGAAACTAATGTGATTGACAAATTTTTTTGATAAATTGTGAATATTTTAATGATTTACTTAATGTAGTTGTAATTATTAGAAGTATGACGGGTAATGCATTATTCATACCATATTCTAGAGAGGAAACTAATTAATTAGTTACAACGTTATCATCACCTTTCACTTTTTAGAAGCTAGTAAATTATGAGATTTTCATCAATGACTATGATAAAGTAACAAACTAATGTTTCTGTAGTCTGACTAGTTAGAACCCACCTTATAATAGATATAATATTACTAAACACATCAACAAAACCTATAACAAAAATTTAATATAAATATTTACACCCTAATTAAATTTTTGATGTTATGAGATGTAAAACAATATAAGTTATGTAACGGTTTACAGCAAGTGGACTTTTTTGATCTAATAAACTTCCAACATTATTCCTTTTTAATAAATAATTCAATCACACATATTATAATTAATACATGATAACTAACTACTTAAATAAAATAGAGGACAAAGAAACTTAGTTGTACATGGTAAAACAGGGAGGATCTAAATGTGTAGGATGGTGAAATAGTTATATCTGAAATTAGATATGCTTCTTTATTGATCTTGGAATCAGAAAATGAGTGGGGGGGGATTACAACTAAAGTATGGTCCAGACATGATTTATACAGTATTGACCTAGATATGTACATTCTTGGACTCTTTGATATTCTGGATTTGAAATTTCTTGTAGGATTTGATAATCTAGAAATGACTGTTAACACACAAAAGTAGCACCCTAGATTTGGTTATGGAAGGCCAATACATTTAGCTATCATGAGATTGTCTCCAAGTGTGGGATTTCCATCTTGATACAGACCTCTAGAGAAGGTATGTTCCTCTACCTATCATAATCTTAACACTAAAACTACCTCTACGTTAATCCTATTCTAACACATCCAAGTAACCAGGGAGAGAGAAGAAGGGAGAAGGGAAATCATTAGCAATCTGATCTAAAACATAGGTGATAGCACAAAGAAAAGGGGGATGCGCATTCTCCATGAGAGGGTAATGGAATAAAATAGAGAAGGAGAGGTCAAATATATGTAACATAGACAAAAACTACATTTACCCTCCATTTTTCACACAAAAAAATGGAACCTACAAAGGAGAAATACATGCACAACACACCACAGTAGTAATAGAGAGGCAATAATATAAATTAAATACAAGTATAGTGCAAAAAAAGAGCCATAAATAGAATATTTTATTGTTGAAGTATGCACAGACCATTACAGTTGAACTAGAAGGAACATGAACACATTGCAGAGACCAAATCAAGGCCTACAACTAAAAACACTCTTTCAACCATTTTGGCATGGTTTCATTGCATTCTGAGGTGTCCAACCATTTAAAAATGAATTTAGTTACAAATGTAGAGTGAAAAGGGGAGGGAAAGGGGAGGGAATAAAGAGGGTATGCTAAATTCAAGTTCAAAAACTAAGCAAATGCAATAAGTCACTACAAACCCATGTGGGCACATGACAGATCCATTATTCCATGCCATTTGATTTGTAGGAATTATGGGTTCCATTCATCATTAAATTATGGTGGGTGAAGTGGTTTACCATTTTAAACAAGTAAAACAACCCTCTTCATCACCAAAACTATGTTTTCACTTTTCATCCTCAAAACTCCATTATATCCTACATTTCTTCATGGTAAAATGAATCCCTTAAAGAGATAGTTCCAATGCCATTAATTTCATATAATTTGGAGCTCTAAAATAAAATTTATGGGGAAAACACCATCTCTCCCTTGTTATGTGGCTTTGGAAGACTTCGCTAATATCCCCATGAAGACTATCCTTTGTTTGATGGCATTTGAACTAATTTTCTTGTTCTTCAGATTTTCTATTTCAAATATTAATTTTGAATATTTCCGCAAGTTTGGATTTGATTTTATTTCTTAGCGGATCAATTTCTTTGTTCAAAGGCTTTGGCATTTCTTCTTGTCTACTTTTATTCATGGAATTTTTCATTTTTCTCACGACATTTCCTCCTTGTTTGGAGACTCTTAAATAACCCACATAACACTAGGATAGTGTTCCATGACTTCTAAACCTTATCCGTGTCGAATTTTTCTCCTTTTTTGTGCAACATTTTTCATTGAGTGATAGTGTTCCACGGATTCAAACTTTAGCCACACTTAAAATCATGAATTTTCTACATAACAATGTCTTCTCTGGCCTCATAAGACCAATATTCTTTGAAAATCTACCTAAGTTTCAAAGCTCACTTTCCTTAATTTTCTATACTTGGATATTCCTTGGAACATTACAACTATTCCCTTTGTTTCGTGGGTTAGGAGAACCTGAGGAATCCTAAGTTCTTCATTCCGTGGAGGACTAAATAATAGTTTTCCATGGGTTTTTCAACCAAAAAAATATTAATTCCAAAAATAAAATTTCAAGTTGCAAAAATAGCTCGGGGATTATTTTGGATAATAATTTGGTAGATCAACAGGGCTATTTTTTGTGAGATATAAGATCAGCTGCTTTGAATCAATCCATTGAGCATGGATTCAATCTTGAAAAACTTTAAAAAACTTATCTAAAACATTAAATTCTTACCCTTGGATGTATATGGACTTAGAGCTGATCTAGAACTTCTTATTCTTTCTCTTGAAAGATGATTTTTTGGGATTTATTTGATAAAGTTGTAAACTATCCCAAGAACACTTATTGTTTACCAAGGAGCATGGAGAACTCTTATTACATATTATTTTCAATTTTGAATGAATAACCTTGAAGCTTCCCCAAAATACCTTGTTTCCATGATGTAACCTACTTTAAATTAGAATATTAAACAATAACAAATGCCCAAAAAACTATATACAAAGTTTGAAAAATTATACATGTTCTAAGTGGAAACATCCAGAGTGTGCACATGCACTATTTTTGCAATAAAAAAACATAATCTACTTATACTCTAACCAAAAACAAAGCTAGATACTAATTAGGATAAATAACTTCCCTTCTTTACAAAATGCATGCATGTGATAAATTCTGAAACTAAATCACATGGTGGAAATGAAAGCATAACCAACATTTACTTTTTTCTCAAAGTATCAACATGAAACAGAGAGAATACCTCATCAATTTTTTATTCATTTGGTTATAGGTGTTAAATATTACATTTCCTTTCTTTAATCTCTTCCTCATGCTTTGAAGTGAGCATGACTAGTTGTAACTTTGATTTTGGCTCTAGACTAGTTAGATATTTGATTTGGCATACAACCTTGGGAACTAATGGAATGATCCTTGTAATTTTCCCACCTTCTTTGCATTCCACTTCATTTTTGTAGATGCTTGTAATATGGTTATCAATTTGATTTGCTTATTCTAAAAATAACTCTTCCTCCCTTGGGTTCTCATTTTCTTCCTTAAGCAAAAACTTTGACATATCAAAATCATCCTCTAATACATCATGAAGATAAAATGAATTACCGAGTCTAGTTTCTTATTTGGCATTCTCTTATTTTATTTTTTTCCTCCAAATATGATATATTGTAATGAGGAAAGGAAAATTTTAAAATTTCATTACCAAAAGAGAGCAAGAAACATTCTATGATATCCTTTGCATACAAGGCCTCTAAATCTGATTTTTTTGTTCATGTTCTTATTCTTTTGAAGATAAATCAGCGACCTCTAAGAATATGGTGCAAACGTGAAGAATACATTCAGAGTAAAGATATCATTCATCATCCTCCTAATTTTTATTTTCAAATTAAAATGATATCCTCTCCTCTTAAATATCATCCTCCATTGAAGGTTTAATCAATTGTGGGATTTGTTTGGCCTCAAATTGTGAGAACCAATCCTTCAATTTTTTTCTTGAGAACTTCCATTTTGGTTTCTTCAATTGGATACCCTCCCAAGTTATTTTTATAATTAGGTTCATCCCAAAATGGGTTTGGGAATGTGACAGGAGTGGTATATTAAGCTTCTAGATGATTTTATAATGGTTGAGAAGATGGGGGAGGTGCAATATATTCTTATGGGGGAGAAGGGGTGTAAGGAGAAGCTTTGGGAAAGTTGGGAACTTGAATCTTGGGCTTTGTTTGATATGTTTTAGGATGGAAAGGATTCATCATATACCCACATGGAGGTAGTGAAGGAATACTCCATTGATAGGATTCTTCAACCTTAGGTTCATTAGCCTCCAATCTTGTAATGATTCAACAAACAGAACCATTAATTAAAATATTCAATCATTGCCTCTAGCCTTTGTTGAGGACTACATGAGTTAGGTATAGGAAATCCCCACGGACCGGGTTACATACAACTAGGTTGTTTACTTTACATTATTTTAAATTGATCCTTGTGTGCTCATGATATTTTTCCATATGTTGAACTTGCCTCTCAAAATCATCTTTAGGTGTGAAATGACCTCTAATATCTGCATATCTTGGCTCTTGAACAACATAATGGTTTATTAGATAGACAATATGTAGGATAGTTTTCACAGGAATACACGTGTTAATTTAGCTCATAAAATTAATTTAGAGGTGTGTTTTTATAACCTGAAGATAGATTTAGGGAACATGGAGATGAATTTGAATGGTATTTAAGATACAAATGAGTATGTTAGTGAGGAAATGAAGTCATGATTGCAAAAAATTATGGAAAATAGGAATAAAATGGTTGAAAGGTAGTTATTTGATTGAGAAAATGAATTTTTTGGAATAATGGAGTTGTTATATGTGTTGATAAATTCCTCCAAATGTTGTATATGAACAAGAACACATCAACCTTGATGATATGAAGTTGTAAAGTGCTTCAATCTTCTCCCACGGGACATGCCAAAAATCTTGATGCACAAAAGTATAATCCTAGATTTAATCATGAAAGACCAATAATTTTGACCAACATGGGAAATTCTCCAAGTGTGGAACTTGCATCTTGATATAGATCTCCAAAGAATTATGGTTCCTCTACCTATCCTAATCTTAACACTAAAATTACCTCCAAGATAATATCATTCTAACACATTTAACTAATGAGGGAGAGAGAGGAAGGGAAAAAGGAAATCATAATCAAACTAATCTTAAACATAGGTGATAACACTAATAAAATGGGGATGCACAATCTCCATGAGGGAAAATTGGAGAAAATGGAGAAGGAGATGTCATACATAGATGACACAGACCAAAACTAAATTTTACCCTCCATTTTCCACACAAAACACATAAAAAATAGAACCTCCAAAGGATAAATACATGCACAACATACCACAATAGTAATAGAGAGGAAAGACTGCAAATGAAATACAAGTATATGGTAGAAAGAGAACCACAAACACAAGGTTTTATTGTTAAAATATGAACATACTATTACAATTAAAGTCGAAGGCACAAAAACACATTGCAGAGACCAAATTAAGGCATGTAACTCAGAAACAGTCCTACACCCATTTTGGCATGGTGCCCTTACATTCTAAGGTGTCCAACCATTTACAAATGAAGTGATTTATAAATATATAGAGAAAAGGGGAGAGAAAGAGGAGGGAAAGTGAGAGGGATAAATTCAAGCTCAACCACCAACCAAATGTAATAAGTCACTGCAAGACCACATGGACACATCACATATTCATTCTTCCATGTCATCTTATTTACAAAAGGAGGTATGGATTTCATTCATCATTAAATTCCAATGGTTGAAGTGGTTGTGCATTTTAAACAAGTACAATATCCCTTTTCTCTTCCAGACCCATGTTTACACTTTTCACCCTCAAAACTCAATCAAATCCTACATTTCTTGATTTCAAAATGAATCCATTAAGAGATAGTTCCAATTCCAAAAATTTCATGTAATTTGGAGCTCCGCAACGAAAGTTATGGGGAAAAATCATCTCCACTTTGTTTCACGGCTTTAGAAGACTTTGTTGATATCTACATAAGAATATCCATTGTTTGGAGGCATTTAAATAGATTTTCTTGCTCTAATAATTTTCTATTTAAAATTCATATTTTTAATAATTTCATGGTTTTAGATTTGATTTGCTTGCTCTGTATGTCAATTTATTCGTTTAGTGGTTTTGGTGTTTCTTTTTTTCTACTTTTCTTCATTAAATTCTTTGTTTTTTTCGTAGCATATCTTCCTTATTTATAAGCTTTTGGAGAACCCGTAGAACACTAGGATAGTGTTCCATATCTTCCAAACCTTATTATTGTTGAACTTGTTTACTTTGCTGTATAACACTGCTCCTTGAGAATACTGGGAAACACTAAGATAGTGTTCCACAACTTCTAAACCTTAGCCATGTTAAACTTGTTTCCTTTTTTATGTAGCATTATTCCTTAAGAAGCTTGGAAAAACACTAGGATATTTTTCTTTAGCTTCAAACTTTTCCCAAGCTCAAACTCATGCCTTTTCCACGTAACATTGTCTTCTCTAGTTGTGGAAGACCAATATTCTTTGAAAATCCACCTAATTCCTGAATCTCACTTTCCTTTGTTCTATAGACTTGGAGAGTCCAGAAAATACTACAAAGGTTCCCTTTGTTCCATTTGTTAGGATAACATGTGGAACACTAACTTCCTCATTCCGTAGAAAACTTAAAAACCATGTTCCACAAATTTTTCAACAAAAAAAAATTCTAAGTCCAAAATAAAAATTGCAAGCTATTAAAATATCTTGTGGGGTTGTTTTGGATAACATGACCTTATTTGTATGTCCTAATTACTCACAAAACTTCATGATGAATTTTATTCACATGCAATAAAGTGGAATCCCTAAAAACCTGTAGAATAATTCATTAGAGAACTAGCAAACTAGAAAGAGAAAATATATGTGTGTGGTTTAGATTGGACTACCCCTAGTATTTAGACTTTCATTTTTTGAACCAAGCCAAGTGTTGCACTACATCCCCTCATTGCAATATCAAGACTCTTGTAGTTGTCCTAAGTGCTTATGTAAGTATGAAAAGGTAACTGGCCCCTTAATGGTGGTATCATGTCTCTTAAAACCAAAATAATAAGCTAAGTGTACAATATAGAATGTACCCAATGTGGTAGTAATGAGATATGGTGTACCTCAACTATGTAATCTAACACTTTGTTTTTTGAAACCTTTGAACAATACTTGGAATGACTTTTCTCTTGAGAATACATGGTTTATGATCTTTTCATGCTTAAAAATGAAGGAACTTAGATTCTTTAACCGAATATAGCGCTTGAAACCTATAATAGGGATTGTTCTAATTGATTTGTAACTTATTTAGTTAGATTGAGGAACCATTTGAGTTCTTTTGGAATTATATTTTCAATATGATATCTTAATAGTGTCACATGAGTTATAAAGAAACATTGACTTGTTTATACACCCTTCCAAAGATGAAATATTCTAATAAGGCCTACCTTAGGAAGATGAAATTACACAAAGAAGGTATTCAAATTAAAAATAGAGTTGGTGAACTTTATGATCCATGACCATACAAATTATTCAAGACCATACCCCACATCCTAACCCAATTGTACAGTTTTGGATAGAGAAGGAGAAATGTAAACCAAGATGTTTGAAAGTAAAGTACATATGTTATTTACTACTTTAATCAGATAATATTCCTAGAATTGAAAACATAAAAAAGTGTAATGATAATCAATTCATGAGAGATCTAGATATATGAACTAATTAGATTATTAATATGATCTTTTTTCTTAACAAGGTAGAGTTATCAAACTTGTCCTTGCACAAGGAAAAATACAAGTGATCAAACTATTTAATTTTCATCAACGGTTTTGATAAGGTGATAAAAATGGTTTCCCCAATTCGAATGGTTAGACCCCACCTTATAATAGACCTAACAATAAAAAAACATCAAAAAAACATGCATCAATAAACAATGCACATAATATTGAACATTTCATTTATATGAATATTACATCAAAATCAATCATAAATCACATATTATGAATTATAAAATGACATATAGTATAAAATATATATAATATCATACCGTAACTGATTTTAGTGATTTTTAGTAACCTTTTTTTTTTTTATACACCGCTCATTGATGAAAGTTAATATCCTTAGGAAATTTGTCATTTTTATCAATAACACTCTTGGGATTCTTATAGATTCTTACCGAATAGAATATTTTATCAGTGGAAACATTTTCTAAACACTGCAAAAATTCTATAGGATATGGAATGGCCAATTAGGAATGTTTATATAAATCAATAAAAAAAATTTAATAAATGCCAACATACATACCTAAATTGACTAGATTTGATCCCATGTAATACTCTTTCTTAATTAATCTGACATCCTTAACTATGGTGTCATCTAATTCCATTAAATAAATCAAATACAATAGAGATTTGATTTCACAATATGAGTGATGGTGTATCTTAATTTTTACACCTTCATTTTCATAAACCATATGCAAAGGCAAGAGTTTTTGGTACTATCCATTCATGAGTTATTCATATCAAAGAATTAATAGTAAGGATCGCCATCAGAATAGTCAAGTTGTGTAAACTCAAGGTTTCCATTGTGAGATTCATGAATAACATTGCAGATAACTATATTTTGTGAACAATATTCACCGTCTTTGAGAATATTAATAGTATTAAATTTTGGTATGGAACCCTTAACATAATGGTGGGTTAAAAAAACATGAAGATTATATGAAATGTGTTTTTGATTTCCTTCATTTTTTGAATCATGGCTGACAGAAGATGTAATATTTTTTGGAAAGGAATTTTTATGATCTACCAATGATATTATCATATTATTTGTTTCTTACAAATAACATGAAAGAGTATTTTCATATTTTATCTCATTATTAGCCATAGATTATGAGTATTTTATTGTTGCTGATTCAGAAACAATGTCAAATTATTTTGATTTCTTTCATTATTGATAAAAGTCCCAATAGAAGCATTATTTGGAATCTCATTACCTCAAACTATATCACAAGTACTAGCATAACATTTAACACCAACTCAAAGTGTTTCTATAACAACTTCTAAATTAGTTCCCATGACTAATAAAAAAGAATCTAAAAACGTTAAAAAGTACAATCATTATTCTTTTTTTTCAAAACAAATAGAAAGAAGTATGAAAACAAATAAAAATACCTCAATGGAATGTAATATTGGATTCATATGTTGTAGGTATTAAACAAATATGTAAACAATAATATCAAACAAAAATGGTCAAAATAAATGGTAAGTGTATCAAAATTTTCATTAGGGTTTTAATTGAAAATCAAAAAAATAAAACACGTAAGAAAATAAACGAACAAAGAGATATACCTAGAATACAAATAACATTGATTGATCTTTTGATGTAAAAAATTCAATGGGTTTTCCTCCTGCAACAATGGATGTGTCACTAATGGTAACTTTAGTAAATTAAACTATTAAAAAAATTAAAAAATCATTTATTGGGATTTTCAATATTGATTTGTTCATGAAAAAATTTGAAACATCATAAAAATGGATTACAATACCTGGTTTTTTTACTGTGAATA
This sequence comes from Taxus chinensis, assembly GCA_019776745.2. Classification (NCBI taxonomy): domain Eukaryota; kingdom Viridiplantae; phylum Streptophyta; class Pinopsida; order Cupressales; family Taxaceae; genus Taxus; species Taxus chinensis. The sequence goes on along the minus strand of CM034156.1, from coordinate 396,345,179 downwards.
TGAAAATCTACATTAGTTATGATATTTTTATGCACATCTATTTTTGGTAGGGTTTTTTAATTTTCCTTTGATTACAATTTTTTTATATTGGATTTTTAAATAAGGGAATAGTTGGTTTCAAAAAAGTGGATGACTTATTCTTAACTCGAATCCAAACATTTAATGTTTGGGTAAGGATGGGTCGATGAAAATATTTTCCAGTACAAATTTAATACCAAAAAAATTAAATATACAATAAAGTAATAGAAAACAACATTTGTATTTAATTTTTTGAATATGAGAGAATTTAGCAGTGCCCAACCTCTTATGGATATTAAAATGCAATGTTGCTTAAAAATACATTAGGCATGGTGCTAAACATAAAATTTAATAGAGCCAAGGGCTAATCAAATGGGTCATGAAAATGTAAATCTGAAGCTAAAAGGAGGTGATATCACCAAGAAAAGGGGGAAATACACTCTCAATGAGAAAAATGGGATAAAATGATGATGAATAGGGAAGTCAGGAATATCACCTATTAAAATAACACCTTACCTTCCATCCTGATGTAAAACACAACAGTAATAAACCCTACAAATTAGAGAAACATACACAATGTACCTACAATGAATGAAGAGGAAATAAAATGTAATATAACACAAGCCAATGAAGATAATAGCCACAAAACATGAAATTTATTTCCTTATAAGGATGAAAAGGCTATTACAAATAATGAAGAAGGCATAATCACATTAAAAAAATTTAAATGGGAGGCCCGCAACTCAAAACCAATTGTGTAAAACTTTATATGATGCCCTTGTATCTTGATACATTACAAAGTTTACAATTGGGCACCGATTATCCAATAATAGGAAATAGAGATTAGAGAATAGGAGGAGGATATTATCCAGGGAAATTCATAATGATTTGTCCTGTCAAGTCTCGAACAACATGCATTAAATTACTAAAAATCAACATGAAATGCTTACAAGGACCATATCCTCGTGTCCTTAAAATTCTTAATGGAGAACATAGGATCCATATTCATAAGTTCTTAGTTGATTTAACACTTGAGCAAATTTACATAAAATTATGTAACATGAAATGTTCCCCTGGAATCTATGAAATCAGTCAACCAACCTATGGAAGATTGAAAATGCATAATCTCAATGTCATGATGAACAATTTGAACAAAATAGATAAATCAAAATTTTGCGAGTTATTGAGAGAATATATGGCCACTGTGGATTAATGGAGTGTGGAATTTAACAAGACCTAATTTTTGCTGTTAGTTTCACTTTTAATATAAATAGGGATTAATTTATATTTTTATAAATTCATTTATCACGTAATGAATTTTAGATTTTGAGCTCTAAGAAGTAAAAGAATTTAATAGACTTACCAACGAGCCCGAACACCTTCACTTTTGGCACTAAATTCATGAGCATCTGGGCTAGTGGAAGGAAACCCCTTAAGTGCTAAAATTTTGTGTGGTGTAAGGTTCCCACTTTTTTAATTCTATGTCTATGAGGATCTGACATCATTCATAAGAAGTAATTTACGCAAACTAGGATGACATTTAGGTGCAGGCTAAGGAACTAGTTCCAAGTATTCCCAAAATGTTGAATTGGCCGATTTACCCTAAACCATGGCTTCACTAATTATGGAATGAGGGACTTATAAATATAGATGGATGGAGTTCCTAACACTGTTTCCCCCTTTTCTTATGATGTAGGATCAAATACATTGTTTTCATGTTTTATCATACTATATGAAATATAAGTTCATTCACGAAATATCCTAGATGAATATTGTATGGATAATAATAATGTTGGGTAATGAAGTGGCTTGATACTAACCGATCATGGAGATAATGGATAGAATTGGCTTGGGGGGTGTTGATCAAGAATTATCATCCCCCATGATATACACTCTTACTATTTTATGTGAGTGTTGGTACCTAGATACTGGTGAGAGTGATCATTGGTTGAACATACTAGTTTTCTGGATATAATCATTTTGGAGGATTTGTTGTGGATCTAAAACTACCTATTGTTGGTCAACATGCCATATTACATATTGACATATATTCTTGGGTAAAAAACCAATTTTTCATATGTATGGATAGGTACTAATATTGACATACAATTGGAACAATATTCTAGATGTGTTATCTCATCCTGGAGATATTTTATTTAGGTAAGTGTTATAAATTGTAATTGAATAAATGTTATATCAATGCATTTTTGGTTGTGGATATGACTGGCATGAGACTTTATTCTATGAATTATTATTAATAACATGGGCCATGAGGGAGAAAATGATGAGACCCTTTAATTATAGTTTGCATGAAATAGCACTATTTTTTCTCAAATACAATGACTATATTGATTATCTAGAAATGATTGTAGATGGTAAGATTATCAAATGATTTTACATTATTAAATGGCCATGTGGGTGTTAATGAAACATTCTGCTAAATGAAAATATAATGCCTTGGTTAGATTAAACTCAATAAGAGCTATGTTGAGTGGTCTAGGTTCCTCAAGTTGATTTTTTGAATCAACATCATAGTATTTGTCAATGGGTATGTTGGATGATTTTCTTTGGTAATCCCCTACATGCTACTAAAAAAAAGTATTGTATTCATTTAAAAATGTACTTATGAGGATAAGAAATATTGAAGATTATGGATAAATATTATATTAATAGAAGGTAACCTCAAACTTGGCATTTAGACACCCTAAAAATATTACCTATTTCTGAGATATGTGCAATTATCCCTATGATTTAACATACTATGAGCCAATCAATGAAAGAGTGAGATTCTAGAACATTACCTTCTCAGATTCCATTAGAATTCAAACCACATCCCTTTAGAAAATTCAATAGATAATTATTATCATGATTAAATCTAAATATACTAGAATCCCTATATAGAACCCTAAATAAACTATTCTAAATAAATAAGATTTATAATTTGCCACTCACCCTCCAAATGTTTACATCTCTTTTTATTAAGTTGAATAACTCATGATTACTTATTTTATTATATTAACCATGTAAAGGGTATAGCAAAATATTCAGACTATCAACCATTCTAAAATAAAATCAAAAAATAATAAATAAATTCATTCTTATTTAAATGAATAATCTTAAACACACAACCATAGAATGAGTGTAATTAGCTCGATTATTCATGGATCCATGAATTTATTTCCTTGTAAACTAATGGAAGTAGAAAATATGGACCACAATCAATGGCCTTGAAACTTAATTCAACTTTGGCTTAATGAGATGGTTCGTGACCAACAACTATGTCATACCATATGGTTTTTCACCTATTGTAGGTTTTGGACATACCAAATCTGGCTCTATAACATTTGGCAGTGTCACCTTCCTAAAAATTTCATAGCATTCTCTCTTCAATTGGAATTATTTGTCATGTTAGCAAATCCTTACTCAAACTATCCAAATAGATCCATCCATGAAACCCTAGTCATGGGTTGGATCCAACTGAGTTTGTAAAAAAACATTCAATCGGAAGGTTTGGTACATATGACAATTATTTCTGCACCATCTTTAGTACTTTGCACTACTTGTACAGGGGATTCTAAATGTACAGGTAGGACCCCTCACCTAAATTCTTTATCTATTTATCTGAATTAAAATATGGTATGGAAATCATAAATTTGAAAGTGCTATGAATTAGTTCTAATCTTTAAAATACTTGGATTGTAAAAATTTAGTTTTGGTGGATGAACAAATTAACTTCTAAAAACACCACTATCATTTTAGATATTTTTGATTTTTATGAGCAAATTCAATGTGTCCCTAACTAGTTTGGATTACTAGGGACATGTGGCATTCATAGCAAAGTTGCTAGTGCTTAGAGACTGGACATGTTTAGCATTTAGTGTCATATGATTACTAGATGTCAAAAGGAATTATTATCCTATGTCTTTATAGGGTTTTGCACCATCATAAACATGTATCAGTGTTAACATTCTATGACACACACTAGGGAGTAACAGACCCATGTAAACAAGTGTTGAACTATCTTTCTACACGTGCTTCCATAAATAGTCCTAAAATTGAAACAATATTTGTCACACTAGTGCACCTACTTGATTGTACTATATAACAACTCTTCACGAAAGCTCTATGTTTTTACACAAGGATGTAATTTCACAAAATAGGGACATAAGCCTGTATAATTATATTAATGTGAAATTGAAATCAGGTTATAATGGAGTGGAATGAAATAGTTATAGGTATTGTACAGTCATGTGCAATACAAATGGAAATATGTTGCATAGGTAACAACTATCTAATCCACAACAGCTTCCAAAAAGGTACATCCGAGAAGCATATAATTAATTTAATACAAATATGATAAGTTGCAACTAATGATGCAACAAATAAACGACGATGGATAAAAAAAATTATAAATGGTTTAAATATAACCATATAACATTTAATAATTAATAATCTAATAATAAATAATAATTATACTAATGCATAATTAATTTATCCTAACATTCCCTCCCCTTAATTGTGCATTGTCTCGAGGGATGAGGAGAGGAATTCTCCAAACAACTCGAACTTGTCATGTGTAAGTGAATTTGTGAAGATATTTGATCGTTGTTCAATTTTTGGACAAAATTGAAGTTGTATATTATGCTTCAAAACATGCTCACATATAAAATGTACTTATACCTCAATGTGATTTGTTCTTTCATGAAAAAGTGGATTGCGAACAAGTTTGAGAACACCTTCATTGTCAACATACATGGTGGTCGTTTGTCCTGTCAGTATTCCAAGTCCTTCAAGTATGCGACGTAGCCAAATCACTTCACAGAAAGCTTCTCCTGTAGAATAATACTCAACTTCTGTGGAAGAAAAAGAAATAAATTGTTGTTTCTTTCTTCCCCATGATATTGGTCTAGATCCCATAAATAACAAAAACCCTGAAGTGGTTTTTTTGTCATCAATATTTCCTACATGATGGTCATGATCTGAATCCATTAATATCCTACATGACAATCTGAAAGAAGTTGTCATTCTTCTTGTATTCTAGACCAAGATCCATTGATCCTTTGAGATATCTCAAGATGTTCCTTTCTTATTTCCAATGAAAAACTTTGGGTTCCTGCATGAACCTCGATAGATAGCTCACTGCAAAGCTGATATCTAGTCTAGTATAGGTTAGGTAAATGAGACTCCCAGTCAACTATCGATAGAGAGTGACATTTACTGCACGATATGGATCTGAATAAGATAACTGCAATATGTTCTCCATAGGTGTATAAATTGGTGTGCAATCCATCATCCTAAATTTCTCAAGTGTTGTCTTGGTATATTTCATCTGAGAAACAAATATTTGATTCTCTTTCTGTCATACTTCCAATCCAAGACAATAGTGCATTATCCCAAGATCTATCATGTCGAATGATCGATTAAGATCTTTCTTCATTGCATCAATCATCCTCACTAAACTTCTAGTAATGACTAGATTGTCGACATAGAAAACAACAATCACAATCTCCCCCCTTGATTTTTGAGGTAGAGATTGGGATCGTATGGATTTCTAAAAAATCCATGTTTGTATGAAATGCTCATCAATTTTGATGTACCATGCCTTGGGTACCTGCTTGATATGATATAGAGATTTCCTGAGTTTGCATACCTTTGCTTCTTGACCAGGTACAACATATCCCTCAGGTTGAGTCATGTAGACTTCTTCTTGTAAATCTCCATTTAGGAAGGCACTTTTTATGTCCATCTGATGGACTTTCCAACCAAACTATGCAGCTAGAGCAAAGATCATCCTAATCATTTTGATCTTATCTATGGGAGAAAATGTCTCCTCATACTCAATGCCTTCTTTTTGTGCATACCCTTTTTGGTATTACTCTCACTTTGTACTTTTCCACTATCCCATTTGTAGTTAGTTTTCAATATCCATCTACATCTAATGGGTTTCTTCCCTGGTGGAAGATCGACAAGCTGCCAAGTGTTATTTTTCATCACTGACTGATATTCAGAATCCATGGCATCTTTCCAAGATTTTAACTATAGGGATTCTTGGACTGTAGAGGTCTCATCATATTTAATTACTATAATCATCAAGGAAAATTTCACTTCTTATTTTTCTTCACTGTGATTCTATGGTACAAGGGTGGATGTATTCGGTGGAGCATCCATTCTTGCATCTTGTAACATGCTAGTACACCACTTGGGCATACGTTGAACTGTTACCATGGCTTGTGGTTCTATCAAATCATCACCAGCATCCCCATCATCACTTTCATCATCTATGGCAACATAAGATTCAATTTTTACAACTGGTGAAGAATATACATCAAGTGAGTCTGGAGGAGGAGACTTTGCTTCCTTCTTCTCAAAGAACTCAACATCTCTACTGGTGTAGACTTTCCCAGTCTTCATATCCATCAATTTGTACCCAAGATTCTCTTTAATATATCTAATGAAAATGAGTTTCTATGATTTCATATCTAATTTCTTTCTATTCTGGTTGGTTATGTGCATACTTTCTTTGCACCCGAATACTCTGAGGTGTGAAATAGATGGTTTTTTTTTACCATGCTTCATGTGGCATTACTCCGTCAAGAGAAACTATGGGAACTCTATTCAAAAAATACATTTTTTTATTTTCTACTTCTTTTTATAATGTCTTTGCTAGTCCAGATTCATCGATCATGCATTACACCATTTTCATGATAGTACAATTTCTTCTCTCAACAACAACATTCTGTTGTGGTGTGTATGGAGGAGGCATTTGTTGATGAATGTCGTGAGCTTGTAGGTAGTCTTTGAACTCATTACTAGTGAGCTCCCCCCTTGATTTGAGTGGATATTTTGGATGTGACTACCATTTTTATTCTCAATAGCTACTTTGAACTTCTTGAAGGTTTCAAAAGCTTCACTTTTCTTGCGAAGACAAAAAATCCACATTTTTCTTGAATATTCATCGACACAAAGCATGAAGTACTGATATCCAGAATGACTCGGTTGCATCAGAAAATAAATATCGGTATGAACTAGATAAATCTTGCCATTAGCTTGAAAAGTAATCTTCTGAAATGAAACTCTGTGTTGTTTTCCTATAAGGCAGTGAGGACACTTGTTTGTATCCTTCTAAAGAGATGGTAAATCATGTACCATATTACACTGGCAAAGTGTCCTAAGATACTTGAAACTAAAATGACCAAGTCTCTGATGCCACAACTATGCAGAGGTAGATTTCTTATCCACAAGTGTTTGATCATCTATGTGGAAAAAATCAAGCTGGAACATGCATCCCACATTAGAGGCTTTTACAACTATTTTTGAGCCTCATGATTTGTCTCAAATTAAACACGTTATCTTGTCAAAATGACTATCAAATTAAATTTTTAAGTTGTGATCTAGGAGTGTGCTAACTGAAATCAGATTTTTAGTCAACTCAGGGACATATAAGACATATGATAGTCTACAATTGCGTGAACCAAGCGATAGAGAAATGTTCCCAATCCCCTGAACTGTATATGAAGAATCATCACCCAAAGAAACATGGTTTTTCGAAGGCATGTTCCTTATTGAAGTAAACCACTCTCTATGGAAGGTCATGTGTCAAGTGGCTCCCAAATCAACATACCAGACATCACTAGATGACATGGAAGGTTCACTGGATCGAGTAGTGTACAAGTAGTCTTCATTATCTCAATGTTCTTCTTGCTTAGCAATATTTCCTTACTGATGGGGTCTTATTTTCAAGTTTCCCTTTTTCTTCCCTTGATTGTAGTTCGTATGTCCCTTTTGAGATTGTTGGTGTTGAGGTCTAGAATCACTTAATGAACCTTTCTTGTATGAATTATACCAACAATATTTCAACTCATGTCCTCTTTTACAGATTGGACATTGTTTCTTCTGTTGTTTTTCCCCTTGATGTTGATATTGATTCTAATGTTAGGAATTTTGATAGGAATTAGGTTTTACTTTTTATTTTCCTTTCTATTTTTGATGTGAATAAATTCCATGCTCCTCTTCATCATCCTTATTATGCATGGCTTCCTCTTGTTGCAGTAGGTTTACCAGTTTGTCAAAACTAACTGTCATATCTGAAAAGTTTAGTGTTGTTACAAAAATGTGGTAAGAATAAGGGAGAGATCTCAGAAAAATTGGAATGAGAGATTCATCTATGACTACTTCTCCCAAGGCTAGAAGTGAATCCCTCAACTCTGCAACTCTTCTTAAGAAAGTTTCAATTTTTTCATTTTTCTTGAAATTCAGTGTGTGTAACTAACTCTAAAAATTCATAATGACATTCTTATTTTTGGCCACATATATTGTGCTCAAATAATCCCATGATTCTTTGTTTATTTTTGCATCTTGAATGTGGGGTTGTACATCATCAAACACTCAAAACTAGATGATGAGTTTGGCCTTTTGATCTGATCTATCAAACTATCATTATTGTGTCGTATCAATAGTTGATCTGGTCAGAGTACCAGCCAAAACAGGCCAAATCTCTTCAAACTCAAGCTATGTCTTGATTGTTTTCTTCCATATAGCATAGTTCTTTCCTATTAGTAGTTGTGAATCTGGAAGAAAGAATTTGGGGGCATTGGTTCCCATTTTGTAGAAATCGCTGACAGGGTTAGGCTCTTATCACTCCAGGTATAAGGTCTCCCAATATATATACTGTCAATCTAATATACCAAACCTTTCTATATATGTGCCCTTCCGATATATCTGACGGTACGTGGAAGAAGATCACCCTTTCTATATATGCAGTGGTACATGAAAGAGGCGTTAACATACGTGAAAGAATTTGATACGTGGTACCAAGACAATACTGAAAGGGGTCTGTGTAATTATTGACACCGGCTCAACTAAATATCCTCATACACATGTGTAACTTCACTATATACTCGGATAATTTTTCATTCTAGATTTATGTCATGTAATCATTCATACAAGGATGAGATGGCTCATAGTGTGTGCATTATATCCTTATTACTCCTCATCGATTCAAAGGGTCGATGCCCAAATGATGTTGTTATATCTATATTAGGCATTAAGTGCAGTAGTAGTCGTAACTGATTTACACGTAATCACTTCTAAGAGTTTCTGTATATACCTAATGCTGGGAATGAGATCTAGGATCTTGTGAGTGTTTTACAACCAAATTTTATTGTTTTTTAGTACAATATTTTACCAGTTTCTAATTAGTTACAAATTTTGTGGTTGAATATGGAAACTTACAAATAAGTACGATATATTGAAGCATACAATTACATTCAAAAAATTTGAAAAATTGAATGGCAAGCCAAAAAAATTGTTTTTCGGGCCCTAATGGCCTCCAGAGCCCAAAACGACCCTTAATGCCAAAAATTGTAAAAAAAACAGCTGAAAATGTAATTTTTTGGTACACCTCCTTTATCAAAAATTGCTCGAAATGAAAAAATAAGAGGTCTAGGAGAAAAAAATATTCCCTAAAATAGGGTTTTTCTCACTAAAAATTTTAGAGAGGGATGTAGTGATAACTAGTGGGTTGGAGGAGTTTTTTTACTACTTTAGCCTCCAAAGTTGGCAGTTTTTCTAATTTTACTGCTATAATTCAAAATGGGGTGTAAAGTGTAATGAAAAAAGTGGATTTGGTAGGGGTTGACCCACAAATCTCACAGCCCCAAGACTTTTTCACTATTCATTGAAGTGCTCAATGTGCTATGCATATTATTTGAAACAAATTATATTAAAAAATTGACTAACGTGTTCCAATGGCGACGTGGCAGAGGGGAGTCAACGTGGCAAAGGAGATTTGACATGGTTGTGAGGTCCTACATGGTCTGTGTGGTAGAGTTGTTAAAAGTGGATTAGGGTTTCTCCAAGCTCAAAAAATAGATCTTCTCCTTATCTCCTTAACTTGTATATATCTCCTTTGGCTTTATTTTTTTGTTTGGCACCGGTTTTAATTTATTTTATTTGACATCACCGCTTATTGTGTTGCAAGGTTTGTGTTAAATATTGATGCCAATGTTGATCCTTTTGTTTGTTGTTTTTGTACATGTAAAATAGGTTGCATATTTATAATTGATCATGGTTTTGTTGTGTATATAGGTCTCGTGTGGAATCGCTGAGTAGAGGATGATGCCTTAGATGTTGTTTGTATTAGATGTAAGGATGCCAATGAAGATCAAAATGACTTGGTTGTTTTGTCAAACATTGGTGCAAGGAGACCACTATAAATTTGGCACCTCTAATTTCTTACAAATCCACCACTATATTTAATGATAGGTAACTCAGTCATCGTAAGGATCGACCTCCAAATGAAGCTCGTCAGATTCTCAATATGGCTTTCCAATAGAATTCGATGGGGGCTCTCACAGCTTGTTAGGAGCTCAATTAGGGGGCTAGATGTTAAAAAAAGGTAACTCGGTGTCTCCACAACTAGCAGGGAGTCCTCTAAATGTGGAAAAATAGAGAATATTATCTATAGCTAAGAAGTCCTCTAGATTTAGAGGCAAAACCCCTGTTGGGGAAAAATGATTTTTTCTTTAATTAACTTCCAAGGAGAAAATTTTTCCTGGTGTAGGGGGCACCAAGGAAAAAAATGACTTACAAACACCTGGAGAATGGTGGGATGTTGTGGGGATGCAAGGTGTTCTGGGAAGTTGTTGGAGATAACACAGGATCTCCTGGAGTGCAGAATCTTCTCCAAAAAAAAAATTCTTCCTCTCTCCAACCTTCTCTGCTTCACAAGTCTAGATTCCTTCTCTAGTATCAAATGTAATTTCAAAAATAGGGATGGAAGCCTATATAATTATATTAATGTGAAATCAATCAATCAATTATAATGGAGTGTTGCAATTCTTATAGGAATTGTACAACTGAATACATACATGGAAATATTTTTCATAGGTGCAACAAAATACTAATTCACATAAGCTTCAAAAAAGGTAATTCGGGAAGCATAACCAAATTAAATACAAACATATAGTTGCAACAATAATGCCACAAATAAACAATACAATAGGTTATAAATAAATATAACCATATAACATTTAATAATTAAATAATATAACTATACAATGCATAATTAACTAAGGTAATAATATATTTACCTTAACACCTACTTGAGTGTGCTACCATATCACATCATGATAGTGTACCTAATTGCATGTGCTATTATTTTTTATTTATCATTTTTTTTTCATAATTTTTCCAGCATGTTAAATTATTTCTAACTATTTTAACATTGTTTTTCATATTTTTCCTATACATTTCAAAAAAAATCTAACACTCATTTTTCTCTTGATCTTTATCTAATATATCTAATCAAAATGCCCGTGTCTTCTCTTTTCTTGTACCCTTTCAGGTGATCTTGAGAATCAGAAATGGTGATGTTTTCTCTTTTTTTCTATATTATGTTTTGACTATAAGAAAACTAGTAATTCATTGATTACATGACCACATCGTATGAATAATGCCTTGAAAATTTAGTAAAACTACTAACATTATGTGTAGGTTGCCTTGATCAAAGAAAATAAAATAAATTTTATTTTAATAAATTTTATAAATTTGTATTTCAGGTTTGGATAAGGGTTTATTCCCATCCTCTTTAACTATGGGAAGTGTTTAGACATTGTCCTAAAACACATTGTGAGGAATACTACAATAACCCCAAAGTAGTTGGCACATTAATGGAACTAGCCAGTGAAACATGTACCCCCACCTACATGACTAGTACGCATGTCAGATTTAGACACAATTTCATTCTTAGTAACAACCACAATTTTATTAATTGGGCATAGTAAATCCAGGTTTATTAATAAAGGGAGTAAAGTTAAGCTGACAACTAGAAATTTTATAGTGTACCACACTCATTCAGGTAACATTTTCTATTTAGAAAGAGATCCATATAAGAAACTTGAAAAACATAACTAAGTTATTTTAAAGCTCTTCCTACCACTGTTGATATCCAAATTATTCGAGTTATATTAATTTTTTTTCACATTCTTATCTTTAACAAAATTATATTCCATTCCCATAAAAATAAAATTCTATTCAAAATTTGTAAACTCTTCTCTTTTTAATCCCCATCCCAAATTGAATTGAAACAAATCCAATCCTTACTATTTGGATTCAATTTCTAAGTTTAAGCACATCATTCAATCCAATATCAATTCCACACCTTACTCTTTCGATTCACTTTCCAAGTTTAATCATATCATTCAATTCATAACAAGTCTAATTCTTACTCTTTCCTATTCACCTTATCAAGTCTAATAACAATCAAAATTCAATCACAAGTCTTTGTTTTGGTTATTCACTTTTTCCAAGATAAGCACATATATACGTCAAGTTTCAAAGTCTTAAATTTGGGATACCCATATCCGAATTTGAGAAATCATTCCATCTCTAAGTCTTATACTTTGATATTCACCTTATCAATCTTAAGAAAAATCATTCTCAATATCTCTGTATTCTATTTTGACATTCAATTTGTCAAATTTTAAGACAAATCAATCTCAACATGTTCATATTCTATTTTGACATTGACTTTGTAAAATTTTTAAGTGAAACCTCCAAATCTTATACTTTGATACTCACATTATCAATTTTAATCAAAATCCAATCTAATCAGGAGTCATGTATATTGAATAATCACTTTATTCAATTATAGGAAAATCATATGCAATCAAGTCAAGAGTCTTATCAAAGTCTTAGACATTGAATATTCACATTATTCATGTATTACGTAGATCAAATCCACATAGTAAATTTATACTTTGAACATTCACTTTGTTCACATATCAAGTACAACTCAATCCACTTCAATCAAAACACTTTTCAATCTCAAACGTACATTTTTATTATCTCCAATAAAGTTAATAGAAATAATTCTTATCCATCATATTTTGTCAAAAATGATACAAAATATCAAACACACAATTCAGTTAGCTATTTACCCACACAATGTTGTTTACTTGTAGTAAAATGACTCAAAGATTTAACCCTTTTGGTTGTGGTCCTTTTGAATATGAATACATTAGAGAATAACCTGAACTATCGGCAGGTGAGAAGGAAATTATTGATCATGTCATAATACAAGTTTGTGATGCCCAGTTAAAACAACCCACTTGAGACCCATGAACAACCTAGGTTTAGCTAGAAAATTATGGAATAATTTTTTTTATTAGGAGTTAACGACCAAAGTCTCAAAGACAATTAAATTCAACTGATAATTTTTCCCATTATAATAATTACTAATTTCTCATTATAGAGTAACAAGTGCAATACGTCCACCCTAGCTCAAATCTCTATAGGGATTAATTTAATTACTGATCTCATTGACATTTTAGATAACCATTCCCTGATTAAATTTTAGGGTTAAAGGACCCAAAACAATTAAATACCCAAGGTAATTAATTTCCACCAGATCAAGACAAGAGCAAGGTTTAAATTATAGTGAGGGAAATAACACATAAATAAATTCAACAAAGCAAGGTCTCACTTACCCACTCCCAGCACTTGATTGAGAGTGTCTACCCCCAGGTTGCTAGGCAGTAGCTACCACTAACAGATTCCAGAACAACTCAAATCCTCAATAACAAACTTCTCTTTTATTAACAATTTCCAGAGGTCACAAGGAATAAAACTTAGGGTTAGAAGTTTCAGTTAGGTTCAGGGAACAATTTGCCCTCATACCCAGCTCTCTAACAGGATCAAAGTGTCAACCAGATTTTTTCTCCATCTTAACACTTCCAAAATTTTCCTAAACCATTTCCAATGGATAGTAAATTTTCTCACCTTTCTGGTGATATAAAGAAGTCCTCTCAACTCCTTACAGAACTCAAGATATGAGCGGGTGGAGTTCTTAGGTCAAATTTTCCCCAAGGGGACACGTGTGAAGAGGAGGGGAAAGCACCTCCAATGGGTTGGTGGGTCATAGTGCGGCTTGGGGAATTTTTCCCATCACACGAGAACAAATACAAAGTTTCTTCACGCCTCCCCAGGTCCCTGGTAGACACGTGTCGAGTCCTGGCACAAAGCGAGATAGGGGGAGGGAATTGGCGGAGTGGTGAGAGGATTTAGTGCATTGCACCTGATAGAGGGCAAAAGGGAGAAAGGGACACGTGGGTCCGTGCACCCGTGGAAGAAGAAAAGCCTGAGGTGGTGGTGGTGATGCAGGGCTACAGGGAATCTTGTTGAAATTTTCCCAAGGCCAGAAACCAAAGAAATTCAAGGGTTCCTCCCTCCCTGCTGCCACCCCCCCCCAACATGCCACGTGGCACCTTCTCATTGGCTGTGAGTTGACAGGGTTAAGATGGAAATGTTTCCAATTTTTTTTTAAAAAAAGTCAAGGGTTGAAAAGAAACCGCACCTCCACCATAGCTCCAAGAGGACACGTAGTGTCCTTTGATTGGCTACGTGCTGGCAAAGGAAAATGGAAAAATATTCCCTAACCAAAATTTTTCCAAAAACTTTTCTAAGGCCAAAATGATGGGAAATTTTTGGGTTGTGGGCCCACCAGGGAAAATTTTCCCAAATTTTCCCGCCAAGGAACAAAAACTTCAAAGTGCCATAACTTGAGCTAGAAAGCTCAGTTTTTGGCAAACAAAGACTTTTTGGAAAGATCTCAATGCCCTCTTTGCATAGGAAACATAAATTTTACTTTAAGATAAGTTTTAAAGGGTAAATTTTGCAAAAAGGATCTACAGGCTTATAATTAATGAACTGACAATTTACAACTTCTCAATTTTGTTAAATTTGATCTCCTTGTCACTCAACATGTCAAATAGACATGTAGGACTGGTCTAGGGAGGGTTTAGAGTGTTTTTGGAAAGTTAATTTGTTTAATTGATTCAAAATTGTATGTTTCCAACAAGTGACAGAAACAACTGTTGGAGGGATCATTTTTAAATTAGTAATGGTTAAGTTGTTTTCTTGAGATTTCTTTATCAATTTGAAATCCTAAATGTCTTAGCATACTAATCTATAAAAAAATTAAGTTGATTGTTTAGTATAGGTCTGAACTGTATAATTTGAATGCATTCCTTTTTGTCAGTTTAAAATTATACACAATGTCAGTAATTAGTTTCTTTGAAGGAGTTATTTATCAGTTTTGTGCTATAGGTATGGTATTTAATACCTAAATTAATCCATTACCTTCATTTGATTCTAACAATTCATTTCCAAGTTAAATTACAAGTTCTTATTTCAATTTTAATATAATTCCAAGGATGCAAAAACAACATACTTCCTTCATACGCATTCTTCTTTCCAACATAGATTTTAATTCACAATAGCAATTCAATTTCAATACAATCATGCAAGATTGAGAAGGAAGGGAATTCCTTTATTTACCTCCAACAACAACTTTACAACTTATCTCTTTCTTTTAGCTTCAAAATACAATATACAATACATATAACCATTTTTCACATTCTTTTTCAAAACAGAGAATGGAATATAACGCTCTACATTTCACATTTCAATTTCAATATTTCCTCATCAATACAAGAAACTTCTCATTTACAATAATTATACAAACCATCCACTTCAAAGTGGGAAAGGATTACAATTAAAATGGTATTCACAAGGGACTGTCAAACTGTATTTTTCCATTGCTCCAAAACAGCAGCATGTTCATTTTCTCTTTTCTCCAAGTTGATCAAAACAAAGAGGGGGAAAGGAAACGCTCTCCACCCAACCAAGACATCAAATGAAAGGATAATCCTTCCATCATCATTTTCCCCCAAGCCCCAACCAAAGTACAATACTAGATGCAATTCAGCCCATGGCAACAACTGGCTTCCATAACACAACATTATTTGACACATGCACATGTCAATATAAAACATAACTCAATACCAAATAGTAGTTTACAACTCTAATAACAAACATTCAAATCACAAATAATGTTTGATCATGTAATCCAAAGGATCAAGGACTATGGGGGAAGCTACTTATGCCTCCCAATTTAGAATTTGGGCCTCCAACTATAATCATATCGCCAATATAACATATCATATCCCATAAACCTTATGCCTCCCAACCCCTCCTTATGCGCCCCCCCCCCCCCCCCCAAAAAAAAATTTCCCTTATGCCCCCCCCATAATTAATAAATGCAAGCTATTTCTTTTCCATGGTGGATCCCAAACCCAAAAATCCCTCCACAAAACTCTGATGCCCATGGCATTCCCTTAGGCCCCCTGCACATGGATTACCCATAGCCTTCTCTTACACCTTCCCTAAGGTATTCTACCTAACCATCCAACAAAAGCAATAAAACATTCTCCATACACACAACTCAATAAGAAAATAATAGCAATAAAAGAAGGAATAAAATCCTACCTCTCCATGGAATGATTTGCTCCACACAACAAGCTTTGAATGTCAAAAGTACAGTCCCAAAACACCATTGCCAAAGTATCAAATGCTCTCCAATATCCTCCAAATCAACAAGAGCTCTAATCATAGAAAAAAAATGCACCCCCAAGGATGAATGCAAAGAGGTTCAACAACCAAGAAACAATCTTCACCAAAGCTTCTCCAAACTAAGAGTTCCAATCACAAGAAAAATGCGCCCAAGGAAGCATGCAAAATGTTTCAACAACCCCCAAAACAAGAAGAGAGTTTGAATTAAATAGAAGAGGGAGAGAAGAGGATGATGTGGATCCATGTAGAATGCCACACCAAACATTAACCAATTCAAACACAAAAGACAAAAATCCATTTTCCCAAGCATAATAAAGAGGTGGGTGAAAAATGACAAGTTACTTGCACACTCAAAAGAGCCCACACCTCAAGGGACAAAAATTTAAATGAAATGTAAGAGATTGCAATCCAAAACAAGCAACATGATGAATAAAATGCATTTTAAAAGTCATAAATCACATCTTCATCCATAAGTATGGCTGGTATATTAAATTTAGAGGTATCGGACAAGTTTTTCTTGTCCCACAAGCCTCCAAAAACAACTCCCAAGGACAATTTCGAAATTTTCATGGAGGTGGAGTGTTTCATACTCCAAAATAGACTTAAACATACTCTTACACAAACCTACAACTTCCATTATTATTTTCCCATATCCCCATTTGATTTTTTTAAATTTTAATCATAATATTTCCACATTAATCTACCACAACTTTAATAAATTAAAGGAAGGAATACATTACTGATAAAATACATACAACAATAACATTTTACCACATTAATAAAATACACACACCCATGGTCACATGTAAATATGATCCCCCCCTCATGGTAATCTCTAACAAAATACAACACACACACACAAAACAAGTTGCCATGGTGACCTTGTCGAATTCACCTAGAATTCCACTTTGGTTAGTCTCCAATCCCCCAATGTCTGTTGTGATATTTTAAACCTACAAAACACAAATACCTCCTTTAGCCTCATGGCCATATCAGAATATCTAAAATTAATATATAATAAAATCACAAAATCATCTATACATATGAATCGCAATAATCACCAAGGCAATCAACAAAATCATTTACAATTTATATCGACAACTATATCATCATCAAATAATTTTTCATTTTCTAGGTTTACTCATAATCTCCAAAATCACGTGTCCGAATAACTTCCATTAAACATCCATGTCAATAGTATACCATCATCCACATTTGAGTGTCTCTAATAATCACCATGCATTATATATAATCAGATTCGACAATAATCATGGATCTGACATCTAACACCATAGTAAATGAAAAATATTAAGATGTATGTCATATAGTCTACAGTATCATGATCAGTAATAAAAGGTGCCAAAGGGAAGTGGGAACTACATCCCCCTCCCCTTAGACTCGAATTCCTCCTGGAATTCACAAGGAAGAGAGATAGGAATAACTGTAGTAGAAAAGGGGTCACTCCCATTATGAGATTGTTTGCTTTAACAAGTGTGGGTCTACAAAAATCCAGTTTGGTACAACATAATTTAACAAGAAGATTTCAAAAAGATCATCAAGAGTAACCACCAAGTAAGGGAATTACAAGGAAATTTCCATAACTTGAGATTACCACACAGTTTCCCACTGATACACATACCATATTAACCAAAATTGAGGTTTCCAATAGAGTTAAATTAAGCTTTCATAGTTTTTTGTTTAGACTAGGCTAGCAAAAATCAACCGTGGCCAAGATTACATGAGGAAAAATTCTACTCAAGGTCTACAATCTTGAGGATCACAAAGGATGAGGTGGATCAGCAAACATTTATAATCAAGGAACTAATCAAGGAAAGAACTTCTATAACTCGAGAGGGCATAATTAACTTTTCATGGTAATACTAAGCAAATTCATGACCACAAGGTTTCCTATAGTCTTATTTTTTTTACACTTTTGTTTTAAGAATCAAACAAACTAAACAACCAAAATAAAGAAGTCAACCGTTTAGCAAAAGAAAATATATACATATACATTTATATCTCCCCTAACAACTAACATAACAATACAAGTACCATACCTTATATCACAATGATATTTATTTATCTTATTTCCTACTCAAGCTTGGAATAACCATAAAGGGAGCACAAGAAACATCAAGGACCACTCAAGGTCGCTAGGGAGAAAAACAAGTAACACGGGGTCCAATCAAATCCAAGGGTGAATCACATCATCTTGAACTTTCCATCCTAATGGGAAAAAGGGCTACAACAACAAGGTGACCCAAGTAAATATGAGGAAAAGAATACTTCCCAAAGTTATTTTATATCCTTAACATATGTTGCCTTAAAATTACAATACTTAGGTCTCCAAGGACAAGATAACATGTAAGGAGGTTACTTCTCAAACAACAAATAAGTCTCAATCCCAAAAGGACCACAACTCACATTCATCGAGCTATGGGACGATAAGGATGTGATGACCCAAAACTCCCACAAGAAAGGTACATACATCCATGGCAAGAAGTAATAAGCAACTAGAACACATTACTATCCACCGGGTGTTTCACAATTTTAGGTAGGCGACAAAACTACAACTTCAACTATATATTGCACTCAATACACATAAATTTTACCCATTTTATAAATCAACTTATTAATTCAAAATTTATAGCTTTGCTTGATAAGAACATTCCTTTCATGCTTCCTTAGTTAAAAATTTATTTCTATTATGACATCATCAGTTTACATTATAAAAAGCACCACTAAGGTGGGCATGATGTCCAACCATTCTGTATAGGCAGAGAGCATTTAGTTAACTTGCAAGGAAGGTGGATGGAAAATATTTTCCTTCTATTCTTCTACATGGTTTTTTATTTCTTCTATTAATCTACCAAGGGTACAACAAGGATCACTTCCCTTTTTCTATGCTCCAGTTAAGTTCCAAGGTCAAATCTCCTTAATTATAGTTTTATGGTGTTTTGGTTGAGTCATTATTAATTATTATCATCCATTCGATAGGGACGTGTTAAGATTACCTTTCCCAAAATCCTTCGAAATGCCCAAATTTTGTCAAATATAATGGAAAACATGATCTAAGAGAAAATGTAAAAGAATTTTTCATGGCATGCCAAGAGGTGGAAAACAATGACATATTTCTCTTACACATCTTCCCTAAAATTTTAGGAGGGAAAGCTTTGAATTAGTTCATACACCTTCCAAAGGGATACATCATCACATTCGCAAACCTCTCGAAGATATTTGTCAAAAAATTTCTCATTAAATCTTAATTATGAAATTTTAGTGATGGACCTTTGCAACACAAAGCAAAGAAATAATGAAATTTTTGCATCATTTCTTCAATGGTTGTGAGGAATCAAAATCGGATTCCCTTACTCCATACTCGAGAAACAATTAGTTAGTATCTTCATTCTAAATATCAATTCAAAACAATCCTTTTAGTTGAAAATGTTTTATTTGACTAAGGTTCATATAAGTAATTTAAAAAGGACAACAGATTGAGAGGGCTCTTATTATAAAGGTCTAATCAAGACACCTTTAAAAGATCAACCCAATAATCATAACAAAAATTACAATCAAAATCACAATAAATCTAATTTTTTGAATTGAAATAGAAATTTTTTATACAATGGAATCATCGATTCTCATCATGTTCAAAATCCAATTCTGTAACAATCTAGAAAATCTGAAAAATCAAAACAACCTTTAATACTATCTAACAAAGAAAATACTCCACATGGGGTAACAAGATGAAAATTTATGCCTCTTGAAGAAATCATTTCAAGTTTCCTCCATTAGCTTGCAAGTGCTAATATGGTGCCATACCAATTCACACATCCTTTCTAAAAAGGACAACCTAAACTCGTATGGTATAAAGAGAATGAATATTGTGACTACCATCGTATACATTGACATCTAACAGATCGTTGTGTAAGACTGCATCACTATATACATTACTTAATTGATGATGAAGGCATCACAATAGAATAAACATCTAATAATAAGACACCAAACATAAATTTTAAGGTATTTTGGGACCCATCCTCTAAGCATGAAATAAACAATGATATTAAATACAAAGGTCAAACATCAAAAATTTCAAGTTTGATTCCTTTATTTGATTGTTAGATCATATGTTAGACATGGTAACCACCATAAAATTTATATCACTCCTACTTATGTCGTAATAACGCCATTGAAATATGTTTAAGATACCCACTACCAAACAAAAACTTCAATGTCCAACAATGTTACAATAAGTTTCTAACCTTGAGTCTTCACTACAAATGTACAATCCTCAAATGAAAAAAATTCTTCATCTGATTCCTACGATATAATCAAAGTAAATTCAGAGAATACCACGATGTACACATTTCTCTCATGGAATTATCTCAAAAAAATTCTCGTGATTTCAAAGTATCCTTACTCGTGTACTCCATGCAGGCACTGTGTTCCTGAATGATACTTACTCACAATAATTTTAGGACCTCATTGCAAATCTATCATTCTAATAATCCCAATTTTTCATTTGGTACTCATGACTCTCGTGAACCCTAACATTACCAATAATAATTCCTCTATATTTAGAAGCACTAGTTACCCATCATAAAATAAAACATGCGTAGTTCATAGACAATGGATCTGTATTGAATATCTTCTCCATGAAATTTTTGTGATGTCTAGGTACTATACTGAGGAAATTATAAGCACTAACATCATTACCATTCAGTGATTACGATAAGAGTGAAAGGTAATTTGTGGGTACTATCTCTTTACATATTCAAATTTGCACCGTAAACACTGGACATACATTTTGACTTGTTGTGGATATGGAAACATCTTATAATATCCTTCTAGGTTGCCCATGGATTCACCCCATGAAATTTGTTCCTTATACATACCATCAGTGCATCAAATTTACCCTAGGAAGGAAAATATTTCACGTTGTGTGTAGAAATGTTAAACCATTTAAGTAATGGATAAATTTTTAGAAGAAATACATATGCATGTAAACTAATATGTCCTTCTATGTGAATAAATCATTGGATCTCCTCACCTAATCCCATTCATAGATAAAACCCACTATAGACCCAGATGTTTTGCTGAAATCTAAACAGTCCACTTCCTCAACCCCACCTATATTGAAAATCATAGACAAAATGTCTTGGATAGTATATATCCATAATGCCATTCACATTAGTAACCTATTATTATCCCATGAATTTATGGTCAATCTAATGCTCCCCATATCAAAAATCCTCCTATATGTAATATTGGTAAGTCTGTATGGAAAAGGTTTAGATATCTTGACAAAGAAAACATTTTGAGTTCTTCTAGTTCTTTGTTGTATGATGATGGATATGCTTCATGCTATGAATCATCTGAATATACTAAAGCACACAAAATCATGAAAAATATGTAGAGGAAAGGGAAAGGACTTCAGAAAATGAACAAGGATGTCTTGATTCAATACCTTGCACAGAAATATTTATTTGTATAGTATTGGTTATCATACATTTTAAAACTCAAACATATTGCTTGATGTCTCGACTAGTGCTGAGGACACTAACTCCGATGATGACACTGGTTCCACACATAAACTATTTTATAACCTTTCCAAAAAAAACCTATTCATTGAAAACCTCTCCATTAATACAATCAACTAAATCATGTCCCTATTGACCTCTTTCAAAATGACGAGGCCATTGAATATTTTCTCTGGACTCAGTATCATATCCCCATTTTTTATCACAGAAAGGGACTTGATATTGAACTTGATGCAACTACCTACTTAGGAAAGGAACTATAGTACCATAGTCCACACAAAAAATTTAAAATAAAATCAAAAACTGAAAAAATAAAATATCTCACAATAAAAACCTCATTGAGGCGCTATTAGAGAAACATAAAATGAAAAAATGAAAAATACTAAAAAGAAAGGGATATATCTCCTAGTGAGAACCTTTCTAAGACACGAGAGAGAGGGTACTCTCATTCATCATCAACTAAATATTTACATCAACCAACGATATCCTTTTTTGAAATATATACATCTAAAATGTTGGTTGAAGAAAATGGAAATTAACATTAGCACATGGGAGCAGCAAAATATTTTACAACTTGAAGCAAACCTCTTAAATATAGAAAATTTATAATTCATAGTACTCCTTGTGGAATTTCAAGAAAATTTTGCATGGAATTATAAGGATATGAAAATATTAGATCCATCTCTCATGGTAGATTTCTGAATGGTACATCCAGATACAACATTGATCAAGAAAACATTAAGAAAGATGCATCCCAAAGTTGTATTGTTTGTCAAAGATGAACTTAAAAAATATTTTAAAGATGACTTAATTTGACCTATAGACTATTCTACATGGATTTCAAACATTGTACATGTGGCTAAGAGTATTTTGGGCATAAAAATCTGTACAAATTTATGTGACATCAATGAGGCATGTCTAAAAGATGAATTTCCTTTACCAAACATTGATATGATCATAGATTCAACAACCGGTCATGAAATTATTTCCTTAATGGATATATTTTCTGGATACAATTAGATTCATATTTTGTAAGAAGATCAACTTAAAATAAGTTTCACAATACCATGAGGCATGTTCTACTATAAGGTCATGTCTTTTGGCCTAAAAATGTAGGAGTTGCCTATCAGGAGTGATGAAAGTCATCTTTCATGACATGTTACATGATATCATGGAGGACTATGTTGATGACATCCTAGAAAATTCTAAAACAATATTAGATCGATCAAAATTATTGTGTCATATCTCTGAAATATTATGAGAATACAAAGTCTAACTTAACCCTAAGAAATGTGTGTTCATTGTAACATCATGAAAATTATTAGGATTTATTGTTTCACAGAGAGGCATATAAATAGACCACACAAAGGTCAAGGAAATCATGGAAATGCTTCCTCCCGAAAATATTACATAACTATGAGGTTTTCAAGGAAATATTCATTCAACAACTTATAGATAAGTGTCACCATTTTAATCATCCAATAAAGAAATATGTACAGTTTTAGTGGACCCAATAATTTCAAGAATATTTTTCTAAATTAAAAGCATATGTATCCATTCCACCAGTTCTCATACCACCCATATAAGATAAACAAATCCTTCTTTACACATCTCCTATAGAACATGCAATAGGGCCATTGTTGGCACAACACAATGATCAGGGGCATGAGAAAGCAATTTACTAATCTTAGTAGAATGCTTTTTTATCATGAGCTTAAATTTTATTAGCAGTAGCTTTCACATTTAACAAAATATGGCAATATTTACTCAATTACACAACCAACTTCATTGCAAAATTGTATCCTCTCAAATATATACTCTACATACCCATTCTCACAAGAAGACTGTTAAGTTGTGTTATTCTACATAATGAGTTTGGTATTGATTTTGTTAGTCAAAAGGTAATAACAGGAAAATATCTTGCAAACCAGCTCATTGAAGCACCTCTACCAAGATCAGAGCCACTTCATTTTGAATTTTCAGATGAATAACTTTTGTATGTTGACATAGTCCCTTCTTGGACATTCTATTTTGATGGATCTTGTAATATTCATGGATCATGATCTGGTATTTTACTTATCACACCAGATGATAATGTTACACCCAGATATTTCTTATTGGCCTTCCCCTATAAATATAATATTATATAATATGAATCTCTCATAAATGGATTGAAATTGGAAATATCATGGAATCTCAAAGAGTTGGCAGTATTTGGTGACTCCCTTCTCATTCTCTAACAATTCATAAGTGAATACCAAGTCAAATATTACAAGCTCATTCCTTAAAAAATCACGGTTGATAGTTGTAGAGGTTAGTTTCATTTTATCATGTTTGAACAAGTTCCTTACCTTCAAAACAAATCAAAAAATGCTATGGTGACTATTAGATCTCATCTTGATTTCAACTCCCATCAGTCACATACCGATTTTCTCATTGAACATCTTGTGGTTATGACATATGATTTACCTAAGTCAACCATGGTTTGTGAGATAGTTGGTCCTTAAAATCCTTGGTATCATGAAATTTAAAATTTTATTCATGACCAAACTTATCTTAAAAACATGAAGTCTCAAAAATGAGCCTTTACATAACGTTCTTCACGTGATACTCTACTTGTCGATACCCTTTATCGAATAGGATATGATGAGACTCTCTTACGATGTCTCAACCAATAGGAAGTACTCCAAACCTTATAACAGGTGCATGTTGGTATTTTTGGAGCACATACAAGTGGAAAGGTGTTAGAGAAGAATATCTTACATGTTGGTTACTATTGGCCTACCATGAAGTCTAATGCATGTAAATTTGTTAACAATTGTGTAGCTTACCAAACACATGGAAATGTCATTCATGCACCTGTTGGATCTAAAACTTGTACCCATCCCATATCAATATAAATTGGGGATATGAGGAAACATAGGATTGTCTCCAAGTTATGGGACTTGTTCTTGAGATAGACCTCTAGAGAAGGCCAACTTCCTCTACCTATTTCTAGTGTTATAACTACTCCTATAGTATTAAATACAACTATCTAATCCTACTCTACAATTCCAAAGGAGCAAGGTTATAAGGAGACAAATAAGGGAAATCCTCAGGTAAGGGGAGGTGATAACACAAAAAATGGAGGTTATCACCCTCCATAAGGGGAAGGAAAGGGATAAAAATATGGGAGAGAGGGAAGAAAAGAGTGCCACATAAAAGAACCGTGTGGACTCAAATTTCCCACACATTGAGAACACATAAAAAAGGAACTTACAAGTAGGAAATACACACAACATGCTAAAGTAAAATAGAGAGGAAAGTATGAAAATAAAATAAGCTAGGGTAGAGAATAGCCAAAAAAACATAGTTTATTACTTGAATATATGCACAAAGCATTAGATTCTTAGCAAAAGGTGAGAATACATTATAGAGACCAAGTTAGAGGTCTTGAAATTATGTGAATTTAGCCACCATATTAGCAAGGTGTCATTATAACAAAGAGATATATCTCTTTACAAGGTGAGAGTTCAAAATATATAGAGAAAAGAAGGAAATAATAGAATGAGAGAGAGGCACAAAAATGAGGATTCTACCACCAATGACTGATCATTATTGATTCTCACATGAAGGTGTGGACATCTGGCATGGCTTCCATTGTACGCCATCAAATTCACATATTACAAAGAACAGTGCCCATACTTCATTAAATTAGGTTAGTGGAGTGGTTAATCATTTGAATTCCAAATTAGGTGTGGCTTGTGTGCTTCCCATGAATTTAGACTCAAGTATGGTGATAATACTGGCCCTATGTTTCTTTTATCAGAGTTTGAAAATATCAAAAAGAATCTTAAGGAGTGTGTGCAAGACTTTAACACTAGGTTCAGTAAAACTTTGAATAGATTTCCTACTAATATAAGGCCTAGTGATGACTCTTTCCTAATTAAGTACTCAGATGCATTTGATAATAAAGGAGCTTATTAAATGAGGGATAAAAATACTAGAACTCTAAGGCAGGATTTCCCTATGGATTTCCAAATTAAGATCAATATTAAAGAAATCAAGAAACCTCCAAAGAGGGAAGGTGTCAAGTTGATTAATCCAGAAAAGCCTTGGGCAAGTAAGGCAGTAGACTTAGAAGAGGTGGTTAAAATTTAGGCTACAGCAATCAAGGTTATATAATATAAGCTTGCTAGAGAAAAGAAGAGATTGATTTCAAATCCTTAAACTCAGAACCAGGACCAAGGATAAAATATATTTGGGAATCATCCTAAAAGAGATCATTAGGTTGATGATAGAGGAAAAGGACCTACGGGTTAAGGA
Organism: Taxus chinensis; assembly: GCA_019776745.2. NCBI lineage: Eukaryota > Viridiplantae > Streptophyta > Pinopsida > Cupressales > Taxaceae > Taxus > Taxus chinensis. The sequence goes on along the minus strand of CM034156.1, from coordinate 396,318,903 downwards.
ATTAAGCAATAAGCTTTCATAGATAATAAAACAATCCCAAATCCATTGATAACAAGGGTATCATTGGTAGAGGAAGACCACATCATTTAATGATGTGATAAATATTATTTTCCACATCCCACTTATGAGCATCTTCTCAAAGATGATGATATTACTGATGAATATTGTTTTAGTGCATGATGGAATGTGCAAATGATTCAATGCAAGGAGCCACTTCAACTGACCTATTATATCCTAAAATTGTGGAGGACTTTTAGGCTTGCAAAAATTAGGTATCATCCCTCCATTCTATAGTTAATGCTGATATAGATATGGCTCAATAATTTGAACTTCCAAATCATGACTTTGATTATTTAAGATCTTTAATGATCAAGAAATATGATGGTGGAAGCCCTTCTAAAGAGGATAGGCAAATACTAATGAATGTTTTTGTTTCTCAAGAAAAGGATTATAACCTTCTGAACAGACAAGTCAAAGGACTTGTCCCTGATCCTAAACCAAAATTGTCTCTCTTGAAAAACATCCACAAAAATGCCCCCAAATTGAGTATGTCTGATAAAGGTCCTGTCAGAACTTAAAAACCAATTACTTTTGCATCCACCCAAGCAATAAGGGATAACATCTCGTTAGAAAAGACTCTCACCCTTGCCTCTAATACAACCCTACCAAAGTATGTTGTGTGTGATATGGCTCAAATTCTAAGTTAGATAAAGATTATTTTCCCTATTTTGGAATTACTTAGAATTCTAAAACACAAAAAATAGGGAAATTTTTACTGGTGAATTTTCATAAACTCACGAATATTAGGGATTTTTGAAATTGGAAAAGGTGAATTTTCAGTAGTCGTTTTCCGCCTAGTTTGCCTAAAATTTCAGCTGCCAAGTCATTTGTATGGGTCAATTCACCTACTATTTATATATATAAATGTACTTATGTATGTATTTTTCCAATGTTTCTAATCAAAATGTGTAAATATTCACTGAGTTATAATACATAGCCTGAGGTATTTTATATGTATTTATTCATTTTTCAATATATAGATGACTATCCAATCATGTCATCCTACACCTCTGATAGCCATGAGAGAGACGTGTGTCTGCGCGTGGGAGAGACAGAAGTAGAAGGTGATCGTCCAACTCTAGTATGATAGATGACCATATAGTGTAAAGGAGATAGTCATTCAACCCTATCCATTTAACAGGGGAGAGACGGTCATCCAACACATTTTGTAAATTTCTGAAGAGATGGTTGTCCAACCCTATCTGTCTAACAGGGGAGAAACGTTTTTCCAACCAAATTTGTACAATGTAGAAGATTCAAGAGACGGTCATCCAACATAGTCCATACAATGCATAAGAGATGGAAGTCTAATCATATCCGTCTAATGGGGAGAGATGATTTTCCAACCCTATACATCTAATAGGGGAAAGATGGTTATCCAACACAGTTCATACAATGCAGAAGAGACAATTGTCCAACCCTATTTGTCTAATAGTGGAGAAATGACCATCTAACCTAGTCTATATAATGCAGAAGATTCAAGAGAAGGTCTTCCAACACATTCTATATAATGCAAAATAGATGTTTGTCTAACCCTATCCATCTAATAGGGGGGAGATGGTCATCCATCCCTATCCATCTAACATGGGAGATATGGATTTCCAACACATTCTGTATAATACTGAAGAGACAGCAATCCATCCTATTCTAAGATAGGCAATCATCTGATCCTATCTGTCTACCATGGGATAGACGGTCATCTAACATAGTATGTATAATGCAGAAGAGACGGTCATCCAACTGTATGAAATCCAAATAATCTATGACCTGCCAAATCTCCTTTGCCATGAAACAGTTTGTCAAAAAATTTCCATCAATTCGAAAGTCAATTTTGGAGATCCGCCACCCATTATAAACTAATTTTTTAGAGGAAGGTCTTAAAATGAACCCTGTAGAAAAATAGCAATTAAATATATGTGGTTGAAGGATGATATGGTTATCCAAGAAAGGGGTACAAATAATTAAGTAACTCCCCCCAGTTTTATTGAAGTTGAGATAAAGGAAGACCCAGAGAACATGGAAGAACCCCCATAAGTATATTTAGGTACTTCTTTAGTTGAATCACAATTGGATGTGGATCCTTTCTTTACCACTTTGATTTTCAATGAAAGACTTATTCACAATTGTATGTTTTATTCAAGAGATTCATGTAATATCATGCCTTTATAGGTCAGGAATTAATTAGGCATTAAAATAACAGTAGCCTTTGGAAAGTGTTATGTTGTGGATTTAAGAGAGGTACCTATTGGGTATGTCAGAGGTATATGTAGACACCCAAAACTGGGTCACCACCCTCTAGGTCCCCTTTTATTACATATCCCCTTACTATGACCCCTCTCACATATTTGTATTAATCTAATTGCCTATATTAGGTTAATTATTACCTCACCCCTCCACCTCACCTTGGACCCATTCCAAGGCCATTTAACACCTAAGATTGAGTCATCGCTTACCCTAACTAACTGAGACTATTTCTAAACCTAATATTTATTACCAACTACCTCTCCCATAAATTTCCCACATGTTTAAGTGAGAACCAAGACTCCTAACCCAATTCCATTCTTGACACATGCCAAAAAGGGAAGAAATAGGCTATTTTAAGAAAAAATGAATATTTCTCCCTAATCAACACCAGTTATACCTGGGCTAGCACCAGTCAAGGAACTATCATTGGTTCTTTTAAATAATCCTTTTCAAATCTTTGCCTAGGTTCTTCCTTTGGTTGGAATTCTTGGATCTTTCATCTTGGAAACTCAATCAATTCTAGTGATCAATACAACACCTGAACATTCAAGTTCTTCACCAACAACCAACTTCTTTCTCCACACCCTCAAACTACCCGCATGGAGAAGCACTTAGGCTTCATTGTTGCAGCACTAAATCTCAGCGTGTCTCTCCTACATGACCCTACCAACCACTGCCATCTACAAATCTATATATTTTCATATAAGTATCTTAACCAGTTGTTATTTCTAAAATTTTATCTTAGATATTCTATTGTATGGCTCCTTTCTCACCCGAATACCATCTGTCACCCATCTACCTAATACCCTACCAAACTGAACCTCTATGTTCCTCCAACCACCTCTTTCAGCTTTACTGATCCTTCACCTGAATCCCAACACCATGTCTAAACCTTCCCAACACTTTGTGTAATCGTAGAGGGCCCATACCAATCCCTTTTCACCTTTGGCACCTAATTTCCCCTATCATGATCAATTAGCCAACCGATCCTAGCTATATCCAGTTACTGGTGTCGATTCCTTGAATAGCATCAGTCTCTATGACTGGAATTTTCCCCCAGACCTGAAAGCTAATTCACCCACCTAAAACTCCTTGAAACCTCCCATAACGTCACCCAGGCCTCCATACTACCCCCTGCCTCACTTACAGACCTTGATACCCACCACCCACTTCAAATTTAATCTTGTACTCTATATTTATATTGGATTTGAATTATTGTACTTGTGTAAGATACCCAAATTATACAACTATAGTAGGATTTTCTCTTTTATGTTATTTATCAACATTACTTTGTTTTAAAATGTGGATTGATAGCCTTCGAGGAAGCATTCCGCTTCTTAGATCTAGTTTTCACTAGGAAATCCACCAACCGATGTTTTTAATTATATCTTGTGGTTTCAATTTTCTTATTAGATAGTCCTTCCTAGATAAAAAGGAGTGTTTATGATTGGCCTGGTATTCAACAATGCGCAATCTCTTCACAACCTCCAGGTATTCTTCACGTACCAGCCTTTTACCCTAAACATTTTTCTCATATATAAGTTCTTATTGGTGAAACATTTTGCCATGTCTGGTGGGACCCTCATCATTTTTGGGTTGGGTATATTCATTTAGGATTACATTTCTATTTGTTTCATTTATTGGTTCATTTTATTCACCAAATCTCTCTTTGGTAACTATCTTTCTTCTATTCGCTCTTATAGTCACATTTAATTTGGTGCAAATTAAAACAAATCATTCTTTCTTATTTCTTTCTTACATTAGTGAAATTCATAATCTATCCCTATTCACTATTTCTCTCATCCAATCTCAATCTTTCAATTTGGGTTTAAAATTGTTGCATTGCATCTTGTGTATTCTTACATTTAGCTCACATATTCTAATTAGAAATCAAATATAACGGAGGTCATAACCGGTTGATGATTGGGTAACTAAGCATAGTCCACTTTTGCACATGTTTTTCCAAATAACTCAAACAAACAACACATTTCTTAAACATTCCCCACATCCTAGGAAGACACTATCAAGGATTTAAACACTCGTTGGTAGTGGGCCTCGACTGGTGTTATGGCCAGATTTTCATATGAGAGCTCAGAACTCACATACCAAAAGGTATATTGAGGACACCCCCACCAAAACATTCTTGAAACCATCCATAGTTGGCTTTTAGGTACCTTATATCCACTCCTTTATATATATTTGTAGTCATTCCTAAGGCTTAAGCCATCAAAACACTAAAATCTTATTCCTAGGATAACGTGTTTGTTAAATTTTTCTTGTTGGATTTGTGAATTTTTTTCTTATCTTTTTTTATTTGACATGTGATTTCATACTTCATCACTTTTATTTCTTTCTCACACTCAGTCAAAGCAACCAGCTAATTCTGATTCTCTGAGTGTGTTATATTAGATTTTCTATACACAACCTTTTTCTTTGCTTCTTTATACCAAATCTAACTCAGAAATTTCAAATTTCTTCATTTTAATAGTAGCCAGAATAGGTTACCTTCCTACTGTATAAGTTTAGCAACTGATATTGGTCCTTTCATCTAAGGGGAACTGGTTCACTATTCTCTCAAAAACAACAACATTTTTTCACCTACCAAACTCTTTCAAAAAAAAATCTGAGTTTCTATAATTTTTACAAAACCTAGAGTACCTTTTTTCATCCTTTCATATGGTTTGAACTCACCAAAAGGCACAAGATCTTTCTTTCCATGCAATCTGTGTACCTTTTCCTTCTAGCTCTTTATTACCTTCCATTTCGTATCCAATGGATCATAATTCTCCCGTGAACATACTTGTGGGTGGTGAGGAATTCACTAGATTACTTGATCATAACACCAAGGCCTTGCAATATTACCAATCTACTTCTTCCAACCATGACTCATCATTTCATCCCCTTTATGGAATGCCCACTTCCATACCCGTCATTTCTACCATCTCTATCATATCAAGGTATGCTAATGTAGCCACTCAAACTACTCTAGTGTTGCCTACTCTCGTTTTGCAATAACCTACTTCCCACATAACCTATACATCCTTAACATCTTCTCTCTAAATGACATTTACATTACCCATATCCACTGCCCCTATTGTGTCATCACCATTACCTTATGTACCCATTTCTACACAACCATTGGTTGCATTGACCTCTTCCACTCCATTTCATGATTTGGTGGTTTCTATTCCCCAAACTCTTCCACCCATCACCATGAGGATATTTCCACAGCCTCCTCCCACTTCCTCCTTACCTCCAATGCAAATCATCACCTTAATGGAATAATCAGGGTATATGCCTTCCTTGTCCACTACTTCCTACATGCCTACGTGTCAATTCACGTACTTGGCACCACCACATATGGGTATGCCTTTTATGACCTATTCATCTTATCAGACCCCTTATACTTCATGGGGCATCCCTTAATCAAACCCCACAACGAATCTCATTAAAATGGTGATGCATAAAATGTAGACACTTGAGGCCTAAGTTTCTGGGTCCCATAATTTCTTAACATACGATAAGATTTGTAACGAACACATCCATCCCTATATACATATTCATTTGTATCCCGCGTAATGGGATATACCTAAATTCAACCACTTTGACAGTAAGGAATACCCATAACAGCACTTGCATTCATTTAGACACACTTATTACCTAATATGCCATGATGATGCCTTTCTCCTTTGTACCTTTCCCATGTCTCTTTAGGGACCCACCTTAGATTGGTATAGTGCTTTTCCCAAACACTCAATATTTTTCTTTAATCAATTAGCATAGACTTTTCTCGATCACTTTTTGATAAACATTTCTAAAAATAGCTCTATGACAGATCTATATTCTATTCGTCAATATGACGATGAGTCTATTGCTGATTACGTCGCATGTTGGAAAAGCTTAATGAATCATATCTCCTTCACTCTTCCACATCATGAGCTCATAGATTTTTTTACCAAGGCATGTGCCAAACACATTTCCCCTACTCTTCAGATTCAAATGTTTTGTACATTTGATGAGGATTTTACCATGACACAGAAGCTTGAGATCCACACCCTTAAAGAAGAAAAACTAAAATTTCGTAACAAAAATTCCACCTTCAAATCAAACAAGTCTTCTTCAAAACTACTCAACCACCATCCCAAGCCAAAGGGATCCAATAACATGGTATTTCTAAAATACAACCCTTCTCATCCAGCCAATCAATCTAAACTACCTTCCAATCTCTCAATGGTGAAAAATTTTCAATATCGGTATGAACAAAATAATTACACTTCCATCAGGTAGCCTTATTCTTTCGTATTGGAAAATTTGTTAAAGGCTAGAGCCATCACTCTTCCTCCCATCAAACAACATACTAGTTTTGATCCTTCTCACCCCACACTGGCTTGGTATAAAGAAAATGAATTTTGTAATTACCACCACGTAAGAGGACATAGTGACGTAAATTGTAAAACCTTTAGAAACATTGTGCAAGGAATTTTAGACAGTGGTGATCTCATCCTCGATAACGCTAACAAACCTACCAATGTAAACTTGGACATTTTCAGAAAACCTTTTCCTAACCATACCCCTTTGTTAACTCACATTGGCGAGACATCTACAGAAAAAAATAATGTAAATGTGGTTCATAAAATCTTCAATATAGTTCTTGATCCTTCTTTCCAATCTCCTCCTATAACATCTATTAAAGAAATCTTCACACGAACTCATCTACCCATAGAGGATCCCACCATACCTTTTTATTTACCCATAGAGGAACCCACCTTACCTTCTCTATTACCCACAAAGAATTCCACCTCACCTGTTCCTTCACCCATAGATTAACCCACCTTACATGTTCCTTTATCCATAGAGAAACCCACCTTACCTATTCTTCTACCTATAAATGAACCCACCTTATCATCCTCTCTACCCGTAGAGGATTCTACATCACCCACTTTTCCTTCTCCTAAACCCACAAAGGAGACAATTATATCTACTCTTCCTTTTGGTGATACTTCTCCGAAGGCCTTCAAAGATCCCATCACTCTCCTTACCTCACTCTTACCCACTAAGTTAGAAGCTAATATCTTCCCTGTCTCACAAGCCTCAGAGCTCTACATGAAATTTAAAACTAAGTCATCATCCTATTCATCTACTCCAAAACCCTTCACTCATTTGGGTGACCACTTAGAGTACGTCAATTACACTACCCTCTGGGGATGAATTATAATTCCCATCTCCACAAAAATGTAGGTATCCTCTCCATATATTCAAATATATTCAAAACGACTACGGATATTATGCCTTAATCAGTGGTATTAGCCCCTTCTTCATCAGTACCCCTTCAACTCAATCCTCCATCAGCTCAAAAATCTACTACCACCTTAGGGGTTTCACCTATAATAAATTTGATACATCCCCCTATTAAGCTATACTTATCAAATTCTAAACCACTAATCACAAAATCTACTTCAGCACCTAAAAGGAAGACCCAACCTCTTCGGGCTCACACCCTGATATCCCCCACACCTTCTCACTCACGTTCACCTTTGTTGTTGATATTGGACCCACATCCTTCAACCTTGGTTAACCTACCCCTTTACTAAGGGAAAACCAAAATGTGACAACTTATATCCTTACCTTCACCTTCCATTCTACCCACATCTTCTTCATTTCCTTTACATTCACTCTTTCCAACACCCACACTTTCACCTCATCTTACTCAACACATACACCTTCTAAGTCTCCTTCATCCTACTGCATTGTTCCTCTTCCTTTACCCAAAAAGGCACAACCTAAACCCAAACCTTCCCTACCTACAAAAAATTAGTTAAACCAACCCGATCTCTCACCTCGTGCTCATCACAAAGGTCACCTAACCCTTCACCTAAGACAACCTTGACCTCTCATTGTGATCCTTTGGTAGGATCCCACTCTAACATCCTTAATTGGTTATTAGAGACATCTGCTATATAACTTCCACCTATTGAGCTTTACGATCCTTTCAAACTTAAACTAGTAGGGTTTGATGACACAAAAATTTGTGCCTATTATCACTTACCAGGGTATAACATCGAGAGTTGTAAGGCCCTTAAAAACATTCTCCTTCATCTTTGAGATTCGTATGGTCTCTTCGAAGAAATTGATCTATTGGAGGACGATTACACTCTTTCCTCACACATCACCACACAACCTAGTCCCAAACCCATTCTATAATCCTTTCCTTCACATCCACCTAAGGATACAGGTAAGCCTAAACAACCTTCTTTTCCTCCTCCTATCTTTGAAATTAACATTGTTCATGTAGCCACTCGGACACAACACACAAAAGACAAAGGAAAGGAAAATTTTGGTAACCCTTCTAGTTCACCTTCACCTATCATTACACTTACACCTCCCCCTAAGGTAACCATCATTGGGATGGAATCACCTACTTCTTCTATGGTTACACACCATTCAATGATCAAAAATCTTCATCAATCCCCTTTGAAGATGTCTTTATTCGGCTTGATTCAAACCTTTTATTCTCGCCGTTTGGTCCTCATCGATGTCTTGCAATCCATCAAGGTTCCACCCAATGACACTTCACCTATCTCCACCCTCATCACCCCTCATCATATTGCTTCCATTTATTTCTCTAAATCAAAGATTTCCCCTTCATAACATGATGACCTTGATCCTATGATTTTCATCTCCGCTTACATTAATGATATTCTCATTAAATGCACTATGATTAATGGGGGAACTAGCATCAACATTATCTCTTCACATGCCTACCAAAAAATAGGCATACCAGTTTATTATATGTCTAGCAACCCTAGCATGCTTCGATATTTCAACGATGTCATGACCACTACCCTTGGCACTATTTTCCTCCACATCCATGCGGGACCCCAAAATATTCCCAAACTCTTCTACATTCTCGAAGGAGAGTTCCTGTATGACATGATGTTAGGTCATCCCTGGATTCGCACCATGGCTTGTTTCCCTTCCACCTATTGGTATCCAAATTTATTCTACCTTAGAAAATGAGCAGCATCAAAAATTTATCAAGACACTTAGAGACAAACATATCATATTATGAGTCGTTTTGTAGTTAGGGAGGAGATTCAGTTGGCCCTTTGTCACTCAGGCGTTGGAGAAATGGATAGCACCTTCAAAAGGATTTCATCTATCCTCACTACTTTAGATTGTGCCTTTCAACCAGGGTGAGAGGACCCATTTTGTAACCTTTGTTGATGAAAGAGAATGAATATATCCCCTTCTTTTCACAAATTTTAAAGGAAACCTTGAGAAAATATGATCAATGCACCACAATTTAACTCTTTCGAGTTATCACTTCTAAAGAATGGTGATATTTTCTAATCAAGGTTAAGGTTACTAAAGACATTATGGAATCTTGATTGCTTCTACATATTTTGGTAGTAGACTTTATTCATTTTTGGACATACAGGGAAAACAAGGGTAGTTCAGGTAGGATTCATTGTTTTGAATAATTTTTGGTGGGAGATTAAGTAGGATAAACTTGATTTTGCCAGATATTTGAGAACCTTCACAACAATTGGAAAACTAAATGACAAAATGCTTCAAAATAGCTAAAATATTCCTTCAACCACAAGGTGTGCATCAATGGAGGCCAAGATTTTCATGGTTTCACACAATCTCTAAGAATTTAACATGACGGCTAGAGCTAAAGACTTAATTAAACATTAAAGACCCCTAGTTCTTAATGCCTAAGATACACTCCAAGACTTACAGATAATCTTTATCAACAAAATGATATTAAATTGATTTTAAATTGTTTATCTCACTACAAGATGAAGGCTCTTCTCGTAATGAAATTGTAAATGCCACTAAACTATCACAGGGATGAGATCCTGTGTGATTCGGAGTGATTTTAACATAAGATTGCAATAGAAACAAGAAATACTATTTGTAAACATTCTGAAATAAAGCAGACACAAATTTTCCCAAGATTAACACTGATTAATTCAAAGTTGATTAGATTCATTAGTAGGGGAAGGTTTCTTGAACAATCTTGGAGCTTGTCAATGGCTGTACACTTGCAACCAACTTGAAATGATAAAATCTAAAACATAAGAGATTAACAGGTTTCTCAAATGGTCTCTCACGATGATGGTATTTCTAAAATTTTCTCATAAGAATTCAACCCCTAACATTTTACATGACTAAAGCATGATTTTTATAACACTTAATTTACATCCAAGCTTTCCCCCCCAGAAAACAATATTCGAAGAACCTTTGTTTGTTGCATGTTTGATCATGATTTCCAGAAAATGATGTTTAATAGGTTTGCAACAAAAAGTTACCAGTTGTTCAAAAAGGTGAATCATTGCAAATATCTCCATCATTGTTTTAACTGGGAGCATGTTTTCATCCTTCCTGCATGCAACTTCCATCATTTCATCCTTTTCTCATTCTTTCCTCTACAACGTTTCTCTACATCCATCTCCTTTGGAAAATGCATGTTTTTGCAAGTGCCCGAGCAATTCCAACTTCAAAAGATCAACCTTTACATTCCTTAGACTCACAAATTAAGCTCTAAATCCCTTTAATTGCACTTTGCTAACAAAAACGACAAGGAATTTCATCAAAAACGATAAAAAGCAATGCATATTCACATCTCCAGGAGTCTTGGAGAAAAAATTGTGGCAAAATCAGATGCAATGCATAGCAACCATTGATTCTACCCCTTTCTCAACTTTATATGAGAGTCATCTACGTGGAAAAATTTGATTTGAAGCGGGCCTAGGGTTTCCTTTTGCATTTTATGACTTTTGAAGAAAATTCACAATTTTCACATTTTTCCCTGCCCCTCCGCATTTGAAATACAGGCTCGACATGTGGCTTAATCTGGGCCTTTGATGGAGTCATGGCTCATTTCTGTAATTTTACCTTTTTTAACAAAAAGGAAAAATTTCCAAATTTCCTCCACCGACCCGCCTCCCCACTTTGAATTTTCAATGTTCAGCCAAAAAACTTCAAAGTGCTCCGACGAACCACCTTTCCACTTCTAACTTTTGATGTGGGACCCAGTAGAGTTGTGGGTTATTTCATGACTTTGCTCCCTTGTACAAATAGGTAAAAAACTTGAAAATGTTCCACCGACCTGCTTCTCTACTTATAACATGAAAAACTATCATGTGTCCTTCTTCGGGGTCAAAGTAAGACTTTTTTCCTGCCACTTCATATTTGTTGAATAGCCAATCAGATACTATTAGGGCTGCGAGGCCAATTTGGTATTTTTTACAAATGTGACCAAAGTGGAAAATTTCACCAAAAAGACATGTCAGACTGCAACCAATTAAAAATGAAGACGTATACACCTTCAGGGCAAAAAAGAGAAATTTGCTTCACCTTTATAAATTTGACTAGCCAATCAGAACTCAATGGGGCCGCAGGGCCAAATTGATATTTTTGCAAACATAGAAAAAAGTTATAAGTTATAGAATATACCTGATGTGCCTCATCTAATCAAAATAGACCACGTAGCTGAAGATGCTGAGATAAATTTTGATAGGGAACACACACTTGTCGAATAGTAAGATGTAGGGGAACTTCACCATTTGCACCCAGAATTGAATCTTACTTCAAGGACAAAGAATTTGCAAATAATTCATGGCTCGATAGCAATCCACGACCATAGAGAAGGATTTATAATAACACCCTAGTAAAGATAAAACTTGTACACATCCATTCGGGGCGATAGAAAATATGACAAACTAGGAAGATTGGGACATTTTTAGAGAAAACGAGGTTAGACTAAATCAAGTGCCAACACCACCCTTCATCATTGCTTCAAATTTTAATATGAAGGGGAACCTTACACCATATAGGAAGATCCCTCCCCCTTTAAAACCTATAAGAAAGATTTACCATCCAAATGATGTTCTAATCTCAATTAAGGCATCTACCACATCTACCACTTTTCTTACTTCACTTTCCTTACCTGGCCCACCTACCAACCCTCCTATTTCACCCTCTAATGATGCCCCATCTTCTCAAGCTTCCGATAGCTCATCTATACCTGTTACCCAAGTACCAACCACTGACCCCTTGGTAGGCATTTTTCAATGCCTAACAATCAGATAATACAGCTTCCTCAGCATTGAGACATTCCTCACTCCTCAAGAGTATGGAAAACTAGATCAACACCCATGTTACAACCATCTTATAGGAGAGTTCGTACCATGCAGCCATCCCCACCTTCACACCAATTTAACCGATGGGGGGCTCGACACTTTTTATTCTTTTATTGAACCTCCCTTTCAAACTAAACATTTTTCATTCGACTTCTATTACCTCACCAAAAACATCTTCATACTCACTTTTCTCAACCATTGCACCAGGAAAGGCTTCAAATTTGGTTGTTATGAACAAGGTCATCATACTATTCACCACTAACAAACATAAAGACCATTGTGGTATTGGATTTCCTAGGCAGCCTCCTCCCTGAATCACCCTCGTAAAAGACAATAATACTTCCCCACCTTCCTCACCTATCATGTTTCCTTCTCTTACGGAGTCTATGGATCCTGAATCCATTCTGCCTAAAAAAAATTCATGATCATCATCTCCTTGGGACCTTGACCTATCAACGTGATGGCGAGGTTCCCTCTTACCTTCCTCTACTTTATCCTAACATGTTAGATGATGACACGCCTTCTATAAATGTCATTTAGTGTTAGGATGATGATTCTATTCTAACCTAGTTAGGTACAAAGAATTCTTATACTCAAATTTCATTACCCTCTAACACATAAACCATGTTGAATTAATCTACCATAGAAATCAAAATTCAAACTCACGATAACCCATGAATTCTAAATATAGGCCAATCTTTAGACTCTGTGGAACAAGAATCTTACACCTCTTTTCTTCATGATCATAATAAAGCATTTTCTTGGACTTACTGTGATATGCTAGGTATTGACCCTAATATCATTCTTCACAATATCATAACTAACCCTAATGCCAAACCCGTGAAACAAAAGCTGCAGAAAAAGCACCCTTACATTTATCTTCTTGTGAAAGAACTTCAGTGCCTTCTCTTTTTTTCCTTCATCTTACCTATTGACCACCCATAATTGATCTCTAACATTGTTCCTCTCATGAAAGTGACTGGGGGAATTCATATTTGTATTGAATTTCATGACCTTAACCTTGCCTACCCAAAAGACAACTTTCATCTACCAAACATTGACCAATTATTAGATCTCATAGCCGGCCATGAGATGTTATCTCTTATGGATGTGTTCTCGGGTTATAATCATATATTAGTTACTTTGGAAAATGAACACAAAACCACCTTCATCACCCCTTAGGGGAGCTTCTGCTATCATGTCATGCCCTTTGGCTTGAAAAATTTTGGTGCTACCTATCAACACATTATGACTTATATGTTCCATGACATCATGCATGACATATTGGAAAACTATTTTGAAAACCTTCTTGGTAAGTCCAAATGTCGCGTCAAACTCCTAACTATTCTTAAATTTATCTTTGACTACCTTATCTAATATTGTGTTCACCTTCAACCAAAGAAGTGTTTTTTCACAATTATCTTAGGTAAGCTCCTTGGTTTCATCGTCTCTTTACGGAGTATCAAATTTGATCCTACTAAGATCAAGGAAATTATTGATATGCCTCCATCTACTAATCTTCAGCAGCTTCTAAGCTTTCAAGGAAAATTTCAATCTATCTAACACTTCATCTCTCAACTTTCAAACTGATTCCAATTTTTTCACCACCTTCTTAAAAAGGAGGTTTCTTTCCATTTGAATGATGAGTGTCACAAATCCTTCGAATCATTGAAGAACTACCTTCTTCAGTCACCTTTTCTCATTACACCTAAAGGCGATCAACGTTTTACCTTTACATTTTTGCTACTGACCATTCCTCGGGTTCCATACTCTCTCAGCATGATGAGAAACACATGGAATAAGTCATTTATTACATCAGCAACAATCTTCTAGACTAATAGACTTAGTACACTCACACTGAAAATATTTTCTCAGCCCTATTCTTCATGGCGACTAAACTTCGCCACTACCTTCTTAATCACAAAATGTTTGTCTTTACCAACACCGACCCTCTTCATTACATGTATGCCAAACCTTACCAACAACAACGCATCACTCGATGGCTCATGCTTCTTGTTGACTTGGAGTTGGAGTTCATTCATCAAAATTATTTCAAAGGACAAACCATTGTGGATAAACTTGTAGACGCTCCACTTCCTAGGAATCAATCCTCAAAATTTGATTTTCCTGATGAATCTATATCCACCCTCTCCACTAATGATATTGTTTTTAAAATGACATTATTATTTGATGGATTCAAATTTCACCATCAGGGAGGTGTGGGGGTCATCCTTATTCCTCTAGATTGTGAGCCTATGCCACTATCCTTTAAACTCGACTTTGACTGCACAAATAACATATTTGAGTATGAAGCTCTTATGTTAGGTCTTTAAAATTTCATTGCTCTAGATGTTAAATCCATTAACATCGTTTGTGACTCTCAACTAGTTGTGAACCAATTCAATCGTTAGTACTAGTTTCATAATGATGAGCTTAAAAAGTATAAAAATCATGTCGACCTACTTTTGACCATGTCTGATCACTTCCTCATTCAATCCACTCCATGATCCACTAACAAATTCACACATACCATGGATTGTCTTACTTCTCAAATACTTGCCTCACCTTTTGACTCAAAAATCTTTATCATAATACAACAGTTACAATTGCCTTCTTATATTATCCCTAGCATTAATTTTTTGGGTAGCATCGATATTGACCCATGCAACATTTGGTATAAATAGTTCGTTCACTACCTCTCGCTTTAAATCCTTCCTCTAGATATTACTTGCAATGGACGAAGAGCCTTCTTAAAAAGAGTCTCTCATTATGTCATTATGGGAGGTCTTCTCTACAAACGTGGAATTAATGGTATCCTCCTACGATGCCTCACCAGTTTTGAAATCCTGTACACCATCAAATAAATTCAAGATGGGATTTGTGGGGGACATTTTAGTGGCCTCATTATCACAAAGTGTATCCTTCGACTCGGCTACTACTGGCCAACCCTTATCCAATACTATTGTGACTATGTTAAATGTTTTTGTGATGTGTCAGTAGCATGATAACCTTCATCATACTCCCAGTCGTACCTTACAAGTCGCCAAATAATTTTATACCTTTTCTCAATGGTGTTTGGATCTTGTCGGGGAGATTAATCCTAATTCATCGCAACGTCATCGCTAGATCATCACGGCGACTGAATATCACACTAAATGGGTTGAATCCATCCCTCTCATTTCTACCAAAGCTGATAAAATAGTCAAATTTATCAACAACCATATCATTTTCCACTTTGGTGTTCCTCATCACCTTATCACTAACAATGGAAAACAATTCAAAAATAAAACCCTACGCAACCTGTGTGACAACTTGAGTATTCAAATCAGTTTCTCTTCACCATATTACCCACAAGAAAATGGTCAAGCTGAATTTTATAAAAAAACTCTAAACAAGATTCTTATGAAATGGGTTGATGACACTGGTAAGAATTGGTACACGCACATTCATTTTTCCTTATGGACTTATCATACCAACAGTCGCACTTGTACCACTGCTACACCTTTCTCTTCTGTCTACGGTACTTAGGTCTTCCTACCTCTTAAAATATAAATTATATCTCTTCGTATATATCTTAAATATTTTATCTCTGATGATGATTTTCACTAAGAACATTTGGCACAACTTGAGTTATTGGACAAACGTATTGTAAATGCTCTTGACCACCTCCAAATTTATAAAAAGTGCATTAAGCAGGCCTATGAAAAACATGTTTGAGAACGAACATTCAATATCGGTGACTTTTTCCTTAAATTAAATCCACATTTAACCAAAACGAAGAAAAGTAAATGAGGCAAGTTTACACCTAATTGACTTGGACCTTATATTGTTACCCATACCTATTGATCAAGAGCTTATTGTTTATATTCCCTTGAGGGTAAACTCGAACCTGCGCCCCTTAATGCCTTGCATCTTCAACAATTCTATTGTTGACTAAAGCACTACATCACTTTATGTCTCATATATGCTCATCCATTGAATAAACCTCTCCTTTCACTTTATTACCTCACCACTCCACCTCACCTTGGACCCATTCCAGGGACATTTAACACCTAATATTGATACATCACTTCCCCTAACTAATTGAGACTCTTTCTAAACCTAATATTTATTGCCAATTTCTTCTCCCATCAATTTCCAACATCTTTAAATGATAACCAAGACTCCTAACCCAATTCCATTCATGACCCATGCCAAAAAGGGAAGAAATTGGCTATTTTAAGAAATTTTGACTATTTCTCCCTAACCAATGCCAGTTATTCCTCGGCTGGAACTGGTCAAGGAACCGTCATTGGTTATTTTAAATAAGCACTTTCAACTCTTTTCCCAGGTTCTTCTTTTGGCTGGCATTCTTGAATCTTGCATCTTGGGAACGCAATCAATTCCAATGACCAACATAGCACCTAAACATTCAAGTTGTTCACCAGCAACCAACTTATTACTCTACATACTCAAACTACTCGTACAGAGAATCATGTAGTCTTCATTTCCACGGCACTAGATCTTAGTTTGTCTCTCCTATGAGCACCCACCAACCACCGTCATCTACCAATCTCCAAATATTCATATAAGTATCTTAACCAAGTTTTTAGTTCTTAACTTTGGTCTTAGATCTCTTATTGTCTTCTATTGTACGACTTCTTTCTCACCTGAATACCATATGTTTCCCATCTACCCAATACCCTACTAACCTGAACCTCTCTTTTCCTCCAACCATCTCTTTTACCCATGTTGAGCCTTCACCTAAATCTGAACACCCTACCTAAACATTCCCAACACTCTGTGTAATCACAGAGGGCCCAAACTAACACCTTTTCACCTTTGGCACCTAATTTCCCCTACCATGATGAGTTAGCCAACTGATCCTAGCTATATCCAGTTACTGGTGCCATTTCCCTGACTGACATCATTCTCTATAATTGGCATTTTCCCCTAGACCATAAAGCTCATTAACCCACCCAAAACTCCTCGAAACCTCCCGTGACTTCACCCAAGCCTCTATAATACTCCGTGCCTAACCTGAATACCTTGATACCCATCACCCACTTTAAATTTAATCTTGTACTCACTATTTATATTAGATTTGAATTACCGTTCTTGTGTGCGATACCCAAATTATACAACTATAGTAGTATTTTCTCTTGTAAGTTTTTATGAGTATTAATTTTTTTTAAACGTGGATTGACAACCTTCGAGGAAGCATCCCGCTTTCCAGATCTAGATTTTGATAGGAAATCCAACAACTAATGCTTTTAATTATATCTTGTGGTCTTGTTATACTTCTCAGGTAGTCATTCCCAGACAAAAAGGAGTGCTCTTGATTGTCCTAGTCTTCAACCATGTGCAACCTCTTCACGACCTCTAGGTTTTCCTCACGTACCAACCTTCTACCTTAAACATTTTTCTCATACGTACGTTCTTATTGGTGAAACATTGTGAGATTACTCATCACCATTCAACCTTATCTTCAATATGAGTACCACAGCTCTACTCATGGCATGATTCTCATGGATACTTTTTATCCTTTTTAGGATGGAATCCCATAATAGTTTGTCACTTGCAACCCCTCTTTTATAGCTAACCTTTATTGTGCTATGGTTTTTCCTTCATAAAAGAGGCCTATACTCCTTTATAGTCTTTTCCATGACTACAAGTCCAAAATAATGCAAAAATTTTGGGATAACAAAAATTCTACTCCTTAAGTAAAACTTCTCATAAATAGATGATTCCCTCAAATGAACATATATGCCTCTCTATTGTTGTTATAAGTAGACTACTACCTCGAAGGACAACTACAAAAATCCAGCCACATGTTTTACTTAGTCTATCCAAAAATAAGACTAATTTATATTTTTTAAAACAAAAATTATCTTGGAGCTTCTTGCATCTATCAACTTCACAAAGACCTTAAGGATACTACTATTCATCCCAATATATATATCCCGCATCGATCAGTCTATGAATACAAAAAAAAATGCAAAAGAAAAAAATTTAAAAAAAATACAAACTTTTGGTCATGGACTTGCCTATGTTGGTTTTGGGTATCTTGTAGAAGGGACATGTTGTCCCATAACAAGGTTACGTTAGACAAACCACTCCACCCTACCTTCTTTTATTTTTTCCTATCTACTCAAGGGACATGGTGCTCATGCGACACATTGTGATCATGTAACTTCTTTCACCTATAGACCTATCAATCATGTAACATATCTAAGGGATTATGTTCATAAGCCTATTTGTATGGCCATTATGGTCCATTCCAACTATGGAGGACTTTGATTTTTTTGGATCACATTTTACTGCTTGTTGCTTCTTTGGTGGGACGAGACCATCAAAATTGAATATCTTGGTCTGATTATCATTTCACCCACACCCATATTAATCATCATTTCCAAAACATTATACCTACTCATAAAAATCAAATAAAAACCAAAAACACAACCATACCCATACCTATCACACAGTTAGCCGGTTTCACTTTTTACTTTATGCTCAACATTTGACCTTACCTATTTTCTACCTTGCCTTACCATGACCTTTTTCCTTAACCTACCTACCCATCAGAAATCTTATTCTTCCCTTTCATATGGGAGAACTAAATCATCATGAGGGCCCTTTTGCAAGGGCTATGTAGGCAGGACTTCGAAGACATGGGATCTTCTGAGGTTAGCTTGGCCACTATTTTCTACCATCTTTCACCATTTTGCCATTATTTTCCCCTACTACCTAATCTTCCTCACGTTTCCATAATATCAATAACTTAGAAATTTAAAGCCAACAAAACCAAATCATTATCAACCATGCCTACATATAATTTCCATAACATCAATAATTTGGAAACTAAACCAAACAAACCATACATCATAACCATATCTATACATCTAGTTTCCATAATATCAATAGCTTGGAAATTAAACTAAACCATGCCTATACATCTAATTTTCATAATATCAATAACTTGGAAATTAAACCAAACAAACCATACATCATAACCATATATATACATTTAGTTTCTATAATATCAATAACTTGGAAATTAAACTGAACCATGTCTATACATCTAATTTCCATGACATCAATAACTTGGAAATTAAACCAAACAAACCATACATCATAACCATGCCATAATACATAACTAATTTCCATACCTATATCAATAATAATAACTTGGAAATTAAACCAAACAAACCATACATCATAACCATATCTATACATCTAGTTTCCATAATATCAATAACTTGGAAATTAAACTGAACAATTCATATACATCTAATTTCCATAATATCAATAACTTGGAAATTAAACCAAACAAACCATACATCATAACCATGTATATACATCTAGTTTCCATAATATCAATAACTTGGAAACTAAATTGAACCATGCCTATACATTTAATTTCCATAATATCAATAACTTGGAAATTAAACCAACCAAACCATAACATCAACCATGCCTACATCTAATTTCCATAATATTAATACATTGGAAATTAAACCAAAACACAACATCATCAATCATACCTACATCTAATTTCCATGATAAAAATACAATGGAAATGAAACCAAACACAATAGATATAAATATCATCATCTATGTACTGGAAATTTTGTATGTCAATACACTATATACATAGATATAAATAAGTCTATCAAAAACTCTCATGTATAACTTACCTCTTCAGCACACAGGCTGGTGTATATAATTCATAAATCAAAAATCAAAAACAAATCTCAAATCATATCATCATACCCGGGAGGTTCCAGTGCCTCTGTCACTCTCTCATATCCCCTCACCTGGCCTTTGTCTTTGTGCACTGGTCACCTCCTGTTGGCCCCTCCTATGAGTACGGTGGCTCCCAAAACTACTAGCACTATGGGTTTGTGAGCGAGACCTCTGACTGGATTCCTACATATCTCTGTAGATAGCATAGCTGGTAATAGGGAGACCAAGATCTGTAATTTGATCCACATAAGATCTAGCCTCAGCCACAACCTCTTTGTATTAGTCCATCAATATCCTTTGTGGTGGTGGCATCGCTCTACTACCTATCTATGGACCCTGTCCCAATGGTAGTGGTCCATGTTCCTATACCTAAGGTCATGGACCCTATCCTGGTACATGTACATGCAATGATGGACCATGTTTATATCTATGTCCCATCATGTTCCCTCAAAGGTGAGGGAGGGGTAGCCATGTGTCCCCTATGCATCGGCATGTGCTTGTGTTGTTGCTAGTTGTGTCTATAATGTTGCCACTTATGCATGTAAAGTAGTCATGTGGGCCTGTATTCTAGCCACATGTCTCTTGTCACCAACATCTTTATGTGCTACTACCAACTGTATATATAATGTGGCCACCTATGCCTGTAACGCAATCACCTGGGCCTAAAATCATGTAATTTACACCCGTAACATGTCTCTATCACTGGTAACATTGGCCAAATTGGTCGGTCCTTGCATGGTTGGTGCTTCCTATAAATTTAATATCCACCAGTGCCTATGACCATTTGTATACCTAGAATCGTATATCATCTCATCCATTACCTTCTCCTCCACTCTTGTTAGTGGTGTTGGCTGTGGAAGAGGTAATGGTATATCCACATCATATCAACACTACTGTGGGAATGGCGGGGACACACCCTGCTGTAAGATGAATTATCGTCTGACCCCATCTATAAATATGCACTCATGTTCCTCGGCCCTACACCCCTAGATCCATCTCAAAAGCTATAGACCCTCAACCTCCTCCTCCATTCCTGTGAACTCTGGATATGTGAGGTATGGCCTCCATAGAATTTCTACTGGTGACATGTTATCTAGTACCCTTTGATAATATGCTATATCTCGAGTCACCCCATCCACCCTCACCTTCTCTCCAACCTGCAGCCACCACCTATACCCTACCTTGTATACACCCACCTCCCACCCTTTGTCAAGGTAGACCAAGTGGATGAAGGCACACAATGTGCTCATATGCCCAACAGTGTAATAGATAGGAACAAAAGAGACCATATCTTCGTATCTCCATGTAAGCCCACATCTCCCTATATAACTGAACCAAATATGTTGGTGCCCATGTAAAATAGACCCTGTCAAACACCATGTCCTCTAGGACTCCCATCAAGGCCCATGGAAACCTCCCACCCTCTGAGTCTAGAAGGGTGAAACAACTAACTCCCAACCATCATCAAAAATGATAGCCAAGTCTCATGTAGATAATTCACATACATCGCACCATAACTGATACTCGTATTGTGATAGGTCAGCTCTATCATGGCCTTCCCAAACACCATAGCCATATGACCCACTGCATCTAAAGATGACACCTGATATAGTGGCTCTCTAAGGATTGGAAGCCACAAAATCCTATACACATCCTCTAGTGTGACGTTCATATCTCCCATCGGTAGATGGAAGGTGTTGGTATCTGGTCCCATATGTCAATGAGGGCTTTCATCATGTTGTGATATTAGTAAATCCTCCTATATCTCCTTGCCACGCCTTTCCTGAATACCCTGATGTGCTCCCACTCATCCTCTGAAATGGTAGGCCTCATTTATACTAGGATGGGTGGAATTTGATCCCTCATCATCATCTATTTCCTTGCCTGTATCACCAACATTCACACAAGTTAGTCATTTACTCTTTTGAATTTCTCTTCAACACTCAACTTAGCCTATTTTCTACCTTGCCTTACCTAAATCATCCAACTTTACTTACCCTACCTCCCATAATCATATTCTTCCCACTCACCTAGTTGACCTACCCTTCCCCATTCCTCCCGAACTCATCTTATTGCATAATAATTCCCCTAAAACCTCCCCTCAACGTTCACTTAGACACTTTACCCAGCCTATACTTACCTTAGACCTAACTTTGACACCCCATCTAGCCTACACTTATCTTCAACATTCAATATCAAAATTTGTTAACATTTTTTCATTCCACAGAACAACTGGCATCGGTCACCCTACCGATGTCGGTACCCTTATATATCCATTATCAATTCATCAATCGACGCTAGCCGATAACTGACCAAGGTTGATTACTAGTTCGGCCTAAACGCTGAACCCCCATGTCCCCCTAATGCAAAAATTTAAAAAAAAATCCTATTTTACCCACCCAAACACACCCAAATTGATCCAAAATTCATTTTGACCCCTAATTAACCTAATTTCACCCTCCCACAGCCCAATTTCACCCCCATTTCAATCAAATTTCAAAAACCAAAATTTCATTTTTTTCTACCCTATTCTTCAACAAAAACCAACATTCGAGCTTAAATCCTACCTCTTCTCGTTGTTTCCTCCATGGTGGGATGGGTAGAACCTAAACCGGATCACCCCTAGAGCCTTCTCTTGCTTCTGTCATGTCAAATGCCTCTCCAAGCTCCTAACCAATCAAAATAACTTAAGTGGCTATAACCATGCCCCCAAACTCACTCCTCCAACCACTAATCTCTTGCCAAATCACTCTACTAGGCCTCTCTATCATTTTTCTCGTGAATATTCTCTTCACCAATCATTTTCCAAATTACCAAATGCTCAAATGAGCACCTTTTGGGTGGGTTTTCCATTATAACTCATCATTTTCCCGACTGACGTCAGTCACGTCGTGCCCTAGGTGATCAGCATCAATCACACTACCAGTATTGGTTCTCCCTAAATCAACATCGGTCACCCTGTCAATAACCCAATCAGCCTCATTTGACCTAATTTTTGATGTAGAGTGCCTTCTTCTTGTTGCCCCAACCCTAAAACATCCCTACAGACTCACCTACCAAACTCACCACCTCACTAACTCCCTAAGGATAGTTAGGGGCATGTTTTCTTCACTTATATATAACCTCAGTGACCTAACCCTTCCTATTTGACAATCGAACTTGCTTACTCACTCTACCGTGTGATAATGTTACTTGTGTTGTTTTGCCTACTAACCTTTCCTTGCCTTATTTCATGATGTTTATCTCAACCAGACCAAACCTTTTGGTGTTTCGAAACACACCTATACCCATTCCTACACCTAGACCTGTTGTGTTTCCCATATGACACCCTATACCTTGGATACTTGGACCACGTCACTCTTGTTTTGATAAACTATCGACCTTTGACAATGTAGAGTTTATGTGCTCTTCAACCTTGTTCCTTATTGCATTCTAAGCATGTGTGTGCATTGACTGCCTCCACCTTATCACACCCTATTACACATACACCTACACCTACACCTACACCTTACACCTATGCACCTTCACCTCACCTACCACCTTATCAAACCACATCACCTACATTTCACCTACACCTACCTTCCCTACTACATCAACTTCCTACACCTACGCCTACACCTAGGGGGATCACTTCCACCTCCACCCTTATACTTATCAAAAACATCACCGGGAAACCTACTTCTTGTTTTTCACATATCTAGGTCATCTTATTAGTACAAGCTCATTAGTACAAGCTACGTGAAAAAAGGGGCAAATGTAGACACCCAAAATTGGGTCACACCCTCTAGACCTCACCCTTCCACCTTATTAATTATATACCCCTTAATATGACCCTTTTCACACATTTTTATTAATCTAATTATAAATATTAGGTTAATTACCACCTCATCCCTCCACCTCACCTTGGACCCATTCCAAGGCCATTTAACACCTAAGACTAAGTCATCACTTCCCCTAACTAACTGAGACTCTTTCTAAACCTGATATTTATTGCCAACTACCTCTCCCATCAATTTCCTACATGTTTAAATGAGAATCAAGACTCCTAACCCAATTCCATTCTTGACCCACACCAAAAAGGGAAGAAATGAGCTATTTTGAGAAAAAAATGACTATTTCTCCCTAACCGACATCATTTATTCCTCAGTCAGTGCCAGTAAAGGAACTACCATCGATTCCTTTAAATAAGCACTTTCAAATCTTTTCCCAATTTCTCCTTTTTGATAGCATTCTTCGGATCTTGTAGTTTGGGTATTCAATCGACTATCCGAGGATCAATTCAACACCAGAGCATTCATTCTTCACCCACAACCAACCTACTGCTCCATATCCTCAAACTACTCATATGGAGAAGCACACAGGATTCCTTTCCATGGCACTGGATCTTAGCCCGTCTCTCCTACGAGCACCCACTAACCACTTCCATTTCCAATCTCCATATCTTCAGATAAGTATCTTAACCAGGTTGTTAGTTCTTAACTTTGGTCTTAAATCTCTTATTTTCTTTTATTGTATGGCTCCTTTCTCACCTAAATACCATCCGTCACCCATCTACCCAATACCCTACCAACCTAAACCTCTATTTTCCTCCAACCACCCCTTTTACCCATGTTGTACCTTCACCTAAATCCATATACCTATCCAAGATCTCTAAATTCCCCTTTTAAATCAAAAAGATCCCAAAACAACCTTTTTTTTCCTTGGCACCTAATTTCCCCTACCATGATTGGTTAGCCAACCGATCCCAGCTATAACCAGTGACTGACATCGGTTCCAATGACCAACATCAATCTTTGTGTCTAGCATTTTCTCCTATACCAGAAAGCTAATTCACCCACCCAAAACTCCTCAAAACCTCCCATAACTTCACCCATGCCTCCATACTACCCTCTAACTTACCTATAGACCTTGATACCCACCACCCTATTTAAATTTAATCTTGTATTCACTATTTAGATTAGATTCTAACTAATGTGTTTGTGTGAGATACCTAAATTATACAACTATAGTAAGAATCTCTATTTCATGTTCTTATCGACATTTAATTTATTTTAAAACATGGATTGACATCCTTATAGGAAACATTCCGCTTCCCAGATCTAGCTCACACTAAGAAATCAACCAACCGATGCTTTTAATTCTTTCTTATGGTCTTGCTTCTCTTCTCAAGTAGTCCTCAGAAAAAAAGGAGTGCTCAAAGATCATTTCATGGATATTACTACACACCTTGAATATTTCAATATCCTATGTGTCATGAATTTTTATGGATCATGTTCTAAAGTTGGAAATGGATATGGAGTGGCTCTAAATTCTCCAAATCAGGGTTATTTTAATTTCTCTTTCAAATTGAAGTTTGAATGTACTAACAGCATTGTTGAATATGAGGCATTGGTCCTTGGTTTGAGATTTACGTGGAAGCATGGAATTAAGAATATTATTATCAAATGATATTTTGAATTAGTTATATAGAAAGTTAGGAAATTATATGGAACTAAAACCCAAAGGCTTAGAGAATATAAGCATGCAGTTTGGGATCTCATAGAATTATTTGAATCCTTCAATATCATTTATCATGAGAGAACTCGGAATGTGGCCACTAATAATTTGGATGTCTTAGCATCTCAGTATGATAATGAGAAAAAATTTCCCTTGCTACATTTATAAAGTAGAAGCGCTAGTCAAACCTGCAGTTCTTGACAACATTCAGCATTAGAAGGTTTTTGAGAATGATGCCCAGATTCAGAGGTTTTTAAATTGTAAATATGAGTTCACAAATCATATCATTGACTTATAACCCATGGTGGTGCTATGTGAAGGAAAGGAGACCCTCTTTGGAAATGATATAATTCAACTAAAGACAAATATTATTCCTAGAGGACTTTTCAGCCTAGAATCAAATTTTGATAGTCCGGAATGAGTTATAAATAAGCATGTATATGTATCTAGGGATTTTGAAGAATGTAACTTAGGAAATTCTCAAAATTCCAGAAATTTTTGTCTCAGATGTAGCATGAACAATTTTAAAAAATAATCTTATGCTAAATTTCCAAAAAATACCAAGATTTCATAGGATGGTCTTATATAGAGTTGAAAGCTTACAGAGAAGACATCGAGATTGGACAACATAATTTCTTTCTGAAAGACATAGAAGGACATTTTCTAGAGTTCCCTATCAATGGAAAGCATCTGAAACATTTCTTGGACTAATCCATAGGGTCAAGTTTTATCAATGTAATGTGTACAATTTTGTTGTTTTGTTTCTTCCTTTGTTTGTCTTATTGTTTCCCTTTTTATGCTCAGGTATATAGTCACTAGGTTTCAAGATATGTCAGTATTCTTGTATGAATATTATGTATCTTTTCAAAATTCCTTCAGAGTTTTGTCTCCCTGGATCCTTTCTCAATGGATTAGGCATTTGTTCTTTGTTCTTGTTGCACCCACAAGGGTTGTCCATCCCCAAGAAGGAGCCATTGTTGGTGCTCAATTTAGGCCCCTAGATTAAGCTGATATTTTCATAGACTCTCTGTAAATATAACTATTATGTGTGCTTCGTATTGTTCCCCTTTCTTAAAAGTTCACTCTGAGTAAAGAAGAATTATCAATTTGTTAGAAATTTTGTGTTTTGTCAAAATAAAAAGAAATGATTTAGCAAAAATGTTAGAGGACTAAAATAAAATGAAATGAAAGATTTCAATGATTTCCATGATATTGAAGAGTCTATGGAAAAAAAGGTGAGACTTTAAGGTGAATTTAGACTCTTTTCAATATCATATCTTCTACTATGAATCTTGAGCACAAAACCCATGATCTTTCCAAGACTTGTTTCTTCAAATGACACCATAATAATTCCCCACGGATTGGTTGATGGACTGTTAATCAAATTATTAAATATTCAGACTTATGGGTGATCGGGATTATATTTTTCACAAAGGCAAATAACATGCAATCAGCACCAAATGAAAATTTTAAAATAGACTTAGCCATTTAAAAAATCCTGGGACATTTAAATGGCCCTCAAATATCTACACCACCAAGAAATTCAAATGCTCATGAAGTAGAGGACACATGGCAGGATTTTGGGCCTCTCTAAGCCATTTGGATTTCATGGACTTCGATTCTGTGGAATGAGCCATATTTCAAATAGTTTCGAGTCCGCAAAGGGGTGAACAAATTCAACGCGGTTAGAGAGAAATGCGGTGGAGTTAAGGGATATTAATATGGAACAAGATCAACGGCTGATGATGGACATGTGTCACCATTATGTTTCAAGGAAAGTAGATGGGCTCTGATGGACCTTAAGTCCACACAATGAATGGAGTTTCATAAAACTTCAGATCCGAGTGGTTTAACCAGTCAAGGCACTATATGTGGAAACATTTCTATGAAGTCGTAAATGAAATCTACCTAGATAAAATTCACGATGCGAAGTCCTGACCCAACAACCAATGAAAGGTGAACATGAAAGTAAGATAAATTAACACTACAAAACCATAAAGGTGCATGGAGATTTTTCATTGGTTTATTCTTTGAACTCTGAAAAAACTGACATTGCTAGTAGTGTGGAGCTTTCCCATCAGTTTATGATTTATACTTTAGTAAGGTTTTTAAAATGAAATTGAATTATGAAGTAAGTGTGGATCTTTCTCATTGGTTCTTGTTTCATTGGGCTTAGTCAAGGTTATCAAATAGACTGACAGTGCAAGGAGTATGGATCTTTCTCATTGTCTCATGTTTTGTGGCAATCATTCAAGTAAGAGAAAATTTTGAGAAGGTGAAAGAACATGGTATTTTCTTATTAGCTCACATTTTGTAATGGGAATCACCTGCATGCAAATCCATATAACACAGAAATGCAAATAGAAGTAGACACATAGGAAAAGCTACTTCCCAAAGCCAATCAAATGTTATCATGTGTCACTCTCATGACATGAAAAAATCCAAATGGCCATAACTTTCACTCCAAAGCTCCAAATCACGTAAAATCAGACTTGTTGGAAAGGTCTCCTCAAGCTCTTCAAATTTTCATCATTTGATTCAAAAATTGATGGCATTTGGTGGGAAAAGGGGGAAAAGGGAACACAAGCACACTAGGTAGTATTAACTAACTATTTTGTGCATGTGGCAAAGAAGGCATGGAATTGATCCCAAAATACTAACAGAAAATCAGATATGTTCGGTTAGAAAAAATACATTCTGGTTCTGATTAAAGATATTTCTTTGTGAACAAGGAGAATATTCACTTACTATTTTTGAGGGGAAATTGGATTGTAAGAACCATCAAATTTGTATAAATATGGAGGCATGTCCTCATATCAAAGGGAGTTAGTTTTGGTATTCTGATCAAAAGGGGGTTAATTTTTTCTATTTTTGAAAAATTTCAAGAGATATAATTTTGAATACTACATGTTTCCTTTATGAAATGCATATGGATTTAAATTTCCTAAACTTTTGTGTCAAGGTGGTTACAATTTACAGCCATTGACAAACATTGAAAGCATTTGTTTTATGTTCCCCTATTAATAAATTCAAGATATAAATGAAATATGTCTGCTTCTGAGTTTCATTTCTATGTTCTAAGTTCTGTATGTCAAATTTCTTGTTGATGAGTTATATTTTCTGTTACAGTCTTGTGTTTTTTTCTACTCTGTGTAGTACACTAGATCAGTCCTCAATGGTTGTGCTTTGGTCATTAGTTAAATATTGTGTTGTGATAATTTACTCTATAATATTGGACTTAATTATAACATCCTTACTCTAACCATTTTTTCGAAGTGATTTTTGTTATCCTTTGAGTGTATCTTGGGAGTACTAGAATAGAATCAGTATTAGAATGTTTGCATGAGATTTTGTGTCGAGTGTTTTAGATATTGTGCTAAAAATTTACATTTGTTGGCTATCAATGAATGAAAATTTTTCTTTGTAAAAATTGTCACTACTTAATTTAGTTTTATGTACTTTCCAGAATTGCAGGTTTCTCTAAGTGTTAAATGATTTGATACAAGGAATATCTCATCATATAAATCCACCCTCTGTGAAGTTACAACTACCATAATTGATCCCACCCCCTCATATTTAACTTTATGTTGTCTATTTTTGCACCTTTTGCAAAAAATAGGGCAACTTGGTTCATCACGGACTTGGAATAAGGACCACAAAGAAGTTTTAGCATACCACGGCTAATGAGTGAATGCCACGGAGTAAAAGGCATGCTTTGATGAAGCCACTGAAAAAGGAGGACCGCTAAGGTCCTATTCGTGCCGCAAAAGGACTGGAAATATGTTGCAAATGTTCTAGTAAGCCACAACGCACTAAAAAGAAAATTTGCAGGTAAAATAAAATCAAGTAGACCATGGATTGAAGAAAAGGAAGTTTGTGAAAGTCAGCACAAATCCACAGAGTAGAGTGGAGAAGTAAGCGGAACCACATAACAGGAGAAAAATCCGCTAAAAACCAAAACCGCATAGAACTGAAACAGTAAAGCCATGTATCGACAGAAAGCAGTAGTTTTCTATGGATTACCAAAATGAAGATGAATTTTGATTTGATTTGATCTTTACAAATTTGATATTATTTGAAGGAATCTTAGAATTCTCTATGTGAAGGAAATCATATTTCATGGATTAAATGTTGGTAGGTGGACGAAGTGAAGGAAGACGTCTCCAGCACACAAAGGGTCTATTCTAGATGGCTCAACCACTAGAATTAAATGTAGTATGGGCATCATTCCTTATTCAAAAAATAAAGTGGCATAGGGAGGTGGAATTTGTAGAGAAAATAACATATTTTCATAAAATTATGTGAAGGTGGTTGGTTGATGGAAGGAGAATTTGAATTTTCCCTCTCTTTCCTTCTTCTCCCCTTCTACTGATTTTCTATTTATTGTAAAGTGATGCCTTGTTTTAACATTGGATACATTGGGAATACGAGGGCATCATTTCATGTTGTATAAGTGTTCTAAGAGTTCTATGCCTTGGGATATGTCTTTGTAATTGTTTTTCATCTTCCTCTTGTATCGTGATGATCTGTTCATGATCTCTTAGCAATAAAATATTTTGTTGTGGCTTGTTCTATCCTTAGCTATTGTTTTATTGAATTATCTTACCTCTCATTCAATTATAGGTGTGTTGTATGTGTTATTTCATAAGTTTGTGTCTATTGTGCATCGTGAATGTGGAAATATGATGCAGGAGCATCATGTTTATGATGAAAAGTTCAAATAGGTGTTT
The DNA here is from genome assembly GCA_019776745.2 of Taxus chinensis. Lineage (NCBI taxonomy): Eukaryota > Viridiplantae > Streptophyta > Pinopsida > Cupressales > Taxaceae > Taxus > Taxus chinensis. The sequence goes on along the minus strand of CM034156.1, from coordinate 396,288,500 downwards.
AGGTGGTCCAAGTATGTTTCCCTTCAATGGAGTGGGTGAAGTTCAAAATACATGTAATTGTGTGAGTGTAATTACAAATAAGTCTAGTAAAGGGTTAATTTGGTCTAAATAAAGTTGTATGAGCTATGTAGAAGGATAATATTGGTTAGCAAACATGTGTTATGATTTTTTTTAGCTTGGTTCTAAGTTAGGAATCTTGTTGAGTCAATATTACTGTTGGTTACACTATTCTAGGGTATTAGTCCTAGTCTTAGCGTAGGAAGAATATAAAATTGAAGAAGGGATTCATGTGTGGAGGAGCAAGTGTGGGTGTAGAATGATGTAATAGTAGTGTATTATCAATAACAAAGGAGAAATGACAGAATTATTGTAGGAATTGCTCTTGATTTTACATGATTTTGCTATTTGTATATGACCATGGATATACCTCTATTCTCAGGCTGAGAACTCAAACTTGAAAGTTAGAATAAAATTGATTTTCATGAATCTGTGAAAGTTGGAATACAGAGGTAGATAGGAGGGAAGCAACATCAAATTTTCTTAACTCTTGAAAATTCTCATACAAATGTTTGTAGCTCAATTTTTTTAGCATTAGGCCCAAAGTAGGGCATCACGGTATACATAAATCAACCATCAACATTTAGTGAAAATTTGAAATTTCTTCTATCTAGGGGAGTGCAAGAGATGTGCTAAGTATTAACCTTCAACTCACACTTGTGAAGGTAATGTTGACAACTGTGATTGTTAGTTGTGATAATGCCCACAATTAGGGTAATATGAGTGCATGTAGGTTTTAATCAATGAATAAAAGTTTCAAACTCACCAAGGAGCATATTAAATACATTTCATAGGTGAGGAAAACAGTTTTAGATTAGATATAATCCATAAATGCCTAGTGTCATATCTATAGCCAAATATTGGCCTAATTTGTATAGGTACAATTACAAAATAATTATGAAATAGTACAAGGAAGGAGGGTATGAGATTGAAGTATGTTTGGAAAATAAATAATGGGAATTTGGATCTCCCACTTGTTTTGGAATTTTGGAGGTTTAGTCCTCGATACCTAAGAATTTATCCTCAAGTAGGGCTAGTAGCCTTAACGTCTCAAACTAGATTCACTAGGATTATATAGCCAAATAGAAGAGTTGATGGTCTAGACATCTTGTGTATGGTATAATGGATGATATAAGATAGGTTATGAATGTTAGAGACCATGATGTATGGTTTTGGCATAATGGAGTCATAAAGAGCCTCACTAATATATAGGGAGTCTGAGAATGAGCAAGATATAGTCAACGCAGCTAGTATATGAAGAGTTGACATGGAAAGTAGATAAATTATGATTATAAGAAAGGTGAGAGGTACTTTGAAATCAATTAATGTGGTAATCTCATGTTTTTGCCACATTTATTAGTTTTTCTTGGTGAATCTATTTTAGGAGAAGCATAGTTGACTTTAAGAAAGAAGTGTGAAATAGACGTTAATGTTATGTTGATGGAGAGAACCCTCATGTAGGAGATCAGATAGGATCGAGTAGGAATATAATCTCATGAATGGATATAATCCTTGAAGCTTGCAACACCTAGATAGGAGTAAGTAAAGTTTTAAGTAACAAAGTGAGACAATTTGTTAACTAGCACAACACAAGACAAGTTTTTAGAAGATCATCTACACCAAACTATTAACATGATTATTAATATATATTTTTTCTCAACCCTCGTCATCATCATTTTCTTCCATTTTATCTCTTTCTTAAGTATTCATCCCCTTATTTTTGGTGATATCGTATTATCTAGTTTAAGTTTTTGTTTTATGCATCTCCTTCTCACCCTGGTCCTATTGGAAAGCTAGAGTAGACATAAATAGTTGCATTTCAATTCCTAGGAGTAGTTTAGCATTAGGACGAAGAAGAGTAAGTTGACCTTCTCTGAAGGTATGTGTCAGTTTGAGTCCCACAACTTTGAGATATCCCATGTTGTCTCAAATCCCAAATTTTCTATGATTCAAGTGCAGGTGTATATTTGAACTCTAATATTTTTGGCACACATGGTGGGAGGATTTGAAATTAATATTTCTAATTTCATTAATATTTGATATACATCATAGTGAAAATATAGCCTCTGGAGGCTCTACAGCAACACATCCAATGACTCCATCAAAAATATCTACTAGTTTCTGCAGTACTTATGATTAAAGTGTCTCTAATTCATGAGAAGGATTTGAACATGGTCGAGAACAAGAGAAAAATGCATATTTGAGTATTTACAGCTATCCCAAAGAATGGGTAGAAGAGGAAGACAAGTTCAAATATCTCCATCTCCTCCAAATCAAAATATTTCAACACCTCCACCTGGTAGGCCCTTATTATAGTCAACAATAGTTCTCAAACCTATCATAATGGCTCATCAACAACAACCGCCATAACAAAATCCATTTGTAAACTTCACAGGAAGTAGCCCGCTCACCTTGAATGCTCATAATCATATTCCAGTAGTAACCTTGAAGAATATCCCATATTTTATTAGGGAAAATCAAACTACTCTAGTTGATCACATTCGATATCTTGAAAATTTGTCTAATCCATGAGATTGTTTAGATGGACATGGCAGTCAAAATTTTGGCTTCATCGGAGAAAGGAAAATATTTAGAATGGTTTTAAAGCCCATGGGCCGGAACCATTCAAAACTAGGATCAGTTGTGCAGACCCCTCTGTGACCAATGTGGGGAAATAGAAGACAACTTATCTCTTTTGGAGAAGTTAACTACAATCAAGAGAGCACCTAATGAGAAAATGGAAGATTTCAACTTCATATTCCAGAGAACTTAGGATAGAATTTCAGCTCTTGTGAGACCTACAACAAAAGGTGCCTTTCTTTAATTTTTAAAGGCTCTTAACTTTGATATGTTTGTTATGATCCAATCTATGGGAGGAAAAAATCTACCGATTTTTTATGCAATTGCAATCAGAGCTGAAAATAGTTTAATACAAGCTAGGAAATTAGCTCCTAGACCACCCATGCCATTGTATCCTGAACTGTGTAAAGTTGGCCAACCTTCTATTGCTCCTATTCTTGAGCCAAATCCGCAACCTGTTGCTTACACCTCAAAAAATCTTACCCAGCACAGGGAGGATGAAGAAATGAAGGATTTGATTACAAATTTGACAAATTCATATCCCTAAAGAAACTGCAAGCCCAATCCTATAAGAATTATCAAAATCAAGGGCAACCTTCTAATCAGGGGTATCAACCATGGATAAATCAGCATCCTAATCAAAGATATGCACAAAACCAACAAAATAACAAATGGCAAGGTCAAAGTGCTCATCTTCCATTGACAACAATCCCACCACCACAAGCACTTCCTCCTCCTAGTTCAAGTCAAGCTTTGGTTCCAGTGCAGAAAAACATGGCACAAGAAACAGAATGGTGTTTTCCATGTAATATGTTGCATAACCAACTTGATTGTGAGATGGAAATGCTTCTTCAAGCATACATGGTATAAGGTTCTTCCAATCAACATGAACTGTTGCTAGAGGTACAAAATCCAACCACATAAGTAAGTCAAGAGACCAACAATGACACTAACCTAATGTTCTTTAGATTTGAATAATTTTGTGTAGTTAACTAAGTGGAAAGAATTTCTAGCAAACCATCAATCAACGTTGTTGATAATACACGGCATAAGAAAAGGATTTTGGAGTCACAATCTTCACCTTCCACAGATCACACCAATACCACGGGAATGGAAAAAGAAGTCATGGTCAACAAAATTAAGCCGCATGAGCTTATTGGAAAACCTACAGATAATGAGGTCATTACTCAACCAAATTTACCAAATCTAATGCCGCCACAATAGAGAAAAGAAGGTAGCATTTCACATATGTAGAAATTTGTAGGTCTCCCATTCAAAATTATTAAGAAAATGAAGAAAACCAATGTCAATGTCTTAATATGGGATGCACTTTCTATTCCATCACAGCGTGATCTCATATGTGAAGCCCTCAATAATCTACCTCTGGAATATCTAATAATGCAAAAGGCTCAAGCCAAGGTCCATGTATGTCAAGAAAAGGATGATCAAGTAATCAAAAATATCATAACACCGCCCTTTTACATGTTAATAATTGTGGGTAAATACCTAGTTCATAACTATATGATTGATTCAAGGGCTAGTACCTCTGTAATGCCCAATAAAATTGATGATATCCTAGGTCTTAAATAAAATCCTGTGTCTAGGGGAGTTTTACAACTTGATGGGTCAATTGTAAATTTCCTTGGCATAATAAAAGACCTTGAGTTGACACTCCATTCTTACCCAAGTCTCACCATAACCCACAATATTTCAATCATTGACCTTCCTCCCATGTTTGCCATCTATTTTTCTAGAGACTTCACTACTAAAGTAGGTGGCTATTTATCCTCAAAATCGACTCACTTTTTTTTGAAAACCAAATATGGTACATGATTCAAAATACAAGTTGAGCCCATATTTTCTTACCATATTGAGCCATATGACCCAAATCCCATCCAATCAAATTTCCTAATACATGGATAACATGAGCAAGATACTCACCTCCTGAGGAGTAGACCATTCCCCTTTCCATGTCTGATTTGTTGCTAGGTGAATGGGATAAGAGAGATCATAAGTTTTATCCTTATGATAAAGAGCTCAAGAACTTTGAGAGTGGTTTAGGAACTTATTGCATTCACCAGGAGGAATATGTGATACCTGCGACATTCAAACAAGAAAAGGAAAGTACTTCTGGACTATGGTGGATGTTCTTTAATGGTCATAGAAGTAGAAATGAATTTGGGGTGGATGTTGTGCTTATTTCTTCAAAACTAAAAAAATTATTCTTCACCCACAGGCTGCAATTTGCATGTTCAAGTAATGTGGTAGAATACAAAGCATTATTACATGGTGTCTTGATCGCGGAAAAGATAAAAATCAAGGATTTTTAGGTCTTTGGAGACACTAAACTCGTCATTCACCAAGTCCACGGTAGATGTGTGACCAAGAACAAGTTCTTGAAATCTTACAAACACAGAATTCTGGGATTTGCTAGAAATATTTTATGCCATTAACCTACAGGTTATGCCTATAAAGATGAACAAAGATGTAGACCAAATGGTGGCCTTGGACCTCAATTCTCCCCTGATGAGGATTTGATCAAAGGGAATGCCCAACATATCAAAATGGTGGCTAGGCCATCTATTTCAAACAACCAGGCCTGTTGAAAGGTGTTTGACAATGATGATAAAATTGTGTAGTTCATCCAAAATGAGGCATAGTTATCCTCAAAGATGTAATCTGATTTGCAGGAAGTATATGGGGATCAAACTCTTCAACTAAGAATAAACAAGTTGTCGAAGGGATTAGTCACGTTAGAGTAGATTTTTAGTCCAGATGATGAATTCAAAGGAATGGAAAATAATATGGTGGCAAAGCAAGAGGATTGTTGGCCATTTTAAATCACTCTAGGTAAAAAACTTCTACTTGGAAATGTATGTGATGAAAGTGAAAGGCGGGCTTTTGTTTCCTTGTGTCAAAATTACAATGATGTATTTTCATAGGACTATGAAGTTTTAAAATAATTCAATCTAGATATAGTCCATCATTCCATTGATCTTGATCCCAAAATTAAACAAATTAGACAAAAATAGAGACCAGTCAACCCCCAGATTGAGCCCCACATGAGAAAGGAACTTTCCAAACTCATTGAAGTCAAAATAATTTTTCCAATCAAGTGTTCTACTTGAGTGCAAAATCTAGTCCCAGTAAGGAAGAAGAATGGTGAAACTAGGCTATGTGTAGATTTCATGGATTCAAACAAATTTTCTCTCAAGGATCATTATTTCTTTCCTTCCATGGAACAAATCTTACAGACAGTAGCTGGAGAAAAGAGGTTTTCAATGTTTGATGGCTATTCTAATTTTAACCAAATCAAAGTGAAAGAAGAATATTAGTATAAGACCACGTTCACCACTAATTGGGGAATGTTTTCTTATCAAAATATTTGTTTTGGCTTATCAAAAGCAAGTGTTAATTTCCAAAGAGAAATGGATATTACTTTCAAAGGGTATGTCAATGATTTCATCTTGGTCTACCAAGATGACATTACTATTTTCTCCAAGCAGAATGTGTATCACATGAAGCACCTAGAGAAGGTATTTGAAAGATGCAGGGAGTTTGGTGTATCCCTTAATCTTAAGATGTGTAACTTTTTAGTCCCTAGAGGAAATATCTTAGGGAATATCATCTCTAAAGAGGGAATTTCCATTGATCCAAAAAGAATTACAGCTATCGCGGCTCTTTCCTTGCCATCTCACAAAAAGGCATTGCATTATTTCCTTGGAAAGATTAGCTTTATTAGGTGCTTCATTCCTAACTTTGCGGATTTGATAAGACATATTACTCTCTTTCTCAAGAAGGATGAAGCATTCAAATGGACTGCATAAGGGAATAAAATATTTGAAAAGATAAAATAATAAATTTCTCAAGCCCCTACATTGATTAATCCATATTACACCAAAGATTTCATTCTTTATGCTCATGGGGTGGAATCTAGTATAGTTGTGGTTTTGACATAGCTGAATGATCAAGCAATGGAACAGCCTGTGGCATTTTTTCATCCAAACATTGAAGAATTATGAGCTCAAGTATAATCACATTAAGAAACAAGTTTTTTCCATCATGAGAGCTTTAAATAAATTTAAAAGCATGATTGTTCTTTACCACGTAAAGTTTTTAGTATCACATTCCAGCATCAAAGAATTCATTATGGGAGTAGAAATCAATAAGAAACGAGTTGGATGGGTGACTAAAATCATGGAATATGATGTGACCATTAAGGGAGGAAGGGCATTGTCTAAGCAACTAGCTCTAGATGTTGTGGAATCTCAAACCACTTTCATGAATGAAGTTCCCTCAAATGATGAGTTACTGCATGATGTTGAATGACACCAAGATGAAAGGAATGTATTCAATGATCTTAGTTGGATTATTGATATGTCAAAAAAAATTATACTGGTTCATACCCTCTTCGTTTGAATAAGGAAAAGAGAATACATTTGAGGTTGTGATCTATTCCTTATGCATTATTTAATGGCGTCCTATTCAAAAGGAACATCGATGCAGCACTACTGAGGTGCGTTGAAGGTGAACAATGTGAAAAGGTCTTGAATGAGTTCCATGATGGTTTCTCAGGTGGAAATTTCTCTACTAAAGCTACAACCATAAAAATTATAAAAGCAGATTACTTCTACCTACATTGTTTGCGGATACTCACAGGTGGGTGAGGAAATAAAAAGAATGTGCACTCTTATCTGGAAATAAAAGACTGGCGGCCCTGCCACTTCATCCAATTCAAGCATATCATCCATTTACACAATGGGGTCTTGAATTCATTAGTATGATCAACCCACCATCTAGTGCTTGTCACAAATGGGTTCTCACGGCCACAGACTATTTCACTAGGTGGAATGAGGCCGTGCCATTGAAGGAAGCCATTGAATCACTCATCCTAGAATTTCTTGAAGAAATTGTTACAAGGCTCCCTCAGACTATCATTTATGACAATAAAAATGATTTTTTGGGATCAAAGATCTCTAATTGGGCTTTGGGACTTGGGATTTATCTGAAAACTTCTTCCAATTATTACCCCCAAGGTAATGGATTGGCAGAATCTACTAACAAGAACCTGATCAGAATCACAAAAAGGACAATGGACATTAATCAAAGACAATGGCACATAAAGGTAAAAAAATATATTTGGGTGAATAGGATAAAAATGAATAAGGTTATTAGCACTTCTCCCTACAAACTGGTATATGGTAAAGAGGCAATATTTCCATTGTTACTTGAGTTTCCTTCATTTGAGTTAGCTCAGCAGCTAGAATTTGAAGGCACGTATCAAAGGGAAATCACAATGGAGGAATTGTTAGAACTGGAGGAAAACATAAATTTCACCATGGGAAAGATGGAATAACATCAAGCGTTAACCAAATAGTGGTTTTACAGAAAAGCTAGAGATCAGACATTCAAGGTTGGAGATCTAGTTTTGAAGTGGGGTGCAGATCGAACTAATCTAGGTAGAAACTCCAAGTTTGATGTTATTTGGAGTGGACCATATATAATCACAACTTGCAAAGTGGCTAACTCATTTGAGTTGTCTGATCTTGATGGGAACGTGTTTCAAATCCCAATAAATAGGATTCACCTCAAACTTTCTCATTAAGACATTGCATGCATCTTGAATATAGTATAGTCGAATTTCAATTCCTCCAAGTACTTTCAACACATTAAATTTTTGGTAGTCTAGGTTTCATTCCCTAAGATATTTGGACAGTCTTGTTGCTTGGAGATTTTCTGGTGCACTATTTCATCATGTTCTCCAAGTTGTTACTAAAAGGAAGGAGGTTAGAATATTAAGGATTAGCTACAGTCACCTCAGAAAATCAAATACAAAGTAATTAAATTACACTTAAGGATTTCAAGCTAACTCCATGACCAATGGATGCTAAAGATATTGATGATCTCATCTAGCAGGAAGATGGACCCTATAAGTCGTCAAAAATGTTGTATATTTTTGTATCCCTTGAAAAAAATAGGGCAACTTGGTTCACCACGGAATTGGAATAAGGACCACAAAGAAGTTTCAGCATATCAAGGCTAAGGAGTGAATGTCATGGAGTAAAGGGCATGCTCTGATGAAGCCGCAGGAAAAAGGGGACTGCCAAGGTCCTGTTCATGCTGCGAAAGGACAAAAAGAGGCCACAGATGTTCTAGCAAGCCGTAATGCACTAAAAATAAAATATGTGGGTAAAAGCAAATCAAGTAGACCACAGATTCAAGAAAAGGAAGTCTACATAATTCAACACAAATCCACAGAGTAGAGCAGAGAAGTTAGTGGAATAGCGGTTCAGAAGACAAAGCTGCAGAAGACCAAAACTGTGTAAAAGTGAAATAGAAACATCATGTATTGAAGGAAAGCAATACTTTTCCACAGATTACCAAAATGAACATGAATTTCAATCTAATTTGATCTTTTCAAATCTTATATTATTTGAAGGAATCTTAGCCTTCTCTATGTGAAGGAAAATCAGATTTCATGGATTAAATGTTGGTAGGTGGGTGAAGTGAAGGAAGACGTATCTAACACGCAAAGGGTCAATTCCAGATGGCTCAACCGCTAGAATTAAATGCAGTATAGGCGTTATACCTTCTTAAACAAGGAAAATGGCGTGGTGAAGCAAAATTTGTAGATATAATCAGATCTTTTCAGAAAATTAAATGAAGGTGGTCGGTTGATGAAAGGAGAATTTGAATTTTCTCTCTTTCCTTCTTCTCTCTCTTTCTTCTAATTTTCTTTATATTTCAAAGTGATGCCTTGTTTTAATGTTGGATACTTTCGAAATATGAAGGCATCATTTTATGTTGCACAAGTGTTCTAGGATTCACATGCCTTGGGCTATGTCTTTGTAAATGTTTTACATCCTCCTCTTGTATTGTGATAATTTGTGCATGATCTCTTAGCAATAAAAGCTCTAGTTTTGTGGCTCATTTCAGCCTTAGCTATTGTTTTATTGTACTCTCTTTCCTCTCATTCATTTGCAGGTGTGTTGTATGTGTTATTTCAGAGGTCTATGTCTATTTTTCATTGTGAAAGTGGAAATTTGAACATGATTTTGATCTATGGCTTTTGTTTTGGCCCTCCTCATCATCATTCTCTTCCATTTTCACTCTTGCTCAAGTATTCATCCCCTTATTTTTAGTGTTATCACCTTCTCTAGTTTAGGTTTTTGTTTTATGCATATCCTTCTCACCATGGTCCCATGGAAAGGTAGAGTAGAGCTAGATAGTTGTATTTCAATTCCTAGGAGTACTTTAGCATTAGAGGTAAGTAGAGGAAGTCAACCTTCTCTAGAGGTCTATCTAATTTTGAGTCCCACAACTTGGAGACAGTCCCATGTTGTCTCAAATCCCAAATTTTCTATGATTCAAGCACGGGTGCATATTTGAGCTCCAACACTTTTATTTGTTGATTTCCTACTTTGTTGCTCTAAATGTCACTAAATGTGTTGTCTAGACTTAATTATACTATCAAGAGAATGCAAGAGAAACCGAAATTTTTTGTCTATAGTAACCTATGTTTGGTGCATTAAGAATATGCAATATCTTTTGTGAAAACTCGTGAGATTGAGTGTTGTATTCATGGCCATGTTTATCCCAAATTGATCCATCATTGAAATGTATCAAGAGGAACAAATAATTTATCTTCCCCTTTACATTTAGGTTACACTATGGGTCCTCTCACTCTAGTTCAAGGTAGGGCCAAAAGTAGCAAGATGAGGTCACCCCCTCTATATATTCCCCTTAATAACCTCAAACTTTGATCCCAAGGAAATGTTAGACCCCTCCCTGGATACAAAATGACATACCACCCAGTCTACCACCATTCAAGCATCTCGTTTAAAGAATGTTGTTAGGTCACCAAGGGTTATATAATTGAGGCCCAATAGGTTGATCTAGCTTGCATATGATGATGAAGAGTTTAGAATCATATAGTGATACAGGGATAAGATTTTTGAGTGATGTCATACTATCTATGAATTTATTAGATTATTTTAGAGTTGTTTGAATTTTGAAATGGTCGAAGAGTTTCAAGATATCATCTATGACGATTTTATATTTTTTGTAGGAATTTTTTTACATTAATATGTCCCTTTGATTTGATTAATAACAAGATTTTAATCACCTTAGATATCAAGGATTTCCACTCCAATAAATTTGGTAGTTTGAAGATTCATAATGAGGGCTTCATATTCTCCCACGTTATTTGTGAATGTGAAATTTAGTTTGAAGGATAGCGAAATAACAGTTATTTAAGGAGGTATTATGACTCTCCTAGGAACCCCCCTTGTTTACTTTCGAACCTGTCAAAGAATAGGGTCATATTAAGAGGAGTGTCATCATAAGTAAGGTTATTGATGGATTCATCAAGAAAATATTCACAGGGTAGATGATTATCAGCTCAGGGTGATTATGCAAGTTGATCAGTGATAACTTATCCTTTAATGGATTTTTAAGAGATGAATTATAGATCAAACTCTATCATGAGCATAAGCCACCTAGTTATGTGGTTGTTATGATATAGTTTGTAATGCAAGGATTTTATTGGGTTGATGATTGTGACTACATAGGTTTTATGATTGAGGAGGTAATGGAGAACTTCAGAATTTGTGAATCATGGAATAACACAACTTTTCTAATTCTGAGTAGCAAGTCTCATAGTCGTGAAAGGTATGACATATAATAAATAGTGTGTTCTTGACCTAGCTCATCGTGATGTGCCAACATATCCCCCAACACATTTTTTGTAGAAGAGATGTATAGATAGAACAACTCCCCCTCTCACGGAGGTATGAGGATGGGTAGTGATTGGAGATATTTTTTTAGAATGACAAAGTATTTTTGGTAGTCATGATACCTATGAAGTGTACGTCTTTTATAAGGAGTTGGTGAAAGGTCTGACATCGATCTAATAGCTGAGAGATGAAATGGTAAATGGATTAGATTTTTCCTTGTAAACTGTGGAGTTGTTTAAGGTTGGATAGATGGGTCATTTCAATTATGGCTTTGACTTTGGCTCGATCAACTTCAATCCCCCTTATGGATATGATGAATACTAAGGGTTTACCTATTATGACCCCAAAAAACACACTTAGAAGGGTTGATTTGAAGGAAAAACTATATAAGATACGTGAATATTATGTCAAGGATGGTAAAATGGTATTTGTGATGTTTGGAATTTCCTAAAAGATCATTTGTGTAGTCTTCTATGTTTTTGTGGATAATGTCATGAAATACATATATATATATATATATATATATATATATATATATATATATATCATAGTGCATTGGTAATTGGATCTTATATTTTTTAGGCCAAAATTCATTACTCTATAGTAAAAGGTTCTGAATGGGGTGATAAAATATGTCTTATGTTGATCCTCTAGTGAGATGAGGATTTGATTATAACCTGAGAAGCCATCCATAAGAGACATCATTCCATGGCCTGCTATCAGGTTAGCAAGTTGGTCAATGTTTGGTAGGGGTAAGTCATCTTCTAGAAAAGTGAGATTAAGGTCTCGAAAGTCTTTGCAGATGTGTAATTTTCCAGAGGTGTTTGTTACAAGTATGATGTTAGAAACCCATTATGGATAGTCAATGGGTGGAATTAAGTTGGCTAAGAGAAGATTTTGAAGTTCTTCTTTGACTAGTAATATTATGTGAGGATGCATTTTGTGAATATTTTTCTTCACAGGTTTAACATCACATGGATGGTGATAATATTGTGAATGATGATGTCAGGGTCGATACCTGGCATGTCACTATAGGAACATGTGAAGGCTTGACAATGATTGGATAAGAAGGTAATAAATTCACATAGCTCCTAATATTCTAAATTTTATCCAACCTTGACTATACATTACTCCTATGGTACTCCAATGTCGACATCGATAATGGATTCATTGAAAAGTGTGGATGTGTCAAGTGGTAGGGATTTTTGGAGATAATGATCTTCAGCTCCCATATATGTTAGGATGGAATTATCATCATGGCATTGGAGGATGTTGATATTGGGAGAATCCTCATCTATCATTTTTGGTAATGTTATTGGAATGGTCATGATTCTATTATTGGCTTGGTAGTGTAGACACTAAATCATGCACTTGGGTATATTTCTAGGTCCTAATCACATACCACCATTCATATGGTTCCTAAGTGATAAAAGTACTAATTGACCACTATATTTGGCCTCTTCTCTTTCTTTTTATTTTCCTTTTTTGTCTTACACACCCTACTACCTAGTCTAACTTTTGATACTTCATATTTTTGAGTCTGGACACGAGTGCCTAGCTAGGACGTCAGAACCTAAACACCCTCAACCTCTTTGTATCTTACTCACATCTTTTAGGTCTTTTCTAGCCATTTAGCATCTTATTTTCTTATTGATCATCTTTTTAGTGGTTGATTACCATATTCAAATAAGGGAATCATATAAATACAAAGCTATGTGACCATAATAAAGGGCCAAGCTCTAATCATCTAATGTTATCACCTAAGGTTACATCCAAAGGCATCTCAAGAGCATCAAAGAATCCATCTAGCATCCATTCAAGGGATAAGGGACTGCATTCTTCTGTATACACTTCATAGGAGGGGAAGTTCATTTTTCCATGCACACATCTAATTACATTTCTACATCTATCTATTGCTCTTTATCAAAAGCATCTTGCACAAGAGCCACCTAGGGAATGATTCTACACACACATGCAGAACTACATTCAGTCTGAAATGTAGTGTAGTGCCCATATTGTAATTTCACTCAGTCAGATGATCCTCGGGATCAGTCAGACTCCCCATTTGCATCTTTTTTCTTTTTAGGATTTAACGTGTTTTATGGTTTTTTAGGTGCTCTTTCTCTTTGCAGGTTTCATGTGAGGTCAGTGATCTTATAGTGAAACACAAATGACTAATAGTAACCTCTTACGAACATCTTGTGACCCTATAAAAACCATTTTCTGAGGTTCTAAGAAGTCACAGGCACCTACAGAAGGCCCCTAATGCTTAGGCACCCCTGACTCAGTCCAGGTACCCTAGTCCAGGCATTCCCAACAATTCTACATTTTTTCGGGCTTAGTTATGGTAGTCTGCGCTTTTGTTTCATCATTTTTCCATCTCGGAATAGCTTTAGGATTATTACGAAATTAGCTAAATATTTTATCCCTTCTCTTAAACCTATGGTTTCATATTTTCTAGCTTATTTCTTAGGTTACATATGTACTTTAGTGCTTTATCCCTTTGTTTATACACTACAATTAGAATTTAACTTATATTTCTATATCTGTTAAATCATTTGGTGAGATAGTCGCTTGATTCTAACCTTCTTTCTAGGTTTTTATTCTTATGTTTTTCACCCATAGTGGTCATTTTGGGTCTTTTGAGCATCTCTAACTTCCTCTATCTTTCTCTATGGTTTCTAAATCAATGGATACAACTGATAATCCATTCACTAACTCTCAACAAGTTCATTTTAAAAACATTGAAGAATATGATGTTGAGAACTCATATGATGAAGACACAAATGTTGATCAAGAATGATTGGACAAGCTCAAACAATTTCATCAAGCTTTGTGTGATAATTGCTATCACCGAATCATATCATGCTCTGATTTATAAAGTGTGTGTGCTTGAGCTCACAGTGTGACTGGGTAACATGGGTACTCTCCCCAAGTTGTAGGACTTGCTACTTGAGATAGACCTCCAGAGAAAGTTGTTTCTTGCTCCTAACCTACCTGCCACAATCTACTCCTAATATAGGAAAAACTATCTTAACCTAATCTAACTTTCCAAGGGACCAGGGAGAGAGAGTTCATAAAAGTAAAGCCTACACTAATGGTGGTGATACACCAAAAAAGGAGGGTATGAGAATTATCTCCAATGTGTGAAAATGGGAGTAAAATGCATATTATAGAGGGTGATAACACTTCTCCACAGTATAATAACAACGCTCACAACACCTTTACATGCAAACATAATAACAATGGATCCCTACAAGAGCATAAAATAGACACAATATATTTGCAATGAGATTGAAGAGACAAGAATAATGCAAACAAACACAGCAAGGGAAGATACATCCACAAACTTGCATCTATTACTTCATTGATATGCACAGTTCAAGCTATTACAAAATAAAGGTCTAGATCACCATGTAAGGATTCCACTGAAAATACCTGCAGCACATTGGCTTCACAAAACCAAAAATGACAGATTTTTTCTACTCAAACTATTCCCCCTTACAATGATCCCAACACTTCAATTAATGAAAGCATCCTGTAATGGGATGTATAGATCCACACGTGTCTGATCAAGTTCAAAAATTCCCTTGTACCCAAAAAATGTGCGTGTCGTGATAAATGCAGTGTAGTTGCATAGTGACTGGACCTGTAGCATAAATCTCAAGGTGTCTCATAATTTGCTTTCAGTGACACCACAATGATCTCACACATATGCACATTGAATTCTCAACCAACATATTCTATTCCTCTATAATATGGGAGACAATGACATCTGAGCTAAATATTTTAAAAAAGGACTCATGCCCATCTAGTATCCAAAACCTCTTGTCATGACCTTGGTTCTTGTGTCCACCAAATCTTGGAGCCACAATTCCTAAGTGACATAAATTCCTCATGAAAATCCACCTTTAGAAGGAATCAGACCAGAGGATGTACTGGCCCTTTGAGTGTCACCAACAATGCTATTAAATTGAACTTGCCATACAGTCTGTGACAGTTTTGCTAATCCCCAATGGAGTCCAAAGTTTAATGCCTGTGTTTTGTGCCAGATGATGTGCCTATTTTAGGTTCCTCTGGAGACTTTCCTTCAAATAATTTTGGAGCTGGAAGATGTTTTCCCAGCCATAAATTCACTTGCTCCGGATCATGATTTACTGCCTAAAATTTAAGATCAGGGTCAGGGTCTACCTCGCAGGCTACTCATACTCCACACTAAACCAGCTTTCCCTTGACTATTGGTTGGTACTACGGGACTTCAGAAAACTCAAAGCAAAAGGGCTAGGTTACAAGGTAGCCACTTGGGATGCTGGGACCCGATTCAGCCCAAGTTGTCTCTGCTGGTGCACTCTCATAAGAGGGTGATGAGGGTAATGTTCATCTCTGCGGGGAACTCATAACAACCTTTGGTACCTGCACAAGTCGGGTATGCTTGGATCCGCATAGTGTGATTCCCGATAACATGGGTGCTATCACCAAGTTGTGGAACTTGCATACTTGAGATAGACTTCCAAAGAAAGTTAGTTCTTTCTCCTGAGGAACTCATTTCCCCATAATACTTAGACTTCCTAGGTCTTGAACTTCCTTCTTTTTCCATAATACATTGGATCCACTTAAATTCCCTTTGTAAATCAGTCAAGTCAGGATTTCAAGGAACTCATGACCCGATGGAACTTGTGCCACCTGGGCCATTTGGACCCAATTTACGCACAAATCATTGTTTCCTTAGCATTTCAGACCCAAGTCGAGGGCAACGAACCCTAGTTCCATCCGCAGTCATTCCACCCGCAACCCCTAGACCCGCAATAAGTAAAAATAGGTTCCTTTTCAAGAAGAAAGAAAATTTTTAGAAAATTTTCACTAACTCCTTATATTTTTCTTGAAAAGGGGAATTATAGAAAATCAAAGGCGTGTGCCCAAACTCTAGATTTATTGTTTTCACCATTTTTGTCTGTCCAACTCTAAAGAAATTTTGCAAGTTATCAAAATCACACTAGAGTAAATTGTAGATAACAATAATCTCACCCATTTTCTACATATTCTTCATTCTTTAAGAGAGGGAAAATAGAAGTCTTGATCATTTGTCCTCATCATTCACTTGCAAGATGTCATCCACCCAATGGAGTGAAATGATGGTATGCTTACATTGCAACTACTGCCTCTCCCATCATTGGCAACCATAACTTGCATCAGTGAAATATGCACAACCTGGTGCTTCTTCAAATACACCTTATTTAACTTATTTATATCAGGATTTGAAAACTAAAATTCGTCAACTTCAATTGGCCACTTCTTGCACATCCCCATCTCTAGATTCCACATTACTACTTCATACTATTTTCACACCCACCATTTCTACTTATGCACTTCTGCTTAATTTCGTCACTCCTAAGTTGTCCATTTTCAAAGGCCATGGTGACCCTAAAGAGTATCTTCAAGCATTTCATGTAGCATATCTAGATTATGCGGATGATAACACTTACTAGAAAAGCTCTTTCCTCGTAGTCTTCAATATTATGTAATGTGTTCATTCTATGATCTATCATTTCCATTCGGGAATGAGCATTTATGCATATAATGGATGCTTTCCTTGCTCATTTCTCTATTGATTTCGGCTCTAATATATCATACCCTCATAAAAATGCAACTAAATACAAAGATGTAAAGAACATCAGGCTCATTCCAAAATGTCAAATTGATACTATGAACAATCGGAGCTAAGATGTCAAATGTGTATGCAGCCGTTTGAAGTTTAGGAGTGTCTAGATCATTGAATTTTCTTTGTATGGGGCTATTTTGGTGAAATCGAGTCTTGGTGTCCTAGATGTCCCTTATGTGACTTGGTTCAAAAACCTCCACTTCATCCACACCACTCTTGAATCTCCATCATCCAATCACTTTATCCGGGCCTCCATACTCTTAAGCTATCACTCGAAAGTAAACTAGGCTATCCCTTTCACCCAAATTTGTTCTCCTTTTTACCGTTTGACTGGGCATCATTGGGGATGGCATGAAGCTCTGCATTACCCAGAGTAAATCATGATGTATGTGATTTTGTAGTTGGGGATTTCGGAGCCCAACTATCACTTAGATTTGTGGAGACCTATGCGGCCTAGGCTAAAAATAGGACTTGATCTTATCATACATTCCTTTAGGTTGCGCCGATTTCAACCAAGGTAAGATGCACATCCTGGCTGTCCTGATGTAACCCTACAGACTGGTGAAGGAGATGATTTTTTCCCTGAATTTGTCCAAATAGTATGAACTAAGTTTCAGCTTGGGAAATTTTTGGGTCCCAACTGTCCCTATCTGAACTTGTCACAAGTTGGGACTTCTAAACTATCCACGATAATTTCAATGCAAGGGACACTGTTACTGAAGCCATAGTTTGATCTTGATTTTCTTTGTGCAAATTTTTCTAACTTGGATTTTATTCTTTTAGATGGGGGACATAAAATACAGATGCCAAAGGGACCTCAAAAATAGGATTGGTTTGTCTTGAATCACCAATTCTACTTGCTGGGAGCCTTTATGACAATACTAACCAAGGTTATCCAAATTTACGTTAAGGACCTTTGCAAAAAGCTTGGGTTAGACCTAATTTGGCAGAATGCTTCACAGGGGTTAAAGTACTTGCTAGATCAAGTATGGCTATGCTTCACTATAACAATCCATTAGGCCCTGGAGTTTCTACTTGGTAATCCACACAATCTAATCTGAGAACTTGACCACAAAAGCTTGAAGTCAAATGAAGCAACTGTTGTTTCTGGAAACCTCTACTTTATCCGCTGACTTAATTCTGCACCCAAAGGTTTGCAAGAAAATCTCAGAAGTCAAGGTTCGTTAGAGTAGAAAATTGTTTGAAACTGATAATATCTTTACCTTACATGAAAGCTCTTACAAATATGGTCTATTGGAGTGCAAATGACAACACTTGGACCTACCAACAATAAATGATACCCTATATGATTCAAGAGAGATCTTATGGATTTAATTCTACTTCCGGGGCAAGATGACACTATATTGACAAGCATTCTGACACATAAGATGTAATGCAGAATATTTGCCAAGAGAAACACAAAATGATCTAGGGAAATGATAACCTATTCTAACAGTAGGGGAATGTTTCAACAACTGTCTCACAAGCACTTGTTGATGGCTTTACATCTAGAAATTACTAAACATGATACAAATTTGATGTACAATGGAATTAGAGAATGGTTCTCAGGTGGTTTCTCAGTAGCAATGGGCTTCTGAGATAGATTCCATTGACTGGAATATGTAATTTTCTCTGACCATCCATCTTAGCATAGCCAAATTCATGCACATTTATAAATTTGCATTCAGTGATCCCCTCATATGGGCCACTCTATAAGTGGCATCAAACTTGGAGCACCTGCTACTCCGCAATATTTTTTGCACGATCAGTGTCCCACTTCAGCACTAAGTCTCGCAACTTGGAATGTCTTGGCTTTAGCTTTTTATTGTTAGGTTGTGGAGCCTGTTTTCATGTTAGAGTTTGGTACACCTTCCATGTGTTACACTCGGATATTTTTATGGCGGTCCTGCTCAATGATGAGCGGGTCAAGGGGGTTTAGGGGCGAAGCCTCCTCGAAAAATGCACCCGACATATCAAATTTTCATGGGTGGTTTATTAACCCATGGGTAATGGGTAACCGTTATGGGCTGTTTTTTGGGCCCATGGTTTTTCGGTACCCATTGTTTTGTAAAACCGCCTCTTCGGCTACCTATTGATGTACTTATAAATAGATGGACATATAATAGGATTTATATGAGTGTGTTTTGTCAAGGTGAATAGTGTGTGCGAATTCAAGTGCAAATTCGAGAGAGTTTGTTGAGCGCAGCTTCCAAACAAGATCTGATTATTGTAATTGTGAATATTGTTAGCTTGTAATAAAATCTGAGCAAGTGTTCTTGGTGGATGTAGCCCACATTGGGTGAACCACGTTAAATATTGTCTTCGTGTTGTGCATTTTTCATTTTTGTAATTCTATTCATACTTCTTATTATTGCGATTCTGAGGAATTATTCCGCATTAGATATTATTAATTCCTAACAATTGGTATCAGAGCCTGGTTTGGTTTGCTGAAGTGTTGAATCGCAGGGAAAGTTTTTAGCTTGAGTGGGAGCTATGGCAGATGATGGAAGATCTAGGGTTGATAAATTCAACGGGTAGAATTTCAATCTTTGGAAGATGCAGATGGAAGATTACCTTTATCAGAAGGATCTTTATACTCCATTGTCTGAGAAGGTGAACAAACCCTCAAGCATGACAGATGCGGAATGGGATTTGCTGGATAGGAAGGCACTTGGGACAATCTCGGCTGTGTCTTACATCTTCGGTATTATTTAATGTTTCAAAGGAAAAGACTACAAAAGATCTAATGGATGCATTAGGGAAGTTGTATGAAAAACCCTCTGCCTCTAACAAGATATTTTTAATGAAAAAGTTGTTTAATATGAAGATGTCTGAGAATAGTTCAGTAGCAGATCATTTAAATGATTTCAATACGGTTGTGAATATGCTAGCTTCGGTTACAATAGAATTTGATGAAGAAGTTAGGGCTTTATTAATTCTGTGCTCTTTACCTGAAAGTTGGAATAGCCTGGTAATGGCGGTAAGCAACTCGGTTCCAGCTAACTCGAAGTTGAAGTTTGAGGATGTTGTAGGGGTGATTCTAAGCGAGGAAATGTGAAGAAAAATCTCTGGGGAATCTTCTACTTCAGGGAATGCTTTGACAGTGGAAACTAGAGGGAGACAAAAGAATAGAGGAAACTGTGGAAAATCAAAAGATCGGGCAAGGTCAAAATCCAAGAACAAGATTGTATGTTGGAATTGTGGAAAGTCTAGGCATGCAAAGAAGGATTGTTGGGAGCTTCGGGATAAGAAAAAACAACAGGAAGAAAACAAGGAGGTAAATGTGGCATCAGGTAATGTATGTCAGGATGCTTTGATTCTTTCTTTGCATAATATTATTGAATCTTGGGTTTTAGATTCAGGGGCTTCTTTTCATGCTACTCCACATAGGCATTATTTTGTTGATTATGTTAAGGGGATTTTGGGCATGTTTTTCTTGGTGATGATGAGCCTTGCAGTATAGTTGGAAAAGGTTCATGTTCAGGTTAAGATGCAGAATGGGAATACATGGCTATTGAAGGATGTCAGACATGTGCCTACATTAAGAAAATTTGATATCGGCAGGGCAGTTGGGAAGTGATGGTTGTACTGTGATATTTACAGCTAGCTCTTGGAAGGTTACCAAGGGTGCTCTTGTGGTGGCAAGAGGTATGAAGGTTGGAACCTTGTATTTAACCACTGATAGTACTAATGATTGTAATACTTCAGATGCAGATATTATACTATAGGCTCGGTCATATGAGCCATAAGGGCATGGAATATCATAAAGAAGAATTTGGGATATACATAAACAAGTTTGGTTTCTGTGAGAACTGAATATATGGGAAACAGAAGCAAGTAAGGCTCAAGGTTGGACCTACGAAGAAAGAGAGTAAGTTAAGATGGTACATTCTGAAGGTATCATCTCTTGTTGGCTTGGGGGTTCAAGTTATTATGTTACTTTTATTGATGATGCAACAAGGAAAGTTTGGGTTTATTGTATTAGAAACATTATAATGTATTTAATACTTTTATTAAATGTAAACAGGTTTAAAATGTCTCAGGTCAGATCCAGGAATTTGATGATTACTATTCTAAGAATGGAATCCGCAGGAAAAAGACGATGGGGTATCAGAAAGGATGAACTAATGGAACATGCTAGGAGCATGAGGATACATGTGGACTTCTTTCTTTTTTGGGTAGAAGCGATGAGCACATATGTACTTGATAAATAGAGGACCCTTGCCTTGGATGGAGGCATACCTGAGGAGGCTTGGTAAAGAAAGTTCATTACTCATTTCGTAGAGTCTTTAGATGTGAGGTGTTTGTTAATAATGACAAGGATGATAGGACCAAGCTAGAGGCTAAATCAGAAAAATGTACTTTTATTGGTTATGGTGGTGATGACTTTGGATTTAAATGTTGGAGTATTAAGGACAAGAAAATCATTCGGTCTAGGGATGTGGTCTTTAATGAGAAAGTCATGTATAAGAAATAGTTGCAGGAAAACAGGGAAGAATCCAAGAAAGAATATGCAGTGGTAGAGGATCTTCTGGATGGGATAGTGACCCATGAATCAGTTCAGGAACCTACTCAACAGGAACCCCAAACTCCTACAGTGAGGAGGTCTTCTAGGGTAAGAAAAGAACCTGAACATTTTTCTCCTTCTCTTTATTATTTATTACTCACTGATAGTGGAGAGCCAGAGAGCTTTGATGAAGCAATGCAGGTAGATGCCAGTAAGAAGTGGGAGCAATCCATGGATGAGGAGCATAAGTCTCTCATGGAGAACCAGACTTGGGATTTGGTGAAGCTACCGGAAGGCAAAAGAGCATTGCAGAACAAGTGGGTGTACAGAGTTAAAGATGAAGAAGGAGGAAAGAAAAGATATAAGGCCCGGTTGGTGGTCAAGGGGTTTGCACAGAAACAAGGTATAAATTTTGATGAGATTTTTTCTCCTGTAGTAAAAATGACTTCTATCAGAACTGTTCTTGGAATAGTGGCAATAGAAGACTTGCACTTAGAATAATTAGATGTAAATACTGCATTTCTCCATGGTGATTTGGAGGAGGAGCTATATATGCAGCAGCCAGAAGGATATGAAGTCAAAGGTAAAGAGGAGATGGTGTGCAAACTGAAGAAGAGCTTGTATGGCCTGAAACAAGCTCCACGTCAATGGTATAAGAAGTTTGATAGCTTCATGATGGAGCAAGGTTATATTAGATGTCATTCTGACCATTGCGTGTATACAAAGAAATTTGAGGATGGAAGTTATATTATCCTGTGTTTGTATGTTGATGACATGTTGGTTGCAGGTAAAAACATGCAGGAAATAAAAGTACTCAAGAAACAGCTAAGTGAATCCTTTGATATGAAGGATTTGGGGGTAGCCAGAAAAATCCTTGGTATGAGGATAACTCAGGATAGGAAGGAACAGAAGCTGACTTTATCTCAGGAAGAGTACATTAAGAAGGTATTGGATAGGTTTAACATGCAGGATGCTAAACCGGTTGGGAATCCTTTGGCAGGCCATTTTAATTTATCAAAGGAGCAGTGTCCCAAGACAGAGCAGGAAAGAAACTAGATGTCCAAGGTACCTTACTCATAAGTGGTTGGAAGTTTGATGTATGCTATGGTGTGCACTAGGCCTGATATTTCCCATGCAGTGGGAGCTGTGAGTAGATTTATGAGTGATCCAGGTAAAGAGCATTGGCAAGTAGTAAAGTGGATCCTTCGGTATTTAAGAGGTACCATGGGGACAATCTTATGCTACAGTGGATCAGACACCACTTTACGTGGTTATGTAGATTCAAACATGGCTGGAGATGTATAGAGCAGGAGGAGCACAATAGGTTATATTTACACTGTAGGTGGGATAGCAGTGAGCTAGATTTCATGACTACAGAAGCTGGTGGCTTTGTCAACCATAGAGGCTGAGTATGTTGCTACCACAGAGGCAAGCAAAGAGATGATTTGGTTACAACAATTGCTTGAGGAGTTGGGGCATAAGCAGGAGGAATGTAAGCTGCATAGTGATAGTCAGAGTGCTATACACCTAGCTAAGAACTCTGCTTTCCACTCCAGGACGAAGCATATACAGTTGAGATATCACTTCATCGGGACAACTTTGGAGGAAGATAAGTTGAAGTTTGAGAAGATTCATACCAGTCAAAATCCTATAGACATGATGACCAAGGTGGTCACAAGGGATAAACTAAAGCTATGTTCAACTTTGGTTGGCCTTCGCAGATGACAGTGAAGGGTTGAGAAGCATGCTCAGTGGAAATCAATCTCCAAGTGGGAGATTGTTATGTTTATGGAGCTTGTTTTCATGTTAGAGTTTGGTATACCTTCCATGTGTTACACTCGGATATTTTTATAGCAGTCCCACTCACCGGTTAGCAGTTCAAGGGGTTTGAGAGGGTGCCCCCCCCCCCCCTCCCGATGGGGGCTTGGGAACGAAGCCCTCGAAGTAAATTTTCATGGGTGGTTTATTGACCCATGGGTAATGGGTAACCATTATGGACTATTTTTTGGGCCCATGGTTTTTTGGTACCCATTGTGTTGTAAAAGCACCTCTTCAGCTACCTATTGATGTACTTATAAATAGATGGACATACAATAGGATTTATATGAGTGTGTTTTGTGAAGTTGAATAGTGTGTGTGAATTCAAGTGCGAATTCAGGAGGGTTTGTTGAGCGCTACTCCAAACAAGATCTTATTATTGTAATTGTGAAGACTGATGGCTTGTAATAAAATCTAAACAAGTGTTCTTGGTGGATGTAGCCCACATTGGGTGAACCATGTTAAATATTGTCTTCGTGTTGTGCATTTTTCATTTCTGTAATTCTATTCAAACTTCTTATTATTGCGATTTTGAGGAATTATTCCGCATTAGATATTATTAATTCCTAATAGCCAGTTGTTCTTTCAAAAGGTGAATCATTACAAAACTCACATCATTATCCATTGTGGGGGCACGTTTTTCATCTCCAAAGCATGCAGGCCCCTTTCATTTCATCATTTCATCCTTATCCCTCCAAAATTTGAATCTACAATTTTTAGATTTGATATTTCACGTTTTGGACGGGCTAGGGAAAAAATTAATTTCAAAAACATCTCAAATCTACAAATTGATCCTTAAAACCAATTGCATTGGTCCTTGCAGGAAAAAATGAAATGAATTTGCCAAAAATTCGATGAAAATTAATGCAAAATTCACATCTCCAAGCTTATTGGAGCTCAAATGGCGGTCAAACTAAAAAATTCACAGTTACCGTTGATCTACCTTTCTCCCTTCAATCTGATCCCTCCACATGTCAAAATGCGACTAGAAATGAGTTTGGGATCACTTTTTGACTTTTTGATATTTTTAGAAAAATGTAAAATTTTGACATTTTTCTCCGCCCCTCCGCACTTGAGATTTGGTGCCGGCACGTGGCACAAGGTAGGTCCCATTGGAATCACGGCTCAATTCTACACATTTCCACCTTTTTTTGGAAAAAGGAAATTTTTCCAAAAAATCTCTACAGGTCTGCCCTCCTGCAAGATGTGTGTCCTCATATGATTAGCTGAGGGGAAGCACTCTAACTTCATACTTTAAACTCCTTTTTATAAAAGGAAATTTTCAAATATTTCCTCCACAGACCCACACCTCTGATTCTATCCCTACCAACATGTCTATCGCTGATTCATTTGTACGCCAGTGCTTCAATTTTTCACTCTAACTCATTTGTGTTAAAAGGGAAAAATTTCCCCTTTTCCTCCGGCGGCCCACCGACCCGCTCTGTGCTCTGATGTTGTCACGTGTCCTCATCCTGACTAGCCTAATGGACCCCATGGCCTTTGATTCTACCCCTGATACGTGTCTCCATCTGCTTCATTGCAGAGCCACCTTTCAAATTATCACTTTAACTCTTTTTGCCAAAAAGGCAAAGTTTCTCTTTTTCCTCCGGCGGCCTACAGACCTGCTCTGTGCTATAATGCTACCACGTGTCTCTTTGTGATTCATTTGGTGGACCCGTGGCCCCTTTTGTAAATTTTATCCCTTTCGCCAAAAAAATAAAAAAATTTCTAAGTCCTCCACCATCCTTTCATCCTGCTTTTGATGAGAACACAAGAAGTGTCCACCTTTGATTCGTTGAAGGCTTGTGCTCTGAATTCGCCACGTGTTCCATTTTACTTCGTTGTGGGCCTACACTCATGAAGCTGCCACGTGTCCTTCCTTGATTGGATGCGGGCCTTAGGAATTTCCTTTGTACCTTAACTTTTTATTCCAAAATTCCTTAAGGCACAAAATGACCCGCCCGTCCATCTTCATTCTGCATGCAACACGTGTACCTTCTCTGGGACCTACGGAGCTACAGGAGAAATTTTGATTTTTTGCCAAAAACCATAAATGTTAAGTTTTCAATTAGACCCATCGAATTTGTCCAACCACAAATGGCCAATATGAGGGGATGCTTGAGCTATAATTTGAAAGGAAAAGGACACCCGTATGACTGTCAAAAAAACATAGAAATTTCCAGGGATGCCCTAAATCAATTTTTCTTTGTGGGTGAAGAAGAATTTTTCTATCAAAAAAAAAATGGGAAGTGATTTTAAGCAATTTACAACCATGGAAAGGTATTTTTTGAGGGAAAATATACATAAATTAATAATCACAAGCTTTCCAAAGGCCAGGAAAAGTGGAAAAAAATAGCAGAGGCAAGTGAAATGGGAAACATTAGGGCACAAACAGGGCATACATGCATATTTCCTTCAAATTGGGGAAAAATAATAATTTTATGAGCATTTCAAGGCATTAAATCTGGATGGGAATTTTTAGATCACCAATTTGGGAGAAAAACGTTTTAGAGCATGCAAACTAATAGGAAAATTTGGGTCAAAACGGTAGACAGGTTAGAGGATTAAAAAGGGCACCAACATCAGCTCCTGCTCGGGGATGGGCACTCCCGGTGAGTGCCATAAGAAAAAATTTTCCAGTTGCCAAAATAATCCTTTGGGAAAAGGATTCATGAGACAAAGCCACCAAAAACAATTGAGAAACCGACAAAAATGGTTGCCACACACCAACGCAAATCACAAACCGACAAAAAACACCAAAAATAGAGTAAAAACCAAACACTATATACTGTATAAGTTGGTAAAAAACCTTGATTTCAAAGAAAAAAAATCAAGTGGAAAACCCCAAATGTATTCCATGTTGGATATGACCATGCCAAGAGGTTCTGATATGTTTTTAGCAACTGGAATATACCTCCTTTTCTTATTTGTTTAATTTGTAAACCATCCAATTTCTTTGAAGTTCCTCCATTGTGTGTTTAGGTCAAACCTTTTAACATTTTTTAAGGCTGAATCAAGGACCAAATCTCTCAGAAAAATAGCATACTTGGGAGATATATTTTCAACAACTTCATACTCCTGAAATCCACAAAAACTCACAAAGTGATCAGTACTAGCATATGCCTGCAAAACCTCATAAGATGCATTGTTTGGGTCTTCAATAAGGTACAACATATTTCTTCTCTCCACATAATTTCACTAAGTTTCCTTCAAAGGGGATAGTGGCATAAGACATTTCATTTAGACACTCCCACCAACACTTGCAGCCCATTTCCTTGATACTAACATACTCCATTTGGCAAGGAAGTCAATAATCACAACATCTAATTTTAAATTCCTCTCAGGATAAGATGCAAGTTGCACCACCAAATATTTGACACACCCAACAATTGGCACTTCCTTGGAATCCATGGAAATACACTTTCCATAAGTTGTTGTCACTTTGATTCCCAATTCATTCATGACCTCAAGAGGCATGACATTGCATGAGGCTTCTGAATCAAACATACAGTTATGTAATAGCTTGTCTTTGATAACCAAGGTCGTGAAAAAATGGATCCACGTTCAACTGAGATTTAACCAAATAAGTTCCTAAGTAAACCTCAGGTGGTTCCCCTAACTCTTCCAACACTTGTGATTGTTCCAATTCTGCAATGGCTATAGGAATTTCAACCTTGCTTCCAACTCTACTTTGGGTATTCTCTTCCTCTTTGAATCCTAAATATTCAAAAGCCCTCTTCTTGTGCTCAAAAATCCTAAGCAACTCAGCAATTGGGACAGAAATCTTGATCTGACTCAAGACTTGGGCAATATTATATGGAGCATTCTTGGGTAAAGTAGCACTGGAATGGAGACAAGCAGATTCATTAGATGGTATGGAAGTCTTTTCAGTTCAGGCATGGGGAGGATCACAAGTTTTGCTTAGGCAAATTGGCCTTCACCAAATGTATTTTTCTTTGGATTTTCTTTAGTAAGCAATGGAGATTTGGACTTGGCTTGTTGCCCTTTGGCAACCTTACTTCTGGTATTGTGCTCCTTCTCTTGGGCAAACTACAGCATTCATAAGCAGCTGCCTATCCTCTTCCAAGGGTATACCTTCATCATACTTTTTGATCATCAATTCTCTCAAGTATTCAAAATCATTATTGGGCAGTTGAAAGGCTTTTACATTATCAATTTCTAAAACATGAGAAGTAGGAAGAAGATGTACCCATTAGATATAATCCCAAAATACAACAGCAGTCTTAGCACTTATAACATCCATTGAAGTTGCTCCCCTTGGTGAACTTGCAAGGATCTCTCCATCATGCAGGCATCATCATCAATTTCATCATCAACTTCCTCTTCAATTTGTTGATCTGTTTTTCACATGGAGGATGAGGTAAAAAAACATCTATCACAACCAGTCAATTTGATTTGCATCATCAATACCAGCCACCCTAGTAGTTGGGATAGGAGGCACTACCTTATTTTCCTTGGCCTAAGATTGTCTATTTCCAAATGTAATAGTCCCTTTACCTTTGTCATCAATTCTCTGCTCATTCCTAGGATGATTGGAAAATCTATCATGGTTTTTTGCCTTTTGTTGACCTTCTGAAGTCTACCCAATTCCCTTCTCAACTCTTGTCAAATTGTAGGAAATCTCCTTGACATCCCCTGCCAAATTTTTCATTGCTTCCTCTAAGTCAACATTCTTGGCTTTCTTGAGGCTTGTCAGGGTCTACCAATTTTACACCATCTCTCTTGAGAGGTTTCCCAATTGCTCTGATATTGTTTTCAATTTGAAGTTCCATGGTGAAAGCTTTCCTTAGATTTGTAGGGTTCTTGTCTCTTAGGTAATAGGCTGCCTTTTTATCAAATGCATCTGCATATTTGATTAAACAAGACTCATCACAAGGCCTCAAACTAACAGGCAGCCTTCTAAAAGTTTTGTTAAACCTTGTGTTGAAGTCTTGAACTGATTCATTGGGGTTTTCTTGATATTCTCAAATTCAAAGGAAACTTTTGATGTCAATCTAATTAGCTGGTGTAGGTAATTGGGTGATGACTAATATCTTTTTAGGATCCACCTTTATACCTTGGGCTGACACATGGTGACCTAAGAAAATTCCTTGATCAACCATCATTAGACATTTTTCATGACTCAGAGATAGTTGGTGTTGTTCACATCGACTGAGTACTTTCTCAAGATTATTCAAAGATTCATCAAAAGTGGATCCATGGACAGTGAAATCATCCATATAAACCTCAACACAATCATTAGCAAGATCTGTAAAAATGGCCAGGACTACCCGCTGAAATGATTATGTCTTTGATACTTAGAACAAACGTAGATAAGAGGTCTTAATGTGTTTCAGACTCTAAAACTTCAAAGATCTATCATTAAATTTATACCGATCTCTAGAGAGTGTTATCTTCAAGGAATCTCCATCATTCAATCATTTATGTCATACTCTTAAGCTACATGAAAGTAAACTACTATCTGTTGGCACCCAAATTTGTTCTCCTTTTTAGTTTGAGTAGCATCAAAGACATGGCATGAAGCTTGAAGGCAGATAAATCATGATGTATGTCATTTTGTAGTTGGGGATGTGATCTAACTAGCACTTAGATTTGTGGAGAGATGGATGGCACTCAAATAGGACTTGATCTTGTCATAATTGTTTTAGGTTGTGCCTTTCAACCAAGGTAAGAGAACCTATTTTGTAACCCTCAAATGGTGAAGGAGATGAAGATATCCCTCAATTTGTCTAAATAGTATGAAAAAATCCTTGGGAAAATATGATCAACACTCCAAATCTGACTTTCACAAGTTGTCACTTCTAAATTATGGAGATAATTTCAATGCAAGGGAAGGGTTACTGAAGACATAGTTTGATCTTGATTTGCTTTGTGCATTTTTGTAAATGGATTGTATTCTTTTGTTGACACACAATACAATGTAGGGGTATTATAGGTAGGATTGGTTTGTTTGAATGAAATTTTGGTGGGAGATTTTAGACAATACTAACCAAAATTTTCCAAATTCTTTGAGGACCTTTGCAAAAAGCTTGTAAGACCTAAACAGCAGAATGCTTCACAGGGGTTAAAGTACTCCTTCAACTAGGATATGTGCACTAAATGGAGGCCCTGATTTTCACTCTTCCACACAATCTTTGACAACTTACCACAAAAGCTTGAAGCAAATGAACCAACAAAGTATCTAGAAACCTCTATTTTATCGTGACCTAAGGTGCACCCAAAGGTTTACAAACAATCTCAGAATTCAAGGAAGGTAAAGTGATTTTAAATTTGTTTATCTCTTTATCAGATGAAAGCTCTTCTGAATGTGAGATTGCAAATGCCACTAATCTATCAACAAGAAATAAGACCCTATATGATCAAGAGAGATTTTAAATATAAGACTACAACAGCAGCAAGAAACACAAATTGAAAACATTCTGACACATAAGTGTATGCAAATTTTGCCAAGAGAAACACAAAATGATCTAGAAATGATAAAATTTATCAGTAGGGGAATGTTTCAAGAACTATCTCAAAGCTTGTTGATGGCTTTACAACTAAAAATAACTCAACATGATACAAATTTGATGCAAAATGGAATTAGAAATGGTTCTCAGGTGGTTTCTCAAAGAATGGGCTTCTTCCTAGATTTTCCCGTGAAATTCTAAGTTTCTCTGACCATTTGCATGACAAATTCATGCAATATATAAATTTTCACTCATTTTTCCCCTCAAATCTTCCCTCTAGAAGTGGAATATTTGGAGCACCTCTACTCCGCAATATTTTTTGGAAAATGACAAATAACAGACTCGCAAAAAGTTGACAGTTTTATGTTTGTGGAGCATGTTTTCATGTTAGAGTTTGGTACACCTTCCATGTGTTACACTCGGATATTTTTATGATGGTCCTGCTCTCCGATGAGTGGGTCAAGGGGGTTCGAGGGGTGAAGCCCCCCCACCCCCCAATGGGCGCTCGAGGGTGAATCCCCCGAAGTAAATTTTCATGGGTGGTTTATTAACCCATGGGTAATGGGTAACCGTTATGGACTATTTTTTGGGCCCATGGTTTTTCGGTACCCATTGTTTTGTGAAACCACCTCTTCAGCTACCTATTGATGTACTTATAAATAGATGAACATATAATAGGATTTATATGAGTGTGTTTTGTGAAGGTGAATAGTGTGTGTGAATTCAAGTGCGAATTCAGGAGAGTTTGTTGAGCGCAGTTCCAAACAAGATCTGATTATTGTAATTGTGAAGATTGTTTGCTTGTAATAAAATTTGAGCAAGTGTTCTTGGTGGATGTAGCCCACATTGGGTGAACCACGTTAAATATTGTCTTCATGTTATGCATTTTTCATTTCTGTAATTCTATTCATACTTCTTATTATTGCGATTCTGAGGAATTATTTCGCATTAGATATTATTAATTCCTAACAATTGGTATCAGAGCCTGGTTTGGTTTACTGAAGTGTTGAATCGCAGGGAAAGTTTTTAAGCTTGAGTGGGAGCTATGGTAGATGATGGAAGATCTAGGGTTGATAAATAAAATGGGCAGAATTTCAGTCTTTGGAAGATGTAGATGGAAAATTACCTTTATCAAAAGGATCTTTATACCCCATTGTCTGAGAAGGTGAAAAAATCGTCGAGTATGACAGATGCGGAATGGGATTTGCTGGATAGGAAGGCATTTGGGACAATCCGGATGTGTCTTGCATCTTCGGTATTATTTAATGTTTCAAAGAAAAAGACTACAAAAGATCTAATGGATGCATTAGGGAGGTTTTATGAAAAACTCTCTTCCTCTAATAAGATATTTTTAATGAAAAAGTTGTTTAATATGAAAATGTCTGAGAATAGTTCAGTAGCAGATCATTTAAATGATTTCAATACGGTCATGAATATGCTAGCTTCGGTTACAATAGAATTTGATGAAGAAGTTAGGGCTTTATTAATTTTGTGCTCTTTACCTGAAATTTGGAATAGCCTGGTAATGGCGGTAAGCAACTCGGTTCCAGCTAACTTGAAGTTGAAGTTTGAGGATGTTGTAGGGGTGATTCTAAGTGAGGAAATGTGAAGAAAAATCTTTAGGGAATCTTCTACTTTAGGGAATGCTTTGACAGTGGAAACTAGAGGGAGACAGAAGAATAGAGGAAACCGTGGAAAATCAAAAGATCAGGCAAGGTCAAAATCCAAGAGCAAGATTATATGTTTGAATTGTGGAAAGTCTAGGCATGCAAAGAAGGACTATTGGGAGATTTGGGATAAGAAGAAATAGGAGGAAGAAAACAAGAAGGCAAATGTGGCATCGGGTAATGTATGCCAGGATGCTTTGATTCTTTCTTTGCATAATATTACTGAATCTTGGGTTTTAGATTCAGGGGCTTCTTTTTATGCTACTCCACATAGGAATTATTTTTTTTGATTATGTTCAAGGGGATTTTGGGCATGTTTTTCTTGGTGATGATGAGCCTTGCAGTATAGTTGGAAAAGGTTCTATTCAGGTTAAGATGCAGAATGGGAATACATGGCTATTGAAGGATGTCAAACATGTGCCTACATTAAGGAGAAATTTGATATCGGCAGGGAAATTGGGAAGTGATGGTTGTACTGTGATATTTACAGCTAACTCTTGGAAGGTTACTAAGGGTGCTCTTGTGGTGGCAAGAGGTAAGAAGGTTGGAACCTTGTATTTAACCACTGATAGTACTAATGATTGCAATCTTGTGGCTTCAGATGCAGATACAAACATTATGGCACTATAGGCTCGGTCATATGAGCCATAAGGGCATGGAAATCATAAAGAATAATTTTCCTGGATATACATAAACAGGTTTGGAGTTCTTTGAGAACTGCATATATGGGAAATAGAAGCGAGTAAGGTTTCTCAAGGTTGGACCTACGAAGAAAGAGAGTAAGTTAGAGCTGGTACATTCTGATGTGTGGGGGCCGGCTCAGGTATCATCTCTTGGGGGTTCAAGTTATTATGTTACTTTTATTGATGATGCAACAAGGAAAGTTTGGGTTATTGTATTAGAAACAAATCTGATGTATTTGACACTTTGTTAAATGGAAAGCCTTGGTAGAAAATGAAACAAGTCTTAAGCTAAAATGTCTCAGGTCAGATAATGGAGGGGAGTATTGCAGCAATGAATTTAATTATTACTGTTCTAAGAATGGAATCCACAGGAAAAAGATGGTTCCAGGAACTCCACAGCAGAATGGGTTTTCAAAAAGGATGAACAGAACAATAATGGAACGTGTTAGGAGCATGCAGTTACATGTAGGACTGCTTCTTTGTTTTTGGGTAGAAGCGGTGAGCACAGATGTGTACTTGATAAACAGAGGACCCTCAAGTGCCTTATATGGAGGCATACCTAAGGAGGCATGGTAGGGTAAGAAAGTTGATTATTAATTTCTTAGAGTCTTTGGATGTGAAGTGTTTGTTCATATAGACAAGGATGATAGGACCAAGCTGGAGGCTAAATCAGAAAAATGTACTTTCATTGGTTATGGTGTTGATGACTTTGGGTTTAAATGTTGGAGTATTAAGGACAAGAAAATCATTTGGTCTAGGGATGTGGTCTTTAATGAGAAAGTCATGTATAAGCGACAGTTGCAGGAAAATAAGGAAGAATCCAAGAAAGAATATGCAATGGTAGAGGATCTTCTGGATGGGAAAGTGACCCATGAATCAGTTCAGGAACCTACTCAATAGGAACCCCCAAACTCCTACAGTGAGGAGGTCTTCTAGGGTAAGAAAATAACCTGAACATGGTTTCCTCCTTCTCTTTATTATTTATTACTCACTGATAGTGGAGAGCCAGAGAGATTTGATAAAGCAATGCAGGTAGATTCCAGTAAGAAGTGGGAGCAAGCCATGGATGAGGAGCATAAGTCATCTCATGGAGAACCAGACTGGGGATTTGGTGAAGCTACCGGAAGGCAAAAAGAGCATTGCAGAATAAGTGGGTGTACAGAGTTAAAGATGAAGGAGGAAGGAAGAAAATATATAAGGCCCGGTTGGTGGTCAAGGGGTTTGCATAGAAACAAGGTATAGATTTTGATGAGATTTTTTCTCTTGTAGTAAAAATGACTTCTATCAGAACTAGTTCTTAGAATAGTAGCAGCAGAAGACTTGCACTTAGAACAGTTAGATGTAAAGACTACATTTCTCCATGGTGATTTAGAGGAGGAGCTATATATGCAGCAGCCATAAGGATATAAAGTCAAAGGTAAAGAGGAGATGGTGTGTAAACTGAAGAAGAGCCTGTATGGCCTGAAACAAGCTCCATGTCAATGGTATAAGAAGTTTGATAGCTTTGTGATGGAGCAAGGTTATATTAGATGTCATTCTAACCATTGCGTGTATACAAAGAAATTTGAGGATGGAAGTTATATTATCCTATGTTTGTATGTTGATGACATGTTGGTTGCAGGTAAAAACATACAGGAAATAAAAGTACTTAAGAAAGAACAAATTGAATACTTTGATATGAAGGATTTGGGGGCAGCCAAATAAATCCTTGGTATGAGGATAACTCGGGATAGGAAGGAACGGAAGCTGACTTTATCTCAGGAAGAGTACATTAAGAAGGTATTGGATAGGTTTAACATGAAGGATGCTAAACTGGTTGGGACCCCTTTGGCAGGCCATTTTAAGTTATCAAAGGAGCAGTGTCCCAAGATAGAGAAGGAAAGAAACTAGATGTCCAAGGTACCTTACTCATTAGAGGTTGGTAGTTTTATGTATGCTATTGTGTGCACTAGGCCTAATATTTCCCATACATTAGGAGTTGTGAGTAGATTTATGAGTGATCCAGGTAAAGAGCATTGGAAATCAGTAAAGTGGATCCTGTGGTATTTGAGAGGGACCATGGGGAAAGTTTTGTGCTACAGTGGATCAGACACCACTTTACGTGGTTATGTAGATTCAGACATGGCTGGAAATATAGACAGCAGGAGGAGCACAATAGGTTATATTTACACTATAGGTGGGATAGCGGTGAGCTCGATTTCATGACTACAGAAGCTGGTGGCTTTGTCAACCACAGAGGCTAAGTATGTTGCTGCCACAGAGGCAAGCAAAGAGATGCTTTGGTTACAAAAATTGCTTGAGGAGTTGTGGAATAAGCAGAAGGAATGTGAGTTACATAGTGATAGTTAGAGTGATATACACCTAGCTAAGAACTCTGCTTTCCACTCCAGGATGAAGCATATATAGTTGAGATATCACTTCATCAGGACAACTTTGGAGGAAGATAATTTGAAGTTGAAGAAGATTCATACTAGTCAAAATCTTACAGAAATGATGACCAAGGTGGTCACAAGGGATAAACTAAAGTTATGTTCAGCTTTGGTTGGCCTTTGCAAATGATAGTGAAGGGTTGAGAAGCTTTCTCAGTGGAAATCAGTCTCCAAGGTGGAGATTGTTATGTTTGTGGAGCCTATTTTCATGTTGGAGTTTGGTACACCTTCCATGTGTTACACTCAGATATTTTTATAGCAGTCCCACTCACCGGTTAGCAGTTCAAGGGGGTTTGAGAGGGTGAAGCCCCCCCCCCCCCGATGGGGGCTTGGGAACGAAGCCCTCGAAGTAAATTTTCATGGGTGGTTTATTGACCCATGGGTAATGGGTAACCATTATGGACTATTTTTTGGGCCCATGGTTTTTTGGTACCCATTGTGTTGTAAAAGCACCTCTTCAGCTACCTATTGATGTACTTATAAATAGATGGACATACAATAGGATTTATATGAGTGTGTTTTGTGAAGTTGAATAGTGTGTGTGAATTCAAGTGCGAATTCAGGAGGGTTTGTTGAGCGCTACTCCAAACAAGATCTTATTATTGTAATTGTGAAGACTGATGGCTTGTAATAAAATCTAAACAAGTGTTCTTGGTGGATGTAGCCCACATTGGGTGAACCATGTTAAATATTGTCTTCGTGTTGTGCATTTTTCATTTCTGTAATTCTATTCAAACTTCTTATTATTGCGATTTTGAGGAATTATTCCGCATTAGATATTATTAATTCCTAATAGCCAGTTGTTCTTTCAAAAGGTGAATCATTACAAAACTCACATCATTATCCATTGTGGGGGCACGTTTTTCATCTCCAAAGCATGCAGGCCCCTTTCATTTCATCATTTCATCCTTATCCCTCCAAAATTTAACTCTCTAATTTTTAGATTTGATATTTCACGTTTTGGACAGGCTAGGGAAAAAATTAATTTCAAAAACATCTCAAATCTACAAATTGATCCTTAAAACCAATTGCATTGGTCCTTGCAGGAAAAAATGAAATGAATTTGCCAAAAATTCGATGAAAATTAATGCAAAATTCACATCTCCAAGCTTATTGGAGCTCAAATGGTGGTCAAACTAAAAAATTCACAGTTACCGTTGATCTACCTTTCTCCCTTCAATCTGATCCCTCCACATTTCAAAATGCGACTAGAAATGAGTTTGGGATCACTTTTTGACTTTTTGATATTTTTAGAAAAATGTAAAATTTTGACATTTTTCTCCGCCCCTCCGCACTTGAGATTTGGTGCCGGCACGTGGCACAAGGTAGGTCCCATTGGAATCACGGCTCAATTCTACACATTTCCACCTTTTTTTGGAAAAAGGAAATTTTTCCAAAAAATCTCTACAGGTCTGCCCTCCTGCAAGATGTGTGTCCTCATATGATTAGCTGAGGGGAAGCACTCTAACTTCATACTTTAACTCCTTTTTATAAAAGGAAATTTTTAAATATTTCCTCCACAGACCCACACCTCTGATTCTATCCCTACCACATGTCTATCGCTGATTCATTGTGGGCCAGTGCTTCAATTTTTCACTCTAACTCATTTGTGTTAAAAGGGCAAAATTTCCCCTTTTCCTCCAGCGGCCCACCGACCCGCTCTGTGCTCTGATGTTGTCACGTGTCCTCTCCTGACTAGCCTAATGGACCCATGGCCTTTGATTCTACCCCTGATACGTGTCTCCATCTGCTTCATTGCAGAGCCACCTTTCAAATTATCACTTTAACTCTTTTTGCCAAAAAGGCAAAGTTTCTCTTTTTCCTCCGGCGGCCTACAGACCTGCTCTGTGCTATAATGCTACCACGTGTCTCTTTGTGATTCATTTGGTGGACCCGTGGCCCCTTTTGTAAATTTTATCCCTTTCGCCAAAAAAATAAAAAAATTTCTAAGTCCTCCACCAGCCTTTCATCCTGCTTTTGATGAGAACACAAGAAGTGTCCACCTTTGATTCGTTGAAGGCTTGTGCTCTGAATTCGCCACGTGTTCCATTTTACTTCGTTGTGGGCCTACACTCTGAAGCTGCCACGTGTCCTTCCTTGATTGGATGCGGGCCTTAGGAATTTCCTTTGTACCTTAACTTTTTATTCCAAAATTCCTTAAGGCACAAAATGACCCGCCCGTCCATCTTCATTCTGCATGCAACACGTGTACCTTCTCTGGGACCTACGGAGCTACAGGAGAAATTTTGATTTTTTGCCAAAAACCATAAATGTTAAGTTTTCAATTAGACCCATCGAATCTTGTCCAACCACAAATGGCCACATATGAGGGGATGCTTGAGCTATAATTTGACAGGAAAAGGACACCCGTATGACTGTCAAAAAACATAGAAATTTCCAGGGATGCCCTAAATCAATTTTTTCTTTGTGGGTGAAGAATTTTTCTATCAAAAAAAAAATGGGAAGTGATTTTAAGCAATTTACAACCATGGAAAGGTATTTTTGAGGGAAAATATACATAAAATTAATAATCACAAGCTCCAAAGGCCAGGAAAAGTGGAAAAAATAGCAGAGGCAATTGAAATGGGAAAAATTAGGGCACAAACAGGGCATACATGCATATTTCCTTCAAATTGGGGAAAAATAATAATTTTATGAGCATTTCAAGGCATTAAATCTGGATGGGAAATTTTTAGATCACCAATTTGGGAGAAAAACGTTTTAGAGCATGCAAACTAATAGGAAAATTTGGGTCAAAACGGTAGAGGATTAAAAAGGGCACCAACATCAGCTCCTGCTCGGGGATGGGCACTCCCGGTGAGTGCCATAAGAAAAAAATTAGACCAGTTGCCAAAATAATCCTTTGGGAAAAGGATTCATGAGACAAAGCCACCAAAAAACCAATTGAGAAACCGACAAAAATGGTTGCCACACACCAACGCAAATCACAAACCGACAAAACACCAAAAATAGAGTAAAAACCAAACACTATATACTGTATAAGTTGGTAAGAAAACCTTGATTTCAAAGAAAAAAAATCAAGTGGAAAACCCCAAATGTATTCCATGTTGGATATGACCATGCCAAGAGGTTCTGATATGTTTTTAGCAACTGGAAATATACCTCCTTTTCTTATTTGTTTAATTTGTAAACCATCCAATTTCTTTGAAGTTCCTCCATTGTGTTTAGGTCAAACCTTTTAACATTTTTTAAGGCTGAATCAAGGACCAAATCTCCAGAAAAATAGCATACTTGGGAGATATATTTTCAACAACTTCATACTCCTTGAAATCCACAAAACTCACAAAGTGATCAGTACTAGCATATGCCTGCAAAACCTCATAAGATGCATTGTTTGGGTCTTCAATAAGGTACAACATATTCTTCTCTCCACATAATTTCACTAAGTTTCCTTCAAAGGGGATAGTGGCATAAGACATTTCCATTTAGACACTCCCACCAACACTTGCAGCCCATTTCCTTGATACTAACATACTCCATTTGGCAAGGAAGTCAATAATCACAACATCTAATTTTAAATTCCTCTCAGGATAAGATGCAAGTTGCACCACCAAATATTTGACACACCCAACAATTGGCACTTCCTTGGAATCCATGGAAATACACTTTCCATAAGTTGTTGTCACTTTGATTCCCAATTCATTCATGACCTCAAGAGGCATGACATTGCATGAGGCTTCTGAATCAAACATACAGTTATGTAATAGCTTGTCTTTGATAACCAAGGTCGTGAAAAATGGATCCACGTTCAACTGAGATTTAACCAAATAAGTTCCTAAGTAAACCTCAGGTGGTTCCCCTAACTCTTCCAACACTTGTGATTGTTCCAATTCTGCAATGGCTATAGGAATTTCAACCTTGCTTCCAACTCTACTTTGGGTATTCTCTTCCTCTTTGAATCCTAAATATTCAAAAGCCCTCTTCTTGTGCTCAAAAATCCTAAGCAACTCAGCAATTGGGACAGAAATCTTGATCTGACTCAAGACTTGGGCAATATTATATGGAGCATTCTTGGGTAAAGTAGCACTGGAATGGAGACAAGCAGATTCATTAGATGGTATGGAAGTCTTTTCAGTTCAGGCATGGGGAGGATCACAAGTTTTGCTTAGGCAAATATGGCCTTCACCAAATGTATTTTTCTTTGGATTTTCTTTAGTAAGCAATGGAGATTTGGACTTGGCTTGTTGCCCTTTGGCAACCTTACTTCTGGTATTGTGCTCCTTCTCTTGGGCAACTACAGCATTCATAAGCAGCTGCCTATCCTCTTCCAAGGGTATACCTTCATCATACTTTTTGATCATCAATTCTCTCAAGTATTCAAAATCATTATTGGGCAGTTGAAAGGCTTTTACATTATCAATTTCTAAAACATGAGAAGTAGGAAGAAGATGTACCCATTAGATATAATCCCAAAATACAACAGCAGTCTTAGCACTTATAACATCCATTGAAGTTGCTCCCCTTGGTGAACTTGCAAGGATCTCCATCATGCAGGCATCATCATCAATTTCATCATCAACTTCCTCTTCAATTTGTTGATCTGTTTCACATGGAGGATGAGGTAAAAAACATCTATCACACCAGTCAATTTGATTTGCATCATCAATACCAGCCACCCTAGTAGTTGGTGGATCAGGCACTACCTTATTTTCCTTGGCCTAAGATTGTCTATTTCCAAATGTAATAGTCCCTTTACCTTTGTCATCAATTCTCTGCTCATTCCTAGGATGATTGGAAAATCTATCATGGTTTTTTGCCTTTTGTTGACCTTCTGAAGTCTACCCAATTCCCTTCTCAACTCTTGTCAAATTGTAGGAAATCTCCTTGACATCCCCTGCCAAATTTTTCATTGCTTCCTCTAAGTCAACATTCTTGCTTTCTTGAGGCTTGTCAGGGTCTACCAATTTTACACCATCTCTCTTGAGAGGTTTCCCAATTGCTCTGATATTGTTTTCAATTTGAAGTTCCATGGTGAAAGCTTTCCTTAGATTTGTAGGGTTCTTGTCTCTTAGGTAATAGGCTGCCTTTTTATCAAATGCATCTGCATATTTGATTAAACAAGACTCATCACAAGGCCTCAAACTAACAGGCAGCCTTCTAAAAGTTTTGTTAAACCTTGTGTTGAAGTCTTGAACTGATTCATTGGGGTTTTCCTTGATATTCTCAAATTCAAATAAGAGAAATATAGGATTAGTCTTGTCACCATATTTCAACCTAAATTTATTCTTCATTTCAATCTAAGGATCAATTGAATTATCAGGTAGAGCCTTGTACCAATCCCTTACATCCTCTTCTAGTGTATGAATGAACAACTTAATGTACATATCTTCATGCTCAATCTCCAACCTGCATGGCCAAGGAAACTTTTGATGTCAATCTAATTAGCTGGTGTAGGTAATTGGGTGATGACTGATATCTTATTGGGATCCACCTTTATACCTTGGGCTGACACATGGTGACCTAAGAAAATTCCTTGATCAACCATCATTAGACATTTTTCATGACTCAGAGATAGTTGGTGTTGTTCACATCGACTAAGTACCTTCTCAAGATTATTCAAATATTCATCAAAAGTGGATCCATGGACAGTGAAATCATCCATATAAACCTCAACACAATCATTAGCAAGATCTGTAAAAATGGCTAGGACTACCCGCTGAAATGTGGCAGGGGCATTACAAAGCCCAAAACGTAAGACTCTGTAAGCAAATGTATTCCAAGGGCACATAAAAGTAGTCTTATCCTAATCAGCAGGAGCAATACTAATTTGATTATACCCACTAAACCCATCCAAGAAAGATAAATATTTCTTACCAGCCAAGTTGTCCAGGACTTGGTCAATAAAAGGCAGGGGAAAATAATCTTTCTTGGTGTCTTTGTTAAGTTCCCTGTAATCAACAAATATTCGCCATTTACCATTAATTTTGGGAACAATAACTAATGGGAGACCCACTGACTATCAGATATAGGATAAATGAAACCTACCTTTAAAAGCTTTTCACTCTTGGTTTTAACTATATCTCTCAATGCTGGATTGATTCTTCGTTGCGGCTGCCTTATAGGTTTGACGTCATCGGTGTAAATATGATGTGTAAAGATGCTAGGATGAATTCCTTTCATATCAGTGTAATCCCAAGCAAAAGCATGAGAATGTTTCTTCAGAACCTCAAGCACCCTAGCTTCTTTATTGACCTCCAAGTCACTTCCTATAGTCAGCTCTCTACCCATACTGACAAGCACCTGCTTAGTATCATCCGCAAGAGCAAGCTCTGTACTAGTGATAAAATAATTTAATGAGAAAACATGGGGTTGGAGCATGTGTAGGATGGATACGTTATCAAAAGATAGAACCTTAGTTAAAGGACAATGGAAATCAAGAACTAGATGTTCAGAATTATAAGCATAGAATTTCCTACCAGACTTAGTAGAGGTAATGTCCTCTGCCGATATTCTGAATTCCATAGAAGTAGTACTGGTTTCCGTAGTTACAGAATCCTTAGAATCAGTCAGCACATAAGACTCTGCAGCCTCCGTCATATGATTATGTATTGTAATAGTGGCCAAAAAAGAAGAATTCAAAGAGTTAGCATCCAAAGAATCCACCCATACCTGGTCACAATTGTTCGTATAAGGCTGGGCAGGAGGATATAACGAAATGTGTTTGGATTTCTGCCCATTTAGAATTGTCATGTTGCCTGACCTACAGTCAATGTAAGCAGCAACTGTAGCTAGCCAAGGTCTCCCCAAGATGACTGGATATCCCAACTTCCGAGCTTTAGGCTGCAAAACCATGAAACCAACTAGGTACTCCCATGATTCAACAGTGACCATTATATCTTCAACCACACCACTAGGTACAGCAATGGATTGATCTATTAACTACATAACAATGTTGGTTGGTTGAATTCCTATCAAGGATAGTTGGTTAAACATTTTTGTTGTGATTTCGTTAATATCAGCACCAAGATCCACCAAAACATTAGATATTGACTGGTTGTTTATACAAATAGTAATGACAGGGCTCCCAAGATCCCTATATTTCAGTGAGATGAGGGTGCCAGCAACTAAATCAGCCAAATTTCCTTCGACTCTGACAGTCTTTGGGTATTTATTTTTTCTTCCTGGCATCTTTATACATTTATTTCTAATGGTTTGGTTTAGTTCAGGGATGTCCCTTATTGCACGTAGTAGTGGAACCTCAATATGTACTCTTTTAAATTCTTGAACTAGTTCTGTTTCATCTGCAATCCAAGTGTCCTATAATTGCTCAGGGAAAGGGGTTGTAGTTGGTTTGGGTATTTGAGCATCCTGTTCATCTGGTATTGGTGAAGAACTAGTGTTACCTTCAAGTTTTTCTTCCTTATTGGCATCATCAGGCAGTTCTGTGATAACAACAAGAGGGTTCAATATTTTTCCAGATCGTAATCGTAAATTACCAATAGTGTTAACCTGCATGGTATTACCTACATCTGTGTCATCAATTGAAGCTGTCTGTTGATTTTTAGGATTGGCTACTGGTTGAGCCAGAAGTTGTGTTTGTTTTACTTGTCCTTGATTTTGGTAGGCTTGAGGAGGAGGCATTAAAGCTTGTTATGGCTGCTGGAACCTACATTGTTGATTATTGTTTTGTGGTGGTGCCCAGGACTGATTTTGGCTAAAATTTTGTTGAGGACCCCACTGCTGATTGTGCCAAGGATTGCTTACGGGTGGTGGAACCCAACCCGGCTGAGTGTAGGGATTTGTCCAAGGTGGTAGATATGGATAAGTCATCCATTTTGAGTTTGCCCACTCAGGTTGTCCCCAAGAAGATTGAGAGGCCTAATTTGGTCATGGCATTCTCCAAGGATTCTGAGTTGGTCTAGATGGGAACCCACCCTGATTGTTTGGTCTCTGGAAAAAATTTAATTCAGCACTTGTTTGAGAGATGGCATTCAAACCTCCCTTCAATTGTGGTAGAAGTGTGCAATGTTTAGTGTCATGGTCAGTAACTTCACAGATTAAGCACATATCTATGACATCCAAAGGACATTCTCTCAAGGGGTGTCTCTTCTGAAATTTAGGGCAATACATGTCCAATGGTTCTTTAATAAGGGTGGCTTTTTCCTTGAGTCCATCAATGGTGGATGTTAATTGTAGCAGAATGTCTATTTTCATGTTGGTCATTTCTTCTAAAAGTTCAGAGGTACCCAAAGACTTGGATGTTTGTTTCCTTCTTATCCCTCCACGTGTTCTAGAATATCTTCTACATAGCTCAGTAATTTGTTCCATGGTAAGCTTATGCACATCTCCGCTTCCCATTAGATGGAGAGAATCTTTGGTTTCCTCATCCAGTCCTTTCAAAAAGATTGTTTTAGTGATGTCTGCATACAACTCATACCCACTAAATTTATGAAGAAAGAGGAATCTATCCAGATAATCCTCTAGATTCTCATCTTCCTTTTTCCATATTTGGAAGAACTCCTCCTTCCTATCCCTTCCTCTACAATAGTCTTGGTATTTATCCAGGAAGGTTGTTTCCATGGCTTCCCAGGAATTAATGGAGTTATATGGTAACCCCATAAACCATCTCATAGCAGAATATTTGAGAGTGGAGGAAAATAATTTGAGTTTTTGATTGTCAGTTTGGTAATCATATGTTTGGCATAGGATTTTAAATTCAAATAGAAACTGATCAGGGTCTTCTTTGGTCATTCCTCGAAAGAGAGGGAGGATAGATGGTGAGATGTTTTTCATGGGTGCATCCTCATCTGCATCGAGGACAATGGGGTATGTAAATGTTCGCCCCTAAAGGTTGTTCTTCAGCATTCCCAAGATCCCCCATTGCAGAATGATGTGAAGAGGATACAGAATGCTCGGAAAAGGTTCTAGGAGTGGAATTGGAATTTGTATCGCTCTCAATGTTTCTCTCTTGTGAAGTTTCTAGAGATATTTTTTGAATATTGCATGCTATAAATCTCCCTTGGTTATCTCGTGACCTATGCATCCAGGATGGTTGGTTTAAATTGAGGTCCAAGAGAATGACTGGTTTCTTATATGAACTATATTAACACCCATAACATATGGAGTAAAATAATGGAGCTTATGGTTATGTAGTCCCTGGCAACGGTGCCAAAAATTATGGGTCATTTTATTCGCCCAATCATTTAACTGACATACTCTTTGTCAGTGTCATTATAAACCAAGGTTGTGTCCTAGGCAATATGCAATGGAGTCTAGGAGAACCAGTTATGCGTTGAGTTTGTAGGGGGGTTACTTAGCTTTAGTGGCTTTTCTATGGAAGTGCAGTTAAAATCTATGGAAATTCAATACAAATCTACGGAATTCAACTATTTGTAATGAAATGGATTTCAACAACTAATCTTCTACTGTAAAATAAAATACGCACACACTTATTCCTAACAATTTAAACCATA
The DNA here is from genome assembly GCA_019776745.2 of Taxus chinensis. Classification (NCBI taxonomy): domain Eukaryota; kingdom Viridiplantae; phylum Streptophyta; class Pinopsida; order Cupressales; family Taxaceae; genus Taxus; species Taxus chinensis. The sequence goes on along the minus strand of CM034156.1, from coordinate 396,244,461 downwards.
ACTAAATAACTGTAATTTTTAGTAGAAAGCAAGGCTGTTCATGAACTAAATTTGCATAACAAAAGCATCTACTTTAAGAGAAAGTGGTAATGTAGAAAATAGGGATAGTTAATCAAAGTATGCATGCAAAAACTCATCAAATGATAATTGCAATAAAACTAATTGAAGGACTATATGCATGAAAAATTCAAAGTAACCTCATATCTCCTCGGTCGAGTGGGCCCTTTCTCTTCCTCGGGATAGAGTGATCAACAACTTCTAATTCTCAAAACACTGTAGCTTTCATTAAATTTGAAATGAGTTCATAACATATCAAAAACAAATCCAGAACAGTATGCAGATAATCTTCTTCGATAAATCAAAAATTGGTACTACCAGTTCTGAAGACAAAGTCTTCATATAGATAATGTTTATTACAAGATCCACCATATCAGATGGCATTAAACATTGTTTCATCAAATATCAATTAAAACTCTTAGATTCCTACGGGCCATTAGAGTCAAGCCCAAGCTAATAGGTCAATTTGGAAATATTCTTCATCCGCATACATCGAACTCGGATAACTTATCCACCAGTAACCTCCATCATTCCCTGCACACATCATCACATTTGATCTCATAAAAATAGTTAGTAGGAGGTCATGTGATAAACGGTTTTCATAAATAATAGCAAGGAGAAATGCATCAACCTACTAAGACATGACTATACAAAACATCCCCATATACAAATAAGTCATATCACGAAGAGTATTTCTAGTATGAAGAAATGATATTAATGAGCCAAACTATGCACTCATCACTCGGACTATGCAAGATCCGTTGATGACAAGAAATCCACTTCAAGATATGTTTTTCATCTTGGATCTGGACCTATCTCGTGGATTATGCAAGAGTGCAAGGTCTATTAGTGCTTTCTCAATCCACTGAGGGTGACAAGACTGGTATTCTCTACACGAGTTGATTTTCTGTGTGCAAAGTTTTATTTGGTTATGAAACACAGAGGTTCAAATTGACAGATATAGGGATTCACTAGGTATAGCAGAAACCTCCCATCATTCACTACAAGTAATCAAGGTGTGTATGAGAGGATTGCTGAAGAATCTTGTTTTTCACTGGAACAAGACAAATAATCCTCTACCAAAGGTTGAATCTCACTACATTCAATGGATATACCTTTTCCTAATGCCAGTCCTTGAACAACCAAATTCCAAACTCCAGTACTGCCCTACTAACTCTTTCCTAGAATCTGACAACATACTTCTCAGCAGAGCCTCTCGTCAAAGTGACGAGTTTGATATTCTTCCTTCTAAGGGGTACATATATTAGTAAGAGCAATGTATTAAGGGGGGACATTTTAGCATTAATACATTGTTGTTATGTATTAATTAGTTAGAACAGGTTAATAGACAGTTGCCACTAACTGATCTTCTCTCTAGTTCTCTAAATCCCGCAGCCTTTATAAGGCTTTGCTCATTTGTTTGATAAACGCATTGAATAAACATTACAGTCATTCTTTCTTGAGCCATCAACAACCACCAACGTATCTTACAAGGGTTTATGCCACCCACTAGGGCAACTGAAGGGAAATTACGTACAACGGGGTTAACTTATTAATGATATGGTCATATATACAACACCTGAAACATTTGCATACACCTTGCAAATCTGCCCAAAGAATGATAGGTTTCAGCAACATATTTGCAGTCACCACCTGCTTAAGAGATATTACCAGGGTTTGATAGGTCCTTAATAAGAAGTCTCAAATAGGTATGCAAAACAAGGAGATGAATTTAACTGAGGTCCCCAGAGTATTTTATTAACACAATCAAGTGTTGTTGATACCCTAATTGAAAAAGGATTAGAAATGGAGGATCAGCAAATTACAATCTCAGGAATGTATAACTCGTTCCCAGGAATTCAAATAGTTTTACTAAGATGAGATTATACCTAGCATTAGGGGTGTTGACAGGTTAATTACTTATGGACCAATAGTTAACCTAGCAAAAGATCAGTTTAAGCATATTTATAATATAGGTACAACATTGAATACAAAACGTTACCCATTTAATTCGAAATCTATAAACTATAGGTACCCACATTGGTTTTCTCCTTTTCAAAATGAGCAGCATCAATGAACAATGACATCGAAGCATGACAGGATACATAGATCATTATTGTATGGTAATACATGTATCTGTAAGATATAAATATAACTTTACAATGACAACTCAGATTAATTTGGAGACATGGATAGCACATCCATAAATTTCCTCTTGTTCAGAGTACCTACAACCAACGTTGCATCAGTCCTAGGACTGGGTATGGAGATCCCCTAAACTCAAGCATAAATCCACACATTTATCATTTCTAACAATTTCAATTAAATAGAAAAGAGAGAGAGAGAGAGATAGTTTCTCATGCATTCATGTTTTCACATTCAGTTACACTTAATATTTTGGTACTAGAGAGAGAGTAAGGATGAGAGGGAAAGTTAAGAGACATTTTTTTATTTCACAATATCATATCCATTTTCATTTCATGTCCATTATCATTTCATTTCAAACCAATTCACATTTCCCAATTCATTTACGTTTTCAAATCAATCAAGTAGCATAGTCGTTTCTAGAGAGAGAAGAGGGAACAGAAAGAAAATCACCATACATTTCAAAATTCATTTATACAAGATCAAATAAAATTCTAAATAGAATTGAAATGGTATTATGAGGTCACATGCATGGCTAGAATTCAAACGACACTCAAAAAGGTGATTCTAGCTAAGGTCGAGAAAACAGTCCAAATTAACAAAAATGCTTACAAACTGGGTCTCAACCAACACATGGTTTAAGTTCATTCATGAATTTTGATGATTCCTACTTAGTCCCCCATATATAGATAATTCATCGTGTCTAACATAAGTTGATTATGACGAGCAAATCTCCACTTACAAGGGAAACTTTGGGGCCAATTATCGTAATTGCGATAATAGCTCTTATCGCACAATGACCAATGGGCCCCAAAAACCCACTTAGGTTACAATCCTCTTATCATAAATCTAGAGGTATGAGGTAGTAGTTTTAAGTTTTGCTCAAGCTAAGTGACAACTGTAAGCCAAAATCGATCATGTTTTATTAAGACAAACATGTCACATAAGTGATTGTTAAGCCAAGAGGGTTTAGGAATATGTCCTGTAAGTGCGTTTAATAATTTCCAAAAACTCAGTTAAGTTTCCTTAAGGTGTTACATGTTAGCAGGGGTCATGCAAATTGTTCTCAGTTTTACGATACATTTGGGTGTGGCGCTCCATGCACATAACTTTCGAGGTCATGTTTTTTTTTATGTTTGAGTGACAAATATGCAATATAAATCACTTTTTCCCCCTCAAATCTTCCCTCTAGTAAAGTTTTATCATTAGTTGGAGTTATGTTTCCTCAAAATTAATATTTAATTTCCAAATGCAAGAAATGATGAAAGAGGAATTTAGTAAAAGAGAAACTAAGGGAAAATATATACCTTTTTTGACATTTGAAGGAGGCATCTTCTTAGGTATTTTGTTTTCGCAAGCTTTGACCAGCGAATCAAATTTGGTTGAGAGTTTCCAATTCCTTTTTCCACAAATCCATTTTGCACATATCTAGCAAGCATGACATTCAATGAATCCATTTCGTGTTCTTCACTCACATGCATTTTGTCAAATAGTCCACGTGCCTTCTATATAATGCCACTTCAAATGGAATGGAAAATGATCTTTAGACCCACGTTTTCTCCCAATTATTTTTAGAAAATAGTATGTATGCCTTGTTCTTGAATACATCTTTACCATTGCACAAACAACCCTTTCCTTAGGTAAAAATAAAGATCTTTGATACATCCTTTGTTATGGCAGCCAAACCATACCGTGCTCCATGGTCCCCATTTTGGCACAAGCTCAAAGGATACTATAAAATGTTACAGAGTCAAACTTTGCACCTGACACCTGGTTTTCCCTAAAATCTTCTACAACCAAAAAAAGGAATGCATTTTGTGCATATCCGGTAATCTTGAAATTCCATGAAACAAATAAATTTTGGTACATTTCTTTGAAATAACTAATGCATCATCAGGAACACCATTTTTGCTTATGTTGTATTCATTTTCAGTCCAAATAACCATGTTTCTTTTAGAATTTTTTTCAAACATTTCACAATCCTTGGGAAAATACAAGTTAGTCCTCAATTTATAGATTCAATTTCATCATATTTATTTTTTGGAGCTCTAGCACACTATACAATCCATGAAGCAACATTTTTTGTGTGGAAAAACAAAACATTTCATGGATCTTTAACCTACTCATCCGCTATGTGCATTTCCTGTAACCGCCGCATCCATTGAAAAAGAAGATAAAGATGCACCTTTTTAGTGCTAAGATATTGTAATATGAAAACAATTAAAACTTCATCACCTAGATTTATTTCATTTCTAACACTACCATTGCATGAATAAATTCAAACAAAAAATAACTTTTCCTTGTGCTTCGGGTGGAATTCATACCTATTCCAAAGCTCTTATTTTGGCACAAGGAAAGTGGAAGAGACAAATATTGAAGTCATGTGTGGGATATAAGGAATTCACTTCCAATTTCATAACAAAAACAACCACTACTTGAATTGGTAGATAAAGAGTAGGAGAACAAAGTGGGAGCCAACGTCTACCATAAGGATGTGTTGTAAAATGTTGAAGTGCACTCAGCACATGTGCTCAACAACAAATAAAGAAAAATCAACATAGCTAGACAGTATTCCCAAATGGAGCGCCTCCTAATGTTGAATCTCCTTTTTATTCTTCTGCATAAAACACAAAACAATAGAAGGCAGAAGTTTCTTTTCCTCCAAGATACAACTAAACCTGATTAAGATACAGCTAGAGATCCAGATTAGTCAATTTGCATGAAGTCAGGTGAGCAGGTATGCGGGTTTTTATTTGTCTCATCATGCAAGACTGATTTAACCCATAAGGTACTGAATTTAGGATGGTATTGGAGAGATATCCATTTAAAATAGTCCCCTGTCATGTTTTGATATTTATTTATGGCGTATAAAGATTTTTTTTTTCTGAAATTGTCCAATTACTGCTAAATTTACAATGTTTACTTGTGTTTTATGTGGTTATGGCTAGTGGATCTCAAATTATGTTCTTGTTTTATTATGAAAGGAGGTGATAGGTCTGAAAAAGTGTTGTAGGATGTGTCACTCTCCTTGATTGTTGCATGCTGCCAAAGTCGACTACTTTCCTACTAATTGGATTTCATGAATCAAAGGGCACTACAAAATTTTAATATGGAATTTCCAACCCATTTAGTTTTGTATGGTGTACTAATAGGGTCCTAATTTGAATTTAGGAAGTCTATAAACACCTAGATATACTAGTGTATTTGGGTCAAAATGGTAGAGGATTAAAAAGGGCACCAACACTATCTATGAACAAGCATAAGTATTATGAACAGGCTTCATCTTCTACACGCTTTCAAAGTAAATCAACTTTTAAGCCATCTACTAAACCTATTGAAGCTAAAGCTACTGTCAACATTGCATCTAATCATGAAAAGCTTCAATGGCAACCGCCTAAGTGTATGTTTACTAAATTGGCTTGTTCTCCACATATTCTATTGCCATAACTCGTTGAGATAAATATTATTACGCTTCCTCCTCTTCTCAATTAAGATCCATCTCATCGTATTTACAATGAAACTTTTAGATGCGATTATCATCAATGAATTGGGCATTCTATAGATCGATGTTTCAAATTTTAGAGTATTATTCAAGATCTTATCGATAATAATGTAATTGAACTTCCTGAGCCTACAACTTCTACGTCAGTCGATGAAAATCACAAGCTCAAGATCTTCAACAATCCTCTTCTAAAACATGACAAGTAATTGGTTGACTCTTCATCCAATCATACATATCAGGCAGTGTCTCCTCCTTCATCAAGGGCTCT